>OX438933.1:20182500-22640000 GCA_949316025.1 Lapara coniferarum | reverse complement strand
TCTTGTGAAGCCCAATTCCATTAATCACCTTTGAAATTATACAATATACACACACACACAATTACAATTATATTTATAAATTTGACTGCCTCGGTGGCGTAGTTGTATTACAGTACGACTGCAAAGCTGAGGTCTCGGGTTCGATACCCGGGTCGGACAAAGTGATATTGAGTTTTTCTATTCAGTATCAGCTCGGAGTCTGGAATTTGTGCCCGATATGGCGATAGGCTCGCCTCCTATCACATCATGGGGCGGAATAATGGCGAAAAGTGGGTGCACTAGTTGCGCCTCTGCCTACCCCTTCGGGGATAACAGGCGTGAGTGTAAATGTATGTACCTTTGAAATTATAATTAATCGTACAAAACAGTTTATCTAAAACGTTACTGTTTTGTTGTAGTAAAACTATTTTATGATAGTAAGACGGTCTAATGCCGAAATACCCTGACGTGAGTATGTGGTTCGGTGTGTGCCGGTTGTATCGACTGATGATCTCAATGTTGCAGTCCGTCGCGGAAATTGGCTGTTTACAATAATTCTTATTTTGCTTGTAAAAGAATACAATTTGTACGTCAATGCTTCATGCACAGTGGCTGCCGTGTATGTTGGGATTTTTTTTTTGTAAGGTCAGCCAATGTAATTCATATAGTCAGCTGCCAATTTTGGCTATTGTCAAAAGCGTACGTCTCATGTTCATCGGCATACTTATTGTTAGCAGAACAGCAGGTATAGTCTCTGGTAGAAAAAAAACATGTCAATTGAATGACTTTGTCATAAAAGCGCTTACCCTAGGATTCCAAATTGAATGTATAATGTTAACATTTCACTTAATAAAACTGCGACGTCATTATTTATTGTACAGTCAGCCACAAAAGTAGCTGAATTTAAATATCAAAACTTCAGATCGCCTATGCACGTTAAAGGACATGTCCAAAAATGGGCTTAAAACTCTAACAAAGATATTTTATATGTATCTGAACAGTACTCCCAAGAACTAGGTGTGTGCAATAAATCGTATAATTTAAAAGTCCTCCGATTTTGAGATTAATGTAATTATATTTTGCTTACAAACTCCACTCATAATGAACGATATTAAAAAGAGATATAAATGAAGCTGTTTAAAAATGTTTTTTTTTGCCCTTTTAATATCTATAAAGTTTGAGCATGGTTAGATTTGAGGCTCAGCACCCATACAAAAAGCAAACAACTTATTTTTTTCTTCTTGTGAAGTTAAGTGTCTAAATCCCCGTAATTTTATTTTTGTGAGAAAAGAAATATTGTTAAGAACACAAAAGTGTATAGGCGATTTGATGTCTTATTTTTTCAGTTACTTATTTTGAACTGTACAAAATAAGTCGAATTCATACAATAATACAAAGAGAGAGCTAGCAGATGGTCCTGTTTATTATCGGACGCCTTCTAAGCTTTTTATAAGCCGACAAATAGGTGAGTAGGTCACGTCATGTTAAGTAAATATACACACACATAATGCCAGAAATATTATGGACGTTGCCCGCCTAAAAGGAAAGGAAAATCAGAGAAGAGGATTCTCGAGCGAAGGCTCCCACGAGAAGGAGAAGATATCCTACTTACTTTACGAAACACTGTCACTTCACTTTGGTTAAAACCAACAGAAAATTCTGTGCCACAGTGGTGCCCTTACTCCCAGTAGAGTATAGATTACAAAATAAACAGTTTATATTTATGTAAAGCATGGCTACATGTACTCTGGAATTACACGAAATTATATCGAAAATTTAATTCTTCTTTTTAATTTTTGTATTGAAAGTTAATTGGTTTACTTTTTAGCTTCTATCATGTACTCAGTAATGTAATCAGTTTTATTACAAACTTATTAGTTTTTTGGAATTTACCCATGTTTGAACACTTAATTTCAGTGGAAACTTTATTATAAAAGTTTATACAAAAGATTTGACTTTAAAAGATTTGCAAATTTTTTGGAGCCTAGTTTGAGATTAACTAGATTATTTTTGTTTTTAGTATTTAAGCCATGGAAAGTTTATCATGTTGTTATTTATGAACGCTACATTAGCGAATATAAATTGTGACGCTACTGTCATTATATTTCTTTCTTTTTTTATTTTTTCTCTTAGAGCACATCTACAACATAGGGAGTAGATATATTATTCATAAGCTTCGTTAATAATGGCAGGTAACAGTAGTCGATAGCTGAATAATCTGTTCAGTGTTAAGAATGAAAACCTACAAGTTTATTTATAGATGGATAGATCTTTAGGGTTGTTTTTATTTGGATACTAATTATGTAAAAGAAACATTTTATACAAACATAACTAATAACTATAGCTAGTGCAATAAAAGACGGTCTTTTCGTTAAACGATTACTTAATATTATGTTTTTTCTGATGATGACATAATTTTTCTGGTTTTAATTTTGTGCTGCTTGCCACCACGCTGGGTAAAATACTATCACCGTGTATTGAACCGCCGTAACTACTAACTAGGTAGATAAGTCTTAAAATAACTATTTCTTGCCTACTTATCATTAGAGTCGGTACCGCTTCAATAGTTCATATTTTTTTCCTGATAGCTCGAATTTCAAGGATACGTAACTCTATACGGCAATAAATCCAACTGTTAAAATGTTATTGATATAGGATATTTAAAACTTTAAACGAGGCGTGAATATTTTCGTGAAGCTTCTGAGCGTTAGAAGATTTATTTTAAACTTACATTATTATGTTGCCCTCATCCCAATTAGGGTTGCCACCTTTTTTGTGCAAATAAAGTATATTGGTTATTTATAGGTAGGAAACAAGTATATGGTGTCAAAATAAAGCTCGAATTTCTTATTTAAATAAATATAGATGTATTACGGTACAACTGTAATGCTGAGGTCTCGGGTTCCATTCCCGGGTTGGGCAAAATCATTTTAGATTTTTCTAATCACTATTAGCTCGGAGTCTGAAATTTTTGCCCGACATGGCGAAAGGGCGACCACTATCACATCATGGGACGGAACACTTACGGCAAAAAATGGGCGCACTAGTTGCGCTTCTGCAAACCCCTCTGGAGATAAAAGTCATGAGTATGCGTATGCGTAAATAAGTATTAATAATTTTTAACGATATTCAAAGATGCTTTATTTCTTTCGTGTCGCCATTTATTATTCTTCACAAAATGCTGAGAATGCTGACATGGCACGAATCGTCAAATTTATCGTCAAGCCTATTAAATACTTGCTGCCATTTTTTGACATTACTTGTTGCCAGCGCAAAAGTTCTTACGGCCAACATTTCATATATAAAATGTTTACCAGAGAAATCAAATGGAGATAAATAAAGTATTTTCGCGTACTTTATTGTTCTCCTAAAGTATACAATACAATTACCCGAAATAACGTACAATATTTTATTATGAAGTACGGGTGGCAACCTTAATCCCAACTCAAAGGTTGACGTCACACAACTAAAAATTATACCTAATCGTTGAAATTATCACGTTGGTTTGGAATTAGGCAAGAAGAATGATGATTAAGCCAGGTGCTGCTCGCGACGCCTTGTCTACAAACAAAGCGCCCAATGTAGTTACTTTGCAGAATAGAAAGTACTCTTTTCTTTTTTTCTTGCAAGAACTAGTCTTGATCAGTGTGTATATCAAAATCTATCCAAAGTAATGCGCTTCCTCTTAACGTACGTCGTAATAACCAAACACACAAACTATCGTATTTACTTTTATACATGGATTCTTAAAATTTTGTTTCTTCTCTTACAAATAGTTTTGATTTAATATTGGAACAAATTCCAAAAGTATAATAAAAAGTAAAAGTATAGGTATCAATATTAAGTTCATAAATAACTATCATTATGAGCGAATATAGATCAAACATTTGCTCCAGTTGGCTCCATCAATGAGCTATTTCGGTTAAGTGTATTATGTTGTCTGTAACTAGCGGCGGGGATCGAATCTCGAGTTTTTTTAATATCTTCACGGCAAAGCTAACCGCACATGATGGCTTACCCATGTGCTGCGAACTTTGCCGTAACTGTTCGAATAGGGTAGTTTCATATGTTCTATTTTGTACATTATTTTATATGGAAAAGAAAATAATACGAAAACGAAATTCTTCAGCATCAACATTGGTTGAAAAATAAAGCAGTTGTTCATGTTTGGAATATTTTTGTGAGCAAAAGTGGGAGCGTGGTGGGAATATAGCGCTATCTCTTTCGCTCCCAAGCAGCGTTATGGCCGCTGACACTCGGTGACGTCAAAATCTGATATTACTGTTATTTGCCAATTACGCCTTCTACTAAATCTCAAAGCTTTATAAATTACTAGCTTTTGCCCGCGGCTCCGCCCGCATTAAAAAGTTTTTCCAGGATAAAAGTCCCGGTTTATATTTTCCCGGGATAAAAAGTAGCCTATGTGTTAATCCAGGACATGATCTACCCGTGTGCCAAATTTCATCGAAATCCGTTCAGTAGTTTTTGCGTGAAAGAGGAACAAACATCCTTACATCCATACATCCAAACATCCAAACATCCATACATTCTTACAAACTTTCGCCTTTATAATATTAGTAGGACTAATTAATGCGGCAATTTTGAAAAAAAAAATCTGTTACATTTTGGATGCTATACAATTTTGATAAATGTATTAAAAAAAGTAGTCAACTACCCTATACTGCCCTGGACTGCCTCGGTGGCGTAGTTGTATTATGGTACGACTGCAATGCTGAGGTCTCGGGTTCGATCCCCGGGTCGGGCAAAGTGATATTGAGTTTTTCTATTCAGTATCAGCTCGGAGTCTGGAATTTATGGCAATAGACTCGCCCCCTATCACATCATGGGACGGAATAATGGCGAAAAGTGGGTGCACTAGTTGCGCCTCTGCCTACCCCTTCGGGGATAAAGGGCGTAAGTGTATATGTATATATATGTAACTACCCTATTGTAATGTTGTCCAAAAAATATATGTGTCATAGAGAGGCCTATTTTTTTTGGTTTAGTGGAGAATGTGCAGCTACCGCCCTGCCTTCGTCGGAGGTGACTGGACGGCTATGTTAGGTTCATTCTGCCTTACGATTCGGCGCGGCGCGGCGTTGAGCCGTCCGGTCCGGAGAGATGGAAAGCATCGGCCGTCCGCCGCGCTGAGCCGATTCCCTAACACTATAGCGTTGTTTTAGCTGGGACAGTAAAGGGAAAGCCTAAACCATAGGAGATAAGGGAGGGACCCCCCCTCCCTTATTTACGCCCATGGTTTTGCTAGTGACCACAGTACACACTACACAAGGTATAAAACGCAAGTGCGGCGCGTTCTAGGATCTGTCTGTGTTTCGAACAGGCCGGCATAATTGTACCGTCTATCGAGAGACATCACGCGGCGGTGTTATTTTGTCTTGCTCGAATAAAAAATTACCGTCACTGCCTATTTTTCCTGACAATGTAAGTCCCATTTAGATTAGGAACTTGAGGAGTATTGCAATGATGAGGTTGTTATAAACACATTTCAACACTTCCCGTACACTTAACTTGGATAACTTAATGGGTATAGGATTGTTTTTTTTAATGATAGTGTCCATTATGCTTGTACCGTATTAGTAAAATGCATCTATGAATATTATTTTGTTGCTTTTCTCGTATCGCCGAAAATTAAACAATACAGACGCTTCCAACATTGAGAGGAAAACTTAATGATTGTTTTTAGTTAATTGACTCATTTTATCCTATTTATTTTAATGATGACGTGATGGCAGAAAACTTATTATTGAATAGCTTTTTACAAAAACTTTTTGTTGTTGGAAACATTCCTGTCTTAAAACCTTTCTATCCGTTGTATTTGTCGACGACCGAAATAGGATACGGTTTTCTCATAACTAGAAGCCGATAAATTAACGAGTCGTAAACAAAACCAGCGGATTTAACTTTACGTTTATTTTTAGGCGGTCGACGAACCCGGCTAATTTATAAAGCTTTATATTCACTGGCAACATGTGCAACACTGTTCAACAGTGCATTCCTTCCTTATACAGTTGCACTTTTTGGAGCAGTATTGCGCAACCATAAGTAACTTACATCATTTTTGAGAAATGTTATGTGTTTCGTTGATAGCTCATTGTGTTCTAGGAGAATATCGCACCTTTAGGATGGAAACGACACAATTCAAAAAGAAGAAAATTAAGGTATCGTCATAAAATTATTTAAAACGAAGTTCTCAATACAATAATAGTTCAAACACGGCCATATTCAAGCAGGAAAAGGACAAATCTGTTATATCGGCCCTTTTTTTATAATATTTTTATAAATAAGGCACTAGTTTTCAGTCATTTAAAATTGACAACTCAATTTTTTTTTTTTGAATTGTGTCGTTTTCGTTCTAAAGGTGCGATATATTTTAATGAAGTTTTGGAAACAAATGTTCTTGAATATGTTTGCTATAATTATAACCGCTAGGGCCGAGTGTGATGTTAGTTGATAGGATTTTTATACGAGAATCGGTCGGCGTAGACATCAAATCTTTAAATGATTGTAGCCGAATGGCAGGGCTTATTACCTAACTAGTAATAGCAAAGCAAGCACAATTTTTGCTTGAAAATGTCTAAAAACGTTAAATTCGTATTACCTAAGGGCTAAAAGACAATTTGCAATCGATCGCTATGGCTTTGTTTTTGCTTTGCGATGGTTTCGTCGAATTTAGAATTTTACGCAATAAAGCAGCCGGACGCAAGAACGGTTCAAGTTTGGATATAATTGTAATTTTATCGTATTTATAAAAAAAATATTCATACAGTTTGAAGATATTGTACACCGCAAACGTTTTTACATCTATTTTTTATCTTTTTTGCAATGTAAATTTTGACTTAGTACTTATACCTAACAATTTCAGTCCTGTATTACATACTGTCCCATTGCTGGGTACGGGACCCTGCTACTGAGAGGGTTTAAAGCCTTAGTCCACTATGCTGGCCTAGTGCCGGTTGGCAGATTTCACATATCTACTCAATTCTTATGGAAAATTATTAGGTATGTAGGTTTCCTCATGATGTCTAATTTTACACCAATCACCTTTCACCATAAGTGGACGATAGCCTAGTTGGGAATGGAACGCTCTGCCGAGACAATGTCCGGAGGTTCGAAACCCAAGGCACACACCTCTGACTTTTCGAAGTTACGTGTGTATTGTTTATCAATTATCGTTCGCTTTAACGGTGAAGGAAAACATCGTGAGGAAACCTGCATACCTGAGAATTCTCTAAGAATTTCGAGGGTGTGTGATGTCTGCCAACCCGCACTAGATCAGCGTTGTGGACTAAGGCCTAAACCCTCTCTGTAGTAGAGGAGGCCCGTGCTTAGCAGTGAGCAGTATATAATACAGGGCTGGTATTATTATTTATTATTACCTTTCACCATGTCTGAGCAGTGGCGGCCTTAGCCAATTTGATGCATCGGTGCCCGTAATAAATAAGAAAAGAAAAAAAGGTCTCCGAGTACAACTTGTAGATAAGATTCATTGGCAAACAGGGTGGTCAACTAAAAAGGACCTCAGTTGGACATCGTGGTCTCCCGTCCAACGTGACCCCGGGCACGTCCCTCCCCCCCCCCTTCCCTGGCTTTCGAGTAAATACAATTAAGTTTTAATATTATCTTGTTTGTGCACATACAGTGTAATGGAATAGCAAAAAACAGTATATACTGAAATAGTATTATGTATCTTTTATATTAATTGCCCTAGAGCTTATAAGGTTTCTGTTTAATTTGAAATGTTACTTTTGTGGGTAAAATAAGTTTTGTTTATCAGAAATCTTAGTACAATTATGTAGTCACTAAAATTATTTCTATAGGACAAAATTTAATGTATATAAGTCCTAAAATGTTTGGTATTTTATCCCAATATTATAATATAGTCTAGTATTTTGTCTATTTTTAGTAATTTGTCTAATATTACTCGTTTTACATTTGAAAGAAGCCCTCAAATTGTTTATTTTAGAATAAGCATTTAATCGCCCACGTCTGCTAATAAATTGTGACCAAATAAGTTGGTCTACAAATAAACGGAGGGCATTCGTTTGAAGTCGCAGATGCCAGTTGTAACACGATTTGTTGATGTGGAACGCCCTTTATTTTATATATTATATAGCAATGATCATAGATCTGATAATAATGCCCAGAGGTGTATACGCTATACTCAAGACTCAGTATACTTACAGGACATACATATGAGTACATGGATAGTATCATTAAATAAGCGATATTGCTAAGAAAATTATAAAAACGGAAATTTCTGGAGACGTTTGGATGTTTGATAAACGCATAAATTACTGAGTCGATTTGGTTGAAAATTGGCCGTCAGAGCACGTTCTGTATTAACATAATAGGTTGTTGTCTCGAAAATTGGACAGAGAAACTTTTATGAAGTAACACCTAGTTACAGATAGATATAAATATTTTTTCTTTTCTTATGAACGAAATTTCTTTAACACCACGTGGCACTGTTTTGTGCGCACAAGTTTTTATATTGTTTGAAAATGTATAAATTTCATGTAATCTTTCGCACAGCAACATTCTTACGAAGAAGCATGAATTCTAGGAAATAAGATCAATAATACAGCAGAACTTTAGTCCCGAAACGTCCAGACTCAAAACTCAGACTTATAATATTTACTTCTCTCTTGTGAGAACCGAAGTATTATATAGAAAGAAGAAGAAAGAAATTAAGTTTTTTTGCAAAAAACACACGTATAAAATAAAAACATAAAAAACACTTAAAACTATATTTGTTGCAAACAGGCTCAACTCAGCAATATGTTGGCAATACAGCCAACGCTGGTCTTCCGTTGGGCCGTTATTTCACGGTATTTCCATAAAAATCCTATTTTATACGAAACGTATGCATTTTTATTAAATTTGTAAGGTATTATTTTTACTGCCTCAGTGGCGTAGTTGTATTAAGGTACGATTGCAGTGTTAAGGTCTCGCGTTCGATCCCCGGGTCGGGGAAAGTGATATTGGGGTTTCCTACTCGGTGTCAGTCCGGAGTCTATAATTTGTGGCTGATATGGCGATTGGCTCGCGGCGTATCCCGTGTGAAAAGTTTTCCGGGATAAAATTTCTGCTTTATATTTTGCAGGGATACGAAGTAGCCTATGTCCACACCTGGGTCTTAAACTATCTCCATACTGATTTGCTCGAGGTTGCACTCGCAATTAACGATTTTCCAGGAATAAATCCCGGTGTATTATTACGGGATAAAAGGTAGTCTATTTCTTTTTCTGGGTATCAACTCTCAAATTATCTCCAAACCTATTTCAAACAGAAAAACAGACAGACAGAAAAAAATTAGGCAAAATAACCCACATTACACGCCTGGATCGAACCCGAGACTCCAGCACGGCAGTCGTACCGACTGTGCAATATATCTACGTCGCCACGCCGAAGTATAAGTCGGCGCGCCGAGTTATAACTCTACGTTATCATATAATCCACTAATCGATTTCGGTGTTTTCTTGGGGTACCTTTTTTTTTATCGCGGGGAAAAACGTGTTATCGCTACCACCACTGGGGGGTGAGTGGAACGATTATGTTGGTTTCACACAGTCTTACGGTCCAATGTCGATACTCGGGAGTATAGCTTCATCCGAGCGAGCATTGGACCGAGTCCCTAACACTATGTGTGTACCTGCCGCGCGGGAGTTAATAAAACAGGCCATTATTATATGTATGTTTTCATTCACATAATATATTTACCGTCCCACGTATTTCCTTGTACCTTACTATATGCGTATATGTCACTCCACTGTGTTAACATGTTGTTCATAAACGATTTGCTTTAGGCCCATGAGGTGGGTCGCCCTAGGCGCCAGCCACTAGAGACGGTGCCTCGGGTCCTAATGGAGTCCCACAGGTTCGATTTCTATACATTTACACCTCAGAGTAAGCATATACCTATAGAGAGCGCGTATGCAAGTGGGAACAATAGGCACGGGTGGGAACATCGTCCTGCGCCGGCCGCAAGCGCTTGTAGTCACTCGAGTAGGAACGGTGTGAGCACACGCGATTGAGATCTATGCGAATATTTGATTATTAATACTGCAAAATGGTCAAATGTTCTGTGGAATCTCGTAAAAACGACACTTGGAAACACACTTAACAGAATTCTAATATCACGTTTCACAGGCAAGCCATATTTCAGCATATTTTTAGGTAAAATTGAAATCACGCGTCGCGGTCTGAAAGACGCTCGGGAGGCGAACACTTGTACCCCCCGCACTGCCCCGCATCCCGCTTTTTCGATAGTGATGTTACGCGTCGATACCAGAATCGATGTAATATTTTTATATTATAGCATACGTATTTATTACTATCGAAGGCGATGCTTAATATAATGTAGCTTAGGTAACGGTTTTTGTCTGTGTGTGATTTTTAAGCCAATTAATAATTGTGTTTTTGTTTATGAAATGAAAGATATAATTACTGTTCCTAAAAATTGACTGATTACGATAATATTTTTAAGCTATTGCATAGCTTCTATCGCGGTCTTGACAGTATAAGTTGGCAATCATTAAGATATATTTCTTTGTCATTTTTTTAACATTGGTAATAAATATTTCAAAAACTAGACGTGACTATTTTAGGCTTGGGGAGACTAGCTAAGAAATCCATGGTGCGATGCTCGGTTTATATCCATTGGTTCAATTATAATGGATATCCATTAATATTATTGGTTCTTAATGCTTGTAAAAACTGCTCTTGAGGTACCGTGTTTATAAATCATTCCACATGGCATTACACCAATTCGCAGCATAGTTTTTATCTATATTAAGGCAATACGCTTAAAATTACTCACAAGGCCATATTTTGTAGAACCACAATTTTTTAACAACAATATGTACCGCGCCGCCGGACTTGTACTTATCGATAACTGTTGCGTTGGTGCTGCTCGCGTGCCCATCCCTAGCAGTCGCCAACATTTCTATATAAGTAGCTATAGTTCACCTGCCTACGCTGGGTAGTGGGCGCACGATGCGATATTAGCCCTCTATAGGTATATACTTACTCTGAGATTTACACACACACACACACTCACTCACGCCTATTATCCCCGAAGGGGTAGGCAGAGGCGCAACTAGTGCACCCACTTTACGCCATTATTCCGTCCAATGATGTGATAGGAGCCGAGCCTATCGCCATGTCGGGCACAAATACCAGACTCCGAGTTGATATTGAATAGAAAAACTCAATATCACTTTGCCCGACCCGGGAATCGAACCTGAGACCTCAGCATTGCAGTCCTACCATAATACAACTACGCCACTGAGGCAGTCTACACATTTACATCAACATAGTTAAGATAGTATTTTGTCAACTAAAATACTATTTGAGAGCTTAAGAATACTTACGCAATAAAAGTGTTGCTCGACTTGTAATGCTGTGGCTGCATGCAATTAGAGTTGCAATTGTATATTTCATTGTATAATTCCACTATTACTGTTTGTTATTCTCTAAGTTTTCTTGACTATAAAAACTTTCCAGTCCAAAACCTACTCGAGCGTTTAAAATCAATTTAATACCTGGAAATGAAGTTATTTGAAACGCAAGTTCCGTTGGAATCCGTCGCTCGCAACGTTTGCAGCGCCGCCCACGCGCGCTCAATATAGAAATCAGTTTATACGGCTTCGCATTTTGTATTTACGTACCTAAATATTATTTCATTACATTACGAAATTGTTAAGTCTTAAAAAGTTTGCAGCTAGGGGCGTCCTGTTACTTGCGAAATCTATTTTTTCTAGTACAACTAGACAAGTATTCTGTAGCTTTGTATCAGGAGTATATTTAGGCTTGTAGCGGTACATGCACGTATTGTTTTGAGATTGAGCTTGTGATAGTGTGAGCTTGGCGAAATATCGATACGTTTTCGAATTTGTATACTTAATTATTTCTATGGGATAGTCGTATTGTACCTATAGTGTGTGATCTTAAATCTATGATAGCTAATTCCAATGTAAAAATAATTAACAACTAAAGTAATTATACGAGTTACCACGCCGACGTCATAACGTAAGAAAAAGTAGCAACAACTTATTACTGGCAATAAAGCAAAGTCGTTATACGACCATGCTTTACCTACTCCTTACGAGTTGTCAACTCGTCAGAACTATGTAGTGACAGTCATCAATTACCCTGTAGTACCCGACGAAGGATCGGCAAATGTAGGGTATGCATTTGGCTGAGTGCAGTGTCTTGCAACAGCCGCTATTTTCGTGAGGGCCGCGGGCGGTCCGCTAGCGTGTCGCAACACAAGGTCACAAGTTCCCGGCGCGACCTTGGCAGGCGCTAGAGGCGGTCGCGGATCCGGGACTCGATGGGGAAGAATAGGATTATTTGAGTCAAATTATGACTCATAATAGCTCCATAGCATCCCATAAAGGGTCGAGTATCAATTTGAACGATTATCTTTTGGTAAATAGAGGATTGAATTTTTCAGAACATGTTTCGTATCGATATGGTAACAAATTTAAGGTGGGATATGAATCCCCCATGCAAGCACGTCACACCCATAGTACCCAGTTTTTATTCACAATAGAATTTATTGCAAGACGCCACTGAACTCTATTTCATACTAAGCACCGAGGGAGGGAGCGTTCAGGCTCGAGTAACATTGATTCGAGGAAATGGATTCAATGCCGCGCCGTGTCCGTGAAATATTCCCGCCGCTCAACGAACGGTAAATAAATAAAATAGTAGTCTGCTGTCTGTTGAACTGTTTATTATAGAAAGGTTAAAATTATTTCGAATTTTTACCTGAAACTTTAATGTTAATCTGAGTTTACTTACTAACAAAAGCAAACATCTGTCATAAAACCTAAGAAGATCCTAATAATAACAATTGACAGGGAAAATATAACAATCTAACTCTTTTTGTGCAATCGAATGATGTGACTACACTTCCCACACACTGACATCATTCAAACTGCATAACAAACACTCCGTGGCATTGTACTGCGTTCGAAAGATCCATCATAGCTTGACACGCTTACGGATGACTTCTTTTAATACGGACATGGCAAAGTAGCTGTAAAGTGGGGTCCAGGTAGTACAGGCTGATGAGAGATGATTATTCTCAACACAATTTTGAATACTGAACAAGTACAGTAAAAACCGGCTATAAAGACATTGAAGGGACCACCGAATGCGGACGCTATATCCGATAATCGTTATACACGATACTCTTTTTCCATACCTGTATTTGCCGGGCTCTTGCCATTCGGTCGTTATAATCGATGTCGCTATATTTTGATTGATTTGTTTTGAATTAATCCGTATTTAAATATTCAAACGTTTGTTGA
The DNA here is from genome assembly GCA_949316025.1 of Lapara coniferarum. NCBI lineage: Eukaryota > Metazoa > Arthropoda > Insecta > Lepidoptera > Sphingidae > Lapara > Lapara coniferarum. Next base: position 22,626,681 of record OX438933.1, on the reverse strand, counting down.
AACTGGCTGTTACTAACCGACGAAAACAAACGGAGGAAGGTTCTCAATTGAATGTGTATAATATTTTTTTATGTACGACCACGCATAACTTTTTGTTTTCTCTGTTCCGATGTAAGTTTTGAACACAATAACACAAAATATTGTACATATAACTTAATTTATAACATTTACTGGTAAGTAGAGCTATAAAATATCAAGGGATTTGTCTGGGAGAGAGAAATATAATACGATTAAAGGTCTACACTCCAGCGATCCTAGAACATTATTATAAGTTGTCATAAAGTAGATAATACTTTAAGTGTTGCCATTGTTGAGTTTGGCTTATTTTAAACTTATTTTTCTGACTGTGTATTTTCTTGAGCCCCATTGTCAAGTCCGCGATCAAAATTCATCCAAGTTAATCGAGCGACTTATGTTTATTTTTTACATTTTCACATTACGAGCTTTACTTATAAACGTTGTATACATTTGTCATAGTTATACAATGTTTTGTATCGCTAAAATAGTGAAGATGAAGATAGACAAAACATGGTATAACAAACGAATACTGCAACGTTTATTTAAGAAAGACAGTAAACAACTGTAAATAGAATATAACTAAATAAAGAGATAAGGATCTGTAAGTAGCAACGTTCAGAATTTCTAATTACAAAATACTATTGCATTGTGCATGGCATTGAGCAAATTTAGTTATGCATGCATTAGATACTAAGTTCCATATAACACAATACTTTCATATGACTTGACGGCGCAGATATAAACCAATGCTATTTGCGGAATATCGCATACCAAATACAAACTTAATAAAAAGAGCGTGCAGAGTAGGAGTACGTATATCGAGGCCTCTATGGTCTGACTGAAAACTCAATCATTACAGGCTTACCATTACTTAATTATTACTGGCTTACCTACCATTGAAAACTTGTTTATATTGCCCCTTATCACAATATCATGGGACGGAATTCGCACGGCCAAAAGTGGGTGCACTAGTTGCGCCTCTGCCTACCTAATTGTTAAAATTGTATTACGTTACTCACCACTCACCACTGTTGTTTTAAGTTCATCACCCAACTAGTGGTCAATAATTTTTTTTTCTTTCTTTCTTTTTTTACCCCTTCGGGTAAATGGCGTGAGAGTGTGTGTGTATATACATGCGAAAGTTTGTGAAAATGTTTGGACGTTTATGAGAAGAGAATTCAGAAACAGATGAATTGATTTGGATGACATCTGTGATCTGGCACACACATAGACCATGTCTCAATCTTCCTTCTTATACCTATAACTTGCTCCAGTGGGAAATAATAGATTATTCCAATCTGATTGTTTAGTTAGATGGCGCTGGCGTCGCACATGTGTCGCTACGGATCGGTATATTGATTTAAGGACTTTTATAGCGGGAAAGGCTTTTGACGCGAGGGAAGCCGCGAGCAATACCTCGTAGAGCAATAAATTCTTCTAAGTTGGATTAACAATCTGGTAGGCCAATATTACTAATATTGTAAAACCAGGATTCGGGAGCGGATGGCGTTACCTTTATTATGCTTTAGAACGCATCGTAAGAAAAGATATTTTGGTTCAACCGCTGAGTAAGTGTAAAGATTTTTTACGCGCTCCAAGTCACGAGCGAAAGCTAGTATAATGATAAGAATCGTTTTCTCCTTGGAGATATTCATATTGCCAATGGCAACTTATAAAAGTTTATCGTTAATTAAATAAATATCTCTCGTCGGCTTCCTTGAAGAGAACTTCGTTCACATTATCTAGGAATAATTCTAAGGTTGGACTTGATTTTAGTGTTCCGTACCTACTTTAAAGATGCCTGTTGAATCCTTTATTATCTGTGCTATCTGCCTAGCCTCTAAGTACCTTTTTGGACCGTTATAGCTTCTTGAAATAAATTCATTAAGGTAATAAACTTTATACGTTGATATCAGTGACATTTGGAAGTTTAAGTCCGTATAAAAGTCATTTGTATAATGTCTTAAATGAAATAAACCTATTTTGCGGATTTTATTGCGGTTTTTTGATTGATATTTTCGCCCGAGGTTTCGAAGGCTTTGCAGCACATCGTGGTCACGGGGCGGACTGAGGTTTTAGTGGTCCAAAAAGTTAATGTTACAATAACTATCTTCATTTCATTTACTTTCTTTCATTCATTAATAATACACACACACACACGCAGGGGTAGGCAGAGGCGCAAATAGTTCGCCGTTATTCCGTCCCATGATGTGATAGGGGGCGAGCCTATCGCCATATCGGGCACAAATTCCAGACTCCGGGCTGATACTGAATTGAAAAACTCAATATCACTTTGCCCGACCCGGGAATCGAACCCGAGACCTCAGCTTTGCAGTCGTACTGTAATACAACTACGCCACCGAGGCAGTTAATTATACAATTAGTTTTAATTATACAATTTTTCAAAAAAATAGTTATTAACGGTCTGATCTACGAAGAAAGATATATGATTGATAACATTTGTATAACTAAAAGGTGCAAATAAACGGCTATGAGTGAATAAAATTACGGTCTGAAATTAATAAATGATCTCCCTAATTTGCATCCGATGTGAACCAATTCGAATGATGTTTGCAACTTTGATCCATACATTTATTACTTATGTGGTCTGGTTTATTATCGGCTCCAATCTACAGATGTTGATTACCGTTACTAAAATAATTGTTAACTTACGGAACCCTCCGCTCAATCTGACTCGCATTTGATCGGCTTTCACTTGGTATCTCGAAGCTTCTAGTTCCAATATAAAACCTTGAATATATACAACACACACTTAATAGATTATTTTTTGTATGCCCTGCGCAATAGATTTGTTTATAGGATTTGTACCTTATATTGAAGTGGGTAAGAGTCTCCATGTATAACAAACAATTAGCCCAGATTGAAAAAAGTGATTGCTGAATGCCGAATTTGTAGTTTGCTGTTTTGTTGAACGAATACGTACAGCGTTTAAACCCGGTCACGTTGTTTGTTCAGGAGATTTGAATGCCGGATACTGGACAGCTGTTGTGATCAGACTGATGTAGATGATCGGCTTAATTCACGTAGGCTATTGATACATTTTCGACTTAATCTGATTCCGATCAATATAAGGAGAGCCTGACTCGGGAACAGAGTACAATGTCAATTAGGCATGTTATGAAACGGCTAAATAGTTTAAAATGGCGTTGACTGATTAGCAATGAACTATTGATTTTTATTAACAATCTAAAACGCTTACTAAGCGTTAACGGTAAAAATAATCAAATCAAAATAACGTACGTCAAACTGTCAACAGCTGTGTGTTAAGAATTAATTTAGTTATTATGCCACTTAACATCTGATGTCTCAGGGTGGCGAGTGCAGTGGAGTGCCAGGAAGTACTGTTACTGTTGTAATTCTGTTTGTGGGCGGTCGTATCACTCATCATCAGGCGAATGCCATGCTCGTCTCGTCATTTCAATGCAATAAAAAGAGCATTGGCTTTTACATGAGGTTATTAACCTATCAGTTTTATACCCTCGATGAGAAAGCAAAATGGTTATAGATTATTTCCACCATCATTTTATATCTGATGTAACAAGAAGACAGCGTCTACGTGGTGTCTTAATATTTTCATTCCCCGTATAAGGTAGAAATAGTGTTTTCTGAAGGATTTCATTTTATATCATATACTGTTATAGAATAATGTGCAATTTATAAAGTCGTTCGTAAGCAATTATCACTCTATTGCGGAAGTCGGCAATCCAGTTTCCATCAATTCAATGTAATCTATTAATTAGACTGGCTTCCCGTCTGGGATTAACCTCTGAATGCATTTCCAGTGAAGAGAAACTCATAACCAAAGGATAGATATGGATGATTTTCCTGTGAGAATTCGTTATTTTAGCATGAAAAAATCTTACTTCTGATTGGATGTTTCTATTTTTGCTAGAAGTAAACGCAGACACAACTAGACGAATTTTAGTTAGTTTTTTTTAACTATTATTTGTTTATTAGTTCTGTTCTACTATGGTCCAACAGATGTCACTAAAAAATAAACGAAAGCGCCATCTTATGAAAAGTACAATTTTTTAAAGATAAGAGTAGCACTGTCATTATAGTAAGTAGTAGTTTAGTTATAATTCTACTATAGTCCAACAGATGGCACTAAAAATAAATAAACTATTATTTGTTAAATTTTTAGTTAGATTCTATAAAAGTGTGTTTTTAGTTTAACATATTGAATTGTCATTGGTCCTTGATAAGTATGCTAAATTTCGATTTAATCCGACGTGTTGAAGCTTTGGACATGATTTTGACCCCAATCATGTCCAAAGTGAATCTGAATGCCGTTGCGCTTGGCTTCCGATTTTAGATCGATGTGATGTCCTGCGAAGAGATACAATATGGACCAAACATTTTTTTTATCGGAAAATTGGGCGGTTCCATCGGTACTCTTATATGTATGAGAAAAGATTGAACCAGCTGCGAATACATACTAGTAATTAACTTCGTAGATCCTTAATTACTTGACAATTTAGGTACACACATTGTATTTTTGGATTTTTCTACAAAAAACTTAAAAAATTTGGAGATAGAAAAAGAAATCAGGAGAACGAGTACAAAAAGTAATTATAATTTTCGGTAATGTTACAAAGAAAATAAAATGTAATTATTACATACTTACTAAATACTAATAAGGGAACAGACTAGAGGTGATCATTAAACGTTATAACTGTTAATTTAACTCATTATAAAAAAATAGCTGTTAATTCTATTAACTACTATTGCAATATTCATTAAACGTTTAAACTAATGAACGGATGCGGAGGCAGTTAATGCCATCTGTTAATTTATCATTCAACTAAACTTGATAACTGTTAATCATAGAAAAACGCTAATAACGCCGCTATAGATTATTTATTAAATTAAATTTAATACTACTAAGAAGCACAAAAATGATATTTTTTTCTTTAGCTAAGACTTAAATAATGCCTTGTCGTGATTTGTGAACAATAAAATCGCCACTTGCAATGATTGCGAAAATAATTTTATTTAGGTAACGTCAGAATTGATAAAAGCGGCCGCCATTTTGAATTTCTTTGTTTTAAGGTCAATTGACCTCAAAATCGGTATGTGGGTATAACTTAAATTACCAAAGACTGATCCAATGTCAGAATTGAAAAAAGTGGCCGCCATTTTGAATTTCTTTGTTTTAAGGCCAATTGACCTCAAAATCGGTATCTGTGTTTAACTCTAGTTACCAAAGAGTGATCCAATGTCGGAATTGAAAAAGTGGTCGCCATTTTGAATTTCTTTGTTTTAAGGCCAATCCACCTCAAAATCGATATCTGGGCAGGCCTGTTGGTACAAAAGACGGATCCAATGTTAGAATTGAAAAAAGTGGCCGCCATTTTGAATTTCTTTGTTTTAAGGCCTATCGACCTCAAAATCGATATCTGGGCAGGCCTGTAGGTACAAAAGACGGATCCAATGTTGTTAGAATTGAAAAAAGTGGCCGCCATTTTGAATTTCTTTGTTTTAAGGCCAATCCACCTCAAAATCGATATCTGGGCAGGCCTGTAGGTACAATAGACGGATCCAATGTTAGAATTGAAAATAGTGGCCGCCATTTTGAATTTCTTTGTTTTAAGGCCTATCGACCTCAAAATCGATATCTGGGCAGGCCTGTAGGTACAAAAGACGGATCCAATGTTAGAATTGAAAAAAGTGGCCGCCATTTTGAATTTCTTTGTTTTAAGGCCTATCGACCTCAAAATCGATATCTGGGCAGGCCTGTAGGTACAAAAGACGGATCCAATGTTGGAATTGAAAAAAGTGGCCGCCATTTTGAATTTCTTTGTTTTAAGGCCAATCGATCTCAAAATCGATATCTGGGCAGGCCTTTAGATACAAAAGACGGATCCAATGTTAGAATTGAAAAAAGTGGCCGCCATTTTGAATTTCTTTGTTTTAAGGCCAATCGACCTCAAAATCGATATCTGGGCTGGCCTGTAGGTACAAAAGACGGATCCAATGTTAGAATTGAAAAAAGTGGCCGTCATTTTGATTTTTTTTGTTTTACGGCCAATGACCTCAAAATCGATATCTGGGCATGGCTTTAGGTACAAAAGACGGATACAATGTTAGAATTGAAAAAAGTGGCCGCCATTTTGAATTCCTTTGTTTTAAGGTCAATTGACCTCAAAATAGATACTGGGCATGACATTGATAGTAAAAGTCATATTTAATGTTAGACTTAAGAAAAGTGGTCGCCATTTTGAACTTCTTTGTTTTAAGAATGATTGGATTTAAGATAGATATTTGGGCTTGTCTTTAGACAAATAGAATAAATCGAGGTTGGAATTTCAAGAACTGCATTCCATGTTAAATGTTCTTGTTTTAAGGGCTATTGGTTTTAAAATCAAACTCCGCTGGACATGGCCACAAACTATAGTAGGTTATAGAACTTTTAAATAATATGACCACCATCAATGCTTATTCAATTCTCTTCAATAACGATATCGCAGGTTTGTTATGTCGCAAAATAAAGAATTGAAGAACGAAGAAGTGGCCCGTGGCAGCAAACAGCAAATAAAGTAAATTCTTCCGTGAAAGCATCAAAATCGGTTAAAAATCAGGGAGTCGCTAACAATCCAACTATTGCTATAAGAATAATTAGCCGCGTAGTAGAAATTATCTTACTATATTTTTCTTCCCCCACATCGTTATGCCCTGTTGGTTGACCATTCAATTAATGTATCTTTTTTTTATTTACCCCCCTTCACCAGACTTAAAAGGCTACTCACGTTGATTACCTTATTAATTTTTTAAAGTATTTAAATTTGATATGACTGCGTATTTAAATTGTTAAATTAGTAAAATTACAACCTCGATTTATTCTATTTGGCTAAAGACAAGCCCAAATATCTATCTTAAATCCAATCAGTCTTAAAACAAACAAGTTCAAAATGGTGACCACTTTTTTTGAGTCTACCATTAGATCTGTTTTTTTACTAACGATGGCATGCCCAATAATCCATTTTGACGTCAATTGTTCTTAAAACAAATAAATTCGAAATGGTGGCCACTTTTTTCAATTCTAACATTGGATCCGTCTTTTGTATCTAAAGGCCTGCCCAGATATCGATTTTGAGGTCGATAGGCCTTAAAACAAAGAAATTCAAAATGGCGGCCACTTTTTTAATTCTAACATTGGATCCGTCTTTTGTACCTACAGGCCTGCCCAGATATCGATTCTGAGGTCGATAGGCCTTAAAACAAAGAAATTCAAAATGGCGGTCACTTTTTTCAATTCTAACATTGGATCCGTCTATTGTACCTACAGGCCTGCCCAGATATCGATTTTGAGGTGGATTTGCCTTAAAACAAAGAAATTCAAAATGGCGGCCACTTTTTTCAATTCTAACATTGGATCCGTCTTTTGTACCTAAACGCCTGCCCAGATATCAATTTTGAAGTTGATTGGACTTAAAACAAAGAAATTCAAAATGGCGGCCACTTTTTTCAATTTTAACATTGGATCCGTCTTTTGTACCTACAGGCCTGCCCAGGTATCGATTTTGAGGTCGATAGGCCTTAAAACAAAGAAATTCAAAATGGCGGCCACTTTTTTCGATTCCGACATTGGATCAGTTTTTAGTAATTAAAGTTATACCCAGATACCGATTTTGAAGTCAATTGGCCTTAAAACATAGAAATTCAAAATGGCGGCCGTGTATACCAATTCTAACATTGGTTCTGAATACTATAGTGCTAATGTCCATAATAAATAAAGAAATAAGTAATATAAAGATACATAATAACATAATTTTAAGGTGTAAAAAATTGAACAGTCATTACACCTCAAAGCAGATTTTTTCAATTGTATGAACGGCACGCAAGCGTCATTTACACAAATGTTCATGAATACATAATAATTAGAAAATGTTTATTTCGATGTGACTGTTATTGTGAAAAAAAATTTACCTGTTGGTTATTGATTCAATGTTAAAAAATTTAACATAATTAAAATAAACGACGCAAGACACGTGTTGAACATGTTATCGCTAATGCTTTTCACGTAACTCCTTACTTCTTGACCGTTATAACTTAACTATTAATTTAACACGTTATTTTTTTTTAATGTTTAACTATTAACCATTAATAATTTTTAACCATTAATCACATCACTAGAACAGACATCACATTCGCGCTTTAAGTAATCTCCTGAGAACGTCCTTCGGTAAAATATAATATATCCAACATCCGCGATGCAAGCTCCGTGCGTAATGTTACCAGATATTTCAAATCAAAGTTCCGATTTTCCAAACTATCGACCATGTATGCTGGGAAGGACGTAGATATCCCAGTTTTAATTTCACTAACCCAGGAATATTCTATTAGTCACGGATCGTAATATCATAGGGAGAAAACAAATGTTCTTACACATCGAGGCACTTAACATCAATATGCGCTGGATTGCGTGGAAGAAAACACGGTGACTAAAATCAAATTGGGATATGTTTATTAAGAAACTATAGAAACGATATGGTACAGCATAGCGATGAACGAGACAATAGCGTGCACCCGGCTGGGTGTAATATCCACCGTGACGCGTTGTTTCTTGCAGACTTCTTCCAGGAGCTCGAATCTGAAGTCCGGAAATATAAAACCAGCTCTAGGATGCAAGACTCAGTATGAAACATTCAAGTCGTGTTTTTAAAAACGGATGGCAACATTATTATGTCACCTGAAATCGGGGTAAGGTCACAACAACAGCAAAAAGTAGGTCACGTTATACTTCACACACACATTTTGTTAAAGATTTATCGTGCTTGAAATGTTTAATACTTTATTCTCTTTATATATTAACTATATGATATTGCCTCGGTGGCGTAGTGGTATTGCGTACGCATTACGAGTACGATTTGCGCGCTGAGGTCCTGGGTTCGAATCCCGGGTCGAGCCAAAAAAAAATTGTGACTGGGTTTTTCCATCTTAAAATTTACTCAGTCGCAGCTCGGAGTCAGGAAGTTGGCGGTGTGATACCCCCGTGCCTCGGAAAGCACGTAAAGTCGTTGGTCCTGCGCCTGATCTCTCTCCGGTCATGTCGGATTGCCGTCTCACCGGACTATGAGAGTGAAGGAATAGCGAGTGCACCTGTGTATTGCGCACACACTTGTGCACTATAATATCTCCTGCGTACCTGGCTGATCTCCGTTGAGATTGGCCGCCGTGGCCGAAACTGGCTAGGAGGATTTCATTCATATGACGAGCAAACAAGTCGCCTGCACACGACTATCCGTAGTTACAAAACACTGCGCGGCACTGCATTACGCTCGAAACAATTACACATTATGTGTAGCCTCACAATGGCCTACATAAACTACAATGTTCTTCAAACCTGAACACATACTCATTGCTGTTTAGTGGCAAAAATAAAAGTTGCCCTACCTTCTCACATCCTCTTATAGGATCCGCCACGAATTATCTGTAGTTTGATGAATTTCGTCACGATTCCCGTTCCATGCAGTCCTTGAGTCCTTCTGGTGTATTAGATTAGCAGCTAATGGCGTTGGAGGACGATTGGCCGTGATGGATAAATAGTGTTGGGCTATGGGTGTAAAATAAACTATAATTGAGTAAGATTTCTATATTTTTCAACAGTGGAGCAAAAGGAAATACGTTTGTTACATTGTAATTTTGCAAGAGAACAAAGACTACTGACAAAGTCACGTTTACTATTTCTTATTTTAAATATAAGCAATCACAAAGGCCAGTACGAACATACAACAAAACCTCTGTTATAAAATTTACTCCTTAACACTCCCACTTAAATTTTATAATAGAGAAATATTCAAAGTATACATAAACACAAAACAACTTATTAATATTCCCTCTCTATAACACTTTATGTATACTTATTTCACAACCAATAATAAAACACCTTAAATATTTACTCAACACAATAACACAAACTAACTAACTACATTAACTGCATAGGAAATATCAGGTCTAGAAACAGTTGAAACAAACATCAAAGCTCCCACTGCTTCTCTATAGGGAAAATTAGATGTATTCTCATCAAGGTTTTTCTTTAATACTACGTTATTATCAGCAGGAGTACTACAAGGGTTGGCCTCTGATAAATTAAATTTCTTTATAATATTTTCAATATACTGTTTCTGACTCAATATAATTGAATTATCATTTTTAATAATCTCCATGCCAATAAAAATATTTACATTTATAACTTTTATCTTAAAACTCTTTTTGAGATCATCTATAATATGCAACAATACATTTTTACTCTTGGATAATAATAATGCGTCATCTACATACAAGAGTAAGATAACTTTAAAATTATTAAATTGACCAACAAAAACACAGTTATCTGCCTGACTTTCTTTAAAACCATAAGTAGTTAAGAAAGATGAAAATTTCCTATTCCAACAACGCGATGACTGCTTTAAACCATATAATGATTTAATTAATTTACAAATTTTACCTTTATCAGCTTTAACCCCTTCAGGCACCTCCAAATAGACGTTTTCCAGCAACTCACCATACAGAAAAGTCGTCTTCACACCAAATTGCTGAAATTCGTAATTTTCACGAGCTGCAAGAGATAATATTGTTCTGATCGAGTCATACCTTGTTGTTGGTGAAAAAGTCTCTTTATAATCAATATCTTTTGTAAAGCCACGCGCACAAAGACGAGCTTTGTATCTTCCTATATTACCATCTGAATCTCTTTTAATATAAAATACCCATTTCGAGGTGACAGTTTTCACATTCTTCCTCTCTATTAACTTCCAAGTACCATTTTCTTCAAGTGACTGTAATTCTTCTTTTATAGGGTCTTTCCATTTATCACTGTCTTGACAATTAATAGCTTCTTCATATGTATTTGGTATATCAAATTCAGTAAAATTTGCTTCAAGTTTTCTATCTCTCCTCGGTCGGAGGGTAATGGTCCTTTCAACAGTACTGGGGATCATTTGTGAAGGATTATATGTCTCATCTTTAGGATCGTCATCGCTTTCAACGCTTTGAAAACTTGAATCTGCAGTGCCTTGGTGGTCCTCTGCTGGTATATTTTCTATTCCACTCTGCTCTTCTTTATCATTAATGGAAATGGATGCAATATTTTTCCTAAGTACTGGTATGTTGTTCTCATTGAAGCGTACATTTCTGGTAACTGTTATTTTTCCATTTCGAAAGTCAAACATTCTATAATTTACATTTTCATATCCCACTAATATGAGTTTTACACTCTTTCTATCTAATTTCTTTCGTTTCTCATCAGGTACATGAACATAACCTTCAGATCCAAACACCCTGATGTGGTCTAGAGCAGGTTTTTCTCCATTCCACAATTCATATGGAGACACATTTTTTGTTAGACTGGATGAGCTTCGATTTAATATATATACAGAGCAGTTTACCGCTTCAGCCCATAACTTTAATGGGATATCACGAGCATATAGCATTGATCTAGCACTTTCCATTATAGTGCGCATGTCCCTCTCAGCCCTGCCATTTTGTTCAGGCGTGTAGGGCGCCGTGCATTCATGCTCTATACCTTCACTCTCTAAATAAGCTCTAAATTCATTATTTACGTACTCACGTCCATTATCTGTGTGTAGTTTTCGAGTACCATGTCCAAACATATTTTTCACTATTGCATTATATTTTTTAAAACAATCTAGGACATCCCTTTTGTGCTTAATTATATATACATGCCTATAATTGGTAGCGCCGTCCTTGAACAATACAAAATATTTCGCACCGGATACTGATACTTGTTCCATGGGTCCACAAACATCACTGTAGACTAAATCTCCAGGTTCACTCTGTCCTCTGTGAGATTTCTGAAAAGGTAAGCGACTTTGCTTGCCATATTGGCATGCTTCACAAATAAAGTTTTTATCATCCTTCAAAGTCACTGGAATTAAACCATTCGAACTCATATTTTGTACTTCTTTCAGGTTTAAATGTCCCAAGCGCTCATGCCAGATTTTTAAACTTGATTGCACCAAATTACAATTAACTTGGACTATGGTTTTGACATCTAATTCATAAAGATTGTTATCTCTCAATGTTGCTGTCATGACAACAGTTTTATTTTTAAGTATTAAGGCCTTATTATTTTCTTTAACAATGACATAACCCTTTCTTGTTGTCATTCCCTCTGAAAAGAGGTTTCTACGTAAACCTGGCACATATAATACATCTTGTATAATACTTTCGTGCCAATTTCCATTAACATATCTTTTAATCAATATATTTCCACGACCATAAACTTCAAGTTCCTTTTTATTTCCCAATCTCACAGTTCTGTCACTGTCATTCTGATTATATTCATGCAACTCATAAAAGTAGTCACGCCTGTAGGACATGTGTACAGATGCACCACTGTCTAGAATCCATAAATCCGCATCAATTTCAGATTGTAAACATTGCTCAGCACTAAATGCCAACTTCTGCTGCTCTTGGAGTTTCCATCCAGATTTCTTTGGGGCTCGGCACTCTCTCGCAAAATGCCCCCTTTTGTTACAATTGTAGCAAATAAAATTATGCTTATTCGGTAATTTGAATGTTGAGCTCTTATGTATGTTTTGATTCTGAAACTTGTTTCGTGACGTAGAATTTTTAGTTGCTACTAAAGCACTCTCAGTTTCCTCTTCATTTCTTAAGCTCGCTTCTTCGTCTAATAATCTTGCAGTTAAATTATGAATTGTCTGTAATTTTGGGTCTAGAGACATCCATGCCTGTCGAAGGGAACGATACTTTCCAGGTAATGTGCTTAGTATTTTGGTCATAATCGCTGTATTGCTAATTTCTTCCCCACTCTCTTTTAATTGTTTAGCCAGATTCTCCACTTTAGAAACATGTTGTGCCATATTGTCAGTTGGCGACATCTTGTATTGATAAAATTTTTCATGGACCATCATTTTGTTAAATTCTGACTTTTGTTCATAAATTGACTCCAATTTTGTCATTACTTCTTTTGCGGTTTCGCAATTTTCAATCAGCGATATTTGGCCTAGATCCATTGAAGACGTAATTATAAACATGGCCATACCATCGTTCTTCTCCCATTGTGCCTTCGTCTCTCCCGATGATGGTTTTTCTTCATTAATATTTAATCCTTTTGCTTTCAAGGCACAATTAATTTGAAACTTCCACTGTCTAAAACCATTGCCATTAAATTTATCGATCTTCATAGAACTCGAGACTTCCATGACGAATGTTCTAGAATCACGATCTAGAATTCTCAATTATTCTCCGACTTATTTTCGTAGGCTCTGCTCTTTACTCAATTCGCGCAATGAAGCGTTCTGGGCCCATAACCTGTTGGGCTATGGGTGTAAAATAAACTATAATTGAGTAAGATTTCTATATTTTTCAACAGTGGAGCAAAAGGAAATACGTTTGTTACATTGTAATTTTGCAAGAGAACAAAGACTACTGACAAAGTCACGTTTACTATTTCTTATTTTAAATATAAGCAATCACAAAGGCCAGTACGAACATACAACAAAACCTCTGTTATAAAATTTACTCCTTAACAAATAGAATAACACGGAATAGATACCTACTAGCAATTTCAATACGAAAACAATCATTATATCATAGTGTAGGTAGCGTCATAGTGAAATTTTACATAAATAAAAGCAATATTAATACTTCGTAATAAAGTCGTAAGTTTTTGACAGGTCCGTCTGGAATTTTTTGGGTAAGCCCATGTTCAACAGTGGTCTTTATGTGGATGATGTTGAATAAACTATGTTTCTATACACATGAATCACGACAAACATGCTTTATCTATATATGTAAAAGTAAAAGGCCTCTCACTCATCATGAAATATTAGAAACTACAAGTGTCAGAAGTCTCCAATTTGCACTGGGGTTCCTTTTAGGATGTACGTACTTATTTTTTTTTATATTATTATTTTTTTCAAAGGAAAACAAACAGTAGCATACAATGGTACAACATACATAATCCAAATTTATATAATTAATAATACATGCTACCCACAACATTTTCCACAGATTACATTTAAAGGTATAGTTGTTGTGAGCATGTGAGCCATGTTCAAGAATTACTTAAATGTTATACACACACACACACACACACATACACTCACGCCTGTTATCCCCGAAGGGGTAGGCAGAGGCGCAACTAGTGCACCCACTTTTCGCCGTTATTCCGTCCCATGATGTGATAGGGGGCGAGCCTATCGCCATATTGGGCACAAATTCCAGACTCCGAGCTGATACTGAATAGAAAAACTCAATATCACTTTGCCCGACCCGGGAATCGAACCCGAGACCTCAGCATTGTAGTCGTACCTTAATACAACTACGCCACCGAGGCAGTAAATGTTATATAAAAATAAAAATTAAAAATGAAGGAAGATAAAGACAATACAATATTATTAAGACTGAATTATGCAAATTCAACCCCTAAGGGGGTAAAAAGAGTTGTACGCGATAAACTCAAAAACTACCGAACGGATTTCGATGAAATTTGGTACAGAGATAGTTCGAGAGCCTTGAAAAGTTTAAAGCTACTTATTATCCCGGGAAAATGTATAGCGGGACTTTTATCCAGGAAAAACTCATTCGTGCGGGCTAAGCCGCGGGCAAAAGCTAGTTATCTTATATGACGCTTCGCTTGCTGCTGTTAAGTCTAAACAGAAGTATCATTCTCCATGGTATCAACAATGCACACCTAGGTATAGATCAGTTAATTTTTGTAATAGAAACTTGATTCGGTAAAAGACGGGAGCCTAACCTCCCATTCTTCTGTCTATCTCGGAGTGCGACATCTATCTCATAAATTTATTTAATTTCAAGGATAATTTAAAAAGATTAAAAAAACTCATGGCAAAATGCCTAAAATGTTATGAAATACGAAACGTAGAATTTCTACGTACATGATTTGTAGTGTGATTTACTGAAACATTTATAATCATAAACGCGAAAATAAAAGAAAGACCCTTAATGCGCGGTAATTAGGTATGCTCGCCAAAAGGTCAGAGCATGCTTAACGTTACGTACGAAGCTCGAATGGAATATTTTTAATTAAACAGTTGATATTGAAGTCGGATGCGGATGAATCGATAAAGAATGTGGTATTTGCTTGCTTTCGTAGGGAAGTACTCCGATGAAATATCATTCGAGAAGTGGAATGTCGGACATGTCCGCGGGGGGCGGATTTCTTGTTTAAATATTTATGCAATCTAGTGGAATTATTTGGGTGATTCATTGTTTGGTTGTGTGTTACTCACGGCTTCGTGAAAAGCCTTTCCCGCAAAAAATTCCTTAAAACACTGTACGACGCTAGCGCCATCTATTAAACAATACATATTAGAAACATCCATTATTAGCCATGGGGGCAAATTACCGAAACAAAAATAGAGAAAGTGTTAATCCGGGACATGGTTTACCCGTGTGCCAAATTTCATCCAAAGCTGCACAGTTGTTTGTGCATGTACTTCTAACCCGCCCTGTGGATTGGGGGCGTTTGGAGAATTCCACCACGGTATCCCCTGGCTGTCGTAAAAGGCGACTAATAGGGGCCTCCGGGGGTCACGGGTGGGCGGGAGGTGCCGCCCACCTATTAGTCTAGCCAACTTCTGTGACCCCCGTGATGGACGGCAGCGTGTCTCACGCTGCCTTGGACGCAACAACAGGAAAAGGACCGCAACAGCGGTACGCGCAGGGGCGGTTGCGGACGACAACTTAGACGTGAGTCGGAGGAAGCCCGCAGCCGTCCCTAATGCGCCGAAGATGGCCATAAAAAAAAAAAATGTACTTCTAACAAATATTTAAACAATCACACATTTTTTCAATCTTTTGCACGTATAATATTAGTAAGAAGTAAAATTGAACTGTTAATATAAGAAACGAATATCAATATTCCAATCATGTCTAAATAAAAAATAAATATTAATTATACATATTGCGACAGAACAAGTGTTTTTTTTTAACTACGTACGTAAACACGTAGGTGTTTTAATTGTTCATACTTAATTTATTATACTAATATTTGGCAGTAGCATTTCTTCGATGTCATTGTAATTTATAGGGGAAAAAGTTGACATTTTGCAATAATTTGATGTCATTGAAACCGTTGTCGCCGTCGTAAAAAAATAATAATTCGATATCGGATTTTGCGGATATATCGGCACCTCACTAGTGCAATATTGTGCGCATTGTTTCTGTAGAATACGAAAGCTATCCGAACCGGGTACCAATATTATTGATCGTGCTTTGTTTAAAACAATAATTAAGTTGGAGCATTTGAAGGTCTATTTATCGCATAATACGAGTTTCGCTCTTTTAAGACATTAATTTGAACTTATTTAGTTACCTACTTTCTAAAAAAATATATTCATTCATAAAATTAAGAAAATATTCTACCTAATATAGATCTTTTGTCTCCTTATTCAGTTGTGTAAAACAAATACATGGATTTTGTTCTATACAATAAGATTTTTCTTGTCCTATTCGTAGCCACTTGCGTGCCGTCCAATCGCTAAATATATACCATCTTTAAAGGACACTAAAGAGAGATATACTCATTCACTTCATACTGGAATCGCTGTAACTTAGGCCCCGTTTTTTCAACTGTAGTTATCTTTTAGTTTTGGGCTTATTAAGCTGCACGCGCTCGCAGCACCTGACGTACTCAAAGCTCTGCGAACGCGTCCAGCTTAATAACACCGAAGATTACCTCAACTACACTTGATGAATCTCGTTTTTAACGTTAACCATCGCGTTTCAGTTAAAAAATCTATGAATGAACCGTAGCCATTTCACGTTAACGCGTCGGTAGTTACGAAAACGCAACTTACGCAACGTGTTTTTAAATAAACATGATGCTATCAATGAGTTGGCTGCCATTTTTATTTATTGTCGTTTATTTTAAACTACGCACTTTTGTTTGGCACTTTCGGCTGTTGCGAAGACAAATAGCATTTAAAGGGGCTGGGTATTTCTGCTGAAACTTTCTAGTCTGTCATTCATATGTCTGTTACCGGAATATCGTAAATCTTAGGTCCTGGTCCTGTTCTTGACCTGTGGTCTAAGATACGATTCTATGTCAGGCAATATTTTTCGAACATTTGCCGGAATGGATTCCTCAAAGAAAGTTGACCTTAGGTGGTCGGTAGTAAAATAGAATAACAATATTTGACATGTAGCTGGCCCCCGAACATTTCCGAAATATGTGGAATTTCGTTACCCGATAAAGGGAGAAAGGGGAGGAGAGGAGTGGAGGGGCAGAAACTTATTAAAATAAAAAAAAATGAATAAAGGGGAGGAAATAAATTAATTGAAAAAGGAATTTCATACTAAATCAAATAAAATTACTGTATTTATATTGTGATGGTGTCACTAGGTAGTTAATTTTAAGGACACAGTACAGATTTTTACGCGTAAGTTAACTTTAAAATGTAATAGTGTAAAGCCAAATCATTGTCATTATTCTGATTTAATGAAGAAAATGTCAAACCGCTGATTAATTACTAATTAAATTATTACTAAGTAAGTGGATAAAATAATAGGCAAGTGCATTCGTTTTCATTCTACTAAGATTATAAACATGAAATTTTATGCTCCATTAGGGGAGATGTAGGTAATGGGGATCACTTAAGCGAGAATGAAAAAAATAGCAAATCTATTAATCAACTCTTTATTGTTCTGTTCTTATTATAAACTTCACTTTCTTAACTATCAATTGAGATCAACTTTTATTACTTTGGTTAATTAATATTGGCGAAATAAAAAAAATAAAAAAATTTAAGTTCGATCACCATTGTCAACATCGGTTGGTAATGGTGATCAGCATGTGGTCAATGGTGATCAACAGATATCGCTCACATAATTGTGCGCAGAGTCCCATCCAATACAGTCGGCATGAGCCCAAAGCCCACAAGAAGTGCATCGGTACCATGTTTCATTGTCTCGTCCGGATTCACCACATATCTTAAAGACACAAGTTACATGCATCTTCTGCATCGTCATTATCGTCATCCTGGTATAACTCGTCCGTTTTCACGTCTGACGCTGAAGTATCATTGGAGTCCTGCAGAATTTTCAACTTAACCTTCTCAAGACTGACCTTCTGTGGCTTGCTTTTCTTTCCTACTCCTTTTCCTTTATTTTTTATTGCTTTTTCCTTCCTTTTGTTTTCTTTTTCAACTAGTCTTTCATTGGCGTAGATGTTAAAATCGTTACGTGCAGTTTTTTTCTTGCTTGTCTTGTCTTTACAACAGTTACTTTCTTTAAGCATCTGAATGAAATTCTGAATACTTGTTAGATTCTTAGATTATTGGTGGTATTTAAAATTGAGACAAATATGCAGTCGCTGGTTCGGAAGAGGAGGGACAAAATAGTCCAGTTGACTTTATTAGTCTTTCTAGAACGAACTTTCGACATCTACAAACAAACAATAACACTACTTTATCGAGGTAAAGTAATGTGGGCAATGCGGATTACCCGACTCCAATTACCTACATGGGCAAAGAGACGGAAAAAAAATTCCTGACGAGAAATTTTAAGTTATAATAACAATATGGCTGTTGAATTGCAAGCTACAATGCTATGCTCATTACGTATTACAAGTACAGAAATAAATATTTGTTACTTTCTGACTTACCTTCAGATTTATCAACTCGAAAAATTAGATGAAAATGGCATAAAAGCTTCACACGCCTATTACTCTGAAGCGCATCGCGCGAACTGAGCCAGTCACTGGTCGTGCAAGGGAATGACGTAATGCTAGCGTGTAGGTATAGTAGCATCGCTTAGTCGCGCTTGGTTTTTATTATTTTGAGGTGATCACCATTGCCAACTGACCCCCATTGCCTACATCTCCCCTATGTTTCCTTTTTAGAAAGACCTATTTGTTAGAAATAAGAACCTTAACTAGAATATAGAATACAGATAGAGCATTCCCGCAACTTATAGATTTTATCTCACAAAATGCATGATAATAATTCCAAGAATAGACTTTATAGTAGGTATACTACTCTACGAACTGCGCGCAAAACGAAATAACAATTACCGAGGAATCAAATAATGATTGTAGATTGTTTTGCAGCGTCGAAATTACATTGAATATTATTAACGTTTGCACCAACGCTCTAATGAAGTGATTGAAAAATGTTGTTTACAATTTAATTGTGTTGGACAGAATATGCATGGCGAACAGTGGGTGCATTAGTTGCGCCTCTGCCTACCCCTTCGGGGACAAAAAGGCGACAGTGTGTGTGTATTTATTGTCATTATCATTTTTGGTATAAAACGATAGCTTAGATGGGGTTTGAGCGGACTGCCTAGACAAAGAGCGCGGATTCTAAACCAGCTTCGAATGCACGTCTGATTTTTCAAACAAAATTACTTCGCATTTACCAAACATCCAAAAATATATCACATTTATAATATTGGTAGGAGACTAAGAAGTAAGACTGAATTTTGTAGCAGTTTTTGAACACTTAAATGAGTTTATATCCGACTAGCCTTTGCCCTCGCCTCCGCCCGCGTTACAAAGATTTTCACTCAGGAGTAGCGTAGCTTCATATTATTGAAGGAATTTTCAAAATCGGTTTAGTAGTTCCGGAGATTAGCGAGATTAGAGATCAGAGGAAAAGTTAGTGAGTTTGTATACTTCACTAACTTTTTCTCTTTTTAGGGAGGTATAAAGTATACCTATCTATCAAATCAAGGAAGAATGGGTGATTTGGTTACTCTTCTACCTTCCTTCTTAATACAGGCGTGTCCCATTTACCAAAGTTTAATAAGTGTAAAATTTTAACTTTCATTCGAGCGGGTTCTACACGGAAACAAAGTTCGCTGTTCTCATAACAAACGTAATGCGTTTAAAAAACGTAATGTCCGTTTGTCAGAATAGACGGTAGCCTAGTTAACGCGTGCCTGTTTCGACATCGTTTATTGCTCATTTCAATGTAAACGATTTCTTTTATTTTAATGTAAACGATTTCTTTTAGCGGAAATGGCTCAGGTTACATGAGTACGGAAAAAGCTTTTACGCAAGTGACACCGCGGGACGTAGCACTGCGGAATAAAAATTATGAATTCCATTGTTCGTCAAAACTCAAATGACGTCTTTGGTACAATCGGCAAATTGTCTCCGCTGATGGTAAGTGCAGGAGAGATGGAGGATCTGTTAACGAGATATCTCTCGCCAGTTGACACCATTATAAAGTGTTATCAAATATTATATTGGCGTTAACGCTTGTAGAAAAACTGGCTACGGCCTAAATTCTTTCCGAAAAATTAGTCACATTCGAATTTCGAACACAACCCTGAAAATATAAACTTGATACATTCGAACACATCGGAAATTTCTGTTACATTCCAATCTTTCGATGCAGTTTCTAGAATAATCTATGTACAATAGAATATTTTCCGACAGCGCGCTCGGGTGCACACTGCGCAGTAACTCTATCCGCGCCTTTGTGCCACTGTATGCTCCCATGCACTTCGAAACTAGTTCCCTCGGTACGAGTGCGAATGAGGAAATATGTAGGCTTTGTGTTTTAAAGATTTTTTTTATGAAGAGGAACGTCTATTGGCTGATGGCAATCGATATGCGACAGTTATTTAATTATTTTTTGTGGTACCTACAGCAACAGTATATTAACAAAGTCAAGACTCAAGAGCTCCTCCACATTGTATTCGTTAGTAACTGATATATTTGCCCACTACAAATATACACAGCTATATCCGATTTACACTGAAGAGTAAATAAACAAAACAATTAATATATTTATCCTCTAGTACAAACTAAAACAAATTGTATTAAGGGGTACAAAATGTCATTATATTTTAATTTAGTTTTAGTATTGGCATTGCACTGCGCCAGTCACTCCACGAATTAGATGAGCCTCATGATGCTTAGTAATTACACTGGCTATAATTCCTTCAAATAACAGCACGATGTTGCTCGTTGTTAGAAATTGATATTGCACTGGTAGGTACTGATCTTGCGGGTCTTTATACCCATTTATATATATCATTCCTTTCTCGGAATTAAATGGCTTTGAGTAATTATATTGCTCGTTCGAAACGAACTTATGATCGGTATCCGTGTGTCTATGCATCTCGTTAACATGTTATTGATTGTGGCTTAAACTATCGCAATTCGCTATACATCGGATTGGGTACGAATAATCCGACATATTGGCTATACTAGGCTTTACTCGTGACTCCTCTCGTGATTATTAAAAGGTACAATCTGGATTTCTTTCTAAACTCATTAGATCAAAGTCTCATCAAAATGATCAGCTGTCTTTGAGACATGACTCCATCTATGGTTCTTATATTCTGCCAATAGACTGTGGGTTTTATGGCATCTAACTACTGTGAATATTTACTGTCATCATGACCACCACAGGATGCCCACTGCAAAGAATAGCCCCCCTAAATAAATGCTCTTTACGAGCGTCCCACATTACTTTATTTTTTAACACACATGTACCCGCCATGAGCACACATAGTGGAATCTATTCTTAGAAGCACTGTTATTAAACTGATTACTTAGTTTAAAATACAAAGGCCCTGGCTGAAGGCATTTCGGAAACCGTATGAAATAGCTTATTTCGCACTTATTCTTGGACTCTAGAATAAAAACGAGACTTCCTTTACACTGGCTACACAATGAAAATTTTGTTGAGAAGAACATTTTTAAGGTATCGGTATCAGTTATAAGTAGTTCCTTTGTCAGACTACAAATACCTGCCCATTCTATTAATATTATGTTATTTTCGTTTTTTTTTCGATGGAGAGCGAGATGTGATTTATTGAAAAAATGCTAAAATATAATGAAGCAGATTAATTAGCACAACTGACAAATCCATAGTAGATACCTAATGAATGACAACGAAATATTGGCAGCTTTTTGCCGTAATTTTCGGTCGTTGTCAATGCCGCATACCGAAGTAATTAATAAAATAATTACATTTTAATCAATTTCTGCTTTACTTCAAAAGAGAGATTATGAAAACAACACTGATTAGCTTAATACCTGTTTCACTTTGAAGTTTTCTATGATGAGGGTATAATATTTAATTCTTATTATGCTGATCTATGTGATCTTTAGCATTTCTTGGTTATCAACGACGAGATCTTACCGAAAGAAGCAGTTTAAATGAAAATTGCGAGGTCGCATTGGTTTACTTAACACGAGGATATTGTGAACCATGTCTAAGGTATTTCCCTAGTCAACAATGCAACTAAATATTACGCAGAAAATAACGGAATGTGGTTTGTTTTTGTGGGACAGACTACGTTACTGTACAAAAGTGTGTTTGTTGCTCAACATGTTGGGCAACATGTTGATCAACATTTACACCTCAATTGTTGACTTGTGAATGCCTATGTATATAAAGAATGTTTTGGAACACCAAACTTGTGTCCAATGTTAATGAATGTGTATTTTGTAATGAGTGAGTTGTACTTCAGTTCGGTCATGAACGAATGGATGTGCACGGGGATGTTGAGTTTATCGTAGAAATGCATGGGATACTATAACACAAGATTCGATGGTCGAAAGGAGATCAAGCCTCGATCTTAATTTAGTTCGGTCTTGAACGAATGGTGGATGTGCACGGGGGTGCGAAAAAATGTATCACTGTTTGCATGGATAATGTCGTATAACATTCCGTTGTTGAAGCTAGATCAAGACTCTGTTTTATTCAGTTCAATCGTGAACGAATGGTGGATATGCACGGGGACGTAAAACTCATTTATGAGCTTCATCGCGTTCGAGTCGTTTATTTTAAATTGAGTCCTCACTTATCGAAGGAAGCATTTGCCGCCCACGACAGCCAAATCACATATCCATGCTGTCATCCATCTCCAGAAACGATAACTGACGCCCACAGGATTCCAACACAGGGCAAAAATTAGAAGTGAATTTAATTGCACTAGGAGCATGATCTGGCTCACAGCTCATATTATATCCTACCAGCTGTCTGGGCCACCTCAAAGGATTCCAAGAAGGAATGCGTGCGCAACCACACTGTGAAGATTTTATGGTTAATAGAGGGTTCCGCGAATACAAATTTTTGTATTTTACGTCTTGCGTTACATACATAAGACAAAACGACCGTTCCTATTTTGCATAAAATTAAGGTCACCACATACACTTGATGGTAAGTATGCCGGCTCGGCAAAGTGAAGCTCGCATCCCTCGACTGTGGCCAGAACTTGTCCCGAAGACAAGCGGCAGAAATAATAATGATTTTAATCCTATTCGAATCTACTGAAAATTGACAAACCAGAATAAAGTTCATCGCAGCGCTCACGAATTTTCATTGATTTTTCTGGTGTATCCAGATATAGCTGTGGAATCTACTGGAGCTAGTAACTTTATTAATTTCGTAAATAGTTGACTCCGAAAAGCCGTTCTACGATTCATTCGCGTGCACGCGATGTACAATGATGGTGATATTATACTTAGTGTTGTGTTTTCGCCTTTGGTCGATAGGAGTCGAGCCGGGGCGGCGCTGGAGGGCCGGTTCGCATCATCAGAGGAGCCTGGCGCAGTGCGACTCACCGTATCAGCCGCGCGCACCGACGACACCGGCCTTTATACCTTGCAGGTGAGTTACGTCTAGTAGTAATACAGATACTGTATTATATACTGCCTTGTCTATACTGAGAGGATTGACCACCATGCTGGCCAGCAAGAGATGGCAATCACACAGCTTAGAAGAACTTCCTTAAAACAAAATTCACTTGTACTTAATATTTATCCTCTGAAATCTTCGTAAGGCGGTCTAGTTTATACGACCAACCACTAGCCTACTAAACGTGATAAATAGTGTAGCTTTCTGGGTTCTGAACAAGGGTTATCATTAACCGTTTTAGGCGAGCAACGCCGCGGGCAGTGACACAGCGCGGGTGCGGCTCGAGGTGTCTGCGGACGAGGCTCCCACCGGCGAGGACCCTCCCACCTTCCTGCGTCGTCTGCAGGACCTCACCGTGAAGGTGGGCACCAGGACACGCTTCCTCGTCGAGATACTGAGCAACACAGAGTGCAAGGTACGTGCCTAATTGCATAAAAAAATGTACAGATACCGAAGAGAAATCTGTTTTTGTCCTATTTTGTAGTTATTTCCTACAGATACGTAATATTATATGTAGGAAATTTGTTAGAAATAATCTCATAACATATATATGTCGGGACAGGAAGGAAGTATAAAAAGGAATTATCATTTTTATTAATCACATTGAGGGTGTCTGAATATATTACGTCGGGTAAGACTAAATAAAAATAGTGTTGAATTCTCGGAGCGACAGTTGGGTGTATAAAAGGGAAGCAGAATCATTTGAAGAAACAGTCTTAGTCTGTCGTCATTAAGTTCGGTTGTGCTGGAACTAGTACGGTGCAGATCACTACTAAGTGGTAACTATGGTGGTTTTCATATCGGTCAGTGCTTAGTAAAGCGGTTACTATGTTAATTCGGGTTGTTACTAGGTGAGTCGTTTAGAGTTGCGAAGTTTGTTTAAGTAATTGCCTCAATATGCAATGTGTTATAATAACCAAAGTTAATAATGAATCCTGACGTGGTATTGTACTCTGTGAACAGTTTATTACGCAATAATTGACCAACGAACAATAAATAGCGAGTTAAAGAGAATTCATTTGTGACTTTTATTATGTGAACCTACGTGTATCGATATCGGCCGTCACTGTCTCCGACATATATATATATACATATACACTCACGCCTGTTATCCTCGAAGGGGTAGGCAGAGGCGCAACTAGTACACCCACTTTTCGCCATTATTCCGTCCCATGATGTGATAGGGGGCGAAGCCTATCGCCATATCGGGCACAAATTCCAGACTCCGAGCTGATACTGAATAGAAAAACTCAATATCACTTTGCCCGACCCGGGGATCGAACCCAAGACCTCGAGCTTTGCAGTCGTACTGTAATACAACTACGCCACCGAGGCAGTCATAAATAACAACAAAAATGTGTTTATGTCGTAGACTCAAACCTCTTCACTCCATAATCCTCATTTTTTTAAGAGTGGCCTATCCACTATTATTCTAGTATGATAATTAATTTTCATGAACTGTCTTCGTTAACTGGAGGATAAAATTTACTAGAATATTGTGAAATATGCTGTAGGTAAATGTTGTGTCATAACTATTATCCGACATCTGATACATGAGCTCTAAGTGAAAGACTTCAGAATCGATTGCGGGACCTTACGTCCAAATTGAAAACTTTATTCATTTAATATTTACTTAACTGTATTTTCTTCTGCTGCCTATATCTAATAGGCAGTCTATTTAGTTAACCCACAATTCCGGCTTCCGACTCATAGTATGCCAATTAATTAAGCCATGTCTCTCCTGATAATTGGTTGGTAACAACCTTAGTTGATGGCAACAGATGGGAAGTTTATGACCCTCATAAACTCAGGATGGAGTGGAGGAATGGGGGACGGTGCATCCTTGACCGACTGCTCTTTGCAACGAGCAGAGCTAAAGGCCAGTTTAGATGATGTTTATTTACTATTACGTTCTTGTTTTGAAAAGATTAAAAGTAAAGGTAAAAGCCATGAAAGTTATCACAATACAAATTTCGCAACGAAAGCGTGGAATAAAAAAAGGAAAAAAAAAACCTTCGAATCTAATTTTCAGTCATTAGAAACAAGTTATTCATAGCATAAAATACCACCTTCTACTCTTCACTAGTGAACATAGGCCTTTCCTAAAGATTTCCACACGGACCTGTCAAAAGCGGTCTGCATCCAGCCTGTGCTTGCGACCTTAATCAATTCCTCTTTTCACATTGCTGCTGGACGCCCAACGCTGCGCTTGCCGAATTGCCTATAAAATTTAACACAAATTCAAAACTTCAGACGTATGAATAGACCTGCAAGGTGGACAGACAATCAAATTTATCAAGTGATAAAGGTCGCAGGAAGACGCTGGATGCAGGCCGCTTTTGACAGGTCCGTCTGGTAATATTTGGGGGAGGCCTGTGTTCAGCAGTGGACGTCATGTGGCTAATGATGATAATGGTGATACTTTATATGACGAAATTTCTTAAGGAGTCTATAGATGTGGTAGTTTATAAATATGCTAGAATAAATAACACATAAATAAAATCTTGATATGATTTTTGAAAACAGGTAGGCCATATTACTGACATATTGGTTATATCAAGAAGCCCGGTAATATACTCCCGTATGAACCGCAAGGTTAAATACGAGGTGCCTGGTTTACTCCCCTCCCTGTGTGTAAACCCTTCTTGTCTTCCTTTCTGACTTCCTTACTGCCCTCACACCCGCCACCACAACTACTGCAAGCCAAGGTCATCAGTGGCACGCAATTTATATGAGGAATACTAATCTGTCTTTAACTACGTAGTACTATTCTGTATTCTGTGCTTTAGCCCGCAACGAAATTTATCAAATTTAAAGATAAGGTGGAGTTAGAAATATATTGTTTTTCCTTCCCGCTACAGAAAAGCGGGAGACAAAATAATGAATAAAGAAGGTAATTTAACTTCAAGTACAGGGACGCTTACAACTATTAATTTTAATAAAAATAACGGAAAGAACGAGTCGCGATCCTACCGGTGAAGACGATAGAGGAACCTAGCTAACCTACCAGCCTCTCCCTAGCTACCTAAGCGATGACTATCCGAAGAAGAACGGCAGAAAGAAACTCCGGGCTTACTTTTTTGTCATTATTTGTCTATTGAATCCTTTGTTTTGAAGTAAGATCAGTTATATAAGCTAATTCATACAAATCACCGTGGAAGTCACATAGCCAATAGGCCACCGTTAATAAATATTTTAGCAGAGCTTTTAAAGTTAGTAGGTACTAATAACAGTCCTCTTTTTCCGTCGCGGGTAGAAAACTAAAGAAAACTAAGACTCGTTATAAATTATAGGATTTATACATATCGATCTTATCGGATTCACTGAAGCGACACTACATTATTATCCACAAGTTGTAGTTGACTTTTATGCAGAAACTTTTGCACCAGCAGCTGCGAGTGTAGACCAATATAATTTTTCAAACAGGCTGGTATAATTATGTCGACTGGCGAGGAGACAGCAGACACTCCACCTGGATGCTACTTCCCTTAGCATCAGATTCAGTGTGGTCTCTTGGCCGTTCCCGTAAAAAAAAAACAAATAGTCTTAATTCCGTTCCGGCCTGTAGTGGACAAGTACCTTAAAGTTTAATAGAATTCTCACGTCGGCATGTATGCATGTTTAAAGGGCAGGCTTCATCAAGGATTCTTCCTACTCCTTGATATTAAATGATTTGGTGGTAGGTTCTTGATGAATCATGGCGTAGTTGAATTGTGTGGACGGTACGACACCGCTCTGAGGTCCCGGGTTCGAATCCCAGGTCGGTAAAAGTGATACTGGGATTTTATGCTCAGTGTCAGCCCGGACTCTGGAATTTGTACCTGATATAGTCCCTATCATATTGTGGAACGAAACACAGCAAAAAGTGCGTGCTCTGGGTGCGTTTCTACCTACCCCTTCGTGGATAACTTCGCGGCGTGAATTGTGAGTTTTTGTATTTTATTTAAAAAATCGGTGTGGCTCGTAGTACTTACACAATCCGCATAATATTCCTAATACCCTCGTGATGGACGGCAGCGTGGCGGTTAGGCATCACGCTGCCTTTGACGCCGAGGGCGTCCTTCGGTGTACGGGGGCTTCTGAGCCCCCCCAACAACAGGAGACGGACCGCAGTAGCGGTACGCGCAGGGGCGGCCGTCTCTAATGCGCCGAAGATGGCCACCGCGGAGTTTTGGTTGGTATGCCGTGCGGTGTACATAGGTTAGGGACTCGGCCCGGCGGTCGCTCGACGTTTTCCATCTCTCCGGGCGGTTCAACGTCGGGTCGTAAGGCAAGGTTAACCGCTCAGTCGTTCCCCTTGAACACTGGGCGGTAGTAATAATTCACTTTCTCCGCGTAAACAAAAAAAAAATATAATATTCCTAACAGCTAGCGTTTACAAACTTGTCAAAAAGTTAGAACATACTGCATATTCCTTTCATGAGAATTCAGAATACTAATATGAAATACTTTTATTTGTGCTTATTTGTTTATGGTTATGCAATTGTTAATTCTTGAGTTAAGTTAAGTTAATGACTTGTATTGTTAATTCTAAGTTATCATAGAGGTGACGTCACAAAGCTGATAAAACACTTACTAGAATTCAACACCGAGTTGGTTTTACCGATCCTTCAGAATTCAGGGCAGGGAGTTAAGGTGACTCATTCTCTTTACGTTGATTTTTACAGTAAACTTATATAATGTTGTATTAAATAAAAATATTGTAAGTAAATAACAAATAATATACTGAATTAAGACGACAAAAAGTTCACATGCTGTTTTAAAATAGCATTGTTAATAGCAAGCGTAGTGTACCGTGGTCTGTGGTGCCATCTCTTACGGTTGAACGTAAACGAAATAATAGGCAAGTATACGTAGTTATTGTTTAAAAAATTATAAATAAAATTGCAGTGGAGGAACTCAAAGGTGAGGAATGTACTTGGTTGTTTATATTACAATACAGTTATCTCGTTATTATCGATGTATTTTGAAAACATTATTTTTTTAGATTACTTTTGCCGCCAATAATCCTTTTTTTTTCACTCTCACGACTAAGACGAATCTATTCACACCACTTATAAAAAAATAAGACAAGTCATTCAGGCTCTAGGGCGTGCCAAAGAAACATACATAAATACACTCGAATAACATAACACTCCTTTTTTCGCAGTCGCGTAAAAAAAATGTACAAGTCGCGGGTTAAGAGCCAACTACGTCTGACTAAACAAAAAAATATATGTACTTAATAAAATTACATTAACTTCGCACCGGCGAAGCGCAGACTGTCTGTCTCATAATAGTGTATCTCGAGTAGACAGCGTCTACGTAACGCCTTAGAAAACCATGTCTTGTTTCGATATTTTCTTTCAACAGTAAATTACACACGTAACATTAAAACGGAATTCACCTCTTTAATGTGATGTTATGAAGTTACAATTACTTTTAACGCAGTTCTGCTTGCAGAATCTTTTCTGAGAATAAAAGTAATTAAATTAATATAGATAATAGATATATCTAAATTACTTAAGAAAAGTCATTGATGTAAATAACCTCAATGAGAGAAGTACAGCTTTTTATATATGAAATATTTTTGAATTTCAGTTTGTCAATAATTCAGATGATTGCTGTTACTGTTGTGGGGCTCCTTTTTCCGCACTTAGCCCGTAAAAAGTCGGGCCGTTGTGCGTGATGTGCCAGCTAGAAGTGTAGCTAGCTCAACTCCTTCCAGAAGCGCAGGATCTTCCTGGTTCCTTCACAGGCTTCTCGGAGTGACCCTGATGTGCCGAAGATTTCAGCCCGTTGTGCAGCTACTCCTTCGCATTCCAGGATTACGTGGAAGGCGTGTTTCGTCAGCCGACAGGCATCCCCTGCAGAGGGGGCTGTCGGTGATACCTAATTTAATACATCAATGCCTAAAACATATAAATGTTTGTTTACTGAGCAGTGTCCGGTGATGGTACCCACCATTGTGCGTAGAGAGGCCCTGTCCAGAGACAGGAGACGTCTCGTCAGACGTCGGTCCGGGTTCGGCACTGTTTCCCGGGACTGTCTACATGCACTAGTACTTGCCCATTGATCCGCGTGTTGTTCTTGTGTTCTGCGTCGTAGCCATGATCTTAACTGATAAAAAGGTAGTGGTATAATTGGGACGGGTCCGAAGACCACCTGGTTTGACCCTCTTTTGGCTAGTTCATCGGCCGCGTCGTTTCCTAGAGAGCCACTGTGCCCTTTAATCCATTGTAGGGTAACGAGGGGTTGTCCTACTTATTACTTACCCTCCATTGCCAGGTTGTACTCTACTATGAGCCCAGATTGGATAGTTCGACTGTTAAGGGCTCGTAATACCGCAGCGCTGTCTGACACTATGCGTATCTTATGGTCTGTTATACCCCGCTTGTCCACTGCGTTGGCAGCCTGTGTGATGGCGATACATTCAAATTGATATATGGAGCTGTGCTCGCCTAAGGCTATTGATCGGTTGATGTTGATATCCAGTAAGAACACTCCTGCACCCGATCATTTCCAGCCAGCATTGGTCTTTGAGCCATCGGTGTATATTCGCAGTTCGTGCGTTCCAGACCTGTCATGTCTTTGAGCCATCGGTGTATTTTCGCAGATCGTGTGTTCCAGACCAGTCATGTTGTTATTAAGCAAGCTGGACAGTGTCAGATGATCGCTATTACGAACTTACTTTACTTCTTTATAATATTGGTAAAGTTTTAAACTTGGATTTGGTATATGGTATTTGGCAAACAAAGTACAAACAACATTGTGTGCAAATTAATGTGTTAGGAATTTAATAGTATCGTCACCTATAATAACTAAGACATACGTTTCATTTGCGGTGTTGCCGACATTTATGTATTGCGGACGAAAAGTCACGTTCTTTATAGTTGAGTAGGTAAGAAAGTAAGTACAAGTCTCCCAAGACAATACTCACACCTGTGGTTTAAATTTTAAACTACTTGAATTTTGATTCTAATGTTTATGAGCTATGTGTTAAATAAAATAAAAAAATATTAATGTCGAAAAAGGACGACAAAAATAAGAAGCGCTTCATACGACGTGTTCCTTCCTACGACTTACCTACGGTCCTTCAAGCGGAACGTGAAGAAGCAATTAAACAGGCCGGCATAACTGTGCCGACCGACCAGGGATGTTTATCACTTGCCGGTCGGCATCATTTTTTGAGTTTCTCTTCATTTACCATCAGATGCAGTGAAGCCACTTTGTCGAGCCTTCGATAAAAAAAAAGCTGGCCGCTTTCAACAGGCTCCGTCTGGAAATCATTAGGGGAGGCTTTTGATCAGCAGTGGACTTCATGCGGATGATGCAATGCAATGCAATCAGCCCAGTATTATATATTGCCCACTGCTGAGCACGGGCCTCCTCTATTACTGAGAGGGTTCAGGCCTTAGTCCACCACGCTGGCCTAATACGGGTTGGCAGACTTCACATACCCTCGAAATTCTTATAGAATTCTCTCAGGTATGTAGGTTTCCTCATGATGTTTTCCTTCACCGTTAAAGCGAACGATAATTGATAAACAATACACATATAACTTCGAAAAGTCAGAGGTGTGTGCCTTGGGTTTGAACCTCCGGACAATGTCTCGGTAGACCGTTCCATTCCCAACTAGGCTATCGTCGCTACATGTGGATGATGATGATGAGGTATATTGTATATAAGCGGCCCCCGTCAAAAAGCGGAGGTAATGTTACACTAAGAGCTTAAACCGCAACATCAAGGTCAACATTCATTCGCGCTTTACACGAGGCTATCGCGCTATTACAAACGGGTGATGAGCATTTTCAAAAAATCAAAGCATGACCACTCAGAAATGTAGTTAAAGTATTTCATTTTGTAGTGGTTTTTGAAGTTGGTTTTATTTTTGTTAAAAGTTACAAGTTACTAGACTGTATGGATGTTCGAGTTATATAAGTCTGTAATTTTTTACGTATAATAACAATTGATACGACCTATTTTTCAAACTATTTTTTTTATTTAATAAATGATGTGTCTCAGGACTTTCTTCGAAGACGTATTGTGAACCAAAATAAAATATTCATTAATTGTCTACAAAATCTTCCAAAAACAAAAAGCAATTCTTTGACGCGCAATTTTTACTTTATAAATCAGTCTATTAAGTCAAAAGTAAATCATAGATTGTATACACACCGCACGTGTTTGAGTCAATAACACATTATAAATAGGACAACGGATGTGGCCGGCAGTGAGCAAAAATAGAGGAATTATGTCACGGGCCGGTGGCGCATTCCTCCATTTCAAGGTTCCTGCTTTGCTTCGCATTTGTCAACCATCTTTTCTTTTGGTATCCCGGCTGGTTCCAGGGTTAGCCTTCGAGTTTCTACTGGGTCCGATAGTCCTACGACGAAGGAAAGATTTTGATCATGCATTGCTGACCTTTTTCTTATACTGGAACTATTTTTGCAGTAAATCCAATATTGATGGTTCAAACACACACACACATAGGTACACACAAACTCTCACGCCTCTTATCCCCGAAGGGGTAGGCAGAGGCGCAACTAGTGCGCCCACTTTTCGCCGTAATTGATGTGGGAGGAACCACATCCTGGGACGGAATAACGGCGAAAAGTGGTTACAGGAAGGGGTTGAGCCTATCGCCATATCGGGCATGCATTCCAGACTCCGGGCTGACACTGAATAGAAAAATTCAATATCACTTTGCCCGACCCGGGGATCGAAGCCGAGACCTCAGGATTGTTGTCGTACCGTAATACAACTACGCCATCGAGGCAGTCATAGTTCAAATAATGTCGAATAAAAGAATGGTAATGCTGGCTCTTGAAGAGTAGTCCGATACTTTCGTTTTTTAGTCCGTGTTCTTTCATCCGTGGTCAACTTAAGTTAACTATCTTATTACGCTATGCGCACGCGCAGCATCTTCACCTCGTTGTGACATCGCTTGCAATGCTCTAGAGCATGATGTCACATGATATTACTCTAGAGTAATAAGAGCCTTAATTTTACCTGGTCACGGATCAAACAATCCGACCTTAGTCTTATAGTCAAATCAAATTTACCATGAATAATAGATTCTGTACTGTATTCCCATAGCTTGCAAAATAAAATCAAATGTTAGAAATGTCGAGTTAGTCGCGAGAGGTAATTCCACTCAGCCAGAGGAAATGTACAAATCCCGCCATTTTTCCTTAAACGAACAAACATGCTCACAAGTCGATGCAAAACGAAGTTTGCTGTGGCAGATAATTTCCGGCGTAAGACAATTTCAGGGATTCCGGGAGGCATTGGTGCAGTATTATTTGTATAAACGCATTATTTTATTTAAATACCGTTAGATTTTTATTACTTATAAATACAAACTTGCTGATATCAAGCCTTATAAAGCGTGTGTGATTAATGCATGTGTTTTTTGTTATTGAAATCACAATTTTATTCACGAACTTTTTAGCTTACTCTCAGCGATTAAATGTAGTATAATATTCATTATTCAGATGGGTAATTGAGCACAAAAATATTATAGCTATAAGTAATACAATTAGAGTGTACACAGTATTACACGGCAAAAATAGAAGGGAGAGGAAACAAAATAAAAAAGTACATATCTAGACATAGACAAACATAAAAGAAATGCTTAAACTAACATTGATAGTACTGTCAAACTGACAGTTGTTGATAGAACTAGTTAGTTGTCTTGGAACTATCCAGGACAACTGGTTGACAGCATTAGCGTGAAGCCTAATAGTATCAAAAGGTGAGATATAATTATAATTTAAAATAATGATCAAATATAATCAATGCATTAGGATAACCTATTCCACTCTGTTGGTCCTAAAGTAAGTTACTTTATTTCGATGTTCAGTATTGCCCCCAAGTACCAATAAAATTAGGTTCTAACAAACTATGGATAGAAAAATAAACTCTAACTGAGCAGTATAAGTTTCCTTTTTGCACAAATCGAGCAGGGTTTGACAAGTTAGGTGATCTACTCGATCATTCATTAACTGACACTTCATATAATTGACAGGTCGTGATGAATTGCGATTTATTCGAATATTGGTTACAATAGATTATTTATTTTTAATGCAATCCAAAAATAAATATAAAAAATTAAAAAGGGATCTAATACCTATGTAAACAGATATCAAAAACAATTCAAACAAATTAATCATAAAAACGAAATAACCGAAATCAATGTTTATAAAACCATTATCATTACCCAAATACACAAAAGTATTAAGTTGTATTATTGATGTTGATTAGTTCGACAATTTTGTTGAAGACCTGTTACTTAGTAATTGTATGAAGACGAAATACTCACAGCTTGTTGGCACTATTGACTATCCATATTATTATAATTCGCTATTGACGCACAAAGTTGCAAACCTCTGTGCAGAGCCTTACAACCAAGATTATTAACCTATTTTAAATACATATACACTCACGCCTGTTATCCCCGAAGGAGTAGGCAGAAGCGCTACTAGTGCACCCACTTTTCGCCATTATTCCGTCCCATGATGTGATAGGGGGCGAGCCTATCGCCATATCGGGCACAAATTCCAGACTCCGAGCTGATACTGAATAGAAAAACTCAATATCACTTTGCCCGACCCGGGGATCGAACCCGAGACCTCAGCTTTGCAGTCGTACTGTAATACAACTACGCCACCGAGGCAGTATTTTACAACACAAATAAGCACCGTGCTGGTGGTAGGTGGTATGATACGTGTTATGTAGTAAACTCTTTATTTTTCATTAAATCCGAATATTAAATTGTTTTTTATTATGCCTATTTATTTCCTTGAATGAAATGAAATCCTCCTAGCCAGTTTCGACCACGGCAGCCAATCTCAACGGAGATCAGCCAGGTACGCAGGAGATATTATAGTGCACAAGTGTGTGCGCAATACACAGGTGCACTCGCTATTCCTTCACTCTCATAGTCCGGTGAGACGGCAATCCGACATGACCGGAGAGAGATCAGGCGCAGGACCAACGGCTTTACGTGCTTTCTGAGGCACGGAGGTACCACACCGCCAACTTCCTGACTCCGAGCTGCGACTGAGTATTTTTTTTAAGATGGAAAAATCCAGTCACAAAGTTTTTTGGCCCGACCCGGGAATCGAACCCAGGACCTCAGCGCAAAGCGTACTCGTAACGCGTACGCAATATAACTACGCCACCGAGGTAGTCAAATTTCCTTGAAGAAACCATCATTTGATGCACATTTTTATGCAAAATATTTTTGACATTTCATATGTCAGGCGATGGCTCAATTTTTTTATCTTTGCAGGTAACATGGTACCGAAACGAGAGGCGTCTCCTAGAAGCTGAGCGGGTCTCGCTGGCCCGCGATGGTAACTTCTGGTGCGCAGACGTGGCCGCCGTCAGCGTGGATGATGCTGGTCGCTGGACCTGCACCGCTGAGAACGCAGGCGGCCGCGCCAGCTGCTCTGCTCATCTTAACGTGCTTGGTAATCTCGTTTTACATTAATATTAACTATGTATTCAGGCTCATTTTACAACTATCTAGGTACATAAAACTGCGTAACACTTTGTGGAAAGTAACAATTCACAATAAGTTAGTCCTACCTTACCCGAGCGCTACGAGTGACGAGCCTGACGCTTGAAACGAATTCGGTTTGCGTGGCAAGCATCAGCATCAAGCGTCAAAAACAAATGTACGATTCTACATACAGACCGTAGAATGTCACATTTGTTCCATCATGTACGAGTTTCTGTAGAATCGTCATATAGAGATGATGCCGATGATGCCGTAGATGATGCCTGTCATTATGAGGATAATTATAATCTTACTAATATTATAAAGGCGAAAGTTTGTAAGTATGTATGGATGTCTGGATGTATGGATGTTTGTTACTCTTTCACGCAAAAACTACTGAACGGATTTCGATGAAATTTGGCACACGGGTAGATCATGTCCTGGATTAACACATAGGCTACTTTTTATCCGGGGAAAATATAAACCGGGACTTTTATCCCGGAAAAACTTTTTAATTTCGGGCGGAGCCGCGAGCAAAAGCTAGTTTACACTATTATTTAACACTAGCTTTTGCCCGCGGCTCCGCCCGCATTAAAAAGTTTTTCCGGTATAAAAGTCCCGGTTTATGTTTCCCCGGGATAAAAAGTAGCCTATGTGTTAATCCAGGACATGATCTACCCGTGTGCCAAATTTCATCGAAATCCGTTCAGTAGTTTTTGCGTGAAAGAGGAACAAACATCCATACATCCAAACATCCAAACATCTAAACATCCAAACATCCATACATTCTTACAAACTTTCGCCTTTATAATATTAGTAGGATTTATTAAATATTTTATTTTTTATAATATCGATATCATAAGTATAGTGGTAATATAGTGCATGGGAGAAATTTTAGGTAATCATTTGATTACTTACTAATTAATGTTCACATGGTTGGTCATGGTAACTAAACTATGACGTATGCTATTACCACGGTTATGGCATTTACATTAGCAACATTGTGTTTCGGCAATTCTTATTACTATAGTTGTTAACGTGAATATTTCTTGTTGTAGTACCGAAAGCTTACAAACGTCCAGAGTTCGTGGAGGAGCTCCGCGCGCTGCTCACGGAGCTGGGTACCGTCTCGCTAGAGTGCAAGGTGGTGGGAGTACCTACGCCTGTGCTGCGCTGGTTCAAGGTACCTTTTCTGCCCCTGCCCATTATAAGGGCGACTACCTTCATTCACGAGTGCTCTACTACTTGTCTTATTTTCACGAGTGACTGCCTCGGTGGCGTAGTTGTATTATGGTACGACTGCAATGCTGAGGTCTCGGGTTCGATTCCCGGGTCGGGCAAAGTGATATTGAGTTTTTCTATTCCGTATCAGCTCGGAGTCTGGAATTTGTGCCCCATATGGCGATAGGCTCGCCCCCTATCACATCATGGGACGGAATAACGGCGAAAAATGGGTGCACTAGTTGCGCCTCTGCCTACCCCTTCGGGGATAACAGGCGTGAGTGTATATGTATGTATATCTCACGAGTGCTTTACTGCTACCTATCCAAGTTCTGAGCGTTTATTTTGGGTTACCGCTATGACAGTCTAGTAAGTTGCGTGGAGATACGGAAAATACCAAGCAATCTCTCGATTAAAGGCTGAATTGATTATAACGCAACTGACGAGATGCGTCATTGCCATGTCTTGTCCCGAAATCTAACAGTTAATCCCTGTCTATAAAGCCATTTACACACAATCTCAGGCCAAATTATCGGGACAAGCCTATACGAACGAATAGGCTTACAATAATATCTGGGCTGTAAAATGTATCTAAATTATAGTAAGAATAACTATAATATAGAAAATATTTATACATAAGTTACACGTGTATTATCGAATATATAAAAGCTTAGGAATATTCGTTGGATGTAACATACATTTCAATTCTAGTAACTCGAATGAAATGAATTTAGTTTTGCGAACATGCATTGCCTGCACTTGACATTCGTTAACAGAACATCAAGGTATGTAGCTACTCGGCAGGTGGGGCTTAAATGTATATAAATAACATCTTTGATTCCGCGCGGAATTATTTTCGGGTTATAAATTGCGAATGTGTTACACTTTTGAAGCATTGTTAGTATGCATTCAATTATGATTTTTATATTGAATTCGGCTCGAAACTCTAATTCCTTTGTTAATTTTAATTACGTTCGGAAAATGAGATTTCAAATTCTCATGTTAGTAAAAATGAGAGAACACAATTTAGGCGCTGTTCCGCCTTTTCTTATCTTTCAGGATTATTGGAAATGTTTACTAATGAAGTCAGTTAAAAAAGCCACAGAATCAAGTGATATATACAATTCAATTTGTGCAAAAAATATAACATAGAACCTTGTAATAGTGAACCAGTGAAGTGTCAAACCGAGGAATCGATAAGTAGCTAACGATATGTTTATAGACCCTAAATCAATATAACCACCTAATATGATGGTTTATTAAATGACAATTGACACGATATGTAATTAATTATTAAACAATTTAAAAGATTTCGCGCGGAATATGTATTGGTAGGGAATAGAGGCCCATGTTGTTATCAATTCCGTTGAAAGCAACTTTGTTACAGATGCGAATGTGTTAACAGGATCGTTACTGCAAAAATCCGCGTTTTAAAAGAAAAATGCTCTGTCGTATGTTAGAGCTTAGGTACCTTCTATAAAACTATGACAGAATCCCTCTGGATTGGTGTTAGTCTTTGCCGCTAAATAGTAGTGTGTTACTACGTTTCAGTATGAATGAAATTGTGGGCTTATAATTACTGGCTAATCATATTGATGACGAGTACATTGTACTACGTATGTAAGTAAAAAATGGGTAGTTCCATATTAAAAGTGGTCACAGTATTGTTATGGCCTACTCGTTGTGTCATTAATTTATAAAGAATATCGAATATTAATAGAATCGTTTTTATTAGCACCACATAGTGACTTCATGATGGAAATGAAAACTAAATTCTCTAAGGAAATTGTCGCTCGGGAAGGGACGCTCGTTTTATTAGATTACTAGGCTTTTTAAAGGGCAAGGGGAATCTCGGGTTATTCCGACATTGGCAACACTGACCAAGGCTAGGGCTGCCATCCGTCCGGATTTCCCCGATTTGTCCTAGTTTGAAGGGCGTCCGGGGGCCGTCCGGCAGGGGTTTTAAAAAGTGTCCGGGCAAAACACTTTTGTTGTCAGGGGAAATCCATTTTTTTTATAGATGAGCAACAAATTTAAATAAATCTTATACATTTATTCATTTCCTCGCATTCAAGAAGGAACGGCAAAATATTTTTTCAGAGGTGTCCGGGGAAAGACCCATATTTCGCACAAATGTCCGGGATTTTTGCCGTGTTTATCCAGCGTCGGCAATTTAGATGATGGCAGCCCTAACCAAGGCCCACACGTGTGACCTTGCACCTTAGCTCACTGTCATTACCAACGTTCCCAGTAACACTTTGATACGTCGAAACAGGGTTGTCAGAACTAGGATTTTGTGTAAATACATTGCTTTGTTATGATAGATGGATGAGTTTAGCGCCTTGAAAAGATTTAAAATCAAAGGTATAATCAAGCTAAGGAACAGTTCGCCAGCGCACGTGTTCCTTCCTTCCTGCGACTTTGGGTCCTTCAAGCGGAGTATGAAGAAGCAATTAACCAGGCCGGCATAACAGTGTACCCGACCGACCAGAGATGTTTATCTCTTGCCGTTCGACATTACTTTTTGGGTTTCTCTTCATTTACCATCAGATGCAGTGAAGCTACTTTGTCGAGCCTTCGATAAAAAAAATGAAACTTTTGCAGATGTCGAAATCACTTACATACATTAAATGGTACAGTCAGCTATATAATCTAATTACCTGAACAAATTCAAAATTTCAAATCGTTAAGTTTAATTAGAACGTTTTTCTTTGTGTGAAATAAAGTAAATTTTATCCTTTTCTATTTTGTTTTACGATCAGAAAATAAGATTTCTAAGAACAAACAAGTGTGTGTGACTGACCGTACCTTACTCAAATTGATATAAAGTTATAAAATGTACTTACATGATGTTGCCGTAACATTCGTATTGCGCCGCGCAGCCCTATTTTTACAATCAAACACTACTTTTTTTTTACGCACTCAAACACTACTACAGAAAATTTTATTGCTCGCGCTTTCACCGGTGGGGTTCACAAGTTCTGATTGGCGGAGCGCGCATGTCGCGACATCGGAAACCGATGACAGTGAATTTGCAAGAGCTGCAAACGAGTTCCCAAAACAACGCATTGCTACCTCTCTATCGTCAGCCAAAATATTTAAGAGCAGTCTGGTTTGATTTGAAGTATTACACATCGACTAAAGTCTTTTTCTTGGATCGTTCAATGCAGCTAATGGAAATCAACGAAAATCGTCGCCAGAATCATGCTAACTGACTTAAGAAAAAATGCTACTAAAAATATTATGTTACAACCCAGAGTGCCAACCGTGTCGCCGGGCGGGTTGCTAACTTAGTTACCAGTAAAGGTCACATCTTGTACTGATGCATACTGCAAGGCATACCTACTCCTAATGGTTTAGAAATACCTACCGTCGAAATTCACCGAGGAGATACATTCCAGATTTTTAAACCCTCTGACCTGATTGATTATTACATTTTTTTATGGCATCAGTAGAAACACAATGCGCGACTCGCCTGAATTCAATTATGTTTTAGTATGTGGACCATGGCGGGATAGAACGTTGTATCTTCACTATGCATAACGTCAGGAGTAGTGATGACAGTGTGCTGTCTTAAATATATCAAAATAAATTCTAATAGCATACATATTATAAAAGTTTTAAACAAACACAGGTTACAAGTTCCTTTAGGTTCTTACTTAAGAATCGAATGCACGCCCTGACAGCAGCTTTACAACCTATCAGCTCAATTTAATCATTGCACAATTCCCAGTAAGCGGTAGAAAAAGATTAGCATTCTAAAAATAGGATCCAACACTGCACTAGAATTCTAGAGATATACCGGGTGGAAGGGAAACGCTCTCGGAAACGAATACAGGTGATAGTATTGGTGATTCCTGACGTGATGGCACTAAAAAAATCGCGATCGCATTGTTACAATTTTAGTAGGATTTTCTCAAATTTCTGTACAGCTTCACGTATGGATAGATAAATCAAACTATTATTCTGAAAAACATAGTAAAAAAGGTCAATATTTCAAAAAAATCGTAATGAAACACGTACATCAGCTGACGGGTTAACGCCCGCGGGCCGGTGCCGGCGCAGCGCGGCGGCCGCCCAGTTTTTTGTACGCTTTACATTGCGCGCGCATGAATTACGGAAATACTAAAATCGTAAGTATTATCGCTTAGCTTTGCAAATGAATATAGTTTTTCGTTAATGTTATGGTTCTTCTCTCTTACCGTTCCGGTATAGAGAGCGTTTCCCTTCCACCCGGTATAGATTAGTCAAATTCAAATAATTTATTCACTAATTAGGCCCCTAAGGGCACTTTTACACGTCATTTTTCACAATGATGTATTACTAAAAGATTCTACCTGTGCTTCGGAAAAGCCCACTGACCTGAGAAGAAGCACCAAGAGACTAGGCGTAGGTCTTTTATCATTTGTTTTTAAATATATATATTTTACAATTAGAAAATCACAATATTACTTCAATTTTAAATATGGATATTAAATGCGAAAATTAACGGAGAGTACCTAAGTGAAACAACCACCTACATGTTTAATTTTAAGTAAAAAATAAAGTCAACCATCAAACAGAGCAGACCAGTCCACACAAGCAGCACCCGTTCACGAGTATGACGTATGTGCCAGCCATCGGCCTCCTCAGCCATGTTACAGGGAAGTGACCGACCCGGCTCATGACGCCGCCGCAAGCACAGACGTTAAAGCGAGCATGACTACTCAGATTGTGGCTAACCAAGATAAAAGAGATGCAACAAAGCGGTATATCAAATGAGTAACGTAGTATGTTCAAAAATATACTCTTAGGACTACCCGGGAATGTCGCACATATCCATCTGTCACAAGTCACTTAGGCCTTGTCCAGAAAGGGCGAATTCGCCGCGAAACGTTTCGCGCGTAATCATTCGCGCGTTGGTGAGATACTAGACACCATTACATCGCGTCCACAAGCATCGCGCGAATTCAAAATACGTGCGTAAATCGCGTGCACTACGGCAGACTCTCGACTCGCGCTTGATACGCGCGTATTGCGCGCGAGTCGAGGTACTAGAGACGCCTTGTTGCGTCCAGTTAACGCGCGAATTCTAGAGCGAGTGCACGTATCGAGGGAAATGTAGCGGAGGGAGGGAGGGAATTGTTTATATGCTCGCGCGTTGGTATTTCCGAGCAATTCCGTGTCAAAATTTTGGCGATCCCTTTCCCTCTATACGTGCACTCGCTCTAGAGTTCGCGCGTTAACTGGACGCAACAAGGCGTCCCTAGTACCTCGACTCGCGCGCAATACGCGCGATTGATTGGTTGATTGGTTTGATCTATATTTAGACCAAAGATTAGGTTTTAAATAAAAATTCCTGGAGACTGTACGCACGATAGTCTATCACTTAGACTAACAGTCTCTCAATATCACAGTATGTACACGTAACTACCAGACAAACTGGTTTTTTACACCAATTCCTGCAGCCGGCATATGGCGATGGTTGATCGTCACAGCGTCTTTCGTCCGATAATGTAAATATATCGTTTTGCCCGCGATTGATCACCGAGCCGAGAAGAACCGTTGTTTATTTGATTTTCGAATCTTACTTTTAATTAGATTACATAAAAATACAATATATTTGCTCTGACGACTGAAAAGAAATATGAAATGATTAATGTAACGTGCGTTTTCGGAGACCAACATTAGAATTTATTGAGAGCACCCGAGTCAAATTAAATTGTATTTATTTTTTTGGAACTTCATTTGATATA
Source organism: Lapara coniferarum (assembly GCA_949316025.1). Classification (NCBI taxonomy): domain Eukaryota; kingdom Metazoa; phylum Arthropoda; class Insecta; order Lepidoptera; family Sphingidae; genus Lapara; species Lapara coniferarum. The sequence continues at coordinate 22,584,589 of OX438933.1, read as the reverse complement.
CGTCTACAGTGTATGAACTTCATTCTGATTCCGGATTCTCTTATGGCAGGACAGTCGCGAGATAAAGGCTGGAGACGTATTCGCGCTGACCGCCAATGCTGACGATCCTACGTCGCTCGGCACCTATACGTGCGAGGCAGTGAACTGCATGGGCCGGGCATACTCCTCCTCCAAAGTGCACGTCGTGGGCCGAGCCAGCAGAGAGGGCTCAACTAGACCTGTGACCAGGTAAAAGGATAAATTAATCATAGAGTCAATGCTGAAATTAAAATTATATATTAGTAGTATGATTTCTTTCTTTTGTGTTTTCAACGATTTTAAGCTATATTTCGAAGGCGGAGAAAGGATTTCATCGAGATTTTAGACATCATTTTACTACAAAAAAGAGTTTTATGCAACTGCCAATAATACTAGTGCTTAAACCAACGTTGGAGTGTTGTATAAGGTAAGTAAGTATGAAGAGATTCCTAACCTGATGTTTTCTATTCCCAGCGGTATCACAGGCGAACCCCCACCGATCTTTACACGGGAGTTGGAAGATCAGTTCGTGAGGATCTGCGAGCCGCTTACCCTCAGCTGCCAGGTGGTTGTACCGCCGTGGCCGCGTTCTGTCGTCTGGTACAACAAGGAAGGGAAAATCGAGGCTAGCGAAAGGTATTGACTGCCATATTTTTGAAGTATAAGGTGATTTTCCAAATCATCCAAATATATAGAGACTTTTAAACACGAGTTTTATCATGGGCACATTTCAGAATTAGTCTAAAAAAGAGAGGCAGTCGTTGAGCAATCGTTAAAGCTAAGGTTAAGGCACATGAGTTTTTACTAAATCCCATAATCATAGTTGCTGATATGTATTAAAAAAAGTAAGGAGTATTGGGAACAGGATAATTTGGGCAACTACAAATTGAGTTATTTTCTTTGTTTGTAGGTACCATGTGCTGGAAGACGGCGTGGGCGGGTACATGATGGAGATCCCGAGCGCCGAGTGGGCCGACGAAGGGGAGTGGAAGTGCGTAGCGACCAGCAGCGGGGGGCGTGTCGGCATCTCCACCTGCATCGTCTCCATGGATGGTGAGATTATCTTTAAAATTAGTAACTACACATTGCTCGATGATAGTGACATTGTAAAGACTTACAAAAATTCTGTGCAGTACCGAAAAACTACAGGAAACCACGCTTCATGGAAAATCTGCAAGCTGTACTGACTGAAGAAGGATTGGTCTCTTTCGAGTGCAAAGTGGTCGGCTTCCCAACCCCAGTGCTCAGCTGGTTCAAAGACGGCCAGGAGCTGAAGCCGGGAGACGTATACCAGCTCACCGGGACCAACTCTCTGGGCTCCTACTGTTGCATCGCCAGGAACTGCATGGGCCAGGCCAGCAGTTCTGCCGAACTGACTGTAGAAGACATCCAAAACCAGCTTAATGAAGAAGAGAAATTACAGCTGTTCTCCAAGAATCAAGCTCCGAAATTCGTTCAGGGCTTGAAGAGTGTAGAGTCGAAAATCGATGAGCCATTCCGATTTACTGTTAAAGGTAGGATATAAACAATTATACTTCTTATGTTATGGATCCAAAAGTTATAAAAACAATTTATTTAGTTCTGTAATGCTTTCTGTTGTTGTGCTATATGAACTTCGCCTAATTACCTATATCAATTGAATTACGTATGCAAACTAATTTAATGGAAAAAAATATTGCATTTTGATTGCTGCGGTGTCATAGCTGTAATATGGTACGATTGCCGTGCTAAGGTCTCGGGTTCGATCCCTGGGTCAGGATAAGTGATGTTTTCTTTCTACTCAGAATCAGACCGGAGTCTGGGATTCGTGCCCGATATCGCTATAGGCTTGCCCCTTATCACATCATGGGACCTCTGCCTACCTCTTGGGGATAAAAGGCGTGCGTGTGTTTGTTGAATTTAAACATTGGTTAAATAGTTTTATATTTTCAGTTGCCATTCCGCCTGAGCCGTCAGTCCTCTGGTACCGGGACGATCAGCCAGTGGATGAGTCGGGCCGCTGCCACCTAGGAAAAGAGGAGCGTGGGGTTTTCTTCCTTGATATAGAAAACCTCGAGTTTCTTGACCAGGCTGAGTGGAAGTGCGTTGCTATGAACGACTTTGGGCACAGTGTCACCTCGTGTTTCCTTAAACTTATTATACCAAGACATTACAAGAAACCACGATTCCTCGAAAACCTTCAGGCCATTCTGTCAGACGAAGGTGCAGTAAACCTTGAGTGTAAAGTTATAGGTGTACCTCAACCAGTTCTCAAGTGGTACAAAGACGGAGAAGAACTTAAACCTGGCGATATACACAGGATAATATCTGGACAAGATGGCACTTGCTGTCTCGGGACTTATACTTGCGAAGCGTCAAATTGTATGGGTGTGGCGGCTAGTTCCGCCTCACTACTAGGATTCGAAGACTCAATGAAAGTGAAAGAGAAGAAGAAAGCAGAAGAACAAGCCCTACAAAGAAATCTGTCTTTAAGTACCATACATGAAGAGAGGACTTCACAAATGTACGACACACCGATCGGAGACATCACTCTTGACGATAAGGGTGAAATCTCTTTCTCATTTGATGGTAAAGAGGTTTCTGTATCCCTTTATGAAACTCCTGATTTAACTGAAGAAGAAGCATTGCAAATTGTCGAAATGTACGCAGACCAATTATCAGAAAATGTTACTGAACACAATGTGGTGGAATTGCCTCCATTGAGATTCGTTAAGGAGACTTCTACATCAGGCAATTTACTAATGGAAGCAATAATTATTGATGTGTCCCCTGAATATTTTACATCGCCGGAAGAAGATTTACGAACAGAAGCAGACGTTGAAGATATATCTATAGCAGATGAGAATGGGCCTCCGCAACTATCTTTGGATCAAGATGTTGATATAGCTGGCGAAGACTATCTTGAAAAGACAATGGCGCTACTCTCCGAGGAGAAAGCTGACTTACCACTGAAATTAATAAGAAAGAAATCTGACTCACAGAGGAGTGCGGAAGATTTCTTTAGTTTATCTCGGGAGCAGTCGCTTTCTGATGAAAAGCGGGATGATGACACTCAAGCCCTATCGGAAAGTGAACTGCATAGTTTCGCCAGCGCTCATAGCTCGAGCAAACCAAAATCGAAGTCATCGAAACCATCTGTTGAAGATGGGCAGGAGTCATCAGAGCTTGCGAAAACTATAGTTTTTAAAGATGAATTCCGAAAATCAGTGGAAGTTGATCCAGTTGCTGTGAAATCAAAACGCGAACGGCGTACCAGTCGCGGCTCAAGACGTTCTAGTTCAGGAAGCGAGAAATCATTAAGCTGGTCTAAAGAGGAACCGGTGAAAATAAAAACCGAAATAAAGACTGAAACGGAGGTTCCTAAGAAACCTTCAATGACAGATGAAGAATTTAAAACCAAAATGTCTAATATCAGTGCTTCTCTAACACAAGTTATCAATGATGTTCAGCTTATAGAAAGAGATATTATATTAAAGTCAGAACTAATGTCATCTGCTGCTACAGCTTCAAGAAGTTTAGAGATAATTAGCAGTTTAATAACACCTCTCTCGGAAATACACAGCATAGCTGACGCTGCAAAGGAATCTGCCATGGAATCCAAAGAAGTGAGCAGTACATTGTTCAACAAATTTCCTGAATCATTAAAATCTCTTCACCAATCACTTACTATTATACAAAAATGTATAGACGTAGAAAGTGACAATAGGACATTAGTGAAAAAAACGTGTGTTTCGGTTGTCGAGAACTGTGGTGCTGAAATTCAGAAATTAACATCCGAATTGAAGTATGTTACAAGTACAGATTATTTAATCACTGACGACAAAGTGCTTTCCGAGGTTGATTCTCTGTCTAAGGAAATGTCAACGGCAATCAAATTTTCGGCTGATACTATAAAAGCTAGGAATTTGTTGACTGAGGCAAGTGAAATTAAAGTAGAAGAGCCTTCCCTTCAGACAAAGCATTTGAGAGATACACAAAAAGCAGTATTTGAGCTTAGGAGTCCTCTAAACTCTTTGCTTCGCATTGCACAGAGTGCAGATAGCGGCAAAATAGTAGAAATATCTAAAGTAAAGAGTAGTGATGTTATATTAAACGATATGTCTGCCTCGATTCAGGATTTGCAAACTTCTTTAGAACAGATAGAAGCACTCTCCGTGAAAGAATCTACATCGCCCACGTTACAAAAATATAATACTGAGGTAATAGAAACCGTAGTGGATTCTATTTTAAAACTGAGAAGTTCATTTGAAAAATTGTCAATGGACACAAAAGTAGACGACAAAACAGCACTAAAAGAAACATTAAAATCAATTGAAGAAAATCTGAATGAAATCTCTACGCAAATAGGTACGATTGAGAGAAATGTTGGCACATTCGATGTATTACAGAGTGACAATAAGTTGCATGTACTCCAACAAATGGCTCAAATTCTCATCACGTTAGAAAATAATCTACCAAGATTAGAAACTATGCCAGAAGTTAAAACACACATGGAGTCATTTCACAAGAATTTAACAAAAGTTCTAGAAAATGTTATAGAAAGTAACGAAGCTAAGAAATATTTTACCTTAATGGAAATATGCGATGCTGTTAGAAGATTAAACAGCTCCATTAAAGACATAGATACCGAAAATGTACTACCTCTTGCAAGTCTTAGTAATACTTTAATAATTATTAAAGACAACTTTGTAAATAATGTTTTTGAGTCTGAACTCAATTGTTCCGTACTAACTAACATCACAGATGTGTTAGTTGGTATTCAAGAAGCTATAAATAGGGCTGAAGAAGTTAGTTTTCAAGCTGAGTCGGAACATGTCCAAGACTTATGTGCTCAAGTATTTGATGCAAAGAGAGCAAAAATGGTTGTAGAACATATAGAGCAAACAATAGCATCGATAAACACAGTGAGATCAATTGAAACAACAACAGAAGTTCAGAGTAGCTTTAATCCAGTTCTTGAATCTATTTGTCCCGTATTAGAGGACCTTAGAAAATATATCGCTTCGGTAGGAACCGTAGTAGGGACAGAACATACTGAGCACATTTCCGATATATCTGAGGTTTCGTTCGCGAAAACTCTTGCTACACCTCTATGTGAGCTGAATCAGAATCTTATTGTTCTGAATCAAAGTATAATTGAAAATATTGAAAGTTTAAAAGAGAATAATGATATAATATCTGCTGTGGCCGAACCATTATACGAGTTACAAAGAACATTGGAAATTATACAGCAAGAAATAATATCACAGTATGGTGAAGATTTGACACCGTGCGAAATCAGTGTTAATATAGCCAGTGCTGTACAGAATTTGCAAAGCTGTATATTGATGATTCAAGAACAGGCAGGTGTTGAAGGAGTGGACGAGATGTCAACGCTTGAAGACATTTCAGGTATAAAAACGACAGCCGAAACGATACCTTCTGATCGCTTGGTAGTTCCTATTGCTGAAGAAGCTACCACGGAACAGAATCTGGACACATTTAGTGAAGAAGTTCCAAAATCTGCTGTAGCAAAAGCGTTACATTATCTCAATGAACATGTTGCTGTACTGCAGAACCCTGAAATTTTAGATGCATTAGACACAATATCAGAAATAAGTGATTATTCGAGTCTTAAATCGGTCGCTCTCGGATTAAGTGAACTGCATTCAGGAATCCAAGAAATACTTCATCCGATCATAATGGAGAGATCAAGTGAAATCTCAAATTTAATTAATATTTCAAAACTATCTACTATTGCAGAACCGTTACACGAGCTGCAACAGAGTCTGTCTGTATTAGAAATGAATAACATTCCAATTTTCGAAAATCTTTCAGAACTACCAGCGGAAAAAATTCATTCCGTAATCGAAAAGTTAACAGATTTCAAAGAGCATTTAGGGAAATGTGCACAGGCAATCTTTCCATCAATAGAACTGGCTGATCAATCCATAGAAATATCAAACAAAGTCGGTACTTTGAGAGAACTTTGTGAGCATTTGAAAGATATTATCGTAGTAACTAAAGATTGGTCTCATGATGCTTCACAGGAGGTAAAAGTTCTAGAAGAAGTAGTAGATACTCTAATTGAAGCAACGGATCCTGCGAGAGGCATTAGAATTGAACAAGTCAAAATTGTAACCCAAGAATTGTTTCAAAAAGTGCTTGAAGTACAAGAGGAATTAATTCAATTTATTCCACAGTCTGCGGAAAAGCTAGCCAGAGAAGCAAGATTGATTGACGGCATGGATGAAGTTGAAAAGAGTATTGCGGTTCTTCAAGAATACAACTTTGTCGACTTATCTCGGGCGTCTAATATCACATCGTGCACTTCCCCTCAACTAGCTATGGAGGTTGACTCCGAATCACTTATGCAGATAGATGACTTAGCTGCAAACGCGGTGAATGTAGTCCAAGATTCAAACCAAAATATGCCAACTGCTGATTTGATGATAGTTGAAGATTTCTTCAAGACATGCAAAAATGAATTTACCATACTGCGTTGTCTTATATCGAAAGCGTCTAGTTACAAAACATTAGTGAGGTTGCTGCAAGAGTTCTACGCCTTACAGACTACTATTGAGGAATTCAAATCTAAAAGATTTCAACTCATCCTCTCTGATGATATCAATGGATGTTTAGTATCGTTTTTGATACAAGCAGAAGAGTGCCTAAAAAATGTTCAAATTTCTTTAGTCGAAATCGTCAATTCACAATCAGAGTTATTATTTAAAGGCCCAACTGCACAACTGATTAAATCCGCTGAAATGTTGAGCAAATTGGTTGTAGAGCAAAAAGACAAACAACTAATTGAAGTTGTCAGTAAAATTTGTAATGTTGTAAACTTAACAAAATCTTGTATGGAGAATATAGTAGCAGGTATTATTCAAGAATTACAACAACCATCGGCAATTAAGATGAGTGAAGAGAATCATTTAGTTAAAGCAATGGAACAGTTAATGGAATATATTGAAGAACGGACTAAAACCTCATCCAGTATTATAACAAGCAACACTTTAAAAGAAGTACTAAAATGTATTCAAAAACATCAAGATTTTAGAGATGCAACACCCACAGGAAAAGTACTAATAATATTAAAATGTCTCTCCATGTGCGCCAGTGTGTTACAAGAAAGACTGTTAGGTTATAAGCAAATAGAAGTTACGGAACACACGCCTGAAGAGAGCACACTCAAAAAAGTTTTAACTGAAATGCTTGAACCTCTTCAAGCTCTTCAAAGTCAATTGGTCGACGTTCAAGACAAAATTTTATTTGGAGTGCAAGAAGATTCAATTACAATTGATATCGATTCTACAGAATCTCTTGTAAAGACGATGACAGAAATACATAAAGACATTATTCAAAAGATAGAATCCGAAGAAATGGTGATCGCGAATGAAGAATTGTCACTTATAATGGAAGTAAATAATGAAATTCATTCGATTCAAAACGCTATTAAATCTGTCGAGGGTGTACAAGCTACGCAAGCTGTGGTGGAAGTAGCTAAACCTATTGAAGTTATCGAAAAGTCACTACAGGAGATTATTTCATCGGATAAATTAGCACTTCAGAGTAAGGAAAAACTTTCCAAAGGTGAGTTGTGCTTCCTTAACGTCGTGTATTATTTTATTATTATAAAGTATCTACTTAAACACTGTATTAATAGTAGTACTATAACCAATTTTTTACATAGTATTTTGCTTCGATAAACATTTTTATATTGAGTTTATTCATACTACGCTAAAATTATTATTTTTTGTAGATATCAACTCAAATGTTGATTCCTTGGAGTACGCACTTGAGCGTTTTATAAGCATTGAAATAGATCTCATGGTAGCATCAATGTTATTGGTTGATATAGACGTTAACGAAAGCATTCAGTTAGCCGTCGAACTGAAAAGCTTGCTAACTCTGAGTCCTATAGAAATGGCGAACCCAAAAGTTGTTGAAATGAAAAATGAAACAATTGCGTCCCTTAAAGCAAATTTATCTAAATTCGATTGGCTAAACACGGATAAATGTTTAGAAGGAAAGACTCTATTGCAAGTAGAAAAATTGAAACGTGTGTTTTTGACGACTTATCAACTTTTGACTGAACTCCATAATGTCAACCAATCGGCCAAGACTAAATTCAATAAAATTAAACAGGAAGGTATAATAATGTGCTAAACATCATTCGGCTTAATCGATTTTATCAGGCTTTGTAAAAACGCACCAAGTACTATCAAAAAAGAAAACCGCCATTTTAACTGTTGTCGGATCATTTTAAAGGCTTTCACATTCTTCCCTTATTGATAAACATAATTATTTATCCTATAAAAAGTTATGAAGTAAACAATACTCCTCACGAGTTAAAACTCTGATTAATAGAGCAAGATCCCAGAGCCCCTAGATGTTACTTATTTTCTCAGAAATAAAATGCATAGTATAACATAGTGTTAGTATGTACCATGAGTGTATGCATACCTGCTAGCTTGTGCCGACGGCCAATTTAAAGGTACCAGGTGACTTAAGGTACTTTAAGAAATGTTAGTACTATTTTTATCTTTTATTTCTACTTTTAGCACCTACTTACTACCTGTAAATTAGCCGTCGGCCCAAGCTAGCAGGTATGCATACACTCATAGTATATACTAACACTTCATCATTCTATACATTTTATTTCTGAGAAAATAAGTAAAGTCTGGGGGCCCTGGGATCTTGTACTATAAACGCTTTATAAATGAGTGGCCAATACATGTTTAGTAAATAATTTATATGTGAAGAAAAATATTTTGATAGTGTATTTTATGCAACGTTTGTATTACAGAAAAAACTGCTGAGCTCGTCCAGCATATAGACCAGTACATTGAATTAATAGAAATTGTAGAAGAGATATCAGCTATTATAAAAATAGAAGATTTGAAAGAAGCAGTCGATATAGCGAAAGAGCTGCGAGAAAGTATATCTACCTCTGAAGCTGTGAAAGAAGAAGAAACTGGTGAGATAACACACGAGATTTCTACTGAACAAGCACATCTTGCTCTTAAACTGCAAAGAGCCTTAATGGCGTTGCATGTGCAGGTGCTTGATAGTGCTCAAGAGCTTGCCCCAGAACTCAGTACCGAAGTTATACAACGGATTGCTAAAGTAACTGCTCAATTGCAAGCTGATTTAGTAGCAGTTACAGGTGTCCATGTAGCAGTACAAGCACCTTCAAAATTAATAGAAACTGTTAAAAGTGTTGAAAATGTAGAGAAAGAGACTTTAGCTATTAAGACTGCTCCGACAGAGGGAACTGTTGAAGAAACAGTAGTTACTGTTTTAGAGCACGTTGAAGTAGTTGAAGTTCTAGAAGATAAATCTGAAGCTACTGTTGGTATATTGGATAAAGAATCTGTCCAGTTGCAGCAGATTGTAGCTGCTGAAGAACCAAAGCCTTTAGTACAAGAACTCAAATATGAAACTGGAACTACTCAAGAAATTCAAAATCAGGCTGTAGACAAAGCAGCTGGAGTGTCTCCAGTTGAACAAGCTTCTATCCAGGATAACAATAATAAATTTATTGAATCTGACATAATTCTATTAGAAGATGTCGCACCTATTTCATTGGCAGTTGTAAAGGAAGTTGCTGAAACGATTATACAAGATCAACTAGAAACAGCTATAATAGAACAAAATGAAGAGTTAAAACCAATTGATAGTGTAGAACAAGTAACTGCGAAAGAAATCAGGGATAATTCTACATCTATCCAGGTTGAAGAAAATGTGGAAGTGGTTTTCGCCAAAAATATTACATTAGATCCAATAGTCGCTGAAGAAAAAGCTATTTATACTATTGTTGAAAAAGGTGAAACATTCAACAAAGAAGGAATTCGAACGGAAGATGTTGATGCTATTGCAGAAATATCAAAATCAGGGGATGGTCAATATCTCCAAACTGGTGAAGTAGTGACACTAGAAGGTGAAGAAAAAGTAGATATGAATTCGGCCGAAGAAATTAACAGTATTGGAATCACCGAAAGCGCTACAATGGAAGAAATTGATAACGCTCAAGCCAAGGTGGTAACATTATTAACTAAAATCACTGAACAGCAGACTAGTAGTGACATTCAAGATCATATTACTTTTCAGAATATAGCGACCACAGTCAGTGAAGAAGTCGTGACACAATCTGTAATAAACTTAGAAGAGACTGAAAAATCGTCTAGTGTAACACCAACCACAACAGCAGACAAGGTTTCAGAAATATCTAAAGATAATGCAGATGAAAAGCAAGAAAGAGAAGCTGTTATTGTTCAAGAATCACTACCAGTAGAAAAAACTGAGCCTGTTTCGGTAGAGATAATTGATTCAGCTGTACTTAAAACTATGGAACAAACTGCCATTGAAATAACTAAACCACTACCACTTGAAGAATCTTTACAAACTGAAGTTCGGAAAAATAATATGGAGGATGCAGCGGTTAGAGTCAGTGAACAGGCTGTTATAGAAATCCAAGAAATTGTCGCTCTTGAGGATATTAAAATACCAGAAGAGACGAAACCGGAAAGATTTGAAGTAATTTCTACAGAACAAGCAGCCGCTGAAACAAACGCCGAAATAGTATTCGAAGAAATAGATATTTCAAAATCAGACGAAGTTTCGAAGGAACACGCAATGACTGGAGTAGCCGAAGTATTAAATGTAGCAGTAACCAGTGAGGCTTCAAATTTATTAGAAGAGATAACAACGGAAGCTGGTAAGACAGTAGCAAAAACTCAAGAGTCGACAGTTGATGTAGTTGCTGATGAAAAAGTAGAGGCTTTAGTTGTCGAACATCCAGTTCAAGTTATTGAAGATACGAAATCACCTATTGGTAATACATTTTTTTATGCGTTACTAATATTTTTCATCCCTTACTTACACATTCCTCTAACACCCTTATTCACAAACAAAACTATTAAGACGCGTAAAGCGCCAGAACGCTGTGTCAGCAATTTCGTAGTTATTTTTTTGGGCTTTATTCTAACAAAGCCAAAAAAATAATTGATAACTAATAAACATTGAGAAACAGCCTTATTATCACAGCATTGCTCCGTACTTATTTGTGAATACGGGCCTTAATTAAATTTCCCATGGTAGAGTTTTGATAATGGAGACAGCGGATTCGAATCTTAGCTTATAAAAATATGGTCTTTTTCTATTTATTCGATCACAGCTTCTAAGATTTGGAATTTACGCATTTTATGAAGACACTCGCCTCTTCATATCAACGAGTGGTAATTGACATGTACTTTAACATAATTGTTATACCTACGTCGTCAAATGACGCATGTTGCATATTGGGTAGATGGGTGTTGCTGAAGCGCCCCAACCCCGATTACTACAAATAGCATTACCAACCGAAGAGAACGCTGACACAGTGCCTCGAGACAACCATTGGCGTTATCTACCGTATAAACCTCCCTTGCGTCGTGCCTTTTGTACTCACTTCTGGTTTACTGTTAGAGACTTAAGTTTTAGTGTTATATTTGTTTCAATTGTTATTGTGTATATCCGATTACGGTAAGGAATACTCATCCCCCTGCAGTTGTCTGGATCTCTCTCCACTTATCATCAAGGTGCAGTGGGGTCACTTTGACGGGCCAGTACAAAAAAAGAATAAATGAAAATTTACCATTCCATACCAGCCCTGTATTTTATATTGCCCACTACTGAACACGAGCCTCCTTTACAACTCAGAGGGTTAAAGCCTTAGTCCACCACGCTGGCCTAGTGCGGGTTGGTAGACTCCACATACATTCGAAGTTCAGAGACCTTCTCAGGTATGCAGGTTTCCCTACGATGTTGTTAAATGGAAATTTAGTTTTTTTCATCTAAGGGAAACGCTCTACAAAATTGGTACATTTGTTAAAATTTGTAAAGTAACATAATATTAAAGCATAAATATTTTTATGTTTTAGATAAACTCCAGCAACACATTGAAGAATTTGTGTCAAAAAATCTGGGCGAAGCAATTCAAGAGTTATCCGATGTGCTCCTTATTGAAGAGCTCCAGAGTTCAATAGCCACAGCGAAGCAACTCAAAGAAAGTATAGAAATACTGCAACCTGATGTTAGAGACGTAACTAGTGAAGTAAAAGCAATTACAGTAGAACAAATAAAGCTGGCGCATCAACTGCAGACAGCATTATCAGTTATATACCAGCAAACGCTTGAATCTCTAAAAGCATCACCTGATACTAACCGAAACACTCTTGAAAAAATTGTTATAGTCAGCGAGAATTTGATGGCTGATTTAATCGCCATAGTCAACATTGAAGAAGTTCTTGAAAGTGTACATGAAAAAGTCGAAAGAGTTGCAACAGAGAGCCAAGTTGAAATTTCTGTGCAGCAAGAAGTTGAGGCAGCGGCAGTTATAACTACGCAAACTGGAATGGTTGGTGATACCGTAACCTTAAAAGAAAACATCATAGAGACTGCTGAGGCTAAAGAAGAAATCGACTTGAAAGCAACTACGAGCATTGAAGCTACTTTAAAAAAAGATGATATAATAGAGGAATCTATGGTAGTTGAAGGCATTGGTACTTGTCCTGAAGATGAAGAAAAAATAAAAGATGCTCACAAAGCAAAACCTCGAGTAATAGAGTCGGCGGTATCCATTGAAACAAAACCTTTAGAAAATGAAGAGGTTATACCAGAAGAAAAAGGCGAGCTATTGCAAAGCATAGCTGTGAGTGAAGAAGCAATTAAGTTTGACGAAGTCTCTGTTGATAAAACTGAGGCGAAAACTCTGGCACTAGCAAGAGGAAGTTCTGTAGATGCATTGGCTACAGCAAATATCGGTAAGTTATTGTTTTTGTACAATATACCATGATCAAGACAAGAAAAAGAGGTAATACTCTCTCTTTTGCACTTTTATGTGCAAGTGAAATGGACATAATATGAGTGATTTTCGAGAGGGGCGTGAGTGAACTATTGCCAAAAATGTTAAGATAGGTTGACATGGTTATCTTTCCGGAGAACAATATTATACTTATTTTTTATACTATTTGGACAAATGCAAGAAAGTATGTAGGCTTTTAAAAAATGTAATAATTCTATATGAGAGGATATTAATAACTATAAACAGGAACAATATACATAAAGAACAGCTTAGGCACTCGCACTAATGAAACACCAGATGTGAACGCTTTTTTATTAGCAAGTTATCAAAACCAATTAAATACTTTGGGGTTTTTTAGTTTCAACTCTGTCACTTGAACCAAGGTGTAGAATCTTTTCATCGATTATCACACACACACACACACACACACACACACACACACACACACACACACACACACACACACACACACACACTCTCTCTCTCTCACACTCACACACACAGACACACACACACACACACACACACACACACACACACACACACTCACACGCACACGCACACGCACACGCACACGCACACGCACACGCACACGCACACACTCACACTCACACTCACACTCACACACACAGACACTCACGCCTTTTATCCCCGGGAGTAGACAGATGCGCAACTAGTACACCCACTTTATGTCGTTATTCCGTCCCATGATGTGATCCCTATCACAAGTCACAAGGCCAAGTCAAATCTAACCTACTTTAAAATCTCACATTTTTAAATAATAGCAACTGTTATACGTATCCAATAAAAGAAAGAAATATAGTTTAATAATAATAATATTCATAATGTTATTTTGTTCCTATAAATACATATTTGGATTTTGCAAAAAACTTGGCACTCATTTAGATCTCTATTCTTTTTGCGGCGAAGCCCACAGCAAAGCATAATTTTTGTATTGAAATTTGTAAATTTGACAATAGCGAGTTGCCAATAAAAGCTTTTCTAGTAACTCGTCAATGTAATAGTTGGAGACGAGTTACTGATATGTAAAAGTACAATAGTTTGCAATGTGTAACCAAGCCATTAGGCATGTTATCAGATTGACTATTCAAACCTCATTCTGATGAGACTTCGTATAACGTTAAAGATTTCAAAAGACTAGATAAAGTAGAATATTCAATACAGTACTAACACAATGTCTTCCTGTAAGATATTCAGATATCTAAGTATTAATGTACATATTTGTCGGCTTTTGTGTGCATACACCTTTTTTTATATTTATGCTTGTGGTGGGAAATCATTACTTTTTGTAAAGAAAACTAGGCAGATATTATAGAGTTATGTGGTGCTGCGCACCGCCGACAGCACACCGTCGCGTTGGCCGGTTGTTTAGCGCGTATTACAAGTTTTTTGTATGGAGACACCACACATTTTTGGACTTAACTTTATTTTTATATTTCTGTTATGTAGCAAATATAAAAATATATATGTTGGGATAGTTTCAAATGTTTGCTTGTAACGGTTCCAACACTATTATTAAAAATATTTTTTTTTTGTATGGGGACCCCCTACTTTTTAACTTTTTTTATTTTTAGATTTTTTCCTACACTTTCACACAATTACCGAGCTGGATTCCAAATTTCATCCTTCTAGGTCATCTGCAAGTAGGTTAGGTTTAGGTACTATATGTCAGTCAGTACTAAAATTTATTTATTTATTTTACATCTTTATTGTACACCAACAGAAGTAACAAATAAATCAAAATACATACAAGTAATATTAATAATATAGGCAGCGGTGATACAATTGGCGGTCTTATCCCTCAAGGCAATCTCTTACAGACAACCATTGTATGGAGATAAGAGAAATGACGAAAAGGGCAGTCAGGGGCGTCCATAAAAGTTACTATAGAATACACTAAATGTAATTAAATAAATGCATACGAGAACACTGTACAGTACTATACTGATTCTTAGCTAATTCAAATCCGTCTACATGAGATATGATACAGTCAGTGATATCAATGTAACTTACCCAATATTTCAAAGCGAACATATCTAATAGCACACTACAGTCAATACGAACATTCTTAAAATGCTTATGCAATACCCATAATAATGGTTCCTTTTTCCTATTCCAAACATGACCGACGCGACATCCTACTGATGATAAGATATTATGATTAAATTGTAAAGATTTGCACTTAAACAAATATTTCCCCCCTAAATAACGTCTTCTAATAGTGAGGGGCTGAAGGCATAGCTTACTCTAATCGTAATTATTGACGAACGAACAATAAATAGCGAGTTGAAGAGAATTCATTTGTGACTTTTATTATGTGTACCTACTAGACATGGGCGCCGCGCCGGCGTTACGCCGCCGGGCAGGACCCGCGCGCCGCCGCCGCCGCCGCCTAACTTGGACGGCGTGGATTTTGTGAATACTTTTCATTTTTATTGTCAAATTTTATGAATGATTGGGTCTCAAATGTCATATTTAGTTCGATGTAGACATAGGCGCCGCGCCGGCGTAGATTTGGAATAAAAAAATCATTTTTCTTCAAAAATCTTAAGAAAAAAACAACAGAAAAACAACTATTAGCGTTAACGATTGTAAAAGGCATCTTGGCTACGGCCTCTGTGCTCACGCGCCCATACGCGGCTGCGCTCTTTCAAGCTTTCTAACCTAAAAGGTCCTGGCATCGCTAACTAAACTTTATGCCACGGAGTTATGTGGTTCATGATCTTTTACAGCAGTACCTTTTCGGCCGAAACCTTGGACCTCCGAATCTCTCTGCAATGCTCTCCAGTGGAATCCGCAGCAGATAATAAGGGCGTACCACACGATCTTGTACGTGACTTACTTGTTGGTTAGATACCGTTTGGGATCTGGACCCCAAAGCCCTACAGCCACCTTCCACTGGTTCGAGGGAGCTTCCACACACGAGCAGCGTCCGACTCCTAAATAGAGGCCAAGCGGGTACCTTTCGGCGGAGATGCCATGGAGGATGTGGTCTCAGGCTGGAGACCCCGTCCTCGGTGCCCAAATGTTTTAGTAGTCCACCCTGATTTCACCAAGGCGTGAAGCAACTATGATCCAACTATCAACTGATAAATGTACTCATCGGAGAACATTGTTCCGGAGAGTATCTGTGGCAGATCGTAGGTCATGTCTTTTCATTGTGATAACTGCCTAACGACGGTGTCTTACGGTCAGGTGCATATGATCGTTTTTACTGATCCATGGTCAACAGGCGGAGATTCTAGATTGCAGTGGCTTACTTTTTCAGAGTAGTCCTCCATCAGAAAGAGATTGCTACGAGAGATCGATAGCGGGCCAATTCCTCTGCCATCAGATACGTTAGAGACTCCTGGTCCTGACCTGTGAATTGGGGGCGTTTAGGGAAGTCCACTACAGCATCCCCGGTCTATTATAAAAGCCGACTAATAGGGGCTATCGGGCGATATTGGGGTCTCCCGAATAACCGTCCACTCGGCCTTTGAGGTTGCAATATACGGTCCAATATATAACCTAACATTTATCGGAGTTTTAGCTAACCTTAATTGAGAGCATAGCGATTTCTTGCCATTTAATGGAGGAGGCCTCTCGCTGTCGCTGTATTACTAACCAAGACCACAGCAACAGATCTTAATTTTTGATGGCCTACGAGTACGAAGGTAGACCTCTTATGAAAAGAGATGGTGCGGGAACACGAAAGGTCGGACTCCTCCCGCCAGAAGTAGAGAAATTTGAGGCATGAGGTTGAGAACTGAATATTACCCGTCCTTTCGATGGAGATTTGCGGATAAAATGATTAGGCGCTCATGACCATGAGATCATGAAGCCGTCCCTGACGCAACAAAGTGCTTTGGTATACATTTAGTATGCCTTAGTAGTTTACAATGGCGACGCTAGACCAAACGTGGACGTCGGCGACATCAGCTTTATGAGGCCCCTTTTATTTTCCACTTTTCCCTCGCCCGGGCCTAGCGGCGGCTGAACCCTCGGTTGGCAAAGGGCACAAAGAAAAAGGCCACGTGCAAACATCTACCCCCGGAGCCCTGCGTTGGCTAAGGCCGCCACTATCAAAAAGTAATATTAAATATTTTTTTGTAAGGCCCCTTAACCGCGAGGCCGTCGGCGGTCGCCGACGCCTAACGCCGTCACTACTAGTTTTCATAGACGAAAAGACTTGGTCCAGCTTGGTGTGTCGGCCGATGCTTCCATCTCTATAAGTGGCGTAACGCTAGGTCGTAAAAGCGGTGATAATGATATAACCGCGCAGTCATTTTTGATAACGGGATGGTGACACCAAAGGGCATTAATGGTCATTTCACCTTTTCCGCGAAACAAGATAAAGACTCGCGAGTGCCATGGAGCATTTGTCTTTTTTTGTTATTATTTTTCGCGGAGAAAGTGACGTCTTACTACCCCCATACTTCAAGGGGGGCGACTGAGCGGTTATTCTGGGTTCACCGTGCCTTACGATCCGACGTTGAGCCGCCCGGAGATATGATACCATTAGGTGACCGCCCAACGTATGTACAACGCACAGCATACAAACCAAAACTCCGCTGTGGCCATCTTCGGCGCATTAGGGACAGCCGCGGGCTTCCTCTGACGGAAGTGTCTAAGTTGTTGTCCGCAACCGCCCCTGCGCGGTGCCGCCTAGTGCGGCCCGTCTGCTGTTGTGTTGGGCTCAGACGCTCCCGCGCACCGAAGGGCACCCTCTGCGTCAACGGCAACGTGAGGCCTACCTGCCACGCTGCCGTCCATCACAGGGATTGCAACAATGTGCTAAAAAAACACAAAAACTAAAGACGAACAGCCCCCTGCCGTCCACCTGGCACCCCCGGTGGCCTCTATTGACTAATAGTCTTTTATGACAGGTAGGGGATACCGTGGTGGAATTTTTCCAAACGCCCCCAATCCATAGGGTGGATGGGCATGGGTCCTGAAGGGATTTTTATACCGATAAGTTAATTTGCAAGTGCTTCCAACTAGCTACGAACATGTAACTAAGGAATTTATATGTGGCCTATACATATATTCAATATTCATTAAAAAAATCCACGCCGCCGGCGTTACGCCGCCGCCGACCAAAAATTACCAGCACGCCGCCACCGGCTTTTTCCTAGGCGGCTCCCATGTCTAGTACCTACGTGTACAGATATCGGCCGTCACTGTCTCCTAAATATATTTTTTAATATTGACAAGATTGCGATATTTTTTTAAATAATTTATTAGGAAGGTGGATAAACAAAGAAGTTTTTAACGTCTTTTGCCCATTAAGTGACTAATGCTGTCTTTACAGCGACTCACAAAATATGATTAACGCTTTCCATAGTTGTCTTTATTCTATGGTTTTCTATAATGCTCTTTGATTAACGATAAATGTTATTTAATCATAGTGCTGTCTTTGTCAACTTCTAATGGATGACAGTGACAGCACGAGACTTTAAATGTGTTTAGCGTTAAACATATTTAGTAGGTTGTTGTGTAAGTCAGCCTAAAAGTTTTTCTTAAATAAATAATAGTTCTTGTCAAAAAGTTAGTAGAATAAAATACATTTTACACATTTTATTGTTGATTATGGAAGCCTCGAATCTTGCTTTTTAACAGGAATATGTCATATTACCAGACACCCTGAATAACATAAAATCCAAACTTTTTATTAAAACGTACAAAGTTTTAAGCAATATATATGCTATTTTTTTTACGTTTTTCACATATTTATGACGTATCTTTATAAGTGCCATGACAAATACTAATGATATATACTTTAAATAAGTCTGCATTTTCAGAAACACTGATACAACACATGAACCACTTCATATCAGAAGACACAATGCAAATAGTTGATATGATATCTTCAGCACTTCATTTAGATGAAATAAAACAATCCGTCAATGTAGCTAAGGAATTATGGGAATGTTTAGCTGCATCCGAAACAACTGCTGTGGATAGTGTTGAGGTTATAAATGAGAAAACATCTGAACAAAAAGCACAATTAGCACAAGAACTGCAAAATGCACTGATTACGATGCAAATGAATGTTAGCGATAAAACCGAAGAACTATCTCTAGTCATTGGTAATGAAGCATTGGAAAGTGTCACAGACATAGTTTTCAATTTGGTTGTTAATTTATCAGCAGTTGAAAGCCAAGTGGTTGTGCAAGTATCTACTTCACCAGGAGAAAATCAGACTAAGGATACAGACACAGCTGTTTCTATGGAAAATAAAGAATTCGTAGGTCAATCAGCTTCGAAAAAAGAAATAGTTGAAAACATCCAGTCAACCACAGATGAAGAGTCAACCCCACAAAAAATATCAATAGAATCAAAAGTAAATGTACCTATAGAAGAAGCTGCACCCGAATCACTAGAATTGGTTACAATCAAGGCTACAGATGAAACTACTGAACCTCACGTTGATTTAGCTACGCAAATAACACCTATAGAAAATAGAGAAGGTTTTCAAAAGCAAGACAAAGTGGAACAACTCGAAGTTACTGAGATCATAACATCTCAATTAAAAACTGCTGATTCCGAAAGCACTGAAGTAGCAGAAGCTAAGTTGAAAGCTGAAAGTTTAGACATTACAACAGCAGCAGAAGAAATTGAACATCGAATAGTTCCTCAAGATGTTGCAAAACAAATAGTTTTAGCGGATGAAATAAAAAAAATGGAAGAGGAGAATATTTTGACGATAATTGATAGCGCAAGCCTCCTTGGTGAAACGAAAGAAATTATTCTTGGTGAAAAAGTAGAATCTATATCAGAACAAAAACCGGATGTGCTTGATAATATTGCGGATATTAAAACTGACGTCTGTAATTCCCATACGACTGTGGATGACTTGGAACTATTAAAAGTAGATAATTTAATGCCAAATAAAATACAAGGTGCTATCGATGCTGCCATTGAGGTGCCTGCTAAGGAGGGAACTCCTGTTATCATAGAACAAACGACAGTTGAAGACGTTCCACCTGCAGGCGATGAAGCAAAGTTAACTCAGGAAGTTAATCTAGCTTCAGTTCAAGTAAATACTCCCGAACAATTACTCTTAACTACAAGTGTCCCAATTATTCATACAGAAGAGATTAAAGGTTTGAATGAGGAGAAAATAGAGGAAATAATACAAAAAGTACATGTCAGTGAAGAAACGGAGTCGTTGCCACTGCAAGATGCTGTCATTAGTGAAGAAGTGGATCAACTAAAACGAGCCCTTGAATCAATAGAGAATCAAAAGACTTCGGTTGCTGGTATAATATTGTTTTCGATGAATTTTGAATTTATGTAATAACTGTTATTTCGCTGTTTTTATAATAGATACCAATCAAAATACTACTGTACATTAGAGTCAGAATATTGTACTCAGACCAATTAGAATAATATAATATGCGTTTTTACATTTATATGTGCTTTTTATAAAAACAGCGAAAATTTAAAATAACCTCTCAATTACATTTGTTATCAAGGCATCCTCATGCTCTTAAGGTAAATAATATTATGTCATCTGAATGTGGGGAAAAACTACATGAAGTATGCCCATTTTCAGATTCTGTTATGCGTTGCATTGAAGAATATACAACAGGTAACGTTTTTAAAGTGATAAAAGGTCTTTCACACGTAGTGGACTGCGAAGAAATAAAAGGTTCCATTGAAATGGCAAAAGAACTACAAAATCATTTCAATGCAGTAAAGGAGTCAATGAATGATTGTCAAGTTTCTCCTGAAGTAAAGATGCTGATAGAAAACCTCGTAAATGCATTGACAAGAGTAGAAATACAATTAGTGATATGTGGCCAAGATTTACGTCCAGTATTTAATGAGCATAAAATAGAACAGGCTTTAAGTGCAACTGAGCAACTCAATATAGCTCTTGCAAATTTAATTACTGATACAGGAATAGAAGAAAAATCAGAAACAAAAGAAGTCATAGATTTGTTACCAATAACATCAAACTCGCTTGAAATTGAAACAATTCTCCCAGGACAAAATGATATTACAGGCGAAGAACACTCGCAATCGACGCAGCGTCAATCTGTTGTGATGGTAACTAAGACAGCAGCTTTATATTCTTGTTCAGATTTAAAGGAGCAACAAGCATTGATTTGCACTACTGATGAGGCTAGTGAGAAAATATTGGAAACTGGCGATTTAGCTAAAGATGATTGCTTAATTTCTGAACGCATAAAAGAAGATGATACACAGAAAGTACTTGATGTTATTAATGAAGTTGATACAATGAACGCGGTTGAGATAGTCCATAATCTTACAAAAGATATATTAATCGAATCGCAAAAGGCTGATACAAGATATATAAAATCTTCTGAAAAAGATTTACCGTCTGGTATTGAATTCGATGAACAAAATGGGGTTAAAACCAATCAATCAATTACTCAAAAACTTCCAGTACCTGCTGATGATGCTAATAATTTATATAAAGATACGAAAGAAGCCTGTAAAAAGGCCTTTGATGCTGAACTTGCAAATATTTTGGATACATCTTCTTCGGCTGATCCAAGTCTTGTTGATAATTTACAAAAGGATACAATGCAAAATATTGTTCAATTATATGATGGTAAAAATGATTTTAATTAAATTTCATCATCATCATAATTCTTCCAATAACCCTAAAATGCATCAAGTTCTTTTAAACTTCTTTTATTCAGATTGTCTTAAGTTATATTTTTCGATATTTATATAATACACAATAATATTGCTTATCACTTTTGTATTTTCTTGTATTGTCATGTTATATATTTTTTACTTGTAATGGCAGTTAATTTTCTATGTTATAGTAACCTTCCGCGGTGAATGCACAACTCTACAGTCTACACATAACTTTCAACCATAATAAATAGTTAACTCTTTTTGTACACATTATTCAAGCAGAGACTATAATCAGCATCATCAGCTACATAAGTTTAAGGCAATAATACTTACTCGTCATAGGTTCCCACGATATTTTTAATACATTACCTATTTTCAGAAACATACGCAAATATGGAGACGGAAAAGTTAAATTTGTATGATCAAACACAAAACGTAATAAATGTTGAAATTACTGAAAAAGAAATTAAACAAGAAGATACGAGTATTGAGATAACAAAAGTTAAAATTGAAGTGTTCCAAAATGATCAAACAGAACGGGAAACTATTAGTGATTTAGATATACATGATGTGGCAGAAAATGCTAATATCATTGATATTAATGAAGGCCTTAGTCCTGGAGAAACATTAGATGTAATTGTTTTAGACAACCTTTCTTCAATGGAAGTACCTTCTATAATAAACGCTACTCAATCTAGTCCTCATCATGATATAAAAGAAATTGTCCCTAAAGAAGGCACTGAGATAATATCTCTTGAAACAGCAGAAAACTTCTTTAAGAGTGCTATAGAATACGTACAAATTAATTCTTTAGAAAAGGAAGCTATAAATAAAAGCGATCATCCTGTGATCCTAGAACATCTCATTAATATCGCGGCTTCGGGAAAAGAAACAATGCAAGCAGGATCTTTATCAGTTGTAACATTAGACAATACTATAGTGTGCCACAACACGAAGCCGATTGTTTTGGAGAGTTTAATTAATAATGATGAACCGACGCCTATAAAACCTACTCATGTAGGACTAGAAGAACAAATCGCTATTAATAAATATGAGTCGACAATAATTGAACCTGTAACTCCTATTGTGGAAATAGAACAAGCAGTATCGAATGAACGGGCACATTCATTAGATACTGATTATAGCGCTTTAGAAAAAATTGCCCCGAATCAAGAGACTGAGCGAGTTATACTAGAACAAATCGTAGATGACGTTAACATAGCAATCGCAACAACCACATCAACCAACTTGGATAAGAATACAGTTCATGAGAATTTACAGCACGTTGTGTTAGATACCGTTTCACCTATTGACCAAGAACTTAAATTTTTTGCCGACCAATCAATTGTTACCGAAACCGAATCAAAAATTCTACATGAAGAATATGTTACAAGCCAAGAAATAATGCCCATTTCACTAGAGCAGCTACAAGAACGGGTTACCACTGGATTACAACTTGCAAACATTAACAGAGAAAAAGAAGTTAATGATTGCCATATAACTGTTTCAAGCTTAGGTGATAATGTAGATATTGAGGAACAACCTGTAGAACAAAAAGTTGTGGATATTCAAAACATTGCTAGCGAAATTAGCCAACCTTTGATTATAGAACCTCTGTCGCCTATTGACGATATGGAAATGATAGAAATGAACACAATGGAAGTAAGTGCAGGTATTGAAAAAACATCGGAAAAATCTGCTGTCGTCCGTGAAGAAACCGTTCTGTTAGAAGCTGCTATTACTAATGGTAACCAGGTCGTAGCCTCTTCAACTGAGGTCAGAACGAAAGAACTTATGGTTGCAACTGAAAGTTCTCAACCAGTTTTAGATTGTGAAACACCGATTAAAGAGGTAATTGTTGCAATAGCAAACTCTTTACAGTTCGATGAATTTGTTATGACTAATTTAGCTCCAAATCAAGAGCAAATTCCAATTTTATTAGAAGTTGAGGAAAATACAAAAAATGCCCTTGAAACTTCTGATGTTGGTCTTGACAAATACGCGGTCGCTGAACGTGTGCAGCCACTCATTCTAGAACAAGCAATGCCCTTGAAATCGGAGCAAGAAATATCTGAGAATTCTACAAGAAGTGTTGATACAATGATTGCCACTGAAACCATAGAAACGGGTTCAGTAATACAAGATAACCTAACTCAACAAAACTTGAATTTGAAAGTCACTGGGTTGACTTTTGCTCCAATGGTTTTAGAAAGTTCTACACCCATTCAAGAAACTAAAGCTGTAGAGATTGATAATGTTTCTTCAACTACATTATCAAGTCAAGAAGTAGGTGAAAAGATGATTTATGAGAATTTAGCATATGAAAAATCAGATTATAAACCAAATATCGTGAGTGAAAAATCGCAAACTTTAGTATTTGATCAGCTTACTTCGATAAGCGATGAAGGCCCAAGTGAATCTGCCGCAGTATTTACTCAACATTTTGAGGTTGGCATGGATAGTACGGACGTAAGTCAAGAAAATAAGTCATTGAAAACAGTTAAGTTCAACGAGTCTCCAATTTTGTCAAATATTATTGATCTTAAACTGCAACTACTGGTTGCTAATATGTCTCAGACTATTGCTCTTGAAAACGTTGCACCTATCGAACAAGTGAAACAACAAACTTTGATGTCTTTAGAAGTTTTAGATTCGGAAAAGGTAGCTCCTAATATCACAGCTGAATTAGTTCTCGAGCAATTGGAAAATACCACAATAAGTTCTGCCGAAACAATTGACTCGGGTACTAATAATAATAATCTTGATGAGAGTTTACAGCCTCTTGTACTTGAAGAAGATATATCTATATTAGAAGAACCAGTATTAACTCGAGGTGAAGTCACTGGTGATGAAGTTGCAGAAAAAAGTCGTTTAAATAATCAAAATGAAGAGTTTAAAATTGCAGATTCTTTGGGCCCATTATTACCAAAATCATCAATGTCTTTTAAAGTGATGCAGCCCCCTTTAATAGAGCAAACAGTGTTCATTGAAGGCTCTCAAGATGAAATTGATAGTGATGTTTTTCATGAAGCGATAACTTGGGAAGATCTACCTGAAAATGAAAAAATTATGGACAATTATTATACAAACGCACGTTTTATTGTAAGTGAAGTCATGAAGGACGTAATTATAGAACCAATTATTTCTGTAGATGAGAAGAGTTCTAATTTGTCCTTAGCTGTCGCCAAACTCGTTAAGGACGAATTAAGAGTAGACGCAGTAAAAGCCAATGAACTTGTAGCTAACGTACGACCTCAACCAACATTATTAGAAACGACAACACCTATCGATGAGTTGAAACCACAAACCACCAACTTAGTGAGTGTTGAAGATCTTAACTTAGAAAAAATGGTGCCTACTCAAGAAGAGTTCATTGTGTTAGAGGAAGTAGACGAACACCTTCAAAAAGCCACAAAACAAAATGAATCTGTCATTAAACAAAGGAATGTATTCACAGAAGGTTTGCCACCACTTATTCTAGAACATGTTGCACTTATATCTATGGGGGAAAGTAAAACAACAGCTGAAATAACTTCGACTACAGGTACTGAAACTAATTTAGTTTCTACAAAGCAGGTGAAATCATTTCAAATGGAACCTTCAAATTATATTCTCGAACAAGAATCTGCTGAAATTGCACAAATTATAGATGGTTCAAAACTTTCTACCGAAAATTTTGCACCAATATTAGAAAATATAAGTCCTATTGGCGGTTTATCTCTAATCGATACAAATAAAAGTGCTGATGTATTAACGGAAGTTAAAGATACAATTGAAACAAATCGTAAAAATAATGATGAATTCTACGTAAGAGAAATCACAGAACAAAACATTTTAGAACCAGTGACACCCATTGAAGACATAGTTTTTAATAGCGTGTCAGTTAATTCCTTGGAACTTATTAGTGATAACCCCGAAAAATCTGTGGTATGTCAAGAATCTCGTCCAATATTACTAGAGAATATTGACACAAAAGAAGTTTGTGCTACAAAACGTACTGTGGATATTGAAGGAGCAGAAAGCATAATAGTTCCAGAAGTTTTACAAGATTTGCAAGAGAGTTTAGGACCTATAATCGAAGGAAAACCCATTTCTATTACATTAGCGGAAAAAGAAAAAGTTATGGATGAAAAAGTTGTAGCACCTCAACGGTCGGAACCAATTTTATTAGAGATAATTGACAATGACGCATATAGTGTTAATACATCCGATTCCAGCCAACTTTGTATTGACATGAAAGGTGACAATAATTCACAAATAGAAATAATTGAAAACACAACAAATACTACTTCAGTGTTAAGTGATACTTTGTTTGCATTATATGAAACAACGCAGCCTATCGTTTTAGAACCACTAACACTTGTAGAGGAGAAAAACCTTGCTTATACGACAGCTGATTTAGTAAATATGGACATGCTGTCTATAAAACATGCTACGTATCAAGAAAAAGAACCTATAATACTAGATACTTTAGAAGCAAACGTTGACTCTCAATTAGGGGCCGATATTGCATCAATACAGCCAAATTATGAAGTTACACGTGATATTTCTCAGCCACTAATTACGAATGTATTGGTAGCGTACGAAGAAATAAATTCGATGGATAAAACGGCAAGAAGTGAAGATGAATTGTTTGAAAAAACGGTCGCCACACATCATGTAGAACCTTTAGTGCATGAACAAACTTATTACCTAAATGATGTGGCATATGAAAAAGCTACAGAAAACCAAGTAAAGCCTGTACCTGTACACGACGATTTACTTACAGTAACAGAATCATCAGAATCTTTAGCGCTAGAAACCGTCACAAACATCCAAGACTCGTTAAAAGACGTTGCGCAAATAGCAGACCAAGCTCGTCTATGTTTCGACAATGCTGATGCGATTATGACAAACGCGTCGATGGCTTGCGAAGAAGCTCTAACGTTTATTATAGAAGATTTTAGCGAAACTGCTAATCTTAGCACTGAAAATATAGTTTTGGATACTTCTGTAATAAAAGAAATCACATATGAGGTCGACATCGACGACACTATAACGATATCGGAACACACTACCGGTAACAATTGCTCAAAAGCTTCGCGTCTAAACATAGATTCATTAATAATCACATTATTGTAAATATACTATGTATATCTACGGAATCTTATACACACATCACACGAACACACATAACTGTAGAGGCTGCTGCTGTAACTGCCACGCTTTCAGTGTCGATTTTTACCAATACCTTATATAAATAATTATTTCTTATTTTTACAGAACACAGTCTTATCCAGCACATAAATGAGTTGATATCCGACGAGGTATCTCAAGCTATTGAAAATATATCCGCGGTTACTAGTAAGGAAGAATTAAAGGCATCAGTGGTGGCGGCAAAAGAGCTTAGAGAATGTGTGGCCGCTCACTGTGGAAATATTGAAGAAAAGGCAGGAATCGTGCAAGCAGCTAGTGAAGAGAAGGCGCAATTGGCACAAAAACTATTGAATTCTCTGATCGTTTTGCATACACAAATTTTGGACAAAGCTCAGGACCTAATTCTGGTTATTGAGACTGACACCTTAGAGAAGGTAGCGAGTGTCATCACACAATTAAAGGAGGATTTGCAGACTGCTGTAGTTATTTATGAACCAGGTGTCTGTACTACTGATATTCGTGAGTATTCTATTTTCTTCAGTATTATAAATGTGAAAATTTATTAGACGTAAACACAGAGACAGCTAAAATAATGCACACAGATTAAGCTTTTTTGTTTCGCGGAGAAAGTGCATTACTACTACCACCCGGCCTTCGTGTAGGGCGACCGAGCGGTTATGTTGGGTTTACCGTGCCTTACGACCCGGCGTTGAGTCGCCCGGAGAGATGGTAACTTCGGGCGACCGACGGGCCGAGTCCCTAACCTATGTACACCGCACGGCACACCAACTAAAACTGCGCGGTGACCTTCTTCGGCGCATTGGGGACGGCAGCGGGCTTCCTCGGACGAAAAGTATCTAAGTTGTCGTCAGCAACCGCCCCAGCGCGGTGCCGCCTGGTGCGGCCCGTCTGCTGTTATGAGGGGGGAGGGGGCTCAAAAGCCCCCACGCACCGAAGGACGCTCTCAGCGTGTCTCAGTGGTCCCAATAATGTGCTAAAACACACGCAAAACTAAAGACGGACAGCCTTGCCGCCCGCCTGCACCTCCCGGTAGCCCCTATTAGTCGCCTTTTACGAGGCAGGGGATACCGTGGTGGAATACTCCAAACGCCCTTAACCCATAGGGCAGAAGACGCCGGTCAGTCGTCCACCCGTCGCCTTTTTCGTCTCCACTGGCGGCGGGAGGGATCATCGCGCTCCCGATCCCTCTCGATATCTGTCCTTCTGCGAGAGGACCACCTCACAGAAGTGGGCCACCGCACGCCAGGCCTCTCGCCTGCCGACCATGGAATCGACTACGGCTGGCAGCGAGAGGTCGCCTCCGACAACTGCTCTGTGTGCGCTGTTCTCCTTGTCCCAGGCTGGGCAAAACTCCAGTGTGTGCTGTGCCGTATCCAGCGGGCAGTTGTTACAATTGTGACACGCGGCCGACACCTCTGCCAACAATACAACACAGATACTCACCGAAGCAACCATGCCCGGTGTGCATCTGCGTCAATCGAAACGTACGCGGGCCGTGGCGCCCACGGGCGTAGCTACAGCTTTCACATGAGGGGGTCTCACGATATAAAAAAAATTGTGACGTGGGTTTTTGCCATACGTAACACCGTATTTTAGAAGGAGGGGAGGGGGGGAGCACTAAAATGTCCGCGATCAGTGGCGTAGCGTGGTTTATTGTAAGCTAGACGTCGGATGAGACTCACGTCACCGGTACAAAGTCCCAGAAGTCCGCAGTGCCTCGTGGATGCAGAACCAGGCCGGCGAGTTAAAAGCGTTGGAATGTCTAACGAGACAGCAATCACAACTTCACCCCTGGCCACTGCATGCTCCACCTGTGCCTTCACCCGCAGAATCGCATGGATGGTGGAATGTCCCCTCCTAAGTCCAAAATGATTGTCGGCCAAATTTGGACCGACTCTATCGAGATGCCCGAAGAGTTTGGCGACCTCGTCGAGGATCACGATGGCCTGGTAGGCTGACGGTGACTCTGCGGGTCGTCCTTCCTTTTTCAGCAGTACGAGCTTTCCGGTTTTCCAACGCGCCGGGAAGACGCCCTGCTCCACACAGGTGGAGAATAAATTGCGAAGGCTCGGACCCAGGTACTCGAGAGCTAGCACCAAAGCCCTCCCGGGGATCCCATCGAGCCCTGGTGCCGTGTTTTTGCTCCGCAACCGAAGCACTGCCGCCCGCATTTCAGCCGGCGAAACATCCGGGATATCCCTTGTCGAAGTCTCGTACGACGATGACGCCACGTCCGGTGGCGCCATCAGTAGAGAAGTGGTCTCCACGGAAATAGTTATCACCCATCAGATTTAACCGAAATCAAACATTGGTGGAGGTAATAATAAATGAAACTGTACTTAAACAAATAAAATAAAAATCGGTGCGTGTACTTATGTACGCGCGTGAGAAGTTATAGTACTTTGGCATGATTAAAAAATAGTTTTTAATTGCATGCAAATAATTAATTACAGTAAAATGCTAAAAGGACTGGAAAAGGATAGTCAACACAGTCAATAAAGTTCAAGATCAAGTTTAAATTTGAAAAATTAAATAAGTATTAAAAATAAAATTTAGAGAATAATACAAATTTATGAAATAATTTGTACTAAATATTACAATATTCATAATTTTAAATACGTATTATTGATTGTTTTAAATTTTAAAAGTAAATAAATAAATTTAATATTAAATTAAAAAATTGAATTTAAGTTGATTCACTTTTTACATATTATTTATTATTATCGTAATTTTTTTTTACCGCATCGGAATGATGAGACGAGCATGCCGTTCGCCTGACTGTAAGCGATATGACCACCCATAAATAGTAGAAACACCATCCAGCACCTTGAGTTACAAAGTTCTGTGTGGCATTCCACTACGCTTGTAATCCTGAGACTTAAAATGTTAAGTCTCAATTATGTCCTGTAGTTAATACTCACTTTTCATTTTTATCAAAGAATTCTCATTAAACAGCTTCAACCTTTTTCATTACAGTATGCGCGCGCATCTTAAAATATCACTCATCATTTTTTTATAACGCGCCTAAAGAAGTATAACTTCAAAAAATGTCCCAAAAATTATAATAACATCTTTATATTGCATACACCAGATATAATATGGCATTGTATGTAATGAGACACGAGATGATAATTGGTCTGATTTATTCTATGTACAAATGGTGTTACAAACTAATGTGGTACGTGACGTTATCTAAGTACGCGAAATTATGTGCGACTTTATCGCCAAATTGTACAATGTCTGGCGTTGATTCTAATGGAGGCATTTTTTCGTAGTAAATGTAGAATAGGGTCATTAATGAAACTGGATCCAGTGCGCCTAGGCTCTGCATTATGTGTCATGTATCTCTTCCTAGCCGATTGGACCACGGCGGCCAATCTCAACGAAGATCAGCCAGGTGCGTTAGGCCGCAGATAGTGTGTAGTGTAGAGAGAGAAAAAAGACTCAGGGTTAAGGTTCGTGGTACGAGCTTTATTTTTGCACCTCCGCATTACACTCGGTACGGTTAGCTGGTGTTATGCTAACGAGTCACTGGCCTGCGGGGACTCCGATTTAGGCGAACGGCACGACGCTGATGCACTTGGCTGGCTCCGGCGACAGTTCGCCGGGCAGATGGTGTGGCCACGTGGTCGGCGCAGCGGTGGTGAGGTGGTCGGGGCTAGCACACCCGACTGCGATGCTGATGGTGAGCATGTGGCGGGGCAGCTCCCGCGACGATGAAGGTGCGCGTGGCGGAGCAGCTTCCGCGACGCCGGTGGGCAGCACGGAGTCAGCACTCCGTGCAGAATAGAGCGGTGGTCAACGCCGTACCGTGGAAACCTGGAACAGAATCCCAGCGGGTCGGAATGCAAGCTAGGCTCGCATTCCGCGCCAGCGACTCGTGATAGCTCACGAACCCAGGTACACAGAATACACTGGTAGCGGTTAGTAATTATTGGGACACTCACCCCAGCGGGATAAACGATATGCGTGGCAGCACGCAGTTAAATAAATAGTGGTGCCACGGCGAAGACGATTGCAAAAGAAGGGGCGCATCACGCATGACAGTGCACGCTTATTTATACAGGCTATTCCGACGTACGTCAAACGAATGACAACCTATTAGCCAATACGAAACAAAAGCCTTTTCGATTGGTAGTTAAAGTGACCGTAAACGGTAGATCGTTTACAGAGAGTGTTAACGTTCCATGCAACGTTACAAGTGTGTGCGCACAATACACAAGTGCCGGCTTTACGTGCTCTCCGAGGCACGGGAGCATCACACCGCCAGCTTCCTGACTGCGAACTGCGACTGAGTAATTTTTAAGATGGAAAAACCTAGTCATAATGTTTTTGGCTAGACCCAGGATTCGAACTCAGGACCTCAGCCCGAAAATTGTACTCGTGACGCGTACGCAATATATCTACGCCACCGAGGTAGTGAATGTGTTGTACACAGTACTTGAATAGATAGTGGTCACTGAAACACCTGTCACAGTGGCTCTTTTCAGCATAGTCGTGTTCTTCGCTGAGCCAATTTACATTTAATAACGCTGGAATAATTTTCGCGACCGCTGACTGAGAAGGCACGGCAAATACGGCGGTAGTACAAAGTACTTCTGTCTCCACTATCGTTCATGCCAAGTGCCAATTTGGCAAACAAATTCTAATATAGGACTATATATTCTATTCGAGAGCATGTCGTCAGTGGAAATATTATGAATTGCTGTAACCGCCAAAAACTGACTTTACAGGAGAGCCAAAAACGAAATTTGAATTCACAAATAGTGTTGTAATTTTATATGCATTTATGTTATTTGTGTGTCTATTAAAGCGATTTTCTCATAATGTCCTTGTCAATTAATTGAGTGATTCCATATGGAGCGTGCTATTATAGTTTTGAATTTTAAAAATTGGCAGTTCATTTGTAATTAATACGATGTCATATTATCATAATGAAGAGATTTAAACGCCAGAACAAAGTTTGCAAATTGTGCAAATTGCAGTTACAGTGCGCTAAGTCTATTTTAGGTCGACATAATCATCCATCCGAGCAAGTTATTCGGAACAGTATGGGTCGTTATCGCATTAGGCACATTCTGATTGATAATAAATAAACATCCACAAGTCGTCACACAGTGCGCACAGAAGACGTTATTGCTGCTGTGGAGCGAAGTGTCGAAGAGGACCCGAATGAGTCGATTCGGCATCGTGCATAGCACGATCGTGTGAGCTCATGCAGCTGCATTATTCTCTTTGAGGATACGTGAAATCATCTACCTACGCTGATAAATCACAGACCGATTGGAATTGGATTGGACCAATTGGATCGACTGGAAGCTAAGCTTCGCCGCATTATTGC
The DNA here is from genome assembly GCA_949316025.1 of Lapara coniferarum. Classification (NCBI taxonomy): domain Eukaryota; kingdom Metazoa; phylum Arthropoda; class Insecta; order Lepidoptera; family Sphingidae; genus Lapara; species Lapara coniferarum. The sequence continues at coordinate 22,552,628 of OX438933.1, read as the reverse complement.
CAAGTACCTACGGCCTTAGATGCTCGATAAAGAATTCGAAAATTGGACTTAGCAATTGCGCGTCATTCGAACCAGCCGGGGCGCTCGTATACCATAATTGTATCTAAACATTTATTAGTATTTAGATGCAACAAATGCATGAAATATAATTTAAATATAGAAAAAAAAAAATAGTTAATCACATTATTTTTCCATATTTTATATCATTTTAAAGTTGCATACTTCTAAAAAAATAAAACCCTATGCATGCCGACTAAATACAAAAGTCACACGGTTATCTATCCCAATTAGTAACAATAAAAAGTGTACTATCTACATAACATGGGGACAATATAATATTTGTGTTGGTAAAATTGGAAACTGACTTGAAATTTCCAAAAGAAGCAATCAACAAACTTTCTTACAGTACAAATTCATTACATTACCAACACGGCGAAAAAAAGTCAATGACACTCGGTAATTAATGAGGGATAATATCTTTACTTTTTCTAATTCAATACATTGAGACAAATAAAATAGGTAGCCAAGACCTCATGTTTATTTGACATTTTTCAGCATTTTTTATGATTTTCACTAAATTTGACCATGAGTGAATGATAATAAAATAATTTTTACAATATTCTACAGTATTCATGTTATTTCAGAAAAAATTGGCGATATTCCGGAAGAAAATTCCATGAAACGTCTAGAAGTATTGTTGCAAGAAGTGAATGAAAAAATAGATTTGACGTCACCGGATCGTAACGCAGAAGACTCCGAAGGTCTTCGCGACATATTAGATGAAGTGCAGACTGTGATTATAAAACTAAAATGTGACTATGATGGGGCTGTTAACGACGCTCTCAATGAAACTCTTGAGGACTTAGAGTGCAGTGTGAGGAGCGTCCAGCTTCAAATTAATGAAGACAGCCCATCGGAGCTACTGAAAGAAGCTTGTGCGACGTTACAACTTCTACTTAACAACATGAGCGAGACTCAGAGCATGGAAATTTCTGAAACTGTTACAAAAAATAAAAAATCACAGACTTTGCTAGACAAATGGTCTGAAGAAACACAAGAAACAGTCAAACTATTAGACAATGCATGTAAAATTGATGCTAAAACTCATACTAATTTGGCCAACATTATATCTGATTTAAACAAACTAAAAGAAATTATAAAAGCGCTGAGACTTAACTTCTTAAGCGACGCTCAAACGTTAATTGATAGAGGTGTTGACGTCGCGCAAAGCTTGAATCAAGTTGAAGATAGAGTTTATTCTTTGGAGAAAGATATAGACAACGAAAAAGTTATTACTCCGGAAGTAAGAGATTGTATAATTACAGCAATACATTCCGTTTTTGGAAGCATTTCAAACATGCGCTGTACAATATCAAGTATTCAGAAAAGGTATATGTTCGAAAACTATGGAAAGCCATCGGAGACTTTGCTGATGACTATAAAGAATGTATCAGATATAGCAAAATTAGATGACGAAGAAAAAAAACAGAATTGGAAAAGGTTTTCAAAATCATTAAGAACAGTATTAAACCACTTTGAAGATGTTAAATTTTATATAAATTTAGATAAAACAGCGCGACTTCCTAGCGACGCCGCTTTCACAAAAATAATATTGGAAGATTTAAAATCTTGTATTAATGAAGTTATAATTACCCATGAAATAATGACTAACGTAGAAGGAAGTAAAAAAGTTCAAGATACGTTGAAATGCTTGAATAAGTATTTGGTTACAATAGAGCCTAAATCTACATTAGATGTTAAAGAAAAGATACCGATATTTAAAGATATAGCTTCTAGAATTTACGAAGTTTCCGAAGTTATTAAGAAAAACTTGCAAATGTTTGAAGAAACAAAGATGGAAGTTGAACTTGACCAAGTAACTAAAACAGATGATTTTATAACTGCAACTTTACCAAAAGAAATAAATGGCGAAAAACCGGAAACCAAAGCTGAATTAGATCAAGAAGAACTAGATCTAAGTGTTATAGCATCTGAAAACTCCCTAAGGGAAACTAAAGAAGTTTCAGTTAAAGACGCTAATATCCTCATGGCAATAGAAATTCAAAGTAAAACTGAGGGGTCTTCTATTGAAAATTTAAAATTAATCGCCTCTGAAAAATCTGTCTACATTAAAGAAACTGAAGAAGCTATTTCCATTCCAGAAGAGGATGTCAAATCTGAGGCTGTGTTACAATCTATAGAAACAGCCGTTCTACATGAAGCTGAAGTAGCTCAAGCAATTGTTGATGTCCATAATACTACTGATAGTCATAAAGAAGGATTCGTTGTAGAATCTGAGAATGAACAAAATCTTAACATAATTGCTGTTTCCACTCAAATGGATGAATCAAGAGCCCAAGTTCTTCAAAATATAGTCAAACAAAATACAACAGAACAGAAGTCTACCGAAGGTGACGAATCAAAAGAAAGACTAGGAAAAGTTAAAGTTGTTGATGAAATTCAAGATCAAGGAAAGCCTGTACTGGATATGGAAAAGTCACACGCTGATTTAGAAACAAACATTGTTCAAGAAAAACCAGAGGATTCATCGGTGGAAGAAGAGTCAAAACAATATTCAGCATGTAACTTTGATAAAAAAAGTGTAACTGAGTCACTAAAAGTAGAAAATGCGGCAGAAAAAGAAATCGCAATCGAAACAGCTATTCCTGACAATTTCAAAAAAGAAAATCTTAAAACAGACGCAAATTTAGATGACTCTAATGTTCAAGAAGCACGTGAAATTTTAGATGATAAGAGTGATGAAACAAAAATAAAAAAGAAAAAATCCCCAAAAAAGAAACCAAAATCTGCAGATAAGTCAAAAGAGACAGAAAATGAACAAACTGAAAGTGGTAAGGTTGAAGCGGAAAGAAAAAGTTTAAAAAAAGAAAACATATGCGATGTCGAAAATAAAGAAGTAGAACAAACATCAACCGAAGAGAAAGTAAAAGCAGTAAATGAAGATGATAGCCAGAAAAAAGAACTAAAAACAAAATATCAAGAAAATGAAGCAGAACCGTACACAGAGGATGAACTGAAAATTGAAATAATAGAAAAAGATAGGCTAGTTAGTGAAAAGAAAGAAAACGAAGATAAACAGGAATGCCTTGGTCAAGAAAAGGATGTCAAAGAGGGTAAAGATAGAACTGAAACATCTGGAAAAGAAAGAACAGTAGAGAAGACACTTGAAAAAGATGCATCACAAATAGAAGAACTCGAAAGAGAAGAGCAAGATAAAATTGACTTTGAAAACACTGAAAAAGAAAGAATAAGGAACGAACAAAACGAAAAGACCAAAAAAGAAAAGGAAGAGAATGAAAGGTTGGAAAAAGAGAAGTTGGAGAAAGAAAAGGAAGAAAAGGAGAAACTGGAAAAAGAAAGGTCGGAAAAAGAGCAACGTGAAAAAGAAAAACTGGAAAAAGAGCAACTTGAAAAAGAAAAACTGGAAAAAGAGGAGCAGAAGAAACTTGAAAGTGAAAAGAATGGGAAAGAAAGATTGAAAAATGAGGAAAAGGAAAAGATCAAAAAAGAAAAGGAAGAAAATGAAACGTTGGAAAAAGGGAAGCTAGAGAAAGAAATGGTAGAAAAGGAGACACTGGAAAAAGAAAGGTCAGAAAAAGAGCAACGTGAAAAAGAAAGACTGGAAAAAGAACAACTTGAAAAAGAAAGATTAGAAAAGGAGAGACTTGACAAAGGAAGGTTAGAAAAAGAAAAGCAAGGGGAAGCTGAAAGTGTAAAGAATGAGGAAGACAGGTTAAGAACTGAGAAAAACGAGAAGATCAAAAAAGGAAAGGAAGAAAATGAAAGGTTGGATAAAGAGAAGCTAGAGAAAGAAAAGGAAGAAAAAGAGAACCTGGAAAAAAGAAGATCAGAAAAAGACCAACGTGAAAAAGAAAAACTGGAAAAAGAGCAACTTGAAAAAGAAAGGTTGGAAAAAGAAGAGCAAGAGAAAGTTGAATGTGAAAAGAAAGAGAAAGAAAGAGAAAAAAACGAGAAAAAAGAAAAGATCAAAATAGAAAAGGAGAAGAAAAGGTTGGAAAAAGAGAAGCTGGAGAAAGAAATTGAAGAAAAGGAGAAACTTGAAAAAGTAAGGTCAGAAAAAGAGCAACGTGAAAAAGAAAGACTGGAAAAAGAGCAACTTGAAATAGAGAGATTAGAAAAGGAAAGACTTGAAAAAGAAAAGCTAGAAAAAGAAGAGCAAGAAAAAGCCGAGAGTGAAATGAAAGAGAAAGAAAGATTAAGAACCGAGAAAAACGAGACGACCAAAAAAGAAAAGGAAGAACATGAAAGGTTAGAAAAAGAGAAGCTGGAGAAAGAAATGGAAGAAAAAGAGCAACGTGAAAAAGAAACAATGGAAAAAGAGCAACTTGAAAAAGAAAGATTAGAGAAGGAGAGACTTGAAAAAGAAAGGTTAGAAAAAGAAGAGCAAGAGAAAGTTGAAAGTGAAAAGAAAGAGGAAGAAAGATTGAAAAACGAGAGAAAAGAAAAGATCAATAAAGAAAAGGAAGAAAAGGAACGGTTGAAGAAAGAGAAGCTAGAGATAGAAAAGAAAGAAAATGAAAAACTGGAAAAAGAGAGTTTAGAAAGAGAGCAACGTGAAAAAGAAAGACTGGAAAAAGAGCAACTTGAAAAAGAAAGATTAGAAAAAGAAGAGCAAGAGAAAGCCGAAAGTGAAAAGAAAGACAAAGAAAGATTGAAAAACGAGAAAAAAGAAAAGATCAAAAAAGAAAAGGAAGAAAAGAAAAGGTTGGAAGAAGAGAAGCTAGAGAAACAAATGGAAGAAAAGGAGAAACTGGAAAAAGAAAGATCAGAAAAAGAGCAACGTGAAAAAGAAAGAATAGAGAAGGAGAGACTTGAAAAAGAAAGGTTAGAAAAAGAAGAGCAAGAAAAAGTTGAAAATGAAAAGAAAGAGGAAGAAAGACTGAAAAACGAGAGAAAAGAAAAGATCAATAAAGAAAAGGAAGAAAAGGAACGGTTGAAGAAAGAGAAGCTAGAGATAGAAAAGAAAGAAAATGAAAAACTGGAAAAAGAGAGTTTAGAAAGAGAGCAACGTGATAAAGAAAGACTGGAAAAAGAGCAACTTGAAAAAGAAAGAATAGAGAAGGAGAGACTTGAAAAAGAAAGGTTAGAAAAAGAAGAGCAAGAGAAAGTTGAATGTGAAAAGAATGAGAAAGAAAGAGAGAAAAACGAGAAAAAAGAAAAGATCAAAAAAGAAAAGGAGGAAAAGAAGAGGTTGGAAAAAGAGAAGTTGGAGAAAGACAAGGAACAAAAGGAGAAACTGGAAAAAGAAAGGTTAGAAAAGGAGCAACGTGAAAAAGATCAACTTGAAAAAGAGAGGTTAGAAAAGGAGAGACTTGAGAAAAAAGAAAAGATCAAAAAAGAAAAGGAAGAAAAGAAAACGTTGGAAAAAGAAAAGTTGGAGAAAGAAAAGGAGAAACTGGAAAAAGAAAGGTCAGAAAAAGAGCAACGTGAAAAAGAAACACTGAAAAAAGAGCAACTTGAAAAAGAGAGATTAGAAAAGGAGAGATTTGAAAAAGATAGGTTAGAAAAAGAAGAGCAAGAGAAAGCTGATAGTGAAAAGAAAGAGAAAGAAAGATTAAGAACTGAGACAAACGAAAAGATCAAAAAAGAAAAGGAAGAAAATGAAAGGTTGGAAAAAGAGAAGCTGGAGAAAGAAAAGGAAGAAAAAGCAAACCTGGAAAAAGAGAGATCAGAAAAAGACCAACGTGAAAAAGAAAGACTGGAAAAAGAGCAACTTGAAAAAGAAAGAATAGAGAAGGAGAGACTTGAAAAAGAAAGGTTAGAAAAAGAAGAGCAAGAGAAAGTTGAATGTGAAAAGAATGAGAAAGAAAGAGAGAAAAACGAGAAAAAAGAAAAGATCAAAAAAGAAAAGGAGGAAAAGAAGAGGTTGGAAAAAGAGAAGTTGGAGAAAGAAAAGGAAGAAAAGGAGAAACTGGAAAAAGAAAGGTTAGAAAAAGAGCAACGTGAAAAAGAAGCACTGAAAAAAGATCAACTTGAAAAAGAGAGGTTAGAAAAGGAGAGACTTGAAAAAGAAAGGTTAGAAAAAGAAGAGCAAGAGAAAGCTGAAAGTGAAAAGAAAGAGAAAGAGAGATTAAGAACTCAGAAAAACGAAAAGATCAAAAAAGAAAAGGAAGAAAGTGAAAGGTTGGAAAAGGAGAAGCTAGAGAAAGAAAAGGAAGAAAAAGAGAACCTGGAAAAAGAGAGATCAGAAAAAGACCAACGTGAGAAAGAAAGACTGGAAAAAGAGCAACTTCAAAAAGAAAGATTAGAGAAGGAGAGACTAGAAAAAGAAAGGTTAGAAAAAGTAGAGGCAGAGAAAGTTGAATGTGAAAAGAATGAGAGAGAAAGATTGAAAAACGAGAAAAAAGAAAAGATCAAAAAAGAAAAGGAGGAAGAGAAGAGGTTGGAAAAGGAGAAGTTGGAGAAAGAAAAGGAAGAAAAGGAGAAACTGGAAAAAGAAAGGTCAGAAAAGGAGCAACGTGAAAAAGAAGCACTGAAAAAAGATCAACTTGAAAAAGAGAGATTAGAAAAGGAGAAACTTGAAAAAGAAAGGTTAGAAAAAGAAGAGCAAGAGAAAGCTGAAAGTGAAAAGAAAGAGAAAGAGAGATTAAGAACTCAGAAAAACGAAAAGATCAAAAAAGAAAAGGAAGATAATGAAAGGTATGAAAAAGAAAAGCTAGAAAAAGAAAAGAAAGAAAAAGAGAACCTGGAAAAAGAAAGATCAGAAAAAGAGCAACGCGAAAAAGAAAGACTGGAAAAAGAGCAACTTGAAAAAGAAAGATTAGAGAAGGAGAGACTTGAAAAAGAAAAGTTAGAAAAAGAAGAGCAAGAGAAAGTTGAATGTGAAAAAAATGCGAAAGAAAGATTGAAAAATGAGAAAAAAGAAAAGATCAAAAAAGAAAAGGAGGAAAAGAAAAGATTGGAAAAAGAGAAGTTGGAGAAAGAAAAGGAAGAAAAGGAGAAACTGGAAAAAGAGCAACTTGAACAAGAAAGATTAGAAAAGGAGAGACATGAAAAAGAAAGGTTAGAAAAGCAGCTCCTTGACAAAAAAACATCAAACAAAGAGCAACAAGACAAAGAAGAACAAGAGAAACTTGAGAGTGAAAAGAAAGAGATATTGAGTAAGGAGAAAACAGAAACGTCGAAAAAAGAGAAGGAACATAATGAAAAATTGGAAAAGGAGTTACTTGAAAAAGCAAGGGTGGAAAAAGAGAAACAAGAAAAAGAAAAGTTCGGTAAAGAAAAACTTGAGAGTGAAAAGAAGGAAAAGGAGCTTTTGAGAAAAGAGAATAAGGATTCCACTATTGCCGATGAAAATAAAACACCGGAGAAAAAGAAAATAGTCAAGGAGAATTTAAAAGACAGAGATGAATCCAAAAAAAATAAAACAAAAGCTCAAAAGGATTTGATCCAGCCAGAAAATGATTTAGCGAAAGAGGATGAACGTTTACAAATGCAGATAGATGTAGAAAAAACTCCAGAGATTATGCACAAAGAAACTATAAATTTCGATCAACCCCAAGTGTCACCTAGATCCGAAGAAAACGGCCACATTTCCCGCGATAGGCAAGAATTCCAAGAAAATGTTTTCACACGTACATCTTGTAGATCTGATGCCAGAGAATATCCAAAATTCGTAGATCACAATCATAGAGATTATACCATGGAATTTGCTCGACCCTCCGGATATAGAGAAAGAACGTTCGATGATCGACCCGAAATCTCGGAATATTTTTCAACCACCAAAAATGCAACCATTTATAAAGCCGAGACTATTTATTTGGACTCGCAGCTTAGGGCCCCTGCTCCTCAGTACAGTGATTTAAGGAGTAGTGAACCAAATGAACGAAGGGAACACAGGCAGAGGTCTAAAGCGTTGAGCGAAGCTAGAAGTGTCGTCCCTGAAAGACGGACGGGATTACGGGATCTTAAACGAAAGCCGGTGTTCTCGACCTATCTTACTGACAGAACAGCTGTGGAAGGTTCCAGAGTCAAATTAACTTGCAGTGCTTTGTCCTCGTTAGAGCCAACAATATCGTGGTACAGGAATGGGGTCCTTCTGGACAATAAGTTGAAGTATAGGACGAAGTTTGTTGATGGACTTATAACTTTAGAAGTACTGAATGCTGTGCCCAGTGACTCAGCAGAATATAGCTGCACGGTGGAGAATGAGAATGGATCTATCTCCACGTCTGCCAATTTGAAAGTGTATCCTAGCTTCGAAGCGTCACCAATACCGCCTACTTTCACCAGATCTATACGAGGTAATTTTAATATATCGACGAAATACAGCCAATATATAGGATGTATCACGACTGCCTCGGTGGCAGTTGTATTACGGTACGACTGCAATGCTGAGGTCTCGGGTTCGATCCCCTGTCGGACAGTGATACATACATATACATACATACATACATATACACTCACGCCTGTTATCCCCGAAGGGGTAGGCAGAGGCGCAACTAATGCACCCACTTTTCGCCATTATTCCGTCCCATGATGTGATAGGGGGCGAGCCTATCGCCATATCGGGCACAAATTCCAGACTCCGAGCTGATACTGAATAGAAAAACTCAATATCACTTTGTCCGACCCGGGGATCGAACCCGAGACCTCAGCTTTGCAGTCGTACTGTAATACAACTACGCCACCGAGGCGGCCAGTGATATTGGGGCTTTTCTACACAGTATTCGGAGTTTGCGGTAATCTACAAGCAAAATGCAAAGCATGAAAGCGCATATTTTGTGTGGATAGTTTTGTAGTTAAATTTATCTTATAGATACATACCACCTCGCCGAAGACGAGTTAGTGCTGGAGTGTAGGATCCGGGGCCAGCCTCTCCCGACCATAACCTGGCTAAAGGACGACCGAACAGTATCCTCGGAGCGTCATCAGGCGTACTACCTCGCTGACGGTGTCTGCAGGCTGGCCATATCCCATCCCACGGCAGAAGACAGTGGCAAGTACACTTGCAAGGCGGAGAACTCGATGTGGTCGGATCAGATCACTCATGTCGTTAATTACACCGGTGAGTGTTTTTAAAAAGATTTAAAGACATTTCATAATTTCAAACGGGCTGGCATAAAAGGACACGCGAGGAATAATCTTTTTTTTTTATTGCACCGAATAAAGAGACGAACATGCCGTTCGCCTGATGGTAAGCAATACGACCACCCATAGACAGTAGAAACACCATCCAGCACCCTGAGTTACAAAGTACTGTGTGGCATTCCCCTGCGCTCGTCATCATGAGACATAACAATATGTTAAGTCTCATTATGTCCTGTACACTGGCTACAATGCCCTTCAAACCGAAACACAACAGTGCATGCACACTGCTGCTTGGCGGTAGAAATAGACATTGCGGTGGTACCCACCCAGACGGACTCTTACATATGAGAGTCTACCACCAGTAATCTGTCGTCAGTCGTCACTATCTAGACTCAATTCCTTTTGCCATCAAGTGCAGAGTGGAGTCACACTGCCGTGCTTTTATATAGGAAACATATGCACAATGATTTCGTTTTTATTAGTAATATTTTTTGTTGAATGCGGCTTGGGACTATTATTACAATGATTTATTTTGCATGTATGACTTCAAATGCCCTTCATAGCGAGGTAAAACATTGAGTAACTATTATTATACGCACGGCGAAAAGTGGGCGCGCTACTTGCGCCTCTGCCTACCCCTTCGGAGATAAAGGTCGTCGGTATGTATGTATGTAACTATTAGGCGGTGGTATATAACTCAGTATGTATGCGGACTAAATCCTGAAAGCCTTTTCACACAATCCTACACTGATACAGAAATGAAGGACGCATAAAAAGAGATCAAGGAAACTAAGAATGAAATCTGCAAATAATTAAAGATAGATAGATGCTCATACAATATTCATAAAATAGAATAATTCTATACACGAATGGTGATGAAAAGTCTTTGTACGCGTTTTAAGCAAATTGCGCTCACGAAGCAGTGTAAGAATTGGCATAATTAAAGTTAATACAGGAAAAGGAGTGCAGAAAAATTTAATTTATGAATTGCCGTCGAATTACGACCCGTGTGGTCCGATCAAAATAGACATACCGGTTTGCATTAATTCCCAACAAGATGGATTTTTGTACAGATCTCAAACACGTCATTGCAAATGCTATGTCAAAAGTCCCCATCGATCCCGCTTGTGCGATGTTCTTTATCTGAGGTAAAAGTCAGAACTTTACCTTTTTTGCGTATATGCGTCTCTGAAATGGTGAGAGCTACCGGAGAAAATTACTAAGAGAATGTTTATAGATCGTAAAATTCTTTACAAATAAGTATTAATATATTTTTCTTACGAAGCACCGTTCTCGAGTCATGGCGATTTCAGACCGTAGGAATGTCGTATTTTCCATTTTATGCACAATGATCAAGCTAATGAATTACGGATAGAAATAAATGACAAGAAGTTTACTTTAAAAATATATATATTCAATTCCTCTACTGTAATTGGCGGTCAAATGCTCTTTCAACTGTTAAAAAATCAAACTCTTAGGTCAACGCTATCAAAAGATATGACCACTCATGTCGTATATCTTGCGATTTCGCAAGAGAATCAAAACCTATAGGATACCTCCCGATAACCTAGAATCATTAATTTTGTCAAGAATCAAGGTGTTACAGCACATGTAAAGGAAAAAATAAGAAAACCGTAAATATGTACTTTGATAACAAAAAGGCAAATTATGAAACTTTTTAACTTTTATTATTGCATTTTGGCGAACTATTGAACTTACATACTCATCAACAAGTTTGTACGAGACCTTTGGTATGCGGGTCCAACTCGCACTTGTCAGGATTTTTTATTATTTGTGCCGTCATAGTAACGTGTTACTCCTGATACCCTTATCGTCACATTCTGGGACACCTGTATACTATGAATTTGATTAATCTGTTGCGTCGCTTTAAAATATGTCAGTGTGTTTTACGAGCTGCCATGAAACTATATTGAATTTTAGTACCTATTGGTCTTTATTAAAAACTAGCGGCCCGCCCTGGCTTAGCACAGGTAGCAAAGCATAATACTGTATACCTACATTTATTTTTCTGTCGTACAAAATATTATCAATTATTCCTCTTGAATCACAACGTCAATTGATGAAAAACGTATGAAAATCCGCTAAGCAGTGTTTGAGTTTATCGCGTCGAAGAGACAGAAGCGATAGGGGCCTTTGTTTTAAAATAAATAGAGATGTAGGGTCATATCCTTAAAAATAAAAAAAACGCGAAAAAAAAAAATTCCGGCATAAAATTCCCGGTGTCTGTTTTCCGGGATAATAGTAGCCTATGTCCTCCTTTGAATCACAGACTATCTCCATACTTATTTTCATACGGTTCCACTGGCAGAAAACGATTTTCCGGGATTAAGGTCCCGGTTTATATTTTCCCGGGATATGAAGTAGCCTAGATTCTTCCCAGAGTTTTAAACTATCTCCCTGCCAAATTGCATCGCCATCGGTTCAGCGGTTTAGTCGTGGCGGCTCCACTCGCGGGAAAATAAAATCCGGGATATAATTCCCGGTTTATCTTTTTCCGGGATAAGAGTAATTATGTCCTCAACTGGATCTCGAAATATCTCTATACTTGTTTTCTTGCGGTTCCACTGACAGAAAACGATTATCCGGCATAAAAGTCCCGGTTTATATTTTCCCGGAATAAAAAGTATCCTATGTCCGTCTCCTGGTTCTAAGCTACCTCTCCACCAATTTTCAGCTAAATCCGTTCAGCCGTTCTTGAGTTATAAGTGGTGTAACTAACACCACTTTCTTTTATATATATATATAGATAGATAATATAGATATTTATGCACTCGTAAATAAGCATTGAATTCAAAGTACCGCGCGATGCAAGAAATTACGTAAGAAGTGGCTACGTCGCGTCGTAGACACATTTGGCGTAGCGGGTCTACGGTTTATTATGACAATATGAAAGCATGATAATAAATTATTATACTGTATGTTTGTGTAATTTAGGAATAACAGTATGAAAAGTTACTATAAGATGTAAAGTTTTAATATTAAGAATAAATAACTTTAACACGCTTGAATGCACAAAGTCTATAAAGAAATATTATTTATAAGTACGACATTCATGACTTAAAATTAGTCTTATGAATGTATTCACAAAATAACAAGACTTATATTTTCATCACATTTAATATAGGTATTACCTAAACGGGTATACTTACTTTTTATATTGTCTTTATAGCTAGTGATTGCTGGTAACTGGAGCATGTTATTGCAAGCCATAATAAAACTTAACATTCTGTATCTTAGGTGGACGATGTCAATGTCATGGTGTTTATTTCGTCTTGATATTTAGTAACATATAAAAAAAACAGATTAAATCAGGCGCAAATAAAAAAAATACAGTCGATCGCCCGGTACTGCAATTATTAGCCTTGACAAATTGACATTTAGGCAATAAGCTTGTGAATTTCAAAAGGTTTTTAGCGGTTTTTTTATACAAGTAAATGATGAAACGAGTAAGCCGCTCGCCTGATAGGTGAAACGAAACATTAAACGACTGCCATTCAACATCAGCAACACTACTAGAAGTTGGGTCACAAAGCACTGTAAAGTAAAACAACTTGCGACAACTAGCGCCATCTACTGAGAAATTTCCGTAGATGACTAGCCGTTTAGGAACAGGTTCATGCTTTCTTGTCACGTGCGGAATCTATTTTGGTGGTGAAACAATAAGCCCGATGTGCACCAGGCCGTAAAATACCCATATGGCAGTCATGTACAGGGCGGGAACTTATTGTTCCATTGGACGTTAACCATAACCATGTGTACTACGTGGCTTGTGAACTCGAATGAGACGTATGGTACCGTAAAATGTTGTGGATAGAAGAGCAAGGGCGGAAAAAAAATGTAATTTGAATAACAACAGTCCACTGCTGAAAGACGGATCTGATGAAAGCGGCCTGTATTCAGCGTGTTCCTGCGACCTTGCATGAAGGATTAAGGACGTATAAATGAAAAATTATGAAAAGACTGCCTCGGTGACGGTGTTGTATTACTGTATGACTGCAATATTGAGGTCTCGGGTTCGATTCCCGGGTCGGGCAAAGTGATATTCGGTTTTTATTTCAGAATCATCCTTGAGTCTCGAATTTAAGCCTTATATTGCGATAGGCTCGCCCCTTATCAAATCATGGGACGGAATACGCATGGCAAAAAATGGGTGCAATAGTTGCGCCTCGGCCTACCCCTTCTGGGATAAAAGGCGTAAGCATGTGTGTGCGAGTGTGTCTTTTCTGAATAAATATATTAAACAAGTCCCGAGCAGTCGCTTTATTATTCAAACTCTGAAGGGCTGATTTCAGCACATGATAAACTACAACACTTTTGGTCGCACAGGTCTTGAATAGCAGAAAAAGTCACTCGCAATGTGTCAGAATTATTTATATGTCATATCTATATATATATATATATATATATATTTATATCTGACACACACACACACACACACGCTTATTATCCCCGAAAGGGTAGGCAGAGGCGCAACTAGTGCACCCACTTACCGTCCCATTGACGTGTCTATATTTTTCATCGCCACCTAACAAATTGGAGTTATATTAAACGTCTCAAATGAAGTACTTATACAGAAAATCTGCTACATAGATAGTTGCTACATAAGATGCTGATAGACCCATAACATTATCTTTTATATACGCACGCGTATATTCGATAAAAAAAATCTGGCACAAAACGTTTGTTTATTAATTTTGAATAAAATAAAAGGCGAATGTTTCCGCCCGGGATCGAACCGAGGACCTTCTGCGTGTTAGGCAGATGTGATAACCGCTACACTACGGAAACTGCGAATTCACCAAACAGTATAAAGGTTCAGTAGCAGGAAAAGATGAAAGTGCGCATGCGTGAACTATCACTTTATGAAGCATGGAGTGAGCGTTTTCCTATACAGCCGATTAAATATGATCGAAAATGTGGAAGAGACAAAGCGATTCTGTGACCAGATGCTTTTATAAAAATCAGTTCGATCTAAGCAATATTCATGCATAATTCTTACGTGTCACACGTAGAATAGGACAGGAACTAGGTCTCATAAAGCCTATTTCAATAAACAATATCACGCTCTCTCCGATCCGTCGCGAAAATTGACCTATCACCAGTATTTTTTTGACATAATATAGCTACTTTTATTTATTTATTTATGATGGTACACAAAATTAAAAACGCGAAAGTTTGTAAGAATGTATGTATGTTTGTTACTCTGTCACACAAAAACTATTGAAGGGATTTCGATGAAATTTTGCACACGGGAACGTCATATCCTGGATTAACACATAAGCTACTTTTTATTCCGGGAAAATATAAATTGGGACTTTTGTCCCCGAATCTATCACAGGCCGATATTTATTTTCATTTGTTTGTACTTGGGATTGGGTCGAATATTAAGATTGGACGCGTCTATTGAAATCTGCCGCTCATCGTCTTGACCATTCTTGACATATTTCGTTTTTAACTTTTAGCAGACTATGAGAAGACGGTAATATATTTCAAATATATATTGGAAATTCATTGTACACATAATAAAAACCTTTAAAAATATATTTACAGGAAGAGAATCCCGCCTCAGCCCCAACCTGGCAACCGTAGAGAGATCCAGATTCAACCGCCACGCTTTGGAGACACGTCGGCCGCACTTCGGGAACGTTCTCTCCGACTACCAAGTCGCCAAGGGCGGCACCATCGGCTTACAAGTCGAGATTCGAGGCTGCCCCACTAGCGTGGAATGGCTGCGCGAAGGTCGCTCTGTCACCGAAATATACAGGAATGCTAGAACATTCGTAGAGCAGGGACTATATACCTTGGCTCTTTCTGATGTGACTGAGAAAGAGAGTGGACTTTACACATGTAGAGCTTGGAGCACTCATGGTAATGTGGATATGAACGCTGCTATAACTGTTGTTCAGCCTAACGAGCTGGAGGGAAAGCCAGCGATCATAATCGGAAGGCCGGAGAAGGATATCCTGATTTCTGTTGGCGAAGATATTAATATATCATTCAGAGTACAAGGAGAGCCTAAACCAAAAGGTGGGGAAATATTTACTTGTGTAAAAGTTATTTTAAGGAAACTTTTATTTTATTTTTAATGACTTTATAAGTTTATAAAAATGTATTGAAGTATTTTGTTGTCGAAACATTTTACGTAGATGTGTTCGCTAGGTACTTAAAATTTATTGAACCGAATTATTGATGGAAGCTAAGCTCTAACTTAATGAAATGTAACTCATAATATAATACATTATTATTTTCTGTTTAAAGTGAAAGTTAAGAAATTTATTTTTGAAGCCACGTTATTTCCACCCACACAAATGCTATCTATAGAAAGCACTTCTTCCTGTTCTGCTGAATTTCGGTTTATATTTGCTCTTAACTTAAAATCTACTGAATCATTACAGTGACAATTTGTAAAGCATTTAGGGTCGATTTCATCGCTGATAAACGCTACTCGTGACATTAATGTATAACCCGGCCGAATACAAGTCACTCTAATCTATGCTCCCAAAAAATTTAAATATAATGATGCTATCTACATTAGTTGCTTAATACGATATCAGTTTAATTAAATTTACTTGAAACGTGTGAAACTGCCTCTTAGTATTTCAAATCTTAGACCGTATAGATTGCAAATATTAGATTCATTACCATAAGAAAACTCAAGAATACGTCCCAAGTTAAATTTTTATTACTATTGAATAATTACTTTTTTTTTTGTTCTGAGATAATAGGAGCGTTAGGTTAATCTAGAGCTTAATATTTTTCGGCTTTGCCAAAGGCAACGGAGAAGTTGAATGTTAATTAAAAGCTCAGCCAATCCCATAATGCCTTATTAAAATTAAATCATGTTGCCATTTTAAATTAAATGTATTTTTTTCTTTGCTGACAACGTGGATTACTTCAAGTGTTGAATAGATTTATATGAAAATATACTGTTTTTGGGAAGATTTGGTTGGTTCGTATCATATAATATTTGTGTATTTTTTCTATTGTTGGCAAGACTGCTTAGTTCGTAGACTTCTAAAGCCTGTTAGCACACTTTTCAAACTTATTTTTCCCACGGACTTCATAAAAGACTGAAGTACCTTTCAATAAAACGATGTATATTTTCAGTGATCTTTATGAAGGGCATACGCGACGTCACCACCAGCCCACGCGTCTGTAAGATGACCTCAGACGACTACGTGAAGTTCACCGTGAAGAGGTCCGTCGTGTCCGACGCTGGAACTTACTGCATTCTGGCCCGCAACGCTTATGGATGTGATAGAGCTTTCGTCACTGTGGTGGTAGGTACATATAACTGTACACACACACACGCGCGCCTTCAAACCCTGAAGGGGTAGGCAGAGGCTCAATTAGTCCACTTTTCGCTGTGCGTATTCCGTCCCACGATGTGACAGAGGATAAGCCTATCGTCATTTCGGGCACAAATTCCAGACTCCGGGCTGATACTAAATAGAAAATACAATTCCACTGTGCCCGACCCGGGGATCGAACCTGAGGCCTCAGCAATTGCAGTCGTAACGTAATACAACTACGTCACCGAGGCAGTCAGTAGAAATGCTTAATGGTATAAAATATCAGTATAATTGTAAAATCCTACTAATATTATAAAGGCGAAAGTTTGTAAGAATGTATGGATGTTTGGATGTTTGTTCCTCTTTCACGCAAAAACTACTGAACGGATTTCGATGAAATTTGGCACACGGGTAGATCATGTTCTGGATTAACACATAGGCTATTTTTTATCCCGGGAAAACATAAAGCGGGACTTTAATCCCGGAAAACTTTTTAACGCGGGCAGAGCTGCGGGCAAAAGCTAGTAAATAAATAAATAAATTGTCTATGTCTACAGGATAAAGGAAAAAAATACTTTCCGGCTAATCCAAGACTCTAGTATACACAAAACAGATTATAATTGCTACAAAAATATACATAATATTTTTTGAAGTAGATCATTATAGAAAGCTCTAATCTTTACATTTCAATGAGAGGCACGAGCCCTGCCGTATTATTTTGAATTAATACTTAAACGCTTAAACGGGCGTAGTGACATTCAGTCGATTTCACATTAATACATTGAAGATTAAATGTCCCGGCTTGTTCAGGGTAAACATCTCATCACACTGAGTGTTCCTGTAACTAGATGTTTCAGAAACATTTACAAAGGTCTATTTTTGCAAATTTGATGATGATGACTTCCAAGCAGGTTTCTGCTACGGCTAGTGTCAGAACTGGACAGGCATATTTAACTCACACTCGATTGGGGTCGTTCTTCTGCGCTTTATTGCGCTTGCATGTTGCTTATATGGCCAATTATTTATAAAAGTGTGAGCGCATTTTGGCCTCGACAATTATTCACCACCGACGCAATTATAATTTATGGCCACAGGTGCACGGACCTTTAGTTGCTCTCAAATTTAATAGGAGACTAGAAGCCCGTGCACAGCGTTTCCTATTCTGGACATGAGTTGCTTTTGGCTTGTCCTATTTAGCTATGTTATGAAAATTAAATTATCTCTTTGCCTGACCCGGGGATCGTAACCGAGACCTCAGCATTATTGTAAAAATAAAACTCTACGTGTGTATTATAAAATGTATCAAATTACAATCACAAATAATTGACATTTATAGGAGCTCAGCCTACGATTCAACGAAAAGATGAGACGATTTATTTACGATACAAATTGAAACAAAATTAAGTGGAATTTTCCAAATGAAAAATAAAATATCGCGTCAAATTTATCGAAACTTACAAATGTTCGTAAACAGATAATTTCCATCTTCGAGGTATTGTTGATCGAAGATTTCCATAGAATCGGGAACTCTATTCGAACTATGCGAAATAAATTTAATAAACCGTTTGAAATTATCCGGCTTCCAGAAACAGCCTACGCGCGTGTAGACCAAGTTACATAACGTTTTTATTATAAGGGATATTACAAAGTATATAGCGGCACAGGCTGTATCGCCGTCCACTTCTTCTGCCCGCCCTGGCAGCCATAAGTGCATTAATATTTGCCTATTGGCAATCGAATATTATAAAAAAATTCGAGTTACTTTTCAACTACGTCGCTTTATATTTCTCCATGGTCTTTATTGGGTGCGTTCCACTAAGTATTCACAACGCCCAAAATACTCTTTTGGCCGTTCCACATGGCGACTACGATCGTTGTGGTCGCGGCGAAAACGTCATTAATGACGTCATAACTCACGCTCACGAGAAGCCCACAACGACCCATCTCTGGAGGTGGGTCGAAGTGAGCGTTGAGAAAAATAGCAAAGTTGTCAGAACTAAAAAATCGAAGATTTCTATTTTCACGATTATAATTTTCTAAAATTGTATTCCATTCTTCATCTGAACTGGATGAACTAGTACTTTTGACAGTATTATTGCATGCACGCATCATCAAATAACCTAGTGTTGTCGCTAAAGACATTTTGAATCTATTTGAATGTAAAATAATTGAATACTTCATTGAAATTACAAATAAAAATTGAATGATATATTTATTTTTCGACATAAACCAACTTCACTTATAATTATTAAAATTTACACTTAAAACTCATTAAAACTTAATAATGGTAGCCTAACGTATTAACGCTTTTGCTTTATTTTTTCTAGCTCGCCATTTGTATTATTTCCTCAACGCCCAAAACGCTCCACAATCTATTCCACTTGGGTTTACGACAGGACTAAGTGGAACGGGAAAACTCGTGGTCGTGAGCGTGATCATCGTGAGTGCTTAGTGGAACGTAGCCATTATAGTTGGTACTCTACTCTCTCTCTCTTTTTGTGTATTATACAGTACCAATACTATCTATTTAAGTTTCCGAGGTGTAGCGTTGGTTCAGATGGCGTTCAAATGAGATGGGATGAAAAGTTTAAAGACAATAAGGAGCACTATTGGTAATTAGTCTTTATTGTGGGTTTTAGATTTCGGTCTCTCACGGTTGAAGAAATTATTCATTACCATAAATTTATCTTTATCAAAACATTCAATTTTTGCGGAAAATTATTATATTTTCATGAAAATATCAAGATCAGACGATCTTGCGGAGGTGGTTCACGTGTCATGCGTGGGATGTACAGACAGGGATTTCGACATTAAGCGTTGGATGTCTGATTGTCAATGATTGCTCAGGAGCAATATGAAAATGGCAAGCAGAAATATGACCAAGAACTCAGAAGTTCTAGGTCATATTTCTGTCTCTACCCTCAACAATGTATATATAAAAGTATCATCCTCGTCAGCCAAATGAAGTTACTGCTGAACATGGGCTTTCCCTAAAGATTTCCGAATGGAACTGACAAAAGAGAATCCAGCGTGTACCTGCGACCTTTATTAAGTCGCCTCTCAGTATATAACAGTGTACCCACAAATAATATAGTCAATGAAACGTCATTCGACATCATTAATATGCCCCAGAAACGAGCCGCCATAACAGGGATAATTAAAAATAATTACGGTGGTTGCTCGCCGATCCAGTACATTCTACTATAATAATATTATAAAGGCGAAAGTTTGTAAGAATGTATGGATGTTTGGATGTATGGATGTTTGTTACTCTTTCACGCAAAAACTACTGAGCGGATTTCTAAGAAATTTGGCACACGAGTAGATCATATTATCCTGGATTAACACATAGGCTACTTTTATCCCGGGAAAATATAAACCGGGACTTTTATCCCAGAAAAACTTTTTAAAGCGGGCGGAGCCGCGGGCAAAAGCTAGTATTTAATATAAGTAAAAACAAAACAATTCTACTGGATTATTCCTTACGTATAAATCGTAGTAAAATATTGCATGGGCTCGCACTTTGCTCGCCATTCTGTAACATCAGGTGTTGTCTCACATTATTTACACTGGCTATAATAGTAGTCAAGAACCCGTACTTGTAAGTCCTAAAAGCAAACCTCCGTATAAAATATATTCTTCGTCATGCTTTTTTAGTGTAGAGATTGAAGTTGCGGCCTTCCGTATCACAACCAGCTTAACCCAGTTTATATAATCCAGTGACGTTGCCAATAAAAGTATAGAGAGAGAGCAAACGAAGAAGTATAAATCTCGTCGTATCCGACACCAATACAAAGGTCGTGACATTGTTCCAGGTGCGCCAGCGGGCTTCATCCGAAAACCTGATATCCGACTGGACGTATCCGCTGGACGATACCGCCTTATCTACATCCGAACGCAAATACAAATGTAAGTTCTTTTTGCTTTTATTTTACCTAAGAGTCTTCACACTGAAGATATACAACTTTATGAAGAGTTATACGCAATAACTTTGTCTAATATATTATGTTATAATTTGTAAAAGGTTTTAAAAATGGTTATTCTACATCGTGCGGTGTAGGTATAATATAAATATAAATTACTTTATAATCGCAATGTTAAGTTTTATGAACAAAATATCTATAATTTTCCTGCAATTTGAAAAATATATTTCGTGGTTAAATTGACTAACAAATACAAAACATGATAATATAACCGCGTGGGAGTACCATAACGCCAGACTAGATATAGATTCCATGAATGTTTCTAAACCGTACGTAAATAAATGAATACATTTTGCGATTATAAGTCTTTTGTTTGCTATTTCTAGAATCGGATATTCATATCCGGCTGCAAATTCTGAAGACTGTAGTTATGTGGATTCAAAGAAGTTGTTATTAGGTATCTGATAAATTATAAATATTATTGTCTAATTAGTTATCGGATATCCGATAGACAAAACATTGGTCTCAACAATATTAAGTGCGCGAGTAAGTTTATTAATGCAAAAATAACATGTTTCTTTTTATTACCTTTTCTCAATGAACATAATTGTTTTTATATAATAATTACTGTTTACTTGAAAGAAAGAGAAGAAAGTAATAAATTAAACTATTAATAAACTCAGTTTCTGTTGAGACATGTAAATAATAAATATGAAGGTACTAGTACGTAGTACTATTGAGTATTCTTTGGCCACAACTTCCTTATACCTA
This sequence comes from Lapara coniferarum, assembly GCA_949316025.1. NCBI lineage: Eukaryota > Metazoa > Arthropoda > Insecta > Lepidoptera > Sphingidae > Lapara > Lapara coniferarum. The sequence goes on along the minus strand of OX438933.1, from coordinate 22,531,549 downwards.
CCCTATACACCTTCCTGCAACTCATAATACGCGCGAAGCAGCGGCGCGGCTTGGCACTACGCGACTTTTAAAGTAACAAAAAAAAAATGCTTCCGTGTGCCTATTTTCATGCAATGAATTCTACATTATTGTATACGAAATGAAGCTTAATTTTTATCAGTAATTGGATTCGGAACCCAATAAGTGGCATTGGAGTGATAGATACAAAAACTAACGCACATTAATTAAAATCTACGATTTCATTATACATACAGAAAATGCTCAAAATTAACAAAAAACAAACAAACCCATACATGATATCCTTGCATTTCTCATGAAAGCCGCAGAGGTCCCTCCATCTGTAAAAAAATCAAGATTACTTTTAGAATCCAAGGAAACGAGGAGCGAGGAATTCCTCGCCTATCCGATTATGAAGTACTGGCCCTATAGAGGGTAGATATATTCTCTGTTCTGTGACTGGCCCAGTATAAGGCTTAGTTCTACATGAATTCGACAGATGGCGCTGTTTCTAAATTAATTTATTCATCGAAGCTTTTAGGCGTGTTCATTTCAACTATTAGGTGTTTATATTATTCTTTGTACTTCACAAATAAAATATTACATAAAATATTACATTATAGTGCTAGTAAAAGTTATATAAACATAAAAATCATTGATTAAGTTTTTATACATCCTACCCAATATTCTGTGATCTGACTAACTATTTTAATTTAAATACTTTAATAGATGATATAGGAAAGAATACTTATTCTTTGTTTAGCAAAAAGTCAATAGAGTATTTTCGCAGCGATTTTATCTTGTTACATTGATTTGTCATAAATAAACCCGATCGGCGAGCAAATCAATATCTGGCAGTGTCGTCTGGCAGGCCGTCAACAATGCACGGAGGTCACTGCCGCGTGGACTCAAATACCGTTTATTTTAGCCGTACCAGACCGCGTCCCGGGGGAGCCGAGCGTCGTCGATGGTGGCAACAACTGGCTCTCACTCGCCTGGCCCAAGCCAGACCCGGGGGCCGTCGCGCCAGTCCTCGCCTACAAGGTGGACTCCTGGCTCATCGGCAAGGAAGGAGGTGCACGCTGGGTCGAACTCGGAATAACCCCCCTCAATTCCTTCGACGCTTTCAACTTGAAACAAGGAGAGGAGTACCACTTCAGAGTAACTCCTCGGAACAGATACGGCTGGGGTGAGCCCACTCAGACCTCCACGCCAATCGGAGTCGGCTTGGCTGGCAGCAGGCCCGAGTTCGTGGATATTTTGCCTGGACAATTTAAGGTCCTGGCTGGGGAGACCGCTAACCTGAGCTGCAGTGTGAAGGGCAAGCCAACTCCCGAAGTGATTTGGATGAAGAACGGCCATGAGATTGAAGAGGAGGCTCGGATGGCGACGACGTTCAACGGTTATAACTGCTGCCTAACCATCAATGACATTAACATCGAGGACGATGGACGGTACAGCTGTGAGGCCAGTAACATGCATGGACGTGCGTCGACTTATGCAAGGCTTGCTGTGGTCACTGACCGGCTTATATGGGAGGCCGATGCTAAACTCAAGAGGTTAGTTGTGTTTATTATTATTGTTTACATGTTTGAAGAAGTTTACTTGTGACAAATATAGTATTGAAATGATTTAATAGTTTTATATTGATTCGTATCCACTTGATTGATAGGAAATTGAGTATAAAAGTTAAGTAACCAAAATTAATGCTCATGATGTTCACCTTGAAACTCATTTTATTTAATTAAGCTATCATGACGCAAGTCGGTTATTATAACTTTGAGAGGCAGATGTAACTGAAACTAAAATGCTTGCACCTCATAATTTTCAAGTACCTAACGCAAAACATAAGAATTTTGGTACAACTAAACCTTCCTGGCAGCTCTAACATCGCGCGTTTCGATGCGCTGAAAACAAGTCAGGCGCGCGTTCTTATTAAAAAGGATCAATGGCCGCGCTCAATATAAATAATTATTGTTTTGTTATTCTTTCGTTATACTATTATTTAACAATCATTCATCCTTTAAAATTTTAGATCACCGGACAAACTCCATGACATTTTTTTGAAATCGGTATAGTTACAAAATTAAAAGGAGATTAGTCTTATATTATAAAACATTTAAATGCTGCATGTACATGTAGGTTTATCTATTTAATTCATAAATAATATAAATAAAGGTGCAGATATGTTATGCGGCAATTTAGTAGGTATGCATAATATTGACCTATTTAAGTATTATATTATCATTGTGATCTATATAAAATGAAAGTGATTGTGATGAATGCGTATACATATTATGTACATACATAGGGTATATGTACTTTAAACTAATATTTAAAGGAAGGCACCATAATATACATAAATTGATTTATCCGGGTCCTACATGAACATTTTTTATTCTAGGGAGCGATCCCAGGGGGTGGAGGGTGAGTATCCCCCTCAGTTCACGATGCGCCTTCGGGACAGGCGCGTGCAGGCTACGTATCCCGTGCGCCTAACCTGCCAGGTAGTGGGGAACCCGCCCCCTACTCTCACCTGGTATAAGGACGGGGAGGAGGTGGCTACAGACAGTAAGTGACTTAAGTATATGAGGGTCTTCAATCTTTCTATTGTGCAACTAGGTAGCTTTGATTGCGTATTAGATGTTTATAAGATAAACGTACCTAGAATATTACACACATGGAAAATCATTCGTGGCCACATACTAAACATCTTCTTTATTCAAATAGTCTTTTACAAGTTATTTTGAATCGTCATTTATCTACCACCGCTTCGGAACGCGCTATCACTGTCACGGTGCAAGATGGAGTATCTCGAAACATGAAATGTATAATAAAAGACGTGAAAAAATTCCAAGTATTTCGATATCGTCAACAATCGACATCCTTTCACTTATAGTGGTGAACTGTTAACTATATAGAGACAAAGCGTTTGAACCTAGAAGTACTGTGCGTACAAACTAATTATCCTTAAATCTTTTACTTTGCTTATCAGAGAGGCACAACAAGTACCAAGACGAGCACTTCCACACACTCGAGATAGCTCCCACCCACCTGGAGGATGGTGGGGTGTACGAGGCCCTCGCGAGGAACCCCTTCGGCGCCGTCAGCTGCCGTTGCGGGCTGGTGGTGGACAAAGGTATCCGCGCGTATGTCGCTCCAGAGTTCTGCTGCGGGTTGGAGCCCCTTTACAGGCTAAATGAGGGTAAATATTTATTTATTAAATAGTTTGTAGGGTATTTAAGAAAGTATTTTTTTTATATATCATAACAAATACTGTTCCTATATACTGAACTGTTAGTCGGTATACAGTAGGATAAAACTATATTATGGCAATTAAAATAATACAATCACCATTGAGAATCTATTCTTTTTGGAAGTCACTTAAAAATAACTCCTTTGCTCCGTGTACTTTGTAAATATTAGTAAAATTGGACTTAATATTATTCCAAATTTAGACGTCCATAGTGCGCACCTCATGAAATCTTAACAAGTTGTCATGTATCCAGGCGAAGAACTCCGAATATCGGCAGTAGTGGAAGCTTACCCGTCAGTCGGGGTTACTTGGTACCGCGATGGCGTGCGTCTCCGGCCCAGTAGGCGCGCCATCATGACCCTGGACAGAGACGGTCAGATAGAACTGGCGCTGGCAGCTGTCAGCCCCAGGGATGGTGGGGTTTACACTTGCACGGCATCAAATGAAGTGGGGAGAGCGTCTACTTCAGGCAAAGTGGAGGTGGTAGCTGGGCAGGCCAGCTGCGAGACGAAACCACCAGCTGTTATCATCAGCCCTGATGTGCCGTGAGTTAATGATTGTTCCTTACAGAATTTGTTGTCAGCTCTATCCGCAGTAAAATTCTTTCTAGGACAAAAGGAAGCCTAAGGCACGTAACCTAGATTATTCTTTATAAATCTATAGCGATCAAGATATTTTGACCCTTCTTTCAACACATATATTAGGGGACGTGATTCAGGCGTCGAGTAACGATGTAGTGGAAAGATTCATGTATATACTTGTTATTGGTATTAGAGTCTTTGATATAGTGTTCTTGAACTGATCTTAATCACATTACAAATACAATATGAGAACTAAATTGAGAACAAGAATTCGTTCTTAACTTAGCCATTCACCAATTCTATACCCACCCAACCTTATGATAAAATGATAAGTTCATAAATAAATGCAATGTATTCGCTTTCAGGTACTCCAAGGAGCCGATGTTCATTCGCAAGCCGCGCTCAAGCGAGGCTTACGAGGGCGACACCGTCATCATACAGTGTGAGGTGGTGGGAGACCCTAAGCCTGACGTCTACTGGCTTAGAGACTTCTTGAAGGTAATCTATCATTATTATATACCTACGAGCACCGTATTATACACAATTAGATTTTAATTACAAAATAAAAATAAGGTATGTTGAAGAGGTAAGAATAAAAGTGCGGTCACATTTTTTGTTTATATGAAAATGACAAAGCTATGACGAATTATAATCAATCAAATAAATAAATAAATTGAAAAGATACATTTGGGGTTGCATTTGTCAGAGAACTAATTTAACCTTTTAAATGTCAGAGGGAGGGGGATTGGGGTTAGTGTAAATTTAAATCGAGCTCTGTGAGGACGTACTCCTTATCTCGTGGCCGCCTTCTTTGAAAATGAAGTTCAGATGGTTTATCTGATATTGTTTCCATACATATTGGTAAATCATTTATTTTTAACTCCCGCTTCATTTCGGGTTGGTTTTACTAATTCAAGGTAGTTTTGGTCTAAAAATATTTTTTACATCACGAGATCCATCTTTAGATATATGACTCTATTGATATTATGTTGCCGCCGCCAGCATTGTCGGCAATCTGCGCAGAGTGCAGCGGACTATTCCATTCCCGCCTTTCGCCGCACCGCTACCCAATGCGCGGTACAGCTCTCGCGGTCACTCTATAGTAACTGCACCTGATAACGTTTTTTAGCCTCTCTAATTAAATATTAGGGAACACATCTTTAATTAGAGAGGCTAAAAACTTATTCTCCTTTATAAAAACCTGAAACTGTAGCATTGTAAAAGTGAAGAACGAAATATTACGTTGATCTATTCTTTTAAAATTTGTCCAAAGCAAAACTGTCGTTAGTTATGTGTAAATGATTAATAGAAACAGAATCATAGCTTAAATTATCATCTTTTTTAATAGATTAATAAATTCTTTATCAATTGATGACGTCGAATTTTCTTTAAAACTTTAAATGTTTATTTAATTTTGTCTACTATCACCCTCTTTATTATTTTAGCTCTATAGAATAACTACGTAGTTTATATAAAAATAAACAGCATGCTTTATTTCCTAGGCTTTCGTTTTTTTCGCTTGGTCTTTTCGTTTCACTCCCTTACTTTTTGTATTGCTATATTTTTATCTGGTTTATCAGTAGTGATGCTTGGTTTGCCTGGTTATCTATCCTCCCTCCTAGACAGGTTTCTTTTTCAATGTTCTGAAAAAGGCCAAGTATTTCTGTAGTTATCAATATTGTATACACCATTATGTGGACCAATCATTTTGTTTACTATTTTTGCATATAAATTCTATTGACGGCTTTCATCATTCAACATTTAAGTTCTCTTGAGAAAATTTGTATTAAAAAACACACAAATTTAATAAGAAACGAATATATCAAAAGTTCCAGCAATTTTATCAACGGTTTTAGTCCGTCCAGCCACACCATTCCTAGGTTGCATTGCACTACAATAATAAAGACAAATATTTGGCGAAACCTATTAAAGTTGGATTACCAACTCAAACATTTTTGGTCCTTACAGCCGGACTACTACCGCGACGCATCGCACTTCAAGCGAGTGGGCGACGGACCGGAATACCGGTTCGAGATCCCGCACGCCAAGCTCGACTACACCGGCGCGTACTCGGTAGTGGCGCGCAACGTACACGGCGAAGCTAAGGCTGTCATATCCCTCCAGATCAAAGTCAAAGGTAATTTGTTTTGGTAATAAGAGCTATTTTGCAATCATTTCATTTTTGCGATTATGTCAACGCAGATGCCAAATTGGTATCCTTCCAGTTGAAAGTCAAAAGTAAGAGTAAAATAAGAGCGGCTTTACAACAATGACAAGAACGCGACTACTAGTACTGCAGGGTAACAGTGTAATTCCAAAATAAATCTCGGTAAATTATATTTTGCACCCGACTAGATGGTTAAAAACCCTGCGTAGGGGTTCCTTAAGGCATATTTTGGAGTCAGTTGTATTTCTAACGAGACATGTCTCATATTAGCAACCAATGAATTATCTCGCGTTGTTTATTATATCCCCACTACACCTTCGATTTTTAAATAATAACTATAATCTATTGACAGACCCATATGCTGCTGAGGACGCTCACAATGTCAGATACGGGTAAGTGGATTTATTAGGCATTTGAATTAAGAGGCATCTCTTAAATAACTTCAGTAAACAGCGCAAGTACGGCACAAATGTATTACGAGTTTGTTCACGATTCGTGCCTCTATCTACAAGGTGAAATTGAAGTCATGGGCACTAAGTAAACCTTATATTAACCTACTTAATAGGAATACTTCGAAGTCATCTAAAATGTGAACAATCCCGTGTTATTTTTACAGACAGCTTTGTTCCGCGACGCATGAAACAACGCAAAATGCTTCTCGACTTTGATATTTGAAAATTTATTGGCGCTTATTAAGTGTTTTGATTGATTTTTTATGGTTTATTTATTTGCAGTAGTAAATAATCTATTGTAATAGGCTTCAAGCCATTTCTGGGTTTTTCATATTACACTATTAATATTCTTGATTTGCGTAATTTTAGTCCTATTTGGAAGAGCATGATTAATAATGTATTAGGTTCAAAAGATGATCATGAATCCAATTTCACTCTGTATATGTTGATGTGTAGAAGAGATGCACGAAAACAATACACGTTTAAGATTTTAAAATGTTCGTCGTTTTCAACAAACGATCCTAATCGCTTTTAACAAACCATCGCGAGAATGGAGTATGGACCAATCAGAACAATTTAACAATTTTTTTTGAGTTGCTTACATATATTTGATTGTTCTATACCAGATCGAGGATTAATATTGGAATCGTTTATTAAAAAAAGGCCGTTAATCCCACTCCCCAGTCGTGTGGAGGTGCTGCCCCGGTTCGAGCGGAACCTGACCGACCTGCTGTCATACGACGGCGACGCGGTGGAGTTCGAGTGCCGCGTCTCCGGGAACCCGGAGCCGTACGTGCGCTGGTTCCATTACAACGAGGTACATAATTTTTCTTTTATTAGTACAAAGTAGCCTGATAGCAAGTACGTTACTAGCTATGGGTTGTATCCTTTGATGATATTGATGTTACTGTACTGGTTTTGGGATATACTTTATGAAGCTTGAACTTTAGACCAAGGTAATTTATTTAAAAGGTAGGTTATTTACTTAATAAATCCATAACTTCAAATCATTTATTCGATTACAACATTTTTTGTGGCTGATTGTACAGTCAACCACATAAGTAGCTGAATAAATTAAAATTTAAAATCGCCTTTAAACTTATGTGTATGTATGTACAATCGTTTTTTATTCACTAAAATAAACTTCACGGGGTTTAATTTATTTTAGATGAAGAAAAAAACTCGACTGAAGTCGACTAAAGACAGCTTCTTATGTCGCTGATTGCGTAGTACGTTAATTATAATAGTCTAATAATGCTATATCATACACATTTCAGTTAATACGCGATTGTCCCGACTTCGAAGCGCTCTACGAGGAAGGCGCGGCGCGTCTCAAGATCAAGCAGGTGACGGCCGAAGACGAAGGCACCTACACTTGCGAGGCGGCCAACTGCCTCGGCAAGGCACGATCCAACGCCTGCCTGGTGGTCTACCGTGAGTTGTTACTATGACTAGTTATATTAGCTACTTGGTTTATACATGTCGGAGCGGCGGGTATTTTCAAATATTAATTATGCAAAAACCAGTCGAAATGTCAAATCGTTGGTATAAATAGGGCGCCTCGCATTTGAAGTAGGCAGTCTCTTGAGAGCCTTTCAACTGTACGGAGGTCCGGAAATAAGTTTGGAGCATTCAGAAATAAAAGATGAAGGACAAGTTGGAGTTTCACTCTCACATCATTGATGATGAGGTGACGTCGGAAGAGCTGACGTCACCTCTTTTTAAAGAGTTCAACATCTTCTCCGTCATACACAATACATCTGTGCGGCAGCCAACTGCCTCAGCAAGGCGCGCTCGAGCGCCTGCCTTGTAATATACAAGTCATGACGTTGTGTCACTATGATACACTGATGCTGTATGTTAGTCAATTACCAAATGATACCCGTAATGATGAAACCAACTAGGCCCTCTAATTTCTTCAATGAAACATGGCCTAGCAGCGACAGCCTTGTAGATATACCGTGACTATATGACAAAATCAGAGAGATGTGCCGCTTTTCCTATATTTTCCTTACTTAATTACTTTTTTAAATATTAGTGTCACAAAGAAAGAACAAAGACCCTACTTTTGCACAGTAGAGCTATTAACTAGTCTCAATCGTAAATTTGCAGCGGACTTGTTTCATTAATCATTGCATATAATTTTTTTCATCGAGTTCTATATTTTCTTTGAAGTTGACTGTGTTTATATTAGTACCAGCTTCATTTGCTCGTTTAAAGTTCTATTACTCCTTATGTTTGTCATTGCTTTGGAGTTGTGGGTATTTTAGTAGATAGCACCAGGTGACATTGCTTTGTTTGCCTCACTTCTACTTACCTCTTTGATTTGGTATTATTATTTCATGATTTAGGCACTAGTAACAGATCATCTAGCTTTATTATCCGTCCCACTAATACCCTTTTGTTATTTTTTTGATGCTGTATCTTAGTAGCCATTCCTGTACCTTGAACGTAAATTTGACGTAATGTCATGCTGTATCATCCAGCGCCTGGTGAGCCGAACACGCTGAGCCAACGCTTGCGTCGACCGCCGGCGTTGCTGTCCGCCGCATCCACTCCTCGCTCCACGCCCAGAAGTACTCCAGCGAGGTCCGTCTCCAGGACACCAGTTAAGTCTTTTACCATTACGTTTTGTTTTTAGCTCGGATTTTGGTAGGACCAGATTTTGGAGGTGTATAAAGTTCAGTTCGTGAAAGTTCTAGTAGGACGGGAATTCTAGTGTGTGTATTTTGGTGAATATCCAGGAATTTTATACAAATCTTCAATTTAAAATTCCCTTATTCGTAACATTTAGTTTTGTACAACGATATAAATTACGAGTACCACATGGAAGTTCTTCAAGTGTGATCAATCTTTTGATGTAAGAAATTACTGTATTTCACATAGCCACTGGACTAAATTATTTTATTTTCAAAATATCATTAAAAATAAATAGAAGATTTTTTCCAGCTCGCCACTATATTTACGTCATATTATGACACCCAATATAATTTCTAATTCAGGTCCCGAGCCTCGCCGTCTCTGTAGTCCAGCGCGCCAAATGGCGCCCGCCTTCTACACCTACCCATTCAACAAGGTAGTCGAAGAAGGTGAAAGTGTAGTCTTTCAATGCGCTGTCAAGGGTCTACCAGCTCCCTGGGCGACATGGGACAAGGATGGCATAATCCTCACCCCTACAGCCCGCATCACCGTCAAGGAGAAAGATGAGATCCTCAGGATCCTCGAGATCGATGAGGTGACAGTTGAAGATGTGGGAATATACAGGATAACAGTAGAGAATGAGTTCGGAAGGGCTGAGGCTTCTGCCAGACTCGAGGTTATAACCAGGAAGGGCAAGTTTTATGGGGGCCTGAGGGCGTACAGCGTGTCACCGAGGCGGTCCCTGGGGTACAGGAGACGACCATCAACGCCCAGGCAAGACTGATGACGCCAGTGTGTTTTAGGTATGCTAGTATGGATTTTTTTTAATAGCCAGCCAGATTAATAAATTAGTTGATTATTAAAGCTTCGCGAATGTGGGTACCCGTTTTATAAATGCTCAGCGATTAAAGCGATTTGCGACTGGTTTAAAAATAGTGCGACTTAAAAATATCTTAAAATGATTACGCTATAGCTAATTTAGCCTTTTTAATTTATTACAGGACACCAATAAAGGAAACATCGAGAGTGACAGAACGTGAAATAAATTTGTTTTCTTCTAATTTATTTTGTCTGTGCATTTTATTTATTATTTTTAAAGTCGATATAACAGTCGAGTTATTAAGTTTTTGTTTTTATAGGTTATGTTTTAAAGTTGTTTCACATGGCACGCGCGATTGTTTACTTTAATTAAATATTTTGTAGTAAGATGTCTTTGTTATATGTTGAGTTGAAGTTAAAGCTTTTTTACGTACTTAAATGAGTAGAGAGTAGTTTTAGTGATGTAAAAATATTTATTTTATAAATTTTTCATTATATGTAAATAAACGAGGTTAAATTTTATTTGCGAAGAGAAAGTTTTTACCAAAAATATCTTTTTAATTTCGTAGCCGTGTGAAACGGCCTGCCACGTAAACACTTTAGCATAGTGTGAGATAGGAAGTTAACGAAAAGTATTAATAATATTACGTTAAACTTAGAAGACAAATGTAACTAGAGCGCACCCCGATATATTGTCAAATAAAATTTATAAACTGTTTGTGTTTTATCATTTGCGGACTTGACAATCATCATCAGAAATACAGGCGTAGCTATTTGAAAATGTTTGTATCTTTGTTAGATGTGCACATAGGCGTTATAATGTGTACATGTTTTTTGGCCCGCATTATTTTAGTTGTACACTAGGGGGGAGGGTAGTCCGGACGCCCCTAACCTCTCCTTTTTTTTCCCTATCTGGCTCTGTCCTTTAGGAACAATTTTGCCAATGTCTAATGAGGCAGATACAACAGCGTGTTCCTGCGACTTGACAATATTGTCCATTATAAAGATGCCCCTTGATTACTACTATTGCCTTTTAGCGACTTCGCCTGAGAAATGAGTGTTTGGCGGAAAAAAATATTTTAGCAATAAATAATTGGCGAATTCTATTGTCTTTTAAACAGTAGAGTAGTAGTAGTAATATAAATCGGGAGTTTCTAAAGAAATTAAATAGATAAATTTTATTCATAAGTATAGTTTAGAACTAAGAATGGGACTAATGATGATGACATCTTGCTATGCCAGGAGGATGTCACGGTCGTATGAATGATGAAAACGTAAATCAAAGAGCGTTATAATTATTCAACAGAAAGTACCATAGATTATAGAAGTAAAAGTAGGTACTGACATTTGAGTTATCTACATCGTTCAGAAATTGAGTTTAGTTCACTCTAATTATTGATTTTTTGTGAAGTAAGGAGTATTTACTTTTATAATACACTTTACTCTTCGCGAAGTTGCTACTGGCAGCTAAAGTTTGTTATTCTCTTTTACTATTGTTTTAAAGTTTGAAATATAGAAGTAGAAAAATTGTATTCAATGTAATGAATACCACAATGAACGTATTTTAACTTATTCTCTATAGCATATAATTCATTGCCTAGCTTCCACATTGTATAATTTAATATTTTTTTACATTTCTAGACGCCGTTGCATTTTTTGGATTTCAGCAACTCTAGATTTCGCATGACCAAACTCACAAAAAAATCACTTTAAAAACAAAAATGACAAGCTAGGGAGTGAATTGCCATTAGGGTATATTACACAGTCAATAATATCACGCGATACTCGTATTATCACGATAATATTGATGCGTATCGCAGATTATAGGCATAGTATTTGTGATCTTGTGATAATATCGCGATTCCAGGATCAGGATATTATTGACTGTGTAATATACCCCATTGACAGGGGCCACTTAATAGTCGTTGAGCGTGTTAGGCATAAACCACTACCTGCTCGCTAGAATCAACTTCCAGATTCGAACAAATACCATCACATGGCTGATGTGGAGTATTACCGACATACATGACACCGACACCGACATCGACTCAATGATAAGTATTAGTTCTAAGACTATTCAAGGCCGATGTCGTCATTCTTTTCCTACTTAATAGTTATAAGTTACTTACCTCTAGCTTCCTATACTCCAATGACAATCACTACAATCATTTTATCACAACTGATAAGTATTCATGATAAAAAACAATCATAGATTGCAATGTAATTAAAATCAAATGCCGTGTAATTATTTAACTGTGTTCTCGAAATTGATCCTTGTGTCTCGCAATCCTTACAGGGCATGGTAATTTTAAGAGCAAATTCTCCTTTGGGTTGGTTGATTCGCCTGCGTGTCCACGTTCGTCCACTGACTGCAACTGAGCCAGTCTGCGCATCACATACTTTGGAGTGTAGTCTTTGACAAAATGAGCGCATTATGTTGGATAGTATGCAAATAACATCTGAAGTTGTATACTACATGGAAACTATGCAAAACTTCCGTGCTCTCCGGCGTTATTGCCATACCTTCTATTGGAATCAAAATATATAGGTAACAGCTCAAAATATAGCACCTTTTAAATTTTATCCTTGGTGCTTAACACTTGACTTTTCCTGATGTAAGTCTCAATAATTAAGGTTAAAAATATATTTTTAACACGTTTTTATTAGCTTCAGACGTATGTATGTATGTCTGTATGTAAGTAACTTACACTTTTTGAACATGATTTTGACCCACTTCAAAACGTCGGATTAAATCGAAATTTAGTATACTTATCAAGGACTGATGGCAATACAATATTTTAAACAAAGAAATAAGTTTTTGTAGAAATTCAACTAAATAAATAATACTTGAGTTTTCATTGTGCTTCAATAGATGGCGCCAGCGTAGAATTAGATCGCGCTATGGTTTACAAGCAAGCGAAACTAATAATTATAAGTTACTAGCTTTTACCCGCGGCTCCGCCCGCATTAAAAAGCTTTACCGGGATAAAAAGTAGCCTATGTGTTAATCCAGGACATGATCTACCCGTGTGCCAAATTTCATCGAAATCCGTTCAGTAGTTTTTGCGTGAAAGAGGAACAAACATCCATACATTCTTACAAACTTTCGCCTTTATAATATTAGTAGGATAAAACATGAGTTCGCATTTTAAAAAATCCTACTTGTATTTAGTGAACTAAAAAATTGAAAAATAAAAAAGATTATTTTTTTGTAGTTGTATTACAGTACGACTGCAAAGCTGAGGTCTCGGGTTCGATCCCCGGGTCGGGCAAAGTATTATTGAGTTTTTCTATTACGTATCAGTCCGGAGTCTGGAATTTGAGCCCGATATGGCGATAGGCTCGCCCCCTATCACATCATGGGACGGAATGTCGGTGAAAAGTGGGTGCACTAGTTGCGCCTCTGCCTACCCCTTCGGGGATACAAGACGTTCGCGCGCACGCGTGTTTGTTTCTGTGTGTGTGCGTGCGTGCGTGTGTGTGTGTGTGTGTGTATGAAAATGTTAGTGATGTCTTGATTAACGTCAGAATGTTTCCCGACAATGTTTTTGACTCAGTTTTGTAGTGTTTTAATTTCTTTTTGTCTTCATGTTATTTTGTTTAAGCATAAGGAACGAGGAAATTAAACAAAATATTGACATATAACATTTATTTCAATTTCAGGTCTACACAAATCTACACCAACATTCATAGATCGGAACGGATCACATACATCAAGTGTTTTAAAACATTTATATAAGAAAAATATGTATTAAATGCCTACAAGATATCTTTACAATATAGGCCAAAGTAGATCCCATTCGAACAAATGGAATACATTGTAGGTTGAGATTATTTATCAAGTTAGGAGGAGTTGGCAAAGCGGCCATACTATATTATTTAACAATTATTGTTTAAAGTACCTTAGGGCTCAAATTGATACTTTAAGTCGCTCATACATTATGTTTGATATCACATGATGCCAATAAGAATATCTTGATAGTTAATTTGTCCAAAAATACCTAAAATATCTTGCTTTTTCCTGTGGACAAATTTTCAAATAATTTAGTTGTTTTATCCGCTTGCCAACTTTAGTTATATATAGATATAACTAAAGTACTACTGACTATATAAAACTAAACTACTAACTGTTTGTTGCTTTTAGCCATAGGGTAAATAAGGCATAAAAGCAACAAATAGTCTTACAATTACTGCCTCGTAACTAACTTGGCTACTAGCCTATCTTTGGTTACCACTTGAAATATGAATGTGCATAGTTTGAGCAGTAGATAGTAAAAGTACTATAAAATGTAGACAGTGGTATGTAAAACCAAAGTTCCATTTATGTAATTTTTAGTAAAAACAGTAATTTTTCAATATCTGGCGCCAACTTAGCTGCGAGGAACTAATACACATAGACACCGAAAAATCTTAAGTAACGACTACTTGAAGTGTGATTGATACCACGACAGGCCACTGCAAGCGATTGAAGAAATATTTTTATTATAACAACAAGTTCCTTACTAACATCTTAAATGAAATTAATTTGATCCATGAAAGGAAGACAATTCAGTGGTGTTTACCCACTAAATTGCCCACCACCCCTGTTAAGGATTTACGGCCTATAAAGTGCTATCAACTATTATATTGCCTGGATAGTAACTGGCACAAAGTAGATCACTCCAGTCACTCGTTCCTAACTTTCCTGACCGAAATTAAGGAGCATTCTGGAGATGATTTGACTTACCTACCCTTCCTAGTTCCCCCTCCCGCTCACAAGATGTATGAGCAACTAGTGGCAACGATCTTGATGCTCGATCGCTTAGATAATGTTTGCCTTTTCCCGGTTCAACTCCTGGGCAGTCAGTTTCTTCAGCCAACACTACGAGCCTATGAAAGGTTTTTATCCACAATGGGTTCAAATAATATAACACGTTACCATGAAGATCGTGTAAGTATGGAACTTATATCCAAGTACGTTGGAAATACAGAGTGCTTCACTGTTTTGTTGGTGTTTGGTGAACAGAAATTAAGGAAGGTTAGTGTATAGGTAATACTAGAACACGCACTTAATCACTGAGCATAGGATAAAACAGTGATGTGCTTGACGGCGCCCTGAGCCGGGTTTGTTTTAAGTTCTCCTTCTCTGAGAGTGACGACCAGGCATGAAAGCCGATGAAACTGGTCTTCGACAATCCTCGGTTTCGAGGTTGGTAATATTTTAGAACCGGACACCACACGGCAGAAGTAAACACTAAAGAAAAGATGGTAATAGGTCTCCCTTCTAAAGTCTCACGTCCAAAACCCGACGATGTAAAAATACATCACAAGTTTAGTTGTAATACCTAATATAACATGACCCATAAAATGGGGAAGAAACAGTTCAATGGAGGATAATCAATCCTCTCATCAAGATGTTTCATGTCTCTGTTGTCGATATCCAGATGTTTTCTTGGCAGTCCAACCCAAGTCCGCAAAATCAGAATGCCGACGAATATCGCAGGCCTTCTCTTATCGGTTAATTATTATTTAAACAATTAGTCAAGAAAAAAATACGGACAACACTTTTACTGAAAATGTAAATTAAGTTTATGAACTGTTATGAAAAGGATTTTAAGAAAATAAATATTTTTACGAAGTCACATTACAAGCTCGTAACTAAAATAAATATTAAACGTAGGTACATGGAGCATCCGAGAGTGCTTGAAAAATAACTAAGTTACACCAGAATAACCTAATTTCCACGACAACTACCTTAAACTGTAGAGGTCTTAAAATCCAGTGACCGAGTTGCGGTCATTTTTTGTGTTTTAAGGCAGGGATTGAGTTTTGGGAATTTCGGCCATTAAAAATAATGGTGAATAGACCGGATAGGATAAGAGGAGGGATTGAACGCAGGGCATTATCTGAATCCAGTTCCTACTTCTATAAATTGGGAAAAGGAAGCGATTTGGATTAGGGCGGGGATCGAGAATATGGTAGGAATTAGAAGTAAGGGGATTGGGCCCCGGCATTCTCACTCACCGTACGAATCGTGACAGCTTAGCTGTCACTTCACGCCGATCTTCTGTGAGACAGTGGTACCACCCCGGACGAGCCGGCCCTTTCGTGCTGTAAACAAAATCTACAGCATGGCTCTATAACTTACAAAATTTATTTTCCAACACTACAGCGCGAAGTCGTAGAAGTATTCTTGGAAGTCTCTTTTGCAATAATGCTCCTAGAAGACTATGTACGATAGGTACCATTCAATCGCTGATTATTTATAAGTTGGACTTACGCTCCAAAAGGCCCTGTAGGGTTAGTGCTCATCCATTGGCTGTAGCATAAGTCTACAAGAGTGCAGATGACGCTAATCCTTGGATATCCTAATGGCTCCTTGGATTTCGTCATTAACTTCCCATTCTACCTACTCATCGCGGCAATGGCGGAACTCCTACCACCACCGCAGAGCCCGTAGGTAAGAATTCTTGCAATTTTTCCTTGCATATCCTACGTCATGTGATTAAAATTATGCTCACGCACCCAGGAGGTAGCAGAATGTAGGCTGGCGCCTTTTTTCACTGAAGGGATCAAGTGCCATCCCAATCACGGACTTCGATTTGTTTTAAAAACTCACTTAGATATCCGACATAGATGACAGAATTGGCCGTATCCTCGGCGATTAGGGTTGAGAGCTTGTGTACTTGGTTGGTCTAGTACAGCAATTGCCAAGAGCAAATTATATGAGTCAGTTAAAAAGTAATCGCTTGCACATTAGCCGTCGATGGTGTGCTTGTGTGTATAGGACAGAGATAACGTACATTGGCACATAACTGTAACGTGATTAAAGATTTTATGTTTAAAAATTCAAAATAATATGATCTGCATTTTACACTTTGTGTCATCTATGCCACGTATTGGAGAGAAGAAATGGTATACCTTTAAAAGTATTCGGTATCTCTGCTCTAGGCTATCTTAATATGTTTTCTATGAATACGCATACGCCAAAATAAAATCTAATACAATCGGACATGGCATCGAGCAAAGCTAAAATAAAAACCATGAAAGTAAATGCGAATAGAATTCAAAATTTCAGGTAAAAGTAGATATATAGACTTATCATTAACTTTAGAGTAATAATACTAACATCTATTAAATAGATATCGTCTTTGAAGACTCTGTAAATAATTATGTATTCAATTGTCTTAGACATAAGTATTTATGAGATATTAGTAGAATATATAATATGAAACCGGGTGCTAGCTATAGAGATTTTATATCTCTTACATTTCCTTTAGGAAATTAAGAAAAAATATCTCAAGGTGATGTGCGTGTTCATCACAAGAGTTCCTCAATCGAGTGACTTGCTTATATCGGCTATTTTTCAAGCCCCGATTCAGGCTCGATCACCCGATTAGAACTAAATAGAGGTTGGAAAAATACTTATCAAAATGCTTACTTAAAAGTATATTATAAATATATGCCTCATGCATCAATATTACATTATAAAAAATAATTTTGTTTCAATATCAATTGAATTATGAATTAATTTTATTAATTATGGCGTTCAATTTATTTCAATTTGAACATTCAACTTAATCATGGTACATTTTATGTATTCCGTTTATACCCTTAAAATGATATTCTTAAGATTATTAATTTATGAATTACACTTTATTCAATTCAGACCCTATTTAGGTAACTTAAGTTTTAATATCAATAATAAATTGAATTTTAAATAACTCATGCGACCTAACATTAAATTGATCGGATGTTACGTTTTTCTCTACGATTACAATTTGGGGATAACATACTAAAATTAGAGTTAAAAGATACAATATTATCTACGTATAAAAGCCAGTGTCCGTAAAATAATGTAAAGGAAGAAACTAATACAAATACAAAAGAGAGGTGTTCGAGTAAAGATAAATAATTATGTTTTTACCGACTTTTAACGTTGTTAATATTAGAACAATCTCAGCCGATCCCGTGGGTTTGGGGCCGCTGTTGTAGGTACTAATCGAATATATCCTGTTCCCAGGCTGGGGTGTCCAGACCGGGGAACAAGTACCCTTGACTGACTATCATTCCCAGACAGACTCTCCTAGAACAAATATTCGCGGTATTCGAACCCGCCACATCCAGATATGCCACTAAGGTCTCATGCTTTTGGTACATTGAGAATTTTAACATAAAGCGAAAGCGGTATGTTCCATGAATATGTCTTTATGTTAAGCGCCTTAGTTCAATATAAAAATGTAATGCTTTGATCTTAAGTTGCGACGTACAGAAACATAATACAACATAGTATTGATATACATACAAATAAATTAAGAAATACATTCTTACATAAATCAATATGAAATCTTCTGGTCTTATTGACGCTGTACCCTGGCTCCCCTGATTAACCTGAGTCCCCTGGGTTGTAGTAATGGGTATCTCACCTGCCACTTCGCTTTATGAATCCTCATATATATTTTCAGTTTTGCACGGGCGTATCTCAACGTGCCCGTTGTGGACCCTTTGGGGGGTCCGTACAAAATCCAGGGATGTTTTAGTGCATCTTCGGCCTTGAAACGTCTCCGCGGGTGTACCATTAAGAGATGGTCAATGAAGTCCTTGCCCAGATCCGACACAGTTCTAAACGCCGGATCCTCATAATTGTATTGAGCGGAGCTGATTTTGGAAGTCAGCTCCGCGTCATTGTCACCATTAAAGGGCAGTGTGCCTGAGAGGCTGCAATAGAAAAGTTAGAGTTAGGTATAATGTAGAAAAAATCTAGCTTTACTGAGCAAACTATGGTGGCAGATGATGATGGTGGCCAAGTCCGCTACCTGACTGGGCAAGTGATAGCAAATTCAAGCTTGTAATACTTATGCAATTGCGAGCAGGCTAGCTAGATATAATACTTTAAGTATAAAAATATCTGGAATTACATTCTATTCGATGGAATGAAATCGTTAAAATCATGCCGAATATTGAGGCCCGGACGAGCAAATGGAAGGTAATGCACAAAGAGTATCTAATAACGAGCGTAAGCCTACATATATTATGTAAAAACTATTTTTACGTTTTGTGTAAAAAAAAGTGTCAACATTTGGGGCATACACCTAGTATCTAGAAATTATTAAATAAGGTTAACACGCGATGCCTAACACCCGCCTGAGCAGTCACCGTCAATCTTGGGAAAACGTTAAGATCAGCTTCTAAAAACGCTAAATTTATGTGATTTAAATGTTAAATAATTAATGACTGTGGATATACTGAGCAAAATTTGATTGCTGAGATTCTAGCAAAGACTGCCTGAAAAGTTATTCAAAACACTGGTTACTGACGAACAGGTAAATGCTTAAACGGTTTGAAGCCTGATCATGCATTCTTGATCTGTCCGTGTATTGCCGGACTAAGCGGCGTTATTCATCTTTTTATACTGATTACTGATGCTGCTATTCAGAATTCGTTTTTACTTACGTGTAACACTGACAAGTGAAATAAAGAAAATCTTGTTAGCATTTTGTTTAATATAACAACGGAAATTGATTGACTAATAAAATTTATGCGTGAATTTACTTAAATTATTTTTTGAAACGACTACCCTACTAAGGGCTAAATATTACGCGCTTTTCAAACAGTACCGTGTGAACAGAATTCTCCGAAGCATGATTACTCTAAATCAATAAAAATAAAAACAAAAAGACACTTACATCATGTATACTACTACGCCTAGGCTCCACATGTCTGAGTTAAGTTTCACAGGCTCAAAGTTCAGGACTTCTGGGGCGACATATTCCCGGGTTCCGTAAACTGCCTTGATCTTAGAGCCCTCATGAAGGACTCGAGAAAGCCCAAAATCGACCAGCTTGACCACCAAAGAGTTCGGGTGGGCGAAAACGAGGTTTTCAGGTTTCAGGTCGAGATGGACCATGTTCTGTGAATGGATGAACGCCAGGCCACTGCAGATTTGTTTCACGACTGGCGCTATATCAGCTTCATTTACGTGTTTGTCTCTTACGATTCTTTCGAATAGCTCGCCTCCCCATAAGCTGCAAAGGAATAATTGGTTAATGATTTCATAGTGTATGGTCATACACTAATATAATTATAAAACATAATAAACAGTTAGCATTCGATCTCGGTGTCTAATTGACAGCAAATACAACATTGGCGACGAGAAAATCTAAAATATATTATCCCATGCTTATTAAAATACGTAAAAATGCCTTTAGAAAGAATAGAAAACTTCCATATTAAACAATAAAAAATGGCACGCATATATTCGTCGAGTGAAACAGTTTATCGCTTTGACCGCAATAAATGACAATCTAAAAGTGACGACTTTAGTAACGGTCGTGGGTGATGATTGATATGAGCTCATGTGCGATCTGTGTTCACCAAATGCCCCAGAATCTAAGACGATTGATGAACTTGTGGCACTGGTTAAAGACTATCTAGAACCGGACCGGACGGAAATTGTGCAATAGCATCTATTTCGGCAGAGAAGTCAACAGCAGAATGAGAACATTCGCGACTACCTACAGGCGCCCAAACATTTGGCGAAAACATGTAATTTCGGCAGTTGTCTTGAGGTGTGTTTGCGGGATCAGTTCGTTTCTGGGCTAAACAATGAAGATATAAGATCGAGAATTGTTTTCTGAGAAGAGACTTGACTACAAACGAGCTATTGAATTGATTTTAGCTTTGGAGTCGACGGAGCGGCATGCAGCGACGGCATGTTCGTCGACAGCGCAAAGTATCAGCGACAGGTCTCGCAGGGCAATCAGCTGTGAAGGAGACAGCACAGGAGATCAATTGGACAGCGATGGCTTTCTTTGATTCGGTGCGGGTCTGAGAGGGGCGGCAGTTAAATCGCCGCATGGTCTGCTCGCAAATGTTGCAGCAAGATGGGTCATAAGGGAAATAAGTGTCGATTTAAATAATATTTGTGTGATACTTGCGGCATAAGGGGACACTGAAGCGGTGCGCAAGAATAACACTGGATCCAAGGTCAGTAGTATATGTGTGACTGAAGTGTTAATTATTTTATTATTTAATGGTATAAAAGACAAGTTTTATCATAAGTTTTCTTAGAAATTAACGAGATTTTGCTTTCAGTATCTACTTCAAATTTACATGGAATGCTTTCAACACATAATGACGCATAAAACGGCCCATCGCCGCTATTACTAACAATTAATTTTCAGAAACAACAGCCATCACTTCCCGAATCAGAGTCTTCTAAGAAAAACTATTCCTTAGGGCCGCTACTGAACCTGGATCCACGTTTATTCTAGCAAACCGCTTTCAAGTGTCCTTTTATACTCCAAGCAACACATGAATATTGTTTGCAACAACATTTACTTTCCTTGCCTCACTTCACTTCACTATCCTTGACCCAACTTGCCGCAAAGTTTATAAGCCGACCGTGCGGCGTCTTCGCTGCCGGCAGCGACGGCTGATTAGATTCGGCTAATCGACAGCAAATACAACACAATATAGTATGAGTATATCAGAAATAGGATTGAGGTTCACTGCAAAAAATTACTATTTTCTGTGATCGTAACTTTATTGCGTTGATCCTATATCAGAGAATGCTGAAATGGTTTTAATACAGTCTAACCAAAATATGGTAAAATCTTCGGATCCTAACTTTTAGCCTACAGTTTTGGTCTGTCTATTCCTTTCTAAAACTAAACTACTTACTGTTCCATGACGATAACGACGAATTGTGTGGCGGTGTAGGCGTCGACCACACCGACGACGTTGTGGTTAACAAGTTTCCTTAATGTGTAGAATTCACGCAAGACGTAATCTATCTTACTCTGCTCTTGAACTTTAATGAACTTGGCAGCGTAACTTTCGCCGTAATCGTCCTGAAATGTTTTGAAGCTTAGTCTCGCTAGAAGGCGGAACGTAAATTACGTCGATGGTCGTCGTTTTCCATGTTCTATTTATGTAATTTTGAGCAAATTTATGTTTTCAAAGGTGTAAAAGGAATCTTCGTCGACGTAAATTATGTCAGAGTAAAGAAGTTCTTGATTATTTTGAATTCTTCTAGTAGATTGGTCTGGAAATCTTTGTTTAGACATAATGTGACTAATGATGATAAGTAACTCATACAAGCAAAACAAGCTATTATACGAAGTTGACATCATGATGTAGAATAATGTGCAAATAACTTACCTCAATGAGAGCTACTTTGCCAAACGCACCTCCTCCAATTAATTCGTCACGTCTCGTATACCAAGATTCGAATTTTTCATATAACCGCACTCTTCGTTCCGGAGGCACGCTCATCTCCATTTCAGTGTCCAACCCTGTCGGATAAATTTATTACTTTTATCGCAAAATGAATTTGAAAAAAGGATCACTTAATTATCCAAGAATAGAAAAATTTCACTGCGCCTGTGGGAAAACAAGTTCAGGTGAAATGGCGAGCAAAAAACTTATTTCTCAACTTGTCTAATCACTTCGTTACATCCACTCTGTATAACAGATCTACTTACTAAAGCAACCCAGTGGTCGATGAACGCTTCGAACTGGTAGTATGGGAGCGATGCTGAATATGAGCAGCGTCTCTAAAGGTGGGCCTTCAATTTCCAACCTCGGGGTTTCAGTGATGCCTAGCTCTTTGAATGTCCCATCTTCAGCCTGGAACGACACGCAGTACCATGCGCCCGGAGCTTCTAGGTTCGTCCTTAAACAAATGAAATAAATGGCTGTAGCTTTGGGGATGTGAAGAAAAAAATAAATATTGAGTGCATTTTTTTATTTAATTTAATCAGCTTCGCAGTACATTTACAACATTCGCTGGTAGATAAGTATATGATGATCACTGCCACACAAGGAAATATCAACTCGCATTATTGACTGTCGCAATGTGTAGCACTTACCATTGGAACACGCCGACATCCCTTGTCTTTCGACGCGTTATTTTGCGCTGGTGCTTGTAGTAGATTCGTTGTCCCTCCCTCGGGGTCCAACGGAAGTAGTATTGTCCGTCTTCATCTAGCCTGGCAAAATTGACCAGTTTTAGTACAATTAAAGACTTGATCGGCAGCGACGTTCACGTAAAACTCTGTGTAGTTGGAATATAGTTGGTCGGAAAGCATTCTGAATAAAACTATATACAGGGTAACGGGTAATATGACGTGTTCCTGTTACGAGCATGTAGATTAGTTCAAAACAAACGATTTTGTCCCATGAAACCCTATCCGGAACTCAATAGGTTTCGACCAAATTAAGATTTATAAAATTTTAAGATAAAGCACTTATACCACCAAATAAAATTCAATAATAAAAAAGTACTGAATGGGATTGGAGTATTTTATTGTTTTTTTTTTTTATATTTTTATAGAAACATTATAGGACAATAGCCTAGTTGGGAATGGAACGGTCTGCCGAGACAATGTCCGGAGGTTCGAAACCCAAGGCACACACCTCTGACTTTTCAAAGTTACGTGTGTATTATCGTTCGCTTTAACGGTGAAGGAAAACATCGTGAGGAAACCTGCATACCTAAGAAGTTCCTTATAAGAATTTCGAAGGCATGTGAATTCTACCAACCCGCACTAGGCCAGCGTGGTGGACTAAGGCCTAAAACTCCCTCAGTAGAAGAGGCTCGTGCTCAGCAGTGGGCAGTATAATAATACAGGGCTGGTATTGTTATTATCATTATTATAGAAACATTGAAAAAGACACAGTCGAAAGTAGGACTTGAACCCACGACCTCCAGCGTAGGTACATGGAGACAGGAGATGAACAGCGACATATGTTAGCAATTATTACAATTATTAACTCAGAGTTCCTCCTTTACAGGCGTACATTCACTGAAACGAAGTCGCTAATTTTTTTTTTATATCCAGGCACTACATGGCCTTTACCTCTATAAAAATCATAATATAGGATTAGGAAAAAAAGTTTAGCGAATTCGTTTCAGTGAATATCCGACTGGCATGTCTCAAACGACTTGTTTGAGACATGCCAGTTGCATACTCAGACTCTGACCATAGAAAGATAAGATATAAATTGAACGTGGTCCCATTGAAACCTGAATCGTGGCGTAATCCAAGGCGGACAGACCAGGTAAGGTTTGCATGTAGACATTCCCGGGAAATAGTGCCACACCCGGACCGACGTCTGACGAGACGCCTCATGTCTCTGGACAGGGCCTCTCTACGCACAATTGTGGGTGCGATCACCGGACACTGCTCATTAAACAAACATTTATACGTTTTAGGTATCACCGACAGCCCCCTTTGCAGGGGATGTCTGTCGGCTGACGAAACAGCCTCCGTTATCCTGTTACGTTATTCTGGAATGCGAAGGAGTAGCTGCACAACGGGCTGAAATCCTTGGCACACCGGGGTCATTCCGAGAAGCCTGTGAAGGAACCAGGAAGATCCTGCGCTTCTGGAAGGAGTTGAGCTGGCTAGACTTCTAGCTGGCACATCGCGCACAACGGCCCGACTTTTTACGGGCTACGTGCGGATAAAGGAGCCCCACAACATGAAGGGCTTCATGGGACAAAATTGATTGCTTTGGACCCAATTTACGTGCTCTCAACGGCAATTCGTCATATTACCAGTCACCCTGTATATTTACTTGCAAAATTGGAATTTGATCGGCAGGGCTCGGCAAATCACGTGCGGGCTGTATGGTTTCTGCTGCGGCGCCGTGCTGGTGTCTGGTTCCTAAAAGGAATGCTCAAATGAGTGTCATATCAACAGCGAAGTTACATTATTTTCTAAATACCTAAATCAACATTTTAGTCAAAGTAAATATAAGATGATGGCATTTATTTAAAGTAAGTAGGAGCGTAGTGACACTTCTACGTGAAACTTGAAGTAACAAATATATTTATTTGTATTATAACCTTGATGTGGTCATCAAGGTAATAATTTTGAGTGATCCCTACGGTCACCTTTCGCTTAGTTGATACCCATACGAAACACTAAATAGTTTGACCTTATTATGATGTTTGCTTTGCTACGAAAGTAACCCTTGATTCACAAAGAATTGCGAATGTTAAAGATACTTTTAGAAAAATACGGATTTAAAACGAATCTCGGTAAAGATTACCTGGCCATTTCCTGAGGTATAAGTCTGCGCAGCCGACATCCCCGCAGTGTTGTAATGTTGGAAGTATGTATCCTATTTTTTAAATACATTATTAATTTTATGTGTTACCAGCCCATGCCGGAATTTATATTCCATAGACTGGTGCTATGACATATAAAATGAAAATAAATTCAATATGTCATTTAATCATTGAAAGATTTCTTGCTATAGGTATACCAGTATCAATTAAGTATGTACTAACAACCTTTCTCGTAATCTTTCAATTGTAAGCCATTCAATTCGCAGATGCAGATTAATTACACATTAAAAAATCAAATCGCACATCCAAATCATAATACAATATGTAATCAATACGCAGTATTAACTCGACCTACCTCTTCTAGGTCGCTTAATCTGAGATGACTGCCTTTTTTGAAGACCCTCGATGCTCTGTCGCCCATGGTTTCTTTGAGGTAGCCTTGTGGCACCATGGTTAGGTTTGCGGTGCTCTGCGCGACGTGAATGTATTTCGGAGAGTGACGCCACTCCTGGACCTCGCAGATCACTTCCCCAGCCATGTCGATGTTCATCTTCTTTATGTGTAGTATGAATGTTCCTCCCTTGTGAATAACCTGATGAAACATTGGCGTGTATCAGGTAAAAGAGTATACAAAATAATGTGGTAAAACCTTATCCCTTTTTAATTATAGCCGCAATAAATTGACGCAAAAATCAAACCTCATCCTTAGAGAATTCAAAGTATTGTTACGCGCGCTAGTACTCGCCGATAAACAGCGCCATCTGCCATTCGCATCGCCATTGCCATTGGCGTGAAGCGGGACTATCCCACTGTGGAATATTCGGCGATGGAACATTCTCGATAGATCTTGATGTCTCCAGAATGTCGTGGAAACCCGTTAACCGGCTTTAATTTGCGAGAGAGTTCCCGACTATTCTGGATCTTTCGAGAATATTCCACAAATTACGAGGGTACCGGCGGCAGGGTATAAAAGGCGGCTCGCGGGGCATTCAGTCTTGTTTACAAGAAGCGAACGATAAGTGGACTACGAGTGATAACCCCAAGCGATTTCGAGGCGAATATTGTCGATTGCGTTTGAACGTATAGTGATTTTAATAAGTCTATTTGAGTGTTTAATTATAGCTGTATCTAGTGCAGTGTTTTTGTTAGTTTAGTAGTGTTATAGTGGTGGAGTAGTTTAGTAGTCCTAATTGGTGTTTTATCGCATGACGGGTTTTTTACTTGTTTATCTCGAACCCCAGCATGTAACAGTATTTAGAATTTATTTTGTTAAGTGGCACTTATATATTTTAAGTAAGAATTTAAAAATAAACCATCAACTTACACCGAACATTCTGTTGCTGCGCTCGACTTTGTAGCGGCCGACGAACCAAATGACCTTCATGTTGTGGTGATTGTCACAGCTGAAAGTGCATTCGAAGACGACTCGGGAGCCGCAGCAAGCGACCGCTGACTCTAAGGGTTCGACCACACCTGTGTTGATAGGTGACGTTAGAGCAGTGCCTGAAAATGGCATAAGTTTTAACCAAAGCTCTTAATAATATGATAAAGTAAAATACCGTGAATGAAATATTTTTAACGAATCACGAAGTTTTAAATAGATATTTGTGAGAGTCACATTAAAATAATTGATACTTACGACGGATACTCAGGGTGCAAACCGAAACGTCAATCTTTTCGGGTTCCTCATGACGCAGTACGACTCTGTACTTTCCAGAAAGTTCTGGTGATGTGTCTAGAATTTTTAAAGCAACGTATCCATTACCGTAATCCTGTTGTAGCATCTGACTATCGTCAAGAAGGATGTCGTTCATGTACCACTGGACTTTCGTCTCTAAGTCGTACATTCCACGGCACATCATCTTCACGTACTGATTCTCCATCACTTCTAACTCTCGCTTTAAATGTTCTGTTACCGCCGGAATTGATATTAAGTAACTTTCAACATCTTCTAATACGTGAACACCAGCATAGCTCGATAGGATACCTTCTGGTGTGTTCATCACCAGAGTGTAAATGTCAGCATCGAATGGTTCCGCCATCTCAATCACCAACTTAGCGATCGAATTATTATTCTCGATATGGAATCTATCATTTCCTGTTATCTCCACGTCACCTTTGAACCAATGATGTCTTATGTGTACATATGTTTCCATTTGTAGTAAAAGTTCGATTCTCTCTCCCACATTCACAACGACTGGAGACAGATGCCTCAGAATCCTCGTACAGTTATATGGATTTACCGAATAATACGCCACTTGGTTAAATCTGTTCGTCGGAACAAACAACATTGCCTTTGTGAATGCCTGTGATATATCGTTTGTGCATAAAACGCTAAACACTCCTTGGTCAGAGTTTCGAACTCCTTGTATTTCGAGTCTGTACCAGTTTTCATAAGTTGTTATCCGATATCTGGGTTTGTTTTGTATGGCGTTTCCATTTTTAAACCAGACGCAATTAGCGCCGTATGGGCCATCTATTTGGCACTCAAAAAGAACATCATCGCCCACCATACAAACCGTGTCTTCAAGATGTTCTGCTACTGTGAACTCTTCCTGTCTGAAATCTAAAGTATTTGTAGTAATCATAAGTCTTGATACATATATGATTAGATATTATAGTTAGGGAGGCGTTCAATAAGTAAAGTAATGTAGCAGAATATTAACTTACCATCGCCTACCAGGAACGGCAACTCTAGTGCCATCGCCATATCTGCCGCTTGTGTTTACACCTAAAACAAAATACAATACCTAAAATATCTAATAATTTACGTGAAATTCTGGGACAGTTGTGAGAAAAATCCCAGAATTTTTGTAAATATACATGATTTTTTTTTTTTTTTTTTTTTTTTTTATCATAGGCTCGACAAAGTGGCTTCACTGCATCTGATGGTAAATGTAGTGAAGCCCAAAAAGTTGTGTCGACCGGCAAGAGATAAACATCCCTGGTCGGTCGGCACAATTATGCCGGCCTGCTTAATTGCTTCTTCACGCTCCGCTTGAAGAATGACGCAGTAAAACAAGGGAATTAAAAACGCGTGACATTACAATTTTTTATTTCATTACAACATTTAATAACAATACATGTTAGATATTTTGAACATATTATCAATAATGGTAGTACTAAAATAACAATTAAGATAACCTCCATTGTACAATATTTTTTCAGTTTTGAATTCAACCAGTAATTAATGAATTACTGGTTGGTATAGATGGTACATTAAATAGTAGTAACGAAATAATTATTTCGCATAGTTAAGTAAATCAATTATTTTAAATAAATAATACCTTTTTAAAAAAGTTATTATAATATTGTTTTTTTTTCTGTGGAATATTTTTAAATGTATTCATTGTTTTTAAGTCTGACAGTATCATATAAAGTCACTTTTTTTTTAAATGGCCCTACTGCCAGTAGCCTGACGCGAGTCGGCTTTTCTAGCCACACCGGTCTTTAGGGTGAACGCAGAAGGCACTCGCAACCCTTTGAATTAAGTGACCATGCTGAGGGCAACCCACTAACGGGTTACGAACCTCGGCTCAGGACGGCCACTGAAAGAGGACGAGACATCAACGATTAGGGAAAGATTGGTTTTTAGGCCTAATCCTATTAAATTATGTTGTCATCGGCACACGGGCCGGAACTGCTAGAGGGGGGGGGGGGGGGGGGGCGGCGACGGGGAAGAGTGATTTCGGCCTCTGGATCGGTTAATACGGAACGCGGCCGTCTACATTTGGCGAGGTAGAATGGAACTTTTTTAAATCATGAGAGTCTTTTTAATATCTACAACATCGAAAATATTATGATCTACATACATTTATAATACGTGTTGTCGAATTAGAGTAAACGTTCAAAACATTTAAGTTACATTTTATTTCTAAATCTTAATTGTCTTCAGTGAGACAAATTCATACTGTTTTGTTATTAATAGTAGGTACACATATTTGTAAAGAATTTCGGAAGGACAGAACTGTGTTACTAAAACTTTTGTATGCCAAAACATTTGTTAATTTGTAAAAATAAGAAACAACAAAAATATAATAATTAAAGCTAATTGGAAAAACTTATTTCTTTAATTATCAGTCGGTAAATGCTACAGTTTAAAACTAACTACGTAGGATTTTTTAAGTTTAGACTAAAAGGACAATGGCAGGTCTCCATACATGATTTTAGTTGATGTGAAGCGTTTAGAAATAAAAAAAAAATATAACAATTCAGCAGCATTGCTTAAACAATTTTGTATCAAGATTATTAGTGAAAAAAGTCTAAAGCTAAAGATTTTGAGGTTATGATTTAGCTTCCCTACATATTTTATGAATTGAATTTGACATAATAAGTAATATGAATATTAGATTTCATAAATACATATACATCACGCCTTTTATCCTGGAAGGGGTAGGCAGAGGCGCAACTAGTACTCCCACTTTTCGCCATTATTCCGTCCCATGATGTGATTGGGGGCGAGCCTATCGCCATATCGGGCACAAACTCCAGACTCCGAGCTGATACTGAATAGAAAAACTCAACATCACTTTGCCCAACCCGGGGATCGAACCCGAGACGTCAGCATTGCAGTCGTACCATAATACAACTACGCCACCGAGGCAATCAGATAAATCAGTTTAGATCTCATAAAATATTTGGTAATTTGTCTAATATACCACCATAATTATGCAATAATATACTTAGTATCACCAAACTAAAGAATTAAAACAAGAGCACCTCATGACATTTCCACATTCCCGCCAAAACTCCTCCTACTATAAAAAGTAAACACTATATAAAGTATATACCTACTATAGCGAAGATTTCTTTTTTTTTTTGTAGGTAACTCTGAAACTATTGGAACTATTGGGAGAAAATACGTTCAGACGCTAAGTTCTACATTTGGGGGCAAAATTGGTAAAGACGAGCTATAGAGAAAAATAAAATACTTGTTTTTTTTTTGTATATTTATCTTCTTCATAATCATTCTCTCTGATAAATATCTCATCTAAAAATTCTGCCGGGGCAGATACATTGCCTTGATGTCTGGCCCATCCCAAATACCAGACAACTCATGGTATGAGTGAAGTAACGTACAAGTAGGGCGCCCGACCAAGCAACTACAGCAATAGCTAATAGGTACCTGCTCGACCACGGCCTCTAGACAAAATGCCTTTTCTGTTAGCGTTAACGGATTCAATCAACACATATACATAGTATTGTTTTCCTGAAATATGGCGTGATTTTATTTTTCCTCTTATTAATGAGGTATCCGGACTGCCCGTTCAATTAAATTCAGCTATTATATTGTACACCCATACACACCACATTTTCATTACATTGTAATTAAAATGTGGTAAGGAATCTGAAATCTATGTTGTTATTCTTAATGAACATTTTATAGTCAGATATATTTTTAGCAATTTTTAGGGACTTGATGAAAATGATGTTTTGGTAGCTTAAACGATCCTATGCCATAAGCCATTCATAAAAAAAATGGCCGCGAAACATTAACAAAAAAAGTCAATTAACTTTCTTTTTAATTTATGCAACTTAGTGTACTTATACAACTAAAATTGGTATGGTGAAAAATCATACAAAATAATAATATTGAGCTTACCAAGTATGGAATTTCTAAACGCACAATTTGGTCTAATAACGGCCATTATTCAACTATAAATACGCAATTCTATTAAGAAAGCAAAAAATAAAAAACTATAACGCACATAACATTGTATGAATATATTCGACGCGTCAGAGATAGAACATACGAGCTGACACGGACGACTAACGTTTGTTTTGGACATTGTATAGGGTCCGTGACTGATCAAACATAGAAGATACGAGACAACACGCGCTGTCACAAAGGACTAGTATTTTACCGCTTGTCATTGAAGTATGAATAGTTTGTCGTTAGAAGTTAACTTACGTTTTCTTTTTTTTATTGCATTCAATAATGAGACAAGCATGCCGTTCGCCTGATGGTAAGCGATACGACCACCCATAAACAGTAGCAGCACACCACCCAGCACCCTGAGTTACAAAGTACCGTGTGGCATTCCACTACGCTCGTCATCCTGAGACATAAGATGTTAAGACTCATTATGTCCAGTAGTTACACTGGCTACAATGTCCTTGAAACCGAAACACAACAGTACGTTTACATGCTGAATGCACAAATATATTTGAAATACACATACCTGACCAAATGGTCAAAAGCAAGGGACTTACAATATTTTTAGGTAAGTATCTCTAACAACGATTAACACACTAACAGATTTATAAATCCATTTTTTTGTAACAATTATACTTCCCGATTTGTAAAAGTCATTCGCCATTATTTTAGTATGTTTTATTTATGAATCTAACATTCATTTCAGCGACAACATTTAATATAAACATGATAAGTATTCTTGGCTTGAGATTACAGGTTGAGATTGAATAGAGCTTGGATGTATCCGGGATGATCGGGGTTCCATTCCATACTGAGTTTCTTCTTCTTTTTCTTTTTATCTGATTTATCGGCACCTGAAAAAGTTTCTTATGAAGATTTGAAAATATTCAGTTGTGTTATGATTAAAAATGCTATTTACCTTTGCGTTTGTGATATTGTTTGTGACTCTACCATCTGTACTATTTTTGGCCACTAAGTTGGAACGCAGGTTTGAGGATGTTTGAAAGCAAAATATTACACCATTTTGACATCTGTAGGACAGTTTTTTTGGAAATGTGACAACATCTGTGCGACGTCTGATAGTTTCTGTATTAGGTTGAAAAAAAAATGAAGTATAAAATTTACTTGCGATTGAGATTGTTCGATTTAAGAAGCCTACATGACATATAGTACGAAAACAAATTGACAAATTGTTAAAGTCACAACAAATTTCCGAAGTTAGTCGTGTTCTTCCAATCTGTAACAGTACTCAATGTTATTATGGCAATGAGTTATAATTTTTAGAAATCTCAAAAATATCTTTATTTAATATACTAAAAATTTTGCTACTTACTTTATCCACCACGTTACGCCGGACACATAAAAATACATCCGACCGAAGACTACGTCGCGTAATTCACATCCAGTATTTCAGCGGTAGAGTACTTAAAAATTGAAATCCTTACGAGTCCAGAAATAAAAGAGTCGGAACCTGCAATTTTACCTATCGTATGCCAAAAGGAGTAAAAAAATAAAAATAAATAAAATAATTAATTACAATAAAATGATAAAAGCACTTGAAAAGGATAGTCAACACAGTCAATAAAGTACAGTTTAAATTTGAAATATTAAACAGATAATTATTATGTAATTATTAAAAATATAATTTAGAGAATAGTAAATATGTATGACGTAATTTGTACTAAAGATAGATTCTTAATTTTAAATATTTATTGTTGATTATTTAATATTTTGAAAGTAAATGAATAAATTCAAAAATTGACTTTAGTTTATTCATTATTTAAATATTTATTGTTTTCTTAATTTAATATTTACTTTTGTAACACAAGTTTTCCTTTTAGCTCAATAGATGGCGCTAGCGTAAAAATAGATCGCGCTATAGTTTGCAAGCCAGCGAAACTATATAAGGTTGGAATCATTTTATTATGATACTAACTTTTGCCCCCGGCTTCGCCCGCGTTAATAAGATTTTCCGGGCTAAAAGTACATGAAAACCTTCCCGTTGAATCACTTTATGACTATGACGTTGATACAACTCTTAACAAATAATGCATTAATTTCGAGATAAACAAAATACGTACCTACCTACTGTAATAAAATGCTTTGTTTTTTGTTTAATGTAGACATCCTATCCATAACTCCATACCTGTTACCTATCTATGAAAGTCATTGATGTTCATTCATATGACTTCAGACATTCTCCACTAAATATATTAATACACATTAGTGTTAAAAGAGCATTATTTGCACTTCAGGAATCAGCTGTTAGTGAAAGTAAGGTTATGTTACAAACATAGCCTTACTCTTACTAAAACTCTAATAACTCTGTTCTCAGATTGTAAAAAAATACAGAATTTTCACTGAAGGATTTATAAGTCTGAATCTATTAATCGACACCATTTTCATCTCATTACATACTGGGCCCAAGAATGTATGAAATCGTTTCTGTCTCCTTTGATTACCATAAAAACGGTTCTAGTGAGTTAATCTTAAAAGATAGACATATACTGTCGCGGACATTTTTTTAGATCATTTTAAGAGGAATAATTCTTTCATACATATATTTTTGGTATCTTGAACCGTTTTCGCAGCGCACGCAATGGAAGCCCTCAAGGATGAATAATTTTCCCCATTTTTTTCACATTTTCCATTATTTCTTCGCTCCTAATAGTTGCATCGTGATGTTATACCGGGTGGAAGGGAAACGCTCTCGGAAACGAATACAGGTGATAGTATTGGTGATTCCTGACGTGATGGCACTAAAAAAATCGCGATCGCATTGTTACAATTTTAGTAGGATTTTCTCAAATTTCTGTACAGCTTCACGTATGGATAGATAAATCAAATTATTATTCTGAAAAACAGTAAAAAAGGTCAATATTTAAAAAAAATCGTAATGAAACACGAACATCAGCTGACGGGTTAACGACCGCGGGCCGGTGCCGGCGCAGCGCGGCGGCCGCCCAGTTTTTTGTACGCTTTACATTGCGCGCGCATGAATTACGGAAATACTAAAATCCTAAGTATTATCGCTTAGCTTTGCAAATGAATATAATTTTTCGTGAATGTTATGGTTCTTCTCTCTTACCGTTTTGGTATAGAGAGCGTTTCCCTTCCACCCGGTATAGCCTAAAGCCTTCCTCGATAAATGGTCTATTCAACACAAAAAGAATTTTTCAATTCGAACCAGTAGTTCCTGAGATTCGCGCGTTCAAACAAACAAACAAACAAACAAACTCTTCAGCTTTATAATATTAGTATAGACTAGCAAGTTCACCTCTATAAACTTCGAAGGGATCCCTTTCGGTTTAAGTATATCTAAGTCGTCCTTAAACCTCGTACGGAATCAAAGTAAACCGTAACGTCTTCTCATACAATAAAGTACGTAATAATGGTAATCATTAATCTGTTATTATTTACTGAAGACCCCGCAACCCTTGCGACACTTCATTTTTATCAAAAAGTTTTCATTAAACAGCTTCAACCTTTTTCGGGCAACTTCTCCCGTGGATTTTGTGTCACACATGCGCGTGCATCGTAAAAAAATGTGAGCCGTCACGGGACGCCTGGCAGATGTGAAACATCGATATAATTTTGTAAAAGTAATATGCAGAAAAGAACAGATCGTGATAGGAACTAAATATGTCATAATGATAAAATAAAATATTATTTTTACGGCACGTTTAACTGATCTTGGTGATGTCCAGTTACAATAATAATATTTTATAACCCCTGTGATGGTTGTTAGGTTCTGAAATATCTATAAAAATATGTTATTAAAATATACAGAAAAATTTAAATTAGCTTCAATATATTAGTAAACTCAAGAATCTTAGCTAGTTATTTCAATATATTACTAAAGATCGTAAATTATAAATATCAATAATGAATGTTTCACTATAAATTCCACTATGATTAGAAAAATTAATTAATTTTGCACATGGCGACGCGTCGCCACACCGTACACACTACTGCATATATATACTATCATATAGCGAGGCGACGCGTCGCCACGGCATGCGTCGCCACGCCAGAAATCGATTTTACTTGCGGCTATAGTTGTTTCACATCAAAATTCACTCTCATCAATTTTTCATAACGTGCCTAAAGAAGTATAACTTCAAAAAATATCACCACGTAGGCGAACATAGTTGCACTTATGAAAGTTAAGATAC
Source organism: Lapara coniferarum (assembly GCA_949316025.1). Classification (NCBI taxonomy): domain Eukaryota; kingdom Metazoa; phylum Arthropoda; class Insecta; order Lepidoptera; family Sphingidae; genus Lapara; species Lapara coniferarum. The sequence goes on along the minus strand of OX438933.1, from coordinate 22,496,748 downwards.
ATTAAATTGATTATAATAATTATTATTAATGTCAAAACTACCGACATTTTATTAGGAGTAAAATCAATAATAGAAATTAAACAATAAAGCCAGCTTGGGCTGGCAGGAAAAGAGAATAGTCAGGCAGCTGAATCTTGGCAAGTGGGCACCCCGCACGGTTTATTGGTTAAGGGTTCCCCCATTGGGTGTCCCAAAAACAAAAGAAAGTTAATTCAAAAAACTTTTCACGACTTAAGAGTCGAGTCAGTAAGTACGGCGAGGTGGGTAATCTATGTTCAATCATAAAGACAACAAAGTCCCAAAAGGTTCAAAGATGGCTAAGTCCCAGCAGGTACATATTCCAACATGAAGAGCGCTAAGTTCCAATGGTCAAAGAATAAGAAAACTGAGTTTTGAGATTCGGATCGCTCAAGACTAACGTGGGAAACAGATTACGAGTATTAGATTACCCCTAAGAGTAGGACAGCGCCCTAGCGTCAAATATAAATACGACTAAGTACCAGAAAAACTTAAGTACCACACCGTCAAACACAAAAACGGCCAAGTCCCAAAAGTAAAGTCAAGTATGCAAGTGGTAACTTGGGTTTAAAGGGAGGCTTGGTGCGCAAGAGGTGGCTTCGGGTGGATAAGAGTGAGAGGGGTGGCTTCTGGTGTGAGGGGAGGGGGATACGGGTGAGAGGTGTCTTCAGGTGCGAGGGGTGGCTACAGAGGAGAGGTGGCTTCAGGTACGTGGGGTGACTACGGGTGAGAGGCGTGGTTACAGGTCAGAGGGGTGGCCTTGTGTGCGAGGGGTGCCTTCGGATGGAACGGGTGGCTACCGGTGAAGGGTGGCCGCGGGTGCGAGGAGTGACGTCGGGTGTGAATAGTGGCTTGAGGTGTAGGCGGTGGCATGGTGGGGTGCGACGGTACCTCGAGATACAAAGGGTACTTCGGATACAAAGGATGCCTTGGTACCTTACAGAGTGTAATTTGGAATGATTTTACAGATAAAGTGAATGTGTTGATGAGGAGAGAGTGTCAAATTTTTGTCACAGCGTGGTAAAATATGGTAAAAAAAAATTATATCGCCTAACGTACTTTGTGCATACATTATTAACATCAGGGCAGCCAGCTCTGCAGGACCTTTGGTCCCCAGCCTATGGCCAACATAGTTACTTCGCATGTTACCAATGAATGAATCGAAATTAGTGTCATTTTTTGCTCTTCCTCCAGAATCTCTGATTTTATTATTTTATAGTTGTGGTGTTTATTTAAATATCATTTCCTGCTTGTTGGTTAAATAAGATTGGCAACACTGCAGGCAGGGATGAGTTAATAATTTACAGTGGCTTTTCTTCAGTGGTATACAAATTACAAAGTATGACGGAAACCCAATAGAAAGTACGGAAGTCCGATTTGATATCATAAAAAGAACATTATAATAATGGTTATTTAAAATTTCAGTTATAAAACACATTGTCATTGTCACAGCTTAAAACATATCAAAAGATTTGTAATCCTTAGTTTTAAAATTGACTACTGGTAGTAGGTCTCTCAAATGTAAGAGTCCGCCTGGATGGGTATCACCGCAATGTCTATTTCTATCGCCAAGCAGCAGTGTGCATGCACTGTTGTGTTTTGGTTTGAAGGATATTGTAGCCAGTGAAACTAATGGACATAATGAGACTTAACGTTTCAGGATGACGAGCGCAGTGGAATGCCAAACAGTACTTTGTGATTTAAGGTGCTGGATGGTGTTGCTGCTGTTTATGGCTTACCATCAGGCGAACGGCATGCTTGTCTCATCATTCAAATTCATTAAAAATACAATTCTATTTCCGTACAAGTAAAGTTTAAGCTATTGCATTTTTGAAACAAAGGGAGTTGAGAGTTCAAATTATTTTTGTATTTCTGTTTTCGAGCTACGTTTGAAGTGCTATGTCGATGTCGTAAACTTTTGTATAAAAAAATATATATATTCAACACCTAAAATATTTTTTTAGCAGTAAATATGTTAAATAGGCAGCTACTCGTGTGCGGGGATCGAACCTGCATCTACAGTTTCCATTAGACTCACCGGTCGCTACGGCCATTGTTATCTTTTCTCAAGTGAAGCAAGTTTTATGCAATTATTATTCACAAAATAATCTGTATTTAACATCAGAAAATTCCTTGCACAGTTTACCAAGGACTTGGCTTGTAGCTTCACATAGCGCCCCTCTGCTAATAAAGTTAAGATAAATTTCCATAAGTCTTAAATTTGTAATTTTATACTCGCAAACCCGACAGCGCATCCTTTCAAGTGATGTTACTTACCACGCGGCGAACAGCGAACACTCCGTGGGACAGCGCACTCACCGCGGGCACTCACCGGCGGCAGGCCGTCGCCGCCCGCCCGGCCCAGCGGGCCGCGGGATTCGTTTCAAAACGCCCTAGCTCTCAAAGTTTTCCGACCGCGCCAACAAAAAAACACCCGCGCCCGTTAAGGCGCGGGTTAGTTCCTGACCTAACAGGAACAGTAATTGGTGGTGGTACTGGCCCGGCAAAAATCCTACATGACTCGTAATTACAGAGCAATCCGTCATATAGCAAGGAACTTTCGGCGGCGAGTGCTTTGAGCCCTGGAGCTCTAAGCTTTATAGGCCCCGCCGGTTGAAGCGCAGTTGCAGCATTGCACATGCGCGGGCGTTTTTTTTTATTTATTGAGCTGTCCTGCACTTGCGCGGTACGATTCATGAGCCCGGACAAGACCCTAGAAGTGAGCTGTATTAATTTAGAAGCCTCGAAGGTTGTTTGGTTTGTTTTATTCGTGTCTGTATGATTTCTATATTGTTTGTTTGAATGCAGGATGGTTTTTGGGACTAATCTATATAATGTTCTTAACTTTGGCAAGGTGGCTTTTGGCTATCTGTTTGTCAATTTGTTTGAGTTTATTTATATCTTAGTTGAGTTTATTTATATCTGTGTACCTTTATAATTTTTATAACAAACTACAAAGAGGTTGGAAATTATAGAATGCTTTTGGACGAAACACCGCAAATAAACATAAAATTAACCGAAGACCCTCTATATCTTCTTACGCAACATATTTTCTACATTCGGTACCTACATAACAGGGACTCTATACGCAAGTAAGGAAGGCGTGGCTCCCTGCTGGAAAGATCTCATAGAATGTCATAGGAAAAAATATATATTCTATAAGATTCTACGATTTACTTATATACGTATGAACCAAAGAAAATTTTCTCTCAAATATTTTATGATATTTTATCAGTAGTTCACCAACTCATAGATTCTCATAAAAGTATTACTTCTTTGTCGATATGAGATTTTATGTGTAATTTCAATAAATACTAATATTTATTAGATGTTATGAGAACTTCGAGATTAAACTTCAAGTAGTATTTCTATGCGATTTTATGTGGAAAATTGAAAGAAAAGTAGCTCATAAAATGTTATCGACAGTCATTGATGTATTAGGTTTAATACATCAATGTCGACAGTTTATAATAAATTATGAGCCGTATTGCAAATATTGCAATTGAAATTCTTATGACTATTTATGAGTACTTCGGTGGACTAATACACATCAAAGTGTACTGAAACTTATCATATTCTATACGTTAAAAAGGACCGAAATTCGGTATAAAATGCCATAAAATATCATTTTCAGATCAATTTACAAGATATTCAAATTTTATGATGTACAATTATTAAAAACACTATTTAAAGAAGTTATTAAAAAAACTAAACATTTCAAAAGTCTTATTTGAGGAAATTTAATCATTGGAGTATATAATTGTGTATTAAAATGACGAAACCCAGTAAGTTCATATATATTTTGTTAATTTTTCTTAAAAAAATTTTTTTATTTATTTGACGAAGTTTTTGACAACCACAAACAGTTGAATTCAGTATACAGTGCTCACAGTGGCATAGCTATAGGGTGGCAGTGGTGGCAAAATGCCAAGGGCCTCGGGCCCGATGGGGTCCCCGGCCGCCCCTACCAGACAGGCCGCGAGATCAGATGTGACGTAAAAAAGTTATGACTATACGTGACTTATTTGTTGAATGTCATCATGGGCCGTGACAAAATTCTACTGGGGCTCCATCCAATGAGACCAGGCCGCGAGATCAGATGTGACTCTCTAACTGCTCCAAAAAAGCCGTCAAGCATCGGAAGCACACATGTTGTAAGATAAACAATTATTATTCATTTTGATGCTTTAATTTGTAACTATTTATTTTGTTACAGCGTAAACGAAAAAACAGTGATTCTAAAGAGAACAAATAAAAAGAAAAATAAACTATAATTGCAAAGAAGAAGAAGAAGAAACAGAAAAATAAGAATGACGATGAATTGATAGACAATGAAGAAAAATTATGGATATTGCAAAAGAAAGGGAAAGAATGAATAAAGGTTCTGATTTTTCATTTGACCCAATTACAAAAAGGCTAACGGATATGACAAATATAATAATAAATAAAAGTTTAGTTGACATTAAAAAAAACAGTAACTCAGAGAGTAAACATAGTTCTGAACTTAAAAAAAATCATCTTCTAGTGATGTCTCGTCTGACTCCACTAATAGCGATTCAGATGAGGTGAAACCAAAAAAGTAATCTCATAAATGTAACGCATCGTCTAGTACAGATGATGCAGATAAGGCGGAACCAAAGAAAAACTCTCGTAAAATTAACGTTTCGTCTAGTTCAGATAAGGTGGAACCAAAGAAAAAATCTCGTAAAAGTAACGCAGCGTCCAGTTCAGATGATTCAGATAACTCTTCTGATAATTCACCTAAAACTAACTCACAATTAGGTGATAAAATATATATCGACGGTTAACGGCCAAAACGTCGTAAGCGATTTTTTTTGCGAAATTGATACCGTTATAATTGGCTTTTTCTCTCTCCGTAGTTTGGTCTAAGTTTCATGACGCTACAAGCATTTTTTGCCCTTTGTGCCTAAAGCCATGCCCAGATATCAAGTTTGAGGTCGATTGGCCTTAAAACAAAGAAGGTCGAAATGGCGCCCACTTTTTCAAATTCCCACATTGGATCCGTCTTTTGTAACCATAGATATGGCTAAATATCGATTTTGAGGTCAATTTGCCTTAAAATAAAAGAAATTTAAGATGGCGGGCAGATTTTCAATTCTAACATTAGATCTGCCCTTTGTACCTAAAGCCATGCCCCAATATCGAATTTGAGGTCGATTTGCCTTAAATCAAATAAATTCAAAATGGCGGCCATTTTTCTCAATTCTTGCTTGGATCCGTCTTCCAGATATCGATGTGATGTGAAATCATAAAATCTACGTTCGTAACGTCAGGTAAGTAATGCAAAACTAATATAAAAAAAAAGCATTGCGGTTGTGTAACGGTCAACTTTAAGTAACGTAAAACTAATACAAAAAAATTGCATTTCGGTTCTGTAACGGTCAACTTTTTTTTTTAAAAACGCCCTTGTACTGTATATCAAGCATTTCTTTTTTCATAATATATAGTCACCTTTTAAACCTTCCCTGGACTTCCACAAATAATTCAAAACCAAAATTAGCCAAATCAACAAATAATTAAAAACTTTTAACAAAAAATAAACCAACTTTAAAACCACTACAAATCAAATAGTAATTAGAGTTTTTATTTATTGCTTTTTTGTTAGTTAATTATAGAATGGTGTAAACAATACATCATAGATATACGATTGCAGCATTCGCGAGTCATCTGCTGTAAGTTATTGAAGAGTTCCATTGTGTATCTCCGAAGATCTTTCTTTTAATTTTGAATTTATTGTTTTTATTTTTATATAAATGCTGTCTCACACCTGTAATTAGTGAGTAGATTCGTCCATATATGTGTAATATTAATTAAGCTTGCTTAGTCTATTAACTGTTGGTGTGTCATTAAATAAATAAATAAATAAAGATCTTCATAAATTATAAACTAATACCTTCCCTGAAAAATGTACATTTGAATATCGAAAATTACATCCAAATCCGATCAGTAGTTTTTGAGAAACTCGCGGGCATACAAATTTACATACATACATAATTTATAAAAGGAATTTTATAAAATCCGTTCTTAGCAGACCTCTAGTCGGTGAAAGGAATATGTCTACCAAATTTCAAGTCTCTAGATCTTATAGTTCCAGAGATATGGTGATGAGTCAATATGTACCTGGATATCTCTTATAGCTAATATATCTCTTATAGATAAGGCGTTAGGGGTGGAAGCGTAGGCGCAGCGGCATCGGTGTGACGGCGTACAATGACGGGAGTTCGTGTGATTACGGTCTTAACTTATAAGGATTTATGCAGTATTCGACTGTGAAACTTTATATATAGACAATATAGACTCTTTTTCTGAGTAGTAAAGTTTTATATTCCTTTGTACAGACTCATAATTTGACCCGGCTTCGAGTTCATCACAAAGCCGCCTGAACTCCATAAAATATCCAAAATATGTGACAGCTCTGTGAAAATGTATTCTATGCGTATTCATTGCGCAGAACATCAATCCTGCGCCAACTAACTGTTGGTGGAATACATTCGAAATGCCAGATCCTTTGTTCGATTAAAATCAATAATGGAAGCCAAGGTTTGCTTCCAAGTACCATTTGGAGCCAATATTAGCGCATTGCGGCAAGTTTATGCGCAAAACTAAAAAACCCTTGCGCTGAAATACAGAGTAGTTTTTGTTCGAGGCTCATATTATGTGGAAGTTATGATAATATGAATCCCATATTCAACAGGCGTTTGATTTTTTTATGATATAAGTAGCAAAAGAGCATACGGTTCACCTGATGGTAAGTGATCACCGCCGCCTATGAGCATCTGCAATACCAGGGGGCACAGAGATAGTTGGGTTTGGCGTTTGAATGTTGACGATCAATATGTCCTGAGTACCAAGTCGCCTTGGCTTTAATTATAATTCATTCCTGTTTACTTCCAAATCGAAATCCAGCTCGGATGGGCAGCGTTCGGGAAACTAAGTAAGGTCTGCTCGTCCAAAATACCTCAGTGCCTGAAGACAAAAGTCTTCAATCAATGTGTGTTACCAGTGATGACATACGGCACTGAGACGTGGCCTCTGACTATGGGCCGCCTAAGACGGCTCACGGTCACTCAGCGAGCTATGGAAAGGGCTATGCTAGGTGTTTCTCTACGCGATCGAATCAGAAATGAGGAGATCCGTAGAAGAACGAAAGTCACTGACATAGCTCAACGGATAAGCAAGCTGAAGTGGCAATGGGCAGGGCACATAGTTCGAAGAACTGACGGCAGGTGGGGCAAAACAGTTCTCGAGTGGAGATCACGTACTGGCAAGCGCGGCGTCGGCCGTCCACCTGCAAAGTAGACCGATGACTTGGTAAAGGTCACAGGAACGCGCTGGATACAGGCCGCTTTTGACAGGTCCATCTGGAAATTTTCCTATGTTGTCTGCCTATGTTCAGCAGTGGACGTCATATGGCTGATGATGATTACTTATTTATCCTATAGAAGAACATTGCTGACGAAGTTATGTGTTGCCTTGAAGAGTGAAAAAGTTGTAAATGTGTTTCTATGTATGTATGTATGTATGTATGGGAGGAATCCCGGAGTTTCAATGATGAGATACCATTATGTTAGATCTGGTATAAAACTAAGTTTCTCATAATAATATAAAGAGGATTAGAGTGATAAAATATTCAAGACTTGGGGCGTTATTAATAAATCAATCTCAAGTAGACAATGTATGAATAGTTCAATACATTATGTCTACTTGAGATGTAACTCAAACTTGAGATTTGATGATTAACACCGCCGTTAATCAGCAGCTATCCATATCCTTTATTAATTTTGACCTTTTTCATCCTTATGGCCAAGAGTTTGCTTCAACCAGGGCAATTTAATTGGAAAGATGCAGAAAAAATATTTATCATTATTTTGTGACTAAAATGTTAAAGAAATATAAAAGAAGGGCCACTTTATGAGGGCTTTAAGGGCCTTAAAAGGATTTTTAGCACTAATTACGCATTGAACCTAACGTGAAAAGAAACGTGTTATAATACATCAATCAACCTCTAGTGACATCACATCTGTTATGACAACTTGTTTAAGGTTAGAATTGTAGAGATAAAGATTCTTTAATTGCGAAAATCAATCAGTTTTCGAATAAAAATAAAAGTTGGATTCATAAAAGAAGACTCCAGAAATCTACCGAAAGTGTACAGAGACTAAAGTACAGAGTTTTTAAGTGTAGAAATAAAGGGGACAAGTATTTTTTTAAATATGGCAACAATTTTTCTCAAATAGATTTTATTTTTGAGTTATAGCTCTAACTACTCCCAATTACTATTTTTAATAAAATTTTCGGTTTTTGTTGGACACAAAAATATATTTTGTTCTTTTCGATATGGCTTCGTCAAGAAGATATTGTGCGCTTGATCCAGATTGTTTGCTACATTTGTGGTGAATATATGTTTGAAAAATATCGAAAACCTATATCGAACTCTGTAAAAACTGCCAATCATCAATACTTTATAATAAAATTGTGTAATCAGGAAAAGCCATGGTTATATTATATTAAAAGATCCTAATTTTGTGAAATCAATCACTGAAGTCGAATCCAAAGCTTTTAACTCATTTGTGTCGGATATGAGTAACTTTCTAGGTAACAAGAAATCTGACGACCATGTCGAGCTCGTTGAGTGCATGCTATCGAACTTGCAAGAGCTAGGGTGCAACATGAGCGTAAAAAATTCACTAACTGCACTCGCATTTAGACCGACTTACAGAAAACGTGGGCGATTTTATTGACGAGCAAGGTTAAAGATTTTATCAGGATATTCAGACAACGGAAGAGCGTTATCAGGGAAGGTGGGACTCAAATAATATGATTGCAGACTACTGCTGAAGATGGCAACGAGATTTACCTAAAGTCGTTCATTCAAATAAATCTTATGAAAGAGCATTAATGATTGTGTTTAGTAAAAATTTTGTTTACATATGTTTTAATTTTCTTGTATTTTTTGTCAAAATAGTAATATTCTATATTTCAAAGAGTAAAGCTGTTAGCAATCTCCCAGTATTTTTTCATAGTCACGGCCACAGAAATACCCAATAACAATAATAAAAATTAAGGAAACAATAATTGCGTTGACCAGTAATTAATTTATCTTCATAAATATATAAATTTATGTGTGTATTTATGTTTTCACACAAGTCAACTCTGCCAGTGCAGAAATCGCCAAGAGATTTCGGTTTTTTGTATGGGTGCTGGGCCTCACAATTCAACCAGGCTCAAACTTGAGGGATATTATAGAATAAGTCTTGTTACAATTTTAGGCTCGTTTTTGGACATGTCCTTTTATACAGTCCACTAACCTTATAAAATTGCGTGTTTTTAACCACCAATATTTCGACGGTCCCATAGAACAAAGTCGTATATCGTCGTCCGGCATTCAGTACCGCGAATGTAAAATTGGAGCACTTTACAGGAGAGACAAAAAACTGATTTTATTATAATGTACACTTTACCTTCTGCTAAACTATTGTTATTTAGCATTCTAAACTATTGTTATTTAGCATTCTAAAACAATAGTTTAGCAGAAGGTAAAGTGTACATTATAATAAAATCAGTTTTTTGTCTCTCCTGTAAAGTGCCCCAATTTTACATTCGTGGTACTGAATGCCGGACGACGATATGCAAAATGTTAGCTTTTCAGTAGTAGAGCGCTGTGAAAGTCGTAAGTTTGTATTCATGTGCGAGTTAGTGCTATTTTCACACATTAGGTTCAAAGTTGTTACTGAACCCTATAGAATATAATGTTTCGTTCATGTATAACTTGTGATTTTCACAATTAACTTAGACTTTCAAAGCGCTCTACTGAAAAGCTTCATTTTGTATATACGACTTTGTTCTATGGGACCGTCGATTTGTATGAACCCACACAACCAATTACAATTTACGACGCGCCATAATTCAACTCATAGCCAAAGATAAAATATGTTTACTGTCATCATTACTTTTTTCGAGTCATTGACTATCCTAGTGAGCGGACGTGTGTCAGTTGTCGGAAGCCTCCCTTATTGTGATTGGTTGATTGAAGGATATTCAAATTCCTTGTCACACTTTAGTGTTATTAATTAATTAACTCCTCCCAGTGGGCGGTTCAAGAAAAGGACATAAATATTTTTGGTGTTGCTGCGGTGAGTTTCGAACCGTCGACCGACGCAACGCGGCTAACAGCGGTGTAGTTGGTGCGGGGCCACGACGCTATCGTGCCGGCGAGACGAAATTGTGGTAGCGGGTGAGTAACAGCGAGTGCGCGGTGGGGAGGGAGCGACTGCGACGGCGGGTGACCGAATTGCAGCATTAATTATGAGTATTACTGGAGGTACTTGTGCGGCGGGTTGCGGCGCTACGCAAAATACTGATGATATGCTTCTATGCTACAGGTGCAATGGTTACCATTGTTACGCCTGTGGCAACATAACAGGTGACATTGTAAATTCTACATGTTTTAATGTCAACAATTGGGCATGTCCATTATGTATCAGCTCTAAAGTTCGTAAGGACGATGACACACCTGTAAGGCAAACTTTTCCACACATGGCACAGATTACCGGCCAGCGTCCTAAATCGAAGCAACAAAACAACTCAAGTTCTCGCGGTGTCCCACCTACAACCAGAAACACCAGATCCAATGCGCAGAAACTAACAGCTGTTGAGACTCATAATGCTCCCGAACAAAATAAGTCTGACCAATGTGCTATTCTGGCAGAGATTCGTCTTCTCCGTAATGATATGCATAAGCAGTTTAAAGCACAGGATGCAAAGTTGGAAACTTACAACAAAAATCTTTTGTCAATGAAAAACGAGATCTCTGATCTGTCTTCAAAACTGTCTACAATGCAAGATAATCTTACCGATGTTACGAACACTGTAAAATTTTTGTCCGATTATCACGACGACCAGCAAAAACTCAATGCCCAAAACAAAAACACATTCTCAGAAATTAATTCGGAAACGACTGAACTGCGCAGCAATTTGGTAGAGTTATCTACCAAAGTTTCCATTATGGAGCAGCAATTTCGCGACTGCAATTTGGAGGTACAGTGCGTCCCCGAAAATAAACGCGAGAACTTACTCAATATCATCGACAATCTTCACAAATCTGTTTCGAGTGATCCTTCGGCTACTCATGTACATTCCTGTCATCGTGTTGCGAAGCAGAATTCGGACTCTAAGAGACCCCGCAGCATTATTGTTAAATACACATCACCCCATCATCGAGATGAAGTTTTGGCGGCCGTTAAGATCTTCAACAAAAACAAGGCTATAAATGACAAACTTAATGCCTCTCATCTCGGTTTCACAGACTGTAAGCAACCGATCTACGTTGGAGAACACTTATCCCATCTCAATAAAAAACTCCATGCGGTAACTAGATTATTTGCAAAGAAGAATAACTATGAATTTGTCTGGGTGCGCAGGGGACGAGTGTATATGCGCAAGCATGTTAATACTGAGCCCATTTGGGTTAAGAGCGAACAGTTTTTAGATTCGCTAACATAGTTTAGTTAGCCACTTTGTTGTTGTTATTATTATTTTGATTTGTTTTTTTTTTTATTTACATTTGCACGCGTAAAATAGTTCCTTTTCTCTCATAAATTCACGCTAAATATATTTTATCAAAATGTAAGAGGCCTTCGAACCAAAACCGATGTTATATATGCTAACATTCTATGTAGTGATTATGACGTCATAGTGTTGACCGAAACATGGCTTAATGATTCCATTTATGACCGCGAATTTATTGACGAAAGGTACAATGTTTTTAGACGAGACAGATCCACAACATCATCTCACTTTAGTAAAAAAGATGGCGGTGGTGTCCTTTTGGCTATCTCAAAAAAATACAACGCCTCTAGGAAATCCGAATGGGAATCACAAAACGAGATTCTTTGGGCAACTATCAAATTAGCGAATGGTAGACTATTGGCAATCTGTGCAACTTACGTGTCTCCGCCAGCTACCAAAGATTATATTGAGTCTTTAGCAAATAATATCACCGACGTTATAAACAATAAATTACCTGATACAGCTTCCACATTAATACTAGGTGATTTCAATCTAGGCGATATTACCTGGACCACAGTTTCCGATCCGCGTAACTCACTTCAATCTCGTTTAACAACTACGAGCCCTCTTGAAAACTTTTTTACGGATACCTTAGCATATAACGACTTGCATCAATGTAACCAGATTAGGAATGCCAACTATAGAATACTAGACCTAGTTTTAACGAACCGCCCTTATAATACTAAAGTTTGTCCAGCTTCAACACCCTTAGTTGACATTGACATCCATCATCCTGCATTGTTCGTCACATTGCAAGTCACCGAATTTAAGTCAATTAAGCCGAAATCACCAGAATCATATAACTTTTATAAAATTAATTATGATGATTTACGGGCTGACTTAAGGTCTGTTGACTGGACTTACTTGGCTCGAGATGACCTAAGCCCGGATGACAGCGTAGGTTGGTTTTATAAAATTTTGGACGACATGATACGAAAACATGCACCAATAAGACTTTCGCGAAGTAAAAAGTATCCTCTCTGGTACCCTAGATATCTTATTAGGGCTCTTAAAGAAAAAGCCAAATATCATTCTCGGTACAAACGATACCAAAATGCAATGGATAAGTTGACATTTGATTTACTGAGATCACGTTGTGACATCATGATAAAAGCAGCTTATGACAACTATACGAAACACACATCTTCTCTGTTGCGTGACAATCCTAAAAAATTTTGGAGATTTTGTAAGGGGTTCCGTCGTAACGATAGCAATGTACCTAATGAGGTGTTCTTTGGCAACAGACTTGCCACTGGAGGACAATCTGTTTGTGATATTTTTGCGGACTATTTCCATTCGGTGTATAGTCAGGCTCTGGACGTATCCACCTCTGATTTCGACTATCCTCAATCTCACAACTCCCCTTCATTTGCGAGTTGTAAAGTTACTGAGGCCGAAATTCAGAGAAGATTAATTTCTTTAGACGCAAATAAAGGTCCTGGCCCTGACCTCATACCGCCGATTTTTTTTTAAGGTATGTGCGCGTGAATTAAGTTTTCCTTTACATCTAATTTATAATAAGTCACTGTCAACTGGTGTTTTTCCATCACTATGGAAGGTGGCAAACTTAACACCCATCCATAAGAAAGGTTCTCCTCAGGATGTTTGTAACTACCGCCCTATCTCACTTCTTTCCACTGCGGGTAAAGTGTTCGAATCGTTAGTACAAAAAAAGATTCTCGCACATGTGCAACATATGATAACTGTAGACCAGCATGGATTTCTGCCCTCCAGATCTACCACTTCCAATTTGATAGGATACATTTCTGATATCACTGATGTTTTAGACAGTGGAGGCGAGGTGCATGCTGTCTATACGGACTTCAAAAAAGCGTTTGACTTAGTTAACCATAACATTCTTGTACAAAAATTAGAACACATGGGCATACATGGTTCACTCCTTCGCTGGTGTGAATCCTATCTTAGGAACAGGTCTCAGCTAGTCTCGATGCACGGTTTCAAATCGGCGTCCAGAGTCGTTCCTTCAGGTGTTCCTCAGGGATCACACCTTGGACCCTTATTTTTTATAATCTTTATAAACGACCTGACTTCTAATCTCACTTCCAAGTTTAAACTTTATGCTGATGACCTCAAAATTTACCGCCCTGTAGCTAGTTATGAAGATATTTATATGCTTCAAAAGGATCTCATTTGGTTACTCGATTGGTGTACAATCAATGGTATGACCTTAAATGTTGATAAATGTTACCACATTAAATTTAGCCGTAAAAGATCCCCTTTAGCTGCATGTTATTACATCAATGACACACCTCTTACTGAAGTATCTCAGATACGGGATCTTGGGGTCCTAGTGGATCACACGCTTTCTTTTAGGCAGCACATCTCTCACATAGTTAATAAAGCATCTAAACTTACCGGGTTCGTCTCTAGGCAGATGAAGCGTTTTCGGGATTCTAAACTGTCAATCGTCATTTACAACTGCCTAATTCGTAGTATTCTGGAATATTGCAGTCCTATATGGAACCCTCGTTATCAAGTTCATACTGACAGAATAGAGAGGGTCCAAAAGCGATTCCTCTATCACTTAACCTTCAATGACACAAAGTGTAATAAATTAGTTTCCTACAGCTCGCGTCTAAATTATTATAACATAACTACTCTTCAAAAGCGCAGAACAGTTGCCGATATAATGCTCTTATACAAACTTGTCAACGGTCACATAAGCTGTCCTGATATGCTGCAACGTCTAAAACTCAATGTATTTCGCCCTAGTAGCCGCTTACTAAATCGTAAAACCTTTGCTCTTCCCTTGTACAAAACGAATCTCGGTCAACATTCGCCTCTCTATCGTATGTGTTCTTCTTATAATGGCATTTCTAATTACTTTGACATCTTTTTCGGTTCGCCTGCCTCAGCTAAGATAAACATATTTAAATACATAGTTTAATCCAGACACACAACTTGTACCGTGTACCTCATATTAGGTGTTCAATTTCTCCTTTTCATCTGTGTTATCTCTTATATGCATGTCGTGTTCACTTCGAGTAGGTTACAAATATTTTTGAATCTTGTACATTATCACTGTATTATACGAATGTCATGTGTTTGTAACCAGTTTAGTGAACCTAATAAAAAGAAAAAAAAAAAAAAATCATTTAATCAAATAACCGTAATTAATGAACCGTATACTCGTTTGCCTCTATATAAAAAAATGCATGGAATTGAATGTATATTATATTAACATAACTTATTATCTGTAGTGGCATTTGATTCATAAATTAGTTTAATGAAAAAAACAGAGATGGTGTTAAGTGTTTTCGTTCGCAATCATTATGACGAACTCTATGATTGATTTTCTACTTTTATTCAGTAAAAAAGATGTAGTTAATTGTCTCTTTACGTTATAAATTAAATCAACAATTAGTTAAATTAACAGAACTAGGTATAACTTTTAATTATCACCTCTACGGCATACTGGCACGCACCCTTACAAGACTTTTGCGCACAGTCAACATTAATTAATTCTCATAAATATCAAGTTGTTTACCTACCGCCAACAAGGTTTATTTTGTTATTGCTGAGACAAAAACAATGCCTAGTAAAAGGTGGTATTTGGGATTATTGTGAAATAATAATGAAAAAAGGAAAGTGTGTATTCTGTGCAAAAGCGTATGTATATGGCAATGCTACACGTTTGATGGAACATTTATTGTCGTGCAATCAATACCCTAATGACATCAAGGCTTCATTTAAAAGCAAGAAGTGTAACATCAAAAACTTTTCGAGTACAATTATCGGGAGAAGTAATGATTCTCAGTCGTCTACATCTGTGACCTCATTACAAGAAAGTTCTGAAGATACTACTGATTAGAATGTAGAACCGTTTTAATAACGGTGCCAATAATGATGATAATATTGATGCTGCTTTAGCTCCTGCAGAATATTCTGGATTTCCATTAAATATTTTACTAAGCACGTACTGGAAAAATGCATTAAAAGGGGATTACATTCCACCCACAAAATACGCCATGAGGTTAATGTATTGCTATATGCAGAGAATCAACATTAAAACAAAAAGTCAACAATAAAATTAAGTTTGCTTCCAGTTTAGGTCTGATAACAAATGGATGGACAAATATATGTGGCAAGGAAGTCGTTAATTTTATTATTACAACACCTAGACCTCTATTTAGACAATGTATATACCCAGGAGTTCAAAGAGGAACGGCGGATTACATAAATGATCAAATTGTTAATATTCTACAGGAAATCGGCCCGTATGAATTCGTAGCAGTTATAGCAGATAATGCGAGTAATATGAGTGCAGGATGGCGAAAAGTTCAAACTCAATTATTTTTCTACATCAGGGAAAGATGCTCTTAAAAACACAACTCTTCATAAGCTCCCTATGTATCACGGAGGGATCTAAAATCACAACCTAGATTTTTATATCGAAGCATGCAAGCAATAACTACACACTTTCCATTGAAAAATAATCCAATAAAAGCTTTAAATGTAATTGGCCCAACGAATGTTAAGAAAAAGTGACAAAACGGCTTCATTTATTCCTGTTGTAACACTGTTTCCCAATATTGTTCAAATCGATGATTTCCAAAAGAAAATTCCGCCAATGTTGAGTGTATATTCATCTCATATTAATCTCTTGAAAACAAAACAGCGCAATAGGTTGTCCACGGAGTCAATCATTTGTCTATTACATACAAAACGTCTATTTAATGATGCTAATTGATTGACTTTGAAATAAATGAAATAATGACTGTGCTATTAATAAAAATATTGGTACGATCCTAAAGATTCAAAAAATTAATAAGACCTAACTTCTTGATTTCATTGTTTGTACTAACAAATTAATATAATATGGTAGTACAAAAACAATAGACTAATGTCCGTTATATTATATTATTGAAGAGATTTATTGTTATTTTGATTTCGTTGTGATTTATTGATATAAATAGTACACTTATTTATTAAATAATATATTCTCACTGTCATTGGTCCCAAATTCTAACAATAATTGTGATATATTAGAGATTTTTATTAAATATTGCTTCTTTTTTTTGCATAATATGCCGATGTGTGAAGGCCTTTTTTACCGAAGGGAAAAGAAAAATACTTGAAGAAACCTGAAGAGTGAAGCCTTTTAAACTGCAAGAGTGAGGCAGAGGCCTGAGACAGGAAATTGCACCCCAACAAACACTATATTTTCAAAGTGCTATCTATGTTTATTGGCAAATGCTGGCAGCTCAATCAATCCTTGATAAGTGTTTAGGAACCCACCCCAGTTGTATTCAGTTTTTAAGTTTAGGTATTACATATGTCACTGACTTAAAGTAATGCAGTCCGTAAGCCCAAATCGACTTGCTATTAACAAAAATTTACTACCTACAAGACTACACTGGAATGTTTTTAATTTTAAAGTCAGAATATTTGAAATTGACGGAACAGGAAATAATGAATAGTCATGACAAAGTTTGGCAGTATGAAATTATTGAATACTGTTTTCCGAGATCAATCTAATGACAACCATCATCAGTACCAAACTATCAAATGAAATAATAGGGTAGTTTCCTGTGTTTGATTTTGTACATTATTTTATATGTAACGGAAAATAATACTAAAAATAAATCCTTCTGTAAATCAGTATCAAAATTGGTTGAAAACTAAAGCAGTTATTCATATTTGAAACATTGTTGTGAGCAAAAGTGGGGGCGTAGTGGGAATTACGCGTCATCTCTTTCTCACGCACGTAGCGTTATCGCTGGCGACACTTGGTGACGTCACATTCTGCTGTTTCCGTTATCTGACAGATGCCTCTTCCACCAAACTTCAAAGTATAACTCCTCATTTATTGTTTGTATTTTAAAAATTCATTTTCTTCTAGTTTTTGGAAGACAAACATTTTTGACAAATGTATTTAAAAAAAAATAGTGAACTAACCTATTACCGGCATACTTTTCAACCGACTTACTAAAATGGAGGAGGTTCTCAATTCATGTGCTTCTTTACGAAATGTGGTTTGAATAAAACCACAAGTTTCTTTGCAGGAGCGTATTGAGTATTTTAATAAATACATGTAAAATTAATTTGCATTCAAATAATGCTGTTAATTAATAATTTAAATTGCGTAGTAGTGTTGAACTTTGGATATGAGCGCAGTGAAACATTTGTATATTATAGAAACCTTTATTAATCAACCACATAATGTGCAATACCCAACGCCATATTTTATACAAGTAAAAGGAAGGAAGTTAAGTGACAGGGCATAGACTAAACATAGATAATCTAACACCCCCCCCCCTCCCCCCATAGAATAAAGACTAAAGCATAGAAGGAACCTAAATCACAGTCATATACTTGTCTTATTTTTTAAATAGGCCAAAAACATTGGAGACAGAGACAAATGTTATGTTTTAAGGACGGTTCATGTACACTGTACAAACGTCAAATTGGATACCTTTGGCTACCTTTACGATGCGGAATTAAAAAGCGAACTAATGTCAAATGATACAATTTGCCAACACGCCCTCACAATTGGCTTACGTCATAATTCCGTGCGGGCTTGTCAGATTTGTTTGCCTATTTTATATATTTTTTGTAATTTAATTTAATAATTTCGTATTGCTATTGTGAGTGAATTAAAGCACAGCAAACAAACAATATCCTGCGTTATTCTAGGATGTAAATCTCATTCTTCCCGAAAAGAAAATCAAGATGAACCATCAGCTTCCACCGGTGAGTAGGCAACAAACCAATAATAATTGCTAAAAACCTATACAGAAGAGCAAAATGTCTTAGTAATTATACTTATTATTATGTTATAGTCATATTATAATTGGCTGTGAGCCATTCGGTTCAGTAATCTCTAAGTATTTTTCATTTTTATCAATTTGCATAATCATTTTCAATAGTGTTGTGTTATATATTTAATCGACAACGAAAATATGTTAGACGTTAGTATTTTGTACTATACTGTTATGCATAAATTGGCTTGTACATTCAAAACATGGTATTGTAGTAGTAAAAGGCGCTAGTCAACGTGCGCGAAGGCTTACGTCGAGAATACTAGTGTATTATTTTATAGTGTGTTTCATACAATACGTTACATTGCAGATTCCCCACGGATGATACCATGAGGCAAAAATGGATCGGCATTCGGCCTTAACAAATGAAATAAAATATGAATATTAAGATGATCACTATTTTTAACCGACTTCAAAAGAGGAGGATGTTCTCAATTCGACAGTATGTTTTTTTGTGTGTTTGTTACGCGAAAACTCCGCCAATTGTGGACTGATTTTCAAAGTTATATTTTTTTTCAAAAGGAGATACTTCTGAAGTGGTCCCAAGTCAGGATCTGATGATTGGATCCTGGAGAAATCGAGGGCAACTCTAAAATTTTATGGGACCTCGCATCCTTTTTACCGCATCTTATGAAGTAATTTATTCTTTTGTGTTTTCGCGTAAATAACATCACGCCTTTTACGTTTTCAGGGGTAGGCAGAGGCGTAACACGCCAGCGTGATAGTCGTACCGCGTGCGCAATACAACTACGCCATCAAGGCGTTATATTTCTTACTAACACAAAAAAGCAATAAATAAAATCTTTTAACAAAAAATTAAGCCACCTTCGAATGGTTAAATGGTTACGAGAGCCAGGCACCTAAGGTTGCTGAAGTAAGCCAATCCCTTGAGTATAACAGAAAAGAGGAAACACCCAGGTCAATAACTATAGGTGGTATTGAAATAGAGAGGCTTCAGTGGGAAAAAGAAGATGGAAAATTCCCTCACGACAAAGTTCATGGAAATTATGTGACCTCAGTCGGAAAGAGTATGGCCATAAATATCTTATCAAGCCATCATAAACAAATAGACACTGTAGTTTATAGAATTATGGACAAAATATTGAACCAAAGTTCAGACATCCTGACTCAGGGAAGACATACATTTTGCCCATTTAGAGAGCAGAGTGTAGCAGCAGCACAGGCTTATGAATTTGCTGTCAACTTTCTACAAGAAAATACAAACAGAGACTGTTTTAGCTTGTTGGACTGGATCGAAGCGATAATTGAGTGTTTTGAAAAGGAGGAACTGATTTTCGTAAAAGCAGTGGAAGAAATAGAGGAAAAAAAAGTATTGGACCCAGAAACCAAGCAGTTAGTGGTAAGAGAAAAGAAAAGTATGAAGATGAAAAATACTACCATAAGAGGGATAGAAGAGGTCAGAAAATACATGCAGAAGATAGTGTGTAGTAGTTTTGCATCGTACATCAAACATAAGGAGAGAGGTAAAAAGGACAGAAGAGCAATAGCCTCAGCAACAATGCTGTTAAGACCCTTCCTACACATTATAGAAGCCTTCCATTTAGAGTTGTCAAGAGATTTGCCTGGATCAACAATTTCCATCGGAGGTGAAGAAA
Organism: Lapara coniferarum; assembly: GCA_949316025.1. NCBI lineage: Eukaryota > Metazoa > Arthropoda > Insecta > Lepidoptera > Sphingidae > Lapara > Lapara coniferarum. Next base: position 22,476,743 of record OX438933.1, on the reverse strand, counting down.
AGAAAGCTAAAATAACATCGAACATGGAAATAACGACACTAGACACTGACTTAGCCACCCATGTTTCACAGGGTACTGAGGAGGCAACTAAGTGGAATGAATGTTTATCTCCATCAATATTTTATTTAATGCACTATTTCTGGTTTGAGAAAACCATAAGATACAGGACATGTAATCCATCTCCATCTAAATTGGGAGAGTTATTTGGTCTAATATGCAAATATGGACATTTGTTTCAAGCATGGAAAGCGATTCAAATAGGACCTGGTCCAATTGTAAAAAATAAACATTTCTACTCTAGGATTGAATGGAAGGATGAACATATGTCTTCTATGAATGAAAAGACAAAATAATGGTACATGAAACTGAGGACTAAAATTACAGATGATAGGAGGTTATTTAAGGTCAAGTCCTGGGATGTTAATGGGAATGTTGAACGCTGCAAGTACTACAGTTGGACTTCTCTCAATGAATTTTAACATGAAAAGAAATGTAATGAAAGTTGTCTGCATGAGATCCAGCGACGATACCACAACTAAATACATGTATAACAGTGCAGACAATAACAAAATGGGCGTTATCAAAAATAAGCAAAACCTATCGTTGATTGGGATTAACTTGAGCCCTATTAAAACTTTCTTCTTGCCTGAGGGAATAGCCGAATACACGTCTTGGTACATTGATGGGAAATTTGTTTCTCAATATGGGACAGAAGTTCCTAGTATAAGACCTCAAGGGAAAACCCATATGATGATTTGTATGCTCTCGCTAAGGGGACTTCAACATTATTACAAACATTGGTGATAAATAATTTAGGAGCCACAGTCAGAATTAGGATAGGGGTTGCTGCGTGCAACAGAGTGTGGAGACTGAAAGAATATGCCACAAACCTCAGGAAAAATGTCTCTTTCAAAGTACAACTAATAGAAGATGGAGGTGAAAACTTATGGAATTGTGTCAATTGCCATTTGAATGAGATTTCTATGAAGAAGAGACTAGCTACCACTAAAGAAGAGAAATCATATATCTACAGAATTATAAATCCAGATAATCCATTTTGTGATTCTATAAATGAAGAAATGACCTATTCTAAGGAGCATGGTCGCTTAACTATAGACTCTGTTAAGACCCCAAACTGCATATTTAGATATTGTAAGAGATCAAATAGGAGCTTTAAAGGCAAAGAAAAGAAACCTCAAGCAGAAAAGGAAAAAGCCTGTTCTGCTGTCTTTAATGTAATAAACTTGTAGATTCCACGATATCACTTGAATTCCCTACTGCTTCAGTGTCCCTGAAAACCCACTTGACCTCTATTCTGAACACCATGAGGGGCAAACTAGATCTGGAGGAGTCCGAAGAAAGGGTTTTCAACAAAGCCATTAGTCTCTTGGACAGTTGTCAAAAAGAAGAGCTAAATAAAGATGATGATTTTTGGGACAATGAAGAAAGGGATAAGTATAACTGAGTCACATTTTAGTTGGTTTTATTAGAAAAAGCTCAGAAAAAAAAATTGACCACACATATTAGGTACTCTAACCAATCATAATTAAACTTTGCAAAAACAAAACGCTTTTTGACAATTAATGTCAACTAACGTCAAAACTTATATAATAAGGTTTATAACCTTAGTTAAATGTCTAACAACAAATTATAGTTATATCACTGTAACAATTGATCACAAAAATAATTAAACTTGACAGTATTTAAAGGCTTTGTCATAATGTCTGCTACATTCTCGTCAGTATTTACATAATGCAATGAAATAATTTTTTTACTAACAATGTCTTTCACAAATTTATATTTTATATCAATATGTTTGCTTCTTTTTGTGTTTTCACTATTATTTATCATTCTGATAGCACTTTGATTGTCTACAAACACTATAACATTATCTACCTTTTTAAATTCACTTGCTAAGCCCGTTACAAACAAGACTTCACTGATGCATAAAGCTGCAGAAGTATATTCAAATTCAGATGAAGACAATGCAACAGATTGTTGCTTTTTTGATGCCCAGCAGACCGGGTTCTTGTTATGGTATATGATCATTCCGCTTACACTTTTTCTGTCAGACTGATCTCCTCCCCAATCTGCATCAGAATACCCTGTAATCTCATTATGCTCAGATTTGTTGTAAGTGAATACTTTATCAATAGACCCTTTTAAGTATCTTAGTATCCTCTTGGCTGCTTCCCATGTGCTCTTTGCAGGTTTATCCATATATCTACTCAAATATGACGTTGCAAAAGTGATATCAGGCCTACATATTGTCAGGTAAGTTAAACATCCAATTAATTCTTAATATGGAACATTTGTAATTTTTCTTCAGTTTCAGGTGCAGTAAAATTATTTTTCATGGGTGTTTTCATTGGTTTGCAGTCTGCCATACCAAGCTTCAATAAGACTTTTAAAATAAATTGTTTTTGTGAAATTGTCATTGCGTTTTCTTTTTGTATAATCTTTAAACCTAAGTATTTTTCAACTTTTTCAAAATTTTTACCCTAAATTCTTTAAATATTCTTTAACTTCATTTATACTTTCCCCTTTCACGATACTGATCACTTTCCCCTGTCAAAGTATCATCAAAATACAATAGCAACGCTATGGCGCTCATTAGGGGAGGCCTATGTCCAGCAGTGGACTGATAAAGGCTGATGATGACAATAGCAACCACATATTGTTTTTTTTTATATAAGCATACATCATATTCTGATCTTTTAAATCCCATTACCTGACAAGATTCATCAAATCGTTTATACCAACATTTTGGAGATTCCTTTAATCCATACAATGCTCTTCGTGATTTGGTAATCCTGTTTCATTCATCATTGTTCTTGCTTATCATTTAAAGTTCTATTCATCCTTTCCACTTTAACGTTTTGTTGTGGGCTATATGGTTGTGTATATTGTATATTGATGCCTTTTTTTGACAGTAGTCTTTAAACCATTTAACTGTATACTCTCCTCCATTGTCACATCTGATAGCCTTCACTTTTAAATCTTTTTAATTTTTTATACATTTTATATAATCAAATATTTTCTTGGCAGCTTCATTTTTATTTCGCAGTAAGTAAACACAGGTGAAATGTGAATAATCATCAATTATAGTTTGCATGTATCTGTATCCTTCTATTGTTGCTATTTTTGATGGTCCAGCTATATCAGTGTGTATCAATTCTCCTATTCTCTTTGACCTTGGTGATGTCACTCGTTTTTAGCATTTCTTATATATTGCAAGTGTTTGTCTGGAATACTACAGACAATGACGCTTTTTGCCTTTGCATCTCTTTTGGCAAAGTCTTTTATATTTTCTGTTTTACCTTCGTCAATGGCTTCTTTGCAATCTTTTTCTTCTAGAATACTTGTAATTCTAAATAGCCATGAGCTAAAATTATCTCCAGTAAGTTGTGGTAGTAATGTAATTCCATTTTTTTCTGACGACATTTTGTTTCACTTTTGTTTCTTATTTTCCACACTGCGCCCGTATTTTACTCTTACTATATTTACTTACTTCCTCTGCCAATCTGGCTTACAGCAGGCTTCTGGGCCCATAACCTGTTGAACTTTGGATATGAGCGCAGTGAAACATTTGTATATTATAGAAACCTTTATTTAATCAACCACATAATGTGCAATACCCAACGCCATATTTTATACAAGTAAAAGGAAGGAAGTTAAGTGACAGAGCATAGACTAAACATAGATAATCTAACAAGTAGAACACTTATTTCTTTCAGTGTTACCATTTTTATTTCACTCAAAAAAGTACGTAGATCTACGAAATACGTATGAAAATACGTAAATGTTACAAAATATACATAATTTTCTATTCTGGTCTATGTTTTTTTCAAAATCAGCAAATGGCAAATAGCAACTGGTGTCTAGTGAGTCAGTGCTGCTGGTGAACAGACTTTAGCTTAATTCCACGTGGGTCAAGGCTATACCGTACGGAGAGCTCCGACCTATTGACCCATTTTCTAACATGATGACAAATACTTTGACACTTATTTCCATGGCAATAAATCTGTTGTTGAAAATAATAACTTGACGAGTTGCAGTATTTTTAACCGACTTCAAAAAAGGAGGTTCTGTATTCGACCCGTATGTATGTATGTAAGATTGTATGGCCGCGATTTCCTCAAAAACTACTAACGCCATTTGGATGGGGTTTTCGTTATTTAAGTGCATATTTTTCAGGGAACCTTTTTAATTTATTAAGTACTTTATAAATTATATAGGTACATAATTTATTAAGATCTGATGAAGATTTTCGGAGATAGACAATGGAACTCTTCAATAACTAACAGCAGATAACCCGCGAAGTCCGCAATCGTATATCTATGATGTATTGATTACATCTTTGTGAAAATATATCTGTAAAATCAGTGGTAGATATTGTTTTTTATATAAATCAAAATCGCTTCAGTTTCTAACAAAAATACCTTATATACACTTAGTATGTATGTATATTTGGAATCGGTGCATAATTTATTGTCTTTGAAGATAATACAGTGAAATTATTCCTGCTTTTTAATTATGTGTGCTTCATTGTTCAAAACTCTTCAGTTTAATAATAATAATAACCTGGCAAAACCAATCGTCAAGTCATCCAAATATTTAAAAATTTTTGATAAAATATTTACAAATATTAAATTTATCCCATTTTATAATTTTTTCGCATAGTTTTTTCGTAAAGTTATTTAAATAAACTACTTTTATGAATATTAATCTTATACCAATAATAAATTATATTTGTGAAAGAAAAATTGTAAAACAATGACAGTGTCAAAAATAACAGTTTAAAATATTAGGTGACTAATTATGTATTCACATTAAACAGTAAATTCTATGACGCATGACGCCAATAATTAGGACCAGGAGAACCAAATGCGCACGATCTAGACCCTCCAGTTCGTCGAGCTCCGCGTCGTGGGCGTCAGCTTCGGATGTGTTCGAAGTGGCGCCAGGTATCGACGTGTTGAGCCAGCGCGATGAGCTGCTGCAGTCGTCCCCGCCGCCTCCAAGACCGGCGCGACGAAGAGAACGACAAACCCCTCCAGTGGTAAGCTTGGGACCTGTGGGGCTGTGTGCCTCGCCTACGGTCCCCGCTACCGGTGGAATAGTGCACCGCATGAGATGGACTAAAAATATTAATGAAAATGTCATGCGGGCCCTATTTTGGAGCGACAAAGGGAGGAACCAATCTTACAGCGTATCGTGCTCAGATGCTCTCTCTGTTTCAGGCGTTGGAACCGACGGTCAATGTATCATCTCAACGATTATCGGATCAGGTGCGATACATCCTACGACGCAAAGTTTTCAATGATGAAGCACTTGAGCGGTTGCGTACAGACTTATATGTTGTCCGAGATACTACAAAAAAAAAAAAAAGAAAGAAAAGTAATTTATTAGTCACGGACAGACAAGGACATGCATAGGACAAACAAGCCCAAAAAAATAAAATAAAAGAATAACATCACAAAAAACTTGTGAGGTGTCAAGGTACACCCAGATGGAACGAAGTTCTTTTCGATTAATTAGTGAAGATATTGTAATAAAATTACCACGCCCATCATTACCCAGCGAGCAGTTGACACACCACCTACACCTGCTGCCGATGTTGAGCTGGAAGACTAGTTGGACAACATTGTAGGTCCCCACAATGAACAGCGTTTGAGAGGGGCTTTGGAGGGTGCGATTTTGGAATTTAAAACTATGTCACCATCTTGTAGACCGAGAGTTACGCGTTTGCCAAAGCATAAAAAGAATTTGGCGCTGATGGGATCACTGGACCATGTTGCCTACATGCACGGAGTCCAGTCAGGATCTGTGGCCTTACCCTTGACACTCGATTCCGTTTGAAATTTAGGATTGGAATCGAAAACTTGATAATTGAAAAATGCATAATGAAGTAAAATTAAGCGTCATATATATTTTTTTAATCGACTTCTTTATATAAGTATAAGATTTATTAAGTAAATATATTATGTAAGGTGACTCGCTTAAACATTAGTAGGTACTACGTCTATCAAAATCTAGAAAGTCTATGTAGATTTTAGAATTACATCGATACATGCCATTGAATTGCGCTTGACAACCTGAAGTTTAACTTCTATCTATTTATTTCCCATCCATACTAATTACTAAGTATGTAAGTTTCGTTGTATTTACCTATTTACTGAATTTTCTAGCCCTTCAATGTGGTTGTTGTTCATCGAATTCGAATAAAAAAAACGAAGTATTTAATTTGTGTTTAATTTGTATTTACAAATAAAAATACGAAGTTTCTGCAGAACACTACTCTGTATTTTCTGCGCAGAGATTTTGCTCTGCGCGTAATTTGTCGCAATGCGGCAAAGTGTGGTCACGGTATTGATCTTTCATAACAAAGTCTCCCGTAACTGTGGATGTTAGTGTGAAGAACTATTGAATATTACGCGCATACTCACGCCTTTTATCCCCGAACGGGTAGACAGAGGAGCAACTAGTGCACCCACTTTTTGCCATGCGTATTCCGTCCCATGATGTGATAGGGGGCGAGCCTATCGCCGTATCGGAAATGAATATTAATGGAACTAAAATGATAATATCCTTCCAGGTGTATTCAAGCCATTTTCCATTCATATGCTAATATAGAAACTTTAATTTCTTTGTGAATAGACATTAAAATTTAATCATAATACATTGAACTTTTGGGTACTTCACATTTGATTTTAACTGGAATTTTTCTCCGCAATAAATACTAATAGAGTTTGAGAATATATTAAAAATATAAAGTAAGAACTTAATTGTAAAATACACATAAGAAATTATCTAAGTATACTATAATCAAGTACTTAGTAGAACCCGGTGTGTCTGTACATTGAAAGAAATGTAATAAATACGAAAGAGGGTCACTAACGAACATCAATGGAATACAAATCGATGATTTATATAATTCTGTTCTGCCTGTCTCTTTTTCCCTTTGTTTGTTTATGCACATAAACTATTGAACGGATTTCGATGAAATTTGGTATGGAGATAGTTTGGGACCCCGGGAAGATTATAAGCTACTTTTTATCCCGGAAAACTTTTCATCCGGACGGATCCGCCAGCAAAAGCTAGTGTTATATTATAACGATCAAAGTTTAATAATAGATTGGCTGTGTTCGGAGATGATGTACTGTGATGCATTTTTATGCCAACATGGACTGTAGATAGTGGATATTATTATGATTTTGGATACCTTTATAAAAATGGAGGAAAAGCCTAAATCTTACTGGTGGTGTCATGACATATCAAATAAACGTGGCTTACACGTTAGTCTCATGGAGCTACAGTTGCATCCTGAATACATTGAATATGTTAACAAGATTTCCTCGTTCACTTAAATATTCTAATTTGAAGTCTAGCTCTATAAGCCACCTGTTAATACAATGCATTGTGTCAAAATACTTACATTACGCAAAACTCAAGCGCAGCGCAGAAAACAGGAGCACTTTCCTGTATATTTTCCCATTGAATTTTATATAAAATACCCTTATCATCTGTATTTGCTGCACTTTCATCAATAAATGTATTAAGTACTATCAGAACGGCAGTAGGTACAAGATGCCGCTTATTATATTATTAGCTTTTGCTCGTGGCTCTTCCCAGGTATAAAAGATTTTTCGGGATAAAATCTCCTTATTTTCCCGGAATAAAAGTAGCCTATGTCCTTCCTAGGGTCTGAACTATCTCCATAACAAATTTCATCGAAATCCGTTCAGTAGATTCGAATATTTGCAATAACAAACAGAAAAACAGACAGAAAAGAATTATAAAAATAGCTGGTTTGTGTTCCATTGCTCCTCTTTTCTTAATCCCTTTCTTTTATAATATCATTTTTTCCATGTATGTACAGACATACCGGGTTCTAATGCTTTATGTAAGTTTAAATTTTACATTACTAAAACTATGACGATGGCAAATATGATTTAGATTAAAATAATCTGCTGAATGGCGACGAAGGGGTCTTGACTCTGCATAAGAGACGCGAAGCGGCAGCTACACTTGCGCAAAATGCACTACCCGACTTGAGGATCAGAGGAAGGAACCCGGCGGTGTTCGCTCCTAACAAGATTTGTAAAATATGTTTTACACTAAAAACATGACGTCAACCTGGACATGTTAGTCTAAGCCTGGACACAAAGGTAACCTACTAACACAATATTATTTGATAACAACAGAAACATACTATATCGCATACGTAGTGAGTATCTACTACTATTTGCGGTGGCTCCTCCCCTCGTGCTGTTTTTCAGCACCTTGTAAACATAACCATATTTGTTTTCTGAATCAATAAAATATTTTTTACAGTCTATCATTAGTAAATCGTGGTCTCGGCAATTTTAGTGTAACCGATGTCCGAATAAATTTCCGCTTTGGTTTAAGTATATGTTAGGCTAATTAATCCACTATATAATATTTTTGTACTAATGAAGCCCAATCGTCAAGTTATGTGCATGTTTTATATTTACTGTGTGTTTTTAAGTGTCTGTCATCAATGTTAATTAGAGACATGTCAAATAACTCATGAACAAATGGTCTGATGTAACTAAAAATGCATGCCTTTTTACCCAACTGTGAAAGAAGCAGGGTTGTTTTTCGAATGTACCTATGTATGTAATACATGTATGTCTTTGGTACGCCCTAGAGCCTAAACGGCTTGTCGTATTTTTATGTAAGTGGTGTCAATAGATTCGTCATAGTCATAAGAGTGATACTGGGTACATCAAAACTAAAAAAAAAACAAAGTGAAGGATTTTTGGCGGCAAAAAATAATCTCAAAAAAAGATTCAAAATATATCGAGTGTGGTATCAAAATAAAGAATTTTTAACGCGATTATGAAGATATGTACAACTAATATGTTTTATTATACTTTGGAATAGGCGCTATATGTTATTGCATAATTAATAATATAGGAATGTGATATATTATCATAGTTTGATAATATACGAATTCATATATGTAAAATGAATATACTAATATTATAAAGGTGAAGAGTTTATTTCTTTGAACGTGCTAATCTCAGGAACAACTGAACCGATTTTGAAAATTCTTTCACTAATAGAAAGCTACATAACTCCTGAGTGCTATAGGCTACTTTTTATCCCAGGAAAATATTTATGTCCCAGAAAACTTTTTCACGCGGGCGGAGCCGCGAGCACTACTAGTTTAATATAAATATTGTTCTGATGAATACTTTTTGTTAAGAAACTATTTCTTCTACTTAATAGTATGTAACAATAAATTTAATTAATAACTGTTACCTACCTTACCCTTTCGGGTCTGTCGCATCTTCCATCAGCAAAGGTAAAAACGAGTAATCCATGTAAAAAAAAATGCACAAAACACAAACTTTACAGTAATCACTTCACATGTTGAAAAAGTAATAAATATTTCAAAAATATATATTGTAGTTTTTTTTTTCAAATATCCTTTTGCATTTTACTTCCATAGTTTAACTAAAACTAAGGAATAAAAAAAGCTTTTTCAAATATTTCTTCATATCAACCGTTCGATGTTCAAATCCATGATCCGAGCAACCATAGCGATGCACTGGGTATAACTGACACAGAGCTGACGTGACATAGACGTACATGCTATAATAACGCAAACGACTGAACGTTGCGGATAACACGTGGCAAGTTGACTCAAAGTCAACCCTCTATTAACCTGAGCGTTAGGCGACATCGACACCGAATGCATTTTGAGAAATAAACTTTTATCGTTAAATTGGTTGATTATAATTGATAATATTTATAGGCGTTAAAAAAAGCATTTTCTCTATTATATGAGATACCCCTAAGTAAATTGTGGTTCTCTAGTGTTCGGCAGATATCCATGCGCATAGCGCTCTGGCAACAAATAAAAGCTCGTCGTTGCTTAAAACAGGTCCGCCATCTTACTTGGCAGGGGTGTTAGGGGAACGGGGGGGGGGGGAGGAAGGTGTATCTGGCGTGAGGTGAGGTGTGAGGCCGACGCCCAATGGTTCTGTGGGCTTGGAAAATTATCGAACGAGAATTGAAATAAAATTGCAAGAATAAAAGCAATTGAAAATTTGAAAGCAATTCTAATGCATTGATTATTTTTTTATTAGGTCGCGTCGGTGCGGTTTGGAGTGGGGCGTAGGTGCTTAGACGTGGGTACTCGGGAATGAAACTCGGTCTCGTTGGGTCTGTAGTAGACATGGGCGCCGCCTAGGAAAAAGCCGGCGGCGCACTGTGGAACGTCCCCATAGAAAGGGCGTGACATGTACCGTAGTGTGAATGTCTGATAACTGGAAACTGAAATGCATTGTAGAAAGGGGACAATATGACCTTTCAAGTTTTATAATTTTTACCCCTCTAATCACTTTATTTTACCTAATACCGGGTGGAAGGGAAACGCTCTCGGAAACGAATACAGGTGATAGTATTGGTGATTCCTGACGTGATGGCACTAAAAAAATCGCGATCGCATTGTTACAATTTTAGTAGCATTTTCTCAAATTTCTGTACAGCTTCACGTATGGATAGATAAATCAAACTATTATTCTGAAAAACAAAGTAAAAAAGGTCAATATTTCAAAAAAATCGTAATGAAACACGTACATCAGCTGACTGGTTAACGACCGCGGGCCGGTGCCGGCACAGCGCGGCGGCCACCCAACGTTTTGTACGCTTTACATTGCGCGCGCATGAATTACGGAAATACTAAAATCGTAAGTATTATCGCTTAGCTTTGCAAATGAATATCATTTTTCGTTAGTGTTATGGTTCTTCTCTCTTACCGTTCCGGTATAGAGAGCGTTTCCCTTCCACCCGGTATATAGCACCAAAGTTGAAGTATCGAACACTGTCGAAAATGACCTTACTGTTTAAGAAAGATATATGTGATATTTGCAATAGTTTGGAGAAGTATTTTATAAATAAAACGGTTTAATAGGATACACTTATATAAATGCAACTGTTTCTTTTAAAAAGACGCTATATTTTATGGATAAATTAAAGTTTAAAAAAGAAAACGAAGTGTTTAATAAAATCTGTCATATAATAAAAACGCCACGAAACCCCGACCTAATGATACTTGTGTTTGATAGTTCAGAGTAATTAGGAAATTTCGCTAGAACATTATGTACCCCCCCTCGACCCCCCTTCGAAGAAAAGTAACGAAGTAGGTTTCACGCCTGCTAAAACTGCCAGAGCATCTGCAAGCTGACTACATTGTGTGAATAATGAATATTTCATCAGGTGTTGATATTACACGAAAGCAATCAAGAAGGTTGGTGTAAAAAATTTTTCACATTAAGCTGTCAATTATTGTGTCATATTAATCCATCCTAATATAATAATATTACTCGAAATAAGTTTTTTAAAGTGTTAGGAAACGCCTGACAATTTCTTTTGAGTAAAGTCCTTGAGATTGTAAATTTAGGCGATTTTAAGACAAGTCTATTTTTAATTAATTAGGTTAAAACACACCCTATACTGTATTGTATTTCACTTGTTTAATTGCATTAATGTCAAATTATTGTGTATCTATCCTTAATTTGGTTTTAAACTCGCTTGAAATATAGGATATTTCAGTATTTTTTTCATAGTCATCTGTATTTTTCAAATAAACTACATTGGTAACGGATAGGTCTATTATTCAATAATACACGAAAAAAAAATTCAAATCTGTACGTTGTTGATTTATAATAAGATATGTAAGAGAGTTCAGAAATCAGATCGGCCACCTCTCGATTTGCCTTCAAAAGGAGAGTGCGGCAGCTATTGCTGAACGATGCAGAATAATCACCACGCTAACTTACATTATTATATTATTTACATATATATTTATGTAATTATTATTATTTACATATATATTTATGTAATTATTATTATTAATATATATATTTATGTAATATGTACTTTATGTATTTATTATATTTATAATGTTACTTATATTATGTTTTGTATTTAATTTACATACCTATTTATTGTGGATTTCTTTGTTTACTTTTATTTACGTTTATTCTCATCTCCAATATCAAGTTATCTGATGCACCTACCTTATGTATCTCCGCACCACCCTAAGGTTGACTGGGAGAGAATGCCTTTGGCATTAAGTCCGCCAATATACAATTGTATATAAAGTGCAAGTAAATAAATAAGAGTTACTCATGTCACGCCCTTTCTATGGGGACGTTCCACTGTGCGGCGGCGTGCTGGTAATTTTTGGTCGACGTCGGTGTAGCGCCGGCGCACAGAGACTATGCCGCCCTCACACCCGCCACTGCAACTTCTGGTCCGCCCGGTAACAGACGAGGGAAGATAAGACGTTCTAAAAGTTTACCTAGAGACAGTAATAGGTCTATATGACTTGGGGTCCTCGGGAGACTTATCGCCACTTTTAGGTATTATTCGAATGAAACCGGAACGCCATATTCGCGGAAATATATCTTAAGCAATACATCGGGTAAAGACAGTTAGTAACGGCTCACCGACTGATTTACACGCTTCTTTAATCATCTTGTTGGATACTTTATCCTCACCGAAGGCTTTGTTTAGCGGTAAAGATCTAACGATGCTAATAGATTCATCAAACGTTGCGAGGTTTGAGACAGGAGAGTTTGGCATTTCCGCGGCCCACATTCTAATTTGATTGTGATACTCGCTGTCGTTAACAGTGTCATCGGGTATTAGAGAATTTAATAGAACTTCCGTGGTCTCCTCAATAACAGTCGTATAGCTATTATTCATTTTAATGTTATCAATGTAAGCCAGATGAATTGACTTATTTGCTTTTTAAACTCATGATATAAAGGAGACCACGGGACCACTCTTTATCCAAACGCGCGGCAATTTTACGCAATAAATTACCTTTCGATTTTTGTACTGCTGCTCTATAATGTGACCTGGCAATTTTAAGTGCATTAAAAGCAGATGTAAATACTTCACTAGTGTCACGACGCTTTTTAAGCTTATTAAATCTCCTGCGCGCCCTGCGAAAAGTTCGTCGTAGCTGGAGTTATCGTTATCGCTACCCTCTCTAGGCAGTACTACTTCATCCATATCAACATCCCAAGATATGTTGGCATAGTAATTGTCTAAAGGTCGTATTAGTAGTGTCAACACCTTATCGGGGATGATAAGGCGTGTTGATTTTATTTGCGTGATGAAATGGATTGTCACTTTGCTCGATTCTGGCACACTACTTTCGCTTCTTCCACCTTCATCAATCTCTTCATGCACTCCCGCCTGTTAATGGTACTTTTGATGTGGCCTTTACTCAGAATGTCAAATATCTGACATTCGAAGGTTCGGTGCGGTCGGCCCCAACCAGCCCTTCCATCCACATTCGCCTTATATATCGCGCCTCTTTGTCAGTTTCCTATTATCCATCTTCTCCAAGTGCCCAAAAACTATTTAGTATACCCTTCTCAATTTAGGTCACTATATCCTCTGTCACTACACACATGTCCATCACCATAGTATTCCGCACTCTATCACGCCACACATGATTATTAACGCTCATTTCCACTGTTTTAATCTTACTTTCGGGCTATCTTATACCCAGATAAGACACATATTAAATAAATTTTACCATTTACTAAATTTAGTGTAACATTAATTTTAATTTGCTTTTATGTATCAGGCATAAATAATGTACTTATCCCAGAATAGATCACCATTATTTATATGAAGATCGTAACTATTTTAGTAGATACTTGGAATAAAAGCTATGATAGTGACAACCCTATCCAATAAATTCAAAATCAGTAACCCAGCGGTCCTGCTACGTACACACTTGATATTTAGTGTCAAGATAGTGCCTTACGTAAGCTTCATTCTGATCTTAAAAAATAATGCGGGACTTGTAAGATTTTCGAGAAAAAAAATATTTAAAAAGTAACAAAAAACGATTTTGAAGTGGTAAATTGGCATTTTTTTACATTTCTTTTACATGGTATTGTAAACCTATACAATTCCCACTAGAATAGTGCATTTTATTTAAAAAATGTGGACAAATAAACGCGCAAAAACGGCTCTGACTTTTACTCAGTATTTCAGAAAAACCTTATATCTTCTAAACTAATTGAAAGAAACATTTCGGAGTTACACTCGGTGTTTGTAATCGTCCATATCTACCCGTTAAGAATATAAAAATGCATGTTTGCAACTCGACCAAAATTTCACACTGTGTTATGTTTTTCGAGCGTATGTATGTATGAATGTATGCATATTGTTGGAAATTGGTAACACTGCATTTAGACTTTTGTTTGTGAGAAAACTTAAGTTCTTTTTTCTTTTTGACCACGGTCTCCGAAACAGAAACAATGTATTATACAAGAACTGTTGAATTTAAATAAATGTTAATAAAATGAATAATATCAACATTAGCTGTTTAATACGATAACTATTAAATAAAATTTACTTGAAACCTGTTAAACTGGCCCGTATTGTTTCAGGTTTTATTTTTGTTATTATAGATAGCTGTGAACCACCCAAACAAAACTAAACAAGTAAATTATCTTTTATTACTGAGTAAGTAGTCAAGCCAGTAACAATAAAACACAATGCATAGCTAGAGTAGCGATTCAATTTTATTTCATAATGATAAAAGTACATACGAATATATTTTGACAATCGATAAAAACTTTATTGCAATTATACACTTAACAAACACATTGATTGAAATTCCATTCCGACAAGTTCTTAAACTAATTTGTTACTTGCTATCGCTGAAGCCAGTATTATTATCGTGGAATTTTAAAACCTACTCCTTCAACTCATGTTGTTATCTCCTACTCTCTTTCCAAGATGCGTTCGGCGCAACATTCTTTGAATACGTTTGGAAGGATATGCCTTTTCGCCGGTGAATTGCCGGTCGTCAGTCTCTGTTGGTCACTAGCACCCTCGCGGTATTCCATGCTACTCGGTGGACACAGCTCTAACTAGCGAGGAGGGTCTCAGTCACGTGCATATTGTCCAATTTAAAAATCCAGATATGTAAACTTCAAATTAACTGGTCATTTAAAAGGTCAAGTTTTTTATACTACTATGTTTCAATCAAAGTGTAAAAGTTGAAGAACTATTTTCAAATGGACTAAGTGCTTCTAAATAGTTATAAAAATGTAATAAGAATAGATGAAACCCGGGCTCAGCTTTGTAACTAATTAAGTATTCAAGGAATAATCTTCATAAAAAAATTTAGGATACGAGACGGTATTGGCAAATAGAAAATATTAAGAAACATACAGCCGTGTGCAAACAACGCACATTCTGATATTTATACCTAATTTCAATATACTTTTCAAAGAATTATAATGAAATATGAGTTTAATGAATATAAAAAACTTGGCTCATTTTTACCAATTAGTTGCATATTAAAAGTTATACGTAGTAAGGACGTTAATATTAAAATTGAAAGACTAATTTAACGAGAATATATCAATAGGCACATAGAAATTCACACACAAAAGCTCTTTGATGTTTATACTAGCTCCATCACACTATATTTAAAAAGTTCATGACAGAGCAAATCTGAATATCATATTATTTTGGTTTAAAAATTTGGCTCGTAGAAGTAATATGTCGCAATTATTATTAGTAATGTTAACCACGTCAACTTTAAGACTGACTAAGTAATAAATTCGGGACGCTTAGAAGTTGGAAGACTACAAATTCGAGCAAATATATTGTTTGGAAATTAGTAAATATATTATCTAAAATTCATAGCTAGTGGAACACAGACGTAACTATTCGCCTTGTAATGATAGTATACAAAAGATATTTTCGCACAGGCAATATTAAAAAAACACAATGCAGAGCACGGGTATCATCGTTTACATCAGGACTTCACACAGAGCATTACTTTTGGGGCTTTAAGAACCAACATATACTTAGCTGCAAACATCTAAGACGTAGAACGATCAAGAACATTTAAGACAACGTCCTCTTTTATAGTATTCATAGATTATAAAGAGGACCCTCTACGCATGACCAAATATAAAGATAATATATCAGCTTCTTAGAATTTCTTTTCTCTCTCGTTCCGTGGTTAAATCAGCTTCCTCTGACTGGATCTTGCACAAGATCTAGTGGGAGCCGAACGTTTCATTTTTCTGAAATTAATTGTTCTAATTTAGTGCACATAATACACACAATATACATTTTTTTCAAGTGGACGATATCCCAGTCGCGAATGGAACGGTCTGCCGAGACAATGTCCGGAGGTTCAAACCCCAAGGCACACGACTCGTGACTTTTGAAGTTACGTGTGTATTGTTTATCAATAATAATCGTTCGCTTTAACGATTAAGAAAAACATCGAGAGGAAACCTATGTAGTTTGTTGCGAGAATTCTCCATAAGAATCTCGAGGGTGTGAAGTCTGCCAACCCGCACGAGGCCACCCTGGTGGACTAAGGCCTAACCCCTCTCAGTAGTAGAAGAGGTTTGTGCTCAGCAGTGGGCGGTATATAGAACAGGGCTGATTGCATTGTATTGCATATACATTTTTCATTCTCTCGTTATCTTGGTCGTAACACTCTTGGCAGAGTGGTCGAGGTCATCATAGTATTTGGAGCAGGTACAACTTAGCCGTAGCCGCACTTTTGTTTGTCTGAGAATTGCGCCTCGACTTGTCTTGAATAACATATAGTAAAACCCTAAAATTCACCTAGTTTGTTCAATGTCTTGGTCATCACTCACCATCAGATCTCGCTCGTCTGTAACTGCTATATAAAAGTCTGTAACGCACCTGGCTTTCAACAGCCTTTCCATGTCACACTTGCTGATCTCGAATGCTTTCTCGAAGGTTGGGGCAGCTCAGTGTGGAAACTGTAACAAATACACGTAACATGAAAATGTTCCAGTTCAGTTTGTATTTCGTTGACGTTGTATTGCCTATATGCCATGGCTTACTACTAATAATCAGTTTCCTATACTGCACAAAGACATTAAACAGTTTAGTTATAGATAGACCGGGCATCAGGACCAAATTATTCATTCAAAAGTTATTACCAATTAGAAAATTTTGGGAGGAAATATGCTAATTTGCACGTTACGATCATGTCGAAGTATGTGCACGTGCATTTCATGTAGGCGTTTTGCTATTTCATGGTATATCGAGTTACTGACGAACGTGCTCAAAATGTTTGTATGAGAATTTCCCATTGTCCGCTTAATAATCTTATCTCTTTGGTACTACACAATTACCCAACCTGCATTATAAATACGGGAGTGAAGAGTTTTGAATGTTTGTTCTAAATAAATGCATAAGGTAATTTGGACGATGATAAAACTGGCACAGCAACAGAGTAGGTACTGGATTCAAATTAAGACTACATTTTTCCAGGAAAACACACAGGGGAACTTATATATCGGATAAAAGACCAACCGAGTTGTAAAGGCATAATATTATGTCGATAGTATACGCATACACGTAAGGATACAATTTACAGTTTCCACTTTTTCCACCCAAGCCTGACAAAACATCATGTGCATCAGGCTATCCGATGCCTGTTTACCACATCCACTTACACTTTTAGTTCACAAAACAAACTCACCTCTAATGGCACAGCTCAAAGGTTAATATATAAAAGGACTAAAATGTTAATTATAAATAATTTAAATGTAAAGCCACGTTCATACAGCATCATAAATGTCCAGCAACATTCTGTACATCTTTTTGCACAGATTGTTCCTGGACATTTGGGCTCCATCGGACACTCGACTCGAAATAAAAGCCAGTTAAATCCACACCCTTCTATTGATCCAGGTTGGTAATGATAACAGCGACATCTGTTTCAAAAATAGGAACTGGTCGTGGACTACTAACTGGGCGTTCGTTTTACGGAATCTGTACCTACTAATCCTTATTGGTAAAATGTAAAAATATCTAGTCAATTAATGTAAACTAGTATGTTTCAAATCTTACAACCTCAGTACTTATTGTTAGGAAGAAAGTAGCAGCATAAATTAATAACAATATCATTCAAGCACTCAGATCTCTTAAAAGGTTTGTAGATTTTAGCATGGAAAATGTTTTAATTCAACTGATCGCGTACCTATAGGCGATTTGATATTTTGAATTTGTTCAGCTACTTATGTAGCTGACTGTACCGCAGTCATGTTTAAAATGGGATATCTATCCGGATATTGTAATTAATGTGAAAAGAACTCTGACCGTGTGCTGCGCTTTCAGTTGAATCACTGAAACAATTTTGATGTAAATTTTACTACATACAAAGTTTTTACTTAATTTCTGGTTTTGTTGTGTGTATCATCATCCAGCCAGCCAGCTATTCTACGCTATGCCAGCCAGCTAGCCAACGCCATGCCAGCCAGCCAGCCAGCTAATGCTATGCCAGCCAGCCAGCCAATGCCATGCGAGCCAGCCAGCCAGCCAATGCCATGCGAGCCAGCCAGCCAGCCAGCCAGCCAATGCCATGCGAGCCAGCCAGCCAATGCTATACTAGCCAGCTAGCCAGACAACGCTATGCCAGCTAGCCAACCAGCTATGACATCTCCTTGTTCCGTGCCATAGTTAGCTAGCCTCCTTGCAGCTAGCCAAACGCAAGAGAAAGAAGAAACTTTTAAATTTAGAATAAGATGTTGTTTTTGAGAGATTGTAAAAAAGTGAAGTCTGTTTATTGTTTTTTGGGATGGTGGGCGAGCGATACAAAATAACGATATAAAATATAACTATTTTCCTACAAATCCTGCCTTATCAATAAGTGTCCAAGCCCTTTCTGTTTCACTCAGAAGTGGTATATACAAGATGAAGCGTCATCACCACGCTGCCGATGCATCAGGTCACCTGGTTCGCCCCCCTGGATGGAATAATCCGTCAAGATCGAACGAGGACCCTACTATTCAGGATGAAGGCGACGCCACGCCACCAGCTCGGAAAATCCTACGTGAGCTACTACAAAATGAGGTACAAAAAGCCATCCACGAACTTCACGTAGACCCATATATGTCTACCAAGCCAAAGGGTTTTCGTGCAGCATCTCTTATTTCGGAGTTTGACCCAGACAGCGAAGATTGTACCACGGTAACCGCATGGCTAAAGAAAATCGATCAGATCGGCGAGATTAATGGTTGGAGTGAGACTACTAAGGCATTTCATCTACAAGACAAATTGAGGGGACAAGCGCGAAAATGGTATAACAGGCTGGACGAGTATGATCATTCCTGGGCAGATTGGAAGCAAATGTTGACACGTGCTTTTCCACGATATCGTGATTACGGAAACATGCTAGACGAGATGATGAACAGAAAAAAGTTACCTGCAGAATCAATGACAAAATATTATCAAGAGAAAGTGGCCATGTGTTTCCGGTGCAAGTTGACTGGCAGTGCGACTATATCCTGCATTATTCGAGGCTTGCCGTCATAACTTCAAGCCAATGCTCGAGCGTTTCAATGTGAGCGACCCGAAGAACTGTATGAAGGGTTCCTGTGTGCTTTAGATGATTACCAACCACCATCCATTGGATTCCGGCAGACAAATAAAGATAGCAACGTAGGGGGTCCACGACAGAACAATGACAAGAAGAAAACCATGTTCAATCCAGAGGTTGACCCCTGCCCGCGCTGTAGTAAAACCGGACATCTATTGCAAAGCTGCCCACTTCCGGATATGCGTACGTGCTTTAAGTGTGGGTACATCAAGGTCATCAATACCGGCACCAAAAACATCACCTGGGCGCAAGGAGATGTGCTGACCACAGCAGACAGCTGTACTATCTCACAGCCACCAGCAGATGTACAGGTCGGTGAACAATCTAGCTATAATTTGCCCATATCAGCTAAGAGCAATGCCAGTGTCTATAATAGCCAGCCTATAGTTTCTGTGTTGCACACTAGTTAGAGTTTGAGATTAGGTCAGGAGAATTAAATAAAAAAGATAAGAACAGTTTAATCAATATATTATTAAAATACAAAGATTGCTTTGCTAGTAATACACAAGAACTAGGATGTACAGACTTAATACAAATGCAAATTAAATTAACAACTGATCGACCCGTTTATCGACAACCATACCGTATGTCACACAGTGAGCAGGAGATAGTGAGGGCCAAAGTTTCCGAATTGTTACAAGCGGGTATCATTCAAGAGTCTGAATCTTCTTTTGCATCTCCAGTTATACTTGTTAGAAAGAAAAACGGTGATTATAGGCTCTGTGTTGATTATCGGGCCCTCAATTTTATTACGATTCGGGACCGATATCCTCTTCCTAATATTGATGACCAAGTTTCGAAATTAGCGGGAAAAAGTTTTTTCACAAGTCTTGATTTGGCACAGGGGTACCACCAGGTTAAAATAAACCCGGAAGATATTTACAAAACGGGATTCACTACTCAGCAAGGTCATTGGGAGTATACCCGCGTTCCGTTCGGATTAGCAAATGCTCCATCAGTTTTCATGCGGCTAATGAATAAAATAATTAATTCTATGAAACGTCCGACCGATTTCACCCGCGACTGCAATTTATCTTCTTCCCAAACAAGCTGTTCGAAAATGAATGACACTGACTCTGACAGTAACTTGGCAAATGTTCGATTCCTGAACGAAACCGAAGTGTTGGCATTTTTGGACGACTTGTTGCTACCTTCAATCGATATAGCATCGGGTTTAGAAATTCTTGAAATTGTATTAAAAAAATTTAGATCTGAAAATTTAAAACTTAATATAAAAAATGTTCGTTTTTACAAGATAGGATAACCTATTTTTAGGCCATGAAATTTCGTCTGAAGGTATTCAGCCGGGTAAGCTGAAGTTAACAGCTGTATCAAAGTTACCCATCCCTAGAAACTTGCATGAAATACGTCAGTTTCTTGGGCTTTGTAGTTATTTTCGGAAATTTATCAAAAATTTCGCTATTATCGCCCATACAATGACAAATTTAACCAAGAAAATAAACGTAGTTTGGACTTGGGAAAACGAACAGCTGCACAGCTTCAATGAATTAAAAAAGTGTCTCTGTACGAAACCAATTCTGGCCTTCTATGATCCTGCTTTGCCAATAGAGGTCCAGACAGATGCGTGTAAAATAGGAGTAGCAGGCATTTTGCTGCAAAAACAACTTGACGGTACGTTACGCCCTGTTATGTATTTTAGTAGGGTTACCAGTAGGGAAGAAAGCATGCATCATAGTTACGAGCTTGAAACACTCGCGGTTGTCGAATCATTACGGCGGTTTAGGGTGTACGTTGTAGGTAAACATGTCAAAGTAGTGTCTGATTGTACAGCTGTAAGGGCCACCCTGACAAAGCGCGATATGATTCCTCGTATTGCCAGATGGTGGCTTTTAATACAGGAGTTTCATATGAGTATAGAATACCGACCTGGAAATCGTATGAAGCACGTAGATGCACTGAGTAGGAATCCGATAAAACGCGTAGATGTAAAACGTCTAGAAATATCTGATTGGTTTTATACAGTAGTACAAGTTACTGGTTTCCCAAAATGACAAGATTCATTCGTAAATATGTTACTGCATGCTTACATTGTGCTTATGGAAAAGGTGATTATGGAAAGAAAGAAGGAAGTCTCTTTCCAATTCCCAAGCCTACTGAACCTATGTGTATGGTTCATATAGACCACTTAGGGCCATTTTGCAAAACCAAAAAGGGTCATCAATATAATATGTTGGTCCTTACTGATTCATTTACCAAATTTGTTATAGCTGAACCCACCCGAACATTCAATTCGGTTGAAACCATTAAGTACTTAAAAACATATTTTGCTTGTTTGGCTATCCTCAAAAATTAGTCAGTGATCATGGAAAAGCTTTTACCAGTCGCAATTTTAAAAGATTTTCATGTGAAAATAAGTTCAGACATATCTTAACAGCCATTGCATGCCCTCGAGCCAATGGTCAAGTGGAACGCACTAACAGAACCATCTTGAATGCATTACGTGCCACTGACCCAAGTGAAGCTGCTAATAATTGGTCCAATTGTTTGCCTGATGTTCTTTGGGGAATAAACAATACGATCAATGAAAGTACTACATTTGTTTGAGGATTCATGGTTAGGATACCGTCTACGGAGCGGGAGTGAGCCTATATCTCACTTGCTTTACATGGATAATCTCAAGTGGTTTGCATCAAAACAATCGGAATTGATTGAGTTGTTAAAAATAACTGAAACATTTAGCAACTCAATCAATATGGAGTTTGGTGTAGATAAATATCCGGTTATCCATGTGAAGCGAGGAGAGGTTGTGGTCTCTGATGACTTACAAGTCTCAGAGACTGTAAGACTTAGATCCCTTTCCGAGACGGAAACCTACAAATATCTGGGTATGCCTGAGGCACTGGGTATAATGGGTGCCGACGTAAAACAATCTGCGAGGGAACGTTTCTTCGGCCGTCTGACAAAAGTACTTAACAGTTTTTTGTCAGGTGGAAACAAGATTCGTGCTTTCAACGGTTGGGTTATGCCTGTACTCATGTACTCTTTTGGCATACTCAGATGGGCACAGACCGAATTGGACGCACTGGATCGAAAGGCCCGGACCCTACTGTCTACACATCGTATGCATCACCCACAATCGTCAGTTATGATGCGGGGGCCGAGGCTTACTTAATGCTAAAGACTTGCATAACCGCGAGTATGCAATCTCAGGGATTATTTCCTCCACAGCGAAGTGGGCATGCATAAGGTTGTAGTCATGGTGGATAAAGAATTTACCCCGCTTTCCTTGGCAAATGAGAACTGGCGAAAACCTATGGCGATGGGCATTAAGGAACGCGAAGAGATATGGAAGAGCAAAGAATTACATGGTCGGTTCTATCGGGCCCTTCACGGGCCTGATGTGGACCAGCTTGCATCCGTATCTTGGCTACGTTTTGGTAACCTTTTTGGGGAAACTGAGGTTTTGTCTTTGCAATTATGGACGAAGTTATGAAGACGAACAATTATAGGAAATACATCATGAAGGACGGTACGGTCGACATCTGTCGGGCATGCCACCGTCCTGGTGAGTTAGTTAATCAGGCATGTGATTTCCAGTTGTCCGTATCTTGCTAACGGCGAGTACTTGCATAGACATAACCTAGTAGCCAAGATCATACACCAGCAAGTTGCTCTTCGGTATGGTCTTGTGACTCCTGAAGTGCCATATTAACAGTTTAATGCCTCAACCAGTTCTCGAAAATGATCATGCAACGCTGTACTGGGATCGATCTATTATTACGGATAGGACTATTGTTGCCAATAAGCATGATATTGTAATAGTAGATCGATTGGCGCGCCGCGAAATACTTGTTGACGTCACCATTCCACCATGACGATAACCTTGTTAAGGCTGAAAAGGACAAAATGTCTAAATATTTAAATTTGGCACATGAAATTACTGACATATGGGATGTGGACTCCACAATTGTTGTTCCGATTGTCGTTTCTGCTCATGGGTTGATACTAAAGAGTCTCGACCAACACCTCCAGAGGCTCTCAATTGGTCGTTGGGTCAAGAGCCAGATGCAGAAAGCAGTACTTCTGGACACAGCACGCATTGTGAGGAGATTCCTCACTTTGAATCCCTGACCACCGGTGGCTGGGGTCTTGAGCCTCGCCATCGGCGGGTAATTCACTTTTTAATATTTTTTTATGTATGAATTTTGTTTTTTATTATATATAAAGGCCAATTTTCAGATAAACCTGATGAGATTAACAACATGTTTATGGATTTCTTTGAATCAGTCTATGAGCCTTCTTTTCTAGACACTAGCGAATTTACATCACCTGGAGACATAAACGATAAATCGTCAATTATCTCTAGTATAACACTAGATAGTCAGAAAATATTAAAAACTCTGAAGGCTTTAGACTCTACCAAGGGTGCCGGACCAGATAATCTTTCACCTTACTTCATCAAAATGACCGCAATCTCAATCTACGTCCCTCTGCATATTATTTTTAATAGATGTCTCTCTGAAGGCACCTTTCCTGAACTGTGGAAAAGGGTCAATATAACACCAGTTCATAAAACAGGATCTAAACAACATGTTATAAATTATCGTCCCATCTCCATCTTATCTGGACTGTCTAAGCTCTTTGAAAGGCTAGTCTATGACGAAATTCATAAACCCATCTACCAAATTATTATAGAACAACAGCATGGTTTTATAAAACGAAAATCAACAACTACTAACCTGATCACATTCTCGGATTTTCTATTCAATAACATGGACCAACATGTACAGGTTGACGCAGTATACACAGATTTTAGTAAGGCCTTCGACAAAGTGGATCACAAATTGTTACTCACTAAAATCGCTTACAATGGTATTCGCGGTGATTTAATGCGTTGGTTCACATCCTATGTTTCAAATCGATCTCAAAAGGTGGTTGTCAAGGGATTTCAATCATCCTACAGTCGTGTTACGTCTGGCGCACCCCAGGGATCAATCTTAGGACCGCTTTTATTTATTCTGTTTATTAATGATATCAATAAATGCTTTTGGAATTCAAAATTCTTACTGTATGCAGATGATTTAAAAATCTATAGATCCATAAAGAGTATAGCTGATAGTCATAAACTTCAAGAGGATCTGGATCGCTTTTCTGACTATTGTGAAAGGAACAAACTTCATTTAAATATCTCGAAATGTCTATCCATTTCTTTCACTAAAAACCGTCATAAAATATCCTATGACTATAGCTTGCATGAAGCAATTTTAACAAAAGTTAGCTCTGTTCGAGACCTTGGAGTCACTTTTGATGACAAGTTACGTCTGGATCTGCATATCCATAACATTACTAACAGTGCTTACCGCATGTATGGCTTTGTTATGAGGTCTGCCATTGATTTTAAGCATATAAGTACATACATTCATCTTTATAAATCAGTTGTCCGATCCCAGTTAGAATACGCGACGATAGTGTGGAACCCGTATTATCATAAATACACAGAAAACCTGTAGCGAATTCAAATCAAATCAAATCATTTATTCGCTTGTGATACATAGGTGGTTACAATGTTGGTATAGTACTTATGCTAAGTGCTCTATGATCAGCCTCATATTGGCATACAAACGTGGCTTTAAATATTTTAACTATAATATAATCACTAAGCCAAATGGAATTTTATATAATTATATTGTAGCAAAATATAAAATAATTAATATAAAATAAAATTATGTCAAACGTAGATTTACTTATATTATTAGATTGCTAAAATGTCAAATTATTTAATATACAAATTAGAAATTCTTTATAATACCAAATTTATAATATATATATAATCAAAAGAATTTATTTATTGTGCCTGTAGAAGTTCTAATGTCACATTATATAATATTAATTAAAAATGTCATTTACAAAATCTAACACACCATAATAACATTTGTTATGTAGAAGTTTCATCAATTCTCTTTTGAATTTGTCCAGACTAAGGTTTTTTAAAGATTTAGGTAACTTATTGTACAACACTGGAGCCATATAGAAAATACTTTTACGGGCTAATGCTGTATTACATTTGAGTGTACATAATTTATTTGGGTCTCTTTATGGTCTTTTGTAAACTTTTGAGGCTTGTTCAAACAAATTTAGGTTGGACTTTACGAATATACACACTTCATACAAGTATAGAGATGGTAACGTTAGTATTTTGTGCTTTAAATAGTAAGGTTTACAACTATCATCACTTTTTAATCCAAACATTGCTCTTAAACATCTTTTTTGTGCTTTAAAAATAATGTCCCTGTCTGTTGCATTTCCCCAGAAAATTATTCCATATCTTAAATTAGATGCTACTAGTCCATGATATGCAGCCAAAAGAGTACTAGTATTGGTAATAGTAGCCAGCTGTTGCAGAGCATATGCAGCTTGACTAATTTTTTTTGATAATTTTTCAATATGTTGTTTCCATTTTATTTTGCTGTCTATGATTAGTCCTAGAAATTTTGTGGTATTTACTTCTTCGACAGCTTGATTATTATAATTTATTCTAAGATGATTTTGGCTGGTTTGCCTTTGACTAAAGGTCATCATTTTGGTTTTTTCTATGTTTGCCTTAAGATTGTTTTCACATAACCAATGAATGATGTAAATCAGGGTGTTATTAATATCTTGTTCAAATGTTAATTTATTTGAACATCTAATAGAAACTGTACTATCATCTGCAAAAAGTGAAATTGGATTAGGGGTTGCACGAGGTAAGTCATTTATGTAAAGAATAAACAGTAGTGGTCCCAATATGCTCCCCTGCGGTACACCGTACAGAACCGTTCGACTGTTAGATATATATGTATCTTCTTTTTTTGTTTTAAGATTAATTTTTGATAGTTCCGTATATTGTTTACGTCCTTTAAGATAAGATTCTATGAGATGATTTATAATAATTCAACGAAAATTTCTTAGATCCATGAACTATCGGTGTTTTCGGAACTTCCCACCTTATAATGAGTTACTCAAACACTATAATATTATGAGTTTAAAAGCTAGAAGACTGTATCTAGAAATGATGTTTCTCTTTGATATGTGCAATCATAGATATAAATGTAGTGAAATTAGTAATAAGTTATGTTATGTTGTTCCTAGAACTATTGTAAGACGAGAGGTGCGTGCACGCCCGTTATTTGCCGTATCTTCTTGCCGTACTAACGCTGGACTGCGTGCACCTCTGCGTCGTCTCAGTACAAATTACAACAAATTTTTCACGGAATTAGATTTATTTGCTATGTCTACTAGTAATTATAGAAAAACACTCGTTCGAATAATTAATTCTTCAAATTTGTAATAGGTAAGTCTGATTAGTATGTAGTTTAATGTCATTGTCTATCACTCACACTCGCAATCACTCTTCACTAAATAATATGTCGTGGACAACGCTGTGAGTTGCTCATTTGTATTTCTGTATGAAATATTAATTTGTAATGCGCAATGTGTAACTGTTTGTTGGTTCCTTAAATAAATAAAATAAAATAAAATATAAAAATGTAAAAAAAAAATTAATAATGAGAAATAATAATAATAATTGTTTATAAACAAATTTATTACACATAAAAATTAGGACATCAACGACCGTAAAGTACACTCATTATAATTAAAACATGTAAGAACCCTATGCAGTTTTATAACGGTAACATACTGAAAGCTAATTCATCGATATAAATAAATGCACGACACATACATATAAAGAAATATGGGCTTGAAAAGTAATAAATAGTTTACAAATAAAAACGTAGCACATTTGTACGAGGCCTCAATCCGTAATAATGCACTTATAAATGAATTATTTTACAATGTGATGAAACCGAAAATACTACACCAATATCTTCGTGCATTCATACGAGCCGCAAATAGATAAAAAATACTTGTATTGTATAAAAATATTCACTTCTAGAAAAACACATTAAAAATATAATTCCAATAAAACACAGTACATTCGTACGAAGCCCACCTCGTGAAAATGTACTTGTAAAAAAAGGTATATATTCACTTGTACAATAACATATAGAGATCATCATCATTAAAAAAACAGAATACAACCGCACGAAGGCCAAAATCATGAAAAAGGAAATTTCCCTTATAATACAATTAGACATCGAAATTATTACAAAATAAAAACGAAAAATATTCATCCGACTCCTCATTCATAAAGATGCCCTAATAAATTTATTCATTTTTACACTATGATAAAACCGGAATTTCTACATCAAAAAACGTTGTGCATTCATACGAGACAAGAATTCATAAAAACTTACTATGTAGTTAAAAAAAATATCAAAAATATAACTCCAATAAAACGTAGTACATTCATACGAAGCCCCAATTCGTAAAAATATATACATTTCTTTGCACAATAACATACTAAAAATCATGACATAATTAAAAACGTAGTACATTTGCACGACGACCAACTTCATTGAAATATACTTGTGAAAAATATGAATTTCCACCATAATATAAAATATAGAAATTATTAAACCAATTAAAAAGTAGTACATTCACACGTTTCACAAATTCGTATATGCACGAAAAAGAAGTAGGTTCTTGCAAATATAATATAAATCAAAATTATTAAACATCAGTCAAAATATAATAAAGAAATACGAATCCCAAATCCATAAAAAATCCTAAAGCAAAAAAGTACTTCTTCACTAAAATATCAAAATAATGACACCAAATAACGTAGTGCATTCGTAGAAAGTGCCAATTCGTAAAAATAAACTTATAAAAAAATATATTGACCAGTGAAATAACATAAAAACGATTACACCAAAAAATGCAGTCATCATCAGCCACATGACGTCCACTGCTGAACACAAGCCTCCCAACTAAAGATATCCAGACGGACTTGTCAAAAGCGCCCTGCCTCCAGCATGTTCCTGCGACCTTTATCAAGTAGTCTGTAAAAACGCAGTAGATACAATTCGTACAAAGCCTCTTTTCGTAAAAATGCACTTTAAACCTAAAATAGAATTTGAACGTATTATTACATCGAGTTATACAATACACCAAAACATCAATCTGGTCTCTTCCAGTCTTCCAGTTTTTACCCTAGTCATTCATACCTATACGCACAATCCCAGGACAATTGTTACCTTCTCAATAATCCCTGCAGTCCGGGGGAAACCCAGGAATACATTAAATGCTGAACACAACATAAATTAAAACTCGCACAGGGCACAACAAATTAACAGCTCCGATCTTATAGTGACTCCAAAAAAAGCTAATAGGCTCGGATATTAATTCAGTCTTCTATAAATGTAAAGCGTTTATCAAAAATAGGTTATCATCGTAACGGTATAAAACAAATACATTAAACTCTTGAGCATCTTCAAATTAACATAAACTCTATAACAGCCGTTCATAATTGTGAACTCCTAATGCAGCCTCATAATTGGAAGAAACAATTCTGAATGATTGTTATTCCTTATCCTATTCTCAATAATAATAATAACAATCTATTATAATGGTGCGCTGGTATATGGTGCCTCGGGTTCCTCCAACGTCTTCGGCTCAATAAAGATGTTGAAGCACCTATCAAGATGTGGAACAGTATACCAAGTACTCTTCCACCTTTGTAAATAAGCTAGTCTACATAGTTATGGTGACAATCCAGACGCCCACAATCTGGATAGCCGCCACTTTCTGCAGACCGCTCTCTATGCTGTAGCTTTGCGGATTTATGTATTTTAAAAGATAAGTAATACAGGGTTGCCACTTAACATAATAAATTATAAATGGAGATTAGTTTGGCCCCCGCGTGTAGAGGTCGTATTTGTGTTGGGCACGCGTGATGCTGCCTAGTAACCATAGTAGGCGGTCCGGTCTCGATTTAAACATGAAGATAAAAACTGACTGCGGAGCCAACGGTCAAGCTTCGTCGGAGCTGGCTTCTGCTCTGGTCTCATGATGTTACTTTACTAGTTGTTTTTTCTCTGGAATCCTGTATGTTGCGTGGATCCGATGTTCAAATTTATTCCAGACAATGTTACGTGCTGTGTAGGTGGTGCACCTGTAATAATTCAATTGCCTTGTGTAAACATTATGTTACAAATAAACACCGCTTAATTAGGCAAACTAATTAGGAACACTGCACTGGTACCGATTAAGGTATTCTTTGAAGACGTGTAATTTTTTTCCTATGGGATTTTCATGCGTATGTCAATGTTGATAAAGCCAACTAATGCCCTGTTTATGTCAGCAGTAAGTAAAATAAAATATAGTTGCACAATAATACTTAATTTTAATAATACTTATTTAATAATAACTAAAATATAACCCACCCGAGTTAACTATTTTCGAGATACTACCACTACCACAAAGAAAAATATATTATACTGGCATTAAATTTTAAAATGTTGCTCGGTGTCGTTTTTGTGAACTTTATTTTTGAGGCAGAGTTTCTGTACCATTGCATACATTTAAATATTGGACAGAATCATATGACATGTTTCCCTACAATATGCGGGATGACAACTCGGATGACCATCTACTCTCCGACATGCCTCCAATTGATGACGTCATTCGAATCCTTTTAAGTAAAACATCCAACCCACGTTGAGAGAATGAGACCAGATTTTTAGAAACTGCAATAAAATGCATCAACCACCAATAGAGGATGATGATTTATTTATTTATTTATGAGACATCAGAGGTGTCATACAATTAAGGATATGATGATGATGATAAAGACTGGTCCTTAGTTGGTCACAAGTGCAGTCCTCTAAACTGTCATGACATGGAAGTTCTGTTAAAACTGACGTCTGTCCTTGAGTAATCCCCAAACCCTAATAACCCCGACCTGATTATACACATCAAGGCCGCCAGCAATTTGAATCTAATGAGTAAGGATGTCCTAATGTCACAGTTGTTAAACT
The DNA here is from genome assembly GCA_949316025.1 of Lapara coniferarum. Taxonomy (NCBI): domain Eukaryota; kingdom Metazoa; phylum Arthropoda; class Insecta; order Lepidoptera; family Sphingidae; genus Lapara; species Lapara coniferarum. The sequence goes on along the minus strand of OX438933.1, from coordinate 22,446,410 downwards.
TCTTTAGGGTGGCCCATTCCGATGGGACAATTCTTAAAGACACGGTGGTCAATGCGTGCAAGTGTTGCTACAACAGCCGGCTGTCTACGGTAACAGGAATGAATAAGGTCTATATACTTCAACACAGTAAAATCTTTATGATGCAACGTTGTACTGGGATCGATCTGTTATCACGAACAGGACTATTGTTGACAATAAGCCTGATATTGTAATAGTAGTTTTATAAATTCTTTCACCCATATCATGAGTCATATTTACATTATCATGAGTAACTTAAGCTATTTTGTTTCTCGGGGAAAAACAAAGCGAGACTTCTATCTCGGAAAAACTTAATCACGCGGGTGGAGCCGCGGCTGGTATACTATATAAACTAAAGCTGGGTACTGACCAAAGTTAAGGTAGACTAACTTTACAACAGACTATATTTTAAAACCGCTACTAAATTCGAGCCCGTAAAATTGTCACATTCGCATGAAGCAGCTCTCACGTATTTCATCATCATCATCAGCCATATGACGTCCACTGCTGAACATAGGCCTCCTCAAAGATTTCCAGATAGACCTGTCAAAAGCGGCCCGCATCCAGCGCGTTCCTGCGGCCTTTACCAAATCATCTGTCCACCTTGCAGGTGGACGGCCGACGCTGCGCTTGCCAGTACGTGGTCTCCACTCGAGAACTTTTTTGCCCCATCTGCCGTCAGTTCTTCGAACTATGTGCCCTGCCCATTGCCACTTCAGCTTGCTTATCCGTTGGGATATGTCGGTGATTTTCGATCTTCTACGGATCTCTTCATTTCTGATTCGATCGCGTAGAGAAATACCTAGCTGTAATGTATAAAACCTTTTTGTTGATATATGACTTTCTTCTAATAAAATGAAGAGTCTGTCTTTTGAGTGATACTTGTGTGAATAAAACGATTTTCTAAGGCCGAACAAGTTATTCTTTAATTTCTTAGCAACACAACATTTGGCGACGAGGTAAATTTTGTGGAACTATCCAAGAATCATCAAGGATAAATGGCTAAAGAAAATATGATGGGAATTGCCATGTTCGGCAGTGGTCTGACTTTTGATCACCACGGTCAAGAGTGGGACAAGTTTAGAGTCGTTTTTTTTTAATTATTTCCTTGCTAATGGCATTACTCAAAAGTCCGACGAGTCCGACGAAAGGCGGAAGGCGTTATTATTAACGACCTTTAGTGAAGATACATACCGAGTGACTTGGGATTTGGTGTTCCCGACTGATTTGGAGGAAGTAAAATTCAAGGGTCTCATTACAAATTTAAGTAGTCACTTTGTAGCAAAAAAGAGTTCTTTCGCAGAAAGATACAAGTTTTACTCCGCAGTACAGCGACCTGACGAGGAACTAAATGATTGGGCAGCACGGGTACGCAACTTAGCACAACACTGTGGTTTTAAAGCGGAATTACCGACTTCGTTAAGAGATCGTTTTGTGTTGGGCTTGGAAAACACCAAAGAAAAGGAAAGTTATTCGCTGGAAATGTGGATACTTTAACATTTGAAGCTACATTACAGTTGGCACAGAGCATACGGTGTGCCCGTACCGCAGTAGTTTGTACGCGGACTGTTGAAGAAGTTCCAGACCACAAAGTATTCTCGATGCGCACATTGAATTCCTGTATTGTATGTGGGTATAAAGGTCATACAAAAGAAACATGTCGTTTTGTGAGTTACAAATGCAAGATTTGTAATTTGAAAGGGCATTTGCAAAGAATGTGTTAACATCAAATAAAAAGTAATAATTTTTTGGCAACCAATGATGACAAGGCTTTAGAAGGTATTTATGATATTTATAATATTAAATCCGTGAATGGCGAACCGATGCGTAATTACTTATTGTTAGCAAATAAAAAATATTGTGTGAAATAGTGGAAGTGCAGTATCTGTAATTTCTTTTAATGTTTATAAAATGCATTTTGTAAATTTTAATATGAAACCCTGTAAAGTAGGATTGAATTCTTACGATGGCAGTAAAATTATACCACTGGGTTTTCTAACATTATCAGTTACTTATGAAAGTCTTACGTCTGAAATGATTCTTTTTGTTATTAATACAAAAACTGAGCAATCTACGCTCTTGGGTCGAGATTTCATAAATAAATTTAATTTTGAACTTTGTAATTTAAATATAAACTCTCTAGAATCTGACAATAGTTGTGAATGGTTAAGAAACAAGTATTCAGAATTGTTTTCTAACGAGTTAGGGAGATTTAACAAATACAAAATATAATAAAAATAAAATCTGATGCTCAGTTAAACCTCGCCCTGTTCCGTTACCATTAAAAGAAAAAGTAGGAAAAGAATTAGGTTAGTTGAACTTGGTATACTGGAGAAGGTAGATTATTCAGATTTTGCTACTCCAATTGTTCCGGTTTTAAAACCTAATGGCGAGATTAGGATTTGCGGCGATTTTTCGGTACCCCTCATCAAAGTCCTTTACTTGGATAATTATGCGATTCCCCGGATTGAGGATTTATTTGCTAAACTACACGGTGGAGTAGAGTTTTCCAAATTAGATCTTTCTCGCGCTTATCTTCAGCTAGAATTAGATGAGTCTAAGAAATGGACCTGCATCAATACGCATAAAGGTTTGTTCCGATATACCCGACTAGTTTTTGGTTTATCAAATGCCCCATTTATTTTTCAGCGTGCAATTGAACAATTGTTGTCAGGCATTGAAGGAACTTGTATATTTTTGGACGATATTTTGGTTACTGCTCCGAATAGGCAATTACACATTGAAAGGTTAGAACTAGGTCTTGGAAGATTTGTTGATATATAACTTTCTTCTAATAAAATTAAGAGTCTGTCTTTTGAGTGACACTTGTGTGAATAAAACGATTTTCTAAGGCCGAACACGTTATTCTTTAATTTCTTAGCAACACAACACTAGCATAGCCCTTTCCATAGCTCGCTGAGTGACCGTAAGCCGTCTTAGGCGGCCCATAGTCAGAGGCCACGCCTCAGTGCCGTATGTCATCACTGGTAACACACATTGATTGAAGACTTTTGTCTTCAGGCACTGAGGTATTTTGGATGAAAGACCTTGCTTAGTTTCCCGAACGCTGCCCATCCAAACTGAATTCGCCGATTGACCTCTTTCTCAAAGTTGGACCTGCCTAGTTGGACTACTTGGCCTGAATAGACGTACTCGTCTACAACTTCGAGAATTGAGCTCCCAACGGTAATTGAATATTTACAGAACAATAAATATTTTAGAAACTTCTGAAGAAATTTAGAAAACAAATTAGTTGTAACAAATCCTTAGACTAACCTGCGGCTGAATATCACGCAGCTTATGGTCCGGTGCCTGTGTGTAGACCTCGACGGGTTACATCTTGCAGACACGTCCGACACACGCGCGGGCCTCGGAGCCAAAGATCCAGGCAGCCTGTGTAGGTTCCGCCCACTAAAGTATTGATCTAGGTTTTATGAGCTTATGGCGCCCTCTGGAGGAGTATGTCAGTCCCTGCCCCACGCGCCCAGCCTGTTAGGCTGTATTCAGGTGATGACAATGAAAGGGATTTTTAATGTCTTGTTCAACCTATACTAGCTGGCCCGGCGAACTTCGTATCGTTTCAGAATCAATGAATGTTATATTAACTTATTCGTTTTTTATTAAGATTAAATGAATTATCAAAATGAATTAAGCTCAATAATTAATGCACAAAAATCAAAATTAAAAGTTATATTATATTCATATACAGACAGAGAGAAGCAGACTATTGAGTGCGACATGCCACGATATTATATACCTCTTTCACTTTTTCCACATTCATAGTTCTCATCATATATTTTCGCCGATTATGGGCATACCGTTCGTCCGTACCATTCGCATTCGCTCTATAAATACTTTTCGTAACTCGTCTTTCAACCATCCTCTTCACGTGCCCAAGTTATTTCATCATACTTCCTTTAATTTTAATCACCACATCATTGTTCAATTTATAACGTTCTCTAATCATACTATACCCATGCGATAAGGAATAGTGACTCATACATAATATACTGTGTAAGGAGTGCACTTCCACCCCATTCACTCGACTTTCGAGCTTCTTCTGCTAATTCGGCATTCAGTGGCGTGTCTAGTGTTTTGGATGAAGAAAAGCCCAAGCAGACCTAAAAAAAAATTCGCATCTCCGATTCATATAAAATGTGCACCTATAAGAAAAAATAAATATCTAAAAATAAAATAAAGAACCACAACCCGTACCGGGATTCAAACCAGGGCCTCGAAAGCCAGAGATGTGATTTACCTAGATACAGAAAGAAATCCTCCTAGCCAGTCTCGGCCACGGCGGCCAATCTCAACGGAGATCAGCCAGGTACGCAGGAGATATTATAGTGCACAAGTGTGTGCGCAATACACAGGTGCACTCGCTATTCCTTCACTCTCATAGTCCGGTGAGACGGCAATCCGACATGACCGGAGAGAGATCAGGCGCAGGACCAACGGCTTTACGTGCTTTCCGAGGCACGGGGGTATCACACCGCCAACTTCCTGACTCCGAGCTGCGGCTGAGTAATTTTAAAGATGGAAAAACCCAGTCACAATATTTTTGGCTCGACCCGGGATTCGAACCCAGGACCTCAGCGCGCAAATCGTACTCGTAATGCATACTCAATACAACTACGCCACCGAGGCAGTCAACCTACCTAGGTACCTAGATACAAGTATCTGAAATACAGATACAAGATACAAAATACGTATTTAGAATCTTGTATCTAAAATACTTTTTTAATTTCTATTTTGTATCTTGTATTTAGATACATTTTTAAAGTATCTTAGTATTTTCCAAGTACTTAATTTTCTTAAATGCTTTTACTGATTATGTGCAGGACCTCTTAGTGACGTCATAGACTTTAGTGAATGAACTTAGTGAAAAAATCGTGTTATCGCTAGGGTCATTGAACGCTTATAACTCACCCGGTATGGACTGTTTAGTGTTTCATTCGGTGTCATAGTGTAGGTTAGAACTTTGCCTACCCCGCTGCGGTAGCGGGATGAACGTGTGTATAAAATCCGAATAGTTATTTTTAGAAATGTTGCTTGTGTGCATCGTTTGTGTTAAACTTAGAGTAAGTAAATCACAATAACTTTTTTTGTAATGCACATGAGGTTGTTTTATGATGTTTAGTATATAGAGTCACTTAGTGTCTATGTACGAAGACACTTATAGTTTAGGCATATAGACTTAACTTAGGCGCGAACTGAAAATAAGTGTAATCTCGAAAGTGAAAAAGAGGTCCTAGAAAAAGGGAAAGCCCTCTTAGAGCTCCCTACGGTATAGCCCACGAGTACTTAAGCAAATTTGTTTTTTTGTAATATTGAGTTTAAAACGTGTTAGGAGTTTTTGTTTCAATAGAAGCAGTTCGGTACATCAAGAAAGAAAACAGCAAGTAGTCGGCAAGAAAGAAGAAGTCTGCAAGTTTGAAGAGGAAAAAAGGCGCTTATGCAGAGTGGACCATCCTTCCTCATCAGCTGTGGCACGGTGCTACGAGGACGACTTCTGGCTACGTCGCATAGCTACGGCGTAGCAACGAGAGACTACGCGCCGAATATTAACGCCGGGAGAATTTGGCTACCGTTTTGGCTGAACATTATAACTTTCGATTCAGTGTGTGAAATAAACGCTTTTTCCCGATTTTTCGCATTTGTTACTTTGTCACTGGTATCGCCATATTCCCACTCACGCAATCCAGCACACAAACACAACACAGTGCGGGGTGTTGGCCCAGTCTGAGCCCCGCACAGATTACCTATGCCATTTTTACATTAAAGTCTCATTTAAGGCATGGGCCTTATGTGGATACACGTTGCAAGTTTCTTGCCTGTTGCATACAATTAAATTACAAAATAACAACACTTAACCTTCTTGGTTGGTTTGTGTAAAAAGCACATGCTATAATTGCTTAACCGAACATTATGTTCACATGGGTTCTCTCTTTTTTTTAAAACATGAGGGCAGTGAGTCTTATAATATTGATTTTCAGTATCCCATAAACACTCCTAATACTTGAAGCAACCCCCCAGTAAATGGTACACATACATATACAAAAGTCTGTGTACAGAGAAGTCGAAACTTGTAAGCAATAATCATCACCAGCCTATATTTTAGTCCATTGCTGGTCATAGGCCTCCTCCAGTACGCACCATTTTACCCGGTATTCGGCCTGTCGCATCCAGTTTCTGCCCGGGACCTACCACAAATCGTCACTCCACCTAGCTGGAGGGCGCTTGCCGATTCGCGGTCTCCACTCAAGAAGTCGTTTACCGCAGCGGTTGTCGGTTTCCGAGAAGGAAAGAAGACATCATGTTAAGCGTAGAACATTTTTTTAATAAAATTCCGAGACAATTTTTTTTCATCAATAATAAAAATCAAATCAAATTTCCAATAATTCTATTTGTTGATGGACATAAAAGCCACATAAATTATAATGTAAGCGATTGTTGCAAAGAAAAATGCATTACTTTGATAGCCTTATACCCCAATGCAACTCGAATTTTGCAACCAGCAGACGTCTCCGCATTTAAGCCGATGAAAAATGCTTGGAAAAAAAGTGTCTTAAATTGACGTCGCAACAATTTAACAAAAACTTTCGGCAAGAGTTGACTTCGGCTCAATTTTAAAAATTGCTTTAGAAGAATTTATTTATATATCGACAGTAAAAAATGGTTTTAAAGCATGTGGTCTTTGCCCATGGATCCCTGATGCGATAGACTTTACTAAGTGTCTAGGATCAACACACGCTGATAGTAATACACGCCTCAATTCAGAGCAACAAAAACCTATATTAAGCTTGGATGAATTCCGAAAAATAGTAGGCCCTTCTGTAATTAAAAATTTACAACCAAATTCATTGATACAAATTCCCATCAAGGTGCTTTAGTTAATGTATTCAAGTTCTTTAAACCAGAGATTACGAGTGGGCATGAAATAAAGGAAAGTGACAAGAATTCACTTCTAATTGACGATGCGTGGGTTCCAGTGGATGATATTCCCATGGTTGTAGACCACCAGGAAGATATTGGCATATTCGAATAAGTATCAAATGCAGTGCTAAATGAAAATATAGAAATACCTACTGACTACGAAGATGATTTTAACCAATTCGAAAGTATTCGAACTGAAACAAATAAAATGCCGAACATGAACACCTCCGATGTAGATCAGACCATTCAAATAGACACGAATTTGAGTTTCGTTAATGTGAATATGTTAAGTCACGTATACCGCACTCCAGATAAAACAGAATTGAAGTCCAGCTTATTATGGCCCAATACACCTGTACGCAAAGGCAGACACATAGTCAATAAACCTGTATTTGTATTAACTAGCAGTTAGTTCGTTAGAAGTGGAAAAATAAAATTGAAGAAAAAGAGAAATAGAAAACGAAAAAGAGCCACGTTAAACGCCAAGGACAAGAAAATACATTGAAAAATGAAGCTATTCAGTTTAATAAGAAGAGAATAGCAGTAGAATAAAATATTGATAAGAAAATAAAGACTGTTATTAGTAAACATGATGAGTGAGATGAGAGAACACAAAAAGTCCAGTGAAAAAAAAACATACGCAACAAATTATTCTTAAAATGCCTAAACAAGGTTCCCCTGAACCACAGGAAACTGAAAACCTCAGTCAGAACCTAACTAGTAAAATTAAAATTAAATCTGGAATACAGCTAGCTAAACCAAATCCTGGTGATACTACGAGTAAATTGAATGTCATTAGCGATAATAACTATAAATATAGTTAGATCCTGTTCAATGACTTCATTACAAAGGCCATGGATGATGGTAAGCAGGTCGATGTCATCTATACCGACTATAGTAAGGCCTTCGATAGAATAGACCATACGATTCTCATAAATAAGTTAAACCATGTGGGAATTTGCGGTGACCTTTTAAGGTGGTTTTCCTCTTATATTGAAAACAGATCCCAGGCGGTAGTACTTAACAATTATATGTCTAAATGGGTTCAAGTACCGAGTGGTGTGCCGCAAGGATCATTGCTTGGTCCCCTACTATTTACAGTTTATGTTAACGATATTGACCAGTGTTTAAAATCATCTAACTTACTATGCTTCGCTGACGATATGAAAATTTTTATGACGATTTCTACATCTAATGATGCGGCAGCACTTCAGGATGATTTAAGTCGCCTTGAAATATATTGCAATTTAAATAAACTCGACCTCAATCCATCTAAATGTTCCGTCATAACCTATACACGTAAGCGCTCTGTTTTGACTATGAGTTACACACTGGGAGGCCTCATACTACCTAGATGTAACACTATTCGTGACTTAGGAGTTTACCACGATTCTAAGTTAATATTTGATACGCATATAGAATCCGTTGTGATGAAAGCCTCTAAATGTCTGGGATTCATAATGCGGATCTCAAAATGCTTCACGGAAGCTAAGACACTTAAAATTCTATACTGCACTTATGTCAGAAGTCACCTTGAGTATGCATCGCAGATCTGGAATCCTCGTTACAACAAATATATCGATCGGATTGAAAATATACAAAAACGGTTTATAAAATATCTCTGTTTTCATCAAAGAATTCCGTACTGTACTAATGACTACTACCAACTTTGTAAAAAATTCCATCTGTTGCCACTCAGTAAACGTAGAGAAATTGGTGATTACATTTATCTTTTGAAATTATTAAACAATCATATTGACTGTCCCGAACTTCTAGCCAAAATATATTTTAACCTTCCATCCAAAATATTTCGTTTCAATCCTCCTTTGCATGTTCATAAGGCGTCATCAAATTATAGACAGAACAGCTACTTGGTGCGCGCAAGCAGATTTTACAATTATATATCATATAAACATAATACTCTAGATCCTTTTACAACAAGTGTGTCTCTGTGGCGAGGAGGTGCTTAGCCCTTGATTTCTTTCGTTGAATGGTGTTTTTGTATTTTTTTTTACCGTTATTTTTCGTATTTTTTTTTGTTTTTCACTTCATTGAGCTTATGTCTGTTAATTTTTTGTCAAAAGAGCTATGCTCACACTCAAGTAACCTAATATAATTCTATAAGTGAGAACTTGTTATTGGCTTTCTGACACCTATATTGTTGCTATTCCTAATATATGTATAAGCTGTAAGTTTTCCATGCTGTAAATAAATAAATAAATATGCTGTTACAAAGGGGTTCGTCGAGCCTAAACCTAGAAAGAAATTGTTGGACAGAAAATGTACTTTCAGTAATGAGAAACAGCTCTTGGATTTTTAGTCTTACTGATTTACGTCTTTGTACATCTAGTAACTTAAGTAAAATTTAACTTTGTTGATTTCATTGTTAATGTTTATAGTACATAATTTTGATGATCAAAAAAACTTTGTGACTGGGTTTTTCCATCTTAAAAAAATTACTCAGTCGCAGCTCGGAGTCAGGAAGTTGGCGGTGTGATACCCCCGTGCCTCGGAAAGCACGTAAAGCCGTTGGTTCTGCGCCTGATCTCTCTCCGGTCATGTCGGATTGCCGTCTCACCGGACTATGACAGTGAAGGAATAGCGAGTGCACCTGTATATTGCGCACACACTTGTGCACTATAATATCTCCTGCGTACCTGGCTGATCTCCGTTGAGATTGGCCGCCGTGGCCGAAACTGGCTAGGAGGTTTTTTTTTTTTCACATACTTTTGATGAAAGATGTAAATTAATGACTAATAAGTCATTAATAATGTAATAAGTGAGGAAAAATATTATTTGATACTTTAGTGCCAATGACTGATCCTTAAGAGTTAAGTGGTAATCACTGTACCAATGGTGCTAATAATGATTGTACTTTTCGGCCGTTTTATAGTTTTTCTTAAATTTTTATTAAATGTTTTATAATTACAACCCAAAATGCCTTTTTATTTAAGAACACATAGACCAAAGAAACGATTTGTAGTGCTCAAACGAACTTAGTCATCGTATCAAATTTTAAAGAATTAGTTAAAGATCCGAAAATCCTTAAAGTGCCAATCATTGTATAGTTTACCCATGTATTTGAATTTGACATTACGTTGGAAGTTTTGTATAGAGTTGCCAGTCAAATAAAATAATATCGACCAGTATCTAATATCCTTAAAAGTGAAAAAGTCTTTTCAGTTTAATTTCTAAAATATAATGTTATCAATTCTACTTCAAATAGAAATAGAAGAAGAATATTGACACGTGTTTCATTAGTGTACGGTCAAGCCAAATTTCGCCCGTCTCCTTCTCGAAGACTTTTTATGCCACATTCCAAAACATTTTTCCTATTTTTCTATCGTTTTATAGTTGGTAATATAGAAAATACGTCAAAATAACTACTTAGTCAAGTTATTGGTTAAAATAAAACATTGTCGTAATAATTAGATTTATGTGTGTAAATTACCTATTATAAAACCTATTTTATTAGTTTCTTGAATTATGATTTACGGATAGAAACTTTAATGTTCGTTTATGCGCGACTTAAAATTAAGAAACAAAAGATGATTATGTAAGCAATAGCTGACCCATGTACTTTAAAAGCATTCTTGAACACAAGTAACATGGTAACAAATCATTCCTACCATCATTGATTTTATTTTCTAATTTCACTTCTTCAAAAAATTCGTTTTACAAAAAGATATACTTAGGTTTTTTTTTATGGCATCGAATGATGAGACGTGCATGTCGTTAACCTGATATGGTAAGCGATACGACCACCTATAAACAGTAGAAACACCATAAAGCACCTTGAGTTGTAAAGTACTGTATGGCATTCCACTGCGCTCGTCATCCTGATACGTAAGATATAAAGTCTCACTATGTCCTGTAGTTACACTGGTTACAATGCCCTTCAAACCGAGACACAACAGTGCATGCACACTGCTTCTTGGCAGTAGAAATAAACATTGCGGTGGTACCCACCCAGACGGACTGTTATATACATATGAGAGTCCTCCCACCAGTTTTTATTTTATTACGGTATACCAACAGCATATAATATATTAACAAACTGATTCATACAAAAACATTAATTGTATCTGTCAGACGCATTATGTGCCCATTACAGGTATATGCAGCTATTGTATCAAAATTCCATAAGAATAAGATAATAATCTTAATAGATATTTTATTTGCCGCATTTACCGTTAAAATATCTGAAGACCAAAACATAATAGAAAAGAAAAATATATTATTGGCATTGATATTTTCAAGATTCCATAAAAATAAAAATATAAAATCATTGATATAATATATAAAATACTGCCTTTATAATGACTGCCTCGGTGGCGAAGTTGTATTACGGTACGACTGCAAAGCTGAGGTCTCGGGTTCGATCCCCGGGTCGGGCAAAGTGATATTGAGTTTTTCTATTCAGTATCAGCCCGGAGTCTGGAATTTGTGCCCGATATGGCGATAGGCTCGCCCCCTATCACATCATGGGACGGAATAATGGCGAAAAGTGGGTGCACCACTAGTTGCGCCTCTGCCTACCCCTTCGGGGATAAAAGGCGTGAGTGTATATATGTATATAAAATATAATATATAGTTACCATATTAAGTGCCCTTTTTATCAAAAGGCTTATATTATTAGAGTTATGCTCTTATAAATTATTGCACTTTTGCAAGAATGCCTCAAAAATGCCTTTGTAACTTCTGACGAAAATTGGATGAGATAGCTTATAAGTAATAATGATAATTATCATTGACCCTAATACATTTATACAAATTATAAATATAACGTCAGTCAGAGCGATTGTATTGTTTCTCGAGGAAAATGTGGTCAGGTGACTCCAGTGAGGATAAAGAAGTAAAAATTATTCAACCCCGACTATATAATAATAAAATAGATTACGGCCGTACTGAAAAGACCTATGAATTTAGCAAAAAGTTTACGACTTTACTCTCGTAAATTAGAATTTTAATGATTTTGGGAAGCTTGGCAACACAAATTGAAATAAAGCACTGTCAACAAAATCGCAATTGCAAATTGTTTTACACGGGATGGGTACGGGATCCCAGTACCATGCTGTTGCTGATATGCACGGTGTTACTAAAGGCAGTGCGTGTAACGCTTTCCATAGTGTCGTTGTAGCTGTCTCTATGATGTTATGAATAAAGAATATGTAAAGTGGCCAGAAATTATGCAGCTTACGTATACAAATTCATCATGATGAAAGGAATGCCATTGGTTTGTGGATGTCTGAATGGTACCCTAATTGAAAAAGATGCTTCTCACCAACATGAAGCTTTCGTGGATTGCCACGGAAATCATTCCATCAATTGGTATTTGCTGAGAATGTTCGAGAAAATAAATTGCCTATTCAATATGGCCATATAAAATAGATACAGTGTATGACACTAAAAAAATATGGTATGGCAATGACTCACACCCAGGTACCACGGTCAGTGTTGTTAATAATAAATTTCTCTGCTGTGACCAAAAATAACTACAAAAATCTTCAAGTACAATATTTTCGAGATATCTAGGTAAAGATACATTTATGTTTCTATCAAGAGTAACCGTACCGAGCGTAACGCGGAGGTGCAAAAATAAAGCTCGTACCACGAACCTAAAACCTGAGTTTTTCTCTTCTCTCTCTACACTACTACCACTATCTGCGGTCTAACGCCGCAGTATAGGTATAATAGACATGGACGCCGCCTAGGAAAAAGCCGGTGGCGGGGTGCTGGTAATTTTTGGTCGGCGGCGGCGTGGAATTTTTATCCGACTGCGAAAGAAGGAGGGTTATGTTTTTCGAGTGTATCTATGTATGTATGCATGCATATTGTTGGAAATTGGTTGCACTGCATTTACACTTTTGTTTATGAGAACACTTAAGTTCCTTTTTCTCTTTGACCACGGTCTCAGACACAGACACAATGTGTTAGTGAGTAAAAATCCTTCTAGAAATATACTATCAAGTATACAAGAACTGTTTAATTTCATTTGCATTGCCCATATTCCACAAGAAAAGTTATCAGGTTATGGGCCCTGTGCAGGATGCACTCACGAAGAGAGAAAAACGAAGTGCATACCGCGCATGCGCGGTCACGTGACAGTACCTTCAGTGACGTCAAAAAAAAACTATATTGAAAAATTCGGTACGATTTTGTGTTATCAAAACAACTATAAAAAGATACCACTCGCCTGGTACGGACTAATCGGCGTGTTATTTAGTGCGATAGTGTAACTTAGAACTTTGCCTACCCCGCTGCGATAGCGGAATAACATATGTGTAAAGTTCGTAGCTAATTTTAGAATTGTTGCTTGTGTGCATCGATTGCAGTAAACTTAACGTAAGTAAATCCAAATAACTTTTCTCGTAATGCACATAAGGTGGTTACATAATGTTTAATATATATAGCTACTGTGTCTATATGCGAAGACACTAATAGTTTAGGTATATAAACATAACTTAGGTGCAAAACGTAAATAAGTGTGTAATCGATATTGAAAAAGTGCCCTCCGAGGAGGACCGGACCTCCGGGGCTGTCCTTACGGTATCGCCTCGGAGTACTTAAGCAAGTGCGTTTTTTAGGACGATTCGAGTTAAAGTTAGAGTCCGGAACATCAAGAAAGAAAACAGCAAGTAGTCAGCAAGAAAGAAAAAGTCGGCAAGTTCGAAAATTCCTGGGTGGGCAAGGCGTTTATGCAATTGACCCCTCCCCCCTCTGCTGTGAGGACGACCTTCGGTTACGCTGCGGAGCTACGGCATACTTAATAACGTCTCGAAGAGACTTTGTATCGGATATATAAGCTGTACTGTATAGTGTGTGAAAATAAACATTTTCAAACAATGGCAATGGAATATAAATTCAACAAGTACGGAGTGAGTGGTGGCGCCATTTGCAGGCACTGACTTTGAAGTTTGCTCTTTCGGGTAAGGTTAATATTATAAAAGCAGGGCTTATAAGAAATAATAGAAGAAAAAAATCGTAAGACCAGATGACTGAAGCCGAAAGCAAGAAAAATATAAAAGCAAAATCTATTTTGTTACGTGGGCTTATTATATTTATGTTGCAAGGTGTCGATCTTGATAAATTATATACTATTTTTCTTTATTAATGGTTTTATTTTCTCACACAAAACATTTTAGACAGCGGATTACATTCTTGACTTTTTTTAGTAAGTGATGTGACATTACATGGCACAGACAATATAAAAACATACTAAGAAACTATAATATTAATCAATTGCTTATGACATGGGCACTGCCTCTCTCTACATAATTTAATTCAATGAATGGCGGGCAGCTATCTTGAATTAGTTCAAGAATGTAATTACGGGGTTTAAAATTATTTAAAATCTATCTTCATTTTTTTTAAGAAAAGGTATTGCATCACAATTACTATCAAGAAAAAGACGCCTTACTCTAAAATATAATGAAAATATGGAGTTATCCTCAAGTTCGACAAGTAAGTGAGAGAATTACGAGAGTCTGATGCTAAACCCTCCGTGAGTGAAATTGTTTGTTATTTGTTAATTTCAATGCCGGACTCCAATAATAACGTAGGCTTTAGAACTGTCACACCAGGAACGAAATTAGAATTTGTAAAATCAAGATTAATTGAGGAAGAAATAAAGAAGAATGATTTCGGAAATAAAGAAGAACAGTATAAAGTTTTTAACGTCAATAAGAATAAAGTACAATCAAAGTATTTAAATTTTGAATGTTATAGCTGTGGTAAAAAGGGACACAAGAAGTCTAAATGCAGCTTTAAAATTCTAAATTATTTTCATAAGAAAAGGTTAGCTCACATTGTAGAAGGAAATGAAGATGCTAATGCTGTATTCTTCATGACAAATGGAAACTCGAGGAATTCCCAGAGTGAAGATCAGTCATGTATTTATTTTTATGCTGATTCGGGTGCAACAGACCATTTTGTTAATTCTGATACATATTTTCACCAATTTCTTGAATTGAAAACACTTATAAGAATTAATATAGCTAAAAGAGTCACTATATGCCACCAAGATAGGTATGACTGATAGTTGCACATTGAAAAATGTAATGTTTGTACCGAATATAAGAAACAATTGATTATCAATAAACAAAAATGAACGAAATGGTTATTCTGTAAAGTTTGAAAAAGAGAAAGTCATTATTTATAATAATAACAGAATAATAAAAACCGAAAAATAAAAATATATTTTATGAAATTATCTATATATATAAAAGAAAGTGGTGTTAGTTACACCACTTATAACTCTAGAACGGCTGAGCGGATTTAGCTGAAAATTGGTGGAGAGGTAGCTTAGAACCAGGAGACGGACATAGGATACTTTTTATCCCGGGATAATATGAACCGGGACTTTTATCCTGGATAATTGTTTTCTGCCAGTGGAACAGCAAGAAAACAAGTATAGAGATATTTCGAGATCCAGTTGAGGACATAATTACTCTTATCCCGGAAAAAGATAAACCGGGAATTATATCCCGGATTTTAATTTCTCGCGAGTGGAGCCGCCACGACTAAACCACTGAACCGATAGCGATGCAATTTGGCAGGGAGATAGTTTTAAACCCTGGGAAGAATCTAGGCTACTTCATATCCCGGGAAAATATAAACCGGGACCTTAATCTCGGAAAATCGGTTTCTGCCAGTGCAACCGTATTAAAATAAGTATGGAGATAGTTTGTGATCTAAAGGAGGACATAGGCTACTATTATCCCGGAAAACAGACACCGGGAATTTTATTGCGGATTTTTTTCTCGCGGTTTATTTTTTATTTTTAGGGATATGACCCTACATCTCTATCCTACTATCCTACTCCTACTAATATTATAAAGGCGAAAGTTTGAAAGTATGTATGGATGTCTGGATGTATGGATGTTTGTTCTTCTTTCACGCGAAAACTACTGAACGGATTTCGATTCGAATTTGAAAATTTGGCACACGGGTAGATCATGTCCTGAATTAACACATAGGCTACTTCTTATCCCGGAAAAATATAAACCGGGACTTTTATCCCGGAAAAACTTTTTAAAGCGGGCGGAGCCGCGGGCAAAAGCTATTTATTATAAAACAAAGTCCCCTATCGCATTTGTCTGTCTCTTGAACGCGATAAACTCAAACACTGCTTAACGGATTTTAATAAGTTTTTCATCAATGGATGTTGTGATTCAAGAGGAATAATTCATAAATATTTTGTACGACAGAAAAATAAATGTAAGTATACAGTATTGTGCTTTGCTACCTGTGCTAAGCCAGGGCGGGCCGCTAGTTTTTTTTATAAAATGTCCGCACAAAAAGCATTTTCAATTTTTACATTCAGACATTATTTGGCATAAACGCTTGGCTCATGCATGTACAGAAAAATTATTACAATTAAAAAGGGCAGAATTCATTGACTGCACTATATCAAATGATGAACTACTATGTGAATCTATTTTGTATAAAAGGAAGACAAACAAATTTACCTTTCAATAAAGAATATGTACAAAGTTCAAGACTAATAGAGTTAATACATTCAGACTTATGTGGTCCAGTAAATCCAGTGACACGTGACAACAAAAAATATATATTAACTCTTGATAACTACAGTCATTTTGTCACAGTTTATTTGTTAGAAAGTATAACTAAAGTTTTTAAATACTTTCAGATGTATGTTAAAATGGTAGAAGCGAAATTTAACTTGAAAGTATCAAGATTAAGGTGTGATAATGGTAGAAAATACATTAATAAAGAACTCCAGAACTATTGTGAAAGACAAGGAATACAAATCGAAACTACTATCCCCTATTCACCTCAACAAAATGGAAAGGCAGAGAGATTAAATAGAACTTTATTAGAACTTTATTCAAATAACCAAGACAGGAAATTGGTACACAAGAGAAGAAATGGGAAATTCTTTTAGAACTTTATTAGAAAAAGCAAGAACACTGATAATAGATTCTGCATTTGATAAAGAAATGTGGGGTGAAGCAATTTATACGTCTGCATATGTGATTAATAGATTGCCACCAGTAAACAAGAAAATTCCTGCCGAGATGTGGTATGGTGTTAAGCCATATTATAATAAATGTAAAGAATTTGGCTCAGA
Source organism: Lapara coniferarum (assembly GCA_949316025.1). Taxonomy (NCBI): domain Eukaryota; kingdom Metazoa; phylum Arthropoda; class Insecta; order Lepidoptera; family Sphingidae; genus Lapara; species Lapara coniferarum. The sequence continues at coordinate 22,429,363 of OX438933.1, read as the reverse complement.
AGCAAATACATACATAACAAAAGAAAATAAGAAAGAATAAGGGCAAGAGATATTATATTTAATGAAAGCGTTAACAAAAAGAAAATACATATAGGTACAGAAATACTAGAAAATATGATGGAAGATAATAAAATAGATGAAGAAGAAAAATTAAGTGACAAATGTAAAGAACTAGAGGAAAATACAATAGAAAATACTCAAAGTACTGATAATTTATCACAATTAAGACCACGTCGGAATATAAAGAAACCATCATATCTTATAGATTATGATTGTACTAATTTTCATGATTGTGAATTTTTAGCAGTTGTTTCAGATTGCCTTATTGATGATGTTCCAAAAACTAGGAAAAAAGCATTATTGTCTAAGGACCGAGACAAATGGCATCAGGCAATGGATGAAGAACTAAAATCATTGGAAAATCATTCAACTTGGACAATTGTGGAGAAAACAGATGATATAAATGTAATCAATAGTCGATGGGTCTTTAGGATTAAAGAAAATGGTACACATAAAGCAAGGTTAGTTGCAACAGGTTCTGAATCTTATGAATATGAAAATATACACTCATTTGCAAAAAAAACGGGCGGTTTGGATTTTAATTCTTTTTTTAAAAAATACGGTACCAAAATGATTTCAATCATTTGTACATGTTACTGGCCGGTTTTAAAAATGCCGTGGTGTTTAAAACAGTACGTTCTAAATTAAAATTTTCGTTTGATGCTCGTTTTTACAGAAAACCACTTTTTATCCTACATTTTTGGTGCGAAGTTCCAAAAGATAATATCGGTTTTCATTACTTTTAGTCAAGTTTTATGAATTTATTTCATATTCTTAATTGTCAAAGCTTCATTTATTGCTGTTTAGCTGTCTCAATAATGTTAGAGAAAGTGGTAAAAGCTACCAAAATTATTGCGCTGCTCGAAGAGGGCTGCAGCCAATGCTTTGTGGCTCAGAGGCTAAGTGTGAGTCGCTCGACGGTTCAAAGGACCTGGCAGCGGTATCAAGACACCGGTTCCGTGGAGAGAAGGCCTGGTTCTGGAAGAAAACCATGTACCCAACCACGGGGTGATCGTTTTCTTGTGAGTCGCGCATTGAGAAATCGCAAGTCTTCGTATGTGGACCTTAAGAACAACCTCGAAGAAGTAAGAAATGTGCATATTAGTCTATGGACGGTCAGGAGGAGGCTGCTCGCGGCCAATATACGCAGTCATCGCCCGGCCCGCGGCCCTAAGTTACTCCGTGAGCACAGAGTTGCCAGGATTAGGTTTGCTCGAAATTGTGAGTCATGGACTCAAGAAGACTGGAATAGGGTATTGTTCTCCGATGAAGCCAGGATATCTCTGTTCGGTGAAGATCGACGTCAGCGAGTGCTACGAAGACGAGGAGAACGCTTTGCAGAGGCTTGTTTTGAAGAAATCACACCTTATGGTGGGGGCTCTATTATGTTTTGGGCAGGAATAAATTCAATGGATCGTACAGAGTTAGTCTTCATTGAAAACGGCTCACTGACTGGACATCGATACATAACGGAAGTTCTTATTCCTCATGCACAACCCGCATTGGCCGCTTTAGGCGAAGACTCAATTTATATGGACGACAACGCTCGCGCCCACCGGTCTGGCGATGTGTCGTTTCGATTGGCCAGCTCGAAGTCCCGACCTCAATCCTATAGAGCATGTCTGGGACGTTCTGAAACGACGCGTGAGATCAGTACAACCGGCTCCGCAAACCATCAGAGAGCTGAAGAATGTGATTACCGCGGAGTGGGAACGTATTCCGCAAGCAAGTATCCGGGATATCCTCGCTAGCATACCCAGACGAATTCAAGCTGTGATTTCAGCTAGAGGGGGTCACACTCGATACTAAACATTTATCTGCTTTTACTTTATTAAAGAAAAAACAAACAAAAATCTTTGTTAACTTTTACTTCACGAGCATATTATGCACTACTAGCGAGCATACACTACTAGTGAACTTTAGCATTAAAACCCATAAATTTTATCAAAATTTTATGATAATACTGACGAAAACTATTATTTGCTTATTAATTTACAAAATTGTGAAAGTAAAACTACCTATAATTATCAAACAAACCAATAGTAACATTGGAAATGGTTCATTGCTTAGGTGCCCGTTTTTTTTGCAAATGAGTTTATATGCTCCAGTGGGTAAATTGTCAACTTTTCGAAGATTGTTAGTAATTGCAAATAAAGAAAATATGTTAATTGAACAATTTTTTTTTTTTTTTTTTTTTTTTTTTTTTTTTTTTTTTCGGCGGTTGGTTTTTGAAATAACACGTAAAATTTACAGCTCCCAAGATTTATTTATATTTGTTTATTTAGAAGCACGTTAATGAAATATTACATTAAGTAAAGATCCACCTGTCATCTGTGCATAAATCCTGTACCAATTCACTGCATAAGAAGCGAAGATTATCACAAATATTCTCACTACGAGTCTCACAAAACAGTCACTATGGACCCCACTGCCTTTAAGCAAACCCTGGAAGAACTGATGTTGATGTTCCACAAACGAATGGATAGTTTTGAAGGTAAGCTGCAGAAGTCTCCAGTCTCACATACAACCGAGTCACTGGCATCTGAATTTGGGGCGTTTAAGAGCTTTGTCCTAAGCTCTATGAACGCACTTCAGGGGCAGATTGAGTGCCTAGGTAAGGAAGTGGATAAATTGGAGATGCGTAGCCGGCGGAAAATATTACTGTTCCATGGTATACCAGAGGATCCAAAAGAAATCGCTGCAGAGGTCGTTACTCAGTGCATTATTCAAAAACTGAAGCACAACAACTTTGTAGTTGGCGACATCAGCCGATGTCATAGGATGGGGCGTACAGGGAGTTCCCACAAGCCTCGGCCCATTCTATGCAAGCTCCGGGATGTTGGTGTCCGGGACAAACTGTGGTCATCCAAGACTTCTCTCAAGGGCTCTGGGGTCACCCTGTCAGAATTTTTAACGAAGACACGGCATAACGTCTTTATGGCTGCACGTGAACGGCTCGGCGTTGCAAAGTGTTGGACAAGGGAAGGAGCTGTTTTCGTCCTTAGTCCCGAGGGAACGCGACATCGTATCAGCTGCCAAGGTGACCTCGACGCAATCACGACAAAGGTGGTGCAGAAGCCTTCTGCGCTGCCGAAGAATACTGTGGCACCGGCGAGAGCGCGAAGAGTTGTAAAAAAGTAATTTTATTATTGATTACTATTAATCTTCGAAGTTCGACCGCATTAGGTATTGTTGCCGACTGGAAGTAGGTTTGTCTTACTACTGTACTTGTGTCACATGAATAATTTGTTTCATAACTACCTTCAATTTATTTGTTTTTGTGTTTCGGTCTCATTTTCTCTTTTGTAGTGTTTCGTATAAATGTAATATTATATTTTTAGCATCGCATAGCGTTTTGTTACTGCATATTTTTAATTTTACTTTTCTTTTGTGCCAGTCGGTAGCATGATTTCAATTTTACATAAATAATTATGTTAGTGTTTTTTTTTATGTTTTCTATAAGCACAGCTGGTAGATGGACATTGGATACCTTTTATTATAATAGTATAGTATTATCTTACTTATATTTATAGTTATTTTATTATTGTGTATTTATTTGTTATTATTATATATATTTTTTTATTACTTTTTAATTCATTTTTTGTTGTGTGTAGTAAGTGTGTAATGAATAGCGATAGTAGCGATATTGATGAGTTAGTGTCTGCTTGTTCCTCCGATAGCAGTCTTGATAGTTTTTATAGCATTCCAAGCCTAGAAAACGTAATTGACTCCCTGTTGTCAGATGTCCCAAATAATTTTAATGTCCTTCACATAAATGCCCAAAGTATTCCGGCTCATTTTACTGATATGATGGCGTCTTTTGAGCATAGGAATATTCATGCTATACTCGTTTCCGAATCTTGGTTAAAACCTTGTCTCCAATCTACTTTATACACATTGCCAGGCTTTCAGCTGGTGCGAAATGACCGCATTGGTTGTGGTGGTGGTGGTGTTGCCATATATCTCCGATCAAATATTCCTTTCACTGTGGTGAGTATGTCAACCCAGCCACCCCCTGCCAATGCCGGTGAACATCTTTTTATTGAAGTGACACTGTCTCACACTAAAATATTACTCGGCGTATATTATTGCCCCTCTCTTCGCGTTAACTTCTTTGCAACATTTGAGAAACTTTTAGAAGATTTATGTCCCTTATATAAACACACCATCATAATGGGTGATTTTAACACGTGCCTTCTTAAGCAGGACTCTCGTTCATCTACATTTAAGTCTATAGTCAGAGCTAGTAACCTGACCATCCTCCCATTAAATGCTACGCATAATTTTCCAAATTCTTTACCTTCTCTTCTCGACTTAATTCTTGTATCTTGTTCTTCTAATGTCGCTAAGCACGGCCAGTGTGCGGCGGACGCATTCTCATTTCATGACTTAATCTTTCTCTCTTATAAGATTCGTCCTCCTAAATGTAAGGTCAAAGTTCTTTGGCAGCGCAATTTTGGTGGTATTAATATGGAAAACCTTCGGAGGGATGCTCTCGACCTTGATTGGTCTAATATTTTTAATGCGCCATCACTTGACGACAAGGTTAACCTCTTCAACCACGTTATTACCCAGCTATATGATGCGCATGCACCGTTACGACCAGTCAAAATGAAACATTTACCGGCGCCTTGGCTCACGACTAATATTAGGGAAATGAGAAATAGAAAGCTCTCTGCCAAAGCGAGGTACAAATGTAAGCCAAATGAGGACAACAAACGTGTGTATATGGAGCTCCGAAACCAATGCAATAAGGCGTGTAGGGACGCACAACGACGACATATCCACAATTCTCTAGAAAATGAGGAACCTTCCAAAGTATGGAAGTTTCTTAAGACACTGGGAATTGGGAAATGTCGCCAAGATAAACTCCCTAATGAATTTAATATCGACAAGCTAAATGAGCATTTCTCCTCTTCTGCCAACTTTGATGGCCCTATTAAATCTGCTACATTACAGCGCCTTTCACTGATCCCTAAAACTGACCATCCTACTTTCGCAATTAATCTGTTTTCCGCTCGTGATATTAGGAAGAACATCGAAGCCATATCATCGAACGCAGTCGGCAGTGACAATATTAACCGTAAAATGATCCTCCTTTTAATTGATGAAATTATGCCTGTTCTTCAACACATCCTCAATACCTCTATCATTAGTAGCACGTTTCCTTCTATTTGGAAAGAAGCACAAATAACTCCTCTTCCTAAAAGAACAAACCCTTCTGCTGTCTCTGATTTCCGTCCTATCTCTATTCTTCCTTTCCTTTCAAAACTTCTTGAACGTCTCGTTCATCAGCAACTCTCCACCTACCTTATCCGTAATAACCTGTTTAATACCTTTCAGTCTGGTTTCCGCCCTGGTCACAGTACTGTTACAGCACTTGTGAATATAACAGAGGACATTCGATTTGGGATGGAACACGGCAAGGTGACTGTATTGACACTGCTTGACTTTAGTAATGCGTTCAATAACGTGGATTTTGATATCCTGATTGGGCTTCTGAGTTCTCTTAGTATATCTTCGTCGGTAATTAATTGGTTCCGTAGTTACCTGTATGGTCGCCGTCAGCGTGTCCGCATTGACGAGAAATTCTCATCATGGTGTGTTACAACTGCTGGTGTACCTCAGGGTGGCGTTTTATCTCCTCTACTATTTTCACTTTTCATTAATTCTATCTCTCAACAACTTACTTCTTCTTACCACCTTTATGCTGACGACTTACAGATTTATACACAGTCCTCGATTGACCACCTATCTGAGGCCATAAAACTAACAAATGTTGACTTATGTAAAATTGCTGACTGGAGTAAATCGTTCGGTCTGAGAATCAACCCGGTGAAAACCCAAACCATTATAATGGGTAGCTCAAGGATGATATCAAGAATCGACTGGTCGCAACTGCCATTAGTAATTTTTGACGGTACTCATATTCCAATTAGTGAAACAGTCAAGAACCTTGGTATCATTTTTGACCGAAAAATGTCTTGGGCTCCGCAAGTAGCCGAAATGAGCCGTAAATTATATGCATCCGCTCACTCCATTAAAAGGCTGCAAAATTTTCTACCTACTTCCACCAAAATTGCTCTCGCTCAATCCCTTTTACTTCCAATATTAGACTATGCTGACGCCTCTTATTCAGATTTAACCGAAGATCAGCTCAATAAACTTGAACGTACTCAAAATTTCTGTATTAGATTCATCTTCGGTCTTCGGAAATATGATCATGTTTCCGAATATCGAAAAAAGCTGAAATGGTTACCCATCCGCCTTCGCCGAAATACTCATATTCTTTCCCTTTTGTACAATATTCTCTTTAATCCCGTTACTCCTAGTTACCTAAAAAATCGCTTTGAGTTTTTACACCTCACACATTCCCGTTCCTTGCGCTCCTCTCAGACTCTCCAACTCAAAACTCCTTCGCACTCTTCACAGTTTTATGATTTATCTTTTACGGTACAAGCTGTCCGGCTTTGGAATGCACTACCTTTATCGATCAGACGAGCTAAATCGCTACCAACATTAAAAAAAATGGTAAAAAATCATTTTCTTTCGCTGTAACACAACCATATTATAATTATGTATCAATTTTAGGTATATGTATTATTGTTTTTTTTTTTTAGATAATATGTATTAGTATGTTATATTTTGTGTATTATATGATAGTATTATGACGTTATGTCCTATTTCTTAGCTATCTCTTTATTGTACACCGCCGTCAATATTTTTACATCTGTTTCTGTCCATCCAAAGGTTGTCTGGAAGAGATCGCTTTTAGCGATAAGACCGCCCATTGTAAAACCATGATATTATATTGTATTTCGTTTCTGTTATGTAAAATCCTGTGTTTTTGGTTATACAATAAAGAGTTATATTATTATTTCTCTTTATTTCTAATTTTTCTTTTTTTTTACATTTTTATACATAAAAAAAACATTTATACATATAAAAATATAAAAAAAGTGAATCACCCATCGATGGCGAGGCTCAAGACCCACGCCACCGGTGGTCAGGGATTCAAAGTGAGGAATCTCCTCACAATGCGTGCCGTGTCCAGAAGTACTGCTTTCTGCATCTGGCTCTTGACCCAACGACCAATTGAGAGCCTCTGGAGGTGTTGGTCGAGACTCTTCGGTATCAACCCATGAGCAGAAACGACAATCGGAACAATAATTGTGGAGTCCACATCCCACATGTCAGTAATTTCATGTGCCAAATTTAAATATTTAGACATTTTGTCCTTTTCAGCCTTAACAAGGTTATCGTCATGTGGAATGGTGACGTCAACAAGTATTGCGCGGCGCGCCAATCGATCTACTATTACAATATCAGGCTTATTGGCAACAATAGTCCTGTCCGTGATAATAGATCGATCCCAGTACAGCGTTGCATGATCATTTTCGAGAACTGGTTGAGGCATATACTGGTAATATGGCACTTCAGGAGTCACAAGACCATACCGAAGAGCAACTTGCTGGTGTATGATCTTGGCTACTAGGTTATGTCTATGCAAGTACTCGCCGTTAGCAAGATACGAACAACCGGAAATCACATGCCTGATTGACTCACCAGGACGGTGGCATGCCCGACAGATGTCGACCGTACCGTCCTTCATGATGTATTTCCTATAATTGTTCGTCTTCATAACTTCGTCCATAATTGCAAAGACAAAACCCTCAGTTTCCCCAAAAAGGTTACCAAAACGTAGCCAAGATACGGATGCAAGCTGGTCCACATCAGGCCCGTGAAGGGCCCGATAGAACCGACCATGTAATTCTTTGCTCTTCCATATCTCTTCGCGTTCCTTAATGCCCATCGCCATAGGTTTTCGCCAGTTCTCATTTGCCAAGGAAAGCGGGGTAAATCCTTTATCCACCATGACTACAACCTCATGCATGCCCACTTCGCTGTGGAGGAAATAATCCCTGAGATTGCATATCTCGCGGTTATGCAAGTCCTTAGCATTAAGTAAGCCTCGGCCCCCGCATCTCCGCGGGATGTACAATCTCATCACTGACGATCGTGGGTGATGCATACGATGTGTAGTCAGTAGGGTCCGGACCTTTCGATCCAGGGCGTCCAATTCGGTCTGAGTCCATCTGAGTATGCCAAAAGAGTACATGAGTACAGGCATAACCCAACCGTTGAAAGCACGGATCTTGTTTCCACCTGACAAAAAACTGTTAAGTACTTTTGTCAGACGGTCGAAGAAACGTTCCCTCACCGATTGTTTTACGTCGGCACCCATAATACCCAGTGCCTCAGGCATACCCAGATATTTGTAGGTTTCCGTCTCAGAAAGGGATCTAAGTCTTACAGTCTCTGAGACTTGTAGGTCATCAGAGACCACAACCTCTCCTCGCTTCACATGGATAACCGCACATTTATCTACACCAAACTCCATGTTGATTGAGTTGCTAAATGTTTCAGTTATTTTTAACAACTCAATCAATTCCGATTGTTTTGATGCAAACAACTTGAGATCATCCATGTAAAGCAAGTGAGATATAGGCTCACTCCCTCTCCGTAGACGGTATCCTAACCCTGAATCCAACAACAGAGTACTGAGAGGATTCAGGGCCATACAGAACCACAACGGACTCAGACTATCACCCTGGAATATACCCCGCTTGATTCTAATTGGCTCATCACAATCAAGAGGACTCGTACTACCTGGATACCTAAGGCAAGTGGTCCATTGTCCCATACATGACCCAAGAAAGGTGCATAAATTTGTATCGATCTTATACAAATTCAACACCCTCATGAGCCAAGTATGGGGCACCGAATCATAGGCTTTCTTATAGTCAATCCAGGCAGCCGATAAATTCCTTCGATTGTGACGAGCCTGTTGGCAAATGGTCATGTCAATGAGAAGGAGCTCCTTCGTACCACGTGACCCAATTTTGCATCCTGTTTGGCCAGGAAAAAGAATATTATTGATAGCGAAATGATTTGCAATTTTTGATCTTAATATGGATGTTAGAACTTTATAAATGGTTGGAAGGCATGTTATGGGTCTATAGTTTTTCGGGTCCGTGGTACAGCCGGATTTAAAGAGCAAGTGAGTGACACCTGTCGTCATAAATGTTGGAAGCGATCCTCTATCTAGCGCATCCTGAAACTGTGCTGCCAAACGAGCATGCGAACTGGGAAACCATTTCAACCAGAAATTCTGCAGACCGTCCGAGCCAGGAGACTTCCAATTTTGTGTCGGACGGATCGCTGCCAGAACATCCTCTGGGCTAATTGAAATGGTTTCCATGGCCGGTATTGCCTCGCAAGCTCGTTCTACAACACCAAACCAAGGGGCTTCAGTATGGGGGATAGACGACGACCAGATATTCTTCCAATAATCACGCATATCGTGAGCATCAGGCAGCCGCCCATCCACCACACCTTGAGGAGAATCCTCCCAACATCTATAAACTCTCTTTTGATCGCTTTGAAAAGTACGATTCTGCTGGAATCGTTCCCATCGCCTCCTATAACGACGAATGCGGCTTGCCCACGCATAAACTTTTTGTTTAAAGAAGTCTATGCGTTCTGCGACCCAAAGCCTATAGTCCTGGGGACTAATATTGGTCCCAGAAAAGGCCTGGGTCACAAAACGCATAATCTTCGGTCTACAATTTCCTCCTTGAAAGGAAATGAGCTTGCCGATGAGAGTTCGGGCCCAGTTGATACGCTTCTCGATCCTATGTTGCCATGCAGGCATGGTCGCAACATCCCGAGTGATTCTATTTGTATTAGAAAATTTTACATTAGCCACCCGACATGCTGCGACGGCCGCGCAGTAAAGGATCGAATGCGTATCAACAAGGTCCCGACTGGACTCCATGTATGTAACCAACATGGAGTCCAACGCTCCCATCAGTGCCAAATTTTTTTTATGCGTTGGCAAACGTGGCACCTTCGGTCTAAACGATGTAGAAGTCGATTTAAATTCCAAAATCGCACTCTCCAAAGCCCCTCTCAAACGCTGTTCGTCGTGGGGACTTACGATATTGTCCAAGCTATCCTCCCGCTCAACTTCAGCGGTAGGTGTGTTTGTTATGTCAGGCGCTCGCTGGGTTAGGACAGGCGAGATAGTGTCTTGGACAACACACAAGTCTGCACGCAGCCGCTCAAGTGCTTCATCATTCAACACGTTGCGTCGTTGGATGTACCGCACCTGATCCGACAATCGCTGAGATGACACATTGATCGTAGGTTCCAAAGCCTGAAACAGAGAGAGCATCTGAGCACGATACGCTGTGAGTTTGGTTCCTCCATTTGTTGCCCCAAAATAGGCCCGCATGACATTTTCATTAATTGCTTGAGTCCATCTCATGCGGCGCACTATTCCACCGGTAGCGGGGACCGAAGGCGAGGCACACGGCCCCACAGGTCCCAAGCCCACCACTGGAGGGGGTTGTCGTCCTCTTCGTCGCACTGGTCTTGGTGGCGGCGGGGACGACTGCAGCTCGTCACGTTGGCTCAACGCGTCGACTTCTGGCGACGCTTCGAAAACTTCCGAAGCCGACGCCCATGACGCGGAGCTCGACGAGCTGGATGATCTTGGTCGTGCGCATATTATGTTCTTTCTGGCTCTAATTGTCGTCATCCGTTAAAATGCAGCTATATGTTGAATACACAGATATTTCTTCACCACAATATTTTTTTGACGTTGTCATTTTGTTGTAAAATTTTCTTTTATAAATTTGATATATTATTTGCTTATTTGTTATTTCACTGTGATGAAAATATTTTTGTATTATTGATTGTAAACTATTGTGCATAAAATAAATGATTATAAGTGGGTATATATCACAAATTATAAATATTTCAAAATTTTTTATATATTCAACAGATGACGCTATGTGTTGCCAGATATTATTATTATTATTATTATTATTATTATTATTAGATATCAAAAATGCATTTCTACATGGTAAGTTAGGTGAAAATATTTATATATATTTGCCAGAAGATATGAAAAATGAAAAACATATTTGTAAATTACAAAAATCTATATATGGGTTAAAACAAAGTCCAAAATGTTGGAATAACACTTTTCACACTTTTATGATGAAAAATAATGTTAAATGTTTTCAGCATGAACAGACCCTTTATTTTAAGAAATATTGAAATTATCTCAATAACATGTTTAGGAGAAAACATAACTCATTTCTTCTAGATTACCTGATGATGATAGTACCAAAGATGGAAACAATTTGTACACAAGAGTCAATAATGAATTAACAAAAAATCTATCATCAATAAGTGTTCTTTACATATACACAGGAACCCCACCACATGGTTACGGAAGCCAAGCACCCAAAGTTGCCGAGACTGTAAGCCGATCTCTTGAATACAAAAGAAAGAAAACTCCCAAAACTATTCAAATAGGAGGGATTGACAAAGAAAGACTTCAATGGGAAAAACAGGATAGGGATTTCCCTCACGACGTTCTTCATGGCAATTACATAACCTCGGTAGCAAAGAATATGGCGATTGAAATGCTATACAACTCTGTTGTAGATAGAGTCATGGATAAAGTGCTACATCAAAGTTCAGATATTTTGACTCAAGGGAGACAGACATTCTGCCCTTTTAGAGAACAAAGCGTCACCGCAGCTCAAGCATAGGAAATGGCATTTAATTTCTTACAGGAGAATACTAATAGACACTGTTTTAGTTTGTTAGATTGGATACAAGCAATAAGAGAATGCTTTGAAAAAGAACCCTTAATTGTGATAAAAGCTGTAAAAGAAATAAGGATTTTGGATCCAGAAACAAAACAGAGAGTCACAAAGGAAAAGAAAAGCATGAAAATGAAGAGTTACAATTAAGTTATTTTATGTAAGTAATGCAGTGTCAAGGGGGGGAGTGTTGGAAATTAGAAGCATATAAGACCGAATGAATTTACGGAAACATACACATAAACATTATTAAATATATTATAGTTTACTAGCTTTTGCCCGCGGCTCCGCCCGCCTTAAAAAGTTTTTCCGGGATAAAAGTCCCGCTTTACGTTTTCCCGGGATAAAAAGTAGCCTATGTGTTAATCCAGGACATGATCTACCCGTATTCCAAATTTCATCGAAATCCGTTCAGTAGTTTTTGCGTGAAAGAGTAACAAACATCCATACATCCAAACATCCATACATTCTTACAAACTTTTGCCTTTATAATATTAGTAGGATTATATCGTATTATCCTCTTTTGTGCGCCATAAAGTAAAAAAGTGGGTGAAAATTATCGAGACGAGTCGGATCGTCAGCTCTCGGGAGCAAAATTCAAAGAAAATCACAATAGTACGGAAAAGTAAAGGGGTTGCAACCCGGATAAAGGCACAGCACGCATATATGAGTGATTTTATTTATAATAATTATTAGTATCGCACACAAGGACGAGAAGTTCGACACGGCGGCCGAGGTCTCAGTTACCACCAGACATACCCAGAATTTCATGTATGAACATCTTATATATATATAACATTTGGTCCTAATCGAGCTGGATTGGTTGGTTTCTAGAGATTATGCTGCAGCATTGTGTGGGTTCTCGTTGTCACAAAAAATACACAATCGGTTCCTTCTCGAAGTATTCTGGCGGTGTATGAGTACTTTCGTTAAGGAATATTATCTATTCGTGGGTATGCGGTATCGTAAACACGAAAAATAACTTAGCGGATAAAATAAATTTAATTTTATTTAAGAATTCCACCACGGTATCCCCTGCCTGTCGAAAAAGGCGACTAATAGGATCCACCGGGGGTCGCGGGTGGGCGGAAGGGGCCGTCCACCTATTAGTCTTGCCAACTTTTGTAACCCCCGTGATGGACGGCAGCGTGGCGGTTAGGCCTCACGCTGCCGTTGACGCCGAGGGCGTCCTTCGGTGCGCAGGGGCTTCTGAGTTTCTATGTGTGGAGCTTTAACACTATTTTATTTATGTGTTCGATTTATTTTATTTCCAAACCAATTTTCGATAGTCTGGCTGTTCATTATGCGTGGCGCTACACTATGTGGTCGGTAACTATAAAAAAGGACATTTATCTGGAGTAGTACATTTTACCGAAAGAAATACAAAATTTAACGAGTGGGAGCTGTCAAAATTATCATCCTAAATTTAACAAGGTTTTCAGAAAGCGCGGGGAACCTTCAAATGAATAGGCGGGCTCGAATATTTTTTTTAAATTTTGTTTTGAAATAAAGTATAATATCGATTATTTACTGAAAAATAAAATCTGCAAAGAAGAGAACGATTATTAAATATTTAACACATTTCTGGCGCTGGGAAAGGGCCGAATAAAAAGCGAAAAAAAGATGACTCGGGGTCTCCTGTCGAAGATAAATAAGCCCGGGGAAACCTCGGAAGATTCGTCACTCTCAGAATGTGAAGAATAGCAGAGTTAGACATTGAGAAATATGCTCCGTTCTAATATCACAGACTACACAAGGCATACCGCCTAAAGATGCTGCTACAGAATTTGTTGTATTTGGAGAATCTTCAGATTATCAAAGATCTATTAGATTCACGGATCTTTTATCACTATCGACATGGTTAAAACCTTTCAAAGGCGTTCATATCTTAGAAGTTAAAATAAATTTAAAATTGGGGTGTACTTGGTCATCATGCCAATGCATTTTTAAACAATCAAACCATTCATGCCAACTCTACTGAAATTACAGGCATTATATAAGAAATGTGTCAATAAAATTAACAAATAAGAGTTTTTTTTATCATGCTGTCAACTTACGGGGTGGATATATGACATCTCTAAGTATGTGCCTCCGGTAAAAAAATGTTACCACTGTTTGAAGTATGGAAGTCTATCTAAATTTTTAAAAATTCTGAGTTATGCCCCATATGTAGTGACTGCCTCAGTGGTGTAGTTGTATGGCGTACGTATTACGAATGCGATTTGCGCGCCGAGGTCATGGGTTCGAATCCCGGGTCGAGCCAAAAACATTGTGACTGGGTTTTTCCATCTTAAAATTTACTCGCCGCTCGGAGTCAGGAAGTTGGCGGTGTGATACCCCCGTGCCTCGGAAAGCACGTAAAGCCGTTGGTCCTGCGCCTGATCTCTCTCCGGTCATGTCGGATTGCCGTCTCACCGGACTATGAGAGTGAAGGAATAGCGAGTGCACCTGTGTATTGCGCACACACTTGTGCACTATAATATCTCCTGCGTACCTGGCTGATCTCCGTTGAGATTGGCCGCCGTGGCTGAAACTGGCTAGGAGAAATTAAAAATTATTATTATATAGTGAAAGTCACAATTATAAAATGAGTACCAAACTACTGCAGGAGTCTGTGTGTGTACAGAACTTCTGGTGCATGCCCTATAAAGAAAAAGAAAATAGAAAAGAATAAAAATTCATACATGACCAAAACCTTTTCTGACATTTTTGATATAACAAATTTTCCTCCTCTCAACAAAAACAAAACGTGACATTGACTTTCTCACAATTCTCAACTTGGATAATAAAGCTTTAAAAATGTTAGTGGAGTCAATAGTTAAAATTGTTTTTATCCCAAAAATGTAACTAAATTTTTGGGATGCGAGTATCGACGTTTGACATAAGTGAAACCAACATAAGCGATCTACTCATCTCCTATTCGTGGTAGCGATGACGGGTTTTTCGCTAGAAAAAGCCCATGCTCTGTATGCCAAATTTCATCTTATAAACATCTTGACAAACTATTGGATTCATGATATGGGTACGTCTGAGTAAAATTAGTAACCGAGTGCTCAAAATTTGAATATCTGTTTACATATTTAAGCTCTGGGTGGACAAGTAATATCTGGCAAAGAAGACCGCAGTGAACTGTCGACGTTATACCTCGGCCACCGGAGATGGACCGTCCGTGATCGAGCTTTCATCGCTAGAACTGCGTAATATAACATTGATGGGATGTGAATATGGAGAACCAGAGACAGATGCTCGTGTACTTGCTTTCCTCAGGTTCGTTTAATTATTATTACTTGATACAAAAACATACTTAAATGTTTACTTTGTATGGTAAACTGACAATTAATTAACTAGTATGTTACTTGTTTTATTTTTTAGCCACTATCCCATCACAAAACCAAGACGCAGAGTTGTATGAGAAGTAATCTAATGTGGCTTAAACCATCCGGTATTGTAGTAAAATCCGATAGTGAATCACAGGAGCAGCAGCATCAAAGCCAAGCACAACCTGGTAGGTAAATTCAATAGTCTCCCCAATACAATTAACAAAACTATAAAATTATTCTATTGAGGCAATGATAATATTATAATATATCCCCGTGTGTATATATAATATTATCATTGCTTCAATGGAATAATTGTATAGTTAACCGGATCAATTCCCGGATCCGTTAAAATGACCGTTAGGTTTTATACTCAATATCAGCGTGATATATTGTGCTGCACAATACCAATAATTTCGTTCCTTATTATTTGGGACCGAACATTAATATCGTTTTTTTTAGCTATTCAGTGGCGTCACTTCTCCAAATAAAAAAAAGACAAAGGGTGTTGAGTATCGGACCTGAGCAGGGTGATGTGCGTCACAGTTTCTTTTGCTTTAAGGAGCAAAAGGTGGCAGCAGAAGTTCAGCGTGCTCAAGAACTAGCACTCCTCAGGGAATCTGTGCAACAGCTGCCTAGAATTAACGGCTTTGCAAAATCAATATCTGAAAGAAGATCTTTACCGAACGAAATATTATATATAAATACGTGAAGGAAAATCTTTATAACCCTTTTTAATCATATTGCGCGCGCACGTAGGTATGTGAGATTTGGCACACTGTTTAAAATATAGATGAATGGAGAAAAATAAAATAATTGTTAATACATCGTGTTACAAATATATTCTATTGTACAGTCTATATCATGTTTCATAATAATAGTTGTAAGTAACGCGCGACCTTCTCGATACGCTTTCGATCCTTTACTGCGCGGCCGTCAAAATTTGACGGGTGGCTAATGTAAAATTTCCAAATGCAAATAGAATAACTCGAGATGTTGGGACTATGCCTGCATGGCATGGCAACCTAAGATCGAGAACTGGCTTTGGGTTACAGAACGCATAGATTTCTATAAACAAAAAGTTTATGCGTGGGCAAGCCCCAAGAGTTGCTCAAGCCCGAAATAAAAAATAAATAGCTTACCATCAGGGGAACGACATGCCCGTCTCGTCATTAGATGCCATAAAAAAATATATAAATAGAAATATTTATAAACAATTTAAACAACGACGGCGATGACAATAATGAAAGACATACTTTTCATTGAAATGTAGCAAAGGAAAAGGATTCTTAAAAGTTGAGAAAGCATACAATTTGCTGCTGAGTTATAATTATAATATTTCAGTATACGACGAGCGAGAGGTGCGCAAAGTTGAAAGATCGATCTGTAGCGTCTCCATTATAGACCCACAATATTAATATTTATTTATTTTCAGAGCGGAGAAACATTCCACTATTTTGCGTGTCGGTTAAACAGCGACACGGCCTGACATGTGAGCGTTCACCTTACAGCGACGACCGGTTACCTGCCCTCTCACGCCGCGCGTCTCGCACTGGGCCGCCAGCGGAGCCCCGGGAGCTGCGCAGACGCAACGGCCACCGCACAGTCGACCGCAACGTTTCTCCGAGACTACACGTCGTTTACTCGCGCTATCCAGCTTACGTTTTGCTTCCGCTATACTTAAACTTTTAATCTAACGTATTTTCTATCTTCGAATTTCAACTTAGTTTCTTCCTCTTCAATATTCTATCATCTGTATTGCTATCTGCTGTTGCCTCTATTGTAAATACAAATATAATTAATTTGGACGTTACGTGTGCCTTATAATTTCGCACTAACATACCCAAAAGTGGTGACCCCGACGTGATTCGATTCGACGCGAAGTAGACGTAGGCGTAGAAAAAAAAAACGTTACGCGAAGCCACCGAAAGTTCTGGAACCGGCGAGGTCAAGTCAAGGGCGTTCAGCGATTTCGTTCCGACGGGTGACGTGATTTTTTTTTTCCCCGTTCCAACCATGATGGGCGAGAGTTCGAAGACAACGATGTCGGCGACGCAGGAGAATTTCGTGGAAGCATTAGCTGCAGCTTTGGAGACAGCAGAAATAGCTAAGGTTAGAGTACGTGTACCCCCCTTTTGGCCCGAAAAACCAGCGGTATGGTTCGCACAGGTTGAGGCTCAGTTTGCTCTGTCAAATATTACTGCAGATGCCACAAAATATTTTACTGTCGTGGGCAATCTTGAACCAGCTATTATGGAACAGTTAGAGGATATTGTTGAGAACCCACCCGCTTCTAACAAATATGAAAAACTTAAGACTGAACTAATTAAGCGTTTGTCAGTTTCTCAGGAAAAGAAGGTGCGGCAACTACTTGTTCATGAGGAGCTTGGTGATCGGAAGCCGTCGGCATTCCTGAGGCATCTGCAGAGTTTAGCTGGCCGTGGGGTACCAGACAATTTTTTACGTACCATTTGGACCAGCCGCCTACCCACAAATGTACAGGCAATAATTGCATCGCAAGCCGATACTCCTTTAGAAGCTGTTGCGGAGCTAGCTGATCGAGTTTTGGAGATTGTTCCGGTGAATCCAATAGCCCAAGTCGCGAGTGCATCATCCTCTTCTGGGAACATACTCGAGGTAATGCGTAATGAAATAGCTAGTCTGACGCGGAAGCTCGATGATTTGTCTACCAAGGTTGAACGTCAATCCCGTCCCGTTGGTCAGCCAAAAAGAGAACGTTATCGAAGAAATTCCCGTTCAAGAAGTCGTACCCGTAGGAACCCATTCAAGGTAGTAGATAATAAGAGGTTATGTTGGCATCATTACAAATTTGGAAATAAGGCCCATACATGTTCATCACCATGCGATTACAACTCGGAAAACTACCCTGCCGGTCGCTAATGACGGCGAGCGATTGTTGCAGCATTTCCAGCCGTCTGTTTGTTAAAGATCTTCATTCTAGAAGACTTTTTCTCGTAGATACCGGTTCTGATATTTGCGTGTACCCTCGTAGTTATTTAAATGAGCAGAGGACGCGTGTTAATTTTGAATTGAGTGCAGCTAATAATACCGTTATATCCACGTACGGATATATTCATTTGAAGCTGAATTTAGGACTGAGACGAGATTTTAGCTGGAATTTCATTGTTGCTGAGGTTACGAAGCCTATTATCGGATATGATTTTCTTTCCCATTACCAATTGTTAGTCGATTGTCATAACTCGAGGATAATAGATGGAATTACTAAACTTTTTGTTGATGGGGCGATTGCTAATACGGCAATACCCAGCATAAAAACCATAACAGGAAATTCGAAGTACCATAAGTTATTAAGTGAGTTCCCAGGTATTTTACGTCCGCCAGGATCTCCTAAGGAGGTACGACATTCAACCATACACTATATTAATACCACACCTGGTCCACCTGTTGTCTGTAAAACTCGAAGGTTAGCGCCAGATCGTTTAAAAATAGCTAAAGCGGAGTTTGAGAATATGGTTCAGGAGGGAACTGCTCGTCGTTCCCGTGGATCGTGGGCATCACCTCTGCACCTTGTGCCGAAGCATGACCAGAGTTGGAGACCTTGCGGAGATTATCGAGCATTGAATGCGAGGACAGTGCCAGACAAGTATCCGGTGCGCCATATAGAAGATTTTTCTCAACATTTACATGGTTGTACTATTTTTTCTGTTATAGACTTAGTCAAAGCTTATCAGCAGTTACCAGTCAATCCCGCTGATGTGGAAAAAACAGCCATTACGACACCTTTCGGTTTGTTCGAATTCCCTTTCATGCCATTTGGGTTACGGAATGCCGCACAGACATTCCAGCGATTTATGGATGGGTTAGTACGTGATTTCGATTTTTGTTATCCGTATATCGACGATCTTCTTATTGCTTCTAGAAGTACCCAACAGCATGAAGAGCATCTAAGAATGTTGTTTTCACGTCTCGAGGAGAATGGAGTCGTAGTTAACGTGGCGAAGTGCAAATTCGGTCAGTCTCAAGTAACGTTTTTAGGTTACACTATCTCGGCCGATGGGGTACAGCCGTTAGAAGAAAAGGTGCAGGCTATCCAAGAGTTCCCAGCGCCTCAGACGGTTAAAGGATTAAGAAGGTTTTTAGGGATGCTTAACTTTTATCGCCGTTTTTTAAAAAATGCAGCTGAGTTACAGGCACCTCTAAATGACTTGCTGGCTGGACCAAAGATGAAAGGTTCAAAACCAGTGAATTGGACTCCAGACCTTTTAAATGTTTTCGAACGTTGCAAGCGTAGTCTTTCTGAAGCAGTTTTGTTGGTTCATCCCGTTCCCGAGGCACCGTTAGCATTAGTAGTAGATGCATCTAATGTTTCTATAGGAGCTGTGTTGCAGCAGAGGGTAGATGGCATATGGCAACCGTTAGCATTTTATTCGAAGAAGATGAGTCCTACACAACAAAAATACAGCGCTTATGATCGAGAACTTCTTGCAATTTATGAAGCTGTAAAGCATTACCGTCACATGTTAGAAGCTCGTTGTTTTACTATATATACCGATCATAAGCCGTTGATATTTGCTTTTAAACAAAAAGATCAAAAAGGTTCACCAAGACAAATTAACCAATTATATTTTATTTCTCAGTTCTCGACTGACATACAGCATATCTCGGGGCAGGACAACCAGGTGGCGGATGCTTTATCCCGTGTCGAGGCAGTCACTGCACCAGTGGACATTGAAGAACTGGCTCGTTCGCAGCGTGATGACCCGGAACTTCAGGATTTGCTTAAGAGTAAGACTTCGCTACGGCTAGTACAAACGCAAGTACCAGACTCAAATACACAAATTTATTGTGATGTTTCTATGCCTAAACCTAGACCTTTTGTAACAGCTGCCCATAGACGTCGCGTGTTCGAGATCCTTCATAGTCTCAGCCATCCAGGAGCGAGATCATCCATTAAGTTGGTCAGTGAACGTTTTGTTTGGCCTTCCCTTCGAAAAGATGTCCGCGCTTGGGTTAGAGAGTGCATTCCTTGCCAGAGGTCTAAGGTAACAAGACATACCGTGTCACCTATCGGTAAATTTGATCTGCCGGATGCTCGTTTCGCAGATGTCCACATGGACTTGATAGGACCACTTCCAGTGTCATCAAATTTTAAATATTGCCTTACTCTGATTGACAGGTTCACCAGATGGCCCGAAGTGATTCCGCTTCCTGACATGACTGCGGAGACTGTGACGAAAGCTTTCGTGTCGGAGTGGATCGCTCGGTATGGTTGTCCGAAGAAGGTAATAACGGACCAAGGTAGACAATTTCAATCATACTTGTTTCAAAATTTAGCCAAAACCTACGGTATCAAGTTGGCGAGAACCACTGCCTACCACCCAGCCTGCAATGGCATGATTGAGCGTTTGCACCGTACTCTGAAGGCTGCTGTGATGGCACACGGAGACAAGGATTGGGCAAGTATCCTCCCTATAGTCCTATTAGGATTGCGTACCGCGTGCAAGGATGAGATGAACTGCTCGCCTGCAGAGCTGGTGTTTGGGGAGCAGCTACGTATCCCAGGGGAATTTTTCACAGCCACTTCTGACAAGGTACAGTACCCAGATTTTGTCAGTCGCTTACGTAGAAAGATGTCTGATTTACGACCATGCCCTGCTACTGATCATTCTAACAATAGAATATTTATCTTTAAAGATTTAGATAGTGCAACGCACGTATTTTTGCGCCAGGATCTGCTACGCGGATCACTTGAGCCGCCTTATTCAGGTCCCTATAAAGTCATTGCTAGGTACCCTAAAACTATTGACATTATGTTAAATAATAAAATTGTCAAAGTCTCTATAGACAGGGTTAAGCCAGCACACATATGGCGTGATGACATAGATGTACCTGAACAAATTACTATGGAGAATTCACTAAAAGGAAGAGTGACTAGATCAGGTCGTAAAGTACATTTCCCTGATAGGTTCAGTCCTTAAAATTACCCTTTTTATTAGTAAGGGGGTCCTGTGGCGTCTCCATTATAGACCCACAATATTAATATTTATTTATTTTCAGAGCGGAGAAACATTCCACTATTTTGCGTGTCGGTTAAACAGCGACACGGCCTGACATGTGAGCGTTCACCTTACAGCGACGACCGGTTACCTGCCCTCTCACGCCGCGCGTCTCGCACTGGGCCGCCAGCGGAGCCCCGGGAGCTGCGCAGACGCAACGGCCACCGCACAGTCGACCGCAACGTTTCTCCGAGACTACACGTCGTTTACTCGCGCTATCCAGCTTACGTTTTGCTTCCGCTATACTTAAACTTTTAATCTAACGTATTTTCTATCTTCGAATTTCAACTTAGTTTCTTCCTCTTCAATATTCTATCATCTGTATTGCTATCTGCTGTTGCCTCTATTGTAAATACAAATATAATTAATTTGGACGTTACGTGTGCCTTATAATTTCGCACTAACATACCCAAAGATCCTTTTGACATGAGTGATAGGAGAATTCCATTCTCTGTGGCGTGTGTCGACGAAGCCAATGGTTTTTTATTTAATTGAAAAGCTGACTCCCCATCTAGAGCCTAAAGCCTTTCCTCAGTCAAGTCAGCCTCAACAGTTTAAAATTAATAAAAATATGCTAATTATTTAACAGAGTTTAAAACGAATTGAAATAACTTTGATGATAAAAAAAGAAATCATTTTTATTTTAGGTATTGTGCTCCGGTCAATTTCTTGCCAATGGAGGCTATCAATGGCAAACTGGGTAAAAAAATACTGTCAGTAAATTTACTGACTAGTTTTTTAATGCATTATATAGAAGGTACCAAGAAAACGGTTTTTAATTTATATTAGGGCAACAATATTCATTTACAATAATATCTTTATACTTTTAGTCCAGTGGGTCAATTTCCCAGTCTCAGAACCAGCCCGGAGGCGTGTTGCTTAGAAATTTAATGTGCCTGGGGTATTAGGGCTAATTGATTGTACCCATATTAAAATATTCGTCCCTCTGGTCCACAAGGAGCCCAATACAAAAATAAAAGAAAGGATGCCCACACCATCAATGTTCAACTGGTAATACACAATCAAAAGACTTAATCATCACTACATAGTATAAAACAAAGTCGCTTCCCGCTGTCTGTCCCTGTGTATGCTTAGATCTTTAAAACTACGCAACAGATTTTGCTGCGGTTTTCTTTAATAGAATTTATCCCGGGGAAATATAAAGCGGGACTTTTATCCCGGGGAAATATAAAGCGGGACTTTTATCCCGGAAAACATCAGAAGAGCAGAAGTCTAGGATCTAATAATTCAATCATAAATTAACAAATATTTCATAAGCCTTTAATAAATGTAACTTGTATGTAAACTAATCAGAAAGAATTACAGAGTATTAGCTAGAGAATATAGCATATTATGTCCCATTCTCTTTACGTCTCCCATTATAAATGGTACATACAGTTGTAAAAAAGAATAATTACGATTCCGAATTGATGTCAAGTGTTAACCGACGAGATAGATTTCAAAATGTACAGAAATAATTAATTATACTTAGTATTGATTGAAAAATACACTTCATATGTCGTTTCTTCGGGAACAAAACACAACGCAAAGGTTTTTATTTTACCAATCAAAATAACAAATCTTATAAAAGGATTACCCACGGAGGGAACCGCTGCATGCGGCAACATATCCACTACACAAGAAGCGAGTGAAGATCGAGAAGAATACATAAAAATTGAGAAAAAGAACTGTAAAATGGCGAGCCCAGTAGTCTCATTGAAGGACTTGTCTCCCCGGTACACCCCTAGTGTTAAGCCATCATTCTTATAATTGTGACAATCGTTAGGGACGAGACAAGACACATCGAACTGAATAATAGCCAGTCAACCTTGTTAGAGAAGATCTGTCAAGCAGTTGCTTAACAGTTGTTAGCATGTGTCAGGATGCAGACCTACGACGGAATAAAACAGGATGATCATGCCGTGGGGCTATTTATACTTGACATGGGTAGTGACCCGTCAGGGTCGGCCTATTCGAAACTGGGAGACTTACCGAACATGGGAGATCACTTGGATGCTCTTGGCAGTAACAGAGTTAAGTCACATCGTGGAATATTCAGTCCAGAATCCAGATATATCCCAACCAGTCTTACATACTTGGCGGCCGAGGAACCACACCTGATTGAGGGGGTGAAGGCTCCTGGACACAGCTCAATCTTGACAGACGACGCTCTAAATCAATTCGTCGCAAAGCTATCTGGGGTGAATGCAGTGCAAAGAAGGCAACTACTTAATGGGCAAGGAAGGTACATAGCTCGTCTGGGGGCAATACTCAATCCTTGACGAAGAATGTGGCGTATCGTTAGGCTACCTTTTCTGAAGCCCAAAAGAAAAATAAATCAATATATTTAGAGTGCTTAACTATCAGATGCCCTGAAATATTAGCAGTATTGGTTGATAGGAAAATATTTTACAGTATATTCAGACCATATACCACTAGAAAATATGAATCTTAAATCTCGAACAGATGAAGAGTTGGGTGATTTAACATATTACTTATCGCAATGTGAATTTAAAATGAAAGTTGAGATTCTAATTGGCACAGGGACAACATGAACACTCGACAAGATTTTAATCTTGTCCATTTTCATGTTAACTCGGTTAAGGCTTGACGTCTTTGAGCACAGTGCCAGGGATTGTCAAGACAACAATGTTAATCAAAGGTGAAATTTCAGCATTAATGTATGCGTGAAGTTGCGTATCTGGCTCACATATTTAAGGGGCGCCTATACGCGAATGACGTCGCGCGTTCGCTTCTACCTTACCCCTCAAGACTAGTTGTAACCACGAAGAAAAGAAGAAGAGCGGAGGTGCCGCAAGGCGATTAGGTCATGTCACCATCAACTAAGGTCATGACGTCACAGTAGGCGGGGCCTAAAACTGTAGTCCCGAGTGAGTCGTCAGTGCGTTCGGATCGGATTCATCTGACGTTTAAATAGGTATAATTTTTTTTTAACCATGAAGTGCGCTGTTGCTGGGTGTAGAAATTGCTCAGGATCACAAATCAAACAAGATGGCATAACATTTCATTTGTAAGTCGTTTAAATTTATGATTATTTGCATTTTAAAACACATTTTATTGTTTTATTACAAAGTGACATCTGTCGTCAAAAAGTTTGGTTCTTTAGATTTCTCACTGATATCATGATTTTAACGTTATAAACGCATGTCATACGAATTTTCGGCAGAAATTAGTAAATTTAGCTTATTCTGCCTGCTAATATATTAATTATTTTAAAGATTTATTACTTCGTTACATAAAATGTGAAAAAATATATTAAAACATGTAGTGACATCTGTGGGTAAGTATTCAGAAATAACGGATAGCGAAAAACATGTGCGTCATACGAGCGACACCCAACATCGAATATAATTCGACGCTTGAAAGGCAATAATATCTAAGCGACAAATATACCGAAAATGAGTTATATACATATTTGGAATCGCCAAATTTTTTTGCGTCGATTGATCCGGGTTTCGTAACTCTAGGACAACTTTTTTGGCGGTTAGATATTAGATGATTCCGGTAAATTTCACAACTTTTTTCTCGTTTACCGACAAGAAATTCACGACTTTTCGGATTTATAGTAGTTGGTACACTTAAGGAAATTGATTTTGAACTTATCGTGTCTCACTTGAAATCGTGATATTACTGTTTTGCATTAATATATGTTTACTTGAAATAAAAAAAAAATGCTCACTATTTAATGAGTTGTTTATTACCTACACAACAAAATTATAGCATCGGCGTAGATATATATTTGCCTGCACCCATACTCACCATATTGATGTGCTTAGATATTTTCAGCTTAACAAAATATTTTGTTAATAGTACATATATACAACTTTACATAAAACAAAATAAAAAGAGATTAATCGGTTAGATAGTTTTACCTGAATAATATAAGTTCTATTTTTTATGCTTAGATATTTTTACTTGTCAACCTTTAACTTCAATGATGTCGCATAGTTAATTTTACCGGGTATGTTCAGGTGGTTATACTTATTGTTAAGAGATATTCACCTGTTCGTAATAAAGAAAATACACCCGCTTGCGAATCACCTAGTGTTTTGAAAGTGTCGTTGGCTATTCTCATCTAGCCATGTACTTTTCTTATATTCCATGGCCTCTTTTACATCGTCCCACATTCTTTCTCGTGTTTGCAAAGTACTATAAAATCCTTTGTGGAAGACGTATGTCAAAATCGTAGAATGTGGTGCTCCATAGTCTCTGACTACCCGTATGGGATAAGGGCGTTAGGTTGTATGTGTGTGCTTTCAGCAAAAATAAAATTTGAGTGAAAATTACGAGTTTCCAACACAATGAATAAATGATAATATTATTGTTTTCTAGTTCTGCTTGAGGCGAGAACCTCCCTCCAACGAAATTAGTTAACTATTAACAAATTCTATATCAATATGCTATATTTTGGATGTAAGTATGTTTATCTAACAATAAAATTTGATTTTCATTAAAGTTTGCTGTTTATTAAATAGTTTAATGTTGGTGCGAATAACAATATTTACAATATTGTGCACGTATTTATGTTTTTCTACTTTCGTGCGACCCAATAATTTAGCTATAGATATTTTTAATTGATTTTATTAATATGTTTAGTTATCCTTATACGATTCTTACCAACTGCGCATTTTTAAATATTTGATATTTCTTTAAATTTACTTGTTACGGTATCCATAAAATTATCCATTTAGATGATTTTACCTGTTTGTAAATTAAGGTAATTTTAACTAAGCGACAGTAACTTTTTAATTTATAATCGTCAAGGCTGTTGATTTAGGTCAAAAAATGACAAAAATTAAGAAGTTCCTAAAACAGTTACAATTATTTTTGTGCAGCAAATAGTTTAGTTATGATTTTTTTTGTCAAAATCAAAACTTTAAAACGCTCTACTGAAAAAATTAGCTAAATGTCGCTTAGATATGATTGCCTTTCAAGCGTCGATATTATTTTTATTAATTTCGTTGTATTTGTAAGTTTTTTTCGTGTTATTGATTTATTTGTTATCATTTTAGATTCCCCATTTTTTTTTTGTTTTTGCGGAGAAAGTAACTTATTACTACCGATGCTGTAAATACAGAAAATAGAAATGCATGAATACGTGTTATGAATAGACGCAACAACTGGACACCAACAAAATATTCGAAAATATAAAATAATGCTTGAAATATAGTAAAAACCACAATTTCGCTTTTCTTTAGAAAATATTCCTACCTGTCAAACATTTGATGTTCGTCCCGTCGTTTAGAAATCAATTAAATTTACAAGTTAAAATATTACTAAAAGTGGAGCTTTATTCTTCTTGTTTTGGTTTTGAATGTCAAACGTTTAATATTCGTCCCATCGTTTAGAAATAAATTAAATTTAGAAGAATACTTTAGTTTTTTTATTTGTTTTTGACATTTGACGTTGACAACTAACAATTTCTGATCGCAACTATAATACGGACTTTGGCGGGAACCTGGGCGTAAAGGTTGCGTTGTTTCGGTTGAATTTGATTTTTATGTGCATGATGCGGTTTGTTCAGTGGCCAATAAGGAATACATTCATTTTTATCATAATACTAGGTGTTTCTTGCGGCTTCATCCGCGTGTAAAGCCTTTCCGCTAAAAAAAAGTCCCTACGAAGAGATTAAAAATATGCATTATTTCCATGGGGGTAAATTACCGGGATAACAAGTAGACTATGTGTTAATCTAAGACATGATCTACTCGCGTGCCATTTCATCTAAATCCGTTTTGTTGTTTCTGTGTTTACTTCTAACACACATGTAAATATCCAAATATTTTTATGAACTTTCGCATTTATAATATCATCACAGGATACTGAAGTAGATTATCGTAATTATTAATTTTAATCAATAAAGATTTTTTATCAACAACTTTAACAACTTATTTTATTTTGTTTATTCCCTAATTTTCCTGTACGTATGATAAAATAATTATAGACATATATAATTATTTTATCATATATGTGTCACCTATGTAATGTACCTATATGCTGAAAAAACGGCTAAGCGCCAGTAGAATAATAAATAATGTGGTCCTCCATACTAACGCACATAGAATCGTCTGGAACAAACACTTTTGCTTGTTACGCCATAGGGGTGAAAAGACGAACTAAATTATTGACAAGTTAGCTCTGTTACGCTGTAATAATGCCATTCACCGCTAGATGAATTTTGATTGGGGGGAGGAGCTATCGTTATATTTCATCCCCCGACCCCCCGCATTTAGCGACGCTACGTTCTAAAGAGATTTTGGCTTGACACACCTCCGCTCTTCTTCTTTTCTTCGTGGTTGTAACACTCTCCTCATATCTCCACATCTATTATTACGTTAAATTTTACCGCCATCTAGTGACAGTTAGGAAACAACATTCGGCGACTATAGCGGTTTTACACCATGAACCTAAGAATGTTAGATGCGGCATATTGCTTTGATTAAACCAGAAATATTCAGATTTTCAAAATTGTTATTACTACATTATAAGGATATAAATATTATAGAAGCCGACCAAAAAAGGTTTTCGTCTTATTTAAGTTAACATTTTGGCAAGAGATGTAAATTACAAACATACGAGAAGCGACTTAAATATTTTAACTAGAATTCTTAGTAGATTTCATACTCCATACTTTACAAAATAATTAATGCAAAATGGGAAACTAGTGAATGAAAAAAAAAAACTAAGACGGAATGAAAATAAACTCTGAGATAACTAAAGCTACAATGAACATGTCAGAACAAACAGATCCGTAAGAGGTTAGAAATATTTTTGGGAGCAGTTAATTATTTGTCTAAGTTTATACCAAATTATTCTCAGCACACATTTTTACTGACTAGATTACTTAAGAAAGATGTCGAATGGTTGTAGGGAATTAGGGACATAAAATAACTATTAATGCGTAAAAAAAAATTATTTGCGAGATCCCGGAAGATTATCCCTTTATGATGTTAAAAGTGATGTGTTGCTCTTAGTAGCCGTGAGCAGTGTAAATCTTGGCGCTGTCTTGATATGCAGCGATGACGACCGGTCGGGTACGCGTTACGCATACTTACTGACGACCAACGTAGATACGCTCAGATTAAGAAAGAGATGTTAGCTATCGTCTTTGCTTATGAAAAGTTACATAAATATATTTCTATGGTATTTGCTTGTGAAAAGTTTCAATATATTTATGGCAAGAGACGTATTGTGATTGAGACTGATCATAAATCGCTCAAGATGCTTTTAAAAAAACTTTGAATTCTATTTCAGCACACTTACAGCCCATGGTATTAAAGTTACAAGGTTATGGGCTGATTACTTATAAACCGGGATACTGTGTGTTTCAGTACACACATTTCTTGTACTTTGTTCAATATCCTTCTTTCAATTGCTCTGAAGGAATATCTTGAGATTTTTTTATATAACCTTTCAGATTATCAACCAATAGGTCTAAGTAATGCTGAATGAAAAAATAAAACTGCTAAATGCCGAAATTTTTCAATAATGTAGCATTTCAAAAAGTCACAAAAAATATATCAAAAGCAGCATAGTTGTTTGCTCACATGCAGCTTCAGACAAAAAAGAAAGCAATGGGAAGACGACTTTCTTTAGAGGAATAACAAATTTATCATTGTCTTTATTTAAAAAGAGTCCCAAATGTTATAAACTACTATGTAAATGTTTTATTCTGCAATCATCAATAACGATGAAACGCTTGTTAAGTCAAAATAACACCAGCCCCCTTATTCTCTATGACAATGTTAACTCGTAACGCGGCCGCGTCATGTTCACTTCGTGTAATTGGCATAAAATGGTATTCTGTATGCCAATTTCTATAGTGATGAACGCAATGAGTTACGTTACACGCTTGTTACGAGCAGGAGAAATAACGTGTGCCATATAGAATAAGGGGGCAGGAATAAGTAAAAAATAAAATGACACTACTTGTGGAAAAAGAAAACAAGGATCGATTTGGCAGTCTCATGTTTGACGAAATGTCATTAACTCCGCATGTCATATGATCTATACAAAGATGAAATACAAGAGTTTGCTTCAAATAAAAGAGGGTCATTTTATAATCATGCTCTGGTATATATGGTAAAAGGCATTAAGACAATTTTAAGCAATCCACAGCATATTATTTTACGAATGGACTTAAGATGAAGCTTAAAATATTAATAAAAACTGTCTTAGAATATGCCATTGACACGGGACTTAAAGTGATCAGCAGGACATGTGACCAAGCACCTATTAATATCGGTGCTATAACACAATTAGTTAACGAAACTAAGACACTAAGACTATGTATTTACAGAAGGGAAAAACTGGCATCGTGACATTAATAATACGTAACAAAGGTCAAATAATAACCCCATTATATGATGTACCTCATTTCAGAAAAGGCCTTCGAAATAATTTATTTATTAAAGACCTCGTTTATACAACAAATAATAAAGAAAAAAATATCATCACATCATATGGAGAATTGCAAATACTATATAAACAGCATGTGAATCCTGACAAAATCAATAAAATTTGGGTAAAATTGGCAAACAGTTGTTCAGACACTCCATAGTTGTGGCTGCAGAACATTTAACTGTAAGGGGAGATGTTCCAGAAGAGTGCAGTCAGATAATTGATTTCACACTTTTACTTGATAATTTATGTGATTCACTGAATGGTAAGAGTTTGCTTATCCCTAATGGAATTTTTTTTAACGGACCAGTATAAAAACACATACTGCGCATAATTAATTGTGGCGAAAAGTAAGGCAATACGGAGGTAGTGCCTGAAGAAAATGTTATTCATTTTAATAGTAAACATAGTTTGCTTTGATGAGTCTTATGATAATGACGCTGGTCAAAGCAAAATGTTTGACAAATTAAAGGTTGTCAAATTTGTAAATCAAAAATGTTAGAAAATGAAACAAATCAGAACAATGCATTTATTAAGGCTAAATATCAAAATAAGAAATGGCTATACTATCCTAGCACGGAAATGGAAATATTTTTCAAAGATATCCAAAATATAGCCACCAAAACTTTAAAAAACTGATGGCTTATAAGGGTATACAAAACAAATTAAGGAGTTTGTACATGCGTTAGCACATCGGCCAGTGATGTGTTCAAATCATAATGATAGCTTTTATATTTACTTTATAAATATGGCTATAAATGTTATAATATTCGCGTGGTGTAGATATATTAATCGAATTTTAGATGGGAAAATTACTAATTATAACGGTGATGAATGATGTCACAAAAATTGCCGCCATAATTCACTATAATAAATTTAAAAATTACAAAAATAGAAAGTAATTAAAAATTAAAATATTTCCCTCGCTAACTAGTGCCGTTGCCATCGTACTCGTCGCAATATTATAATTAATATTCTGTTACAGAGCACATAACACAGTTCATGATAGCCTTGTTGAGAATGGAATAGCCTGCCGAGATGAAGGTCCGAAAGTTTAGAACCCAAGACAACCTCTGACTTTCCAAAGTAACATATTATTATGTTTATCGTTCACTATAACGGTGAAGGAAAACATGGTAAGTAAACCTACATACCGCTTTTCGATAAATGGATATACTACCTATACGAGGTAGTAACTGTTGTACAAAGGGTATACACAACACTAAACTCATTTGTTTGCGTAGGTTGGTTTGATCAACACTGACGATACAACAGGTGACCATAATATAAACATGATCGGCGGACTAACTCAAGCAGGTGGGCAGAGGACCCCCATGTGCATCGATTTAATACCCATAAATGATGTTGCCCAATATTTAAAATTTTAAGTAAAGTAAGTTATTTAGATTCTTGTTGCCCAATTTGGTTAGGCTAACAGTATTGCAAAATGCTCATTATTGTATTTATTAAGTGGAATTGGTCAAGAGCGACAATATACATATATTCGTCCTCTTCCACTTAAACGCCTCAAATCAATAAAAATAATGGGTAGACGTTAGAAGAAAGCCAGCGGGCTTAGAATGTGAAAAAAAAAGCGATGCGTCTCCGCTTCGTTGTATTGTGATTGGTTGAGAGACTGACGTATCGGTATTTTGATGTTTGTGATTGATCGAGAGACCGATACGTCAGTCTCTCAACCAATCAAAATAAAACGAAGCGGAGACGCATCGTGTTTTTTTTTCACACCCTAAGCCCCCAGTATCATTTTCACATCGATTTGACCAATTATCAGGATTCGTAACTGAATCACTCCAAGAATCAGGAACTACACAGGGTCACAATTTATATTTGTAGTTTTGTTTTTTACTTTTTTTTTTTCTTTTTTTGCAAAAGAAGCTGCCAGTAACAACCACATAGCTGATTGTGATGAGGATGATGAAACGAATGGACAGTATTATGATTGGCTTAGTGATGAAAGTTCGAATCAGTGGCGGTCCTTCCATAGAAGCCGAAAAGCCCGGCTTGCCCTAAAATAATTTACCTAAGTACTCAAAACCAAATGTGTAAAAATAACCAAAGTTTACGGTCAAAACGCTTCGAAATAATTTTCTTTACAATCTTAAAATTCCCGCGCTACGTTTCGCTGAACCATCGCCTCGAGCGCACTTGACACTAGGGCTTTCAGTCTCGGTGCATTTACGAGTCTCGGGAAACAAAAACGAGACTTGGTCCGGTCTCGAAAAAAAACGAGACTTTCGAGACTATTTCAAAAATAGTCATTATATTCGTAGGCCACGACTCAGACTTTTTAGGCAGTCAATACAATATATTTCAATAAAGTACTTTATAAATCACACTGTTATAAACCCATATGAAAGTTAAATTACCAATTGCATATACGACTTTTCAATTTTTATAGTTGTCACGTAAAAGACATGGAGCGCTGGATAATTACTTTCAGAGAGAGGATTTGGTTTTGATACAAACTAGCTTTTGCTCACAGACTCGACCACGTGAGGTCGTTTTACCAGGATAAAAAGTAGCCTTTCCAATTTCAAATTATCTCCATACTAAAATTCAATGAAATCTGTTCGGTAGTATTTGCGTGACATATATACATACTCAGCGGGGGATTTTGTTTTATAATGAAGTAAATCGCATTAAAAAAAAATCTCTAATTCTACGCTTGAAGTACATACAGGGTAATTTTGATATTGCGTTAATAAATGAAACCACATACTTATCTCGTTGAAAATACACTTTCCATTAAGTTATTTTAACCATAAATGTAAGATAAAAAAGTGTAAGTTTCGAACAAAATCAATATCTATAAAAAGTAACTCGCCCTAGTGCCACTATGACTGCTCTAGGAGAATTCGTCGTAGTAGCAACATTACACTTTCAGTCAGAAATACACTTACGCACGCACCATTTTCGCACTAAACTACAAAATTATAAAAAAATTTGGAATACTACAATGGGGATTTTTGGCGAAAGTATTCGTTATTCGTTGATAATTTTTAGCACGATGTTAGCAGGGGTATAGACAAATATGTGGTTTCATTTAGTAACGCAATGTAAAAATTACCCTGTATAGATTAGCATTAGTGTTTGGGTCCCAGGTCATCTCGTATCTTAAAGTATGGGGACTTTTTGTATTTTTAACGGTCCCGCGTCGCAGGTTTTTAGGGTCGACACATGTCACGCTATAGTAAGTGAAGACTCCCTTCTCGTAGATGTAGAAGAAACTATCTCCAGCCTCTTTTGAAGCGGGCCTGCAGACGGCGGTTGGGCGATCGGCGACCCGCTATCCTATAAATAAAGTGTATGAGGGTGCCGCGTAGTATTTCATGCTTATTTGACACCATTATTCGAGTCTCATCTTCAAACAGCGAGAGACTCTGCTCAAGAACCGACTCCTACGAGGGTTGCGATAGCATGCACGTGTGCACTCCGTGACCTTCGATATGCTTAATTACAATGTTATATAAAAGCTTTGGGTTGTCTCATGTCCTGGGATTTTCGTAACTTTCCAAACCATAATTAGCAGGGATTTAGCAATGGTTTGAGTATTTCCCCCTATCGCTACAATTTTCAAATGAGATCTTTTCCCAATTTATCATAACTATGGTGTAAGTACTTAATTATAAAGACCCTTATAGGTTTCAACAAGGTTAGGTTGTGACTACCAACAGATTATCTAAAATTTAATTTTTCTGTGTCCACTGACCCGGATTTGCAAAGATCCTGATAGTTTAGTAATTTTTGCAATAACAATAATTATTTGATGTTAGTTTGGAAAGTCTCGTTTTTCCCGAGACTGGAGGCAGCAGTCTCGAGTCTCTAAAATACAAAAAAATCGTCGAGACTCTCGAAATTTTCGAGACCGAGAGTCTCGAAATGAAAGCCCTACTTGACACACCACTAACCCACACACACACCACCACACCCGCGCCGTACACGCATTTAATATTTAATACAAAACAGCTAAGGGCGCACAAAATATACTCATCACTCTCTCTCTCGTTGGGTTTTACCTGGCTTTTCGCCGCTATATTTCTGCCTCATTCACACTTATGGATAGAATACGCATCAACTGCTACCACAAATGTATAGCTGTAGTAAGTTTCTATAGCAATCAGTACTGGAAATTAATCCAGGCTTAATGCCTCGGGTTGCCAATTGAAAGAGTTACCTCTAATATGCTTACTTTTATTCTGTATTATATTCCTAATGTAAATGTGTATTTTTTTATTTATCATGACTATGTGAGGATTTTAGTATTAATATAATTATAATTACATATCTAATTATAATTTTTAAGGTATTGCAGTATAATTTTATTTATCAATAAGTTTTCGTCATATTTTCAGCGTTAATTTCATGGTATAATTTTGACTCGGACCTGGCAACATCAGTTATTTGTTATGATTGTGCGTGAATGTTTCATTTTGAAGTATTTCTGTTTATTAAGTGGTTTTTGAGTTATTTTAAGCATTTAAGGTGCAATAAATGTGAGTGAATGGAAAGATTTGATCAGCAAGAATAAGGCAAATTTGTTAGGTTATGATGGAAAACAAAAACTTTCAGCGAGTTGGCGAAAGGCGCGAAAGAAACATAAAAGGTATTTAGATCAGTATACAAATAACAAAACTAATTACTGTCTTATTGCATGCATTAACACGTAATCCGACTAGTATGTATCAAGTTGTATTCTTAGACTAACGTTGTATTGTTGGCCTTGCATATTTTTTCGAATGAAACAAGTGTTTGGAATATATAGGTACAATCTACTAAAATTATTTAATTACAGGTATAATCTAAGTACTTAATTTATCTTTGGGAAAAAACTTTTCATAAGTTGCAATGGGTCAAAATTGTTTTTGAATAAAGCTACATACCTAATTTCAACAAAAGGTTTAGTTGCGTCCATGGCATGGTTGTATTGCGCGCGAGGGTATGAATATAGCTTTCGAGGCCCTGGTTCGAATCCCGGTACGGGTTATGTGGTTTTTTATTTTATTTTTAGATATTATTTTTCTTTCTTATAGGTGTACATTTTATGTCAATCGGAGATGCGATTTTTTTTAGGTTGCTTGGGCTTGCCTTCATCTAAAACACTAGGCACGCCACTGGTTCGAATGATTATTAAGACGACGATGAAGACACAATCAAATAATTTCGTTTATTAATCATGGTTAAATATTTTTGGTAATGTTTTATTCTGAAATTATAGCTTTTTTTATTTAACATTTTTTTTAATGAAATAAATTCTCAATAGAACACAACTCTTAGGAAAAATATGTTCTCCAAATACATTTAATAAAATATTTTAATTTGCAATTCGCAGGACAAAAAACGAATAGTCATGCTTTCAACTTGCCATGAGAGTGGCACTGCCTTGTGCCGCATACACACGAACACAGTGTTGCCTATCCCATTCAAGCTTCGAGTAGTCCTAGACTACAACAGGTGCATGGGGGGGGGGGGGGGCTCAAAGACCACATGCTGGAGCCGTACTTAGTTGAGCGGAAATAGTGTGCCAAGTGGTACAGTCAGCCACATAAGAGGCTGAACAAATTAAAAATTTCAATTCGCCTCTACGCGTTAAGTTAAATCGAAATATTTTTTCCTTTGTTGGAAGTAAAGTTAATCCCTTTTATTTTTGTGAAGAGAAAACTAACTTGTTGTAACTTATTTGCAACGTTGAGAATAGTCTTTTTAAAAACAACTTGACAAAGGAAGATTCGGAGGTAATTCGTCGGTATTGCGTCAAAACAAAGTGCCGAAACCAAATCTCCCCAGACATCAATATATTGCTTTAAAGAACTTGCGATCAATGAAGGACTTAACAATTCTCCGTGCAGATAAAGGGAATGCGACAGTAGTGATGGATACGTCGGATTATAACAATAAAATTGAACAACTTTTATCGGATGTAAGTTCGTATAAAATGGTCAAAGCTCTTTCTGCGTAGATCGGACCGTCAATAACAACTAATTTTTAAAAAATTGTATAATTAAAAAATTAAGGTAGATATTGTAACATTAACTTTTCGGACCACCAACACCTCAGTCCGCCCCGTCACCACGAAGTGCTGAAAAGTCTTCGAAACGTCGGGAGAAAATATAAATTAAAAAACCGCGATAAAATCCGCAAAATAGTTTCATTTTAATGTCTAACATGCGCGTAAATAGAAGAAGTCATTATAGAGAAAACTAAATTAGATAACAATAGTGTAGAGGCGATTTGTAGTTTTGAATTTGTTCAGCTACTTATGTAGCTGACTGTACATGAAAGATACAGCTTGCGATGAAAAATTGAGTCAAATTAAATTAAGAGCGTGGAAATATTTTAAGGAAGTACTGAGACCTTTTCTAGGAAACTGTAAAAGTCATATTGATGAGGAAATTGTGAAGAAAATTATGAAACATTTTGGAAAAATGGGATGTTCGATGAGCCTTAAATTATACATACTTAAATCACACTTGGACTACTTTCCTGATAACCTGGGAGCCGTAAGTGAAAGGCGAGGCGAAAGATTTCACCAGGATTTCAAACATATGTAGCGTCACTATCAGGGAAAGTTGAATAAAAGAATGATGACCAGTCTATTGTTGGCTGTTAAAGCGAGATGATCCAAGTTGGCTTTTCAAGCTCAAATCTCACAGTCGGAGCTTCAGTGAAAAAAAAACAAGTTACAACAAAAGAATCTAGTATATATCATATATTTATTACTGTCCCTTAATTGTATTTTTAAGTCACAATTGTAATAAAATAAAAACTTATTAAAGTTAGCC
Organism: Lapara coniferarum; assembly: GCA_949316025.1. Lineage (NCBI taxonomy): Eukaryota > Metazoa > Arthropoda > Insecta > Lepidoptera > Sphingidae > Lapara > Lapara coniferarum. Next base: position 22,393,046 of record OX438933.1, on the reverse strand, counting down.
TTATTTTGCGAATTCACACAAGGGATTTAAAAAAAAAATTGATAGTGATAGGGAAAATCCAAGTACATATTTGTAATCAGCGCGCCAAAATACCTCAAGATCAGCATTCAAGCCCAAAGGCGAAAATAGAACTTAAAAATTACAAACCTGTGTTATTTACCTGTTTATTTGAGATTTAGAAGCGGGAAAATTCAGAAGTTAGGGGTGGAACGGACTGCCAAGACCAACATTCGCAAATTCAAAACCCAAGGGTATTACGCGCCTCTCGACTTTCTATCAAAACGCCTGCATGAGTGGATCAAGTACCTACTCTTCAAATAAAATGAAAGCATTGTAAAGCTACCAAATCTGCAAAAATCTATTACCGACACTGTAATCCACGAGTATTTTGCTTACTTCGGTATTGGAATTTGCACCCAAATAAAACGTATATACCTCATACTGTATGTAAAATGTGCATTCAACATTTGCAACAATATTAGAAAATAAGATGTAACTCTGAAGTTTGCAGTACTTATGATTTAGCAAAAATAAAAGTCAGCATGACGACTGTTACTTTGTATGGTATAATATGGTATGTATAATATAGTGGATTTCAACAAAAACAATCGCCATAAATGGAAAATTTTTTTCTTCCTCAAACAGACCTAGGGAAGATCCTATTGAGGAAATGTTCGCATACCTGCTTTTCATAAAGCAGTACAGCAAACCTAGAAGAATCAAACTAAAGAACCTAATGTGTCCTAAAGTTTCATGAGACAATTAGTTTGAATGTTGTGAAGAAGCATCGAAGCACATCCACGGGCTTGGAGACTTATCCGGCAAGCGATCTGCGAGTCTTTATTGCGTCTTTTCTACGACTGAAGTGTACCTTACATGAAAATCTTTTGTAGCGGGTGTACAGAAATTCCTCAAAATTACAAGACTGACAACTATATACAATTAACTGTGAAAATGCTGCATAGCTTAAAAAAAATTGGCTGTCATTCATTTGATGCTCACGCATCAAAATTCACTATTTTCATAGTCATATAAGCCAATTTCAGCAAAATTCAGGAGATCTTAGCCAAGAGCAGGGAGAACGCTTCCATCAAGATAAAAAGAAAATGCAGAATAGATAACAAGGTAGACGGGATGGATACGTGAGGGCCGATTATTGCTGGGGCTTCATGCGAGATTGTACAAGACAATTTCACTTGAGAAAATCACTAAGTTTTTTTTAACAAGTATAACTTTATAAAAAAATTATATTTCCGTAAAAAAATATTTTATAAGTATCGTAAATTAGAGCTGATAAAAAAATCTAATAACATTTTTGATAACGCGTCATCAGATATACTTAAAATCAAGTCTAAAATCTAAGGCACCAAAATGAGTGTAAGCCAGTGTAATCTAAAGTAAACCGCTTTACAATGAGATTAAAAACTCGCCACATGACCTCGTCTTTCAAAACTGAATCCCTAGATAATGAATCCGACCGGTTAGCATTCCTCAAAGACACCATAAACCAAAATACCAATCAGAAGACAACGAAAACGAACAATAAAACTTAATGCCACGAACTAATATTCCTCGTGCTTATTATGTAAAGAAACTGTCTATACAATAAGCAAGATCCAAACATAAATAACAAAACCTTGAACAAAATAAACACGATCAGTTCACCAAGAGAATGTTTCAGTTCGTACGAAAATCAAACTAAAACTTGCACATAATACGCTTTATAAAGCTTGGGAAACGAATTCCTAATTCCATTCAAATAACTTCTCACATTTTGCGAACTTTCATGTACAAAATTAAAATAGTTGGCGTAGAATTTTTTGTTTCGTTTCTTCATCTTTTTTTCTTCTTTGCGCGGCACGCGCCAGCAATAATTAATTCGTTAAAGAGGTTTTATACGTCAAATACATTCTCTTTACAAATACGACTGTAACAAATATACAATGTACAATCAAATATGTAAGAATGTGTAATACATAGTAACAATGGTAAGACCTTATTATTAGTTAATAAATGACTTTTATAGTTAGTTACATAAATGGTTGTTCTCACAAAAACCACGGAATTCGTGTCCTGGCTCATTGGTACCCAGTCATATGTATTTATTATCAACATAATAACTAGTATCGTAATAAAACAAAGCTCGAGATGTCACGGAGAACATAAATTCGGCCAATTTAATACTTTATTATCATTCCCTCACCTTGTCTCAAAACGTTGATATAGTAAATGTTGTATGTCTCAAATATAATAATATTTGTATTCATTGAATATCTCTTATTAGTCGCGTCAATAAATACATAAAATGGACCCAGTTATGCCAAAATGTACCAATCCACAAATCATCTTTAAATAAGTTATTGACTTTTAACACGAAATTAATCCAAATGTGATACTTTACAACTCAGCAAAAACTAACAGCAAGCGACACAACTAATGACGACCTGTTTAAAAGAAGAAAGAAAATAAAATAGGTATTTGCGTACAAAATACAGCTGTTACAAATAAAAATATAGTAATTTTGTTTATAAGTAGTTGGTACATTTTGGCATAACTCGGTCCAAATAGGTATTATTTAAAAGTCCTCAAGAACAGTTGCGATTTTGATGTTTCTTAATGGCCTTTTTTATATAATTTAACATCAGAAACTTTTCACGAAGCATGGAAAAAATTATTACATACTAATAAAAAAACTAAATTTATTACGAATCCGTCCGGCTATTATATTCAACCGATGTGCAAAATTTATCAATCTGGATGACATCCTTACTGTATATCTGAGGAAACAATATTTCAACTGAACAATTAAGCTATTTCAACAGACACATTTTACAATTTTCTTGAAGATTTGGAAGAAAATAGCTTTAATAAAATGAACACACAATTCTTCAATTGACGCAATTTGTTTTTCGAATTCTGTTGATTCTTTAATATTTTCTCAAGAGATCAAACACAATAGAACCAGAAGATACATTAATCGATAAAATAGCTAACAACATCCCACAAAAAAACAAAAAGACTTGTCGAACAACCATTTTCACCACCTATGTTTATCTTCAATTGATTCCACCTGAAGTAAGAAAACGTCACTTACCTAACTCAAAAAGATAATGATACCCAAGCCGATACAACACTTCAGAACTATAGTTCGATCATATAAAGTAAATAGAGTTGTTCGATCTGCTTTTAAAGGAAATCTGTTTTGGTCTGAAAATACTGATAATAATAAAAACAAACGAATCAAGCGAGAATAAATGCCGTCTACAGTAACAAGCAGAGTGGAAAGAATCCTACTAATACTATAAAGGCCAAAAGTTTGTAAGAATGTATGGATGTTTGCTATTCTTTCACGAAAAAACTACTGCCCCCTTATTCTCTATGACACGCGTTATTTTCACCGTTCGTAACAAGCGCGTAACGTAACTCGTCGCGTTTATCACTATGGAAATTGGCATACAGAATACCATTTTACGCCCATTACACGAAGTGAACGTGACGCGGCCGCGTTACGAGTTGACAATGTCATAGAGAATCATGCCTCTGAATGGATTTCGATGAAATTTGGCACACGGGTAGATCACGTCCTGGATTAACACATAGGCCAATTTCATCCCGGGAAGTATAAAGCGGGACTTTTATACGGGAAAACTCATTCACGCGGGCGGAGCCGCGGGCAAAAGCTAGTATCATATACAAAGGCAATGGAAAAAAAGAAAAAATAAGAAAACAAAGAAGGAAGAGATAATAAAAGGCTAGAAAAAAGAAAATTAAGGAACAAATTGTAGTGGGTAATACAAAATACCGGGTGGAAGGGAAACGCTCTCGGAAACGAATACAGGTGATAGTATTGGTGATTCCTGACGTGATGGCACTAAAAAAATCGCGATCGCATTGTTACAATTTTAGTAGGATTTTCTCAAATTTCTGTACAGCTTCACGTATGGATAGATAAATCAAACTATTATTCTGAAAAACATAGTAAAAAAGGTCAATATTTAAAAAAAATCGTAATGAAACACGTACATCAGCTGACGGGTTAACGACCGCGGGCCAGTGCCGGCGCAGAGCGGCGACCGCCCAGTTTTTTGTACGCTTTACATTGCGCGCGCATGTATTACGGGAATACTAAAATCGTAAGTATTATCACTTAGCTTTGCAAATGAATATCGTTTTTCGTTAATGTTATGGTTCTTCTCTCTTACCGTTCCGGTATAGAGAGCGTTTCCCTTCCACCCGGTATAAAGTAAGGTCAACTGTTAAAAGAAAGAAAGCTATTTAAAAAGAATATAATAATTCTGGCTCCTCAAACATGGAGCTTATACGACATTCTGATTAAAGATGTTTGTTACGTTAAAGGTCATCATAGCTCATTAGAGCCACCCGGCGGCACCCGACCAGCGCCGCCTCGTCGTTCGTCGTTAACTCGGGGTGAATGACGCGTTGTTACTTGTGAACGTCGCAAGATCAACCAGTGAACCTCGCGTAGCTAACGAGTGAACGCCGCGTGGTCAATGAAGGTCATCGCTTGGTCCACGAATTTTCGAGTAGTCTCTGGCTGGGAATGAAGGGAGAGAGTGAGGGAGGGTGGGAAGCGGCGCATTGCCAACGCGTCGTTCTCGCGTTAATCATTCGCGGGCAGCGCGCGGTCCACGCAAGGCAAGCGTGTGAGCAGCGAGTTGTCACCGAGTGGTCCACCCGCCGTCCGAGCGTGGCCAGATTGCGAGCGAGGCGAGGTGATCCGGTGAAGATACGGCGTTGATGTAATAAGCGCTTATTCATAGAAGTCCATATAGAAGAAAATTAACCTCCCGAGGCGAAGCGGCGCTGGTCGTGGCTCATTAGAGCCACATGGCACCTAAACCATCAATCATTATCTTAAACCTACAAATTGAGGCAAAAAATAAATAAATGCTCACTAAACGTCTTTTATACACCGTCAGCTAGGCCTACCACGACATCAGTGCGAAATTAAATCTCTCTCAGCCTACTTCATATTCTCATTTATCGTATAAAAAAAATATCAAGATATAAAACAAAGAATTCTCGGTGCTGTTGTGTTACTACTGTTTATGGGCGGTCGTATCGCTTATTATCAGGCGAACGGCACGCTCGTCTCGTCATTCAATGCCATAAAAAAAATCGTATAGGTTCGAATCCAGTGACCACTGAAGTGACATGTCTCGAGAACCTACCGGATATTGGGTCTGTCCTACCGACATGAAATCATTTTTCAACTATTTTTAGAAAGCCAAAAGATCCTCCCGATTTTCAGCAATTTGAAGTTAAAATCCCGTTTTTCTTAAATATTTTACGATTCCTTGGTTCAATATGTTGTTGTTTAGGGCGGCGGGAAGCAATATTTTTAAAGGGGCAGCAAAACTGTTTATATTTTTTACTTCCATGACTGGGGGGGTTTACGCGTGACTCTTGTTTGTTGAAATCATCTTCTTGTGGTGGAATAATAGAATTCTAAATTAAGGGGTTTTGACTGGAATATTGCTTGTTTTTTTGGCATATACCGATTTCACTCGGCAACTCCTCCGATTTCACATTTTGTCGTCCGAATAAATATGTCTGTCGTATCATAAGAATGGTCTCAATGAGTGGGTGTTAAATACATAATAATCGAGGCCCCATCGTGGAGCAAATAGTAATTAAAAAGTTTGAAATAAAAATTAAATAAAAAATTATGACAGTCGACAAAAAAGTGTAAGTCTAAAATAAATTGTGTTTGCTTGACTTTTAATATAGCGTTTTGTCTATATGTTTTAACCTACTGGAATACACCTTGTCGACCCTAAAAGAGCCCAGCAGCCTGTTACAACAGTGACAGTGACAACCTTCAACAGAAGGTGATACTTAAAACCATTTCGTTTTCCGACATCACAATTATTTATATATTGAATTATAAATATTAAGCGTTAGAGTCCTATACATATTAGCTACAACCCTTGTAACTCCTAAATTAATGTAAAACCACCTGAAATATAATGAATTGCTAAATTACATGAAATTAAAGGCCTCAGTCCCAAAACACATAACTACTTTTGTTAGGCGCTTCTCCCTGTTTAATCCCATATAATTATAATAAAGGAAAAGCAATGCTGCAAGTATCCTAAAATTATCCGTGCGTGTAGCAAAGAACAAAATAAAAAATCTGTTATTAACATTTTAACCATGAAGACAGATAGATTCATCCAGCGCGTTCCTGCGGCCTGTCGGGCAAAGTGATGTTAAGTATTTCTATTCAATATCAGCTCGGAGTCTGGAATTTGTGTACCCCTTCGGGAATAAAAGGCGTAAGTGTGTGTGTGTGTGTGTGTGTGTGTGTGTGTTTTTAAAATTCTATGTTTGAAGTAAAACTTGCGACTGTTTTTTTAACTCGTCATTCTTAGTAACTAGGAATTTTACTTGATGTCGCCCTATGGCTAGGTCCACATTTTTTTTTATTGCATATTGAAAAGCATCCTAATTTCAATAGAGAAGATTGTTGGAAGCTTGCACAAGCCTGGGATCCAATTATAGATATTATTAAATCGGACCTCAAAAGACCAACTGCTGCCACACCTCTAGATACTGTGAGCTCTTTCTGCGTAGATCAGACCGTCAATAACAACTAATTATAAAAAAATTGTATAATCAAAAAATGAAGGTAGATATTGTAACATCAACTTTTCTGACGACCAACACCTCAGTCCCCTTAACCAAATGCTATGCTATACGTCGTCAGTGGTCTCTGACGACAAAATGTGAAATCGGTAGAGTTGCCAAGAAAAATCGGTATATGCAAAAAAAAACAAGAATATTCAATGATACAACCCCTTAATTTTAAACTCTAGGGACTATTATTGTACCAAAAGAAGGTAATTTCAACAAACGAGAGTCACGCATACCCCCCCCTCCCCATCATGAAAGTAAAAATTTTAAACAAATTTTGCCGCCCCTTTAAAATACTGCCTTCCGCCGCCCAAACAGCACCATATTTAACCAAGGAATCCGCAAAATATGAAAGAAAAAGGGGATATTAGCTTCGAATCGCTGAAAATCGCTAGATGAATAGGGAGAATCTTCTTCTAGCTTTAAAAAAATCGTTGAAAAATCATGTCATTTCGGTAGGAAAGGCCCAAAATCGGTAGAAATACTGAAAAATCGGTAGGTTCGAGAACATTGTACGTCGTTGCGCGCGAGCTTAAGTACTCCACGGCTATACCGTAAGGAGAGCCTCTACCAATTAATCCAATTTCGGATCTTGTCAAAATCAAACATTGTCAACGTTTAGAATTACTAAAATCTTCTGTTTTGCTCCAAAATTATCAGCAGAGCATTTTTTGTAAGAGGTTGAAGCTAAGTTATTATGAAACGCGTTATAAATTATGTCTTAGTTGGTTTATTTAAACTTTAAAGGTATAAAATAACTCTGTAAAAAGATTCCTAATGGCGCTTTGTAGTCGATATCGATAAATAACGATTATAATCCATCATTTGCCCTTTTTGCTAATTGGTAGTTAATCAGAAAACACTATCGTTAGTCGTTACCCAAGCATCATACATCAGTGTTGGCATTTGGAACCTAAAATTATTGGACGGCCAAAGACTATTTAAAAATACTTAGTCATAAGGATACCGGTTTCTATTTTTATAGATGGGGTCGATTTAAATAGTAAACTTGACGCAGCCTTTTTATGTTCAAATTCGTTAGACATTTTTATGCATTCAAAACTTGTCCGCCGTTACTCGCAATGTGTTTTGTTGAACGTATTGATCGTACGTTTACGCAAACGGACATCAATTGGGTATGGCGCCACAACCTTCACTCCCGAACCAACCAAAGACATTAAACAGTATAGTAAGTTATAGACCGGTCACCGGACATCAGGACCAAATTTTGCGGTGTTACCTGAAACGTCTCGGTACGCTTAAATTTTGAAAAAAAATATCATTTTTTTTTCATTTGAATTCGCCAACGCAAGCACATTCCTTTGGAAGTGTGGATGTTCACGGGTCTTGGCATTGGTTAACCATCAGGTGTGTTCACTTGTTCCTTAGTCTTCTTCATGGTATAGAAAGACACAAGCTACAAAAGAATAGCCGAGGATAATCTTACCGACTTGCGTTAGAAAAGGATGTAGCAATAGATCGACAAAACACGCGTTAAATTAGATAACGCCGTTTTCATTGTCGCTAATGGCACCCATACACGCATGGGTCTACCGAACAGGCAGGTTTGTCTGCGCAGGTCAACCGCACGTCGCGTCGCATCGATAGCGTGTATGGAAATGTTCCGGTACATCGGAGCGGTCTTTAGTTCTTTTCGCGATGACATCGATTAAGAACGATGACGCGCTGACATTGTTAGGCCTTGGTTATTTTGGAAAAAACATACAAAAGTAAGAGGGGCGCGTAATATCAATATATTATCTTGTACTGTCAGTTCCATGGACGATTTTTTTGTTCCGACATTACATTGGACGGATCATCATCATCACGTGTGGCCGAGACAGACGCTAGAAAACAACACATGCACACGTATATGCATACACGCACAGGTACACCGTACGGTACCACTTGAAATAATTGATTTTCGATCTTGCGCCGGTCGCCTGCGCAGGTTCTAAAACTGCACATGTCTATTTCCCACACACGATGCGGTCTACCTGCGTAGGCTTACCTAAACAGTTAGACCGTAGCGTGTCTCATCACTACATATTATAAAACAAAGTCTCTTCCAGCTGTCTGTCCCTATGTCCTCATGTCCCTATGTATGCTTAAATCTTTAAAACTACGCAACGGATTTTGATGTGGTTTTTTTAATAGATAGAGTGATTCGAGAGGAAGGTTTTAATGTATAATACATGCATAATATATTACAGGAACACTGATAATTTTAGAGGTTTCTAATGTGATGTCGTAAATGAACACATTTCTTTGCGCCTACATTGCAAACGCTGGCTAAACCCTAGGAGATAGATCAAAATAATGTACTACAGTATTGTACACCTTAGAAAGGTCTACAAAAAAGTCCGCGATGGTATATGTCTATCTCTTAGGAATAACCCACAATAACCATTTTTCATCCTTTACTTTTTACGAGAATTAATGGCTTATTTTCGAAGCGATTTTAAGCAATACAGCATTAATCCTTATACAATTAAGTATATCCATAAATACATTGTACATTTAATATAGATCAATATGGCCTTTTACAACATGTAATTTAAATAAATATTTTCGAAGATATTACAGATTTAAAATGCAGGGACATAGCGGTCCCGGCGGTACCGGCCGGGGGGCCGGCGGCGGCGCGTGTCTATAAATGAGAAAGTATGGAGATAGTTTGAGATCCTGAAGAGGACATAGGCTACTTTTATCCCGGAAGAACATAACCCGGGAATTTTATACCGGTTTTTATTTCTCGCGAGTGGGGCCGTCACGGCCTAACCACTGAATCGATTTCGATGAAATGTGGTAGGGAGATAGTTTAACCCGTCAAGCCCCGCTTATATATAGATTTATGCGGAAACCCTATAATATACTAGAACGCCCGCATCCGTCGCGGGGCTCGACGAGTCAAGATCCTGGGACGACCCTAGGCTATACATTATTCCGGGAAAAAATAAACCGAGACTTTTATTCCGGAAAATCTTTTTCTGCGAGTAGAACCGCAAGAAAATAAGTATGACGATAGTTTGAGATCCAGAGGTGGACATAGGCTACTAATATTTACTTATTCATGCTCTCTCTTTTTCAGTTTGTTTTTACATTGCGCCCCAACCCCATCTCTGTGAATCTTTGCTAGAAATATTAAGTTAAAATTAATGTTAATAATATGGGGCATGAAAGAAAAATAAATACTTATAGTATAAAACATGACTTGTGTGTGTGGTATTTATTTATAAGTTTTAAAACTAGCTTTAGCACGCGGCTCCACCCGCGTGAAAAAGTTTTTCTAGAATAAAAGTTGCGTTTTATCTTTTCCCGGGATGAAAAGTAGTCTATGTGTTAATTCAGACCATGATCTACCCTAATTTTATCGAATTCCGTTCAGTGATTTTGCAGTAACAAACAGAAAAACAGACAGAAAAGAATTACAAATAAACGCTGATTTGTGTTGCATTACTCTTTTTCAGTCATCCCCTTTCTTTTTATCACATTTTTTTTTATTTACAGACACACCGGTTCTACTACTTTATTACATTATGTATAGATATTATCTTGCAATTGAATCATGGATCTAATTATTCCCTGTCTTATTATATTATTAACAAAATTTCTACTTTTGCCATTGCAATGAGTTACTATAGTTGAGTAAAGTGAAACCGTAATAGTTTAAAAGCAGATGGCACAACGATAATTCTAAATTTTAGGCATAGATGGCGCTAGCGTTCCGCTTGGAACCTAGATCAATACGTCCTGCAACGTGGAGGTTCGCCATTCCCACAAACTGTCCTCCGAAACCCTTTTATCAATTTATGCGTTTTATATGAATTATTGCTCGATATTACTGCCCAATTAAATTTATTTCGCAAGTTTTAATCGGTGTGCTGTGTTTATAACAAGAAAAGGTCAGTTCGTGAGTTCATTTCAAATATCAGTGAATTCAAACGGTGTGTGATTGGTTGGTAGTATAACCACCTGCAGCCTGCGGTGAGGCTGGTGCAAGTTATTGTATTGACAAGTGTGTATGAATAATGGAGTAAGTGAAGTGAAATGAATAAGTGGTCATTATAGGGGGATGGTCATGTATAGTTGTAACTTGAGACCGATGATCGCATGAAGGAAATTTTTATAGGAAGCAGCGGCAAGCTGTCGCATTGTGCATTATAAATATTATTCAGGTTGCCTGAATGTCGTGGGCGAGCGATAAATACTGTACCGTAACATAGTGGCGGGCGCTAATGACGCAGATGTGCGATTTGCAGAGATGCCGCCGATCAAAATCAAGCTGACTCAATAATATACTGGAGTGCCGTAAGTTTTATACCTTGGAACCCTGGTATACTAAACGGGTTGTTGTAAAATCTTTGGAATATTTTTTTAACACTAAAAACTAAAATGATTACTCCTGTATTTTAACGGATCTTATGATATTATTTGAAAAAAGAACTCATGATTATTTTTTCGGAGTTTCCATCGATTTTCTATTAATCAAACTATTTTTATTTTTGCGCTTAAAGTTAGATTTTACATAAGATAACTAATACATACTTGTCCTTGGGGCCTCAAAAGACTTATTACAATGCTGCAGCAGTTTTTGAAAATAAATGCAAAACAATAACATTTTCAACGCTCGTGTTACATGCACCCTTGCTTATACGCTGCACCTCAAAAAATAAAAGATCTAAAATTTTAATGTACAACTCTTTCGTAAAAGCGACCGCGAAAAATACTTGCGTTAATTTACCGTCATTGGTACCTACTAAAGATACCGCTTTCAGGCACTGCAGAAGTACCTGCAAGTTGGAAAGAATGGGGTTGAACATGCAAGTGGAATCCTGACATCGGAAACAATGACACAGTCACCAGCGCCACAAACTTTAAATAAAAGGGTCCTATCATGTGAGCTGTCAAATTTAATTCCAATTAAAGGCATAGCAAAAACGCCGCGCCGGTTGCACGGAGATTCGGCCTATTCTCTACAGGGTATATGCTTTCGTTTGTAATTTTTCATTTCATTTTCTTCCATCTTATTTTATGATGGACAAACTTTTTTACCAGACTACCGCGGCGCGGGGAAGCCAGGAAGGGTAGTGATTATTTCACGTAAATCCATTCAGTGTATTCAGGTCCCAAGGTTTTAATATTTTGATGTCTTAAGGCGCTTCATTAAACCACAATATACTAGGTCGTAGTATACTTAGAGCAGAGAGGAATCAAATATTACGTTTTTGCATATGAAATTGACGATTTGTCGTACTAGCCACTTTGATCTGAAATATATTCCTTAAGGTTAAGATTTCCAAATTAAAATTTATAAATGCATTTAACTGGTACATTTAAGTTTCGAAAACAGTCACTTATTTGATTTTTCCTTGGAGTCTTTCACCAACATGAACATAAACATGAAATAAATGAAACAACATAAACATGAAATATCACTCTATATTTAAGAGTATGAGGTCCACCGTAGCACCAGTGCTGCAGAAAAAGCTCGGAGGATTAACGATGTGTATGTCCGCTGGTATCGCAAAAGAAAACATGGTACGTTTTTGGTTCCAACGCGTTTTTATTCTGGAAATTTCGACCTTCAGAACAAGCCCCGTGGACGGCCGGAGACCAAAGTGGATAATGAGAAAAATTTCATTGTAACAATGTTAAAAACCTAAGAAAGAATTCTAGTAGAATATTCAGTTGTTCCGAAAACGTCTTGATATGTTTATTACCTACTAGCGGCCCGCCCTGGCTTCGCACAAGTAGCAAAGCATAATATTATATGCCGAAATTTATTTTTCTCTCATACAAAACATTTATGTAATATACTCATAAACCTTCCTCTTGAATCAATCCGTCAACTGGTGAAAGACATATGAAAATACGTTCGGTAGTTTTTGAGTTTATAAAATGATAAAAAAAAGGTTTGTCCTTCCCTGGATCTCAAACTATCTTCATACGTATTCTCTCGTAGTTCCACCTGCAAGAAAATATTTGCCGGGATAAAAGTCTCGGGTTATGTTTTTCCGAGATAAGAAGTAGCAAAGGTCCTTTCCCAGGGTCTTAAACTATTTCTCTTTCAAATTTCATCGCAATCAGTTCAGTGGTTCGACCGTGACGGCTACACTCGCGAGAAAAAAAAATCCGAGATAAATTTGCCTGTTTATGTTCTTCCGTGATAAAGTAGCCTATGTCCTCCTCTGGATCTCAAACTATCTCCATACCTACTTATTTTCTTGTGAAGGTTCCACACGCAGAAAAAGATTTTCCGGAATGAAAGTCCCGGTTTATTTTTTCCCGGAATAAGATATAGCGTAGGTCCGTCCTAGGGTCTTAAACTAAATTCCCTATCAAATTTCATCGAAATTGGTTTAGTAGACTGGCCGTGAAAGCTCCACGCGCGAGAAAAAAAAACCGGGATAAAAGTCTTGGTTTGAATTTTTCCGGGATAAAAAGTAGCCTGTAGCACTCAGGAGTAATGTATATTCCTATTAGTGAAAGAATTTTCAAAATCGGTCCAAAACTTTTGGAGGTTATCCATTAAAAACAAACAAACCATAAAATGTTTCCTCTTTATAATATTAGCATAAACTATATATTTTCGAGAAGCGAGGCCTATGACGCGCTATTTATGGGCACCCGCCGGCCGCGCCGTCCCTGCATTTTAAATCTGTAATATCTTCGAAAATATTTATGTAATTTACATGCTGCAAAGGGCTATATTGATCTATATTAATTGCACAATGTATTTAAGGTATTTAATTGGATAAGGATTAATGTTATATTGCATAAAATCGCTTCGTAAATAGCCATTATTTCTCGTAAAAAGCAAAGGATAAAAAATGGTTATTGTGGGTTATCCCTAAGAGATAGACATATACCATCGCGGACTTTTTTGTAGACCTTTTTAAGGTGTACAATACTGTAGTACATTATTTTGATCTATCTCCTACGGTTTAGCCAGTGTTTGCAATGTAGGAGCAAAGAAATTTGTTCATTTACGACATCACATTAGAAACCTCTAAAATTATCAGTGTTCCAGTACTATATTATGCATGTATTATACATAAAAACCTTCCTGTTGAATCACTATCTATTAAATAATACCGCATCAAAATCCGCTGCGTAGTTTTAAAGATCTAAGCATACATAGGGACAGACAGCAGGAAGCGACTTTGTTTTATACTATGTAGTAATTCCTTAAGCAGTTGGTCGCCTACGCCATGAATGGGTCCTTCTACTTATCCTCATTCGTCCTCATAGTCTGCTAGGTTTGCGATTCCAAGGGTTCATCAATTTCAGACACTACCGCGTTTCATATTATTTTCAGTACTTCTTGCAATTGCAAGCGCGCTTGACGATGTTGTTGTGTTTTCATAATAGTTGCTGTCCGACGTCCACCAACAGAATTTAAACTAAGCGCAACAGCTAAACAGTATTGGCCATTGCTCGCACCCCAGATTTCAAGTAATCACTCGAAATAATCACTAAGTCCCAATCATTTGCACTCAGTCTAATCAAGGTGGCATAAACGATCGAAAAATTTGTGATGAATGATTCTATGATCTATTTTGTTTATTTATTTTCTAGACTTCACCGCTCACTTATCACAAACATAATGGAAATACGAGCCGTGAAAGGTTTCAGGCCATCAAGAGGTTAATGGTTTCTATAATACAATAGATACCCTATTTCAGAACATTCATGGATGACAAAAGAGGCATGGTTTGATTGTCCAGTGCCTATTCGAGGCATCTTGATCCATATTGCAAGCGTGAAGCGCCACTTGTGTATTCCGATTCAGTCAGCAGGTCTTTATATTTATTTTATTTATTTATTTTAAAGCTAAGATCATGATTTAATTTTAGTTTCAATATAACTACCTCCTAGAATACTTCTTAAATTTCGATTTTCGAAATATTAACAGAATTCGGTTATCGCCAGGCAAAAAAATTATATTTATTTTGCTTTTGCACATATAATACGTTTTAAGGTTCGCTACCGAGCTCTTAAGTGTGAAAAATACAAGTTTATTGGAGTAAAATATTATATTCGGAATTGTACAGATTTAGCTAGGAAATTCAATTTAAGCAACGCCAAACTAGGCGGAGTCCTTAAGGAGTGGTTGGTAACCGAAACTCCTCAGACTACTCCCGGGGAAAGAAAAATTTGGACATAACACGCTGGATCGGCTTCTAGTACTAGTAACCTGCCTTTTACGAAACCATTACTGCATAGAAAAGTATGTGCTTTATACAATAGCAGTAAAAACTGGCAACGGAAATGGTGCTTGTTTATTACTGTGAACTTAATGTAAAAAATTATTACTACTTTTAAAATAAATTTAAATGTTGCTTGCGATCCCTATAGATAGTGATAAAAAAAAACTCAAAAAATTAGTAAAACAGGTTTGGGGGAGGCCCATGTTCAGCAGTGGACGTCATGTGGCTGATGATGATGAACAGGTGACCCATTAAAAATAAAATCATTTTTATTTGCTTTCATAAGAAGCACCCTTACACCTACCTTCTTGAAGTTTTGAAGAATAAGAGAACTTTAAAATATGTGAATAACGATCTCAAATATTTAAATAGCTTTAAAACTTACGTGAGATATATATTACATTTATTCCTAGAAAAAACGGTTTCAGTCACGTATTCTTGGTCAGAATCGCTGACCAATTCTGACCAACAATGTGGGTGAAACCGTTTTTTCTAGTAGTTATTTAAATAGCTTCTCAGTATTCCAGTGTAAGTATACTAATTATTAAATGTCGTTATTGAACTCAGTTTTCTGTTTGTTGCAGATTAATCTCAAATTTACCTACGATACTCAAACCTAATTTTTACGTTAAAGTACCAGAGCTTGTAAGAGATAAAAATGGACGAAAACAGTGTGAAAGACAATGTGAATGACCTTAAATCACTTTTCACGGTTGGTGTTAAAAAAAATAAACTCAACGATGGCAGTTCACAGGTGGTTATAAAGCAAAACAATTCAAGCGACAAACACACCGATTGCACCAACAACATGTTTAATTCTACCGCCGATTTAACAGCTCAACAAAATTATTCAACCGGTTTACATATCCGTTTAAATGACTACCATGACGATTCACCCAACCATCAGAAAAACTCTGGTGACTACGTGCTCCTTTCAAACAACCAAAACAATGAAATAGCCAACCAAAAAAAAGATTTATTTGATCTAGAGAATGATCTCACCGAAAACGAGTCTGAATTAGCTGACCAACAGACCGATACAGCTGAAGACCAGACTAATTCAGTTAATAGATGTAACGAATCGTTTCATAAACAAGACGACTCCAAGTGCAAACAAAACGTTTGTACTGACGTATTAAACAATTTAACCGATCTACAGGATACCACAGAATATCATAATAATTCAGCTGAACACTGGGATGATTCGGCCGAATATCTAACTGATTCAGATGAACATCAAGCTAATGCAGCCGACCACAAGACTGATTCAGAGTACGATCAATCAGTTTCATCGGATCTACTGAACGATTCTGCACCTAGAGAGGAGGAAAATAATGAAGACGCAGATAACGCGTCCGATACCAATAGCAGCATTAGTGAGCCGCGATTCAATTTGCAGGTGGCTATGGATAACGTGTTGTTAATGGGGCCTTCCACCAGCGGCGTTCACACGATACTACTCAATATCAGGTCACAACCGTCAACGTCACGTTTTGGTACGAGAAAGAGGCCTTTGGACGAGTCAGATTCTTCACTCGACTCTGATGATGAATTTGCTAGTTTTAGACGTGTACCACAAAGATCTATTAATGAAGAAAGGCCAGACGGCGAAGAGGGGCCATCGCGCAGCATAGTCATTGAAAGCAATGATGAGCCTATTGTACGGAATGTTGAGGAAGAATCGGAATTGACTGACAACGAGCAATTAGGCGACGACGGTTTCGAGCACTATTCGCCCGAAGAAGTAATAAAAGAGAGACCTAAACACAATTACTGTATACTGAAAGAGGTACGAAACCGCGAGCTTGGGATATCGCTTCCTCGAGGTAAAACGACAAAGGCCGATGTAATTTTCCAGCAGCGTTTCTACGGGTCACTACACGCAGCATACAGGATGGAGAAGCTACATACTTTGAACAAGCACACACGAAGCGTGCATTCTGTAGATTTCCACCCAGAAGGTCATCTGCTAGCAACAGGTTCCGATGACACCAACGTTATAATTTGGAACTGGGCAACGAGGAAGCCGGTGCATACTATCGAAGCCGTTCATAGCAACAGAATTTACCAGGCCAAATTTCTATATTTGAACTCCGGGGGCCAACTAGATATAGTCACGAGCGCCAGAGATGGTCGAATAAATCTGTTGCAATACGGTAGTACGGGCTGCACGTGGTTACGAAGGGGTCTGGCGTTCCATTCCAAAGCGGCAGTTAAAGTCTATGTCACTCCTTACGAGCCGCAATCGGTGTTATCTGCCGGTCAAGATGGATTAATATTGCATAGCGATCTCCGCACCGATGTCGTTAACAGAGTTGTGCACGTAAAGCAACGTGGTACGTCTATACCTGTGCAGAGTGTGCATGGCCACCCACTTAATCCAATGGAAATCTTGGTAGCCCCACAGGATATATTTATCCGGCTGTATGATAGACGTAAGTCGAACACACCCCTTTCATTGTATTGCCCAGTGGTTTTCAGGAGGACCATACGCCTGAATAAATTAAGCTTAGCATCCGCGGTATACAACCATGACGGCACTGATATCCTCGGCTCCTACACCTATGATGATATATACTTGTTCAATATCAAAAATGATATATACAATCAAGACCGTGCAACCACCAGTGCAGAGTACGGCTACACTCAGCGGTACAAAGGCCACCGAAATAGCTACGCTTTGAAGAGCGTCTCATTCTACGGACCCCACAGCGAGTATATAATGTCTGGATCCGATTGCGGCAATTTCTATATGTGGGAGAAACAGAGTGAATCCATCGTTCAGCTTCTCCCGGCCGACAGCCACGGAGTGGTAAACGTTGTAGAACCGCATCCACGTTATCCGATCCTAGCGTCCTGTGGAGTGGACAAAGACGTGAAGATCTGGGCGCCGTACAGCAACGAGGACCCATCGTTTCTGGGGCTAGCGAACACCATACGCCTGAACAACACGTCAGGCTGGCAAAGCTCATTATACAACGATATCCTGCCGACGTTTCACAGGTCATGGACTGGTGACAGTCGCCTCGACACTGAAGATGTACCATTTTCCAACACCGACATTTTTGGCAACATCTGAACGACCTTTTAAATCGGCACCTGCCTCCAACAATAAGAACTACAGCTGAACGGTAGGTTTTCTATTTATCATATTTTCTATACATTTTGTAATGTTTACGGCAAGTGGTAACTAGCATGTGACCATACACTTTATAGTCATTAGCCTCTGTAAGTCATAAGTTTCATATTTGGGTTTCGATCTAAGCTATATAAATATCATGTTTTTTGGGAATCAAATGAGCCCTTGGGTACAAATCATTAAAAATGATTTTATTATTGTGCCAGAATATTATAAATTTGATACTCTCGAAGTATAAATATTAAAGAGTACCTCAAAAGAAAAAAAAAGAAACCTTATGGATTACTTGGATGTCCGTTTGTCTGTCCAGACCTTTTTTTTCAAGATCGCTTAGAGATATCAAGTTAAAATTTGTATTAAATACTCGGGCCTACAGTAGCTTTCAGCTGTAAAAAATCAGACTTGTAATTCAACGCGATTAAAACTCATGACCGTAAATGGCACATATTTTGCTATTTCGCAAAGGAATCAATGTCAATAGGGTACTCTTATTGACCTAGAATTATGCAATTTGGAAAGAAGCAAGGCTATAGAATGCAAGTAAAGAAAAAATCAAAACACAGCACTGATTTTCAGTGGCCACCTCATGTACTTAATTGTATTCATGTACTCATCTGCACTTTTAAAAGACACGAAACACAATGCCATTTTAGTTGTATTGATTTGTATATAAAAAATAGTGTCCCAGTAATGTAACCACTATGTGTTTAAGTTCGAAATACTACGCGAAAACGCTAACTGACAATTAGGTACTTTACAATACGTAATATATCTTTGTATTAAACATTGTTTGAATATTAGATACATAAACTAATTATGTATCATACGTGAATGACCATGTTTAGAATAATACATCCCACTAAACTATTTGGGTTTGTGAGTCGCTATGCCTTGTATGTGAGATATTCAGGCTGGCTTGGAGTTGAAAATACACACAGTACTTAGAACTTACCTACACACCATAGGTATAAATATATTTATAAATATTATAAATTCCTATGCATTTGGCAGTCTGTATTTTTAAATGTCACGTATTTCGATGTTTTTACGATATTATAAAGTAAACAAGTAATCAACTGAGCACCCGGCCAGACGCTCGTTTTTAGTTTACCGTATCAATTAATGTTAGTGTTAAGCAATGTATTAGTATTTAAATAACACCACGTCTACACACCACAAACATCATCATCACACCAGCCCTGTATTATATACTGCCCACTGCTGAGCAAAGGCTTCCTCTACTACTGCGAGGGGTGAGGCCTTAGTCCACCACGCTAGCCTAGTGCGGGTTGGCAGACTTCACACACTTTCGAAGCTCAGAGAACTTCTCAGGTATGCAGGTTTCCTCACGATGTTTTCCTTCACCGTTTAAGCAAGCGATAATTCACAAAGAATACATACATAAAAATAAAATCATTTATTGGTCAAATAGGCTTATAAAAAAGCACTTATGACAGGTCATGACATGAAGGTAGACACAATAACAAAGGTACATAATAAACCAATGAAGTAATTTTCAAATTAAATATCGAACAACCAGCACGGGCTGATAGGTACAGAGGACACGGACATTAGGGACGGGAATAGGGCTAGGGAAAGGAGAAATGGAGCTGATATAAAAGAAAGGGAAGGAGTATCTTTACATTACGAGGAAAGGAAACGCCACGGTCCTCGCCGGCGAGGATAAAAAGGTCCTAGCCTAGCTAATCTACCAGCCTTTCACTAGCTACCTAAGCGATGACGACCCGAAGAAGAAAGGCAGAAAGAAACTCCGGGCTTAATTTTTTCGTCATCAATTGTCATGATATACTGAATTTTTTTTTAATATATATTTTACAGTATGATTAATACATAGGTTAATGCATACATGAATGTAGCCCTAAGATATAAATGAAATACTACTACGAAGCAACCAAATCACAATATATTGGCGTTCATGATGCATTAACCCACGCTTACAAATATAATTTACACTAAATAACTACATCATATCTTTAGTCATTAACAGTGATAAGATATAGATCGGTCGTCACAATAATAGAGCAATGTCAAAAGCAAAAAATAAATAAATTAAAAAATGTCATATTAAATAAATTGAATTTAAATGTCACAAATTAAAAAAAAATATATGTAAAAATACAATATGGACCTAGCCATATAAATGTCATAATATTATTTTTATAGGCGCTCAATGTGAAAGCCCAGTGCCTTAGTGCTGTGCGCAAGACTGATTCCAAATATCCTTGTCATTTAAATAGTCTGTCACTTTGTAGTAGCCTCCAGAAATCAATGCACGTTTAACATAAGGCTTAAATTGGATTTCAGGCATATTTATGACTTCAGAAGGAAGCTTATTATAGAATTTAATGCAGTTGCCCATAAACGAATTACTTGTTTTGCTGAGCCTAAACTTTGGAACTGCAAGTTTGTTTTTGTTTCTTGTATTTATGCAATGTATATCACTGATTTTTATAAAGCTATCTAGATTTCTGCGGACATACATTATGTTTTGGAATATGTATTCAGCGGGCAAGGTTAGTATATTAATATCTTTAAAAAGGTCTCGAAGAGAGTCGCGGGATCGCTGATCATAAATAGCGCGAACAGCTCTTTTCTGCAATATGAAAATAGTCTGCAGATCAGCTGCAGAACCCCATAGCAGAACACAGTACGACATAATACTATGAAAGTAAGCAAAATACACTAACCTGGCCGTCGCCACGTCTGTCAGTTGCCTAATCTTTCTAATAGCAAATACAGCGGAGCTTAATTTACCAGCTATTCTATGTATATGCGAACTCCACTGTAGCTTAGCATCAACTGTTATTCCAAGAAAGACAGTAGAAGGAACAAGATCTAAGACTTTTTTATCTAATACAATATTCGAAACTTGTTGAGTATTGTGTAGTAGGGAAAATTTTATACATTTGGTTTTCGCCTCGTTCAAAAGTAGATTGTTTGCGGAAAACCAGTCTGAAATGAAACCAAGTGTTTCATTAGGCTCTACAAAAGTCTCATTTTTCCTATTGATCTTAAAAATAAGTGAGAAATCATCAGCAAATAAAACTACATCCGCTTTGCTATTTATCATGTAAGGCAAGTCATTTATATACACTAGGAATAAGAACGGTCCTAATATGGAACCCTGAGGTACCCCTATACTAACAGGAGATCCTATAGAATTAATATTATCGATGTATACTTTTTGATGCCGATCTGAAAGATACGATGATACCAATTTAAGTGCTTGTCCCCGAATACCATAGAAATTAAGTTTCAAAATTAGTGTTCTGTGGTCAACGCAGTCGAATGCCTTGGAGAGATCACAAAATACCCCCAAGGCATCCTGTGATCCCTCCCAAGATTCGAGTACAGATCTAACTAAGGCATGACCGGCATCTTGTGTAGACCGGCCCTGGGTAAAACCAAACTGCCTATTATGTAAAATGTCATTTTGATTAAAGTGCAACAGCATTTGTAGTAACATTAGTTTTTCAAAAATTTTGCTTAATGCTGGTAGTATGGATATCGGCCTGTAATTAGAAGGGTTATTTAAGCATCCTGATTTAAAAATTGGTACAACTTTACTTATTTTCATGAGATCCGGAAATATGCCGTCTTTAATACAGAAATTGAATATTTCCGCGAATATTGGGGCAATCCTAACTATGACCGATTCTAACGCTTTAACTGATAACCCCCAGACATCTTCAGTGGTCTTTAGTTTTAAGCTTCTAAACGCTTTGACAACATCGTAATTGCTAACTACTTTAAATTCAAAATTGTGTTGCGAGTAATTGACATTACGCCTGAGCAGAACTTCAGCGGCTTCAGGTGAAGATGATAGACCTTTTGTAGTTTCAAAGGGAATGTTAGTGAAGTAGTTATCGAAAAGGTTGGCAACGGTATTTTTATCAGAAACCAGTACGTCATTTATATTAAGTGCGATTTCCTTGTCAGTCCTAATTTGGCCAGTTTCAGAATTAATTATTTTTCACGTTGTTTTTATTTTATTATCCGATTTTTTTATATTGTCCCTAACGTAAGAAGCTTTAGCCAGTTTACACACTATTTTAAAAATTTTAGAGTATGTTCTTACATAATTAGCAAATTTGACATCAGGTGTAAAGGACCTTTTGTCGTATAATTCGTAAAGAACATCTCTACTACGCCTTATGCCTTTAGTTGCCCAGGCACTAAATATTAATTTATTTTTTATTGTAATTGATTTAACCCCACAAGTCTTATTAAATTCACTTGTTATAGCATTAAGAAGGTTTTTAAACATATCGTTTGGATTTTCCGTTTTGTGTGTCAATAAAGGTAAAATTGAGTTTAACCTGGTACTAAATTTCTCTAGTCTATACTTTGACAGTGGCCTAAATTGTATGATTTTATGACTTTTAGAATTATATGAATTTAATTTGACCATCTGACATTTGTGATCAGATCGAACACCAGTTATTACATCTTTGTGATCTATATTAAAATTTGTGATGACATTATCTATACATGTAGCTGATGCAGTGGTTATTCGCGTTGGCTCGAAAAAGTGACATTTAAGATTAAAAGATTTAAATAATGATAAGAAATTATTTTTGTCTGTTGAATCTGTAAGCAAATCAATATTAAAATCACCGCAAACTAATATTTTCCTGTTCTTCTTGAGCTTACAAAGAATATCCTCCATTTTAGAGAGAAAGTTCAGAATATTTGATGATGGAGGCCTATACACACATAGAACTACATATTCATCAATCTCTGCGCACGCGACCTCACAGACTCGCTCAACAGAGAGATTGGAGATGTCTGGTCTCTCCTTACAAGTAACACTTTCCTTAACTAATATCAGAGTACCCCCACCTTCTGCTGATACTCTGTTGAACGAGCCGGCGACACCGAAACCATTCACCCTGAACGCCATTCGATCTGGTTTTAACCAGGTTTCTGTAAAACACGGAATATCAACATTATACTTTTCCACAAAAATATCTATGTCTAAAATTTTGCCAGAGAAGCGATTTATATTTTGATGAGTTAATGTTAAAAACTTACAACCCTTCTCTGTTGTCACACTTAAATGTTTAAATTATTATTTACTACATTTATATTAGTATTACTACTAAAACATGTAGTACAAGGAGATTTCGTCATATTAATTATGACTGTGTTAATATTATATGCTAACAATGTAGCAATGTCAAATTTTTCTAATTTTGTCAGATACATAGTATCCCTAGTCGATTTAAATCTACATTTATTTATAAATTTATTAATGTCAAAAAATAATAATTTATCACTATAGTGACTTACTAGAAATTGCATATGATTATTTAGCATATGTATGTGCTTATTCAACCTATCTGGTACATTAGCTAGATAGGGAAAGGCACACAATACTACTTTATTACAATTCAATTCAGTCATAGAGGCAATGCTTTCTGTAATATCCCGTTTGCATACATTTTCAAAACTTCCAACTAATAGAGCAATACAGGACTGAGAAGTATATTTTTTCTTTAATAAACATTTTACTATGTCTTTATAGTGCATTCCTGGCAGGCAGTTATTAATAATGGAATGCTCCAGGCTGTTACTTAGCAGTGAACCAAAGCCTTTCCCTATATTATCTGAGAACAAAACTGTGGCAGACCTAGAAGAGAGCGCCTTTACTTTTGTGTAAGTAGTGTTTTCAGTAGACTGAGGTTTTGTCTGACTGATACACTGAGCATCAACAAAGACAGACTTTTCCAACTCAACCAGAGATGTAGTGTGTCCAGAAGCTATACTGCAACTTTCTGTTAGTGTATTATAGTTATTATTATTAATGGTATCAGGACCTGCTAGTATATCTCTTTTAGTGTCTAATTGTAATACCAATTCATCAATTTTGTTTTTTGAGGATAAATATTTATAATATGTTAAAGATAAAGATTCTTCCAGCATTTTAATATCATTTAATAAACGCTGGGTGTCAATTTCATAGATCCTCTTACTATCTTCTAATTTAATCTGATAGTTATTAAACTTATCTAATAAGGTCCTACGTTCCTTCCTTAATTCTATATTTTTGGCAAATAGTTTTTGGTTCCGGCTATGTTTCTTATATTTTTTAATGAATTTACTTAATTTTATGTACTTTATAATTTTCTTGTGACTCAAGTTTTTTACATTACAATGATTATAATGAGATAGTGAGTCATCTTCAGTGAGATCAATGGTTAAGCTAGGTTTCACTGAGTGCAGTTCTAAATTACCACAAACTAATTCATTATATAAACTTTGGTTCGCCGCTGCCTCAGAGCACTCCTTGTCTTTATTCAATTTATTAATAGTATTGTAAGCACTATTTAATTCATATTCCAAATCCCTAATCCTACACAAAGCCTCCTCATATAAAGAACTACAGTGAGTAAAGGAATCTGTCACCGCTTGCAGCTTGTTCCGTTCCTCGAGTAAAACATCATTTTGTTGATGCAACTCTAGTAACTGACGCTTAAGAGATGCATTTTTGTTTACAATGATTGCCACCTCCTCCTCACTTTCCTCACGTTCCTGCAGGAGCTTCTGGCATTGGTCTTTGTAAGTCTTCAGATCAGACAGGGCTGTCCTCAACTTCAATTCAGTTTCTTGAGTTGCAGCCTTACGGGTCTGCATGATGGAAATTTAAGCTCCGATATACTGAAAATTAACAAGGAGGACAGAGAACTTTTGATCTGGCGAAAATATAGCTAACAGATGATGTAATGGGGCGGGTACTGTAATGCTATTTAGCACAAGTTTACAAGTATTACACTATGGAATGAGACACAGGAAAGTTAGTATCGTATTTATGTAAGTTTTGGACGTTTATTATTTGCACTTTTGTAATTAATGATGGCTGAGGGCAAGTAATGCAAATCGTCAATTCTATTTCCACTTTTGTCAAATAGAACGAGATTATAGCGTTGCCAATGTGTGTATGGACGTAGCTCACAAAATGAGCAGCGTAATTTATGTTGTGTAGTGTAATGTCTTGTGAAATATAAGATAAACAATACTCGCCGGGTTTTTGTTGATTTCAAAATCCAATGACCCTTGGCTACGTGACGATGTCAGATATCATTTACGATGATTTCACTTTAGCAATAAAAAAAAGTTTATAACAATTTCGTGAAATATAGCTAATTTACTAAGAAAGTCACTTAATTTCTAACAAATTAAACAAATTTAGTTATAAAAAGGAATTAATTATAACATATTTTTTTTTACAGTCAGATGTGTGTGTGTATGAGAGTTTTGAATCTGCGGACATTCGTCTCGGCAGTCCGTTCCACTCGAAACTAGGCTACCGCCGCTCAAATGCACTAAACTTGTATATTGTATACGTCATTGGTTTCTCGGAAACGACTCTTCCGATTTGGATGATTTTGGATTTCTAAAGTATGAGCTCTAAAAACGAAATTTTGGTATTCTTAATTAAAGTAAATTATTTGTGTGGTGTTCAATAATCACCCGAGCAAGGCACGGTCACACAGATGCTATATATTTAATTCAGATCACATAATCCATATAATTTAAAATAAAATTAACAAAATATCAATTACTTATTAGCTACAGCGCGATTGGCTACAATTATTATTTTTGATCTAATAATTAAGGTAATTTATCTACTTTGACTCAAAAATCTCTGTATAGTCTTCCGCAGTAGGTTGTCGTCAGATAGGTTGGGAGTAAGAACTGAACAAAATATTTCTATTTTCTTGTAACGCTCAATTTGAACATTTCAAAATACCCTAAGAAATTTACAACACTACGTGCACGTAGGGTAATTTTACCCTATTCGACAATTTTATCGATATACATCAAAAATAAACTTTGTTTTTATATAACACAAATATATCTTCACGATATCTTGGAAAATATTTGGAAAATTACCATAGAATTGTGCTCTCTCCGCTCCTACACTTTCAACATTGCGAAACGAAAATTTGCGAAATACTTTGAAAATAATTACTACATCACAAGGCTCGGTTCCATCACGTGTATCAAGCGCTCTTTGTACAAAGTTTAACCACAGTGAATTGCTAAATAATAACACGTGCATAAAATGTTTTCCCCGAAAATAATATTTTTAGGTAACATTTCGTGAGTAACAATACTTCGACAAAATTTTGAACAACACATTTTTTTGGTTTCATAACTTGTTTTTCCTCGTGCATGCTATTTGCTGTGCGTCACGGAGTAACGTTTTTCTGACTTAATTTTTTTTTAACATAATCACAGAGACACTACCGGTCTTTTAAGTTTTCTTTTATTAACTTCCCTTTAGTAAGTATGAGTTTAACAGGTTTCTTATTGTTTTTTTTTTCTTATTGTTTACATTAGTTATTATTCTAAATGGCATTCTCAAACGCAGTTAGATTTGAGGAAAAACCAGTTGCGAAGCAGTTAATTTGCTGTAAAATATAAAAAGTACGTTTTCGATTACAACATTTTAGTAAATTAATATCGTTCCAAGCTGTATAGTTTTTAAAACTTTAATCCTTACTAATATCATAAATACGAAAGTAACTCTCTGTCTGTTGCGCTTTCACGCCAAAACTACTGAACCGACTTAAATGAAATTTAGTACACAGAGCCTGAGAAAGGGCATAGGCTACTTTTTATCCCGGAAAAATATAAGCAGGGACTTTTATCCCGGATTTTCATTTCGCGTGAGTGGAGCTATCACGGCCAAACCACAGAACCGATTTCGATGAAATTTGGCAGGTAGATAGTTTAAGACTCTAGGAAGGACATAGGCTACTTTTATCCCGAAAAGAAAAACGGGAATTTTATCCCGGATTTTTTGTTCTCGCGAGTGGAGCCGTCACAGGCAAACTACTGAACCAATTTCGATGAAATTTGGAAGGGACATAGTTTAAGACCCCGGGAAGGACCCAGATTACTTCTTATAACGGAAAAACCTAAACCGGAACTTTAATCCAGGTAAATATCTGTTTGTGGGTGGGTCCGTAAATAAATAGGTATGGAGATAGTTTGAGACCCAGAGAAGGAAACAGATCTGTCAAATTAGATTCACTAAACAAGTTCCTTAACAATTGTAATAATGTTCTTAGTCAAAGTGATGATGTTCTCATAGTCGGTGATTTTAATCTTGGATTTATCAACTGGAAAGCACTAGATCTAAACAGTCTAGGATTAACACCCTCCAACTATAATGTTTCCACTGGCTATTCGCTAGTGGATTTTATTTACTCGAATAGTTTACTTCAAATAAATCATGTAGCGAATGAAGACAATAGACTACTTGATTTGGCGCTTACCAATATACCCGACATACATGTAGACTTACCGCAAGACGTTATTTGTAAGCTAGATAATCAACATCCAGCTTTGAACCTCAATATTTCAACACATCTGCTCAACACTTTGCGCCCCAGGGCTCGTGATGATTTAAATTTTTTCAAAGCAGACTATCATAGTATTTTACATAAACTTAAGCAAATTAATTGGCATGATAAGTTACCCACTTATCTAAGCATAAATGACATGGTCGGGGTTTTCTATAATATGGTATAACTACACAGGTATAATTACTAGGTTTGTTCCGAAACGCAAGGTAAAACCCCAACGTTACCTACAATGGTTTACTCGAAAGCTTATAAGGATGCTTAACGAAAAAGAAAAGATTAGGCAACGGCTCAAAAAGTACTTAAACCCTCATGATGAAATCGAATTTGAGATTATTAAACAACGTTGCAAAAGTTATTATAAGAAATGTTATAACGAATATATTACAGACACTGAAAAGAACTTATTTAAAAACCCGAAATTATTTTGGAGATACACTAAAAATTAACGCAACGATACTTCGATCCCCGCAGAAATGAATTCTAATAGTTTACTTGCTGACAATGGGCCAAGCATTGCCAATCTGTTTGCCGACCATTTTTCATCGGTATACTCATCCGACGCATCTTTAACCACTGTAAATAACAATGTAAATTGTTCCAACAGACCACGGCCACTCTCTAATACACTTTATCCACAATGGCCCCAAACTCTGTGTGCGATCCATTTTAATGAAACTGCTATACTTAAAAAGTTAAAGTGGCTTGACATTTCTAAAGGCGCCGGGCCTGATCACATACCTCCCATCTTTGTTAGACGTTGTGCTACTGGTCTTGCTCTTCCAATTACTATTTTGTTTAATCATTCGCTCAAAACGGGTGAGTTTCCACAAAAATGGAAATTCGCCAAGGTGGTTCCCATTCATAAGAAAGGAGACTTAGCCCAGGTACAAAATAATCGCCCGATATCTATTTTATCATGTTTCTCGAAGTTATTCGAGAGTCTTGTATGTCCAATAGTTACGCAACATCTGAATCCACTTACTTCGGATCATCAACATGGCTTTCGTAGCCGACGCTCAGTTGCCACCAACCTAGCATCTTATATTGCCAACACATCAGCTGAAGTTGATCAAGGTAGACAGGTTGATGCAATATACACCGATTTTAATAGTGCTTTTGATAAAGTTAGTCACACACTACTTCTAACAAAACTAAATGCATATGGTGTATTTGGATCCTTACATTGCTGGTTCCGTTCCTACTTAAGCGACAGAATGCAGATGATGACTGTAAAGGGATATGTGTCGAAAACATATACTTCCACATCAGGTGTACCACAGGGATCCCACCTTGGACCTGTCTTGTTTACAGTTTTTATCGACGATATTACTGATTCAATTCATAATTGTAACTATACTCTTTTCGTCGACGATCTCAAATTAGTCCTACCAGTGAATTCCACAAATGATATAAAGCTAGTACAAGAAGATATGGGTAGAATATACGAATGGTGTACTGCTAACAACATGACTCAACACGAACAAATGTTATTATACCAAATTTACCCGCAAAAAAAGTTCAATCAAATTACAACATAAACGGTCACACTATCCACGAACTAACTGAAGTGAGAGATCTGGGCGTCGTGATTGATACTCAGTTGACATTTCGTCGGCTAAGAATGCTGATCTGCTAACTCCATAGTGAACATATATGGAGTTAGCAGATCAGCATTCTTAGCCGACGATTTGTTCCTCACATAGATGCCATCGTCAGAAAAGCAACCAAAATGATGGGGTTCCTTAAACGTAACACCCAAGAGTTCCATAGTCACTACACTAAGATATATCTCTACAACACCCTAATTCGCAGCACGATAGAATTTGCCAGCATTGTATGGAATCCAACATATACTATACACTCGCAAAGAATCGAGAATATTCAACGCAATTTTACACGATACTTGGCTTTTGCAGAGTCAGATTTTTCACACAGGAACCCCTACACTATACGCCTGCAACACTTTAACAATATGATGTCCCTCAAACTTCGTCGGTAAATACATGATCTAACCTTCCTATATAAATTGATTAACTCACGAATCTATTGTTCTGCCATTTTATCCCTTGTTAATATCTCCGTGCCTACCAGAGTTCCCAGATATCCTATCACGGATACGTTCAGAGCTCGTTCCTTCAAAACCAATCTGGGCCGTAGCTCTTCTATTACAAGAATGTGTGCCACCTATAACACTGTATGCAAATCAAATAATGATATCGATATTTTCCATGACTCATACAAGTTCAGACAAAAACTGTTGAAATATTTTGGTTCCTATGCCTCCAATTTTTGATTTGTTTTCTTTTTTTTTGCTTGTTAATTAAGTATATCAGATTTTGTTTTTTATTTTATTTTGTTAGTTTCTAGTTTTACACGTAAACATATTAGCTGTATAATTTAACACATATTTTAATGAATGCTGTGTACTCCTTTAAGTTGGTTGTGCATCAGAATATGACCTCTGTTATAAATCACCTGTGTAAACTTAATGTGCAATCTGCTGGGAACCTAAATAAATAAATAAATAAATAAACAAACAGGCTACTGCTTATCCCGATAATAACATAAACCGGAACTTTTATCCCGGATTTTTTCTCGCAGTTTTTTATCTGTTTACTTTTAAAGATATGTCCTTACATCTCTACTTATTATAAAATATTTAACGAGTTTTCTCGGAAAGTCATGAATCAGGCGCTTAGTATCATAATATCAATTATCAAAGGATCAAAAGACGTCTTAGATAGGAGAGTAATTATTTTAATAAATTTGTAAATACGCTACATTAAACAAGTACTGATGCATTCATTGAAAAAGCTAAGCGCATTTACTTCAGAATCTATGACTCACATAGAACTCTAACACGCAGTCTACTATGAGCTTTATTGAACTTGTCTTGGGCCCTCGAGAGGTACTTAGCATACTTATGGGTAGTAAATTATGATTAAACGAGGTTTCATAGAAACTTTTAAGCCAACGCTCAAACATATCGGTCAGTAACCATTTAAAATGTCTATTTTTAATAAACCCTATTTACCAAATCCTGACTAGACAGAACTTGTTAAATTATTTTTCCATCCCAGTATAGTACATTCCAAAACTATAAAACATAAACTTACCTTATAATATCAACTATTCTATGGACGATGACCGGCTCAAAATTACCATTGTAGGCCTTTAGGTGTCCCTCTTCCAAAGCTATGCTCAACTGCAAACATGATGTATATTAAGCATCATCACCATCAGTCGCATGATGTCCACTGCAGAACATAAGCCTTGTATATTTAGTTGCAGTCACAAAATGGTCGAGCCAGGCAGAAGACTTTACTAAATTTTTTTTTTTAATGGCCCTACTGACGCAAGTCGGCTTTTCAGGCCACACCGGTCTTTAGGGTGAACGCAGAAGGCGCTCGCAACCCTTTGAATTAAGTGACCATGCTGAGGGCAACCCACTAACGAGTTACGAACCTCGGCTCATAGCTCGGCTCGGCTCCCCGTAGCTCTGATCTCGCGCAGCAGCCACGGGAGCATCGCGTTCGAGAACCTTCTGTCCATGGCCGTGTAGCCAAGGGACACGGCGGACGTCAGTTTCGTCTTCATCTTGACGCTGTTGCAACAAAAATTATAATTAATAATCATCTATCTATGTATTTCAATTGATACCAATTGTCACATGTATGACATTCAGCTGATTTGCATAACAGGGTCAGAATAGGGTTTTATACAAGAAAGCTTTTTTTGGAATGCTCTACGGGAAAGTCGAAAAAGAAAAGTTCCTTGTCATGTTCGTATACTTTAATCTCCGAAACTACTGAATTCAATAATTTGTGTCTATGTTTAGTTCTAGTTTGAAAGACAGGATGGATATGGACTCGGTTTGTGGAGGGATTGTCGAGATCTATTTTTTTTTTAAGATTCGTCCAAAAATAATGCGGCAAGACATTTTCGAGTCCACTACTTCAGTTTAAGAACAAAAACGGAGGAAAAAATTATCGATGAACGAACAAAAAAATAATCACGGCGAATTTAAAACTTTTAAAAACCAGCTGGAATCACCACGGTCTTGTTTGTTTCGTCGTTATATTATGTTAGGTTTGCTTTTCGATGTCGTCAAATAAAAAAGGCAAAAATTACGTACTTACTTAACTACAATAGACATTGTATAAGCGAATTTAATTATAATGAGATTCCAATATCTAACAGTTTATACCGGGTGGAAGGGAAACGCTCTCGGAAACGAATACAGGTGATAGTATTGGTGATTCCTGACGTGATGGCACTAAAAAAATCGCGATCGCATTGTTACAATTTTAGTAGGATTTTCTCAAATTTCTGTACAGCTTCACGTATGGATAGATAAATAAAACTATTATTCTGAAAAACATAGTAAAAAAGGTCAATATTTCAAAAAAATCGTAATGAAACACGTACATCAGCTGACGGGTTAACGACCGCGGGCCGGTCCCGGCGCAGCGCGACGGCCGCCCAGTTCTTTGTACGCTTTACATTGCGCGCGCATGAATTACGGAAATACTAAAATCGTAAGTATTGTCGCTTAGCTTTGCAAATGAATATAGTTTTTCGTTAATGTTATGGTTCTTCTCTCTTACCGTTCCGGTATAGAGAGCGTTTCCCTTCCACCCGGTATAAGAATGTGCAGATAAGAAATAAACTCTTAATTATTTTCTTACTTTAAGCAAATCTCCAGGATGTATAAAGTTACGATTAATAAAAAAAAATATGAAAACATGTTAACGTGCTCGCAGCCACAGCTCGTAAAAAACAAACATTAATCAATCCGATAGACATAGATCCGAAACCATAGTAATCCTCCTAGCCAGTTTCGGCCACGGCAGCCAATCTCAACGGAGAGCAGCCAGGTACGCAGGAGATATTATAGTGAACAAGTGTGTGCGCAATACACAGGTGCACTCGCTATTCCCTCACTCTCATAGTCCGGTAAGACGGCAATCCGACATGACCGGAGACAGAGAGCCTACTGCGAAAAACGAAATCCGAAACGTTGGTCCGAAACGAAGAAACGACGAACTTCGGATTTAACCTTACTGCCAAATTACTTCGGATCCGTCACCATTGAACGAAGGTTTCACGCAGTTTGCGACGCTTCCGACTTCGCTCAACACTTTCGTCACGCAACAACTCTTCATAAAGAAGGATCCGTAATACTTCGTAGTAAGAAAACGTGCGATCCGTAACCCGAAACTACGGATTTCGTTTTTCGCAGTAGCCCCTCAGATTAGGCGCAGGACCAACGGCTTTACGTGCTTTCCGAGGCACGGGGGTATCAAACTGCCAACTTCCTGACTCCGACCTGCGACTGAGTAATTTTCAAAATGGAAAAACGCAGTCACATTGTTTTTGGCTCGACCCGGGATTCGATCCCAGGACCTCTCGGTGCAAACCGTACTCGTAAAGCGTACGTAATACAACTACACCACCGAGGCAATCACGAAACCACAGTAATATGCATCGCGCAAGTCTTGTTTACTTGTTATTCTTTTGAGTTATGTATTATGAGTAACTCAATAAGACTATACCCAATATGACGATAGGATCGTAAGTAATAGGAAAAGGAGGTAGAAAAAGTAGGTGCACTAGATGCGTCTCTGGCTACACCTTCGGTGTTAAAAGAATTTGTGTGTGATCTTCTTCAAAGAACTTAAATAGCAATAAAGAAGAAAATTGCTGCCAAAGAAAGATGAAAGACTGCCTCGGTGGCGTAGTTGTATTACAGTACGACTGCAAAGCTGAGGTCTCGGGTTCGATCCCCGGGTCAGGCAAAGTGATATTGAGTTTTTCTATTCAGCCCGGAGTCTGGAATTTGTGCCCGATATGGCGATAGGCTCGCCCCCTATCACATCATGGGACGGAATAACGGCGAAAAGTGGGTGCACTTGTTGCGCCTCTGCCTACCCCTTCGGGGACAATAGGCGTGAGTGTGTGTGTGTGTGTGTGTGTGTGTGTGAAGAAAATTGGCGACCGCAAACATTCAAATAATCGTAAGTTACGGAACTTATGGTAGTTGTTCCCCTGTTTTAAATGATAAACCTCACACTGACGTGTTGATGTTTACGATATTTTTATCTTAATTAATAGTGTCTACACTTCAGTTTAATTAGGTACTTCCGAATTACGTTGCGATTCTGGGCATTGATGCCGTGTGCGCATCTATAGGTACATACTAATGTTATAAAGAGGTAAGATTTGATTTTTTGTTTGCATTGAACAGGCTCCGAGACTACTGGACCGATTCGAAAAATCTTTCACCAATGCAAAGCTACATTATTATCGAGTAACAGGCTACTTTTTATCCCCGGGAAATAGAAAGCGGGACTTTTATCCCGGAAAAACTCATTCACACACAATAAATAATTATCTTATTTTCCTTTTCTACTAATATTATAAATGCGAAAGTTTGTGAACATGTTTGGATGTTTGTGTTTGCTAGAACTAAACGCAGAAACAGCGGCACTCCAACTCAAAAGACCAACTGCCAGATCTCAAGACACTGTGAGCTCTTTCTGCGTAGATCAGACCGTCAATAAAAACTAATTTTTAAAAAATTGTATAATTCAAAAAATAAGGTAGATATTATAACATTAACTTTTCAGACCACCAACACCTCAGTCCGCCCCGTGACCACGAAGTGCTGAAAAGCCTTCGAAACGTTGGGAGAAAATATAAATTAAAAAACCGCCATAAAATCCGCAAAATAGTTTTATTTTAATACCTAATTAATGTTATGTACGTAAAACTTTATCTGAAGTTCTGAGTAGGTACTTGTGTACGAATTACCATATTAAAATAAAAAGAATAGAGGTTTTACGTACAGGTCTAATACTGTCGGTAAATGTCGCTTTTGATTTGTTTTTATGCTTTTCAATTTTCCGATATCTATCTAATAATAAAAACGAAAGAAAATCGCGTTAAAATTAAATGAAATGGCCTTTTAGTTGGATAATCAATCGGCAATGTAAGTAAATCAAGATAAATTCACACTTACATAAATATATTTTCAACGATACCTCACGTGTACAAGGAATGGGTCCAATAAATAAATTATTAATAGAAACATACCATGAATCGTTTGACAAAATCATCAAATCGACAAAACTATTGTGCTTACAAACAGTGTTGCCAGATGTTTGACGGTTGAAGTCGCCTAAAGTCGACAAAATTCGAAGTATTTCAATAATTGTGTGTAAGGGGGATCTTAAATATCCTGAAATTCGACAAAATAATTCATAAAACACGAACTTTCCGAAATAGCCTAAATTGGCGACTAATCACCATTCGCGTAGCCTAAACGGCGACCAGTCGCCATTCGCAATTTTGGTCGCCCCGACACTCTTCAAGATAGCCTAAATGGCGAAAAGTCGCCTAATCTGGCAGCACTGCTTACAAAATCAATAACACTCGCGTTTGGAAGCACATTACACGGTTTAACGTCTGTAAAATCGGATCCACAACTCATTTTTTGCATGAAAATTGTTTCATTTGATAGAAAATAACGGTTTACTTGATTATATTGTGTTCAATAGTCGAAAATATTATTTTCTATTAGCAAAACAAAAAGCGCCTTCAAGGAAGGAAAATGGAAACAATACTGGTGTTGCAAGGAATTATTTTTACATTTACCTCTAGTGTCATTTTTAAAATCAATTAAATAAAGTTGTTTATTTATGCAGCGTGCTCTAATATACTTTTGACTAGGTACAATATCATCATAATAACCAAAAACACCTTATACTTTACTACGTACAAACATTCTAACATGTTTGTTGAAATGAGCTTGCTTTCGTTACAAATAACAGTGTCATAAAAAGAAAAATACTTTGGCACCTCTTCTAAAATGTTATTAGATTGTGTAAACAAAATTATTCATTAAACCACATTTTAAAGGAAATGCTCTTAGAAGTGGCAACCCATGTTCCTCGTAGTGGTTTAATGGCAAGAAAAGCACGTCTCTTTCTAATCAATAGAACTGTAAGCGACAGAAATATTTAGGGACTCACTGGTTCAATAAATGCTAAGCGACATCTATTGTTTTAAATAATAGTTTTTTAATTCATGATAGGCTAGATGTATTTGACTTTGTGCTCTATTAGTTCATCAAATAGTTTAGGCATTTAGTTACAGATGTCGCTACAAGCTAAATATAAGTATTATTTCTGTAAATGTAATTTTGTAAACCTATAAATTGAGAAGACTATTATTAAATGATGAATTAAAAATATTATTATTCCATAAGAATACATTTCAAATATAGAACTGTTGCGTGCAATATTTCAAATACGAATCTAACATCAAAGTATCTTCATACCTTAATTCCGATAAAATATAACTACCTAAATCTGCTAGTGTTCATATAATGAAGGCAAACAAAAATGTAGGTCGTATTCAAATTCGTTTTCATAATTTAATTATTAAATTAGTTAGTACTGAAGTAAGTCACGCGACGGCAGCGCCAGTCTGTCAACATAATAATATGCGGGTAATAATAAAATAAATCAAAATTAAAACTTTATTAGGATAGAAATGTCCTATATCAATATGAATGTATGTGTTTTCTTCTTAAATAATAAATAAGTGTAGTGATTATGTTGCTAAAGGATTTAAGGTAGGATTTTGAAACAAGATAAAATTACTAGGTGCTAGGTATTTTAGCCCCTACCCTTGGCCACTATACCGCTTGTGACTGCATCACAGTACCTTCAAGCGTTTATTCTCTTTCCACTGTCTCACAGAAACTAGCATTTCTTTCCTAATTTTAATTCCTTGCCTACGCATCCATGATTCATGATTTCAGCAGTGTTGGGGATTGTAGATCACTTCATAGTGATTAAGTTTCACGATAAAGGCCAATTTAAAAAAGAAACGAAAAAGTGTTTTGGTATAGTATACCTTAGTGGCGCATAAAATAGAGCTAAGTTTGTGACTTTCTTTTGGCCCATATGCAATCGTTTTGACTAGACATCAACGCGATTCAATGTAACACATCGGAATATGAACTCTACGTGCTGTTGGCTTGACGAACTTTTATACATCAATGTGTATGAAACTCAGGTTTGATTATTTTGTCTGGATGCGATCTGAACGTCTTGGGGTATATTTTTCAACTATTATCCCTTTTCATTAAACGCATTCGCAGTACACATAGACAGGCATAAAAACATGATTATAAATTAATAACAGCTCCTATGAAGCCATCTCCTACCTATCTGGCAATAACCAGAATGCTTTAATGTACCTGGCCATTTAACATTCCATACTTTTTTTTATTGGCAACTAATTACCTTACGATGTTAAAAAATCGATCAAATTCAAGTATAACAATCCCCTATTCCAGAATCAACATGGAGAGAGACTCGTCAGCCTCCACAGTCTCCATTATCGATTCCAGTTCTGGTGAAAAGAGATACTTCTTCGGGGCTAATATTAACAAGAACAGTTCCAGTAACGATGCAGATATATCACATACTGATTGCGACCGGTATGTAATATTTGAACACACACACACAATCATGCCTTATATCCCCGAAGAGACAGGCAGAGGCGCAACTAGTTGCACCCACTTTTCGCCGTGCGTATTCCGTCCTATGATGTGATAGGAAGTGAGTCTATCTCCATATCGGGCACAAATTTCAGAATCAGACCCAATATCATTTTACCCGACTCGGGCTTGAACCCAAAACCCTATCATTGCAGTCGTACCGTAATAAAACTACACCACCGAGGCATTAATCAAACATATTATTTTAATAAATCCGGAATGACGTATCCAGTAATTAGCTCTGTTGCAATAAATGTTTCGATATTATCTCGACTTATTAAGATGGTCTTGAAGCCTCATTTAGATGGAACAATTTTGTCACGCTCGAGCGATTTTTGTAAGTAAAAAGTTGCCTAGTCTGAACATGCAATGGCGAGGCAATTCTAGCCAAATTGACAGGTATTGCCAATCATCGTCATCATCATCATCAGCCACATGACGTCCACTGGTGAACATAGGCCTGCCCCAAAGATTTCCAGACGGACCTATCAAAAGCGGCCCGCATCCAGCGTGTTCCTGAAACCTTTATCAATAGCTCATACTCTGGCCTAAATAATCGTATGCGATAGACTTTTAAACTATATTAAAATAGTGATAAACAATATACATACAGTGTCCCACGTCAGTATGCCGTGATCCGAGATTAGCCTGTGTATTTCCACTTCAAGCAGACCGGCATAATTCAACTTTGGAAACCATCCTGGGGCTCCCAACAACAATGACCTGAGTTTTAACAGGGTTCACTGTAAGACTAAATTGCGCAGCCCATTCACCAATTCTAGAAAGATCTTTGTTTATTGAAGCAATAGCCTCACCCAGATGATCTGCTGGCGCGGAGTAATATATTTGTAGGTCATCTGCGTAAAGATGGTAGGAAGAAATAAGACAGTCCGTGATAGAGTTAATGAATAACGAGAAGAGTAAAGGAGATAAAACGCCGCCCTGAGGTACACCGACAGATATATCACACCAACAAGAACGAATATCATCAAGGTGAATACGCTGCCGACGACCCATCAGGTAACTATGAAACCAATTACTGTCGGAGATATGTTAATAGAGCATAATATCCCGAGCAGGACATCGTAGTCAACCGTATTAAAAGCATTGCTGAAATCTAACAGCGCCAGTACAGTTAACTTTCCATTCTCCATAGCAGCCCTGATATCGTCAGTAATGTGCACTAACGCAGTGGTGGTGCTTGCTATGACTAGGACGAAAACCGGATTGATAGGGATTAAGTAGGCTATATTTGGACAGGAAAAGGCTAAGCTGGTGATGAATTAAGCTTTCAAGGACTTTAGAGAGAAATGGAAGGACAGAAATAGGACGATACTCGGAAAAAGAGGCTGGGTTACGACTTTTACGAAGAAGATGACTTAAGCACTTTCCACAATGTGGGAAAGACAACGATAGAAATGGAGAAATTAAGGATATGACTGAGAATAGGAAGACATTCGTCACGGATAGGAGTGATCATATTGCGGCTGACACAGTCATTTCCAACAGCATTAGAGACAATTGATAATATGCTCTTCTTAACATCACGATCAGAGATTAATAGTTTTTTTTTGTAATAATTTTTTTTTTTTTTTTTTATTTATTTGGCCACCAACAATTGTTTACACCAATACTTATGATCTAGATATCAAACTAATACAATTATATTGCGTAAGTGTAACAATTTATTTAAAGGTTGGCACAGTATGCACAAGTTTAAAGTTAAAGTAAGATATATAAAGTAGTAATATTACATGACATCCGGTATGCAATCATTAAAAGACTCGGCTAATTTGGCAAGAGAGTCAACATGTATGTCTATCCTGTCACTGCAGCTATTTATAATTTTGGCGAATCTGGCATAGGGCGAATTCGATCCCAGAACGGTCCGTCTTAAATGGTGGGCACAACGGTGTGACGGGCTTACGTGGTATTTTGGAGGGAACGCGTAGCTTGAACATTTGTAAGAGATCGGCACAGTCGAATTTTTGTTTGAATACCTTGCACGTAAACATGGCGTCAATAAACTGTCCTCTTTTATTAAGGGAAGTCATATTGAAATATCGCAGTCTGCTGCTGTATGAGGTCAGCGTTTTAGTCATACCCAGTGAAAAAGCAAGGTGCCATAGAAACCGTTTCTGTAACCTCTCAAGGCGTAATGTGTGCGCCGCAAAGTGCGGACACCACACTACACTGCAGTATTCTATAATACTCCTGACTATACTATTATACAGTAAAATCTTTGTATTACTGCTACGAAATAATTTGCATTGTCTCATCACAAAACCCAGCATTTTAGACGCTCGTTTAATAATATTTTCTAAATGAGGTGTAAAGGTAAGTTTTTTTATCAAATGTTATCCCAAGATCTCTGATTGTATGCACTTCATTAATTCTCTCGGTGCCTATGAAGTAATCAAAGCTAACAATTTTGTGGTTTCTAGGGAACTTTATATGATGGCATTTGTTTGCATTCAAATACATCTTGTTATTCGCACACCAGTGCACGAGCCTGTTGAGGTCATCCTGTAACATATTACAGTCATTAGCTGCTTTCACTATCCTGCCAAACGTCAAATCATCAGCGTATAAGAAAATTTTGGAATAGTGAAAGCAATGCATTATGTCGTTTATGAAATAATTAAATAGCACCGGGCCAAGGTGGGAACCTTGTGGAACACCAGAAGCTATATTTCGTAACATAGATGAAAAACCGTTAACCACAACATAAAACGATCTCGTTTTCTAGTGCTTAAATGAGATTTGCACCTATTATAAAAGTTGTAGTATCTGTCAACTTTAAATTTTGTGTCTGGCATAAATGTTAGCCTGTAGCGCTCAGGGATATACCTACTTTACTTCCTATCAGTGAAAGTTTTTTTGGGATCGAAGCTGTAATTACAGATTAGCACATACAGACAAAAAAAAAGTATTGTAATAATTTTATTAGTATAAATTATGTATATCAAAGAAAAGATCACATAGATCGTACCAAATATATAAGCTCGCACCTACGCCCCTAAAGGAGAGGCAGATATGCAAATGCATCAGCAATTCTCTAAATATATTTCTCGGTGAATGATAGGTAATAACTATTAAAATTGCGTTAATTGTACTCGCAATGCGAACCAAGCTGCGGTCAACATTGTTATAATGAAACACAAGGTTACATTGTAAATTGTATGAAAACAATTATTTAGGTTTTCCTTGTTTGCAGTTGTTTTTATTATTGATTTGCCAAACTGTATCGACTAGTAAAGCAGAATATTAGGTCTTTAACTGGGACAGCAGGGAGAAATGCAATTTCTTTAAGAATTATTTTAGAATGAATGAATGAATGAATCCTTTATTTGCGAAAAAGTTGGTACAATGCAGGTCTTAAATAGTTGTTTCTGATCAATCAACTTTTGTAAAATTTATTGACATGCAAATTTTTTAATGTTGATAATAATAAATGCTAATCATTAACTTGTTCAGGTAATATATTATTTGTAATAATTTTTAGATAATAATAAGAATTTGGCTGTCAATTTAATTTAACATAAGTTTTACATTATGATGTCTATTTTATCGTAATAATTTAAAATATTTATGATTATTATGTCTAGAAAGTAAAATATATAAAATGTCATGGATGATCTTTTTATACGATTCTATTTTGGTTTGTTATTATTGATGCAATGGCGGCCTTAGACGCCGCGAGTCCCAGGTGAAAACAAAAAAGAAGCTCCCCGATTTGATACATGGACGATGGACAAATGCCGTGCACTAAACCTATTTAGTTTCTTCCAGAATATTCTCTACCCTCTCTCTCTACAAAGAGGGAATAAGGGTGCAGTTCATACTGAGCGGTCCTTTTAACCAAGCGGTTGGGAATGACAGCGACTCTCAGCTGCAATTGTGGTTGCACAGGCGAGTTACCACCGACAGCGGGGAAGATATTCAGCAGGTAGTAAATCTTTTTATTCTACTAATTACTATTTCTACCGATTCCTTGCCATCGTCATCACCAGCAGCTACACGAAGGCCTTTGCTGAATATAGGCCTCCTCTAAAGATTTCCAAATGGTCCAGTTAACAGCTGCCTGCATCTAGCGTGTTCTTACGACATTATGTTACCATCATCTTACTTTTATAGTTTTGTAAGTTTGAACCTAAAGTGTGGGAAGTTATTTACATACAATCGCGGGTTTGTAGGGCTATGTACCTAGCTATTTTAAATCATTTAATCAATAGGCCATCTCTCTGATTAAAATTCGCGATAATTTCCGGAAAATGCGTTCTGTTAAGATATAGTTTCGGGAAAAGACGCCAACCGCAAAGAAGAAGAAGTAAGCTACACAGGAATGGCATATTTTGTATCCCAACTCAGTGGTGTGACTACATTGTTGCACATGTACGCCAGGCCGATGCACACTGAATAAACATGCGAGAAATATTAGCATACGCTATAAATATTTGTAAACATATGCTTGGACAATACATGTTGTTACAGCATACTGATTATACAACCAGCCATCTGCTAGCGAAATCTAGGTATTGGAGGTCCAAGGTTCCATCCTGTAAAGTACTTACATATTGTGTATTTCAGTTATGATTGCACAAAATTTTGTTGATTTATGAAAAAATGGCTAGTTTTGAAATTATGTTTTTTGTAATCCAAAACAGGGAAGGAAAATATGATAAAGAATAAATCTGCCAACTTTACTAGACCAGCATGGTGGGCTATGGTCTACTATCTACGTAGAGGAGGACCGCTTACAACAATAGCATATTATATTATAG
Source organism: Lapara coniferarum (assembly GCA_949316025.1). Lineage (NCBI taxonomy): Eukaryota > Metazoa > Arthropoda > Insecta > Lepidoptera > Sphingidae > Lapara > Lapara coniferarum. The sequence goes on along the minus strand of OX438933.1, from coordinate 22,351,284 downwards.
TAAAACACAGCGCTGGTATTAGTATAATTATTATGAACGAAATTAATTATAATAGCGAATTTCGAAACTGCAACTAAGCAGCTATTAGGCTTTACGGTCGTGGTTTTTTCACTTGGGTAAATAAAAATAATAGCAGGTTTTTCGAAGTAACATACCACTGCTTTCTTTAATCCTACGTTCACATTACATCTTGACTCTTGTGTACATACACTAAAGTGTCAGTCGCGAGCGATAAATAAGGCAATATATGTATGTATAATACACTACAATCATACAACTCATATTATATTTTTTGTACCAGTATGCTCACCTTTAAACTACTGTCCACAAAGGTCTTTTGGAAATTTGCAAATTTAAATTATATTTGATCACAATGACAAACGTAAAAACAAAATATTTGAGGTTGGGCTTATTAAACGCAAGATCTTTAAATACTGGCTCGGAAGATCTTGTGTTATCAGTAGAAAATAATCATCCTGATATTTTAGCAATCAATGAAAGTTGGCTTAAACCTGGGGAAGAGGCTTTGGCACCTGCCATCCCAAACTATAGATTTCTACATAGGGCTCGGCAAGGCATGAGAGGAGGTGGAGTAGGATTTTATATTAGACAGGGCATAACCTCTAAAATACGCCAGCATCCAACCTCCTTTCTAGAACAACTATGGCTGGAAATTCAATTACCGAATGCTACTCTTGCCGTGGGCACTGCATATAGACCCGACAGTGTAGGTGTTGGCGATGCTTCGGATGCCATTAGGGAATCCATAAATACTATGGCTCGCTGCAATTATATCTGCATTTTAGGTGACTTGAATATCGACCTCAGCCGTAGTGAGTCTAAAAATGCACAAGAACTAATAAATTTCTGCAATCAACATAATTTAGAACAGATTGTTAAGGAACCCACAAGGATAACAGACAATTCTGAAACAACTATAGACGTAGTCATAACGGATAGCGCAGCACGATGCCATAGTGTGCATATTATACATAACCGATGTCTCAGTGATCATGCGATGATACTGGTAGATTTTGACATCAATAAACCTAAACCAATTAAAAGAGTTAGGCTCATTGAGCTACCCACTGTGTATCAGCAGTCTGACACCGTCGCTTTTTTTTTAAATTGTAGGTTTTATTAACGTGTTTTTAGCTGACAGGAATGTGATACGGAATTCTTGTCGCCTCTATTCTCTTACGAAAAAATGTTTAAAAATAGGGTGTGATGTGTTTAGTTTTCTAAGTTTTAGCAAAATTATATTAATAGTTACTGTAATTTGATGCCAAGTGTTTGATTATGTACATATTTTGCGTAACATTATGGTTGAAAGCTCGAGTTTCGGAAAATCGCCCCACAGGAGAGTGATAATTTTGACGACATTTGGGCATTTTTTTGCAAGAAATTAGTTTCCTACCCCTCTGAATTTCAGTGCCCAAATATAAGACCGTTAGATAATTGTTTCAGATTTAAAATAAATCAGGAATATTATAAACTTAAGGAGCTACGACTTGAGCCCACTAAAATTCCTTCACTGTAAGAACTAACCATAAAACAAAGTCCCCTGTCGGATCTGTTTTCTCTTGAACGCGATAAACTCAAACACTATCGAACGGATTTTCATTCGTTTTTCAACAATGGTCGGTGTGATTCAAGAGGAAGGTTTATGCGTATCCTACTAATGTTATAAACGCGAAAGTTTGTAAGAATGTATGTATGGATGTATGTTTGATACTCTTTTGTGAAATTTGGCACACGGGTAGATTATGTCCTGGATTAACACATAGACTACTTTTTATCCCGGGAAAATATAAGCGGAACTATTATCTCGGAAAAACTTTCTAACGCAGGTGGAGCCGCGGGCAAAAGCTAGTAATAAATAAAACAACATAATACGCAGTTGAAAATTATTTTTAATGTACAATAATATATAACTATTATGTTGAATTTTCGTGTGTGTTTGTTTTATTTTTTACTATGTGTAAATGATACATAGTAAAAATGCTACGTAGAAAGGTTTTTAGTACCTATGTCATACCGCACATTATTATTCTTTATTAAAAATATTTTATGAATCATTACTCAACATTGATGTGATCAGTATATTCTAATCCTATTTATACGTGCGACTTGGCATCATGGTCAGTGTTGACACTAGCCACTTTGGAAAAAAACTTTTGCCAAATTGGCGGCAGCAAATATAAAATATTAGCTTTTTCCCGCGGCTTCGGCCAATGTTATCAAGTTTTTCCGGGCTAAAAGTACATAATTCCCGTGGAATCACTATCTATAAAAAAACCGCATCAAAATCCGTTGCGTAGTTTTAAAGATCTAAGCGTACATAGGGACAGATTGCGGGAAGTGACTGTTTTATACTATGTCGTGACAATATTCATATTAATTCTTACTCGTTTCTACCAATGAGGAATAAAAAGGTTTTTAACTATTTTAATCATTTTTATTTCTTTTTATTCATTTAAACACTTTGTAGAAATATAAAGTACGGGGGACTTAATGCCTAGAGGGAGTGAGGTGTATATTATAATGAAAAAATAATAAAAATGTAACTAAATATACAAAGACAATTATTAAACATAATATAATTTGTACAAATTTCTGTATAGCTTCACGTATGGATAGATAAATCAAACTATTATTCTGAAAAATATATTAAAAAAGGTCAATATTTAAAAAAAATCGTAATGAAACACGTACATCAGCTGACGGGTTAACGACCGCGCACAGCCGGTGCCGGTGCGAGCGTGGCGCCCGCCGCCTTGTCGGTGATTGATTGCTTTGTAGTTTGTACCCTATCCATTTTTTTGTACGCTTTACATTGCGCGCGCATGAATTACGGAAATACAAAAATCGTAAGTATTATCGCTTAGCTTTGCAAATGAATATAGTTTTTCGATAATGTTATGGTTCTTCTCTCTTACCGTTTCGGTATAGAGAACGCTTCCCTTCCACCCGGTATGTCGGAGACAGTGGCGGCCGATATGGTACACGTGGGCACACATAATAAAAATCACGTATGAATTATCTCTTCAACTCACATTTATTGTTCGTTTGTCAATTATTGCGTAATCAAGTGTTCACAGAGTACAATACCAGGTCAGGATTCATTATTAACTTGGATTATTATAACACACTGCATATTGAGACAATTACTTAACCAAACTTGTAAACTACAATCGACTCACTTAGTAACAACCCGAATTAACATAGTAACCGCTTTACTAAGCACTGACCGAAATGAAAACCACCATAGTTACCACTTAGCAGTGAACTGTACCGAACTAGTTGCTTCAAATGATTCGGCACCCCTTTTATACACCCAACTGTCGCTCCCACACTAGTCTGACAATTCAACTGTTTTTATTCACGATTTTTATTTTATCTTACCCGATGTAATATATTCAGACACCCTCAATGAGATTAATAAAAAGGATAATTCCTTTTTATACTTCCTTCCTTTCTCGACACAATAAATACTTATACAAATACAGAAATGAAGAGAATCTGCTCCTTCGGCGAGGAGTAACTGCCGAACTCGCATTTTAAATGCCACCCGTGTCGTACACGACCTGTTTTCAAGCGGAAGTGCGTTCCAGAAAAGGATGTATTGGATAACAAAGGAAGAGTGAAGGAAGTCAGAGCTATGGGAAGGACACTTTTTCTATCACGAGTATCACAACGGTAAATAAAGTTGGAAAAAGATAAGAAGGAGGGGTAGGAGAGGTAAGAACAGAAAAGACGGTAGTGAGCCCACGCAACGAACGGCGCTGATGAATGGTAATCCATTTCAACTGCGATCTGCAAGAGGAGATGTGGTCAAACTTGCGAAGAATATAAACGAATCGAATGCAGTTATTAAGAAGTACAGCTTGAAGGTGAAAACCATTACGACCCGAACCAATAGGTTCTATAGTTCCTTCTTCTGTCGCGCCATCAGGCTGTGGAATAGTTTGCCGGCGCACGTGTTCCCTCCTTCCTACAATCCTGGGTCCTTCCGCCGTAGCGTGAAGAAGCAGCTGGTCAGGCCGGCATAATTGTGTCGAATGGCATGGGGAAAGGGCGTCGATTTGAAGCCCGAGGTCCTTAACGTATGAACAACAAGGAATGTCAGAGCTATCAAAAATACCGAGTGGGATAAATGAAATATCCAACCTACTTATCATCCTCGGACTGCTTATAATTATAGCTTGGTATATCATAGGGTTCACAGTTGAGCCGAAACTGTCTAACCAACTTTTAATATGATCCAGGTCGCTATTAACCCTGTCCACAACAGTGAATCATCAATGGAGTCTTCTGATAGCAAAACTACTTTACCTCAAAAACAATGGGAATGCAATTATACTTACATCGAAAAATAAGACCTGCTCGATGTACTAAAAAGGAAAAGATTTGGAATTATTTTGTATGCACATCGGCTTAGGGAAAAGGCAATGGGTCGTATTTATTACTAGCTTTTGCCCGCGGCTCCGCCCGCTTTAAAAAGTTTTTCCGGGATAAAAGTCCCGCTTTATACTTTCCCGGGATAAAAAGTAGCCTATATGTTAATCCAGGACATGATCTACCCGTGTGCCAAATTTCATCGAAATCCGTTCAGTAGTTTTTGCGTGAAAGAGGAACAAACATCCTTACATCCAAACATCCAAACATCCAAACATCTAAACATCCAAACATCCATACATTCTTACAAACTTTCGCCTTTATAATATTAGTAGGATAACACAATCGTTTTTTTACGATTTTTATACATTTATACCTAGTTCAATTCAGTTAACTGCGGCAGAGCATATTTTACCTTAACGAAATACGTATTTTATGCCTCGGTAGCGTAGTTGTTACGCTACGAGTGCAATGCTGAGGTCTCGAGTTCGATCCCGGGTCGGGAAAAGTGATATTGAGTTTTTCTACTCACTATCAGCCCGGAGTCTGGAATTTGTGCCAGATATGGCGATAGGGCCTGATAAAATAACAAAAAATAACAAACGAAGCGTTGAAAATAGGAGGACCCTATCTAGCAAGCCCTTTAGCACAGCTTTTTAACTTGGTGTTGAAAACGGCAACTACACCAAAGCAATGGTCTGAGTCGGATATTATATCTATACTAATATTATAAAGCTGAAGAGTTTGTTTGTTTGTTTGTTTGTTTGAACGCGCTAATCTCAGGAACTACTGGTGCGAATTGAAAAATTCTTTTTGCGTTGAATAGACCATTTATCGAGGAAGGCTATAGGCTATATAACATCACGATGCAACTATTAGAAGCGAAGAAATAATGGAAAATGTGAAAAATGCGGGGAAAATTATTCATCCTTGAGGGCTTCCATTGCGTGCGCTGCGAAAACGGTTCAAGATACCAAAATATATGTATGAAAGAATTATTCCTCTTGAAATGATCTAAAAAAAAGTCTGCGACAGTATATGTCTATCTTTTAAAATAAACTCTCTAGAACCGTTTTTATGGTAATCAAATTTGGTCGAAATTAATGCATTATTTGTTAAGAGTTGTATCAACGTCATAATATTAATCTTTATACAAATAAATGTGTTGGATAGAGTGATTCAACGGGAAGGTTTTTATGTATGCACTTTTAGCCCGGAAAAACTTATTAACGCGGGCGAAGCCGTGGGCAAAAGCTAGTTGTTATATAAAAAGGGAGACCCAAATGACATTAGCAATTACCGACCAATTAGCCTGCTGTCTTCAATATATAAATTATTCTCATCAATTCTAGGAAAGAGAATCGGAACTGCTATTGAGATGCACCAACCAGTGGAGCAGGCAGGTTTCAGGATAGGATTCTCTACTGTGGACCATATCCATACTATCGAATTGCTCATAGATAAATATCAAGAGTTTAACAGGCCGCTCTACCTCATATTTATTGACTACCAAAAAGCTTTTGATACTTTGTACCATCACTCAATATGGGAATCACTTCAATCGCAAAACGTTGAAACGGCTTATTTGAAGGTTCTACAAAACCTATACCGGAATTGCAATACTAGAATTATATTGGAGACAGCGGGACCTGCCATACCTATCAGAAGAGGAGTAAGACAAGGAGACATCATCTCACCAACAATATTCATAGCAGTGCTACAACACGTCATTGGACAACTAAACTGGGAGAGAGTCGGTTTAAATATAAACAATCGCTATATAAGTCACTTAAGGTTTGCTGACGATATTGTTTTGTTATCTGAAAATACCATTAAGTTACAGTCAATGATGGACGCCCTTCACGTCGCAAGTCAAAAAGTAGGCCTAGAAATAAACCGCAGTAAAACGAAAATTATGACGAACTACATTACACATCCAGTATATCTAGAAAATAAAGCGCTAGAATATGTCGACACTTATATATATTTGGGTAAGCAAATTTCTTTTAAAAAGCAGAGAAATGAAAACGAAATAGAAAGGAGAGTTACATATGCCTGGAAAAAGTTCTGGAGTTTAAAAGAAATTATGAAGAGTGATATGCCGATCATAATTAAGCAAAAAGTCATGAATACCTGCATACTACCATCATTAACCTACGCTAGTCAAACTTGGAAGCTCACCCATAGAATAAAATCCAAAATCAGATCATGTCAAAGAGGCATGGAGCGAAGTTTATTAAAAGTCAAAAGAATTCAAAAAATATCGCATAAAATTATTAGAAAAAAAAAACAAAAGTCATTGATGCTCTGTATCACTGTAAGAAACTTAAGTGGCGCTGGGCTGGCCACATAGCGAGACTAACAGACAATCGATGGACCCACAGGATAACATATTGGAGCGGACCGCCAGGCACCAGGAAGAGAGGTAGACCAGCCGCCCGGTGGGCAGACGACATCATTAAAGTGGCTGGTGAACAGTGGCTGGAGATAGCGCAAAACAGAGACACTTGGGAATCTCTAGAGGAGGCCTTCACCTTCGAGAACGAGGGGTTCTTACTAACATAGTAAGTTAAAAGTTAAGCATCGTAGTAATAATTGATTAGTGTTTTTTATTTTTTAAGTAATGTATGTATTTTTTATCTTTCAGTAAGAAATATAAAGCTTTTTTATTTTTATTTATTATATTATTATTATGGCAACTAACAAAATAAATTTTCTATGAAAGTCAGTGTGGAATTCTTAAGATCAGTCGTTCCTTATGTTAATATTTGATTTGTATTTAAAAAAGTAAATTAGGTATATCGAAATTATTATAAAAGATATTTAGGTAAAACTGTTGCACGAACTGGTCGATATGACTGTAAACTGTCGCGCACTCATCACGAGTGTGGATACGCCAATACGAAGCTGGTGGAAAATATACCATTCAGGTTCTATTGGAACAGTTGACATAAGAACGGGATGTCAACTTAAGACTGGCGGTGAAGCTACCACAGCGGTAGCATCGACGGCAGTCCCGGACCGCGTTAGAAGGTCCACCGTTCACCCACCAACACGCACTGGACCAGCGTGGTGGGTTAAACGTCCAATCCCCCCTTGAACCAAACATGAATAGTAAAGGTAACAGTATACCCCTAGTGCCCGGCGGCTCCAGTAGCCCTGCCAATGACGGTAGACAGATCAGCGCTGGAGCAGGGGGTGAGGTGAATCCCCGGGCGGGATCGATACACCGTTCAACGACTAAGGCCAGAATAAAGGACACCGAATTAAATATTTTAACATATAACGTGAGAACACTAAAAACCGAAGAACGCTTACTAGAGTTAGAAAACGCTTTGTCAGAAATAAAATGGGACATCGTAGGATTATGTGAGGTGCGTAGAGAAGGAGAAGACACTTATGAACGGGACAATAGTATATTTTATCATTTTGGAAACATCACTAAACTGTACGGAGTAGGTTTTCTAGTACATAAAAAATGGAAAAATAATATATCAGAATTTACATCTTATTCTGACAGAATTGCTTAACTCAAATTCAAAATCTGTAACCAGCAATCTTTAACCGTCATTCAAGTCCATGCTCCAACATCTAACCATACAGACGACGAAGTTGAGGACTTCTATGACTTATTGAATCAATGTCTCGACAAACATAAAAGTTCATGGAATATAATCTTAGGCGACTTTAACGCAAAAATAGGTCAGCGACAAAATACAGATACCACTAACATTTTAGGACCATATGGATTAGGATGTCGAAACGCCAGAGGTACTCGTCTCCTTCAGTTTGCATTCTCACAAAATCTGTACATCACCAATAGCTTTTTCGATAAAAAACCAGAAAGAAGATGGACGTGGTTCTCACCTAACGGCTTCACAAAAAATGAAATAGATTATATTTTAACTTCAGATCAGTCTATAGTAAAAAATGTACAAGCAATAAATAAAATCAAATTTAACTCAGATCACAGTCCCGTCAGATTGTCTATAAAACTCAATACGAAAATCTATCGCCACAAAATAATAACTCAAATTAGAAAATTAAATAAAGAAACACTTATAAATAACAAACAGGAATTTTGTATCGAATTAGAAAATAGATTCAGTATATTAGATATGGGAAGTGATGACGCTCAACAACAGTATGATAATATAGAAAATTGTATAAAACATGCGTGCAAAATAATAAAACAGAACTCTCTTAAAAAAAGAAAACTATCACGAGAAACTAAAATATTACTGGAAGAAAGATTAAAATTAAACAACAACAGAAACACTGAAGAATTTAAGATTAAGGACAGAACAGTCAAACGAAATATTAGAAAAGACTTGAGACATTATAAGAACACCCTCGGTCAGGCAGCAATAGACAATAAAATATCTTTAAAAATAGCAAAACATGGCACTTCGCAATCAAAATCATGGATAACATGCTTAAAAGATCTAAACGGAACAAAACATCAAAATAAGGACAGAATTATGGACATCTGTACTGACTTTTACAGATCCTTATACTCTGACCCACAAAATCGTTTAACAACCAACCTTTATAATAATAACGTCTACACTTGCCGTGTGTCTATATCACCAATAACAGCTTTAGAGGTTCATACTGTTTTGACATCTATGAAGTATAACAGGGTACCTGGCGAAGATGGCATTAGCACAGAAATTATGAAAATTTTCGAATACAATTTAAGACCGCACATTTGCAACCTTTTCAATTTAATTTTAAAAACCGGTATTTTTCCTGTCAATTTTTGTCACTCTAACATCATACTTCTTCACAAAAAAGGTGAAAAAAGTGATATTAATAATTATAGACTAATCAGCCTAGTCTCACATTTGTATAAGGCCTTCATAAAAGTCATCCACAATCGAATCGCAGAACAACTGGATCTAGAACAGCCACCAGAACAAGCAGGATTTCGTAAGAGCCTTTCAACGACCGACCACCTTCATACCATAAATCAACTTATAGAAAAACACAAAGAAAACAATATTCCCCTTTACCTGGCCTTTGTCGATTATACCAAAGCATTTTGATAGCATTTCACATACCTCAATATTTACTGCACTCCAAAATCAAAATATAGAACCAACTTACATAAAACTGATAGAAAATATTTATAAATACAGCACAGCATCTATAAAATTGGAAACAGTTGGCACAAAATTTTGTATAAAGAAGGGCGTGAAACAGGGAGACCCGCTATCTCCCAAACTATTCACCAGCACCCTCGAAGGTGTTTTCAGGAAGCTGGCGGCAAGCTGGGATGGGCAGGGCATTGATGTCGGCGGAACCAGATTAACAAATCTGCGCTTTGCTGATGACATCGTTTTGTTTTCATCTTCGGCTTCTGTACTACAGACCATGCTGGAAGATCTCAGCGATGCAAGCCTTGAGGTTGGACTTAAAATGAACATGACAAAGACCAAAGTCATGACGAACTACCGCAATGATAAAATCACCGTGTATGGAGAAGAAATGCAGTATGTCAGCGAGTACGTCTATCTGGGCCAAATTGTCTCATTCGAGGCGAGACAAGACCGCGAAATAGAGCGACGCATAGACAAGGCCTGGCGTAGTTTTTGGTCCATGAAGGAGTTGCTTAAAGGTAATCTTCCAATGTACATCAAGCGGAAGCTCCTGGATACTTGCATCCTTCCCATCATGACTTACGGTGCTCAAACCTGGTCACTCACCAAACAGCAAAAGTCCAGGCTCAAGGTTTGCCAACGGGCAATGGAGCGCAGTATTCTAGGTGTTAGGTTAACAGATCGCGTTCGAAACACCGATTTGCGTTCCAAAACTCAAATTGCCGATGTAGCTCAGAAAGCCGCTAAGCTTAAGTGGAACTGGGCTGGCCACATTAGTCGTATGCCTGATGAACTTTGGGCCCGGATTACCACTTTGTGGAGCCCTGACACTGCTCGTAGGCGTAGAGGTAGACCAAAGAAGAGATGGCGGGATGAACTGGATTCATTTAACAGTAATTGGTTCACTGTAGCGCAGCATCGCGATTCATGGAAGGATCTTGGGGAGGCCTTTGCCCGACATTGGGACATTATAGGCTAATACAATACAATACAACAATACATATATATAATAGAAAATAGGGCAACGAACGGCGTAAAATTAAAGGTAAGCGGCCTGGGTCGCTATTGCCTAAGATTACAATTCTGTACAAGTGGTCTCAGGATATCGGCGTAATTAAGACAACTATACGACAATATGAAACAAAGAATTGATCCCGTATGTTGGGTTTTGCATTTACATTAGGTAACAAATTTAAAAGAGTATGTACCCTACAGCTTTTGTATCTTTCTTTTGTACTTTCAACCTTAGAATATGTCTCAGTAGTATGGAATCCAGAATACTTAAATCACATAAATCAACTTGAGAGAATTCAAGACATACATCAAGCATTTAATTTTTTTGTTTTCCGTGGTTTAAATTCATCTCGCCCTTTTAAGAATAAAATCTCTTGTTGATCGTAGAAAATTTAAGGACCAAATTCTTATGTGTAAAATAATTAATCGATACGTATATTCGCCTTACCTTCCAAGTAATATATCTCTTAAATGTCCCCGTATTGCCGCGCGAAACAGACACACATTCCAACCAACTATATATAGTTCGTACTAATAATGCTTTTAATGAATATCAGATTTTTGAGATTGTCGCCAAAAAACTGGTCATATTTTTACGACCGGCCATGTTGAAACCGAAAGTAGGCTATAATTTAAACACTCTGATATTACTTGCTTGTTGAGTCAAATTCACAAGAAGTTCAAAAGAAGATAGTAGATTAGGATACCAAGTGTTTCTTTGGTTAGTGAATAATTGTGTTCTGTGGTCAAATATAATCTTTAAACGTTAAAAAGCAGAAGTATTTAATGGCCGACATACTGGAGGCAACATAGCCATAAAATTGGAAAACATGTTATCGCTATGGGAAATAGCTAAACAAAAAGTGCAATTCATTGTCAGGGATGGTGCAACTAACATGAAAAACGCATTTCCCTACTATCCACAAAAGACATTGATTGCACACCACACCAAATTCAATTGGTTGTCAAAGATGGGCTTAAGACGCAAGGATCCGTTATTGTAGGCATCACAAAATTTAAAAAGATTCCAACACATTTTCAACACTCAAATATTGCTCAAGATGAACTGAGAGCTCTGCAAGAAAAGCTAAATCAACCAAAACTAAAGGTTATCCAAGAGTGCATAACACGATGCAATAGCAACTTTTATACGTTATAACGTATTTTAAAAAACAAGCATTCATTGTGTCTGGGTGCATCAAATATTACACACATTACTCTGGCTACTTATGTTGCCCCGAGATACAATATTTTTTTTTAATTATAACTACCAAAGATCAAGTTGTGACAACTATTATAGTATCTGTTGCAGAAAATGATGAATCAAACCAATCTTACTAATTAAATGCTAAGTGTCCTCCTACTACCACTCACTATGGGGTGGAACCACCGCACCAACTTCCTGTCTTATCAGAGAAATCTATATCTATAAAAGACACCATGATACTGCTAATGGATTCCAGCGGTAGTGAAGAACTGTAGAAATTTTGTTAAAAAAAACATCAGTGGATATTTAATAGACAAGCGTGTGGAAAATGTAGATCCACTTACATGGTAGAAAGTGAACAACAAGTTTGGTATCCTATCCCCTATAGCTCGAAAATATCTAACGATATCATCCACAAGTGTAGGTACCTAGCGGAAGTTTTTGTAGCGCTGGTGTTCTTTACACACCTCAGCGAAGTAGGCTTCAAGGAGAAAAAAACATCAAAACTTTTATTCATTAAGTTTAATATTCCTTTACTCCAATTCAATTACTAAGTGCCTTATAGTGTTAGTTTTGTATTTTTAAGCTATTGCATAGCTTCTATCGCGGGTCTTGAGCGTGGAGACCGAATCCAGAAATTGCGTAACAAAAATAACCTAACACCCCTCACTCCGACCGGCACAGCGGTGATATTTAATTTTCAACTCTATCCACAACCATGTAGAGTGTAAAATTCCATAAGTAAATGTAATATCGCAGTCTTGTAAGAATACAATATGTAAGAGTATATGAGCTGAATGTTAAACGATAAAAAGTCGAAATTACCGTGTATTTAAAAATTGTTCCAGTCAGTAAAACGTATCGAAATGTCAAACGCGCGCAGTTGATAAGAATGTCCCCGTGGCGGGATGACTGATTCTAAGTTTGAATTTTTAATAAGTTTTTATTTTATATCTGTTCAAAGAGGTTATAAATATTAAAATTGCCTGCTTAGAGTTTCGGCGTTAGGGCACGAGTGAAATTTGGACAGTAGAAAAAAAATAAAATAAATAAATAATTATAATTACATAAGTGGATAAAAAATGCTATGTAGTAGCTTTACCGCGGCAGTCTCCGAGTGCCACACGTCTTTTTTTATAAAATTTTCGATAGCCAAAGATTTCCACACGGACCTGTCAAAAGCGGCCTGCATCCAGTATTTAAGTATATTTATTTATTTATGTACGTTCAGTTGTAATTGTTATGTATTGTGTTTCCCAAATGCTAAAAACAAGTAAATCTCGCAAGTTCATTGTCCACTTTATAATAAACTAGTTTTTGCCCGCGGCTCCGTCCGCGTGAATGAGTTTTTCCGGGATAAAAGTCCCGCGCTTTATATTTTCCCGGGATAAAAAGTAGCCTATGAGTTGATCCAGGACATAATCTACCCGTGTGCCAAATTTCATCGAAATCCGTTCAGTATTTTTTGCGTGAAAGAGGAACATCATACATCCATACATTCTTAAAAATTTTCGCCTTTATAATATTAGTAGGATATTGCTCTGTTAGAAGATTGAGATCTTCAAATAGTCATTGATACTTACTGTTCCCCTTTTGCATAGTCAAACGGTATTAAAGGTTACAAAGTTAGATAAAAGACGCATTGTATATTATTATGATCAAAATCTTGCATAACATATTTCTTTTCATTGTATCGATTAGTTATAACTTCCTCTTAGGCAACGTAGAACTATCTTTAAGGCTACTAATTCCCATTAATAATTTGGTTGAGTCCAAATTGGTTGAGTGTTTCAGATCAAACAAGCTCTAAAAACTTAGGGCATGTTAATTAAAAGTAGACTGCAATAGAAACTCATCTTCATCAGGTGGGCAGTCTCAACTAAGCTAAGCTTGATAGCAACTAATGTAGAAAGTGTGAGGTATAAACCCTAAATTAGAGTGGAATAGGAGATGGAAACGATAATGACATGTACTAGTTACTACCATTACATTTTATTTGGTATCAAAAACTTCGAATGATGTAATATGCATTTCCACGCTAGCTTCATAAACGTTACAATAATTAATTTAAATTTACGATGTATTAAACAAAATATATGTATATCAATAAATTTTATTCAATTATTTCAAACAGTATGGGGCAGTTTTACCGGTACCTGATGAAGTTCTAGATAACATATGACCCCGTACTTCGCTCCCACAACAAATTCACAAAGTTCCGCTCAGCAGGAAATACCCGGACTCATCGAGCTGATCCCCAAATCTCGCTTCAGATCAGGGCTAGCCTCAATTACAATTGATTATAGGGACAATGTCTCCATGCGCCTCGGGTCCCAGAAGGGGAAAAACCTGGCACAAGTATTCCAACTGAATTATAAAAGCCCATAAACATGATAAATATACTCAACCAGGACCTGTATCAGTTGTCAGCAAAGCACAGCGTGAACAACTTCGCACACACTTTCAATTCCCTACCAAGCATCAAGGACACGAGGTATCTCTTGAAAGTCATAAGAGAATGCTTACAATTTTGTTTGTTCACATTAGACAATACTCAACAACAACCCAATATTCAACAGCCAGATAATGTTAACCCTGTGATCTCATCATCATTGAGTGATATTCAAAATCACTCAACGGAGATTCTTTCAGCCACATTTCCATCTACTTTAAAAAATTCACAACAGGAATTACGCGACTCTACTGCTAGTCCATCCATATAGAATTTTACACAAATGGAGCCAGAAGCTTCCGACTCTGTGATGATCCTTTCTACATCAAATAATATACAAGAGCATTCACTAAATACAAGCACTACTGCGATACCATCTTTTCTAACAAAGAGACACCTGCTGTTAGCTCTATGGCGATTGTCAACTTTGATAATCAACCATTGACCTGCCTAAACACAGTTACACCATCGCCATCAGGATCACGTCGAAGCGTTGTTGATAACGAAACGACATCTACTAATTTTGCTAATGTCTTGTCGGCTATAAGTCCAATGCCATAAGCTCACACTTCGAATAAAAACAAGACTGCTAGACAAACACAGCATTCAGAAATAATGACAAGCACGCCGATGAAGACAGTATTTGAAGAAAAACTGAAGAAACAAAACAAAAAAATAACATTTCGAAGAAAAAGGGTGAAAAACGTAAAAAAACTGAAGCCAAATCTAAAAAACTACAGAAGAACATAGGAACTTGTAATAAATAAAATTATGCTAAAGGAAAATGTAGCCTAGAAACATGTACCAAAGGGAAAAGAGCCAAAGGAAAAGGTGTTAAACGTAAAAATAATTCTAAATAAAAAGATGATAGAGTAAAAAGAGTTAAAAAAAATATTTGAAAGTGATGATGACACATCTGAAGGAGAAGAAATGCATGATATTTGCGATAATGAGACTGAATATTCAGAGGAAGAAACTTTGTGTACCATCTGCCTTGATACAGGTAAAGATAATTAATTGTGGTTCCGTTGCAGAAGTTGTGGGAGCTGGGCAAATCAAGAATGTTCTGGTTCTGATGATCCAGCTGCCTATTGTGCCTTTTGTTTGGACTTTTAATGTTGATTGATTAATATATGCTTGAGACTGATTTGGAACAATAATTTGAGGCTGATTTAATATAATGG
This sequence comes from Lapara coniferarum, assembly GCA_949316025.1. Lineage (NCBI taxonomy): Eukaryota > Metazoa > Arthropoda > Insecta > Lepidoptera > Sphingidae > Lapara > Lapara coniferarum. Next base: position 22,335,927 of record OX438933.1, on the reverse strand, counting down.
CTCCCATTAAACATATGGGATTTATATAGGCTCTCATTTCCCACAATGGAGGGTTAATGAGAGCGTTGTTGTTTATTTGGAAAAAGTTTAATAACTAACAAATGCCTTATTATAAAACATTGAAGTTATGATTATTTTGTGGCTAGATAAGTAAGGTTCGTGTACCTGAAAAAACTATACTTTATACACTCATTTGCAAAAAAACGGGCGGTTTGGATTATAATTATTTTTTAAAAAAATACGGTACCAAAATGATTTCAATCATTTGTACATGTTACTGGCCGGTTTTAAAAATGCCGTGGTGTTTAAAACAGTACGTTCTAAATTAAAATTTTCGTTTGATGCTCGTTTTTACAGAAAACCACTTTTTATCCTACATTTTTGGTGCGAAGTTCCAAAAGATAATATCGGTTTTCATAACTTTTAGTCAATTTTTATGAATTTATTTCATATTCTTAATTGTCAAAGCTTCATTTATTGCTGTTTAGCTGTCTCAATAATGTTAGAGAAAGTGGTAAAAGCTACCAAAATTATTGCGCTGCTCGAAGAGGGCTGCAGCCAATGCTTCGTGGCTCAGAGGCTAAGTGTGAGTCGCTCGACGGTTCAAAGGACCTGGCAGCGGTATCAAGACACCGGTTCCGTCGAGAGAAGGCCTGGTTCTGGAAGAAAACCATGTACCCAACCACGGGATGATCGTTTTCTTGTGAGTCGCGCATTGAGAAATCGCAAGTCTTCGTATGTGGACCTTAAGAACAACCTCGAAGAAGTAAGAAATGTGCATATTAGTCTATGGACGGTCAGGAGGAGGCTGCTCGCGGCCAATATACGCAGTCATCGCCCGGCCCGCAGCCCTAAGTCACTCCGTGAGCACAGAGTTGCCAGGATTAGGTTTGCTCGAAATTGTGAGTCATGGACTCAAGAAGACTGGAATAGGGTATTGTTCTCCGATGAAGCCAGGATAAGGATATCTCTGTTCGGTGAAGATCGACGTCGGCGAGTGCTACGAAGACGAGGAGAACGCTTTGCAGAGGCTTGTTTTGAAGAAATCACACCTTATGGTGGGGGCTCTATTATGTTTTGGGCAGGAATAAATTCAATGGATCGTACAGAGTTAGTCTTCATTGAAAACGGCTCACTGACTGGACATCGATACATAACGGAAGTTCTTATTCCTCATGCACAACCCGCATTGGCCGCTTTAGGCGAAGACTCAATTTTTATGGACGACAACGCTCGCGCCCACCGGTCTGGCGATGTGGAAGCGTATGTGCAAGAGGTCGGCATTCGTCGTTTGGATTGGCCAGCTCGAAGTCCCGACCTCAATCCTATAGAGCATGTCTGGGACGTTCTGAAACGACGCGTGAGATCAGTACAACCGGCTCCGTAAACCATCAGAGAGCTGAAGAATGTGATTACCGCGGAGTGGGAACGTATTCCGCAAGCAAGTATCCAGGATATCCTCGCTAGCATACCCAGACGAATTCAAGCTGTGATTTCAGCTAGAGGGGGTCACACTCGATACTAAACATTTATCTGCTTTTACTTTATTAAAGAAAAAACAAACAAAAATCTTTGTTAACTTTTACTTCACGAGCATATGCACTACTAGCTAGCATACACTACTAGTGAACTTTAGCATTAAAACCCATAAATTTTATCAAAATTTTATGATAATACTGACGAAAACGATTATTTGCTTATTAATTTACAAAATTGTGAAAGTAAAACTACCTATAATTATCAAACAAACCAATAGTAACATTTGAAATGGTTCATTGCTTAGGTGCCCGTTTTTTTGCAAATGAGTTTATAAATATTTGTTTTACTGACAATTTCCCTTAGTAGGACCCCACTCCCCCCCGCTCCCCTACACAGTACACACAGATTACATCGCTCAGCATATACGATGTGAAAAAAATCGCAAGTAGCAGTATGAAAGATCAGTAGCATGAAGCATCTTTATTCTAATTTCAGAATAGTGTGACAATGCTCTTTGAAATCATCACTAAAGCGGTAATTTTTAGCACTTTTAACAAAGAACTTCGGTGACATTTGTATCATTCATTTATGCCATCATTATCAAAAATGACTATAAATAAATAAAATACTTTATTTATCACGTAGGCGAACATAGTTACACTTATGATAAGTCAAGATACATTTAATTAATTATTAAAAAGTCACTTACATAACTACATACATTTTTATAGAGTAAAATCAATGAAAAATAAATAAAGAAGCCAAGCTCGGGCTGGCAGGAAAGAGGAGATAAAGAAATGATTAATCATTTTTATTAAGATCAATGGGAGGAACGCGTCGCAATCCTCACCGGTAATGACTTACTATTGGGCTTACTTTTTGTCATCAATAATTGTCCATTGAATCTTTATATTATTTATATTTTTCAAGTCTTTTGCATTACGACTGTGTCGGATTTAAATAAACTAAACAACCAGGTCTTTACGTACAGTTGAAATAAGTTAAACTAAAGAAATATTGCAACATAATTTTACGAACTTGATTGAAAAACATATCTACATAATTACAATATCTGTATTTTTATATCAACATTGTTTCTTCTGCACTATTACCGTTTAATATTTAAAAAAAGTAACAATCTATCTACTTTCTTTACACGAAAAGGAACAGCAACGCCCTTTGTGTTCCCTTAAAACATAACTTGATCTAAAAAATCAGTATCAACAGACACCACAATCACTAATACCTAAAGAACACCTTACACAAATAAACACAGTTTCTGAGGTAATTTTTGTGTTTGGTAGGATAATAATTTAACTGAATTGGTATTGATAATTATTATCTAAAAAATGCATTCCGAATTCCACACGTATATTTTTTTTATTAATTTTGGTAAATCTAAATCAACGCGGGAAATGATTTTAATCTAGCATTGTGCTACTTATCTAAGATTTAACGTTTGTAGTGAGGCAAAAATTATTCATAATACCATTTCAATTTGACAGGGTCCTTACCATCAACTGTTTGGACAAACTGTCATACAGTGTTAAAAATATTATATACATTAAAAGCTGGGTATTACGACAAATATCACAAAGTATTTTCCTTAGTTTTTTTTACAAAGTCACAGGTATTGTTTTTCTACAACGCAAAGCTTTTCACATGGGCATGTTGACGTCGCTATAGCAGTGAAAATTAAGCCTGTCGCTCGAGCTGTTTCACTGGGTACATACTTGTCGATACAGCAGGAACCAGGACATCTGTAACGAAAGTTAACCTAATCATTAAAATGAAACGTCATCTTTACTTGCATCAAATAGGGCAAACCAACGAACGTTTGAGAAACAGACCAAGATGCATGCATGACGCTTATATCGTTGGTAAAATATAACTACGGTTACTGTAAAAGATTGTATATCGGTTCAACTTGTACATTTCAAGATTTAGCAACATGAGTTGTGGTAAGTGACATTTACCATTACAGGTTGATCTATGTTAGGTTTTAACTAGGGCTTTCATTCCGAGACTCGGTTTCGAAAATTTCGGAAGTCGACGATTTTTTCGTATTAGCTACCTCGAGTCTCGGGAATAACGAGATTTTCGAGGCCTGAGTCAAATAAATACTATTATTCAAAACTCAACTAAGCCACCAGTATTTCTTTATTTAGATTACGTGGCAATACTGTAATAAAGTGATACTTGGGTGATCTGTGGAGATTGTCACCTAAGCTAGCTTTGTTAAAAATAACACTGGTCTTGATTATAATGATCAGTACTTCTATATTATCATTTAAAATTACACTATAAAAGTGCAAAATTAACAGCTGCGATGTGTTCGTTAGCAGATAAATTAAAAGGTATATATGTAAATTCACGTTAGAAGCATTATATTAGTTATCTTCTAAATACAGTTTACATTATCGATTTGAGGCACGTGTTGATTGTTGAATACCTAAAATTTTTTATTAATTATGCGTGTGGCTTGGCGGCGCAGTGTAGTTTTATTTAATTACTAAATTCAACATTACTAACAATCGACGTGATCAAATATTTTATTTGACACAATATTGTTATTTACTAGTTTGAGAGTATATTGCCGTGTTCTAAATATAATATGTTACTGTAAAAGCTCTTGTATCAGTAGACCTTAGGTTTCACCGTGAAATCTTAGGATTTACCTTAATTCGGGTGTAACATGATATCTGTACTTGTTACAAAGCTGAAGAGTTTGTTTGGATGTACGCGCTAATCTCAAGAACTATTGAATCGATTTTGCAAATTCTTTGACTCATAGGAAGTTGCATTACTCCCGAGTGCTATAGGCTACTTTTTGCCCCTTAAATTCATTTTCACGCGGGCGGAGCCGCGAGCAATACTAGTATTACAGTAGGAACATCATCTGGCATCATCATGCGCTCATCATCCTGAGACATAAGATGGTACGTTTCATTATGTCCTGTAGTTACACTGGCTACAATGTCCTTCAAACCGAAACAAGTTTATAAACCACATGAAAAAAAATTAAGACGACAGATTTCTTCCAAAGAATTCACGGAATTGAAGTTAAAGTTTTGAGAATGGCTTTATTAGATGGAATACCATTTTTAACTCTTGTCGAATCTAAAGATTCATGGGAGCTGTTCACAAAATCACAATAGACATTACCCTCAGTCTGTGGATAGTCAGAGACGAGGGTAGCGTATATTGCCAACATGTTAGATAATTATGACAGCATATCTAACAGGCAGTGGCGTGCCTAGTGTTTTGGATAAGGGCAAGCCCAACCAGACCTAAAAAAAAATCGCATCTCCGATTCATATAAAATGTGCAATTATAAGAAAGAAAATCAATATCTAAAAATAAAATAAAAAACCACAACCCGAACCGGGATTTGAACCAGGGCCTCGTAAGCTATATTCATACCGCGCACGCAATACAACTATGCCATGAAGGCGCTTAGTTATCTATACTAATATTATAAAGCTGAAGAGTTTGTTTGTTTGTTTGAACGCGCTAATCTCAGGAACTACTGGTTCGAATTGAAAAATTATTTTTGTGTTGAATAGACCATTTATCGAGGAAGGCTTTAGGCTATATAACATCACGATGCAACTATTAGGAGCGAAGAAATAATGGAAAATGTGAAAAAAAACGGGGCAAATTATTCATCCTTGAGGGCTTCCATTGCATGCGCTGCGAAAACGGTTCAAGATACCAAAAATATATGTATGAAAGAATTATTCCTCTTGAAATGATTTAAAAAAATATCCACGACAGTATATGTCTATCTTTTAAGATTAACTCACTAGAACAGTTTTTATGGTAATGAAATTTGGTCGAAATTAATGCATTATCTGTTAAGAGTTGTAGCAACGTCATATTATTAATCTTTATCCAAATAAATGTGTTGGATAGAGTGATTCAACGGAAAGGTTTTTATGTACTTTTAGCCCGGAAAAACTTTTTACGCGGGCGAAGCCGTGGGCAAAAGCTAGTCTAGTATAAATTAGATACCTTTATTCAAAAACGATTTTAACCTATTGCAACTTCTGAAAAGTTTTTGACTTAAGGATAAACTAAGAACTTAGATTATATCTGTATCATCTAATGTAAGAAGAAATAAAAACACTACAATAGTAATTAAATAATTTTACCAGATTGTACCTTCCAAACACTTGGTTCATTCGAAAAAAATGTGCAAGACCAACAAGACAACTTGATACATACTCGTATTACGTATTAGAGCATCTAATAAGACAATAATTAGTTTTGTATACTGATCTAAATACCTTTTATGTTCCTTCAAATGCACTTTGCGCCTTACGCCAACTCGTTGGAAGTTGTTGTTTTCCATCTTAACCTAACACATTTACCTTATTCTTGCCGATCAAACCTTTCACACACTATGAAGTATTACAAGGAATGATTTCACTCATATTTATTGCACCTTAAATGCTTAAAATAACTAAAAAATCACTTAATAAACACAAATATTCCAAAATGTAGCATTCACTCGCAATCAAAACAAATAACTGGTGTTGCCAGGTCCGAGTCAAAAAAGCTACCATAAAATTAGTGCTGAAAATGTGACGAAAACTTATTGATAAATAAAATTATAGAGCAATATCTTAAAAATTATAATCAAATATGTAATTATAATTATATTAGTACTAAAATCCTTATATAGTCATGATAAATAATAAAATACGCATTTATATTAGGAATATAATGCAGAATAAAATAAACTATATTAGAGGTAACTCTTTTAATTGGCAACCCGAGGCATTAAGCCTGGATTAATTTCCAGTACTGATTGCTATATAAACTTACTATAGCTATACATTTGTGGTAGCAGTTGATGCGTATTCTGTCCATAAGTGTGAATGAGGCAGAAATATAGCGGCAAAAAGCCAGGTAAAACCCAACGAGAGAGAGAGTGATGAGTATATTTTGTGCGTACTTGGCTGTTTTGTATTAAATGTTAAATGTGTGTACGGCGCAGGTGTGGTGGTGTGTGTGTCTGGGTATTGTGGTGTGTTAGTAGTGCGCTCAAGGCGAACCGAACCGTAGCGCGGGAATTTTAAGGAAAATTATTTCGAAGTGTTTTGACCGTAAAATGTTGGTTATTTTTCCACATTTGGTTTTGACTACTTAGGTAAATTAATTTAGGGCAAGCCGGGCTTTTCGGCTTCTATGGAAGGACCGCCACTGCTAACAGGGTTAAAAAAACAGACTACACAAAGCTTAAACTACTTTAAACGAATAAAAAAAAACGAAAGCTACTCGAATAAAATTTTGCTGTTCTTTGAACGAGTGGAACTCAACCCAAAATAAGAGGTACATTAATGTTAATATACATTCACCATTTTTTGAGTTTTAAATACAAAAACTTAGATCTTGTTAAGGTATTCGGCACTATGCCTGCTGCTATCTTTGTAAGTTTATTAAAAGAACGATTGCAGGAGTTTGATGTTAATTTAGACACTGACGTTATTAGTTTAACAACAGATGGTTGTGCTATAATGAAAAAAATGGGAAAGGCAGTCGATGCTTGTCACCGAAAGTGCCTGGCCCATGGTATCCAATAAGCAATTCTAGATGTGATATTAAAAAAAAAACAAAAGTAGGTGAAATACAAAATGACGTTTCAGAGAATATTAACGATGACGACAATGAAGATGATGATGAAAAGAAGAAAATGGAACTTTTGAAATAATTGAGCACAACAAGCCGCAAAAACACGAAGGGATAGTATAAGAAAGCTAATTCCAAAACCTCAATTTTTGAGTTATGCATACCATCGAATTCTATAATTCACTACCTACAACCAATAAGAGATTCGATAATAGCTCCACTATTCAACGCTAGATGACACTAGATGCCCCTTTTCTTGAACGAGCAAGCCCTGTCCTCTGTCACCAAAACAGGAATATTGCTAGTTGCGGCTAGTATTACATGCGGAACGCATATTCCCGTCGCGTCGTAAGCAAATTAGTTATTCGGAGTTGATCCGTGTATTTCAGTTGAACCAGTGTTGATAGTAAGGTGAGTGAAGTTTTTGATTTTATTTAGAATTGTTAGTGTTGTTGATGTTTTTATTTCTTGTTAAATCTGTTTTCTTGAGTTATATTTCAAACATTAAGAAACAAATGAAATTGAACTTTTTTGCTGGTGGCGAATTAGAGTTTTTTCATCTTAATATATTTTATTTTCATCCTGTCATCTGCGCAGCTTGTTGTGATTTTACTGAACAGTTTTTGAGTTAGATCTGTTTGGATAGCCTCTGGTACGCCACATTAAAATTTACTACGTCGAAGCTTATGAAAGCGAACACGTTAAGCCTTATTTACATTTAGTTCTAGTAACTCACCTGACAGCGAAGATCATCGTGTTACGTGTACAATTTGGCACTCAAAGTAAAATAAAGGTTAAAAAAGAGAGAAAGGAAATCAATGATGTGGAAAGTGAAACTTGCAAAAGTATCGAGAATATTTTTGTCGCAATCGAAGACACAAGAGCCAGGGGAAAACGTTGGATCCCCATGCGGAGAAAAAAAATATATTAGATGTGCTTTTAAAATTGCTTTTCATAGAACGGAAAGTTCCTATAGGTATTTGTTATGTTGTGTTACCATTTTGTAAGATAGATATTTGAAGTACTGATATAATTAAGAGTCATAAGTAGCTGTCTTGCGTTATTTTTTAAATATTATAGCCTTAATTATATTACACAAACACACACACACACACACACACACACACACACACACACACACACACACACACACACACACACACACGCACGCACGCAGGCACGCACGCACGCACGCACGCACGCACACTGAACTCATTCATAGGTTGTAGCTACGTCTCATTTAATATTTAAAACAAAAAAAAAATTATAAATAATTATTAATTAACATTTTCCTAGTTTACTGTACAATACAACGAGAAAAGAAAAAAAGATACAAAATGAACAATACAGTCAATCTCCACTCATCGATCTTCGCGATACAGGCCTTGAGCCTAGTGCAAAGTTCGCCGGTAATGTTTTAATAATAGTACAATATTGTTTATTTTATTTTAGTTATATCACCTTATATCACCTTTGTAAGTGTTTTGTACTTTTCTGGATAATAAATAAATTATTATTATTATACACTAATAAAAAATTATGTTTGATTTAAACACTTAATTCAGCGTTTTCTTGCTAATTCAATGGCCAATGTACCGCTATATTGATCACAAACCTCTCCATGAGCGAAATTATTATAAACTAACTTTTGCACGTGGCTCCAAAAAAAAAAGTTTAAAAGTTTTTCCAGTATAAAGGTCCCGCTTTAATTTTTTCGGGATAAAAAGTAGCCTATATATGTGTCAATCCAGGACATGATTACAAAATTTCATCGAAATCCGAGCAATAAGTTTTGCGTGAAAGAGTAGCAATCATACATACATCCATTCTTACAAACTTTCTCGTTTATAATATTAGTAGGATTAATTCAAAGCGCTGTTAAATTTTGATATTGACTCTTAAAAAGAGAGCCAGCTAATTAGGTAGTTAAGAACTTTGCTCACTATCAAATATCACTATTGGTTCGAAAATAATACACGTGCTTTTGATTGACACCAATTTCATTTTTACTCACCCAACATTGTATGAAACAGTATCCGTTTCCTTTTTTACCCCCTACAAGTTCGTTGGTGATTCCTGTCTTTGTCGGTCATGTGAAAATTTGAACGCTACTGAAATTTACGTGAAACTGTCATAGGCAAAATATTTGGTTCAGCGAAACATGAGCAGCATAATATTATTATCGTAATATAAAAAGAGAATTGTTACACAAATATCTACATATTTGCATCAAATATGTAAGAACGGCTTTCGATATTTTGAAACTATGTACTCCACTGAAGAACTGGTGAGCCGGAAATTGGCCAATGTAATAAAGGAATCAAATCCCAAATACCACAATCTGACCAAAAAATACTCTCAAGAGTCGAAGAAACGACAAGCACGTCCCACACCAGCCGCCGCGCCGCCGACTCAAACGGCCTCTTCAGCGCCTCGTCCAACAACGCACCCGGCAATTGTCGCGACTACGAACCAAGTTGAAAACTAAACAAAACGCCGTGACGTCTTTAAAAAAATATTACATTCCGTAATAGCAATGACGCACCGGCCAGCCGAGTGAATTACGACAACTTTAATCCTGTAAATTTTACTAATTGTTTGCCAGATAAACCATAAAAACTTGTGTTGCGACCCCACAAACATGGGTTTAAATTTACATTTTTTCACTTATCATATAATAATAAAAGCGTGTTAAAAATAAAATTGCGTTCTCACTTCTCAGAGTTCAGACATACACGACCCGATAGTTAATTTTGATTAGGTATGCGCGCGCACCCTCGGTGCCGGCGGCTTGTCAGTACGGGAAAGCCTAAGTGGCACAGGGCTATACCGTAGAGAGAGCCGCAACAGCGCACCATAATAAGGGTTACGATTGACGCTGTATACCTATCCTACTAATATTATAAAGGCGAAAGTTTGTAAGAATGTATGGATGTTTGGATGTTTGGATGTATGGATGTATGGATGTAAGGATGTTTGTTCCTCTTTCACGCAAAAACTACTGAACGGATTTCGATGAAATTTGGCACACGGGTAGATCATGTCCTGGATTAACACATAGGCTACTTTTTATCCCGGGAAAATATAAACCGGGACTTTTATCCCGGAAAAACTTTTTAATGCGGGCGGAGCCGCGGGCAAAAACTAGTATAGTATATTTCAAGAACGTGTAACATTTTAATTTTCTGAAATAAACGAATAATAAAATTTTATATACACTATCTTCAATATATAGGCTTCATAGTTATAATAATTGTTTGATATACTTAGCTTTAAGTTTATTATGTAAAAATAATTATTTTAAAATAAATAATAATAATTTTTTACTGTAAGATAAAAAAAATTAAACCCCATACACTCATTATTTTATTAAAACACTTGATTTTGCCCGCGGCTCCGCCCGCATTAAAAAGTTTTTCCGGGATAAATGTCCCGCTTTTATTTTCTCGGGATAAAATGTAGCCTATGTGTTAATCCAGGGCAACTATCTACCCGTGTGCTAAATTTCATCGAAATCCGTTCAGTAGTTTTTGCGTGAAAGAGTAACAAACATCCATACATCCAGACATCCATATATACTTACAAACTTTCGCGTTTATAATATTAGTAGGAAGTAGGGTTAATCGATTGAAAGCTATATATTTGTTACTGCCTTTGCCTACAAATCGTGTGTTAGGCAAGTGTATGTACTACTGTCGGTTTTCCGACCGCTTGTTTTGTTTTTGTACAATAATGAATGCTGCACACGCATTAAAATTATTATATTTGCGTGTGCGCTAATTGTAATAAAATTAACGTGATTCATTATATAAATTTAGGTTGAGTGAGTGGTCTTGTTACAATTTCGGTTATACCAAATGTATGTTCATCTCTAGTTTGGATTGCAACCCTACCCGTGAACGACCTCTTTTCGACCTTTTTGAACGGGAGCACCAAGCGATTGAACACGTAATTTCGACAACGTGACGGCCGGTATGTGCAAATAAATTACGGTCTTGGCTGCTAGGTTTTGTCTATGCAAGTACTCGCCGTTAACAAGATACTAATAACCGGAAATCATATGCCTGATTAATGATTAATTCTGCGGGACAGTGGCATTCCCGACAGATATCGGCCATGCCGTCCTTCAGCATGTATTTCCTATAATTGTTCATCTTCATAACTTCGTGCATAATTTGTAGACAAAAACCTCATTTTCCCCAAAGAGGTTAAAAAGTAGCCAAGATACGAACGCAAGCTCATACACAATTCACTCAGGCCTACACACAATTCAAACCCATTAAGCAATAAGGGCCCGATGGGACCGACCGTGTAGTTCTTTGCTCTTCACTATCTCCTCGCGTTTCCTAATGCTCAGCGCCATAGGTTTTCGCCAGTTTTCATTCGCCAAGGAAAGCGGGGTAAATCTCTTATCCACCATAACTACAATCTTATGCATGCCCACTTCGCTGTAAAGGAAATAATCCCTGAGATTGCACACCTCGTGATTATGCAAGTTCTTAGCATTAAGTAAGCCTCAGCCCCGGCATCTCCACGGGATATACAATCTCTTCACTGACGATCGTTGTGATGATGCATACGATGTGCAGGTATAGTACGGTTCGGATCTTTCGATCCAGGGCGTCCAATTCGGTCTGAGTACATCTGAGTGTACAAAAAAGTACATATTGTATATTTCAGTAGATCTCCTTAAGTTATTAAGGGTTTATAATTATGGATCGGACGTACATACATACTTAGTATCACGCCTCTATCCCATAGGGGTAGGCAGAAACTATAGATCGCCACACTCGCCTTATATATCATCTTTGTCACTCTCATAATCCGTCCTTTCCAAATTCCCAAACCACCTTAGCATACCCTTCTCAATTTTGGTCACTACATCCTCTGTCAGTCCACACATGTCCATCACCCTAGTATTCCGCACTCTATCACACACAGTCATTCCACACATGCTTCTTAACGCTCTCATTTCCACTGCTTTCGTGCTTTTTCTGCCACTTTCGTGCTTTTTCTGCCATACCCAGCATACATTAGAGTCGGTAACAACATCGGATCGGATCGGACGTGGACTTAGATATTATAAAATAGTGCATTTATATCAGTGACCTTGAAGATTTCCAGTCATTATTTAATCGGGTTTGTCCACCGTGTTTCCCTACTATTAAAACATGACAATTTAGACAATTTATTAGGTACATCTTAAGTATATTGTGGCTTATCATATTATCATACACTAATATTTTAAATGCAAATGTTTGTGAAAATATTTGGATGTTTGGAATTATTTTGTAGCTACTGTTTATGGATAAGTGCTTACTACTTAATAAGTGCTTACAAAAATCAGGCAATTTCGTACATTCTGGGTATGCTTCGACACCATGACGATGTTTTAACAGCAAGAATCATCACAAAACAGCTTCTGAAATGTATAATGGGTACTTGACTTTTTTGTCTAAGTTTCATCAGATTTACATAGTTCAAAATACAGCACCTAAAGAATAATGAAAATTCCCTAAATATATGTTTTAATTTTTTTAGAAGAAATATACATATTTATTAACGTCACCAGGCATAATGACGTGGGTTTAAGAGAAATCTACCACCACGCACTCCAACTTGTTTCTAAAAGTAAGTATTTGATAATGGTGTTTCAATTTCTTCACCAGTTTGATACCGTTTTTTATAAAACTGTTGTACTGCAACTTATATTTTATTTTTATCGCAACAGAGCAAGACAGACAATTCATGAGTACAATATTTGTATTCGCTTAGCATGGTTTTCTGTCTTGGCGCATCTTTTGCATTCCTGAATTTACTGGTAACAGCTAAACTGAACTAATAATGTTATCACCGTATACGGAAGATGCAATTTATACACAAAACTGAGGAAGACGCTATTATATTTGCAAATGGCGGCTAATGTTAATTCTGTTTTGACATTTGTGAAGTAAGCAGTACAAAATAATCAACAAGACAATATGTAACGATATAGTACCGAAGATTGCGGAATAATTAATTCTAATCGGAATTATTGTTACTTGGATTGACCGGCAAGATCGCCTGATTTACCCGTGCCAGCCTTCTTTTTGTGGGTTTTTTTAAGTCAGGAGTCTGTGTAAACAAGCATCCAGACTCTTGAAGTTCTTAAAGAGAATATCCGTCAAGAATGGGAGGAACTATCGTGAAGTGATGGAAAAAGCCATAAATCAAGCCCGAATGGTTATCAATTCTGACGGCAGCAACTTTACCGATATCATTACATCGACTTAATGAAAAAGAAAATTACATCAAATAGGCTTCATTTTATCTATACTAATATTACGAAGAGGTTTGAAGAGGGGTGAAGTTTGTGAGATTGTTTATAGGAAGTAATCTCTGGAACTAGGAACCGATTTCTATGAAACTTGTTGTAGAGATAGTTGGACATCCTGAGAAAGAGAAAGGGTTCTTTTTATATCGGGAAAATACAAAGCGGGACTTTTATGCCGAAAAAAACTTTTTCACGTGTTTTTTTTTGTGGCATCGAATGACGAGACGAGCATACCGTTCACCTGGTGGTAAGCGATACGACCACCCATAAACAGTAGAAATACCATCCAGCACCTTGAGTTTCAAAGTACTGTGTGGCATTCCACTGCGCTCGTCATCCTGAGACATATGATGTCAAGTCTCATATCCTGTAGTTACACTGGCTACAATGCCCTTCAAACAGTGCATGCACACTGCTGTTTGGCGGTAGAAATACACATTGCGGTGGTACCCACCCAGACGGACTCTTACATAATATGAGAGTCCTACCACCAGTAAGAGAAGTTAGAGCCACGAGTCTATTAGAAATATCGATCGAGTGTAAGTGAAAGCAGTTATAGGACGTTTGAAAAACCGAGCACGAGCTACGTACTGCGGACAAGCTTCGCGGCGCGCACTTCATAGCCAAGAGCAAGCAGTGTACACAAATTTCGCTAAGCTTATACATGTAACGTGATGTATGAGGTAACATAGATATGGGTAACAATAAGGTATAATTTAGCTTCATGTTATTTTATGGTAGACTTTTTTAAAATCAAGCTATTACTCTGGTCCTTAAAATTCTTTTAGAAAAACATTTTTTTTAGTTTTATAATATTATAAAAGAGACACATCAGCTTTTCATATCTTTGCAACATGGATGGAAAGGTGTCACTGTTGCGCCGAATTCACTTTAGAGTGGGATAGAGATGGAAGAAAATACGCAGTTCTAGAACACTTCTGAATAAAAATACAGCGCATATTATTACCTGTAGCTCGTGCCAGATCTCTCGATCTCTCTGGTGAAGCATCGCTGATGCCGCGGCTTGTCTCCAACGACATGTATGAACTTCTCATCTTACATCAAATATAACTGTTCACACTGTTGGGCTCTGCTAAGCGCTGATCATTCTAAGGTAGATTAGTACGCTTTCTGGCTAATCAGCATTACATCTGATCATGAATTCACTGGAAAAAATACGCAAAATATATAATGTTAGTAATTTTACCATCGGTGCATGTATTTCAGTAAAAGAAATATTTTACCTAAAAATAACTTGAAACAGTACGACTTCATTTTCTAGTGGATTTATAATACTATGTATGTCAATAACTGCCTTTTTAATTTTTTTACATTTTAGTTTATTGTAATTCCCTATGTGATCAATAAATAAACTAAATTTTCCTTAATTTTCCCGCACCTTAGCCCTTGGAATAGTCCTAGGTATAGGTTTAAAATTTTGCCTGGACTGTACGACTAGATTGAATTACTACTCTTAGAAAGATTCTCAACCTATTGGCTATTAATGAATATACCGTCCAAATCATCAGCTATTTCGTCCTAAACAGTCCTTAAAACTGTTCTTTAAAACGTATGAATCTGGATAGTTTTCTAAGTACGTATATCTGCTATATTAAGAGCCTGTTTCACAACTTCTCAGTAAATGATATTCGTCACATCCTACTAATATTACAAAGGCGAAAGTTTGTAAGAATGTATGGATGTTTGTTACTCTTTCACGCAAAAACTACTGAACGGATTTCGATGAAATTTGGCACACGGGTGGATTATGTCCTGGATTAACACATAGGCTACTTTTTATCCCGGGAAAATATAAAGCGGGACTTTTGTCCCGGAAAAACTTTTTAAAGCGGGCGGGGCCGCGGGCAAAAGCTAGTAATTGTATAAGCCTATTAAATTCAAAAGACAGTATTATCTAATATAATCTAAAAGTAAATATCAACAATAGATTCTCGTGGCCCATCATTGGTTTGCAAAGCAATATCGTCTTAATTAACATGTGTCCGGAAGGTCATTTTAAACTAACCTGAATTCGTAGCAGCAATGCTCCCGTTGTTTTCGTCTCGCACTTAGCATCGCTTTAAATCAAGTTTAAAGCAACCCCATCGCTTAAGACACCCATTTTTGAATGGGTTTAATTCCCATAAATCAATTTGAAGGTTACGTGTAACATATCGACGTCGGGCTCAATACATCTAAAGCACGCGCGAGCCACTGAGCAAGGAAAGCTGAGAATGTAGCCAAGGCTATTCCCACCTCCCTCTTTGTATTGATCATCCTTGCAGTTGAAGAAAACGCCATCTATCGCTTATGCTTACAACTTCTTCCTTTAAAATACCTAACGCCGATTTTTATGGTCGATCTAGGATGCCACTTCGGCCTTCCTCTTTAACTTCTCTTGTGCTCCAGCCCTTAAAAACAAGAATTTAACTGCTTCTGATGAGTAGTTTTCCACCGGCCATAAAGATTGAAGGCAACAAAAACATTATAAGAGATAATAAACGGTTTATCCAGTATTTAAAATCCCAGGTGACTTTACAAACGTTCAGACATCCCTAAAAAAGTTTCATAAGTCACACAGTAGTACACCCTGTAATCGAACTTAAGTCCCCCGGGCTCACACTACTAAACCACTAAACCACAAACCAATGGGTGTGGCTCGGCTCGGATAAACTATTTGCAGGCGGCGCCAGTTCTGCTAGGAACATCGATCAATACGCGACCGGCGCAGGGTAGGAGCCGCCCTCGGCCATTATTCTGTCGTAACCGTCTCGCGGACCGGTCCATTATGCCCGGAGCACTTATCCCCAAGATGGAGTGTGCCTTGTGCAGCGCTATTATTACTGGCGGAGTTCAATGCGGTGCCTGCAAAAAATATCTGGACTACGATTGTGCCAGCTTTCCGGAAGAGGATTGGATCAAACTAGAAGATGAAGAAAAAATAGCTTGGAAGTGTCCCACGTGTCTGATACCTTCGTCGGGCTACCACCAGATCTCTCTGCAAGCCGTTCTCGAGGAGATTCGCGACTTGAAACGCCAGTTGTCCGTCTTACCAACTCTGACTGAAGCTGTGCGCATCATTAAAGAGGAGCTGGAGGATTTGAGGAATTGCTGCGGTCACAATGTAGCCATGGTGAATGAGCTGTCCTACCAGCTCACCGGCTTGGAGAAGCAGGTCACTGACTTGGAGAGACTTAAGGCCGTGGTGTACACGCTGCAGTCCTACGTGGAGAGGATAAGGTAAATAGTCAATTATTATTCAATATTTCTAATTAGGAGGGTTCACTAATAGTATCATAAAAAATAATAGTCTTGATAAATGTCGATCAATACGTTGCTCATAATAAGATCGTGGAGGACGCTGTGCGCATGTGTAAGCTCGAAAAGGGCAAATCATATTAAGTTCTCAGAGTTCATTTTAATACCTCAAGCATAATGTATACAGAATTTACGATACTATGATAAAATATTGTTATTCAGTGACATTTTAGGGTGCGAACAACACAAGTTATTATCAGATAGCAGATGATGCTCCAGGCGCGTGTGTAAACTGCTAGGGCACACGCCCTAGCAGTAATGACAATTTTGTACACATAACACACCATATGACAATTTTGTATCCATTCATTTTCTAGTTCTTTAGGGCATATTTTCGTTCCTACATCGATATATACATCGTCACCATGGTATATGCACTGTACTCTAACGTAGCAAGCTGATTGCTTGATTAAGCAAATAAGCTTAAGAGGTGGAGGACCATGATGTCGGTACGCTTATGAAAACTCCAAAACCCATAGTCCGGTCAAGATAAACAATCGAGTTTGCATTAATTCCCAACAAGCTGGATTTTTGTACAGACCTGTAATACGTCATTACAAATGCTGTCAAAAGTCTCCATCGATCGCGCTTGTGCGTTGTTTTTTATCCGAGGTTAAAGGTCCTAACTTTTAGTTTTTTTGCGTATATCTCTCAAATAGTGAGAGCTATCAGAAAATGATTCAGAGAATGTTTATAGATCGTAAAATTTTCTACAAAAAGTATTAATACTTTTTTCTTACAAAGTACCGTTTTTTAGTATTCGCGATTTCAGACCATAGGAAAGTCTTATTTTCATTTTTTTCTAATTTTATTCACCTATTTCCACACCACCTCTGAGGTAGTGCACTCGGTGCTTTTTTAACCCTTCAACCCCGCTTATATGTATGGGAAAACCCTATATATATGGACACCGGTGCCTGTCGCGGGGCTTGAGGAGTCAACGTAGTTTCCACAGTAGGAACACTTCACAATATATATTACGAACGAGGAAACTCAATAGGACAATATCTATTTATGTATAAAAATAATTTGCTGTTCGTTAATGTCGCTAAAACTCAAAAACGGCAAGACAGATTTAAATAACCATTTGATTGTTTTGTTCGAGACAGTTCTGCGTAGACTTATGAGCAAAAATAATTAGGAAAATCTAGAAGACCAGCAGCATATCGAAAATTCTAAATGAAAACCTTGTATGAAAATCGAAAATATTCAAATAGTAGGTACCAATTGGAAGCTATTCGAAATCTAACGTGAAATGAATTTTAAAATTTGGTCTATGTTTGACGAAAAAAATCCGTTACAAAGTAATACGAAAAAGCGATTTTCATACAAGGTTTTCATTTAGAATTTTCGATTTCCTGCTGGTCTTTTAGACTTTCCTGATGCATCGCATATCGGCCAAAAATTCCAGACTTCGGGTAGATATTGAATAGAAAAATCCAATATCACTATGCCCGTCCCGGGGACCGAACCGGACACTTCGGGATTGCAGTCGTACCATAATAACAACTACGCCGCCGAGGCAGTCATCGATTTCATTACATGGGAGACGATGAATGCGTGCATGTATGCACTACAGTACCATTATACATTTTGGTGGGGCTCTGCACATAATATGAAAATTTATGAAGTTACCGCCACGTACCACATTTAGTTGCGTCGATCGATACATGGCGTTATACATAGAAGCAAATATTTTGCGCATGTGCAAACTGCGCGTCCTATAGGTGTATGACAACGTCGAGCTGCAAGCGAGAGACAAAGAAAGAGATAAAAGGTTTCAATATAAAGAGAAACATAATGCTGAATTAGAGGCATCTACTATTTATCTTCTTCAATGTGAAACACCAGAGAAACAAAGCCTCTGGTTTTTCAATTATGAAGTTAAACTACTCAATAGCACTTCATAAAGGGAAATCACTCCCATAACCCTAATAGAACGCTTGTTTTTGCGTACATTTGTAAAAAAAGCAATATTGTTACAGGTTCCTGACTACCAAGACGGGACCTGTGCGCGCTCGCCACTACGACAAGGCGATGAGGAAGCTGATTACCTACATCCGCGTCTAAATGTCACGGGGTCGAGGGAATGTTTATTAGGGCGGTATTAATAAAACAATCCCACGTTTGAGTAACATCTTAAGTAGATATGTATTGAACTACTTAATAAATCAAGCTTAAGCTCTAGTTTAAGATCTTGTTCTCAGCTGAGTAAACGCTGTTACATAAACAAAACCTAGCTGTCATAATCCATCGCATACTTATAGTAACTTAAGATATCATTAGAGCTGATGTTAATGTAGGTTTATTAAGTAGGAACTATGTTAAGATGCTGACCTTAATTTGACAGCGTCTCAGCTGATATCGCAATTCAGAGCGAAATTGAGGTGCATTTATTAATACGGCCCTTAGTATACATATTTAAATAAGTAGTATCTCTTAAACTTGGTATAAACTGAACGGATTCTTCTTATATTTAGTCATTTCACACTTCAAGATAGTTTATTAGAATGCAATGATTAAGAGAAACAATGATGGGTTTATTAAAGCTCTTTAGGACTCCAGCATTCCTATAGCAGACATTATTTAAGGAGGGCTACACATAGTAACAATAGACGACCTAGAATTCTCACTGATACTCCAAGACAGTAAGGCAGTAGTCAAGAAACCGGACACTAAATACTTCGCCTACTCGTGCTATTGCGTCGTCACAAATTCACCGCGGCCGCACTTGGAATGCGCAAATTCTTCAGCTTTACCACCAGCCATGAACGTAAACGCTCAGCGTCAATGAAAAGCCGATGAAAAGTTTAGTAGCAATTGCAGAACAAAATCAGTGATTGATTCTTTTGGAACGAATCCCATGACGAACATCATATTCAAAATCGTTAGACCTGCCGGATTATATTGGACTGCTTCTCCTAAATATGAGTTGGACACTAAGAGCAACGCTTAACTGCGACACAGTACCTGCGAAACAAATCTACGGCTAGCCATGTGTTAAAGGTAAGAACATAAGTAAATTTAGCTAGAATCTACATCATAGGAATCATGTGAAAGGTCTACTCTACTCATTTTCATCAAATAAAGTGATCCTAAAACATTTTCTAATTTTATTATGGTTTAATAGTCAATTATATATTGCTGGTCGTTATTCTTTGTAGGAAAATATTTTCAAATTTAGCGTTTGAGACATATTTATAGTTTTGATCATTTGGCGATGAGCTTTGCTAATTTGCAATCAGATTTACAAAAACAACACACCTTTTATCCTAGAAGGGGTAGGCAGCGGTGCAACCCGAGCACCCAATTTTTGCAAAGTGTGTTCCGTACCATGATGTTGATAATGAGCGAGCCTATCGCTATATCAGGCACAAATTGTAGACTTCGGGCCGATACTGAAAACCACAATATCACTTTCGTTCGAACCCCGAACCTCAGAAGGATGGCTATCCTTATATAGAATGGCTATACCTCGCACTCAACACAACTACCCCAAAGGGACAGTCAGATTTAGGTCCACAAAATAGATCTTTAGCACTATTATCACTTCCAGAAGCTGTCAGCAGTAGAACCAGCAGTCAGAAATTGGAACATCTCCACAGAAGTTCATCATCAACCTGGACTACACTAATGGGTTTCGTTGTTCAGAATCAATGTGACTAACGCTAAGTAGTCATCAGAGAACAATTGAGGCGCAACAACTCAACATGTATGACGTGCACTGTATTCCGCGACGTTATACCTAACACGTTATACATCTTAATTAGTAATTAACTATTGTATTCTTGTCTATTGAGTAACTACTAGAGATACGTGTCGAGGCGTTTTCATTTGTTTCTGTTAGTAATTATGAATATCTTTACTTAAGTATTTAATGATTCGATTATATACGCATGACGTTTAGATTACTGTAGTTCCCCCGGACAACAGGATATGCTGTAAGAGACCATCAGTCCTGGGAGGACGTATGTACTTATGTGTATGCTGAGGCACAATGCCAACTGTGAGAAATGATACGTCTTTCTTAGTTAGTTTTGAAATATTATTGGTGTTAAGTGTCTATTTAATCAAGTTCTAATCACGTGCAATGCACTATCAATGCAAACCGGTAGAATTACATAATATAGTTATTGGAATTATAACTTATTGGAATTAAAATAAATATAAACGGTACCGTTCATTATTTTGTATCATTTGGTATCCTATTGTGCTTTGTGTGTCAAGATATAGACATTGATTTTGATGCTGTACATCCAGCGTTATGGTCAGATGTTATTTACATAGCTTGCATAGCACATTTACTTATAGGCTTAGGTATAAAGTAATCAATCTTGTCAGTTTTGTCTGTTTGACTTAGATCGTGAAGTAAGGAAGAAATCGAGAAATCTGTAGCTACTGTTTTATAATTTTGAATTATGATAAAAATAGTTGGATAAACAAAACACGTAAAAATTTATAATAATAAAAACGGCAACAATAGCAACTGCAGGGTTGTAGTTGCTCTTATATCCTCCAACTTGATTGGAAATCCCAGGATGTAAAGTGCTGAAGATATTTCCGAATTAGTTAACACATCCTAATAATATGCGAATAATTTTTGCACTATCACCTATGAATAATTCTTGAATCCAAGTTTAAATACATTAAATGGTTAAATGGAGAAAGAGACAAAACCATGCTTAGTTCAATTTATAACGAGATCCTAATGAAGAGTTTAAGCTGTGGGGCATCTGCAGTAGCTGTTCTGCGTGTACTGCATTCGAGGCCACATGCTGCAGGTAAATTACTATTTTCCCAAATCTTAGGTTACCTATGATAATTGCGCGATTGCAATAATTTGATGAACATAATAAAAAAACTAAGAAATTGGACTTTACTGGTTTTTTAATACATCAATGACTTTACTTAAATTTACGGACAAAGACTGTCAACTATTTGCGTCAGAATAATTACAGAAATGGTGGCAATAAACTGTCAATATTTTGTTTCGTAAAATTTTACAATTATCTGAGTACCATAACATTAAAATTGATTTAAGCAAAACTGAATGAATCGACTAGATTATTGTATACTATGACACTGGGATACATCTAGTGTCTCAGGAGTCGGGGCGACGAGAGCAAAGAAGTGCCATTGTAGATTAATGCCTACACTAAATTTAAATTTGTGTGTAGTATCGCTACAGTTTAAATGAAAACCAAAATCACGCAAACACACATACACTCACGCCTGTTATCCCCGAAGGGGTAGGCAGAGGCGCAACTAGCGCACCCACTTTTCGCCGTTATTCCGTCCCATGATGTGATAGGGGGCGAGCCTATCGCCATGTCATGCCATGAAAACCAAATGTAAACAAATATATATTTTTATACAAAGTATTTTATTCAGATCTGTTTTTTTTTTTCAAAATACAATAAATACAACCATAGAATCCTATTTTGTTTTATTAATAAAGTATATAATATGTTAATGCTCCAAACATACATTTCAGATGACGGCTGGGTCTTCACGGTCCACAAGCCACGACAGTGCTCCTGACCGCAGAAGATACAAAATATATGGTAAAGTGTTAAAGTAAAGTGTTCGGACTAAATACTATTGCCAGGAATACTTATATTAATTATGTTCAAAAAAAAAACAACCAGGTAACCCAGATTATTGAACACCGCCGCTGATAAATGGGTACAATCCAGGAAATCATCATAAGATACATTCATTTGTTACCGGCGTACAGCTTAAGATTTATATATTTTGTAATTTTATTGCCTAAGTGTAAAAAAAAAATATTATTCAAAAATCTGCACCCATTGCAAAATGCTGGAATTTATTTGCTGAAAACTACTCATAAGGTCTATTTTGACAGGTCCGCCTGGAAATCTTTTGAAATCATTGGACGTCGTGTGGCTAATGATGATAATGATGAAACTATTCTTGCCTTATGTTTTGATCCAATTCGATGTGCTGAACAAATTTTGATATTTTACTGGTTTTAAAATCAATTAAATCAATATTAATTTTAGTAGTAACAAAACTTACTTATTATTTGAAGATTGATCTTGGCATAAAGAGATGAAACTGTGAATTCCAGATCTGTTTCCTGTCAGCTCCTGCAGCTTATTGCTTGTAGCTGCTCCGTTATCACGCCCCGGAAGAGCACATTGAAGGTTAGTACGTTTGTACAGCGACATAATATTATTATATCCCTCCTATCCGATGGCTCCAATCAATAAAAATGAATATTTACTCTCAGGTTATACACAAACGCAATTTTCCTCCCAGTGCGTCCGCGACCTTCTTTTATTATATTTGATATCTACAGAACAAGTAAACGTTCAGTAGGATAAACATACCCATTGTGATTTCAGATTTATAGAAGATTATAAACTGTACGCGGTGGCAATTATATGAACTCCATGGCCGGACCTTTGCTCTCGCGAAATGCTGTGCGTTGCTATATGGTTCGAGGATTAAGAAGATAAATGAATTAACAAATAAATATATTGCGATGTAATTTCAATACAATATATCAATGCTTTGCTGTTCGAATAATTGAAGTATGTATTCTTTCCTGCTAATTGCGATATTCTGTAGTAATTCTATTCATAAAATTGTATATAACATTGTTCAAACAATATACATATAACTTGGGCTAAACTGACTACAATTATTGTACCTGCGTCCTATTTTTTTTTTTGTGTTTGAATTTTTACACTATTCTTTAAGTTTTTGATTTTGCTTAAAAGTCGTTTTAAAATTTTACAAAGTACTTACATCAAATTTACAATTACAAATATGTGTATATAATTGCACTTAAAGTTTGACTTCGTGAAATTGTTGATATTTCATCATTGATATGTCCATTCACAACATGATTAGGATATACGCCACGTATATTAGGCCGATAATGACATACGCATCGCCCGCGTTCGCCCACTTACCGCCTGCTCAAATTATTGCGTATGCACTTAGGTCTTAGACTAATATAGACGGAGCAATGCGAATAAACAACATGCAACGCAGCGTGTCACAAATCGCGCCGAGACGCACGATGTGTGAGTGAGCTCGTGTAATTACCAGCCTGCCAGTTGTCAATGTGTACGCGGATACCTGCTCTAGAAAATTTACCACGTTTCTTTGCACTTTTGTTGTAACAAATGGGGCCAATAAAATAATTTCCCGGCTCACGTCATCTTTATTTTCAACGTATAAAACTTAATAAATTTCAGAAAAATGAACAAAGTAAAAATAGTACGTCAAAACTTTACCGTGGCCAAAAGTCATATGACAAAAATGTAAAGCGAAAAATTATACTTATGTTTAGTACCTACTATTCTGCATTCATTGGGGTCAATATTGGATGTAACATAAGTATAATTATGTTCTCTAAAGAAAAAAAAAATGCACAGAATATAAAAAACTTTCCCAACGTTAGAAGAAAGCGAGTACCAACTACATGGATTAAAGGAAGAAGAAGCTTGAGAAGAGAAAGTAAAAGATAAAGAAGATCAAAGTCTGGTATTTACGGTGGACATGCATGCAAGCTGTTTTGTTGGCCCCAAAATTAAATGTAAGCGTGCTTTGTTACAAAACTAAGCTACAAGTGCATAACCTTTGCTTTTAAAATAAGATTAGCAAAGATGAACGGTGTTATTTATGGAATGAGGCGGAAAGAGTGCTTTGTGCTAAAGAGTTTGCATCAATATGAACATACTTTTTTGAGCAAAAATGTTTGTCTCAAATAGAGACACGGGAAAATTTTAAATTGATTATATACTCAGATGGCTGTGGATATCAAAACCGCAAAACGACATTGTAACGAAAAATATTACCATAGAGCAGAAGTACCTAGAAGTAGGACATAAATGCAAATGGAGGTGTGGACAGCATACTCTCTAATGGAGCAGAAACTTCCTAAAACTACACTAACGTTCCGACAGACTATGTCCAAATCGTTCAAAGTGCACAAAAAAGCCTTTGGATATGAATTACTTAAAGCACAGCTTTTTAAAAAAAAATATAGCGTCTCCAGCTACAAAAAGATTCGCCTTAGAAGATCCACTGGAGACCCTAAGGTATCCCGTACTACATACTTATTGTTGGGGTACCGACATGGCACAGTGCCATGTCGGTACCACAGAGTAAGTAATACTACGTGTCAGTACTAGGTTTGGGTAGGACATACAAGAGGCGGTACATTTATCCCGTTCGTGACGTCAAAATGTAAGAGCGGCTCAACATCTTATATTGTACTACTTCAAATTTATGTCGCGGTAATCGCGAAATCGCGTTACTCACTCTCTGTCTCAGTAAAATTATAAGACAAGGACAGAGAAGGAGCGAGCCGCATGTTACAAATTACAACAGTATGTCATTCTTCAATGAATATATGTCATACTAGCTTTTGCCCGCGGCTCCGCCCGCGTAAAGAAGTTTTTCCGGGATAAAAGTCCGAGTTTATATTTTCCCAGGATAAGATGTAGCCTATGCTCTAATCCAGGACATGATCTACCCGTGTACCAAATTTCATCGAAATCCGTTCTGTAGTTTTTGCGTGAAAGAGGAGCAAACATCCATACATTCTTACAAACTTTCGGCCTTATAATATTAGTAGGATTTCTACTCGTTACTTCGTATCGACGAGCTTAAGTACGCCTACTCGCCTTATTTGAAGTATGACATTGTTCTGGCTTAGTGCAAAAAGAGACTACTCTTACAAACTCTTTTTATATCGTGTCTTACCTAACACTAGTCGGCAGTGTTGCCAGACGTTTGACGGTTGAAGTCGCCGAAAATTCATTGTGAAGTAGCCTAAAGTCGCCTCTTCGTATATGGAGAGGTGAAGGAGCAAAAAAAAAAAAAACCTCCCTAATTTCTATTTTATATTGGTCCAACGCGGCGAAAATTCGAAGTAGCCTAAAGTCGCCCACTTGTGTGGGGACGCGGAGAGCTAAAAAAAAAAAATAAAGGTCCCCAGTTTTCAATAATTGTGTGTAAGGGGGATCTAAGGACATGTTTTGTACCTTCAAAGCTATAAATATCCTCAAATTCGACAAAAACAATGCATAAAACACGAACTTTCCTAAGTAGCCTAAATTGGCGACTAATCACCATTCGCGTAGCCTAAACGGCGACCGGTCGCCATTCGCAATTTTTGGTCGCCCCGACACTCTCCAAGATAGCCTAAATGGCGAAAAGTCGCCTAATCTGGTAACACTGCTAGTCGGTACAATTGTATATTACAGCGCGCAAGCTTAAGTACCCCACGGCTATACCGTAAGGAGAGCCTCACCAATTAACCTAATTTCGATTCTAATTTTCATAAATTTTCAATAAGTATCGTTCATATAATGTTCCTAACGTCACCGAGGGGTCAGCACATCACTTACACACTTGATTTGTCCTTAATATTGTGAAATCGTCACTACACTATATTGTTCTGAGAGGTCAGCACGCGGCTAATGAGCGCCGGCGCGTCGCCAACACTTATATTGATTGAAAATTAGAACTACAGTAGGTACTTACCTTAGACTAACATTACATGTGTTCATTTATTTAATGTGATAAAATGCTAGCTCCCGTTTAATACCAAATTACTTATATTTTTTTTCTAAATAGATAAATGGCTAACTCCATTTTTCTGCGATAATTAGAAATGGGTTGATACTTAAGTGTTATTTTGTGTAAATAAATAAAGCTTAATATAATATCTACCAACGGAATTTTCAGCCTTTAGATGTTATACATCTTAGAATAATAACACATAGAACTCGCGAACATGCACGCTTAGTCAGGCAAGTAATACTAAGCCATTTGACCTAGTTTCCGAACAGCCCGCGTCAGTGCACAAAGTCGAATCGTAGCGCCAGCAGCTCTCGATATTTTATTTTAATATGACGGTTTGTGCAATAAACGGATGTCACAGTACCTCGGATAGTCATAAGAAACATTTTAACGTAACATTTCACATGTAAGTATTACGTTTAATCTAATATTTTGACATAAAATAATCGACAAAGCAAAAACGATCATTCATAATTTTTTCAGACGACATTATATCAAAATGTTAGGAAAATTATTACCCCAAAGTTTGATGTCAATGTTCTAAAATTACTTTATTTCTAAAATCAACTTATTAAATTCGTACTTCTGCATGCTTTGACATTGTGTTGCCAGTATTAAGAATACATTATTATCTGTTGATTTGATTTTATTTGACAATATTTCGAATTTTTTTATTCATATTATTATTTTAGATGAAAATCAATCTTAAATAAATTTACATATACAAGGAAGTAATGATGAACATACATACATATACACTCACGCCTATTATCCCCGAAGGGGTAGGCAGAGGCGGACTGATACTGAATAGAAAAATTCAATATCACTTTGCCCGACCCGGGGATCGAACCCGAGACCTCAGCTTTGCAGTCGTACTATAATACAACTACGCCACCGAGGCAGTCCGTAATGATGGAATTTTATAAATATACATTTGAACACAAGACAATGCATCATAAAATTATTATTAAAGAATTACAAATTATGAAATGTTAAAATTACGTGGAATATGTTTTTGATCGATCTTCAGTTGTTATATATTTAATTTCGTATTATTTTCGTTGTAGATTTCCTTCTGATCCAATTATTGCTGCTGGTTGGATCGAAAAGGTTAGACTAAATCGTAATTATAGCTGTTGGATGCCAACTAAGCACACTAAAATATGTTCTTTACATTTTAATGACAACGATAAGTATGTTACCAAAGTTGGTTTGTGCAGATTACGTCGCAGCGTAGTTCCAAGTAAAGGGCGGGGTAAGGGTTTTCAATTTCGAAAAACGAAGACTTGAAAAAAAAACAGGCTGAAGACATCGACAATGCTGAAGGATGTGTGCTGTATGGAGCTGGAATTGATGATTCTGTGTAAGTTTAAAAAAAAATTTTTTTCTTCACTTTTTTGCTTCATAAACTTTAAACGCGTTTTTCTCAAAACTACTTTTTCGAAGTCCGTGTTCACTGCCATTTGAAAACTACTCGACCGATTCCTTTAAACTTTGTACACATTTTTTTCATATAAAATACCTCCCCCCTACGTTTAGTAAAAATTTTTTTTTAACATTAAGGGTGTTTCCCACCCACAAAATGGCGGAAATTTTAGTCGAAAATAACGGTTCACACTTTAAATGACCGCCAAAAATTTTTTATTTAAAAAAATAATAATCAGAGAACGTTGGGGGGAAGATTTGTTTATAATTTAACTAAATTATTATGGTTTTTCATTTTCAGATAATTTCCTGCCGAGTTACAGTGAACACCGCAAATTGTTTTTTTTTTCAAGACGTCCTGGGGGAAGCTCTGTCACGGGCTAATGGTTTAATATTTTTGCATGAAAAATTTACAGAACATAGTCAAAACTATGCTCAATAACGTATAGAAGGTTTGAATAAAATTGCTCAATCGATATTTGAGATAAAAAATCACAAAAAAAGTGTTTTTTTTTACGCTGAAACCCTTACCCCTCCCTAAAGTTAGTATGATAATGTAAACACTGAAATACATATTGAAATAAAAGTAATTTGCGGATTTCATCGCGGTTTTTAATTTATATTTTCTCTCGATGTTTCAAAGGCTTTGCAGCACTTCGTGGTCACAGGGCGGACTCAGGTGTTGATGGTACGAAAAGTTAATATTACAAGATCTACCTTCAGTTTTTAATTATGCAATTTTTAAAAAATACTTTGTTCTTGACGGTTTGATCTACGCAGAAAGATCTCACAATGTCTTGAGGTCTGGCAGTTGGTCTTCTGGGGTAATTTAATAATATGTTTAACTGGATCCCCAGGCTTATGCAAGCTTCCAACCATCTTCTCTATTGAAATTTGGATGTGTTTTTTTATTTTATTTCAATAGCCTCGCGGATCGTCTTAGGCAGGAATCGGTGTTCTTCGGTAAGGATTTGTGGTTTGTCAACTCTAAGGTAATGCTTGGAGCCTTGTTCTGATTTTTTTTTATGTTATAGGGGGCAAACGAGCATACGGTTCACCTGATGGTAAGTGATCACTGCCGCCTATGAACATCTGATGATGTAATCCCTCCCGCCGCCAGACGAGACGTAGGAGGCGTCTGGTGTACGACTGACCGACGTATTCCGCCCTGTGGATTGGGGGCGTTTGGAGAATTCCACCACGGTATCCCTGACTGCCTGTCGTAAAAGGCGACTAATAGGGGCCAGCGTGGCAGTCAGGCCTCACGCTGCCGTTGACGCCGAGGGCGTCATTCGGTGCGCGGGGGCTTCTGAGCCCCCCCCCCCCCCCAACAACAGGAGACAGACCACAATAACGGTACGCGCAGGGGCGGTTGCGGACGTCAACTTAGACGTAAGTCGGAGGAAGCCCGCAGCCGTCCCTAATGCGCCGAAGATGGCCACCGCAGAGTTTTGGTTGGTATGCCGTGCGTTATATATAGGTTAGGGACTCGGCCCGGCGGTCGCCCGACGTTTTCTATCTCTCCGGGCGGCTCAACGTCGGGTCCGAAGGCACGGTGAATCCAACATAACCGCTCAGTCTTTCCCCTTGAACGCTGGGCGGCAGTAATAAGTCTCTTTCCCCTCGTGAAAAAAAAACAAAAGACAGTCACAATCAATCTTGTATAGGCCTGGTTCATGTAGAGGTATATGGCACGTAACAGGTGGTAAAAATTGACTAATCTTTTTAGGCGACTTGAAATAAGTTTTGATTGAAGCACGCTTCAGGATATAGTCAATCTTGTCGGTCACTCCTCTTACATAAGGTAATACAACCGGGACACGTTGGACTGTGGCTGGTTTCACTCGGTTTCTGTGACGGCGGCGTGGAATTTGGAACTTGTTGTCCCGCAGTACTTGCTTGACATGTTACAGCTCAGCGCCCATGTGTTTTTCGTCACAGATTCCTTTTGTGTTCTCCGAAACAAAGATTTCAAGTCACCACGGTAGCTAACTGTTTCGGATGATGATGAGTTCCACCGTTTAGGTATTTATCTGTATGAGTTTTTTACGATACACAGTGTGGCTTAAAGACTAATCGGGATTACGATGACCAAACCAGAAAATATAAATTAAAAAACCGCGATAAAATCCCCAAAATAGTTTTATTTCAATGTCTAACATTCGCGTAAATATAAGAAGTCATTACTGAAATAGATGTTACTTACGCTTATGTCATATTCTAAGTTCCAGAATATACCCAGTTCCATCATTGAAAAGAAGCTTGACATTAATCTTTTATATGATGATGTCTTACAGCGCAAACCAAGTGAACCACAACCGGTCAGTATTCAAGAATACATGCAAAAATATGTCGCACTCATTTTCATGTTGTGAATCTAATCCGATCTATCTATAATAATTACATACATTTTCCAGGGTACCTCAGGCGATATGAATATAAAAACTAATCTCAATACACTGACGACATCTTTATCCATATCATCTTCCATTTTTGACCCGCCTAAAAAGGCTTCACTACGTAGAAAATTAAACAAAAAAATCTTGCTTCAACAGAAACAGAGTAGAAAAATCAAGAGTTTGAGACAAAAAACTTCTCGTTGAAAGAAAAATAATGCATCGCTAAAAACATTCTAATAAATTTGCGGAAAGAAAGATTTATTAATAATGATATCTGTAACATATTGTCTGAAAATGTATTTGTTGCAGAATTATACAACAGTTTGGTAAAAAAAATAAGTAAGAATAAAAAACCACCGATGTCTAAATATACCCCAGAATTTAGAAAGTTTTGCCTAACGTTACATTTTTACTCACCACGAGCGTATACCTATGTTAGGAAAACCTTTAATACATGTCTCCCGCACCCAAAAACTATTTACACCTGGTATCGAACTATTAATGGTTCTCCGGGATTAACAGACGAATCATTTAAGCTTTTGAAAGCCAAAGTACAGTTTACAGATAAGAAATTAATATGTGCTATAATAGCCGACGAAATGGCAATAAGACCGCAAAATTTAAAAGGAGGTCATGGATACGTGGATTTGGATACAGGCACATATGAATGTGTTACAAAGGCTACGGAAGCTTATACTTCTATTCTTATATGTTTAAACGAACACTGGAAAATTCCACTAGAATATTTTTTGGTTCATGGTCTATGTGGAGTCCAAAAAGTTAATTTAATAAAAATGTGTCTCACAAAATGTCAAGAGGTAGGTGTAAAAGTCGTTGCACTCACTTTTGACGCCCACGCTACCAATATTTCTGCGATGCAATTATTAGGTTGCCGAATGAATAACCCAGAAAATATGAAAACCACATTCAAGCATCCATCAGCAGATTATGAAGTAGCTGTATTTCTCGACTTCAGTCACATGATAAAACTTGTTCGGAATCATTTCGAAGATAAAAAAACATTTTTGGACTAGAATCAAAATAAAGTAGATTGGGGATTTCTTGTAAAACTAAATAACCTCCAAAAAAAGAAGGGTGACATCTGGCAAACAAATTAACTCGAAAACATCTCCAGTTTAGGAACTCGGTCATGAAAGTAAAATTGGCGTCACAGCTACTTAGCAGGAGTGTGGCAGTGGCATTGAAATTTTGTCGCAAGGGTTTAAAATTAGATGATTTTAAGGACAGTGAAGGTACAGAAAAGTTCGTTACTATTTTTAATGATCTATTTGACATTTTTAATAATAGAAGATTAACTCAACATAGACCTTGTCATCCCCCTTTCAATTTATAATAAAAATGAAATATTTGATTACTTAGAAAAAGGTAAAAACTATATACTAAATCTACAAATAAAAAGTACCAGAAAACGTAAGTATAACGAAAATGAGAGATCTATGAAACTTAAAATCAAGAGCTTTGAACCAGCTATTGGTGTGAAATGCTCGCCTGGCTTTAAAGGATTATTAGTTGGCTTAGAGAGCATTAAGCATTTATTTACCTCGTTAATCGAAGGCACAAAATAACTGAATTACCTTTCTACCTATAGGCTCAGCCAGGACCATATCGAACTATTTTTTGGGTCGATAAGAATGAACGGTGGGCACAACGACAACCCAAATGCTCTACAATTTAAGGTCAGTTACAGAAAATTACTTTGTCGCATGGAATTACAAGTAGGTGAATCTGGGAACTGTGTACCACTGGAAAATGTAGAAGAACACATTAATTCGCAACATCACGATACAAATTTGGCGCGGATTATAGTTACGTAAAGAACGGTTTGTTAATATTTTAAATGGTTATGTTATTATAATTGTATTAAGAGCGGGTAACACCGAATGGAGTAGCGTTGATCATGGCTGGCGAACACCATTTCATATTCTTCTTGACTACTTGACAGCGGTCGCACGTTGTGATTATTCGCAAACCCATTGGCTCTGAATTGCTTCTCATTATTGTACTCCATCTAATTATAACTGTTTAACTGAGTAAATGTCTGTATAATTAAAATAGTGAAAAGTCATTATTGCAGTGTAATTATTGCAACGTTCCCTGAAGTTTGACGCCCACCATACATTTCCGTGCTGACGAGCGTAGTTAGAGACACAGATGCGACAGCGCGGCTTCCCGACGTCCCGAAATTTATAATAATAACACTAGCCCTGTATTAAATACTGTCCCACTGCTGGGCACGGGCCTCCTCTACTACTGAGAGGGTTTAGGCCTTAATCCACAACGCTGGCCTAGTGCGGGTTGGTAGACTTCACATACCTTCGAAGTTCTTATAAAGAGCTTCTTAGGTATGCAGGTTTCCTCACGATGTTTTCCTTCACCGTTAAAGCGAACGATAATTATTGACAAACAATACACACGTAACTTTGAAAAGTCAGAGGTGTGTGCCTTGGGTTTTGAACCTCCGGACATTGTCTCGGCAGACCGTTCCATTCCCAACTAGGCTATCGACATACATAATAATATCGTATTAATATCTTCACCATCTGTTTCCAATGATTTTCTTACTAAAATCGAATTCACTGAAACCGAAGTACGTAAAGCCATAAAAAAGTTGCACCCACAGAAGGGAGCCGGCCCGGATAACATACCCCCCCTATTTGTAAAACGCTGTGTTTGGGCTTTAACTTTGCCCTTGACTTTGATTTTCAATCGGTCTCTTAAGGATTTCGAGTTTCCTTCAGAATGGAAGAAGGCCCGAATCGTGCCCGTATTTAAAAAAGGAGAACAATCATCAGTTAAAAATTATAGGCCCATTTCGATTCATAGTTGCTTCTCAAAGTTATTTGAATCGCTTGTTTACCCGTTACTTTCCAGGCAAGTCAATGGCGTGCTATTTGAATCACAACATGGATTCCGGCACGGTCGTTCGATTTTAACTAATTTAACATCTTTTGTGTCCGATCTTACAGTAGAAATTGATAAGGGACGCGAAGTAAATGCAGTCTATCTAGATTTTAGTAATGCATTCGATAAAGTTGACCATTTCATATTGTTGCTTAAATTACGGTATTGTGGCATTGGTGGATCCTTACATAAATGGTTTGAATCTTACTTATATAAAAGGCCTCAAACAGTGGCAGTAAATAACGCTATATCAGAGGTGTATTTCTCTGAATCGGGCGTACCTCAAGGATCCCATCTTGGGCCAGTGCTTTTCCTATTGTTTATAAATGATGTAACTAATCAAGTAAAGAATTGCAAGATATCTCTGTTTGCTGATGACATCAAAATATATAAAATAGTTCACAACAATTTAGGTGTTATGCTAATTCAAAATGACCTTAATAGTATTTTAAGTTGGTGTTCCGAAAATCGAATGACTCTCAATGTAAATAAATCTTTTTTATAAAACATACCAGGAAGAAAAGGCCACTTGTGTCAACTTACGTGCTTGGCAGCGCAGTTATTCAACAAGTTCAAGAAATCCGTGATTTGGGTGTCATACTAGACAATAAGCTTAACTTAAAATCTTATATTAACTATATAGTTAATAAAACTTCAAAAATGTTAGGATTCATCAAACGTAATAGTGCAGATTTTAAGATAGGAACTAAAATTTTACCCTATAATATGCTCGTGCGCAGCCAACTCGAGTTTGCCAGTGTTGTGTGGTCCCCTTTCTACAGCACTCATTCACAACGCATTGAGAGTCTTCAGCGAGCGTTCACAAGACATATAGCTTATAAAACCACAGATTTTTCCCACAGAAGTATATATAACTTGCGACTTAATAAATTTCATATGACCTCCCTCCGTGTTAGGCGGAAACTACTGGACATGAACTTTTTGTTTAAAATTTGTTCTCAACCAACGCCACAATTATCAAAGCGAAATTGCATGAACCCTCAAAGCGGACATTGAGCAGTACTTTTATCGATACTTGGCTTGACGCTTTCTGAGACAATAATAATATGTACCCTATATTATAATAAATACACATTAAATCAGGGATGAGGCCACACAATTGTTCAATGGTGTCCATACACCAAATCGAACAACCAGTCAGCGGCTCAAATTCGCGCTATTGTAACTAGGAGTGCATGACTACCGAGGAGATATTCAGGGCGGGCAGATGATAGGAGGGTGTGAAAGGTGAGGAATGAATGAGGATGAAATTGTAGTGATGGTTGCTTAGCAATCGCCAATGAAGACAGATATACGCGAAATTTAGGAGTAAAACAGAAACGACAACAATCTGGGGACTTAGTCTCTTCATGTCTGTGATTGGTCGAGAGACCGATACGTCAGTTTCTCAACCAATCACAAATAAAACGAAGCGGAGACGCATCGTGTTTTTTTTACATCCTCTGGTGCATTCACTGAGTAAAGAATAATAACTATTTTTATACCATTACTTTATTTTTCCACCATTGATGCATTAACACAAGAATAATGACGACTACTATGTAATGCAAAGAAAAGGTAACGTTTACACTAATAAATCTGCGTAATATTATAAATGCGAAATTTGTGAAAGTGTTTTGATGTTTGTATGTTTGTTACAAATAAACTCAGAAACAACAAACCGAATTTGGATGAAATTTGGCGCCCGGGCAAATCATGTCCTGGATTAACAACTTATTGTACTACTACTACTTTTTATGCCGGTAATTTTCTCCCATAGGAAATAATGAATATTTTTAGTCTGATTCTTTAATAGTTGGCGTTACTGTGTTTGTAGCGGAAAAAGACTTGATGTTATAACAACCGGTAGGTATGTTACGTACCAAAATCCGACAAATACACTGGGAACGCATGACTACTGAAGAGGTTTTCTGAGGAAATTTCTCCATAAGCGATCGAACGGACGTGATAGTAACATCAGATGGAAAATTCGTGAAGTGGCAGCATACCATTAAGTTATGGTAATAAATAAATTCCTAAAGTTCGTGGTTCCAAAGCGTTCACTACAAAGTATGATTTTAGCCAATACCTTTGCATAGCTAAGGCTTATTTTTATTTATAATTTTTTAGTCTGTTAGTTTTTCCGAAATTGTTGGCTAACACAAACATAATTAAAATGGTTAATATAGGGACACTGTTATTATATTGAGAAAAACAATGTTATTGTTATTTCTTTCATTATTGTGATATCAAAATATCGGCACTAACGCCACCTAGTGATCTAACAATATAAATCTTATTAATTTACTATATTGTCTATGCTAAAATCTCTGCTGTAGTTTATGATTAAAAAATAAATATAGTTCTCTTTTGTCAACCAAAACTGCACGTTTTATTAGGTTATGGGCCCAG
The DNA here is from genome assembly GCA_949316025.1 of Lapara coniferarum. Lineage (NCBI taxonomy): Eukaryota > Metazoa > Arthropoda > Insecta > Lepidoptera > Sphingidae > Lapara > Lapara coniferarum. The sequence continues at coordinate 22,300,461 of OX438933.1, read as the reverse complement.
TCCCGTAATAATTTGCAAAAACAAGTTTGTATTGCTGGATATCTTCGCGGTTTGTGCTGAAAATGACCTCCAATTTTCTGGCGAACGTGCCAAAATTAAAAGGCCGCGACAACTACGATGATTGGGCGTTTGCAGCAGAAAATTTGTTAGTGCTTGAGGGCGCGGACATGTACCTAAATCAAGATGGTGGAGGCAAGGATGCGGCAGACGAAAAGGCACGAGCGAAGCTGATCTTAACGATTGATGCATCGTTATTTGTGCATATAAAGCACACTAAAACTACGAAAGAGTTATGGACAACGCTCAAGATTATGTTCGATGATTCAGGGTTTTCACGGCGGATTTCTTTACTACGTCACCTTATTTCCATCAGATTGGAAAATTGCGAAAATATGACGAACTATGTGACGCAGATAGTGGAAACCTCGCAACGGTTATCGGGCACGGGCTTTGAAATCAACGATGAGTGGGTTAGTTCATTATTGTTGGCTGGTTTGCCAGACCGCTTCATGCCTATGATCATGGCCATTGAGCACTCTGGACTCAAAATATCGGCAGATGCGATCAAGACCAAATTACTGGATATGGAATTTGGTGACCTGAGTGAAACGGAATGTAACTCGGCATTAGTTGCAAAAAGTTTGCTCAAAAATAAAAGTAAAAATGGCGGCGCTGGCAAACGTCATGGACAACAGATTTCGAGTGTGTCAAACTCAAATGTTAATTTCAACAATACAAAAACGATTACTTGTTACAAATGCAAGGAAACTGGACATTACCGCAACCAATGTCCACTTTTACGCAAAAGTTCCAGTAGGGAGAAACAGACTAACGCTTTCAACGTTGTTTTTCTCAGCGGAAGCTTCAGCAAAAGTGATTGGTATGTGGATTCTGGAGCCAGTGTGCATATGACTGCAAATGAAAATTGGTTGAAAAGTCCACAGTATTCACCAAGTTTACCGGAAATTGTCGTGGCAAATAAAACAAAAATTCCTGTTTTATGTTCGGGAGATATAGAGATCACCACAAATTACGATTACAAAGTCATCGTGAAGAATGTGTTATGTGTACCAAGTTTAACGACAAACTTGTTGTCAGTCAGCGAGTTAATAAAAAATGGGAACAGTGTTGTCTTTGAACCCAACAAATGCCTTATACGAAACAAATTAGGTAATTTAGTTGCGGAAGCTGAACTCATCGATGGAGTTTACAAGTTAAACTTGAAATCACAGAGCTGTCTACTTAGCAAATCAGCTGTTGATGGTGACACATGGCACAGGCGACTAGGACATCTGAACAGTAGTGACATGAACAAAATGAAACAAGGCTTGGTTGAAGGAATGGCCTATCCAGATAACTTTATGACAAGTAAGTTGGATTGTCAGATTTGTTGTGAAGGTAAACAGGCCCGATTACCCTTCACTATGGGTACGCGAGCCACTGAGACACTTCAGATAATTCATTCTGACATTTGTGGCCCGATGGAATGCAATTCAATTGGTGGTGCCAGATATTTTCTGCTGTTCATTGACGATTATAGCCGAATGACTTTCATTTATTTTCTAAAAGCTAAAAGTGAAGTTTTAAGTCATTTTAAAGAATTTAAGTCAATGGTAGAAAATAATCAGAACAAGAAAATCAAAACTTTGAGAACTGACAATGGGTGCGAATACTGCAGTAAAGATTTTGAAGATTTCTTGAAGAGTGAAGGTATACTGCACCAGAAGAGTAATACCTACACACCACAACAAAATGGACTTAGCGAGAGGTCAAACCGAACCATAGTTGAAAAAGCCAGATGCTTACTCTTTGAAGCTGACTTGGAAAAAAGGTTTTGGGCAGAAGCTGCAAACACAGCTGCCTATTTAAAAAACAGATCAATAGCTTCAGGTATTGAGAAGACTCCATATGAAATATGGACTGGCAGAAAACCAAATTTATCACACATCAGAATTTTTGGTAGTGATGTTATGGCACACATACCAAAAGAGAAGAGGACCAAGTGGGATAGGAAATCCCGGAAATACATACTTGTAGGTTTCTCTGAAAATGTCAAGGGCTACAGAATTTATGATCCAGTTAGGAATAAAGTGACAACTAGTAGAGATGTAGTCATAATGGAAAAGAAAAAGAATCCGTGTACTGTTAGTGTCCCTATAGAAAGTACAGGTTCAGTGGGGGCATCAACGGAGGAAACTGTAATTAAATTAGAAGCTGGTAATGACTCAAGCCCAAGTGAAGCAAGTTGCCAAGATGTTGAAGCGGAGGATGCAAAAGAGGAGCAGCAACTTCCAAAAGCTAGTTCACACAAAATGGCCGTATCACCAATGAAGGTTAATGAAGAGAGGCCAAAGAGAAATAGGAGACCACCCGAGAGATATGCATTTACTGGTATGTACGCTAGCCACGCAGAAGATGGTATGTCATATGCAGAGGCCATCAATGGTCCTGAGAAACAACAATGGTTGCAGGCAATGGCAGATGAACTGCAGTCATTTGAAGACAATGATGTTTGGGATGTAGTCGATACTCCGGATAACGCGAGTGTAGTGCAGTGCAAGTGGGTATTAAAAAAGAAACTTGACTCTGACAGTAAAGTGCGATACCGTGCGCGATTAGTGGCTAAAGGTTTCACACAAAAGGCAGGTGTAGACTATCAAGAAACCTTTTCTCCTGTTATTAGACACTCCACATTAAGAATGTTATTTGCCTTGAGTGTACAATTGAATATGGATGTCACACACTTAGATGTGACAACAGCCTTTCTTAATGGGCATCTAAATGAAAGTATTTTTATGCATTTACCAGAAGGTTTTCCTATCACTAATGACTCAAATAAAGTCCTAAAATTAAAAAAGGCTGTATATGGATTGAAGCAATCATCTCTTGCTTGGTACCAAAGGGTAGAGGAAACATTATCTGTGTTAGGATTTAGTAAAAGTAAACTAGAACCTTGTGTGTTTATCAAAAATCATAGTAATAACAAGAAAACTATTATTGGCATTTATGTTGATGATTTTTTGATATTTTCCAATTGTAAGTCAGAAACTGATTGTTTGATACAGGCTTTAAGTCAAAAATTTAAATTAAAGAATCTAGGTCAAGTCAAGCAGTACTTAGGTATGAGGGTTAACATTGATAAAATGTCTAATGTGATTAGTATAGATCAGGAACGTTACATTGAGCAATTAGTTAACAAATTTGATATGTCTGACTGTAATACAGCTGAAACTCCTATAGAATGTAAATTGAATGTTGAAAAATCTAGTGTTTGTGATGAGAATTTGCCTTATCAAAAATTAATAGGTAGTTTGATGTACTTGGCGGTGCTTACCCGACCTGATATTGCATATTCTGTTAGCTACCTTAGCCAATTTAACAATTGTTATTCACATTTACACTGGAATTATGCAAAAAGAATTTTGAGATATTTGTTAAAAACAAAAGATTATTGTTTAAAATATTCCAGAGTAAACACAAATCTGACAGGCTTTGTAGATGCTGATTGGGCAAGTGATGCCATCGACAGGCGCTCATACACAGGTTTTTGTTTTGTAAAATCAGGTTCTCCAATTTCTTGGGAAAGTAAAAAACAGAGAACTGTGGCTCTTAGTAGTTGTGAGTCAGAATTCATGGCTTTGTCTGAGGCTGGTCGTGAAGCCATATATTTAAGAAATTTAGAGTTAGAATTAGTAGGTTTTTGTAATAAAATTGTAATTTATAATGATAGTCAGAGTGCATTGAAACTTGCTAACAATCATCAACCTCACAAAAGGTCGAAGCACATTGATGTGCGGTATAATTTTATTACAGAGATAATTAAAAAGGGTATTATTGAAACTAAATATTTACCTTCTGTTAATATGCCCGCTGACTTACTAACTAAAGGTCTGCCTCAAGTAAAACATTACAAGTTTATAAAAATGTTTGGTATTGTCAAAAAATAGGTACATGTTGTTGATTATTTTTTCACATTGTTTATTGTCATAGTCTATATAGATCTGTTGCTATTCTGATATTTTGATATAGTGGGGGTGTTATTTCTTTCATTATTGTGATATCAAAATATCGGCACTAACGCCACCTAGTGATCTAACAATATAAATCTTATTAATTTACTATATTGTCTATGCTAAAATCTCTGCTGTAGTTTATGATTAAAAAATAAATATAGTTCTCTTTTGTCAACCAAAACTGCACGTTTTATTAGTTATATGTTATTAAACAAACATCACCGTAACTAACTTTAAATGCAAAGGATGTCCATCTATGTATGGAAGTCCGTCCCGCATAATTTAATTTTGTATGATAGTGAAAATTACATACAAAATGGAAAGAATAACGTAGGTCCCAATAAAAGAACAATGATTCTATTTTATTGTGGGGTTTTCGTATAATTTCATGTTTTCGTTTATATTTTGAGGTTATTCCAGTGGTCTCGAACCTACAGATTTTCGGTATTTATACCGACATTGGGTCTGTCCTACCGAAATGACATGATTTTTCAACGATTTTTAGAAAGCCAGAAGATTCCCGATTTTTTTACCGTTTTTCAGCAATTCGAAATTAACCCTCTCCGTTTCGTTAATATTTTACGATTCCTTGCTTAAATATGTTGCAGTTTGGGGTGGCGGCGGGCAGCACTTTTAAAGGCGCGGCAAATTTGTTGAAAATTTTTACTTGTATGCGTTACTCTCGTATGTTGAAATTACATTCTTTTGGTGGATTAATAGTCCCTAGAGTTTAGAATAAAGAGATTTCATTGAATATTGCTTGTTTTTTTGGGTATACTGATTTCTGATCCAAATATAGGTACCGATTTTACTGGGAAATTCTACGGATTTCACTATTTGTCGTCCGGGACCACTGAGTTATTCTACCTTTGAAAAAAGGTTGCTACCCCTAGGGCTTGGCAAATTGTTAATTTTAATTTTATCGATGATCGACGATCATTATAATTAAAAACAAAAACATCGCTATTGTAACATTTAATGTTATATGAAATATCGGACATGACTACCTACATGGTATGCAATAGTAAAATAATGATCTATCTCTTTTCCATGTAACATAATATAGACAATGTATATTATTCTTTTATTTAAGTAATTCCATTTTTTTTTTTTTTTTATAAAATGCCATCTTCGGCGCATTAGGGACGACTGCGGGCTTCCTCCGACTCACGTCTAAGTTGTCGTCCGCAACCGCCCCTGCACGTACCGCTGTTGCGGTCTTTTTCCTGTTGCGGGGGCTCAGAAGCCCCCGAAACACCGTACCGTGTCCGCCTTTTGGTGTCCGAGGCAGCGTGACACACGCTGCCTCGGACATGTCCATCACGGGGGTCACAGAAGTTGGCTAGACTAATGGGTGGGCGGCACGTCCCGCCCACCCGTGACCCCCGGAGGCCCCTATTAGTCGCCTTTTACGACAGGCAGGGGATACCGTGGTGGAATTCTCCAAACGCCCCCAATCCAGATAAAAAAATATTGAATTATATTAAACGACCGTAATAAAAAATATTTTCACCAATATTGATATTTTGTGATATCGATGTTTTAACTATATTGATTACTTACCCTAGTAATGCTAGGCTATTGAATTGCACAGTGCACTTTGAGTGATGGGAATGCCGCTGTCAACAACAGTCATGAGTCTAGGACATTAAAAATGGCGGAAATACACCAGAATGTGTGCCCTATATGACCATATGCTCACTATCACATCATGAGACAAATTATGCACGGCGAAAAGTGGGTGTTCTATTTACGCCTCCGCCTGCCCTTTACGGATAAAGGGCGTGTGTGTGTATGATATTTTAAGTCATAGTATGTATTTATTTATTTGTTATGGTACACCAACAGCATATATATTAAAAAATCATAAAAAGAACATTCTCTCATTATATAACAGGCCGATATACAGTCGTGGTCAACTAATTAGGGACATGCAAGATAGTGAAGAACAATAACCAGTTATGTACATACAAATATAAAACCCTATTGATTTCTCAGTAACTATTATTTGCATAATTTGGTCCGATTATTATGATTTAAATGGCTGTAAATAAAAGAATAAATAAATAGAAAAAAGTATTTAATATCAAAGGTTAAACATGTATTCAATTTTAAGGTATAATTCTGTAGCTGGACATTTAATTAAGGACAGTAAACTATAATGAAAAATAGAGTTAAACAAAACTAATAATCTGCAGTATTATAATATCTTTAACAGCTCCATTTTATTACGTGTAAAATCAGTACCCAGTAGCAAAACCTTTGTTAGTAATCACCGCTTGACACCGATGTGGCATAGACATTATCAGTTTCTGGCATGTTTCGACAGGAATATTTGCCCATGCCTCACAAAAAGCTTCATTAAGTTCATCTAAAGTTGTGGTACGATAAGTGGCTACTTTTTTCTTGATTTCGTGCCAAAGGTGCTCGATTGGGTTAAGGTCCGGGCAATTTGCTGGCCAATCTAGCACCGATACTGACTGACTGGTAAGAAACGACTTGACTGAACGGGCGGTATGTTTCGGGTCGTTATCATGCTGAAACGTCCATTCAATAGGGAGATGCTCCTCAGCATAGGGAAGCATCGTTTCCTCCAATATTGCCTTGTATTGATGTTGGTCTAAGTTACCCTGAACTTTCCTCACAGGTCCCACTCCACGTCCAGAAAATGAACCCCACATTTTAATGTTTCCACCACCATGTTTCACCTGCTTTTTTGTGAATCTTGGATTCATTTCCGCTTTTACTGGACGCCGTACGTATTGCCTTCCATCTGAAGAAATCAAATTAACCTTGGTCTCGTCAGAGAATAATACATGTTGCCATTGGGCGTCGGTCCAATGTCCATATTTACGTGCAAACGCCAAACGAGCATTTCTATGTTCTTTGTTCAACAACGGTACTTTGCGAGCCACTCTTCCGAACAACCCTGCTTCTACCAGACGTCGTCGAACGGTCCTCGCTGAGACACCAGCTCTTTCGTCTGTCCCAAACACTTCGTGTTTAATTAAAATAGAGCCTAGAAACGGATCTTTCTTAGCTAACCTGGTTATCATTCTATCTTCTTGCGGAGTTGTTTTTCTCGATCTTTTTGTTCTGGGCACATTTAAATCTGTGTTATTGCGTCTGACATGTTGCACTGCATTGTATACCATAGTTTTTGAACAATTTAAATGTTCTTCTATCCTTCGGTATGGCCATCCATGCTTGACAACAAACTTCATGATAATTTTTCGTAGTGTTGGATCGCAACTTTTATTTTTACCTATTTTTCTTCAAAATATTTTTCAACACTTAAAATAATCGGGATTGCCGCCAAAACTACCACGAAACAATAAAAGAAGAAGTAAAAAAGTATTGAGATTCAAATTTTGAAAATAGAACGCAATATCTCAGTGTCCCTAATTAAATGGCCAGCCAGCATTATTTGAACAAATAGCACTACGATAATCTATCAGCTATACTGTAAAGAGGTTTAATGTTTAAGAAGTTGTTATTGTTTGTATAATCGGGCACATAAATGACTAATTATACTTACGTGTAAGAGATATGGAATATGGTTTAGACTCGTTGGAAAATAAAAAATAAATTCACAATTCGCTTTAACCAAATAATGTCCCTAATTAGTTGACCACGACTGTATATGCCCATTACAGGTATACGCATCTATTATTTTAAAATTACATGTTTCAGTGAAAAACAAAACAAAAATAAATTAAACTTCTAATATAAACTATAACAAATTATGTAAGAGGGCTACAAAAAGCCATAAATTTTTCTTTAAAAACTGAATATTTATCGCCAAAAATATCTAGTTCCTCAATTTTGCTATTGAAATCGTTGTATTCGATACACATGCGTGTAATTGGATTTTGCAATCCAAGGTTAGTACCTACATGATGAACAAATGTGAAAAAATTTAGTTATGCGGGATCTAGGGTAGTGATAAGGGATCGATAATGAGAAACGGCTTAAGAGTTCACTGCTTTGAGAAATTCCGTTCACAATTTTAAACAAAAAGTTCATGTCCAGTAGTTTCCGCCTAACTCGGAGGGAGGTCATATGAAATTTATTAAGTCGAAAGTTGTATGGACTTCTGTGGGAAAAATCTGTGGTTTTATAAGCTATATGTATTGTGAACGCTCGCTGAAGACTCTCAATGCGTTGATGGTATGTCGAATTTTGAGACATGAGTTTTGTTTATTAAACAGCGCCAACACAACTGATAATAGGTGCCTTAATGACAGCTATGATAAATAATATTTAAACCACTCAAAAAGTTCAAAAAAGTGTAAAATTCTCTGATAAAAATCCTAAAAATATTAGCGATAGCACATTCGATCTGGAATGATGTCTAGAAGATTATTTCTCGAGGATTTATTAGCACAAGCAAGTAAACCGTTACATGTCTTAGCACATAAAAATTGAAATTATAAATAAACAATTGTGTTAAAAACAAATTTAAATGAAAACGAGTAACTGTGAGTCGATAGCAATTCAACTAACTTACTGTGTTCTTTTATTTTCAACGCCAAAATTATGGTGAAAGTAAGAACGAAGCATAGAAGAAATTCATATAATCTATCTGCAATGTCACATGCACCGAGTACCAGGGAAACATAACCGAACGTGAAGTGTGTATGCAACTCAATGCAACTGCACCAGTGACTACACAGATCCTGGGGCTAGAATGTGAAAAGAAAACACGATGCGTCTCTGCTTCGTTTTATTGTAATTGGTTGAGTGACTGACGTATCAGTGTTTTGATGTTTGTGATTCATAGAGAGACCGACACGTCAGTCTCTCAACCAATCACAATAAAACAAAGCGGAGACGCATCGTGTTTTGTTTTCACATCCTAGCCCCAATGACCACTTTGTTAGCGCTGTCCCGCTTCCCGGTTCGTGAATTAAAACTATCCCCGTCAAGCCCCGCTCGGTTACATTGGCCCGGTACGTCATCTGTCAACAAGCGAAAATCGACCTTATACGCACCCACATCGACCTTATACGGCTGCGTATAAGGTCGATTTTCGCTTGTTGACAGATGACGTACCGGGCCAATGTAACCGAGCCAGGCTTGATGAGTTAAGAAAATCTCCAAACGAATGTACTTATTACATTTCATACGACGACATAAATCATACAAAACTGAGAGGAAAATCTTAAAACAACATATCATTTTTTTTAAACGCTATTCCGTATTTAAATATGTATAAAAACCATAACTACAATTCTATCAAAAAGTATTTGCGTCGCTAACACTTCCCAGTGCCTAACCGACGTTTTGTAGTGAAAAATAATATTAAAGTGATTCATTAGTAATCGGGTCAAATATTGTGACTTCTGCCACACTGAATTGATAAAAAAAAATACGTCGTCATCGTGGGAAGGGAGGCCTGACCCTCGACTGTTAATTATTATGAATAAAAAAATTGTTAAGTTAAAAGAATTCTAGTATAAGTATATAATGTCAAATGTGGGTTATAATCACGGAATATGACAGTTGTCAGTTCTGCATTAAACGTGGAATGTAACGGTTGAAGTTGTTTCGTTGTGAGTTATTCCCCAGTCTGCAGCGGCCAACGACCATACAGCCACAGTTACTGGAAGCGGCCCCACGCCGAAAATTTTACAAATAGCTAAGACGATAATATGATAAATATCGTTTTTATACATTAAAATTCTTATGCGGTAATGATTTTTTAAGTCAGCTTGACACATATATGATCCATTTATTAATGAGATAGTTAGAATATAGAAATAATAAGTAAGTATCATTATTTAAACAAAACCAAACAAACACACGTCACGCCTTTTTCCTGAAGGAATAGACTAAGGTGCAACTACTTAACAAGGGTCAGCGACTATATAACCCCTAGACTCCTAATAACAGCCGATCGGCTTCGGCCAACACATCTGACAAATAGATCCCATGTAGCTTACCGTTCAAAATCTTCAAGTCAGTAGCGACCACAACTGTGAGCTGTAAATACTGCCGTGTTTGCGAATAAATAACTATTGTAATGAACCCGTACACAATAAAATGGTGTGGTATAAATAGCCATAATTCAAATTTTCAGAAAAATAGCATTACATTTCACAGGTAAGTCAATAACGACACATTTTATTTAAAATTTTACGGAGTTCATCTTAGACTGGTCATTTGGGTGTTTACGCGCCATCTTGTTATATTTGCATCTCTTTCCGACGAAAGTACTTTTTACATTTTCTATTTCGTTTTGTTTTTTAACATTAAAAGTAAGTGATACACCAAAAGGATTTGTCGATAGTTCTATCGATAAAATTAAAAATAAGAGAAACTATCGCCCGAATACTCAACTAATCAATTTATCTGTGGCCCATTTAATTTTAAAAGGCTTCTTATTTTAAATGGTTAGTTCATTAGTAATAGTTAATTCGTTTTAAAAATGATTAGGATATACATTTTGACTAGCGGTATCAGAAATAAATGTTATTGGGATAATTTTTTATTTTGTTTGTTGATTATAACGATTGTTTTGAGTTATTCTTTGTGTTATTCCTATAAGTCAGCTCAAATATTCTTGTTAGTGTCGACGAGACTTACTAAGCGCCATCTGTCATTCGATAACATAAAGAGTTTCGTTAAAATATTAATATGTTTAATAAATAATAATAATATTACTATAAAACTTTATTACATAAAAGTAATATCGATAAAAAAATCGTGTTTTCATTTAACTCGTCCTATCCCTATGCCTATGTTTCCAAGGTTGTATAATGCGATAAGGTGTTGGAAGAACCAATCATAAATTCATAATGCAGTACCCCGCTTCCTCAAACCTCAGGTAGTTGACAGAATTAATTTGAAGAGAAATATTGAACATTAGGAGTCTAGGGGTTATATAGTCGCTGACAAGGGTTGACTTACAGAATAAAACATGTCAAATATGGAAACAAATTATGAGATCTCACTAAAACTGGAAATGAGCCCTCTAGGCAAAGGCTAATCTGGTCATACTGTGATATTTCACTCGCACCACCGGACATTTACATGTGCGTTTCAACGATATCGACGCACCAGAATACGATATTAAAGTTTGCTACGTTAAGTTCCGTTATTCCATCACTGAATACTGTAGATGTTACTTCTTGAATATGTGAAGTTAGTACGATTTGCATCAAAGTTAACTCTTTGCTTGTTATGTAGTCCTGGTACAGTGGCGGTGTTCACCCACGTGGATGGCAGTTGCACCTGTTGCACCTCTTAAGTACACCACTTACAACGCCGCACATTGTGTTAACCATTTATTGTATATTAGTTGTCTGTTAATTACCTTAATGAAAATTATAATCAGGGACTATGTGGGCGGGCCCCTTGCGCAAGTTTTGATAATTTTATTTGATAGTTAATAGCTAATGCACTAATTTTAGATACATAGTATTAATTTTATTTCCATTTATTTGGAAGCATAGATTAAGCATAAATTTTTTATTTGGTCTGCTTGTAAGTTTATGTGATGTAATAACATTTACCCAGAAGTTGTGAAACAGACCCTTTTTCCATTGCTTAACTTTAGAATAAAGTAATATTGCTCACCGTACGCTTCTGGGAATATGTTGTTTCAATTCCTTAAAAATGAATCCAAAATGAAACATTTTATTAAACAACAATAATATTACAATATATTATTATGTCCAAATTTTTTCTACAGAACATAACGCAAACTAAAGACTGAAGAATCTAAAGCTATACACTCTTTGTTTGCAAATTACATTAAACACTCCTCAAATTTTCGCTAAATAAGCAGATAAGAGCAAAGAACTGCGGATGGCCCCTAGTGTGGCTTAAGTCTACTTGATGTCGCACAAGAGAGCGACTCCTCGCAGTGTCCAGTGGCGCGGGTTGCTGTCAGTCTCGAAGTCTATGGAGCCCACATATTTGGCGTCAGTGCGCTGCGGCTTTCGGTATATGGGGCACTCGTAGAGGCGCGGGTCCTTGCCTGCCGTTGTGTTTATCGCGAATATGTATATAACTGGCATCTGTTCGTACAGTACTTTTGGCTTAGATTCGATCAGTTTTCCCGATTTTCTGTCAAGCGACGCACCTGCGAATAGTTTTTTTTTTTAGTAAATTTCGTTCCTTTGCATCTTACGTCGCGAAGAAGTCTCCGAATAGATAAAAACACGGGTGAGAGGGTATTGACTTAAGCGACGTTTTATTACGACATTAAATTTTATGCATGGAAACTGTACAAAATGACGCTTTTTATCACCCAAACGTATAAGCTAACCAAATACAGAAATCACATTCTAATCTAGCATAGATTAGAGTGTGACTTTTGCGTTTGGTCAGCAAGTCGAAAAATCGGCCCTTTGACTTTCAACAGTCAAATATAGTCTTGAGGCTAGTGTGTAATAGTACCTACCATAGGGTACTATTACACACAAGTCCTGTCACTTGAATTGGCGGAAATCACAATCCCGGTGAAAAATGGGCCAGGTGAGAAATGTAGATGACATTTCTCGCCTTAAGTATCCTCACTCCAGCCCTCAATTTACTACGCAGCCTAGCTTATGACGATAGGATAGGTACAATCCAATCGTATGATTATATCTATGTATTATATAGAATAATGTACAAAAAGATTTGTATAAGATACGGCAGTAATAATATTAAGAATTTTTTGGGCGGGCGTGGATGAGGTAATCTGAAACAATAAAATACTGAATGGAGTCTCGGGATCGATTTTAATAAAAAGTAAAACGGCTTTATTATATTTTTAATGAAACGATATCTTCAAGAGCCATTTAATCGATTCTTGAATCGAACTCATTATAGTGGAAAATAAATTACCCGCCATTTGATCATGTTCCTACCAAGGATCCAGTTCTAGGAAATGCGACTTCGCTCTTTCTTATGGTACCTAAATGAAATAGGTGACGAAAAAAAATATTTGGTGTTGTATAAATTAGCTTTCATATTTAGTTTATCGTACGTCTTCCTTTCCAAGAACGTGATCTTTATCAGTCACGCTGTGGTGTAATGATATAGCGTACGATTTGTTTCGTAAATGATGGGCGCGGTTTTTGTCTAGAGATTTGATTTTATTTATCAGAATTTTTACTGGACATCAAAATCGGATACGAGATTCCTTTTAGTAGGTATTTGTCACTATTCCTCATAGTTTTAGTTTACGCCATTCAAGCCCTCGATGTGAAATGCACCCTGTAAATACCTTCTAGAAAAAGTCCATAAACATAGACGCCCTCGGCTGGACCTTCGTGTATCTCCTCCCTGTTCATTTTAGTGATGTGGTTTTGAAGGACTACGGAATCCAAAGCCCATCCTTTGTGACTGCGAGTCACTTCCTGTCAATTTGTAATGTGGAATTGTCGTATGTATGAAATATGGCATGAGTTTGCAAAATTGTTAAATAAATGTATATATTACTTGGCAACTAACCAAGCCATACCAGGCCAGACTGCCTCGGTGGCGTAGTTGTATTATAGTACGACTGCAATGCTGAGGTCTCGGGTTCGATCCCTGGGTCGGGCAGTGATATTGAGTTTTTCTATTCATTATCAGCTCGGAGTCTGGAATTTGTGCCCGATATGGCGATAGGCTCGCCCCCGATCATATAATGGGACGGAATAATGGTGAAAAGTGGGTACACTAGTTGCGCCTCTGCCTACCCCTACGGGGATAAAAGGCGTGAGTGTATATGTATGCTAACCAAGCCATAGTATAAGTAGGTATGTATTCTTAGACTTATGATTGAGTAATTTTTTAAACCAGACCAAATTATCTGGCTACCTACATTTTCCAATTTTCTATTTGAGAACAATTTTGCGCATAAGCCGAATTCACTGACGATTCTTCATTTTAAAATATTTAAATTTTTGATGACTTAACTTTATGTTCCTAAATAAACATTTTACATCAATAATCGTGTTTTCATTTTCTCCAACACTGAACACCGAAAATGCAAGCCCGCATTGGAAGGGTGGATTCTTGAGCTTGTTAACATTACCTGTCTCATGGCTGTAAGGAAGCCTTGCGGATTAAAGAAGCCAGTCATCCAGAACGCATAAGGTCTACCATTACGCAGCCAGATCCTGTATTGTTGCTCGCGTTCTAGTAACTCTGTATACCAGAAGCCTAGCGTTGCAGACTCCCAGGAAACCTGTCAAGTGACAGATAATGTAAAGTTTGTAAATAAAATGTGTAGGTTTTAGGTATAAGTCTTAAAAATATGTAATATAAATAAACATAGCTGGCACGGCCTAAATGGTACATTATCCATTTCCTATAAGTGCTAAAAGTGACATATTAGCTCTCGAGTAGTACTTAAAGGGTAATTATTTTACTTTAGTCGTCACGTGGCAGATTTTAGATGGAATCCGACTTGCTGTTGATTTTAGTTTTATTATTATAATATCATTTAATCAATTGGGAAACATACCAGCATATAACATAATGATAACTAAAAATTATAAATGTAAGTATGTTAGGAACGGAGGTTCCTACCAGGGAATATTAATTATGTAAGATAACTTACATAAATAGTAGTTCAGTGCCACTAAGGCGATATGGGCTAATTGTAACTAGTGTAAATATTACCTTTAACCAGTTCTGTGGGATCCTCGCATCGTACATCGCATCCAGCGATTCCCGAAGTCCTTGACTCATAATAATTGTCCCGTCAATCGCAAGTTTAAGATCGCACAGAGTTGAGTTCACTGTTTTAATTACTCGCTGAATTCTGTCGATCTCCTGCCTGCAACAGTAATCAATCCTTATTTCAATCAAAAACAAAATCAATCAATATGGAAAGCGAAAGAAAGTATAGTATCCTTAGCGAAAGAAAGTTAACCAGTAAATTACAAAGTATTAATGACAATAAAGGAGTGCTTTCTTTTCATACAATAATATAATGTAAATTAGGTTCAATAATATGATGAAGTTTCTTTTACTTTTTGTATTTTAATTATTTTAATAAATACCTAACTTACCTCAAGAAAATATTCATAGGAAGAAAAGCACCCATCTTCTGCAGCGCTTCTCGGACTTCGAAAGTCACATACTGTTTTGGAAGTTTTTCCAACATATCTTCGGCTAATCTATACACGATACTTTCCCGTGTCTCTCCTCCTTGACTACCCCCTTCTTTTGGCTGAACGCTCAGTATAGTGTCCAAAATATCCTTTGCACTATTGATTTGGTAGGTTATATCTGCATTACCATGCAATCCAAACACTTCAGGCGTATCAGTAAGTGGTAACTGATTTATATAATCCACATATCCTTGCAAGTGTCTTGTTTGTGGAACTTTATAACCCTTATAAAATTCAAAACCAGGCCGCAGTAATACGTCACAAAACCACACATTTGTAAAAGTAGTAAGCAATCGTTTGTCAAAGTCGTCAGTGACTCGTCCACCATATTGAACTTCACCGAGCATATAACAGATTGTAGGCCACGATATGCCTTTCTTCGGATCAATTTCATCTAGATGGTTCTGGATGAATTGGACACTAGCTGCATAGTCGGCTTGATTAAATTCGTACGGTATGTTCCACCCCAAGGGACCAAATTTTCTTCGCTCCTGCACTATAGTGTGTAGAAATGCAACAGCGTATAAAAGTGGGGGCCATTGCGATAAAGACGAATAATCTAGAGTATCTTGAGTGATGTTCTGATAGGTTCTCTTCATACTAGCTCTGATGCCTTGTGGAGGTTCGTTGGTGAATTTAATTGCCATTTGCAATAAACCTATAGGGAAGTCTGTATGGACTTCAGTTGTCAACCAAAGCCTAAATGACTCCTGGATGTGTTCTGTTTCTATAAGAGCGTCCATTGCCTCAATGCAGAACGGGAGTGATAAGTGAATGTTCTGTAGAAGCACCCAACCGCCTTCATTCATGGATTCGGATATCATTTTTCTGGCAACGATTTCTTGTCCTTGACCCATTGACACAGCTTTCAGTACTATCAATAATAGCCATACATAAGTTTATTACATTATCATGATTAATGTAGTAGCACCTTAGATTTTTTTACATTAATAAAAACTACACTTATATTTATGCTGGTAAACTATTTTTACCCGACTGCGAAAGAAGGAGGGTTATTTAAATTTTATTTTCAATTCCTTCTGAGTGACAAAACGAGCATGCCATTCGCCTGGTGATAAGCGACACGACCTACTATGAGCAGTAACAACACCATACAGTACTTTTAATCACAAAGTACTGCTTGAGTGCGTCGTCACCACGAGTCATTAGATGTTAAATCCCATAGTACTTAGTAATGACGCTGGCCACAATGACCTTCAAACCGGAACACAACAGTGCATGCACACTGCTGCTTGGCGGTAGAAATAAACATTGCGGTGGTACCTACCCAGACAGTCCCTCGCACCAGAGTGACCATCCACCAGTAGTAATCTACGGTCCATTAAAACTTTCGCGAAGTCTAACGTAACATACATAGCTACGTATTACTTACCAATTTCTTTAGACTTAGCAAGGGCTGCGATTTGTGCTGATGGGTCGGACCCAATGGATAATATGCAAATAAGAGGCGTTCGCGGTTCAGATTCTTCCCACGTTGTTTCTAAGTTGAGAATTTGGCCTTCACCATATTCTGGGCCAAGAGAATCTAAAAACGTAATGTTGTACTTGTAGGTTGCTATTTTTTTACATGACTTTTATAAATAGATATCTTACGTTATTATTCACTTGCCTACAATATACTTTCGTGCTTGGGATAAAGTACGGTCTGGGCTCCAAGACCTAATAAGAAGTAATTTACGGAAAACATCAAGATTTTCGTTGTATCCACTGGGGATAATATCCTCTTCAGGCTTTGCCTTTTCATACCAAACGCGCCACTCTTTTTCGTTTGTTGATATCTGTAGGAAAATTTTATAATACTAATTTGTCTATTTGTCTGTATTATTTATTGTCTATCTATTGAAAAATGGTTATGTTTTGTGCAATGAAATCACCTAAAAGCGGTAACTCACCCGCGTGAGAACATCAGAAAACGTTTTCAACTTGCTAATCTCAACCAAATTCAACCACGTAATGTCCAAAATCCATCTAAAAGGCTTCGGGGCCACGGCGTTCAAATCTAAGGAAGCGCCTCCTTTGATAAAAGCCATGAACTCGTCATGAGAAATCAGACCCCTTTGGTAATCGATTTTCATGGCAAGCATCAGTGTAAACAAGGCTTTATGCCTCTCGTATAAACTCCGTAGCGTAAACGCCCACACTTCATGTGTTAAATATTTAAGAATTATATTTATACGTTCCTCCGTTATATTGCTTTTTGTCGACTTCGTTATTGAATTATCAAAAATGTTTAAGAATTGCTTCAACGAATTTTGATACATTATATTTACGTTACTCATTTCAACAATTAAAAAGTATAAAATTGACCCTCTGGCCGCTACTGCTCTAAATTCTTCGCGAGCTTTAATGATCTTCTTTTCTGTTACTTCTGCGACTTTTAACTTTTCGTTCACTTCTTCCGCTGTTGTCTTTGTTATTTGTAGTACTTGGATGAGTGCTTCGTCATCTACTAAGGAACCTTCAGATGAAGTCAGTCGGCATAGTAAGTTACTTTCCAATTCTTTCATGCTTCTTTGATTTTTCATGACAGACTCGAATAGTGCAACCCTTTCTTCTTCCAAATCAGACTTTTCCATTAATATAACTCGTCCTAAGAGTTGATCTTCTAAGCCTTGCATGGTAACAGTGAAGTCTATGATGGAGGTTTTAGCGCTTATTTCTGGCGAATAGGCGGGATTAGGTAATTTCGTCGTTATATAAAGCATAAAACCTGGCATCACGTCGCATTCTTTATCCCCTACGATAACTTTCTCTATGGAACCAGATTTGATGAAATTCTTTTCAAGAACATTATCTATGACTGGATCTAGTTCTACACCTACATCTTCTATTAACAGAGGCCGTCCTAAAGATAGGCTATCTTCCAAATGTGTTCTAAAATACTTGTGATTGAGCGATGTGATTTGAAGCTCGTTAGAACTTTCTTTATTCTTTATCCAATTTTTTCCTTGGCTCTGAGGATCGACTAAAAGGGGATAAGAACTGGCTTTGGTAACTATAAGAGCGTTTTGCACAGATAAGTCGTCGTTAGGCAAACCTTGCAAAGTCCATTCAGAGATTGTTGCATTTTCCACTAACATATTAGTTATATTGATGTCGTGAGTAACAGGGATCTGTTTGCTCTTTAAAATACCCATCCAAGTATTAAGCAGACTGTTCCGGAATTCCTGATTGTACGGGCCACAATAGGATAGAAATCCGGTAGCTAGAACAACATCGCCGACTAGTCTTCCTAGTTGTTCCTTAAAATCCTTACTTTGTTGAGTCCATCGTATTTTCTCCCCTCCCAAACCATTTATAAGAGCTGTAGCTGCCGTCATTTTTCTTAAACACACATTAGCCGCATCTGTTAGTTGCTGTTTCTCCGAAACAGCTGATTCATATTGTTCTTTCACTTTTCGTAGGGACATCTCCCGTTCTTCTAACTGTCTCTCGGCAGATGCTAAGTCATCCATGGCCACCTGAAATTATTAAAATATTATTTTAATGTTTACCTGCATTTAAGACCTTTCATTAGGTATATGTTTCACTTTTGCACTTAAAAAATAATAGCCTTTAATATTATAAATATACGCATCAAGTCTTAATCCCCGAAGGGGAAGGCAGAAGTGCAACCAGTGCCAGGCGCCCTAGTTGCATTTTTCGCCTTGTGTGTACCGTCTCATAACTTGATAGGGGCGAGTCTGATGCCATTTCGGGCACTAATTCCAGAATCCGGGCTGATACTGAATAGAAAATCCTAATATCGCTTTGTCCGTCTTGAGATTTGAATCCAGAATTTCAGAGCGGTGTCATATTGCGCACGCAATACAACTATGCCACCAAGGTATAAATAATATTTTTCAATCCAGAAATTGAATTAATTAAATAACCAACCTTAAGCCGTGCCTCTTGCAGCATTAAACTTGCTTTTAAGGGCAATACTTCTTTATTTACACTATGAAAAAATGCCATAGCTTTAGTCCAAGATAACAAGCCAGCTACGTCACCGCACACCCGTTTGGCTGTATCCATGTTATAGTCCTCCATCTCGAAGTATGGGACAAGGTGTTCTACCATTTCATTATTTATTATATCCTTTGGATAATTTTGTAGCTGTAGCAGGAATGTGGTACTGGCCATCATCTAGTTACATACATAAGATATTAATACTACAGACATGAGATTCATATTTATACACTTAGCAAAAGAATGTAATATATACCCTACCTTTAATGATTCAGCCCAAGATGGTTTTGGACAAGGTGCTGCTGTATCTGAAATAACTGAGTGTAGTCTTCTTTGGAAAAGAATCAAGACACAATCCATAATTCTCATAATGAGATGCGGTGGTCTGCCCAACTTTCTCACAGTGGCAATATGGGCTGGCTTTATAGTATTAAGCGCAGCTTCTGCTTCTTCTAGCGCGGGTTTGGCGGCTTCTAACTTTATTTCTGCCTTTTCTTTTTCTTCTGCTATGTACGCTACTAAAGCCTCAGCTTTCTCTTTAACTATTTGCACTTGATTTTTGACTATTTCAGCTTGCATCGCCCTTTCCGTAACTTCTGTTAGTACTCTATCTGCTTTTTCCGACGCTAAAGCTAGGTCTTGTTCCATTACAGCCAAGTCTTTCTTTAAAACCTCTACAGATATTGATGCTTCTCTTAACTTCTCTAAACCGGTATCCATACGCAATGCCCCATCGCCTAGTTCCTTTTGCTTCATTTGATAAATTGTTTTGTATCCGCCAATAAAACTGAGGTAAGATTTTGGTGTTACATGAGAAGATCTTCGAAATCTTTGGAAATATTCTACGGATACGTTAGAGACAACGTCTTGTATAGTTCCCAATACTGTAACAAGTTCTTTTTTTACTTCTTTTGTACATTCAATCTCAAATTCAGCGAGGAAGTGGTCTGCGACAGATACAAGAGCATCCTTTGGCCAAGGTTGGAACCAATCGATTGTACATCCAGATATTAAAGCCGGAAACCGAAGAGCACGGTACCTGAAAGCTTCGCTTACCTGAAATATGTACATATATATATTTTCATATTACATGGTGAGTAATTAGTACTACAGTTATATGTTTATATTGCTGAATATCTATATATCTATATATATAAAAATCAATTGCTGTTCGTTAGTCTCGCTAAAACTCGAGAACGGCTGAACGGATTTATCTTATCTTGGTCTTGAATTATTCGTGAAGGTCTAGGGAAGGTTTAAAAGGTGGGAAAAATTCAAATAATTGCCGGGAAAATCCTCAAAACAGCATTTTTCTATTTCCCATACAAACGTTTTCTAAATAAAATGGTGTAATTTATTACCGCTGCATAAAGTTCAAATTCGCGTGCGCGTTAGTAATCTTCTGACATCTATTACAAATTGTCGATAGGGCACGTAGAGTTTCGTGTCAGTGTCGTATTTAATGATGTTATGTAATTTAGAGATTAGATTGACGATGAGTGGTATAAATGTAAAATGTTAGGTACGTTTCGTTTATGTAATTCAAGTTAATATAAGGTGTTACGTGGATAATAATATACACGACATGTCTATATTATCGTCGACGGTGTGAAAACTTGCCTTATGTAAACGTTGCAAAAAAAATGATGTCAGTGGTTACATTGCTACTAATCGAGTAGGTATGCTAAAACATTTATTTATCTTTGGAAATCAAACAGGTCTATTAATCCTATTAATATTATAAAGGCGAAAGTTTGTAAGAATGTATGGATGTTTGGATGTATGGATGTTTGTTCCTATTTCACGCAAAAACTACTGAAGGGATTTCGATGAAATTTGGCACACGGGTACATCATGTCCTGGATTAACACATAGGCTATAAAGCGGGACTTTTATCCCGGAAAAACTTTTTAACGCGGGCGGAGCCGCAGGCAAAAGCTATAATAATATATAAATGTTGGAATGTATGTTTGATATAAGTATGTTCATCCTACTAATATTATAAAGGCGAAAGTTTGTAAGAATGTATGGATGTTTGGATGTCTGGATGTTTGGATGTATGGATGTTTGTTACTCTTTCACGCAAAAACTACTGAACGGGTTTCGATGAAATTTTGCACACGGGTAGATCATGTCCTGGATTAACACATAGGCTATCTTTTATCCCGGGAAAATATAAAACGGGACTTTTATCCCGGAAAAACTCATTCACGCGGGCGGAGCCGCGGGCAAAAGCTAGTATTTAATATATATTAAAGAAATTACTGGGATTTTTTTAAGAAGACTAAGGGCCTGTTTCACTGGTTTCAGGTAAATTTTATTTGATAGTTATCGTATCAAGCAGCTAATGTTAATAGCACCTATTTTTTACTATTTATTGGAGAGCACAGATTAGTGTGTCTTCCCTATTTGGTCGGCTTGTACATTTATGAGACGATTAGAATTTATCAGCAAGCGCTGAAATACATGGGGACCAGTTTCACTGGTTCCGGATAAAGTGACAAATAACTATCTGACATATAACGCTATCTAACAAATAAATCTGACACATTACTAGGGACTTTTTCTGCCAGATATTCCTGTTCGAGACCTGTGAAACCAAAACTGTTTACATGGCGGATAAGTTATGAATAGGCTATCACGAACTTTATTAGCATGAGATGAAATCACCCCTAAATTTGTCGATAGAAAGGAGAAGAACATTATCTATAAATTGTTTTTTTTTGTTTTACTCATATACTTACAGGCGAAAAACACAAAACCACGTGAAGATTTTGACATGTTCTATTCAAGAAGTACTCCATAACCAATTCATTAGTTAACGTCCGCTTTTGGTTCTCTCTTTTCATAATAGGCGTTAGCTCCGATATAATCTCCTGTTGTTCGTCCTTTGTGAATAAATTGGATATTACTCCCGACGACAATATATTGTTAAGATATTCTAAGAAACCTTCCTCTTTTATGTCTAAATCTGTGAATATAAACGTGGTCCCTTTTCCTTGAACACCGCATGATCTGAAAGGTCATGTTATTATATATTAATGGAATATACCCACTGACTTTTTGCATAAAAATATGATCACACACACACTCACGCCTTTTATCCCCGAAGGGGTAGGCAGAGGTCCAACTAGTGCACCCACTTATCGCCGTTATTCCGTCCCATGATATGATAGGGGGCGAGCCTATCGCCATGTCGGGCACAATTTCTCTCCGGGCTGATACTGAATAGGAAAACTCAATATCACTTTGCCCGACCCGGGGATCGAATCCGAGACCTCAGCTTTGCAGTCGTACTGTAATACAATTACGCCACATAAATATGATTATATTAAATATGATCATAATACCAAAACACAAATTTGACGTTTGATATTGCCGTGTATGTTTCAATGCTTAAATTAATACGCTTATTCTTACCTGTACAGTAACTTAAGGTCTTCCAAAAAGTTTCCGACATTGTAAGACCTAGTCAATGCAATTTGAAACGAACGATATCCAGCTATAAATGTTGATAGTTTTGTTAAAGACTGCTTGCCAGAACCGCCGACTCCTACCAACATTACATTACCCCTAGGGTGCCTGATGACTCTCGATATCTTAACTAGATGAAACATTGCGTCTGGAAAAAAGACAAGATCCATTCCAGAGCCACGGACCATTTCGTTAAATTGTGATAAGAACATTTCTAATCGTTCTCGTAGTTCATTGTAGTCAAAGACTGGTTCATAGACCTTGGGCAGTTCCATGTCGGCGTCTTCGCCTTCTTCACCTGTCGGTTCCGGGGCGTCTCTATAAAACATACATGATTAATTTTGAATACCCGTGACGAAAGTCGATAGAAATGGGGAAAATATATGAAAGTTAGTTCCAGAATCTAACACAAATAAACCGATTAAACATTTTACTGTTTTATATCATTACTATACTGTATTATTAAAATATGGTTTATTTTCACCATTTGATTTCTATGCCCACATTTAACCCATGGCCCCGACTTTTTATGTTGTAAATGTAAATGTTTATTTTTTGTACATTACAGTATAAGTGTCAATAAATTGTAATTTAGTTACCTTGGTATAACATACATTTATTCATAGTATTATGTATCTCACCTCATAAAATCTACGAATACAGGTTCCTTCTCCATCATTTTCCGATATTCAACACCCAGTACTTCCTCAGCCACGCTGTATAGAGTTTTATTGAACCAATCCTTATCAGACTGATGAGTAAACCTATCAGAGAATACTCTAGAACATTCATGTTTCCACAACAGCATTAGGCATTTCTCGGATTCTATCACTGTCGGTAGCGTTCCGACCATTCCTTGCCATACTCTGGACAGATCTCTAAGAGAAAATACGTAATGAAACTTTGCTGGTGTTGGCAACATATTTTGTCTCGTCCGGATCCACAGCTCTCTTGTCAACGGTATAATCTTCTTGATTAGGGATCTTACTTCTGCCGCAAAACCTCTTTTAGCGTTATAATGCCCTTCACCTATAACTTTGAAGATTTTGTCTATCGACTCGTTGTTCGGGAGAGGGCAGTTGAATATCGAGAACTGGCGTTTTAGTCTTGATGGTATATCGTTCCTACCGCCACCTATAAACGAGTTTAGTCTTAAGTTATCACAAGAACACGGTTTAAATTAAACCTCACTACACATCACCATTTACAACTGGCTTTTCTAGTTGTAAACGTCCCTTTACTTGAGGTTACAATGCCTCCTTAGTTCATTACTTTGTCGCCCGGTTTGCTACGGAGGCAAGTGGACAATCAATATTTCCAACTCCCTATCTTTCTATTTGATTAATTTCGTTGCGGGATAAAGACAGACTAGTGTTCCCTGAGACTCGCCGAGCTCCACCGCTTGGTGTCATAAAATGCGTGCCATTACCGATCCTGGCTTACAGGAGTTATAGTGGCGGGTGTGAGGGCGGGATAGTGTCTTACACATCACCAGGGGCAAGAAAGTTAAAAAGTTGCTAAAAACATCACGTGACTAATGGTCGACCCTTAGGTTGCGTATCTGGTTACAGGCGTTTAGATATGTTATATGAAGTGTCCACGTACCTAAATTAGATCGGCTCAATTCGGTAGGGATATTTTATTTACAGTTTCGGTTTTTATATCCAATAATAAATTAATATAAAGGATTACCTGGCTGGCCCATAGCTCCTAGAAACTGTATATCAACTATAGTTGTAAAGTCACCGGGTTTTTCTAAACTGTAGAATCCTCCCATACTCATCGTTTGTCTCACAATTTCATTAGTGATCTGATCACCCCATTCATTAATCTGCGGCAAGTTTATATCATCTATAAATACTAGCATTTTCTTCCCACCAGGAGGTCCGAAAGTCATACCGCTGCGTTTCTCCACGTAGCTTTCTATAGTTTTTTGAAACTGATACGGACTTGTTGCTGACGAGAAATTGAAGGAACGGCCCATAAACTGTTCAGGATTGGCATTTTTCATGTAAGCTTTCATCATGACTGTTTTGGCTGAGCCTTGTTCCCCTAAAAGCAGGACAGCTTTGCCTTGTTTTGCTATGCAGTGAATTAAATAATTTATTCTAACATTATCGACTATGGGAACGAGAATGGTAGAATAATCCGGAGTTGCTGTATCAGGATATTGATAGTTCATCACCAAATCATCCCAAAGTTCCCATTTTCCTGGATGCTTTACATAAAAATCAAAAATTATAGATTTTTTGTTATTGGCATGTTTAGGCAAACATAAAATCTCCTTGAAATTCTTTTTTATGTATTCATCGAAGCGTATCCTGTCATTTGTCTCTAAAAGTGATCCAAATCCCCATATGAGAGCAAAAACATACATTTTGTGTAAATGTTCCGGAGTGAATAGTACAATTTCCTCCGTTTTCTCTTTTTCCTCCTCTTCGTCTATATCACCATTAACAGATTTAGCAGCAGACGAATCTTCTACTTCCATTATCTGAGGAGGTACCAAACCTTCTAGAAGATTTAACATTTGAAGTACTATATTCGATTGTAATACGCGCATGCTGAATGTGAGGTTCTGCGTGCACCAGGTGAAAACATTAGGGAATGTCTGTTCAAAAAGAGCACTAAATACTTCTATCTCCCGAACTGAGCGCGTCTTTAACCATCCACGGAGTACTGAAAACAAGACTTATCTTCGTATATTAGACGATAAAAGTTAATATTTCATATTATTTCTATACTAATCTAACCCCATGAAAATAAAAAGATTATCACAGAGTTTATAATCTGTGAAGTTTTACCTGGATCCCAATCTAATCCAGAAGAGCTCATATACACCATTCCATTCCTAGACACTGTAGCTGGCGAGGCATTATCAATGTTCTCGGGTTCGAATATGATCTTCGAAGTGGGAGACATAGTGAGACGATCGCCGTTAGCCAAGGTTAGAGTCTTGTTATCATCCAGCACAGAGTTTAAATTCTCAATCCATATACTGTCTACTGGTCCGTCCAAGACAAGCCAAATATGTTCCCCTGTTTTTATTTTTAGCGTTTTTCGCCATAACGCAGAGAATATGCCATCAGTCCAGTCGTTTGTAGCAACATCCAGCCGCCCGAACATCTGGGCTGCTGTTATAGCTTTAGGGTTCATGCGCATTTCCCTATAATAATGAATGGCTGTTTAGGAAACAACAAACCTAAAATACCAGTTTAAAGAAAACGTTTATTAATTCTTCATTTATTATGTTCTAATGAAAACTGATTGTTGGCAAATGTCAACACGCCGACCCTTTTGAGATAACGAGACCATTGAAAAGATTATATTATACTGAAAGTGCAAATAGATACTAGTGCCAAAAATGTGTCAAATTAGAAAGAAAGAAAGAAACATTTACTCGCACAATATGCTGGGATGCACACAATTCAAACATTTATTACAAAAATAAGTAATATTACATGAAGGTGCAACTTGCCTCCCATGATTCTGTCGAAAAGGATCCAGTACATCATAAAATGTAGTTCAGCAAAACAATTAAGTAGTGTAAAAATATCCATAACACAAAGTATTGTTATTGATATTTTCGTATGTAATATTTTGCATATTATTGTATAGGGTGAATTTTTGTACATTAGAATAGTGCTCGTCAGTACCTATATAATGATATTATGGTTAATGAATAAATAGTCGGAATTGTCAATCGTGTGAAAATATGTTTAGAAATTGGATCAACAGTTTGGGACTCTCCCTACGATATAGCCCCGGTAATTTTTTGCGCATTCGAGAAAAAAGAGTTGGGAACACTGAAGCTAAAACGAAAAAGCGTTTATTGGTAAACGTTACGTCTAGATGTGAAATACAACATTTCAAAGCAGCCTTTTCGAAGTAATAATTGCTTCTACTTCGAAAAGGCTCTTACAAATTAACAGGCGGTTAGTTTGTAGTTTATAATATAGTAATCATCATGAGCTGTTGCGGTTCGCATTTTGTTGCAATCTTATTTTTCTTATCTTTGGTACAATGAAATTGATTGCAGCAAAGAAGTACGTAGTTAAAAACTTGCCTTTGAAACCACAGATTCGATAGTGGCACATCATAAGATGTGTAATTTTATTCAATGAAAACTAAACTATAACCTAATGTGAATAAAACTCATATACCTATGTGTACATTTGGCTAGGTGGCGTGATTCAATGACGTTATCTGATTGGTCGAAATTGTCCGCCATTGTGTTGGTACATCGACACAACGCCGTTGCTTTGAGTTTTCGCAAGGTGGCACTCACATTTTCTTTAGGATATAGTCATAAAACGAAATAGTTCGTTGTTATTAAAACGCTTTTATTATTTTTAGATAATGTCCTTTTTCCGTGTTGTGGCGATATTTAAAAAGTTTTGATGTCCTAGTTGTGTCTTGTTTTTTTGTATTTTGTCAAATAAAGGGTCATATTTTAGTTTATGCCAATGTAGAAAATACAATGTAGAAAATAAACCAAAAATAAACCAACAACGGTTTAACGCATGTTATTTTTTACAAATTTATGTTTTGTATTTGTATTAAAAAAACTAAGTACCTCATTAAGAATAGAAATTTGATAGATTATATTTTGATCAAAGCAATTTTCATAGGATTCTCAATATTAAAATAAGAAATTCAATTGTTTATACTAAGGTAAAGTATAAACGTTTATACTTTACCTAAGTATAAACAATTCAATTTCTTATTTTCTTTAAAGAGCTCTCCTGGAAAAAGTACATTTTTGAGATCTGTCGTTATCAAATTAAAGCAGCGAAATGTTTCACTTTCTGACTAATACAAGCATGTGACAGATTTTTACATCATAACGGACAGCAACGGACTGTAACAGGATGTCTAGTAACAGAAAAAAATGTAACCTGAAGCCCGCAGACTGAAAACCTGTTGTACGACGCGACGTACGGTTCTGTCTAGGCGTTCGGAAAACTGCGTGGCAAAACATTTGTTTCTTATTTTGCTAAACCCTACATTTATCACCCTTACTCACTTCGTACCTGTCACTGATTAGGTTTGTCGTAATCATACACGTACAATGTACATACATACATACCAGTACATTATACACGCTCACCGCGACATCTTATAACACAACGGAAGATTACATCGTACACGGATTCATGCCCAGCAAACTCGCAAATCGCCCTGGGCGTTCCCCAAGTCCCTCAACATTGACGAATTTTCGGATCATTTTTACTACTCAGGAACGACGTGCGAGACGAACAGACGCGGCTGGTACGATAAAAACAATAACACGGCAAATTATGGGCAGCGGGTGACATCCAGCGGGTTCGAGAATCCCGCGTATCTGTTTACTGCCCGTCCCTGCTACTCGCTACCGCCGTCCGCGCCAGTTAGCGTTGTACCTGTGTTGTTCCTCAATATCGGAGAGTGCATTCATGAGTGTGTGAATGCACGTTGTTTTGCCTGCGCCTGGAGGACCTAAAGTCATAATACCATGACGAACACGTTGAGTTTCATATAACTGCAAAAAACAGCCATATTAGTTTACCAAAATGTTTTGATTTCTGCATCTTGTAATGTGCGCACAAATTGTGTTCTTAGAAAGTGTAATATACCTGAATGATTTTCAGTATCCAAGGAGGATGATTTATAAGTCCGGCTTGATCAACTTGCTTCTTTATTGCGTCTTCTAATTCATTGTAAGTAGTCTTTTCAAGTACTTGGTTTGGGAAAAGGTCGGCGACGAGAGAAATAAATAGTGGCTCATCTTCGTCGATTAATTTGGACAAGTTCATATCTCGGAGAACTCTCATGACAATAGTGCTTTCATTGTCTTTACAATTTACTCTTTTGACGGCACCCAGTGTGCGAAGTACTGAGAGGATGTTTCGCAGTCCAAAATCGTAGTGAACCTGAAAATATATATATTTAACTCGTAGATTTCGGTTAGGTAAGTATGGAGATGAAGGAAACGCGTACGATATACACAATACACGTATATTCTTTAAAAACATGGGCACGTACAATACTCATTAATACGTAAATAGGTACAATCTCGGGATGCGCGCGAGCCGCGGTGGCAAAGCGACGTGGGCGCGCGCATGAGAGTTCCCGCTCGACTGGCGCGGGCCGGTGGCGGACGGCACGGCGTCGTAGGGGAAGCATTGGCGAGGTGCGGGGAAAATGATTCGCTCGCGATGTACCTATGCAGCCGGGGCGCTGCATGTGTACCTCGTTATATCCTCCCCCTAAAATCCATACAAACGTCCCGTGTATGGATTATGCGACAACAACTTTTCTCGGCCTACCTCTCCTTCTTTTTTCCTTCACTGGAGGAACTGCGTCGCCTACGAAGGGGGTCAGCTGAGAGACATGGTACCTACCAATGGACTCGCTGCTGCGGACCTGCTCTAACACATACGTTGTAGGACTCGAAATCTCCTTAATTCTGTAAGGCCCATCCCTTTTAGGTATGAACTTGGGCGTCTGATCGCGGCAGGTGTCATTCGCGCCTTGTGTCTTCAGGAGAACGAGATCTCCGATAGCATAGTCGGGAGCTGGTCGACGGCCTTCGTCAGCGTTTCGCTTCTGGGTTGCTTGGTTCCTCTCGTGGACATCTCGAGCGTCCAACAGGGCGGACGATAACGTTTTCAGGTATGGGGTGAGCGTGGTCACCACGTTGTCACTCTCTATGATGGCCCTCATATCCGTGACAGTATCTGCGGGCGCGCGAACCTCGCGGCCGAATGTCAGGTATGCTGGCGAGTATCCTGTGCTGCTGGTGACAGCGGAGTTCATGGCGAAACGGATGGCGGCGAGGTGAGCATCCCACGTCTTGTGATCTCGCCGTACCAGAATCGCCAGTTGTGGCTTAAGGTCACGATTCTTTCTCTCTACAGGGTTCGCCTGTGGGTGGTATCGCGGGGTCAACGACTGAGTGATACCGAACGAGTGACAAACCTGCTGTACAACCTCACTAACAAATTGTACGCCATTGTCGCTGAGAACTCGCCTCGGTACGCCGTATCGTAGAAAAACTTCATTGACTAAAACTTTAGCACATTCCGGACTGGTAGCGTTACGTAGTGCGAAGAGCTCGACCCAGCGAGTGCAAGTATCTTCGACGATCAAGATCCACTTGTTCTTATCAGCTGTTTCCGGCAATGGGCCAAATAGATCCACGGCGATCACTTCGAAGCGCCGGGTAGTGGCTGGTGTTTGGAGCAAACCAGCTGGCTTCTTATTGTCCGTTTTGTAACGTTGGCAATCGACGCATCGTTTTATATAATCCGCTACAGACTGTTTCATGCCTGGCCAGTAGTATCTAGCTCTCAGGCGATGCAGCGTCCGATCCACGCCAAAATGGCCGGCTGTGGCGGCGTCGTGATAATCAGCAAGAACCTTGCTGCGTTCATGCTCGGGTACAACAAGACATGCCGTCTCCTCATCAACTTCTTCTGGACCATAGCGATACAGGATGCCGTCAGACAGGACATAGCCTTTATCGGACCAGCCTCTCCCCCTAAACGGTTCCTGGGGTTCCTCCAAATCCTTTATGATCTCCAGGAGTGTCGGGTCCTTCAGTTGGTTTTCTCTAATATCACGGGGGCTCCTCGATGGTAGGTCAACCTCGGCGAAGCAAAGGTCGCAACTCTTCTCGTCGGCGCATGGTGGTCGCGAAAGCGTATCGGCGACGGCGTCGGATCTCCCCGGTGTATATTCGATCCGCAGATCAAACTCTTGGAGGGTAAGGGCCCACCTAACAAGGCGGCCACTGGGTGACTTCACACTCATGAGCCATCGTAGGGGTTGGTGGTCAGATTTTACCACCACTGCAGACCCTTCGATATAGCCCCTGTACTTGGTCACGGCCCACACGACTGCGAGGGCTTCACGCTCCGTCGTTGTATAGTTCTTCTCGGCGGGAAGGAGCAAGCGGCTTGCATACTCAATCGGCCTCTCGTCTTGGCCTTCCCCTTGCATTAAGACGGCGCCTAAGCAATATCCGCTGCTATCCGTTCTTAATGTATATGGTTTCGTTTCATCTGCTTGTCGTAATATGGGTGCCGACACAAGTAGTCTCTTGATCTCTTCGAAAGCTTCCTGCTGACTCGAGGACCAAGTCCACACGGCATTCTTCTTGAGAAGATCGGTCAATGGTTTAGCTATTCGGGCGTAGTTAGGAATGTAACGCCTGAACCAACTAGATGTTTGCAGAAACGTCTTCAAATGTTTCGTGTTCTGCGGAGCGAGCATACCTACGATGGCTTCTATCTTGTCCGGGTCAGCTTGTATACCCCCCGGGACGATCAAATGACCCAAGAATTTCACAGAGTCGCGTGCAAAGTGACTTTTCTCACGATTAATGCGGAGGTTGTACATTTCCAATCGGTCGAACACGGCCTCTAAGTCTTGCAGGTGCTGCTCAAATGTATCGCTCAAGACGATAATGTCATCTAGGTAAGCTAATATAGTAACATTCGATAAACTTTTACCAGATTTAAACCTATCTACTAAACGTTGAAACGTCGCTCCGGAGTTTCTTAAACCCATAGGCATTCTTTTAAACCTAAATGTACCTAAAGGAGTTACGAACGCGGTCATATCTCTATGCGATGGTGTGACACCTACTTGGAAATAGCCGGATCTTAGGTCACAAGTGGTCATAAAATTTGACGTTTTGGCTGCATGTAGAATGTCCTCCATTCTTGGGAGCGGATATCGGTCGGGCTCTGTGACTGCATTCAACCGGCGATAATCGACGCAAAGTCTGACTCCTCCGTCCTTCTTAGCGACCGACACTACATTCGCCGCCCAGAGTGACGTCACGACGTTCAATTGTTGCATACGGTCTGCGTAATCTTTTCCGAGTAAAAATAGAAACTACAGTAATTTGTCAAGTTTTTTTATTGTAACACATCATAATCGGTGCTAGGATCAGTATCGTGAGTTGGTGTGAAGTGTGTGCTAAATTAAGTGGCTTTTCTGTACAATTGATTAAATTGTACGCGCTATTCAAATCACGTCTACCCTAAACACTCATAATTAATAACAGTTTATGAAACTTAGTGCAATTTCATAGTGAAATCATCACAGTGTGTACGCGTCTTTACTACAAGGTAGAGTGTCGCCCTATGGTGTGAAATTACCATTAACGCACCATAAGTCGCTAAGTCATTTAAATAATAGCGCCATCTAGGCAATCATCATTGAACTAGTTGGACGGATCAATAATTTGCGTAAGAGCAAGCAAACTGCAACATGGCTAAGTGCGGTGGTTGTGGCAAGTTTTTATCGCCGACAGAGGCCGCTAAGTGCGATAATTGTAGCGCTGTATATCATCGCGCATGTGTGGGAGTACTCGCAAAAGGCGCCTTAAGTTCCCCATGGCACTGCCCGGAATGCAAAAAAGATATTATAAGGGACAATCGGGCAGAAACGCCGGTCAGAGGAACGGTACAAGCCCCACATAGCAAAAGTGCCATCGCTCCGGTGCATAATATTACACCACCTCGGAAATCGCCGGAAGCCTCAAATTCAGCTTTTACAATGACTGAACAACTGAAACTGGTAATGGAGGAGTTCATGCGCACTATGCGGCAGGAATTCCAATTCGTCCGAGATGATCTTGCTGATCTCAAAATTGCATTAGGCGCCTGTAACGAACGCATGAGTAACTTGGAAGCACGGGTTTTGGCTATGGAACAAAAACAGGCACAGTCTCACCTCAGCCCAGAAGTGAACGACATAATTGCTCAACTAAAGAGCGATATAAACGACCGAGACCAAGAGTTACTGGCTAATGATATAGAAGTTGTAAACCTGCCGGAAGTCTCTGGAGAAAACCCAGTCCACACAGCGCTCCTTGTGGCTACTAAACTTGGGGTTAATTTGGAAGCGCGGGATATTGTGAGCGCTGAGCGAGTTGGCCCTAGACGTATAAATGCTGCGGATCCGGCGTCGTCGGGGGAAGCTCGGACAGCTCGACCTCGCCGTCTTGTTGTAAGACTTACGAGGCGTGATTTGCGGGACGAGATGCTGCGATGCGCGCGAGTGCGTCGAGGTGCCACCTCTGCAGACCTTAATATATCAGGTCCTGTCGCCCGCTTCTATGTCAATGAGCGCCTGATAAAAACCAACAGGCAATTATTTCGGATGGCGCGAGAGACTGGTAATCGTTTTGGTTGGCGTTATATATGGTCAAGACGAGGCCGTATTCTTGCCCGCAACAAACCTGGAGACAACACTTGTGTCATCCGATGTGAAGCTGATATCGGGCGAGTTTTTGGCTCTACAGCTGAGACCAGCACTGAATAGAGGCACCAGGCTATGTGCTGTCACACTTTTATTACTTAAATTAAGTTGTTTAAAAATTAGAGTTAAGGTCTTGCTTTCTTTATATTTACCATTTACTATATACTTTATTGTCCTGTCAATTTTTAAGTGTTTTCTTGTTACATGTATACAAACATCAACTGTGGATGGTGTGTGTCCCGGAACAGTAAACTCAATCAGCCATATATATATTAATAATATCAAGCATATTACACATATAACATGTTACACTGCACACATTAGTACACATTATTTACATCTAATTACAACTTCTATACATAGTATACACTTATTTAAACAATGTCACTTATATAATCTAAATGCAATCAAAATAAAATACTTCAAATACCTTTACATTAGAAAAAACATACAACAACACTATACTTACATGAAATTACTAATGAAATTATTTACAATATATTATATACAATATCTTAACCTATAATTACAATGCCTAATATGAACAATTATCTTAAAGTCGGTTTTATAAATGCTGGATCCTTAGGTACTAATCATGATGAATTTAGTTCTGTTGTCCTTACTCATGGTTTTGATATTGTTGCTGTTAATGAAACCTGGCTACGACCGAACGAGGAGGGGCGTGCGCCCGTGGTACCCGGGTACCGGCTGCGACACACACCGCGTCCGACCACTGTGCGTTCGGGCCGTGGCGGTGGAGTCGGTTTTTACCTGAAGCGCGGCGTAAGCGCGCGCGTGTGGTCTACGCCCGCCGACCCTAAGTACGAATCTGTTGAGCAGATGTGGTTGCTTTTATCACTGAATAGTAAGAAGATAGCAGTGGGCACAGCTTACCGTCCACCTTGGTTGGACATCGACCTATTTCTGGATGCTGTCACTGACACTGTGTGCACGCTTGGAAAATGTGATCACTATCTATTAATGGGTGATTTCAATATAAATTTCCTGAATAAAACTGATAATAAAACCATTAAACTAAATGACTTCTTACAATACCTAGGTCTCACTCAGCTGATCACATCCCCGACACACTTTACAAATAATAGTGAGACACTGATTGATTTAATGTGTACAGATCTCAATAGTAGTCATACGAGTGTGGAACCGTTTGCATCATTGCATGGCCATTACTTCCTTGTGGGCATATTTAATGTTAAACGAGATCGCTATAAACCAGTCACTGTTACTTACCGATCCCTAAAAGATATATGTATAGACAGCTTTAATGTTGATATGTCCAATCTAAATCTTGAGTTTATCTACTCACTCCAAAACACCAATGACATGGTAAATATTTTTAACCAATGCTTAATAACGCTATATGACCTTCATGCACCACAAAAAAAAAGTACAATAAAAGATAGGTCCTATCCTTGGGTAACAGAAACCATAAAAATTATGATGCGATTGCGTGATCATGCACTTACTGATTATAGAGAAACTAAGTCAGATTCAAAAAAACAATATTATAAGGAGCTTAAATCTCTTGTGGTTCGCTCTATAGACAGTGAGAAGCGTGCATATTTTAAATTTAACATTAATAATAAAATTAATAACCCTAAGGTGCTTTGGAGAAACATTAAAAGTGATGTATTACCTTCTCATAATGGTCGGGGCCAAGAACTGCCACCGCAATTTAACAATCCTGATGACATAAATAATGAGTTTTTAAATGTACCGGGTAATTCAGAACCTACATTATCATTACTGACTTATTACGAGTTCCATACGTTTGGTCATGCATCTTTTAGGCTTAGACCAGTGGACACACAAAATGTGGAACGCATTATACTGGCACTGAAATCAGATGCAGTAGGCTCTGACAATATATCACGCAGAATGCTAATAATGTGTACCCCACATGTTACTCCACTGATCACTTATATAATCAATAACTCATTTATGTCGTCAACTTTTCCAGATATATGGAAGATTGCCATGGTAAAACCATTGGAAAAAAAACCTAATCCAACAGAAATAGCTCATCTCCGTCCCATCAGCATTCTTCCATGTCTGTCAAAGGTTATAGAGAGGATAGTTTGTCGCCAGCTAACACAGTATCTGGAGGAAAATGGAATCCTACCAGCACTCCAATCTGGATTCCGAAGGCAGCGCAGCACAACAACGGCTCTACTGGATGTTACAGATAATATACTGGCAGCCCAAGATAAGGGAATGTGTACACTCATGGTCCTGCTAGATTTTTCACGAGCTTTTGACTGTATCATCCCCACCCTACTATTGTCTAAAATGCGTTATTATGGTTTTGACGATGCTACTTTAAAATGGTTCCATAGTTATCTCAGTGATAGAAAACAGCGTGTTGAATTGCGGCTGGCAGATGGCAGCTCTCGATTATCTCAGCTCTCCACATTGCAGCGAGGTGTGCCACAGGGCTCCATCCTGGGCCCTATATTGTTTAACTTGTATTGTGCAGATATAGTGAGCAGCTTGCATGTATGCAGTTATCATATCTATGCGGATGATATTCAAGTTTACATCTCCTTCAAGCCAAATAAGTTTCACCAGGCTGTGGCGGATTTGAATGAGGACCTGAAAAGGATTGCAGATTGGTCAGGAAACAATTGCCTGGTTCTTAATCCAATTAAAACAAAATACATGCTATTTGGGACAAAAGCACGGTTGGACACCTTACCTTCTTCACTTAATGTGACATTGCTGAACCAGCCAATAGAAAGAGTATATGAAGCCCGCAACCTTGGACTATTTATGGACAGCGCATTGAGATATGAACAGCATATTGCTAATGTGGTTCAAAATTGTTTTTATCGCCTGAAAACACTTTATAGAATTAGACCATTTTTGTCTGTAAAGTTACGCATGCAACTCGTTGAAGCATTGGTACTGTCCAGACTTAATTACGCAGACACTGTCTATGGACCGCGATTGCTGGCCCGCACGAATCGGCTCGTACAGAGAGTACAGAATGCCTGTGCCCGTTTCTGCTTCTTTATCCCCCCGAGATCTCATGTGACACATTACATCAACCAGCACTCGTTGTTAAAAATGAAGTTGCGTCGCAAATTGCATCTTGCATGTGTCCTTTTTGGGGTAATCAAATACAAGCAACCTACATACTTGTACAACAAGCTTCAGTGGATTTCGGGTGACAGGCATGGCTCACGTAGACAATACTCACTACAGATCTGTATCCCGCGGCACAAAACTGCAGCTTTTAGAGGTACTTTTCGCTACGCCGCGGCCAAAATTTGGAACAACGTACCTCCGCCAATCAGACAATCTTGTAGCCTTTACACATTTAGGACACGTCTTCGTAACTATCTTTTGGAATCCCAACAACAACTGGGTGATGTTGATGTTAATTTATCTATAATTTTATAAAAATAGAACATGTGACACTTTTGCCTACGTGGCATAATATTCTCTTTGTACGTGGCATTCTAACGTAGTGTTTATATTGGTTTATATTCTCTTTGCGTGGCATTGTGGCAATAGGCAAAGGATTGCGTTTTACACAGCCTTGTCATTGTTATTTTTATATTTATATTTTTTTACTTTTGTTTATTGATCTAGTTTATTATATTTCAAATCAGTTGTATGTATTTTTTTTTTTTCTATTTATTAAATAAAAAATTATTTATTTTATCGACACACGTACACACACACACACACACACACATACTTACGCACTGAACGCAAATTGTGTTTCTTTTTTATGTTTTTCTTTTTCGATGACGTTCCTCGAGGGGTTCTAGATGAAAATCAGCGCCAAACAAGTTATTGTTTGGCATTATGCTGATCTAGATCCTTTTGGCTCTGTTGTGGTGGGACATATACCGTCCACACGTGGTGGATCCTTGTTTAAATCCAATTTTGTTATTTTTTTTTTTTTTTTTTCTTTTAATTACTCTTTTTATTGTCTCTGTGTTGTTTTATCATTGTTAAATTGTCACCACCCAATTTGTGGCCAATAAATGTTTTCTTTCTTTCTTTCTTTCTTTCTTTCAAGGGGACTCACATTCCTCGATGATTTCTTCGTCGAGTAGTTTTTTTAATTCTCGCTCTAATAGCGCTTTTTTTCCTTGCGATAGTCGGTAGGGTGGAGAGGCTATGGGTTCCTGTTTCTCGCTGACCTTGATGTGGTGCTCAGCATACTCGGTCGGCGGTCCGTCTGCGGCGAAACGGTCAGCCTTCCGTACCAACAACGCGTTCAACTGACATTTCTGGTCAGTTGTCAACTTTGTTCCCTCTTCATCACGCAGCATATACTTCGAGGTATCGACTCCCATCAGCTCTGCATCTTTGCACGAAGGTTAGTCGTATGACGTCATAAATTGGTGTTTCTTATACGGGGCGTCGGAAAAATGCCAGCTGCCCAAATGTAAGTCTAATACTACTTTAGCTCGCATGATGAAATCTCTGCCGAGTAATGTCCTCGTGTCGGCGCCGGGGAACACTATAAAAGTCGTAAGTATACTTCTTCCTTCTAACATCACAACGGTGTCGCATGTTAGTGCCGTGCGCACCTGTTGCGATCCGTCGGCTAATCCTACGGTGCGGTGTGTCTCACTGAACTCAACTCCGGCACGTACTAACAGCTGATGCAACATTGGACCTGCGATACAGTGCGTAGAGCCGGTATCTAAAATAGCAGCACCTCTTTGTTCCACTACTTTGATCATTACTGTCGGCCGAGCGTACTCTACGTTATCTATCTGTGCACTTTGAAAATTCATTTTGCTGGTATCCTTACATGTATCGCACTTGGAGCGTACCACTCCCAACTGACCACAGCCGTAGCAACGGATTTCGGATGAGGACGGTTTAGTCGCGGTATTTTCGACGGACTTACTACTACTAGCACTACGCGATTTATTGCGACACTCAGAAGTGTCGTGACCGAAAAGTTTACAATAACTGCAACGGGGTCGTGGACGCTTTGTTTTGTTAATAGGTACATCGCGAGGGGGGATTGGAGTGATGGAAGGGTCACTTACCTCCGCCAAAGCTTCCTCCACTAACCTGGCCTTTTCCAGTAGGTCTTCAACGCTGTCCACCGCGTCCCGTAACACTCGTTTCCTTAACTTACGGTTTAACAGTCCATAAATAATGTCAACACACATTTTTTTGGGCACGGAATACGGAAGTTTAGCGATTAAAGCGCGCACTTTAGACACAAACACATCTGCACGTTCACTGTGTTGTTGTTCGGTGGCGAAGATGTCCCGAAATATTTTGTGTGCAGGTCGCGGCACACCAAACATGCCGCGTAGTCGTCGCAGGGCGTCCTCCCACGACGTCACTGATGCTTTGACGCCTTGCCACCAGACGGCGGCCTCGCCAGTCAGCAGCATCGGAAACCCCTTCAACGCGTGGTCGTCATTCACGCTCGTGCACTCCTTGTAGATCTGCACGGCATCGATGAATGCTTCGACCGCGTCCGCGTTCTTAGCCGATCCGTCGAAGCGCGCCGTGCACTTCGCGAAGTTGCCATGCCTGAGCGTGGCGCATGAGTCGGATGGTGAAGCCGGGGAATTCTGGGACTCCTCTTTGGCGAATATCCTCTCCATAAGCAGCCGATTCGCCTCGATCTGGCTGCGCGTGATGTTGGCGACTAGAGACTGTAGTACATCTTCAGTCATCGTTATGACTGGTGTCTGGGTAAGTTGCTCATCGTCCGTATCAGCTGGAGGGTTGTCTAGATTCGCAGGCCGTTTTGGCGGCATTTTTCGTTGAGTCGCTAGACCGTGTTTTCACGACAGCAAAATGGCGCCGAGTTCCGGGCGGCAACGTATGAATAAAATAAATAAATAAAATAAAATACTTTATTCATCACGTAGGCGAACATAGTTGCACTTATGATATGTCAAGATACATTCAATTAATAATAAATAATATGTGCCGTACTTTCGCCTATTCTGCCGTTCCAGGCTTCTTCCGCAGCGCTGGTAAAGGGGAGGCGTTTCCTGGGTCTTGGGTAATCTATTTCCACAGGACCGGGTCGCCGTCGCAGCGTTGTAGTGCGAAGAATCGGAATTGAAAAAATGGACTTGCCCAAAAACGTATAATGGTATTGCCCGCGCGTTGGGCGTCACTTTAACTCGTAGATTTCGGTTAGGTAAGTATGGAGATGAAGGAAACGCGTACGATATACACAATACACGTATATTCTTTAAAAACATGGGCACGTACAATACTCATTAATACGTAAATAGGTACAATCTCGGGATGCGCGCGAGCCGCGGTGGCAAAGCGACGTGGGCGCGCGCATGAGAGTTCCCGCTCGACTGGCGCGGGCCGGTGGCGGACGGCACGGCGTCGTAGGGGAAGCATTGGCGAGGTGCGGGGAAAATGATTCGCTCGCGATGTACCTATGCAGCCGGGGCGCTGCATGTGTACCTCGTTATATATATAGGATTATTTATGTTTTATACCAGTTTTGAGTTTAATTAGATGCACATTCGAGATTATGTGTTACAGCGTATTACGATTGTTTTAGTATAGGAGATTTTACTGATACAACGACGTTGTGTATGCTAGTTGTTTCATTGTAATTCACAACAAGAAATTAGTAGTATAATAAAATTATGTAGTATAAAGGTGTGGCTCGCGGCTTCACCCGCGTGAAACCCTTTCCCGCTACACTCCCTAAAACACAGTACGATGCCAGCGCCACCTACTTACAGAATCAGATTAAATATAAATACATTATTTCCCATGGGAGCAAAATACCGGGAAAAAAGTAGCCTATGTGTTAATCTAGGATATGATGTACCCGTGTGTCATTTGCATACAAATCCGTTAAGTTGTTTCTGCGTTTAATTCTAACAAACATCCAAACATTTTCACAATCTTTCGCATTTACAATATTAGTAAGATCTGATACGTCTTATACATATTCGGTTTGAAGAACATTGTAGCCAGTGTAACTACTGGACATAATGAGACTTAACACCTTATGTCTCAGAATGACAAGCGCAGTGGAATGCCACACAGTACTTTGTAACTCAAGGTGCTGGATGGTGTTTCTACTGTTTATGGGTGGTCGTATCGCTTACCATCGGGCGAACGGCATGCTCGTCTCGTCATTCTATGTAATAATAAAAATCGTCCCAGCGTATACTTCGAGGTCAATTATTTTGCATTGTACTTAAATTGTATTAAAGCT
Source organism: Lapara coniferarum (assembly GCA_949316025.1). Lineage (NCBI taxonomy): Eukaryota > Metazoa > Arthropoda > Insecta > Lepidoptera > Sphingidae > Lapara > Lapara coniferarum. The sequence continues at coordinate 22,260,442 of OX438933.1, read as the reverse complement.
ATATGTATGTAATATAGAAACGAAAACTTATTAGAAATTCGCACGTACTACGACAATAGAAACAGTTGAGTATTGCTAATAATAATACTAAAATGAAACTAAAATTTAACGTAAACGCCGTTATTGTCTATAAAGAAATTATTTTCTATTACAATTAATTATTTTTAAATTTAAAATATCCAACATCCGTAGAAGAACGAATGTCGCCGAAATAACCCATTACCCAACGGATTAGCAAACTAAGGTGGCAGTGGGCAGGGCACATAGCTCGTAGAACTGTCAACAGATGGGGTAGAAAAGTTCTCGGGTGGAGACAACGAAATGGCACGTGCAGCTTGGGACGTCCTCCCACAAGGTGGACAGACTTTGTAAAGGTCGCAGGAGCTCGCTGGATGTAAGCCGCTTCTGACAGGTTGGTCTGGAAATCTTTGTGGGAAGCCTATGTTCAGCAGTGGCCTTCTAATGGCTAAAGAAGAAGAAGAAGAAGTATGCAAATTATTCATATTTATTGTTCTTAGCTAATTAAGAATTGTACAAAACAAAGAAAAGAACAACGAATAGTAATCTCTATAGAGTTTGCTATAGCAAACCTTAAGGAAATGACTGTGTGTTTTTCGTTGTATTATAAATACGAAAGTTTGTGAAAATGTTAAGATGTTTGTTAGAAGTAAACGCATAAAAATCTGAACGGATTTGGATGAAATTTAGTACACGGGTAGACTATGTCCTGGATTAAAACTTGCAAAATCTATACGATGTTTTAACCGTATGTCTCAATTTTAGTCTTAACGTACAAATCAGCCTGTCAATTGTCGTTTAGGTATGTCGATGAAATTCGAATTTATGACTATGGGATAAAACTCAATATCTACTATATTTGTTCATGTAATTGACTTTCGGGTATGGTTGTATTTTAATTTTGCAGTCGACTCCAAACTAAATTGTTTTAAATAATAAGGGAATTTAAGGCATGATATTAATATATTTTTAAAAGTAACTATGAAGTATTTATATTAAAGAAAAATATACCTGCTTTGTAAGTTGTTCTTCACATAACTTGTACAGCGTGTAAAATTTCCTAGCAAGCGTTATATTCTCTAAGAATCCACAAGAAGCCAGCTTCACTCGGATGATAATTTGTCGATCTGGTACCATCATAGCCACGGTTCGAAATTGTATTTTCAAGTTTTCAGGAAGTTCCTTCCGCCCCGCATAACCTGGATTCTATGATACAAGATAATCAGGATTACATTTAAAAAAAAAACTCGTAGGTATTTCTTGTTTCTTAATACATCAATGATTCTAGGACTAAATTTAATCCTATCCGTATAAAGTTTACAATAACTGTAATAATTATTTGCTATCAATTTATTTTAATTCTCTATAAGAATTTCGAAGATGTATGAAGTCTGCCAACCCCCACTAGGCGAGCGTGGTGGACTCAGGAATAAACCCTCTCAGTAGTACAGGAGGCCCGTGCTCAGCAGTGGGCAGTATTATAGTATAATACAGGGCTGGTGGTAGTAGTAGTAGTAGTAATTTTTTTTTAAATATTTTTGTAAAACGTACTGAGACAAATATATACTTGTGATTGGGATCGGCGTAATGTATAAATAATAGTTTCTTACCATAGTGATGAAAATACCGAACTCGGGGCACATTTCCGACATGTCTCCGTCGGTGAAGAGGAAGGTCTTCTTCTTTTCCTTCTTGGCCGACAGCACGACCGCCACCTGCTGCGCGGCGACCGATAGCACCGGCAGTTCAATACGGTTGAATTCGTCGAAGCACCCCCACGAGCCGGACTGCGCCAGCCCTTTGTATATACGTCCTAAGCCCCTGAGAGCAAGTGGTTGGTCAGTTGTCAGGTATCCAAAAACAAAAACTTCATTATTTTTTGTGTAGGTTAGCAAATCAACTATGAGTTTTCTTTTCGCATCAAATTCGATCTGATCAGTCTGTTATGGTTGAGTTTTGCCATTTCGTAGTCATAAGACTTTGGGGTTCGAATTAGTTATAGGAAAATCTTTCGGCTTACCAACTTTACGTACGCGACCAGTCGTTGATCGCGATTGTACGCTTTTCTACATAATAACAACGCACAAAAGCAACACGTGTAAATATAATGTAAAAGTAATGAATCAAACAGATATGACTTTTGAAGCTATAGAATTAAAGTCACAATACCTGTAATCCATTTGGTCGGAGCAGTTAAACACGACGACGTACTTGGCGAGTGTTTTACCCATGTCCTTGACAGTTTCGGTCTTGCCTGTGCCCGCGGGGCCGCAGGGTGCGCCGCCCATACTCATGGCCAACGCTTGGGCCAAAGTAATATAGCATCTGGATACAATAAATATCAATATGGCAATGAATATAATTAACGTTAGATGCGTCAACATATTCTTTAATAGGCGGCACCGTGCCGGTGCGGTTACGGACGACAACTAGACACCTTCCTTCAGAGGAAGTTCGAAGTAGCCCCTAATACGGTATATAATGTTAGGGACTGGGCTCGGAGGTGGCCCGGTATTCATCACATAAATTTTATGTATAAAGGCCGACCAAATACAAAAGTCACGCACTGATCTAGGAGCATAGATTAGACTATGTTATTTGTGTTCTGTCGGTTTATACATTTATGTGACAAAAAGCGTTTATCACCAAGCGCCGAAATCGGCTCTAAGCATATGGATAGCATAGGGATGAACTATACGGTTCATCCCTATATTTATGCTATAGAGCATAGCTTGTATACATTATACCCACCTATCTGTCAATGGAGTGATGACCAGCCTCTCCGTACAGCCCAAGTACTCATTCTGGTACGTAAAATTGACGTCTGTAACGGATATCCAAGTTTTGTCTGTATCTTCTTTGAAATAGAATCTACATTGCTTGAGCCACTCGAAGTCATTCGCCGATCGGACGTTGAGGCGACACTACAATTATTATAATTAATGTCACGGAATTATTAAAAGAATTCGTATAGAGACATTAAAGCGTCATGTGATATATTTGCCTTTTTGTTAGTTGGAAAACACATTTAATTGCACTCAATGCAGAAATAATCATTCTCATCTTATTTTATTTTGAACAGTTGCCTTTAGCAACATCGTAATGCAAGGTGAAACAACAATATTTCTAATGTTTTTTTTTCCTATTTTTATTACATCGTATGACGAGACGAGTATGCCGTTCGCCTGATTGTAAGCGATAGGACCACCCATTAACAGTAGCAACACCATTCAGCACCTTGACTTAGAAAGTGCTGTGTGGCATTCCACTGCGCTCGTCATCCTGAGACTTAAGGTGTTAAGTCTCATTATGTCCAGTAGTTACACTGGCTACAATGTCTTCCAATGTGGTATGTTGAAGCTATTATAAACCAAACACAAAAAGAATCATCAAAATCCTATTTGATTTTAAGGAGGTCCTCTATGCATCTATGAAACCAAATGTGCTACGCCAAAAAAACTAATATGATAAAATTTTGGACCTATACGAATTCGGCCGCAAAAAGTCGAATCATTGATATCTGCGGGGCTAGGATGTGAAAAAAAAACACGATGCGTCTCCGCTTCGTTTTATTGTGATTGAGTGACTATCGGTATTTTGATGTTTGTGATTGATCGAGAGACCGACACGTCAGTCTCTTAACCAATCACAATAAAACGAAGCGGAGACGCATCGTGTTTTTCGTTTCACGTCCTAGCCCCACTGATCTCAGTATAAAAAATTATCGCTTAGCAGGTAAAATTTTCAACGGGAATACTACAAATCTCTTCAATTCGATTAAAAATATAAAACAAATATTTTTATAACTATAATCTCAGGGCACATATAAGAATATACCAGCATATCAAATATGTCCCTTTGATGTACGTGAATAGTGATAAGGGTCTCAAATTTGATCCTTTCGATCTTCAGTAAATCTCTCGTTGTCTGATCGATTAGGGTATTAAGCAGTTCTAAGAATTTGTTGTTGGTGTCGGCCATTATTTTCTTGTCCTGCCTTGCTTGCATCAAAGCCAGTTCTGCGTCTCTGGTCCAAATTATTTGTATGCCTAATAGGCCCACCTGTGAAACCAGTATGATTTAAAGAAGTATTGGAGTCTACAGCCAGATAATAATATAGTAATAATAAGATAATTATAATTATTATATTAGTTTGCGTTCCTGCTGTAAAGCCATTCTGCTAATGAACTATCTACATCTCTTACATCTGCTATTTTAGTCTTATACTAAATCTATTGTAAAAAAATATAAAGCTTCCTATGTCCGCCGTCAGTTCAAGATTAGGTGTTCCCTTTTAATATACCATACTTTGTTAACCTTACACTTGTTAACCGTACCCTTATAATTACAATGACTAAGTGAAAATATTGTAACCTCGAGAAAAACGCGTTTGAATCATTGCTTATCCTTAACCCCTTTCCTAATGAGTATTTGTCGAACAAAAATATTTATTTAGTTGTGATATAAAATGATTAAACTTAAAAACTTACTTCCACCTAATAGAATTATCGGTAATTACACGAAAGTCGATATTGTATTCGATAGTTTGTCACTTTTTAAATGTTTTGGATTATAAAGTCAATTTAATGGTATTTGGCACTTGCGTCATTGTAATTCTAAAGATGCGGTGCAGTGACCAATGTTAGAATTTATAATCTAGTAATAGACTCTAAAAAAATGTCTATTGGGTTCATAAAACAAATAATACCTACTAGTTACACTAGTTTCAGAAACTAATGTAACTAAAACAGTTTTTGAAAGTTTTTTTGCTGAAATAACAGAATTAAAAATTGTCACGTAAACTGTCCTTTAAATATTCAAAAGTGTTGTAATTGGTAGACCGAATCCATACAGGAAACCACCCATATAGTAGTTTGGCTGCGACTTTTACCTGCGCTGGCATTTTGTCCAGGAACAGTAGTAAATTGAAGGTTGGATCATTGATGGCAGAAACGGCATTTCTTATAATCGAATGCAAACTGCTCTGTGCAGACTGAAGCAGTGACGTCAGCCAGGTTTCTACCGAGCCCTCAGCCCGCACCGGACGCTCTAGTTTAATTTCTTCACCTTCAGAAGATATTATTGCTATCATTTTATTGTATTCTGCAAAATAAATGGAACGATATTACTAGCGTTTTTTTTTCGAGATATAATAAACTGCCAGTGTAATATTTATAGTGTCACGTGTTTATCAAGAATTGGTGCGAGATTAAGTTATAATCAAGTAAATTGTCAACTCTGATTCAATTAGGAATGCAAGAAACTGTGGTTACAACAACGGGCCGAATATATTTAAGGCCTTGGTTGGGTCGTTTGCTATCTCACGTTTTTCACTGACTAGAGACAGCTGGTTGACCTACCGTAATTCAACGCGTGTGTCACCCGATGAATATTAATTTTAGTAACCTACGTTACAAGCTTTCGGCCATTCAAACGCAAGTGATGTGAGATAAGAATTTTCTTTTGAATGTTGACTTCAAGGAAGGATGTCGTTATTGTCGGTATATTTTTTATTTTGGTAAGAAAATTTTGTGTACATTTTATTTAAATTTAATTTAAATATTAAAGTTTTAAACATATAAATTACTAATTGTGCTAGTATTGTGATGAATAAAAAATCTTATTCTACCTACCTAACTGTTAAACAAAACAAAGTCACAAGCTTACCAATATCATGGAACTTGACGTATCTGATGTTATCAAAAATAGAAAGAAGATGATTCTGTATCGTGTGTGAATCGGATGCTTGACCCAGAATTTCAAGCAAGGCAGGATCCGACACGAAAAAGAATCTCGGAAACATCGTTCTCTTTCTCTCTAAGTAGCCGCTGAGACTCTTCTGGCACAACTCCAGTTGCTCTTGTAGGTGAGGTAGGAGTTGTCTCAACAGGTCGTCACCAACGCAGCACGACACCACGCCGGGGGTTTCGTGGGCCCTTTGCATGATCTTCTGCCACGATTTGTCGATTTTTGAGAATCGTTTCGCTTCTTTGGGAAGTTGTTTTGCGATGTCGCCTCCCACGAACACCGCTTCGAGATATACCCACATGTTCTGGACTAGGAGCCAACGCTCTAAGATCTCGTTTGTGCTTTGCAGGTCGTAAAGCCATTGTTGGATCTGTTTCCTAAAGGGTGCATTATATCTGAAAATAAGATAAAGTAGTCCATGCTTACATTACATCGAATCTCTAGAATTACGGTGTCAAAAATATTACTTAAGTATAACAAACATTGAAAAAGTGTCAAACAAGTCTTGCATTATTCTTTAACATTAAAGCCGTAATAATGCAAGACTAAAATAATGTACAAAGTCAAACATACGCAAATACCCTATTTTTCTGGAGTACTTTCTTCCTATCATTATAAATATTGCCAATTATATTATTTGTCTCTCTTACCGATTAGATAGCAAGGATCCAAGTATCATCAGACTGTCTTCAAGCTGACCAATGGTTTCCGCAGTGGTGTCGCCTCTAAGTAGTAGCTCGCCGCGATTATTAAATGTTTGGAAAGTGAGCTCGTGGACCGACCACTCATTTGTAACCTGACGTAGCTTCGCCTCTATATCTTTTTCTTTCATTGCTGATATACAGATGTCCTGAAAAAATGAGACGGATGATGTAAAAAAAGGATGCGTGTACTTATGTACGCCGCGTGAGAAATTATACTTCTATGGCATCATTAAATAATAAAATATTTGAGTTGGGGGTCAAGGGGGTCAAAATGTGTTTGAGGGCTCTAGGGGGGTTAAATTGGGTTGGCGGGTCAAGGGGGGTCAAAATGGTTTTGGGAGTCAAGGCGAGTCAAAATGCATTTGGGGGGTCAAGGGGGTGAAAATGATTTTGGCGGTCAAGGGGGTCAAATTGGGTTGGGACATCAAATTTGGTTTGAGGGTCAAGGGGGTGTGGGGATGTAGGGTTGGCAGGTGCACGGTACCTACAGTAGACCCGCCGCACTAGAAGCTCTACCCTATACTCTAAGTAAAACTTGAATCACCATGCTTTCGTTCCATGCGACTCAATAATATAATAACTATACGACCTATAATGGCGACCTACAATGTCAATAAAATGAAACTTATAAAAGCAAGCGCAACAAAGTGATCGGTCGGCCCTCTTCCATAAATTAAATTTATAATTGTAAAGCGCGTTAATAGTGACCCAGAAACTGTCGAAGTGTTTTACAATCACTATTTGAGGAATAGCCACGGAGGAAGAAGAGCTTCGTGAGAATAGCGAAAGTGAAATTTTTGGCCGTATCACAAAGATGCGGTAATTTTTATTTCCCGCGTTTTCATGATACTCTAGTACTCGGTATGAGAAAATAGCTTGTTGTGGAAGATTTTTGGATGGCACATGCGTATTATTGACCAAACCACGTGCTTGATTCGTTGGTATATTGATTTGTTTTTGTTTGCTGTTTCAGATGAACTCTGCAAGGCTATGCCACCTTAGTACTACTGCGGACGAAATTTATACCGTGTATCGAGGCAGAAAAAGCATTGCGGCACAATAAAAAATTTGGGAAATAAACCATAACAAAACCCGAAATAAACCAGTGCCGCCATTGATGTATTAAAAAACCCAAAATGCAGTCAGCTTCTCAAAAACGTCAGGAGAATAATACGCGCAATTTACAAAACGCGCACATATTGCAATTAGTATAGCGTCGCTAATGTCACGGCACGGATGTCAAAAATGCCAAAATATGCATTCAATAAATGAAAAAATATTAAAAAAGGATGAAATATCGTACTTCCGGTAAGTAAAAGGGTTTATTTATTTGTTTATGTTGTTTATATGGCTAAATATAAGGAGAAATTTGTGATTTTAATTTAATTTGATTAAAAATTTTACGCAGCGGTCACATTATATACGGTAAAATTTAGTAGTCGATTTTCGTAATAAGAACAATGCATTACAACCACATTTTATTTTAGTCTAATAATACAGTTGACCCTGTCCTATTTTTAATGGAGTCGACATTTTTTCTTCATATGTTTATTTTTTTAGTTGCTAATATCATCGCTTTTTTTTCTATTATTTATAACTAGCTTTTGCCCGCGGCTCCGCCCGCATTAAAAAGTTTTTCCGGGATAAAAGTCCCGGTTTATATTTTCCCGGGATAAAAAGTAGCCTATGTGTTAATCCAGGACATGATCTACCCGTGTGCCAAATTTCATCGAAATCCGTTCAGTAGTTTTTGCGTGAAAGAGGAACAAACATCCTTACATCCATACATCCAAACATCCAAACATCCATACATTCTTACAAACTTTCGCCTTTATAATATTAGTAGGATTATGAATGAATTGTTTTTAAACAAGTCCCAAAAGTAAGAGCTTATCATTTCGTTTTTTCTTGTTTGTACACCACTTACTTCGTAATTTATGGGTCCATTTAAGTATTATTTTTTATTAAGAACATAAATAGTGCCTATATCAGAATCATGATCTTACGATAAATTTTGATTTGGATACAACTCGTTTTTTTTAATCGCTTGATGGTAGATGATATTACCGCACATAGCACGTAGCAACATCTTACACCACACAAAACTTTAAATTGCTAAGTACTCTGTGGCAGTCCGTTGCGCTCATCGCCCTGAGACGTCAGATGTTAAGTCTCATAATGTCCAGTAATTTCGCTGGCTACAGTGTCTTTCAAACCAGAACAAAACAGTGGGAAATCAATTAATTTATATCATATGGATATTGCTTTCTACTGTAAGTACGTATCATCTCGTCTTATATAAATATTGGGTAACTATCGAAATGTACGAGTTGTTTCACTAATAGGAAGTTACATTACTCTTGAGTGCTATAGGCTTATTTTTTCCTGGGAAACCTTTTTCAGGCGGGCGAAGCCGCGAGCATCACCTAATTCATATTATATGTTTTAGAGAGGACGATAGCCTAGTTGGGAATGGAACGGTCTATCGAGAAAATGTCCGGAGGTTCAAAGCCCAAGGCACACAACTCTGACTTTTCGAAATTACGTGTGTATTGTTTTATCAATTATCGTTCGCTTTAACGGTGAAAAAGAACACTGTGAGGAAACCTATATACCTGAGAATAGGAATCTCGAGGATATGCAACCCGCACTAGGCCAGCGTGGTGGACTAAGGCCTAACCCGAACCCCCCTCAGTAGTAGAGGAGGCCCGTGCTCAGCATTGGGCAGTATATAATACAGGGCTGATTGAATTGCGTTGCTTTGCATATATATTATTCTTTTTATGTTTTAGTTTTCCTCGCGACCCAATACGCAATCAAGAATGGACATCAATCGTCACCCAACAAAGATCTGAAGATTTTTTTAAGCCAAACAATTCAAGCGTCGTTTGTTCCCTACATTTTTCTGACGAAGACGTGTATGTCCCTGCAAAAGGCAGAAATCGTCTTCTTAAAACAGCTGTTCCTCGTGTAAGAGTACGTAACTATTGTCAGGCAGAAAAATGTGTTAAATAGTGTCGCACTTTTGCTCAATTGATTAAAATCATAATCATTTTTGGCAGGTTAAGACACCAGACGACCATAAGATAGTAAGTAACTACAATGGAGAACAGGAGGCTAAGTGTCAATGTATTATTATATAAAAGTTCACGGCTTCGCCCGTGTGGAAACCTTTTCCATATGTGATGTATTTTGAAAACTACGTTTTGTATATGTATCAGCGCTTACTCAGCTGAGAAAAAACAGCTTAAGCTTGGTTTATTGAATAGTTAATTTTTTTTTTAAATTCTTCTTGAGATTTTACTCAAACTTGAGATTGATTTAATATTGCTTTTAGTATACTGGTATTTACTTATCATTTTGATGTTGTTTACAGGTTTAAATACCAGGTGATGGCGGTAATACCGAAGACTCTGGCACGAGTCCAACAATTAATTTAGATAATAAAGGATTAATATCTCCTACAACTTCTTAGAGCATAGGATCAATTTTGGATTCACCACGAAAAGTTTTAATAAAAAGGCAACTTCACAAGTGCCGCAAAAGGTTGATCAGTAAAGAAAAATCATCGCCAATTTAAGGAAAAAAATTCTACGCTTCTTAAAAAGAACATTTCACTAAAGAATGCATTAAAAGTTTTAAAGAAACGATTTAAATTAGACCCAAATTTATGTCAAGACTTATCGACTCATATAAACACAACTGAATTGTTTAATTCTAGATTTTTAAGCAGTGTAACAAAAAATAAGAGATGCGCAAAGTATCCTCCGCAGGTCAGAAAGTTTGCGCTGACATTACATTTTTATTCGCCAGCAGCGTATAAATATATTCGGAATATGTATAATACCTGCTTACCTCATACAAACACATTACATGATTAGTATAAAAGGGTTGAAGCAAAACCAGGTTTCGTACAAGAAACATTTGAAAGACTTTTTGAAAAAGTTAAAAACCCTAACAAAATTTTATTATGTTCTTTAGTGGTGGATGAAATGTCAATTCGACAGCAAAAATTTGGACTGGAAAGCAGTATGAAGGTTTAGTGGACATTGGAATAGAAAAAAACGACTCAAACCAAATAGCTTCTCAAGTATATGTGTTTTTATTGGTTTCTATTAATGAATCGTGGAAAATTCCTAGAGCTTATTTTTTTATCAGTAGTTTGACCGCCGAAAATAAGACAAATTTAATAAAAATTGTAGTCGCAAAACGCCACACCGTGGGAATAAAAGCTGTCATTAACATTTGATGGTTGTAAAACAAATATATACACCATGAAACTTTTAGGCTGCAAAATGGATGATGCTTACAATTTAAAGCCTTATTTCAAACATCCCACAGCTGATTACGATGTTGTGGTATTTCTTGATGCATGTCATATGATAAAGCTAATAAGAAATTTATATGAATCAAAAAAAAAATTTAATGGCGAAGACAAACAAATAAAATGGAAACTAGTCTTACTACATTATGAAGATCTTCATGATGTACAAGAAAAACATGATTTACACTTAGCTAATAAATTAACCCATAAACACATTTGGTTCAAAAATTCCATTATGAAGGTTAAGCTAGCAACACAACTTTTAAGTCGCAGTGTGGCGAAGGCAATAATTTTTGTGATAACAATTTAAAAATTCCAAATTTCTTTTATTCGGGTTCAACAACGGAGTTCATACTACTGTTAAATAATTTGTTCGATATTTTAAATTCAAAGAATTTCAACAGCGGTGACTTCAAAAGACTTCTGAGTAGAATGAATTCAAGAGAAGTTATTAATTTTTCGAAACAGCAAAGTTATATTTAGGTACTATCGCTTTATATTATGGTCCAAAGAAAACGTACCATCAAAAACAAAGGAGAAACAAGAGTAATTTTCTCTCAAGAGAAAGTACATTCTATGTAATTGTCAAGCTAATACAGGAATTGTCGGGTTACTTGTTTGTATTGACAGTGTACAAGGTTTATATGTTAGGTATGTTGAATCTGATTATTTGTCATAATTATATACTTGCCTATAAATTTAGCCAGGATCATATTGAGCTCTTCTTCGGCAACATTAGAAGTCAAGGAGGGTTTAATAATAATCCTAATTCCCGGCAATTTAAATCCGCATATAAAAAACTTTTAATGCATCTGGAACTTGGTTCCAAATTTACGGGTAATTCGGTTCCTTTAGAAAATGTGCCTATTTTGAATTGTGGAACAACTGTGTCAAATATTAATCACACCAGCGTTGGATATCGTTTTAATATAGTAAATGAATATATTATATCCGAAGATAGCAGTCATATGACATATCATAATAATTGTGATATCCTATAAGATTCATTAAATAATTCCAGCTCTGAATATGTTAGTCAAATTGTTGGATATATAGCGGGCTTTGTGGTCAGACATTTGCTAAAAAAATTAAATGTGATATCTGCAAAGATTCTATACTAGCTCGTAATAAACTGTGGTTTCACAGTTTAATAGATATAAAAGATTTTGGTGGTCTATGTTACGCTAGGGCAGATGCTTACTCTGTATGTCATAAAACTGAGGAGATAATCAGACGAGAACAGCGCATAGATAATAAAAAAAACATAAGCAAAGCTTATTTCTGTTCCATAGTTTTGAAATGCACGTTAAATTTAAATAAATTTTCTAGTGTTGATTTCCTTCAACAACCTGCTCTATTCAATCACAAAATTAGTTTAATTAAAGCTATTATAGAAAAGTTTATAGATGTTCGTTTACATTATATCGCGAAAAAAGAAACGGAGAAACTAAACTCACATTCAAAAAGACAGCTATACAATAAGCTAAACTTATTTCAAGGAAATTAATGTGTTTTTCACTGTTGGCTTAAAGTAATGTTATCTAAAGAACGGTGCAAAGCGTGTAGTCACAGTTATAGCGAGCAAGAATACCTTCATGCTCCCTGTGGTCTGGCTATACCTGCTACCCAGTCAATAAATACTTATATTCTACCATTGCTCGTAGGCCTAGGATACCCAACAGTTTTGGATACTAGATTCACAGCCGATGCCGAAATCCCCGTGGGCGTAGTTCTTTGTCTAATTTGCATATTTCGTTTAATTTCGCTCAACCCGCTCATGTCAGATAGGACATTAGGTAGGCGTAACTCATTTGATTCATTTTCGCTTAATAGAAGATTTACTTTGACGGTGAAAAAAAAACATCGTGAGGAAACCTACATACCTGGGAAGTTTTCCATAAGAATTTCGAAGGTATGTGAAGTTTGCCAACCCGCGCTAAATATTGTTGTTGACATTGAAATTCCCGTCAAAAGTTTAGCATAGGCATAAGGGTAAATCGTCGATATTCAATGATTATTGCAAAATACCGAAATTCGTGTTTTTTTTTGCGTTCGTCGCTAATAATAATATATTAAATACTTAAATAAAGGAGCAATGTTGTATGAACATGTTTATATGATAGGTATTATACCTATTGTGATGAAATTATATTTTGCTATCATTGAGATACCGTATATAACACAATATTATATTATGACGACATAAAAACAATGTTTTTATTTTTAATTCTAATGACATTTGATCATCAATATAGATATATAATTTTCATTTATAATATTGCCAATCTCCAGACATTATAATATGTTCGGAGCAGAGAGGCTTGTCTGATCATTCTTTCTGCCAAAACAAATGCTCATGTTGTGAAACAGACAAGTGTTTAAGATTTATTTATAAATGCGTTCATAACGAAATGCTATTGAATGTATTAAATAGTACAGTATGATGTGCGTTGCACTTCATATTATGTAGTAGTTACTTGAAATAGCCAATTTTGAGTTTCGGCATCAAGCACATTGCACGTCCCGCCTAGTCTAAGCGCACTTCTTTACGAAACTAACTTTAAAATGAACAAAAAAAAAATTATGGTACGAAAACAAAATATAATGATATTAGTTATTTTATTTTATATATACATAATATCTATGTGAAAGTACGTTATTCCTTCTCGTTTGTGTATGATTTTTATTATTATACAAAATTAAATTATGAGGGCTCCCATACACAGATGGGTATTGTTCTTTGCACTTATGAGTTTTATTTAAGTCCTTATTTTTTTTGTAACTACCACAATTACACAATTATCAATAATCCATATTCTCAATACTGTCAAAAGAAAAAAAAAACAGAAACTACGACAATATTATTACCTTATTTTATTACATGGATAAAATAAATAGAATTAAAATTTAAATAACCCCCGACACAAAAATCTCTAAAAAGTAAAATAATAATAGTGTTTTTGTCGTTTAAGTACCTAGTAATATTTTGAGCCAAGCGTCCTCACGTCGGGGGACCGAACTCCGGACCAGGGAGATGAAAATACTTCTTTAGCGGTCCCCCGACGCGACGACGGTTGGGTCAAAATATTACTAGGACTTAAACGACAAAGACACTATTATTATTTTACTTTTTAGAGATTTTTGTGTCAGGCGTTATTTAATTAATTTGTGTATGTAATTGAGTAGAAAGTTGACAATATTTTTTCTTCCTTCCAGATTTTTTGATTTTATAAAGTTAAGCGAAATAATATTCATAGGACCGAGCTACGTGCGGAGTCAACACATATCCGTTGTTAAACTGAAAAGGTATTGTTTTTTTTTACAAATTCTTTTTTTATACCAATGATGAAGCTAGCAAACCGCTCGTCTGACGGGTAATAGACGATTGCCTGTAAAGGTAACACCACTCAGGACTTCGATTTACAACGCAGTTAGTATTTCGCACCTTTAGAAAGAAAACGACACAATCAAAAAAAAAATAAATTGAGTTGTCATTTTTAAATGACTAAAAACTAGTCCCTAATTTATAAAAAAATTAAATTAAAATTTAAATAACCCCCGACACAAAAAATCTCCAAAAAGTTAAATAATAATAGTGTCTTTGTCGTTTAAGTACCTAGTAATATTTTGACTCAACCGTCGTCGCGTCGGGGGACCGCTAAAGAAGTATTTTCATCTCCCTGGTCCGGAGTTCGGTCCCCCGACGTGAGGACGCTTGGGTCAAAATATTTCTAGGTACTTAAACGACAAAGACACTATTATTATTTAACTTTTTGGAGATTTTTTGTGTCGGGGGTTATTTAAATTTAAATTTAATTTTTAATTCAAACTTTTTAAATTACTTTATTCTCCATCATGGGGCCTTGATAATCAACTATCTATCACCTACTCGTTGAGCCCATCCTTATGAGCCCCAACACACTATATCTGCTATAAGTTGCTAAGGAGTTGGGTATCCCGCAGACTACTTGATGCCGCAGCATCAGCTCATGTTTACAAATGTATTGAAAGTGACAGTACACCAAATTTAAAGCCAATTGATTTTTTTAAGTTGGAAATGAGCTGATAATCCTCAAACGCCTGAACAGATCTTCATAAATTATAGCTAAGAACCATCGCAGTCACATCAGCTTTCAAACAAAAAAAAACGCGTCCAAATCGGTCCATTCGTTTGAGAGCTACGATGCCACAGACAGACATACAGATACACAGATACACACCCTAAACTCATAACTTCCCTCTTTTTTGTCGGGGGTTAAAAACTATTCGACTCCGTGAAAATCTTTTGTTATTTTGGTTGTTATGACGATTACATTTCTGACATTTGTGAAATACCACACTAAACGTGCTTTGCTTGCGTTTAAAAATCTGCTTTATGTGGTAGGCGTAAGATCGAATTTGTTAAACACAAATTCGATTCAATCTAAATTGGTAATTATTTGTTCTTTTTTTGAGTTTGATTTATCGACGACACTTATTGATGTCTTATTTGCAAGGAACTGTGCATCTAGGGTTTTTAATACATCAATGAGTGCCGCATTATATTAATTCCATCATGATTATTTCGTCACATAAATAATTTAAATATAATTTATAAATGTTTATCTAAAACACTTATAATAAAAATTATATTGCTGACTCTGAATACAAATCAAGGTTTACTTATTGCAATTGCCTCGACATAAAATAAATAATTGCGATTGAAATAATTGACTGTTTCATAACTTCTTCTAACAAATCTTTTGAACAAGGTTCTAAGTTTTTTACAAGTAGTTATAAAGTTGACTGATTGATATAAAGTAGACTTTCTTATTATTAAAAATACAGTTTTCTGACTATCCTTTTCAAAACGTAGGTGTTGATTACGCAGGTCCCATAACATCGGTTAGCCGTCAAGGTCGTGGATGTAAGCTATTGAAAGTTTATATTGTAGTTTTCGTGTGCTTTACGACTAAAGCTATACATTTAGAATTAGTGGGCGATTTGACGAGCAGCAATTACTTACAAGCGTTACGTAGGTTCATATCCCGAAGAGGAAAACCTCTCCATATTTATTCAGACAATGGTACATCGTTCGTAGGAGCCTATAATTTCTAAATTTCTTAAGCGCAATTGTAATTCCCTGTCTGAAAGCGCGGCTCATGACGGAATTAGCTTCCATTTTATTCCTGCCTACGCCCCACATTTTGGTGGTCTTTAGGAGGCGGGTGTTAAGTCCACTAAATATCATATAGTTAGAGTGCTGGGCAATTGTCATCTAACTTACGAAGAGCTAAACTCCACTTTAATCCAAATAGAGGCGATATTAAATTCTCGGCCTCTGACTCCGCTATCATCAAACTCGAAAGGTCCGAGTTACACCTGGCCACTTTTTAATCGGAAGGCCAATTACTTCTCCACCGGTTCAAGATCTGCGGGACTGCTTATATAACCGTCTGACTCGGCATTAAAGGATCGAGCAACTCAGGCATCTTTGGGAGACTCAACATTTTTGGGAGAGATGGAACAAAGAGTACATATCAGAACTTTAGAAGAGAGTCAAATGGCAGAGCGACAAAGATGATCATTTGAAAGTCGACGCCCTTGTCATTATCAAGGATGACAATTTGCCACCAATGAAGTGGAAGTTGAGACGAATAATAGCACTACACCCTGGAAGTGATAATATCTGCAGAGTGGCAGACATACGGACTGCAAGTGGTGTTTAAGAAGAGCTGCCTCGAAGATTTGTCCCCTCCTCTAGATAAACTTCGGATTTAAATGCAAGCATTCAACGGCTGCGGGCATGTTGCAGCCATCGAATCCAATGAATTGAAAACTCTTTTATAAAAGTTACTGGCTGCAATTATTATTATTATTATTAAGCCTCTTTATTTCCACATCATAATTTTACAATTCAAATGTGTGTTAGACGTGTTAGTGTATATAACTTATTTATCTAATATTAGTATTGTTAGTTTTCCTTCTGTGATGTGGATCCCATTTGGGTATAGGCCTCCTCTTTCTCCCTCCAGAAAGTTCTGTCTCTGGCGAGGGTCATCCAATCTTGACCTGCTTTTTTAACAATATCATCAGCCCACCGTTTTGTTGGTCTGCCAATATTTCTTTTCCCTAGTGGCCCTTTCCAACATGTAGTTTTTGTGGTCCATCTATTATCCTTACACCTCGAAATATGACCAGCCCATTGCCATTTTAATTTTAAGGCCTGTGTTAGCGCATCAGTTATTTTTGTTTTTTGCCGGATCATTTCTGACCTTATTTTATGTATTTTCCTGATTTTCAGTATACTTCTCTCCATTGCCCTCTGTGTTGTCCTTATCTTTTCTTTCACTTTATGTGTATAAGCCCATGTTTGACAACCATACAATAAGCTAGGCAGAAGACAGGTATCAAATACAGTTTTTTTCATGTTAGGCGTATAATCTCCTTTTAGAATTTCCTTTAGGGACCAGAATTTGTTCCAAGTTATTTTACATCTTCTTTCTACTTCTTCTTCATTGTTCGTTGCACTGAAAGATACCTGTTTCCCAAGGTATATGTATTTGTCCACATATTCTATATAGTTGCCATTTATGTTTACAGGAAGTTTTTGGCTATTCGTAATTAATTTTGTTTTGGAGGCATTCATCCCAAGTCCAACTCTAGCACTTTCTTGACTAAGCGAATATATCATTGTTTCAAGTTCTTTAGATGTTTCTGCTAGTACGACAATATCGTCTGCGAATCTCAAGTGGCTCAGATAAACGCCACCTACATTCAATCCCTTATTCTTCCAATCAAGTTTTTGAAAAACATTCTCTAAGACAGCAATAAATAGTTTTGGTGACAGAGGGTCACCTTGTCTTACTCCCCTTTCAATTCTTATTTCTTCCCCTCTGGCTTCTAGTTTCACTCTACTTATAGCGTTGGTGTATGTGTATTTTAGAATATTTATATACTTTCTGTTAATGTTCAATGATGCTAGTTATATTTTGTGTTATAATGTCTTGTCTATGTTTTTTGTAGTCTCTCTTTATTTCTCTGTTGGTTTGTTTAAACAGTTGTCCGAGTTTCCTTTTCATATCCTTCGTTTTATTTTTTGTGCGTATAAGTTCGGTACGTCTTTTTATTAATGCAACTGTCGTGTCGCTAAATATTTTATTCTTATTCACTTTCTTTTCTGTGTGATTCAGAGTTGAACTTGAGGTTAATGCTAGTTCCAGAGTGTCATAGTAGTCTTGGACATTTATCGGTTCTTCAGCTTTTTTGACAAATTTGTAAGATCTAAGATGGTTAATGTATGCGTTAATATCTTCTTGGGAACGTGGGATATTTGGGGTTGATTTGAAGTTCCTTCTGCTTTTTTTCGGCATGCGCAACCTGACTGTGGCTCTTAAAAATCTATGGTCAGAGGAAAAATTTATGTTGTTCAGTATTTCAAAGTTGGTCACCACTTTTGGAGTGTTTGTCATTATATAATCAATTTCGTTTCTGTGTATGTGGTCTGGGGATTCCCAAGTCCATTTTTTGTTTGTTTTCTTTTTGAAATATGTATTCATTATAGACAATCTGTATTCAAAAGCATATTCTAATAGTCTCAAGCCTCTTTTGTTTCTTACTCCATAACCATATTTACCCATTATGGGGTGTTCTTCAATTTGGGCCTGTCCTATTTTGGCATTGAAGTCGCCGATTACTATAACTTTTTCGCCGGCTAGCTCATGTGCCTTTTTAAGATCATTGTATAATTTTTGAATTTCTTCTTCACTTGAGCTATCTGTTGGTGCATATACTTGGATTATTGATAGTCTAAGGTCATCAAACATTAGTTGTAGTAGTGCCACTCTTTCTGAGATGCCAGTGAAATTGGTTATGTGTTTTTTTAGAGCCTTTTTTATCAGGAATCCTACTCCGTATAATCCCTTTGTTTGTCCAATATAGCATAGAATGCAGTCGTTATACTCCTCAATGTTACAACCCATTCTTCTTACTTCTGAGAGACCTATTATATCGTAGTTTATGTTCTCCAGTGCATATAATAATTCTAGATATTTTTCTGTTGACGATAGAGACCTTAAATTGTATGTACAAATTTTCAAAATATTATTTTTGTTCCTTGTTTTATTATTTTTAGAATTTTTAGAAAGAGGGTGGTGGTCTACTTTCCCACGAGGACCAGTCGGCTTGGGAAATAGTGTAGTTTTGTTTGTTGATTGCTGTTTATATACATTTTTTGTTTTATTCCGGTGGCTGATGCCATTATCCTATGAGCTGCATTCAGATGGGAGAGTGAATGATGACAGAGAGTTGCTTCTTCCTCGCATCACATCGAACGCATTAATTCTATTTGTTTTTGAGGATACAAACTGTTTTCTGGCTGCAATTATTATGTTTTTTTTTGTGTTTAAACTAAGAATATTGTTTCTTTTCCTTGTAATTCATAAAATAAAATTTGGTTTCAATCTTTGTAATTCAATGATTTTTACATTATTATTTTCCAACACAAATATCCATAGTTAAATTACGATTTTTAACATAATTATACCTAGTATTTTTATTAGATAATGTTTCATAGCCCTGAAATGTCACTTTTACAATGACATTAGTTTGTTAAAATGTTTAATCTCGGATTCCATTTCAGAGTTTAATCGTAATAATCATGGATCAATGTCATGTTACGTTTTATTATTAGAACAAATATCTACATTCCACACATTACTTCCTATAGTTACCGATAGTCGAAGTCTGTTCACGTATGTGCTCTCGTAGTAATGCTGCGGATAATAAGACGTTGTGGGATCGGGATCAATGCCATGATTTGTAATGATCGAAAGCTTCTTATATCCTTCTGGAAATCTTATAATCTGTTGTTCCGGTTGACCTAATTTCAATTAAACCATTTAACGTTCAAGTCCATTCATTCAAATTAACGTAGTCGCTGTAGATAAATAACGAAATTAAAATTATGCTCTAGTTGTGCCTCTGCCCCTTATAAAAGGCTTGAGTGCGTGAGCCTGTATAATTAAAACTGATCTGACAGCGACTTTTCTGCTGAGCAAACTGCTTACCTAACTAAACAAGAGTTAGTTTATCGCTGGTGTACATTTAATGGTAAGAATGTAGGGAATGCTATGTACCAGGAAAACATGACGCAGAGAAATCTTTGAATAACGTCCATGTATATTTGTTAATATGTCTAATCGTAACACACGGCAAAGCTCCTTAAAATAAGATAAAAAAAATCTAATATCTAGCGTTGGCGGTATTATACGTAAAATAATCCATGGATGTTTGTTATCCAATACCATAGCAAACATCCTTGGCATCTCTGCTTTCCTAGTAAACCTGAGCGTATGAAATGGTTAAGTAAATCAAATCTTGTTTTCGGATATCACGATTTTATTTTTCTCTAATAAATCAATATTTACTAAATAAGTCCCTAATAACTGTTTATTAGGGACTTATTTATAATCAGAATAAAAAACCTGTGTTTTTTATTAATATATAAATTTTAATTAGTTTTAGAGTTACCAAAAGAAGATACACTAATCATCATAAACAATAATTATATCAAACTATAGAAAAACAAAGTTCAATGTTCCCCCGTAAACAGGCAACTACAACAGCATACAATGAGTGGCTTACAAGAATCATAATTATTTTAAATAAATTCATAAATCTATAGAAATGTAACAACAACAATAATAGAATATATAGCCGATAGCATACAACAAAAACAAACTAGTAATAAATAAAGTAAATTAAAGTAAAATATCATCAATTCATGTAAAAGAAATCCCATCAAAAACATAAATGTAAAGTAGGAGAGCCAAGTTCAATACAAAAAATATGCTTGGTTGTGGGCTTCGCCGCTAAAAGGATGCAGATCTAAATGAGTGTCAAGTTCTATGCAAAATCCAAATATATATTTATAGGAACAAAATAACACTATGAACAAGTATTAAACTCTATTTCTTTGTTTTATTGGATACCTATAACAATTGCTGTTATTAAAAAATGTGAGATCTTAAAGTAGGTTAGATTTGATTTAGCCAAATCCGAAAAGTCTTTTGCGCCTTCGTAAATTTGGATCGTGTGCCGAGGAATAATCTGTGGTCAAAGTTGTCATTAACATATGGTACTGAGGGCCGCCTGGTGAGGGCATTGAAATCTCTGAAAGAATTACGAAAGGTTTTATCGGGCGAATGTGTATGATACGGACTGAGGGAATGCCAATAATCGGCAAAAATATATGATTAGAACTAGGAATGGGAAAGAGGTGAAAGAGGTATGTTATTATCGTGGCATGTTGCGCTCAATCTCTATCTGTGTATGAATACATAACTTGTTAATTTTTATTTTTGATAATTCGCTTACTTCATTTTGATAATTCGTTTAATCTCAATAAAAAACGAATAAGTTAACACAACGTTCCTTGATTCTGAAGCGATACGAAGTTCGCCGGGCCAGCTAGTATTAAGATACAGAAAATTCAATCGTTGAGTAAAAAATAAATTTGAACCATCCCAACACTTTCGGTAGGGTATTTATTTAGCTTTTATCAAACGGAATAACTTATTGCACGATTGTAGCCAGATTTATGTGCTACATTGTTATGGATTGTAAATGATCTATAGACTGCATAGCATTAGTCGCAGATTGGATTATGGACCAAATATTGGTTAAATAAAAATATTGTTTTGGGTTTGGATGCACGATGTGGATGATCTCATAAAGTGACTACCAAGTACCAAGAGTATCGATTTTATAGACACCAACTATAACCCTCCCGTCAGTCACATTCTCCAGAGTGATACACATTATAAGTTCGATGTATATGTTGAACAAGAATGATGGTATAATACAAACTTAGAAGTCGCCAGTACTATATTGTAAATTATTGGACAAGATGTGTCATCTTCCCGTAATCCCACAGCGCTCAATTCGTATAGGCGCCTTAGAATGTTTAAGAAATGTTTAGGGTGCCCATTTTGAGTAGTGTTCTCGACAGATTCGGCCAGTTCACCGTTTTTGCGAAATTGACAAGGCAGATGTTTGTTGGCATGTTGCAATTTCAACCTTTTCAATAATTTGACGAACAATCAGAATCTGTTTTCAGATGCTCCTCCCCTTTACAAATGGGTCTGCTATGGTGCAATTTTATTCTACAGATATCCTTTCAGTGATTTTTTCAAACTTGTTATATTACAGCAATGAAGATATAGTTATTAACACTTCTTCTTGAAACATCTTTACGGGTTTACCGTTGGCCTTACTCCTGCAAGTATACATGTTAAATGAAATACCATTACCTAATTGAAAAATATTATAAATAATGATCTTTGAGGGAGGGCTATGTTCAGCAGTGGACGTCGTCATATGGCTGATGATGATGATAAATAATAAAGTCCCGTTAACATCTCTGACCTACCACAGTAGTAAACTGAATGAAGAGTTAACCAGTCGAGACTCGAGAATAGTACCATATAAAATACTATAAACTGCACAACGCTAACGCTAACAACTGGTGAAGCTCTAAAGCGTGGGCTGGAAGTTTCCCGACTTGCACCAGGAAATAATGAATTGGAAGGGATCGATGAATGTACAAATGTATGGGTTTGTGTTTGTGAAGCACACGAGAGAGAAGGAAACACTAATTTGAGTTGAAAAGTGTGAACTGATAGTTTTGCAAACTTTCCTAGCAGCTGTAGGATATTACTTGTTTAGGATTATATTTTAGGCAACACATAAACAACTGCGTCGAATGTGGAGATGAAGAAATAAAATAAAAACAAAAAAGTTAAGTTTTTTTTAGTTTTTACAACGATAAAGTACGGTGAACTTCACAAGGCGGGTGAAGCTCTAAAGCGTGGGCTGAAAATTTCCCGACTTGCACCAGGAAATAATGAATTGGAAAGGATCGATGAATATACAAATGTATGGGTTTGTGTTTGTGAAGCACGCGAGAGAGAAGGAAACACTCATTTGAAGTAAAGTGTAAACATCCATACTCGATAGTTTTGCAAACTTTTCTAGAAGTTGTAGGATATTACTTGGTTAGGATCATATTTTAGGCAACGCATAAACAAGTCCGTCGATTTTGGAGATGAATATAACAACACAGCGACGACGTGTGAGGTCGACAAAGACGCGTCAACATAAATTCGCTACCAAAAGATAACCATCTACTAGTGATGCCGACATCGACCCTGATGTCGCTATAGTCGCTCCAGCTTTAATAGTCGGAATTGATACAGTTTTTGATTCAGGTACAATTCCCAGTAGTTATAAGAATTCTATAAATGGAAACATCCATATGACATGCTGATACTACAAGATCTCAAGTTCAACTAGTGCAGCCACTTTTCGCCATGCATTTTCCGTCCCATGGTGTAATGGGGGGCGAAGCAGCTATCGCCATATCGGACACAAATTCCAGATTCTGGGCTGAATAAAAATACCCGATAACACTTTGCCCGTCCTGCAGATGGAACCCCAGATCTCAGCATTGCAGTCGTATCATAATACAACTACGCTATCGAAGCAGTACGAACATAAAGAGTACTTAAATACTGAAATGCATTTTCTTGAAAATCTATTGAAATATCAAACTCCGTTGGAATATTTTTCGGTTAGGATCGAATATAAAATATAGAAAACGGCCGTAAAAGCAGATACATTTGCACTAGAAATGCATGATGACACGCGAGAAGATTCTCCTTGATCTTATGATGTTATGTCACACTATAATAATTTTTGGTGTAAGTGATGTAGGCACACACCAACCCTAAGTAGCTTATGCTTAGCGACTGAAGAATGAGACGGAAATGAGTATACTTGCGGTCAAATATACGGACTAAAATGTACAACAGAGAGATAAATAAATCTCAGCACAGTCTGCAAAGGGTCGAAACTTTTTACGTGTTTGTATTGGACCCGACGTGGGCTAAAATCCGATAACTTGTCATTAGGAATTCATGACCACCGAGGAGATGTTTCTAGGTTTTAGTTCTGATCCGCAGGTTGTAGTTGCCTGGCAACTGTCGAGCGAAACAAAAAATAGGTCCTATCTAATGTGTTAAACAGTGCAGATGTAGGTCATCTACGTTCTACTTCAATTTATGCTAGGTTTGCAATGGGGGTTGTAAAACGCACCATCTATGTATGCAGTGTACATCCCACAGAAAAGAGAAAGAGAGTACATCCTGAATTAACTCTATAATATGTTATATTTAGTAATTTTATAAATATGATGTATGTAACCAGGGTTCATGGTTACGAGTGTTGAGGGCAAATTAGCTAGCGTGAGCAAAACTATGTATGTAAATAGGTGCGATGCCACCAGGGTCTCATCACCAATGAGGAATTCGACACATTTAGCTCACGCATACTATGAAGAGTTGCACGTGCCAGAAGTATGGGCGGATACTTCGCTGTTGTCTGTATGTATCTCAATAAACGATTCTCATACAATATTGCACACCAGTGCAACATGCTTGCTATCGGTAGGGGCCCCAAAATTACAGGAAGTGCAGTCATAGCATTAATTTGTCGTTGTTACCATCATTTATTGTACATTGATATTTATGGTTTTTTTTTTTTGCATCAATGGGAACACAAGAAGATTTTTAAAACTAGTTATCGATATGCTGTATTTTATAAAACTTGTTATAAAATACAGCATATCGATAACTAGACTACAAGTTGTAACTAAAAAGTATTTTATTTTTAATAATTTTCCCATGCTGATTACCGAAATAATTATTATAAAGCTAGTTTCGGTTTTTTAAACAAAAAATTACAAGTTTATTACTAAAACTAACAAAACGATATTTTAACACGCTTTTATTTCTAGTCTACTTCGGTGACATTTCGGCAAAGAGTCCAATTTTAATCGGCTAAGAATGAGATGTTCCACTTGCCCTGAAATGCCCACAAATAATAATCATTTCGACTATATGCACACCTTAAATAACACAATAGAAAATATATCAAGCTGGCTCGATGATACCAACCTAACCGCTAACATAAATAAGACAAAAATAATTCAATTTAGAAATTACAATAACAAAACAAGTAGTTTAAAAACAAATTATCGAAATCAAGAAATTAATGAAGTTAATGAAATATTTTTTTAGGTATTACTCTAGACGACCACTGCAACTGGAAAGCCCATATAAAAACAATTTGTAACAAGACCAATCGATTTCCATACGCACTCAAAAAAAAATAGGAAATTAGCGTCTGAAAAGACTGCCTTAATGGCATACCATGAGTATGTTGGATCCATTCTAAGATATGGCATATTGTTATGGGGCAACTCTACAGACATAAGTAGGGTATTCTTATCGCAGAAAAAGTGTGTAGGGCGGCTCTGCATATGCAGAGCCGCGCCACTAGATTCTTGTAGACCCCTGTTCAGAAAATTAAAACTGCTTATCCTAACTTCAATATATATACACTCATTTGCAAAAAAAACGGGCGGTTTGGATTTTAATTATTTTTTAAAAAAATACGGTACCAAAATGATTTCAATCACTTGTACATGTTACTGGCCGGTTTTAAAAATGCCGTGGTGTTTAAAACAGTACTTTCTAAATTAAAATTTTCGTTTGATGCTCGTTTTTACAGAAAACTACTTTTTATTCTACATTTTTGGTGCGAAGTTCCAAAAGATAATATCGGTTTTCATAACTTTTAGTCAATTTTTATGAATTTATTTCATATTCTTAATTGTCAAAGCTTCATTTATTGCTGTTTAGCTGTCTCAATAATGTTAGAGAAAGTGGTAAAATCTACAAAAATTATTGCGCTGCTCGAAGAGGGCTGCAGCCAATGCTTCGTGGCTCAGAGGCTAAGTGTGAGTCGCTCGACGGTTCAAAGGACCTGGCAGCGGTATCAAGACACCGGTTCCGTCGAGAGAAGGCCTGGTTCTGGAAGAAAACCATGTACCCAACCACGGGATGATCGTTTTCTTGTGAGTCGCGCATTGAGAAATCGCAAGTCTTCGTATGTGGACCTTAAGAACAACCTCGAAGAAGTAAGAAATGTGCATATTAGTCTATGGACGGTCAGGAGGAGGCTGCTCGCGGCCAATATACGCAGTCATCGCCCGGCCCGCGGCCCTAAGTTACTCCGTGAGCACAGAGTTGCCAGGCTTAGGTTTGCTCGAAATTGTGAGTCATGGACTCAAGAAGACTGGAATAGGGTATTGTTCTCCGATGAAGCCAGGATATCTCTGTTCGGTGAAGATCGACGTCGGCGAGTGCTACGAAGACAAGGAGAACGCTTTGCAGAGGCTTGTTTTGAAGAAATCACACCTTATGGTGGGGGCTCTGTTATGTTTTGGGCAGGAATAAATTCAATGGATCGTACAGAGTTAGTCTTCATTGAAAACGGCTCACTGACTGGACATCGATACATAACGAAAGTTCTTATTCCTCATGCACAACCCGCATTGCCCGCTTTAGGCGAAGACTCAATTTTTATGGACGACAACGCTCGCGCCCACCGGTCTGGCGATGTGGAAGCGTATGTGCAAGAGGTCGGCATTCGTCGTTTGGATTGGCCAGCTCGAAGTCCCGACCTCAATCCTGTAGAGCATGTCTGGGACGTTCTGAAACGACGCGTGAGATCAGTACAACCGGCTCCGCAAACCATCAGAGAGCTGAAGAATGTGATTACCGCGGAGTGGGAACGTATTCCGCAAGCAAGTATCCGGGATATCCTCGCTAGCATACCCAGACGAATTCAAGCTGTGATTTCAGCTAGAGGGGGTCACACTCGATACTAAACATTTATCTGCTTTTACTTTATTAAAGAAAAAACAAACAAAAATCTTTGTTAACTTTTACTTCACGAGCATATGCACTACTAGCGAGCATACACTACTAGTGAACTTTAGCATTAAAACCCATAAATTTTATCAAATTTTTATGATAATACTGACGAAAACGATTATTTGCTTATTAATTTACAAAATTGTGAAAGTAAAACTACCTATAATTATCAAACAAACCAATAACATTTGAAATGGTTCATTGCTTAGGTGCCCGTTTTTTTTGCAAATGAGTTTATATACTAGCTTTTGCCCACGGCTTCGTCCGCGTTAATAAGTTTTTCTGGGCTAAAAGTACATAAAAACCTTCCCGTTGAATCACTCTATGACTATGACGTTGATACAACTCTTAACAAATAATGCATTAATTTCGACCAAATTTGATTACCATAAAAACAGTTCTAGTGAGTTAATCTTAAAAGATAGACATATACTGTCGCGGCCATTTTTTTAGATCATTTCAAGAGGAATAATTCTTTCATACATATATTTTTGGTATCTTGAACCGTTTTCGCAGCGCACGCAATGGAAGACCTCAAGGATGAATAATTTTCCCCGTTTTTTCACATTTTCCATTATTTCTTCGCTCCTAATAGTTGCATCGTGATGTTATATAGCCTAAAGCCTTCCTCGATAAATAGTCTATTCAACACAAAAATGATTTTTCAATTCGAACCAGTAGTTCCTGAGATTAGCGCGTTCAAACAAACAAACAAACTCTTTAGCTTTATTATATTAGTATAGATATTAGAAATTGCTATTCTTATCAAAAAACATTCCGAACTATTCGAACAGGTAGGCAAAAATAATAAATACACTACAAGAGATCCAACCAAACTAAAGCTAAATTCAATGTCAACCTGACCATTCAATGTCAATGACCATTCAAATATATAACAAAATTCCGAAAACTTTTCGAGAACTGCCCTTCACCTTATATATTAAGAAATTAAAGTGGCTCATAGATAAATGTTTCTATATAAACCAAGAGTTTCTGTCATATAAGGATAAATAACTGTAAAGTATAATTGTAAAGTGCGCAATACCTAGACCATCCCTCTATAGAAATAAAATTATATAGAAGGATTTATGTTGTAAGCAGACAGTAGATGTATTTATAATTATTTTTTTTGCATGCCGTTGAAACGGTAAAACATGTTGCACATTGTATAATTGATTTATATTATGTTTAACACCTTGTTACATACCATGTTTAGAGCAAAATAAATTGATTTGATTTTGATTTGATTTTCCCTGATAACGTTTTTCCATGTTTGCAATATACCGATGAAATCACCAAGAATCCACATGCGAATGAAAAAAGGTGAATTTTCAAAGACTTGTTGCAGCCGTAAGAAAATTAATCTAGTAAATGACTTTTACTTATTCAGGCTGAGTTCACACGGCTTTACGCTGCACTTTTTTGTTCGATTTTAAACGTACAATGAGCTGGTTGTTCACATGGTCGATTTTAATTTGTACTAAATTCGAATAGCCGCAATTTTCACCCAGTTATCACAGTGAGTACAGGCTTGGTTGTACTTTTACAATGGTATCGAAGGCGCCAACAGTTTCGCCGCCGACGAAACAGAAGGTTTTGGGTACATATTGTAAATTAAGAATTAGTACGTACTAAAATATTTGAAAAATTTTACGATAAATTTAGTATCTATGAAAAAATCTATCTTTCATATCACATCTACAAGGTGTAAATTCAAACTTGTCGGTAAGTAATTATAGCGTTTGCTGTTCGCGATCACATCATGATTCCACAGCCTCATTTAGGAAATGCACACGAGTGAAGAGTTCACATATCTTCCCTTTCACTTTTAACGCACCTTGGAGTGCATTTGCGTGGGGTGTAACTTGCACCGTCTTACCAGAATATTGTTACGTGCTGGGGTTCGAGATAAACAATTAAAATGCCGGTATTGTGATAAAACACCAATTAGGACTTTATTAGCACTGGAACATAACTAAATTAACAAAAACACTGCACTAGATACAGCTGTAATTGAATGCTCAAATACATTTATTAAAATCACTTACTATACGTTCAAACGCAATCCACAATATTCGCCTCGAAATCGCTTGGAGTTATCGCTCGTAGTCCGCTTATAGCTCGCTATTATTCCAGTTCCAATGAAGTGTCGTGAGCTGCCATCTGAACCCTGGGGGGATATCTTGATGGACTTGTTTGGGTCCATAACCAAACAATGACTATATCCTAGTAATCATTGACTATTACAGTCGCTATATAGAGAGCAAAATTACCAAAACCATAACAAGCTCTCAAATTATAAAAATCTTGAAAGAAGTTTTAATCGACTAGACTGATAACAGTTGACAGTTCGTTAGAGAAAAGTTTAAGGGATTTTGTCATGATTGGAATATTAAACTTTTTAGTAAGGTACCATATAGGCCCCAAATGAATGGGGAAGTGTAGCGACAAAACAGAGATATTATTAAACGACTCAAAATTTGCTCTAGTGAAAAAAGAGATATGAGAGGAACATTATATGAATATCTAATGATGTATAAACCCCCCGCCCCCATTCAGTAACTGGTAAGACACCGGCAGTGTTTTTTTTTGTTCAAAAGGATGAACAGGGATAAAATACCTATGGTAAAAGACACAAACAAGTTGGTAGATGAAACTGAAGTTAGAGACCGGGACAAGTAACAGAA
Organism: Lapara coniferarum; assembly: GCA_949316025.1. Taxonomy (NCBI): domain Eukaryota; kingdom Metazoa; phylum Arthropoda; class Insecta; order Lepidoptera; family Sphingidae; genus Lapara; species Lapara coniferarum. The sequence goes on along the minus strand of OX438933.1, from coordinate 22,231,143 downwards.
AGAAAAGGGAAGGAGTATGGAAACCAGGAAAGAAGAGCTGAAAATTTAGAATTGACAGAAGGAGACAAGATGTATGTTAAAGAAATTGAAAAATCTAATAAGTTCTGTACTACATTCAGTTCTACACCACATATAGTGGAACAATCTATAGGAAGAGATACTAGGAACGAAGAAGCCGGACAAAGACTGCGAAAGAATGTGGTTAATTTAAAGCGTACAAAAGGACAATGGAAAGTAGTAGAGGACGAAAATCTGTTCAATGAAGATCAGACAGTTAAAAAATAAAATAAGACCTTATTAATTACAATTTTATGTTGTTATTAAGCTTTTGATTGGATGATTGGTTTTACGAGCTTAATAAGAATAAAAAATTGTAAAATAAAAAATGTTAAAAAGGAAGGGATGTAGTGTTTGCATCAAAGACATTAAATAGTACAGTTATAGAACTCTTTGGTTTGCATCTTTTTATTAGATACTATACACTGTCTCACGTACACCAGTACAGGGGGTTGCCGTCGACTGCATGTCCTTGCAAATTTGCAACAGGCAAGGACAAGCAGTCATTAGTAATGTTTAGTATGCCGATGTAAATTCCATAACTATAAATTAATGTTTACTAAATTGTTGAATGTTTTTTTAAATATGTGACGGCTTCCGTTCCAGTTACAGGAGAACAGCTGATACAGTGTGACTGTAGACGAGAAGAGGCACACTTAAGACTAAGGGCAGTATTAATAAATCAATCTCAATTTTGAGTTACATCTCAAGTAGACATAATGTATTGAACTATTCATAAACTATTAACTATTAATTATTAACTATTCATTTTCATAGTTCAATACATTATGTCTACTTGAGATGTAACTCAAAATTGAGATTGATTTATTAATACCGCCCTTAGTGTCCTGATATGTGCCCTTGTAACATGTGTGCATAGTGAATGGTTTTTCCTGTATTTTACATTATCATGATGGCTTTGGCTTCTCATTTTATGAGAAGCCAAAGATATAGAAATCCAACTACTGGTCAAAGATTCAACAAGTGGCCATCATACATAAAAACGGTTTTAGTAGAAATAATGTCAGTAGCGCAAAATGAGTGGAGAGATTGTTTCGATTTTATTTGCTATGGACGTATAACAACAGTCTAACGTAGGGGGAAATGCAGAAAATGGTACTAGGACAACATAAATTGTAAGATATTTCTTTAAGCGTTCTGGAAAGTTGAAACTACCGCCATGTCGAGTACGGACCTATTCACAGCTATTGGGTCACAGAGCAGGACTCATTCTTTTGATTGATACTAGTTTCAACAGATGACTCCACGGCTATGGAAAACCCTCAACTTTAATTCACAGATGATAATAATATATATGTTATTCTTCAAATTGGATGGATAGAATGGCTCTGTGAATTGTTGAGACAATGAAAAACTTAATATTGCTAATAATTTATAACCTTATAATAAATAACTTACTTAATAGGATTACTTAGAAGTCGTCTAAAATCTGAAAACTGTGTTATTTTTAAAGGCTGCCCTCATCCGCGCCACATGGAACACTGCAGACAGTTTTACGATTTTGATATTTGAAGAATTACTAGCTCTTATTAGGTGTTTTGTTTTTAGTTTTCTGATAAAAATATTGGCAGTAATAAGTAATATATTGCAATAGGCTTTACGACAATTCTGCGTTTTCCAAATGTAGCACGCATTAATAATAATTTTGATTTACTTGATAATAATTTTACTTACGTAGTTTTAGCCACATTAAGAAGAGTATCATGAGTCATGTCTCAGATTCAAAGGATGGTCATGAATTTAATTTCACCCAGTGTATTGTGGGAACATGAAGTAAATATGTATACGACCTCAATCTATAAAAGCCAAGCCAAGCTTAAAATCTATTAATGGTGCTCTCATTGATAAATTAATTATCATTAACATCATAACAGTCACCAACAGTTAAATATTCTAATTATACTGATCTATAAGATGTTGTAGCAACCTGAAAACGTACAAGCTGTTTTTTAAGCCACAAAGATTATGAATCAAAGACTAAAAATATAATATAAAATACAGTGTCAGTAATTACTCCTTTCATCTGCAAACTTAGTAATACCACAGGTGCAGACACAACGCCGATGAAACTAACAACGAATTCAAGTTGCATCAAGCCATCACTGTAGAGATAATAATATGAACTCCTAAATGAAGTGTGCAATATGGATTATCGATGCACTAAATATGCATTATTTGTAGGGCACAATCCAGGGGGCTTAGAATGTGAAAAAAAAACACGATGCGTCTCCGCTTCGTTTCATTGTGATTGGTTGGGAGACTGACGTATCGGTCTCTCGATCAATTATAAACGTCAAAATACAGATGTGGTGGGTATGGTTAGGGCTGCCATCCGTCCGGATTTGTCCTAGTTTGAAGGGCGTCCTATGGCCGTTCGGCAGGGGTTTTTAAAAAGTGTATATTAAACTCTGATAAGAACTGGCCAAGTCAAATCTAACCTGCTTTAAGATCTCTAATTTTTAAATAACAGCAATAGTTATAGGTATCCAATAAAGCAAAGAAATAGAGTTTAATACTTGTTCATAGTGTTATTTTGTTCCTATAAATACATATTTGGATTTTGCATAAAACTTGGCACTCATTTAGATCTCCATTCTTTTTGCGGCGAAGTCCACAGTCAAGCATAATTTTTGTATTGAACTTGGCTCTCCATTTTTACATTCATGTTTTTGGTGGGATTGAAAGTGTACAACTTTTTCTCAATTTATACAGTTCGCACAGACGCTCTCAAGGAATTCTGTGCAGCTTCTGAATCTGAATTCAAGCATCTTTTATTTCACTCAAAAACACGATGGCTAAGCCTTTTCCCGCAATCGAGCGGTTTTAAAAAATGTACGAGGCATTGAAAAGTTATTTTGAAAGCTTGGATAGACCACCCGTATTGATAAAAAAAAATTTGAAGACCCACTATCAGAGGCATATATGTTTCTCGTTCATTCAGTGATGTACGTTTTCCATGGAAAAATCGAAAATATGGAAAAAAGTGATAACTCCATTATCGAAACCAGAGACATATTTGCGTCTCTGAATAAAACGTTAGAAGACAGAATAAAATAAACCTTTCTGCCTCAAGGCACAAAGTATTTTGAACAAACAAGATCAAAACACGAAAAAAGGGGTCATAAACAAATATACAGATTTTTACAGAGAAATGAAATCCTACATAGACAAGTGGGAAAAACCAAAGAAAGACAAATTCAACTGGATGATGTTGCCAAACATCACTGATAATACTCCATGCCCATGGTCTGATGTCGAAAAAACAGTCCTATGCCTCAAGGAAATTAACATTGAAATCGATGACACGTAGCTGATTGACGAATGGACAAACTTAAAAGCTTATAGCATGAACCTTAGTGACGGCGATAAGCTTTTAAGCGCAAACCAGCTGAATTTTTTTAAAACACCTAACGCCCATTTATTTTCTGTACTGCATAAAATCGTGCAGTATTATTTTTGTGTACCAGCTCACAATGCGAACGTAGAGAGAGTGTTTTCGCTAGTCACGCAGCAATGGACGAAAGAAAGGAACTCGCTAAGACACGGTTTCTGCTCTGATAAAAAACAAGTACAATTTCAAGGACCTGAGTTGTTCCGACTTTTACAAATTCTTGTTGAATAAGAAAGATATTTTAGCGAAAATTGGGAAGACTGAAAAATACCAAAATAAGTAAAAAAAAATTGATCTCGTTAAAATAAAAAGTTTTGGCAGTTACTTAAGTTTAATTTACAATTAACAAATGTTATAGGTATTTCACTACCTAACTAGAAGACTGAAAATACCATTGCCGTAGTTTATTTGAAAATTATAAAGTACTAGCTTTTGCCCGCGGCTCCGCCCGCTTTAAAAAGTTTTTCCGGGATAAAAGTCCCGCTTTATATTTTCCCGGGATAAAAAGTAGCCTATGTGTTAATTCAGGACATGATCTACCCGTGTGCCAAATTTCATCGAAATCCGTTCAATAGTTTTTGCGTGAAAGAGGAACAAACATCCTTACATCCAAACATCCAAACATCCTAACATCCAAACATCCATACATTCTTACAAACTTTCGCCTTTATAATATTAGTAGGATTATAGTTAATTAATTAGTTATTAGTAGTATCATATAATAATTTGATAAATGCCAAAAAAAGAGTGATTCTAATTATTTTTGTTACCAATTACCTCAGAAAGAGTGTTCAATTATATTAAAAATGCCTATTATTTATTGCGGTTACATACGTACCTAATTCTATTTTAATAACAAGCTGTATAAATGAACAAAAATTAAAAATTTATAACGTTTTTATTTTTGTAGCAAAAATCGAGGTATCAAGGGAATAACCCATTATTTCGCCCAAATGTCCGGGATTTTTCCCGTGTTTATCCGGCGTCGGCAATTTAGGTGATGCTAGCCCTAGGTATGGTGTGTGTTATATGGCAATGAATTCCATTAAACAATGCACAAATTTGAAATTGATCCTATATTAAATTGACACAGGAAAACTCAAGTATAGAACCGGGTGTCGAATAATATTAGTCGATTGAAAAACATAGATGAGGCAAGGGCAGAATTGTTTGAAACGACATACAAATTCTCGGACACTGATATACTCAAGTTAAAAAAAGGGTACTTATGTGTAGCTCTACTGGCCTATTTCCATCTACGAAGATGATATTGTTTAAATCCTACCGCACGCATAAACAGGTATCATTTATTACGAGAATATCTATTTAAAGCCGATGCGGTAGTGACAGCGACAAACGCAAAACTGACTAGCGATAACACACGCGTTTGATTAGAAAACTTAATTATACTCGTCCAACCATTTATGTAACTTTTGAGAGTTCAGTTTCTAATAAACTGGGAATGTATTAATGCGTTACCGATTCGATTTATTTGTAACAATCGATTTCATTTATAAAGAAGTTTTCATCGATAAAAAACATTGAAATCACGGAGGATTGAAATCTTTGCTCAATATTATGTATTGTTTTATAAAAATGCCTAAGCGCTTAAATGTATATTTTCTGTATATAAATTTATTTTGTAGGTAGGTATATGTGCTATATACAATATAACTTTTCTGAATATTTAACTAAACAAAATTATTTAACTTTAACAGTTTATTTTATTGGTTATCATATACTTACGAATATACGTTACGAGCAGGTAGATTGGGTCAAAAACAATCGATTTTATCCCATGAAGGCCTATCCGAAATTCGATAGGTCTTCGAGAAATTTAAGATTCATTGAATTTTAAGGTAACTCACTTTTAAGACAGTTTAGGGTTTAGCATACAAGCTCAAGTGATCTTGGAAACAGTTTTTTAGTTTTAGGGATTTTTTTGAAGTCTGGTCATTGCATTATTTGGCGGGTCGCATGATTAGTACTATAGCTGGTCTACAGTCATGATTTTGATAGTTCGCCTTTTGAATAACCATAACAGTTACAATCAGTGTTATACAATTTGAGAAATTAAAAAATAATCTTTTCGAATTTTAATAAACATCATATATTTTTCTAAACTTTAAAGGACTGTAGAATAAATAATTCACTGACTTACTTTACAATCTATGTATTACAAAAACTGCCTGTAGGTATTCATGGAAATCTTCCTTCCACGACTCGTTAGCGTTGTAGTGGAATAAAGCGGCTTAAAAAGTATTCGAATCGACGCAGACAGAAAATCGAAATTTGTTCTTTTTCCCTCAATTACGTATATATCCCTTTATACAGGTATAGATGAGCTATTTTGGCATGGACGAAGTAAAGGTAACGAGAGGAGTAAAATGTTGCATGAGGATTTAACTCTTAATTTTACGATGTATATCCATTGATACATTTCTTTACAGACAGGGGGCCCTTAGTCCCTGACGTTGTGGTGTTCGTTGACTTATCTATTATAGTTGATCAGCGGATGTCGTGTCCACTGCCTCAACCAACCTAAATCTATCTGAAACTAGCTAGCAGTTTAAGCAATTTGACAGCTACGAATAGGAGATGAAATAGGCAAGTCTTTTCCTCCTTTAAATAAACAATTTTCAACATTAAGACCGGGTTTGTTCAACTGTACTTATCTTTTTGTCAGGGTGCTATTAGAGCTTCGAGTGCTCCAGGTGCTGCGAGCGTGTCCAGCCTAATACGACCGTGACAAAAAGATATCTACAGTTGAAAAAACGGGGGCTACTTGTCAGTGTTTAACCAATAGTTGAGTTCACCAAAGTGAACTAAAATGAAAGTGTGAAAAAGTAAAAATTAAGTGAACTGAAATAAATTTATGAAGCAAAGGAAGCGTAGCCTAGTAGTAGAGCTTCAATCATATCATTCTGAAGGTCCTGGGTTCTTCCCAGCGCTTCTCATTCGAATGGCACCATTTCCATCCAAAAAAATTATCGTCTTTTTTGTTACTCACACAATACAACTTCATTGACCAAAATAAACTTCTGAAATAGTTTATCAGTAAAACAATATAGTAACTTAGAAGCTTAACGTGGAAATTAATCTCCAACTAGTCTACCAAAGTGTTAATATATAACAAGCAGTATTACAAGGTAGCGCTAAGCGGAAATAATAGAATTCTGAGGACGAGCATACGAAATACTGACAAACCATTAGGATTATTTATATGTGCTTAAAGGAAAGCCAACGATCGATTTCAATCCCGGATGTACCGGTGTGTAAAATTATTGGGATAATCTCTGAAATAAAATTGAGGTAAATAAATCCACATTTACTTCATCAATCAATTGCGTTCGTGCGAGCGAAGCCGGGGACAGTTACTAACTAGTCAATACTAAATAAAATAAAAGACTCATCTCGATTATCTTCAGCGTTCTTCGCGATCCCGCAACGTTGTATTTTATCCGCAACAAAACCAGGAGAGCATAAAACACCACGAGACTCTCGGCGCCGTAACCTTTTTGGGCTTATGTGAACCTTATTCCTCTTAGCTAAGGTGTGAAATAAAAGAGAATATCTATTTCTGACGATATGGAAAATATTATTATTACATAGATTGGTGATATCGTATGTCTAGAATTTACAAAAATACGTTTCAAAAAGTCTGCAGTTGCTGAACATTCAGAACAAGGCTCCAAGCATTACCTTAGATTTGACAAACCACAAATCCTTGCCAAAGAACACCGATTCCTACCTAGGATGATCCGCGAGGCTATTGAAATTAAAAAACATCCAAATTTCAATAGAGAAGATGGTTGGAAGCTTGCACAAGCCTGGAATCCAATTATACATATTATTAAATCGGACCCCAAAAGACCAACTCCCAGATTTCAAGACACTGTGAGCTCTTTCTGCGTAGATCAGACCGTCAATAACAACTAATTTTAAAAAAATTGTATAATAAAAAAATGAAGGTAGATATTGTAACATTAACTTTTCGGACCACCAACACCTCAGTCCGCCCCGTGACCACGAAGTGCTGAAAAGCCTTCGAAACGTCGGGAGAATAATAAAATATAAATTAAAAAACCGCTATAAAATCCGCAAAATAATTTTATTTTAATGTCTAACATTCGCGTAAATAGAAGAAGTCATTAAGTAAACACTATCCCTAAGAAATTCATAACAAAATTAAAGAACACAATTAGATAAATTAGGTTGGTAATTTGGTTGGTATGCTGATGTAGGGTGTATATAGTGTTAGGGACTCGGTGCAATACTCGCTCGGATGATGCCATACCCCGCGTGTCGACATTGGGCCGTAAGATCGGTGAAACGAACATAACTTGTTTCTCTGACCCCCCAGTGGTGGAAACGATGATGCGTTTTTTTTCCCGCGAAAAAAAAGTTGTGTAGGCTTCCTCACGATCTCTTCTTCACAGTTAAGTAAAGTGAAAGATTATATTATTAATAAAGCATAGACACATTAGTTGAAACAATTAAAGGTGTATGTATGCCTTGGGTTTTAAACCTTGTGCACATTAGTCTAGGCGGTTCGTTCTCGCATTCTCACCTAATATATTTATTTATTCGTGCCAGGCAAGCGAAGTTAAGCATATTAAGCATTTTTTTACGATAATGTTATATTTAAATTAAGCACCGACTTTTAACTTATAACAAACACCACACTATCATAGAGAATAACAATTTGTGTGCACAAACTCAACTATTATAGCTGTGAAAACGCGGACTTTGTACCAAGAAAGCATAGATGTGAAGAAAGTATCAAAAGAGAGACAGAAAGAAGCGATTCATAATGCGCCTGCGTACCTTGACCAGACATAATCAATATCGCATCTGCTCCGTACCGGCGAGTGTATAGACGTCATATATTATGATGACGTCACTTTTACATCACGCCAATACTTAGGCCCTTCTTCCGCGAGGATACAATCAAGCTACGCAGCTGAGATGTGAACCATACGTCGCCTACTGATACGCTACCCTGTTCATTTAATCTCCGCACACGACGCTACCCGAATTCGACTAAAGGAGACGGAGAGTAGTGGGCCCAAAATGTAATAAGATGAAATATGATCTAAAAAATCAGGCATATTTTTTTATATTAGAAAATGAAAAATCGCCTCAATCGTCAATCTGGAAGCGGAGAAATATGAGAAAGAATGTTTTTGTGAAATTATCGATTTTGAGTTATCGATTGCACCATAACAAAAATAAAAACTTTTCACTATGTAATTAACTCAAAGTAATTAAATGTACTATATATACGTATATACAACATAGTGCAATTAATTGCAGTCATATTAATAAATAAAATACCTATAAGTTACTGAAAAACCAATATTATGATAATCGATTTCGTATCGATTAATATAATATTAATCTAAATATTTTTAGTCTATCTCTGGTACTGCTCTTGCTAGTTCTGTCACCAGTGTTGCCAAATTAGTGGATTTCCCACTAAAACTAGTGGTTAAGACTGCCCTTTTAGCGCAAAAAATGTTTTAATAGCCGGTGCTTTTTTTAAGTGGATTAGTTTAAAAATCAGTGGGAGGAAAAGGAAAATTTACTAAAATATCTTACTCGTTTTGTTACATAATACACGTAAAATAGTAAGAAACACCACTATTGCAAATAAAAAAAAACTCGCCAGAAAAATCCACGCACATAAAAAGCTCACCAGAAATTCAGTTGTAGTAGATTTCTGGTGGATTTACAGAAGATCTTACTTTTAGTAGTTTCCCGTGGGGACGTTTTAGCGGGTTAAAAAAAATGTTGGCAACATTGCCTGTCACTTGTAATTTGTAAACACGTGTTGATTGGAATTCTTAACTTTTGTCTCATTCGCAAGTATTATAATGCTCTTTGCTCATTCGTTTCGTGCTTTCCGATGCGTTATGAGTGTTTTCGTGATTGTTCCTCATATACAACGGACTACTGTTTTGTTTATACGGATACTGACCCTGCCTACCTTGTACGACCCTTGCTTTCACTCTGGACACCGAAGATCGCTCACACGTTGGACCTGGAATTGTTATTTTGGAATTTTACCGCCGGCCTGTGGATTGGATATTGATGAAAATATGGATCGCTGTGTGAATTGTGGGATAGCCCCTAGTCACTGCAATACGCTAGGCCGACGTCTCTTACACGACGACACAATACTGTCAGTGATTCGGCAATGGATTGCAACTCAGTCTGTAAGTATATCCTCATCAAACCACCTACCATCATGGCATGTTTAAAATACATATTAATTATATTCAAGTCATATGGCGATTATTTATATTTGAAGCAAAGATTTATTTATAAGACAATGTTATAACACCGTAATTCCTTATGGTTAATTACGTATTGTTGATGTGGCTAATGCTTACAATGTTCTATTTTAGGTAAGCTGTAATGACTATATTTGTCAATCATGCTGGGACTTGGCACAAAACCCAAACATTGATGAACAAAGGAGACTACTTGGTCACCGTAAAGTTTGTCTCCGCTGCGGGCACTCTCTTTCTTCACGAACCAGTCACTCACTTCATACCAACTCAATCCGTGAATCACAAATATATAATGTTATACAAGAGTGGATTATTCCTCGAACTGTAAGTGAAATTAATTTACTATTTTTTTTGCTGCATGTTAAAAATATACCTATTTTAAATTCATACTTAGACCTGTTCCATAACATTTTGTGTTGTGACTGGGATTAAGGGTAAAATAGTTCCAATGAATGTGAACTGATCACCCGTCTGCGCAACTGCATATGTCCTCACAAAACATACATACATACAACATTTTGTGTTTGTAACTTTGTATACTGTAACCCAATCAAAATGAAAGGAACTCACTCACATTAAGTAAAATATTTTTTAACAAGTTACTACATATATCATTGTTTACATTCTTTTTTCTATTTTATATCTGTTATTTATTTATTAATACTTTTGTGGAGTGAGAATGTTGAAAAAAACAGTATTTTAGTATTCTCAATCAAAATCTAAATACAACGGCTTCCAGAAATCATACATGATGGGTAATTTACAACAATTTAAATTTTATCAATAAATTCCAAACTTGATTATGTATGTATGTTGCAGATACAAGCATCAAGTCATATATGCCATACTTGTTGGGTGGCTGCAGACAGAGCTGCTGTCCATATGATCTCAGGCCCATCAACTTCGTCTGAACCAGACAACCCTCAACAAATACAATCACGGGCACAGGATCTTCCTACAACATCTCCAAATGAAGGAATTGAAAGGAATCAACCGGAATCTACTATTGTTTTACCAGAATATATGAGAGCTATTGAAACTGAAAGAAGATGTTTCATTGAAGGATGCCAAAGAACAGAAAGGTATAGAGTTCCACTTGCAACCAGAAAAATGTTGCTTAATCAATATAAATATTACATCCCCGAAAATAACCGTCTTTGTGGCCAACATTTAGTTATTGAAGCATGGGATTTTCTCGACAGTTTAAGATCCAATTATGAGCAGTCTTTTACTGCAAAACATATTCAGGACATGATGTCCTTAAAAGATGTTGTGGATACTGGATTACTTCATTTTGAAAGTATACATGACATGGAAGACCATGTTGTGCACATATGGACTGGATTAAATAAAGCACAGTTCCATCAGATATTTACAGAAGTTCCTCACTTGTTGGAAATGCCAAAAGCTACCTTAGCTCTAGCCGCTTATCTTATAAAACTAAGAACTAGGGACTCCAATGAAAGGCTGGCAACTTTATTAAAAGTTTCGAGGCGAACTCTAGAAAAATGGTTACATCAAGTTAGAGAATTACTCACTGAATATTTTGTGCCAATGCATCTTGGTTTAAACCACATAAACAGGCAACAAGTGGTAGGAAGAAATCTTTCTATACCAAATTCATTGTTTGGTAGCTTTGAAGGAGTTGACAAACCAATAATCATTTTTGATGGAACATATTCTTATGTAGAAAAATGTTCAAATTATCTATACCAAAAGAAAACATACAGCATGCACAAGTATCGAAATCTGCTGAAACCATTTATAATTGTTTGTACGGATGGGCATATTCTTGATGTCTTAGGCCCGTACCCAGCTACAACTTCTGATGCTGATATTATGAAAAAAGAATTTGCAAATGGAAGACCTTTACGGGAATATTTCCAGCAAGGTGATGCATTTATATTAGATAGGGGCTTCCGTGACTCATTACCTTTGTTGCACCAATGTGGATATAGGACATACGTGCCTGCTTCGCTGGAAGAGGGTGAAACACAGCTATCAACTATTGATGCAAATAAATCAAGAGCAGTCACCATATGCCGTTGGGGGGTTGAAGTCGTAAACAGCAGATTTAAACGGGATTTTAAATTACTACGGCAAAATTATTTCAATGTAGTCAGTAAAAGTTTTATGAAAGATTTCGAGGTGGCTGCTTCCCTTTTAAATAAGTTTCACCCTCCTATAGTTGATCGTGTAGATGCTGTGGAAATAATACAAGAAATAAATAGGTATATGAACATAGAAAACGAATTAGCTGATTTTATTATTAGTAATAATTACAATAAGCGTCGAGCCAATTTTGAAACAATCACAATACACAATGATAATCTTAACGATTTTCCACAGCTCTCCGATAGTGAACTAATAATGATTTCTTTAGGAACATACCAAATCAAGCAGGCACGTTCCTATTATGGTGAACACGTAGGAGGAAATGATGGTTTTATTATAGAAGTGTGCAGGGAGGTTAGCAGTAGCCTTCTTCGAGAGGTGTCGGCTGCCAGTACTTCCTGGTTACTTAGGGGTCGAATACAATCCCGACATATAAGTCGAAAAACTTATTTTATTTATATTTTAGTCGACAGCTCTCGTAGAGGGAAGGAAGCTATATTGATGCATTATTGCAATTGTATTGTAGGTAGACGAACTGTAGGCTGCTGCGCTCATATTATGTGTATTATATGGTATCTTAGTTGGGCTAGGCATCAAAACAATATTGTTCCACCTGCACAATTTCTTGACGACATTTTAATTATAATAGAAGATGAATAAAATACTATAATGAAATGTTTTGTTTTTTTTTTAATGTAGACATCCTTTCCATAACTACATACCTGTTACCTATCTATGAAAGTCATCGATGTTCATTCATATGACTTCAGACATTCTCCACTAAATATATTAATACACATTAGTGTTTAAAGAGCATTTTTGTCACTTCAGGAATTAGCTGTTAGTTAAAGTAAGGTTATGTTACAAACATAACCTTACCTTTACTAAAACTCTAATAACTCTGTTCTCAGATTGTAAAAACATACAGAATTTTCACTGAGGGATCGATAAGTCTGAATCTATTAATCCACACCATTTTCATCTCGTTACATCCTGGGCCCAAGAATGTATGAAATCGTTTCAGTCTCCTTTAATGATAGGTACTTTCTTGAGCCATGGAGTGACTCCAGCGATGAAGACATTATGATTTATGTTCATTACAAGACTGCCTCAGTGACTCTACCAGTTTACGGTAGATACTGCCTAAGGCATTAAGTCCGCCTATGTACATGCTTACATTACATATATAAAGTTAAATAAATATGACGTGTTTATGTGTGATTACTTATCCTGCCGATCTTTACCAGGTTATCGTGGTAGACTGAGTCGCAATCCAGGAGTATTCAAAAGCAGAGCTGCAAAATAGTAGTACACAATAAGGGCTGGAATTATTATTAATTTTTAACGGACTTCAAACATAGGAAGAGGTTCTCGATTCTGAATAAATCTCAGTTCGTTATCTCAGAAATTCGTAATTTATAAACGAGCTAAACGCTTAGTATATACATAGATGAAAAAATATACGAAAACGGTGTTCAATTCCAATTAGAAACTGACTCCAAAATTAGAAACTCGGATATGCATTTCTTTTTGTTTATTACTAGTTTTTGAAAGTGATTTAATTTATATGCTACACACGCCATTTTGTGGTACTAGACGGAACTACGACCTATAATTTTTCGCTATTAATTTAACTGAGACATGAACCCTAGCGTATATAGTTTCGTTTATGATTCCTAGATGGCTCTCAACTTATAAAATAACAATGATAAATAGAATTTGTTAAATTCAGTTTGTAACGAGCATAACATTTAGTAAGTTTACAGGATCGATTAGTTTTATGTAAAAAAATAATATTTTCTATCATAGTGCAGTTAAGTTTGATTAATGTTTGCATATAGCTATACATTAAAGTATATTGCAAGACTCATAGAATCAATGGGCTATTATAGCAATGAATGCTTAATAAATTGTAATAACATAAAAATATATTTTGAAAATCGGTCCACAATTGGCGGAGAAATCGATGAACATACATAAAAAAATACATACAGTCGAAAAGAAGCAGAAGCTTTTTTTAAGTCGGTTAAGTAACACTCCGTTACAAAAGAAAAAAAATTAAGTACCAGCTTTGGAATTTCATGTTTTCCTATTTATTTCTATCGTTTACATACATATTTTTTCTTTCCATCACGTCTAATTTTTTCCATGAGGATGTGCCAAATTATACCAAAAATTAAAAGAATCAAACCATTTAAAGAGATCTCATAAAATGTACCAGGTTTTTTTTACATCAATCTTTATCATTTAGGCATAAAAAATACAAAAAAAATCATTCATACAATTTAAATCCAGAATAACATTAAATTTTAAATTTGTCTTTTGTGTTTTGAAGGATCTTCTCGTTTTAGACGCCAACAGTAATCGCCTAGCATAGTTGTGTCCCAACGGCCTTGAAATCGTTCTTCAAGTTTCTTTACATTTTGGTGGAACCACTCACCCTGCTCATCACTGACAGCACCAAGATTAGACGGAAAGAAAGAAAAGTGGGAATGAAGAAAGTGAATCGTTAACCGACATTCTACAACCCAACTTTTCGTATGCTTTTAACATGTTGTTAACTAGATGTTCCGCATTTTCGGCTCTATGGTTCCTTAAAATCCCTGTCACAACTGCTTTCAGTGACAACTAGGCATCGAGTTCCGTGTCGGTAAGCTTTTTGTCAAAATTCGGGTCTTTCATCAATGTGCGTATTTATGGTCCCACGAATATCCCTTCTTTGAGTTTTGCGTCATTTAACTTTGAAAATAACGTCTTCAAATAAATCCTACACCCTCCTTAGTCATAGCTTTGACAAAATTGTTTATCAGACCGAGTTTTATTTGGAGTGGTGGTAAAATTATATTTTTAGGGTCTAATAATGGCGTATGTTTCACATTAGCTTTTCCACTAACAAACTCTCGTAGTAGAGTGCTTTTTCTTGGTTCGACTATCCCACAAAACAATGAAACAAAACAATAAAAAAAGTATTGTACGGTACAACCGCACATACACCTGCACACGCAAACGACCGACTCAGCATTCATCACAACACGCATTCATTTGTAAAATACAATCAGTTCACCATCAAACCGCGTCCGCATCGCACATTTATCATAAGCATTAGCATTAGTGAACTCAATATATTATATCAGCTATTTGAAACAGTCTACATTGTTTCATTTACTCTTAAAAGGTGTACGACTAAAATCATACATCTTTTTGTTTTACATACAGTTGATAATTGATAATCATGCAATGATTGATTTTTAGACTCCCGCCATACTATCTTCTGGTAACGCTGATCTTCTGAATGTACCATGATCTGTCTGTACATTTTTTCAATATCTGCCGTTATTGCATATTTGTGTTGCCTCCATTTTAGAATGATCAAGAGCAGATCTTGCTGTAAGTTTGGACCCCGGTACATAAGGTCATTTAAACTATATCCGGCTCGAAGGACCAAAAAGATGTATGATTTTAGTCGTACACCTTTTAAGAGTAAATGAAACTATGTAGACTGTTTCAAATAGCTGATATAATATATTGAGTTCACTAATGCTAATGCTTATGATAAATGTGCGATGCGGACGCGGTTTGATGGTGAACTGATTGTATTTTACAAATGAATGCGTGTTGTGATGAATGCTGAGTCGGTCGTTTGCGTGTGCAGGTGTATGTGCGGTTGTACCGTACAAGTATAGTACATCTAATACCTCAACTGTTTCTTATACGTCTAAAGTGAGGGTAGTTAAAATAATGATTGACATATACCTAGCAAACTAGACGTGATGGATACCACATATGCTTCGAACTTTTTATATATGACTCATTACCTATTCATTCCAGCTATCAATTTAGAGGGTATTAAAACCGTGTGACACAATGTAATTAAACCGAAAATAAGGCTAAAATCCCTCGAGCCGGATTTGAACCGGCGACCCGTGGATGACCATTAAAAACCTCTACAGTCCACCACTCTACCCCTGAGCTATCGAGGGATGTAAGTTAATGATCGCATCTATGCTCCTATTCCAGAATAAATTAATATATTTGGAAGACTAAAAGCACAATATATAGTTAGCTAGCCGAGACTCGCTCCGACATATTGTGCAGGTAGGTAGTAGACCTAGTATTGATTTTGGGTGACTCCTATATAGAGACATAGAAATTTTATTTATTTATTTGAGATAACAAACAGCTGCACAACAAAATTTACAAACAATAGTATCTATCAACATTTCCATAAATGTCTAGGCCACAGCATTATCCACAGATTACTAAAAATAAAACAACAAGCTATCCTAAATATCCTTTTTCTATACCTTTAGCAATTTCAGGATGAGTTTCGTTGATTGCCAGCAGATTGTTGATATCTAACCAACCAACGAGCGTAAAAATTTCGTATTTAACCAGGCTATGGTTAAATACGAAATTTTTGGCAAAACATATTTGAACAACGCAAAATATCCATTTCTTATACTACGACTTAACATATGATAAAAGTTAATCAAATTTATATGTATATCATGTAAAATTGTGCTGTTTTTCCGAAGGCTCTATTAAGACAGGCTTCTCGATGGGCAAAATAAGAGGTTAGAAGCTCCGACATTTCTTGATTTTTTAATACTGTTGTGAGTGATAACCTACCCTCATTTAAGTGTAAAAGTTCTGTGCGCAAGACGTCTCCAACTGTGATTTTTTTGTTCTCGAGGAATAGTTCAAAACTCAAAATTTCAAGGCCTAGTGACATTAATGGATGTATTCTTTGACATCAGTTGAAGTGTTTTCCGGCGAGAAATGACTCTACAAATCCACTAGCTAACAGCCCACAATCAACAGCTATGTTCCTTACTCCGCAATAAGATAAGAATTTTCCGATAGCTTTGAAATAAGCAAACAAAACCTGAAAAGTTCCCAAATTAATAAAAAGATTGTTGTACTTGGGACTTTCTGTTGATTGAATTTGCATTGCAACTTTAGCTGTAGCTAAATCATATGACACACTTATACTTTAATCACCAAGTTCCTCAGCAATTTTTGGCTCACTTTTATAGTTTTGGATCTTTATAATAACTTTTGGATCAATGGGACTTTCACTTGTAGGAGTTAGGGAGCGAATGATTTGCTTTGTCTTATTTTTATCTTCAGTTAATTTGCTGTTGAATCCAACCCACATTGGCGTATTTGGAATGTCGAGCGCGTGTGATAGCTTCCACAATGCATCAATTTTATTTATTTGTTCTAATAATCGTGGAACTATTAAACGTATATCGGTTCCTGGCAGCAAAAAAACAGATATTTTGCATTTTGGCGGTAAGGTTTTATTTATTTGTTCTAATAATCGTGGAACTATTAAACGTAGATCGGTTACTGGCAGCAAAAAAACAGACATTTTCATTTTGGCGGTAAGGTTCTAAGTCAGGATTATCCGTTTCGAATGTCCGTCTTCTTTTTCGAGTCTGAATTTTTTTATTTTTCGTAATTTTCAGTAACCACATTATCTTCAACGCTAGCCGCAACATTAACTTCGGAGACAACGGCATCATCTTCAAGGTTAACAATAACATAACCTTCAAGGTCAACATTAACTGTTATTTATCGATTGTTATCCAGAGTGCTTTTGTGTTCAATAATAATAATAATAATAAAACATTTATTGCACACAATTTACAAGTTACAAAAAGTATTAACAAAAAAGCAAAACAAAAGGAACAAAACACAGTTACAAAAAACGAGAAAAGAAAAAAAACAATAATAATATGGTAATTAAAAATAACACTATCAACGTTGAGTGCATTGTTCCGAATGTCGTTGATTGTGTGCAAACGGATCTATCAACGACATCTTGGTAAATGATTCCAACCGTATCATGTAAAGTATCTTTACCAGATTCACTATCCACAAAGCGATCAAAATTGTCAAAAGCTATACCTTTAGCCCTCTTGACTTTACCATCAGGACACATTTCTAATCGACTAGAAAATGTAAACGTAGCTTCTGTTTCAAAATGTTCAACTACATGATAGCTACAACACTGGCCGTAGCTGTTAATAATTTTCAAAATTTCTCGACTGCCGGTCTTTTTAAAGTCATTCCCAAGGTAATATGTTTACTCGTTTTTATTTTACCTTTTGACACATTATACACTAAATCTGCGGCAAATGAGTTGCTTATCCGATAGCTCTCTTTGCTGCTAATACTGCAAGATAAAAGTCTTGTAGTGCGTGAACGAATGTAGCATTCTCCTTGCAGCAAATCCGCCGCTGTAATAGCATCAGGTAGTGCTTTTTTTGTATGTCTAGGATTTTTCGTCGCAAGATAAGAGCAGCATTGTGAAGTGCGGCATCGTCTTCTAATACGGAATATAAATAATCATCAATCTCGCGGTTAATGGGACCAATATTTTTTTTATTATGAAAAATTGAAACACTGAGCTAATTATCACATTTTGTTTTTAATTTCGTTTCAAAATTTGCTTAAGAGAATATACTGTCGTAGATATGACCATCTTTTTCTGCTGCGTTTTTAAATACACGTATGTAGCGGTTCCACAAAAATGTAAAAAAATTACGCTTGGTCTTGGCAATAACATTTTCATCAATAAATTCACAAAGGGTATGAAAACCGCTTTTATGATATTCTAAGTTTTTATGATAATTTGTTTGTAGTTTGTCTTGCTAAGATTGTAGTGAATTAAAGTATACTTTTCGGCAAATTCAATGTGCTTTTAAAATGACTGGATTGTTGTAATTTTTTATATACTTCGGTGTCGATAACAAATTCTGAAACGGCTCAATTGTTTGTTTTAAACTTTTTTTATCGACAATGTTCAATTTTTGTATTTGTTCTTTCGATTTTTTTAAAACCTTGAACAAAAAAAATGACAAACATCTTCGTTAGTTGCACGTATATCTTCATTCTTAATTTTTTGTGCATCTTCTGATGAAACATGAACTTTATCCTTAACTTGACCAATTTCTACATTTTCGTAATCTACAGGCAGGCGCTGTACTAGCTAGAAGTAAGTAAATCTTATAGAAACATAAATGTATCTTTATCTGATGAAGACATAGTTAGTTCAGAAAGTGTGCTCGAAGATTTAGGTCGATATTTTTTCGGCACGGAGAAATTTCTGTAACACTGACTGTGGTACCCTTTTGTTACAGTTTGGTACAGTTGGCGGTAAAATTACATCACTAAATTTCAAGTCACTTTCCTGGCGTATTTTTAAAATTCCTACATTTTTTAAATCTTTGTTCATCAAAAATAATCACTTTATCCCTAGTATCTTTTATATATATAACACGTTAAAATATTTCGATCCATTGTTATTTTTTCACTTTTTATATTTACATAACCTTTAAATGAGTAGTCAATAAAATTATCACTAATTGGACAATAATTTTGAGCTATTAACACAACGTACACTGATATATTTTATAAACATATACATAAAAACACTCCGAACAAAACTTTTATCATAATATAAGCTTATAAGATGTATTTTCTAGTGAGTTGGACGGCACAGTCAATTAAACACAATTGGGTTTCTCTGTAATTAAAGATTCATTATGATTAACTTACAAGTATTGTTCCGTATAAATAACTTAAGTATTTGGCAAATATACCTACTTTACCTGTAATTAAAGAAACGACATTTAATGTTACGAATTACGGTGCCGATTCCAAATCACAATTTTAACAATTATATTTTTACGATATAAAATTATTTAACAAATTGAATATTCGTTTTCTGACAGCTAGATGTTTCATAATTATTTCATCCGTTTATGGATAGCGCAAAGAGGCCAACGTCAAAAGAAAATTATATTTTTCTTTACAAGCTATTAATGAATCAACCCTAAATCTTTATGGCCTATGTTCAGCAGTGGACGTCATGTGGCTGATGCTGATGATGATGATGAATGAATGAACAATGAACTCGAAGTAACTTTTCTTTTAACGTATTTTCAGACAATAATAAAATGATTAGTTAAATATCTGTTGTTTACAGAAATACGAGTGACTTTATTAGAACAAGTTGTCGTTTTTAGAACAGCTGAATTTTATTAGAATTCCTTCTTAGGTTTTTAAACAATATTTTGTTCTTTCAAATTATAGATTACAGAAGAGTTTGTATATAATTCACTTTAAACAATCAAACTTGAATCGTACTATGTTTCAACAGCCAACGCAGCTCAAGAAGCCAGGGCCGTGTCAGCTGATGCTGAGTCTCGATAAACTGTGTCTCTGTAACGAAAAGGTATTAAAATGCGTAGCGTTAGGTGAGCCTAACGCTACGCATTTTAAGACCTCTTTGTTGCACTCATTTCAAATCTTTATTTGCGTCAGGGAATTCTTTCAAACCGTTTAATTCTTCTGGCGGTTTGCACATTTGTAAGTATGTACATTCAGGTGAGTCGGGTTGTACTTTATAACCGACAAAATTGTCTGGCGTGTTTATACCTGGACTATATCTATTCTAAAGTAGAAAATACAAGTTATGCCAAGGTGACTAAAACATATTTTTTCGGTAGATTTTTTTACACATTCTATATACTGCGCAGTTGCAAAATAACCGCAATTGCCCTGCCTGACTCACCATTTGAGATTCTCCTATTCACAAAATACCAATTTTTCAATATTTGACAGTGCCTTTAAAAGCACCTTCCCAAAGTTCCTCGCCAGATCTTGGAATATTAGCTACAATACACTTAGGTGCTATGAAATTGTTGCTGAATTATGTACGAAGCATGCAACGGTGTAAGGTTATACATACATAATCTTAGTGTACGTCGGTGTATATTTTTTAAACGCCTATGTCGACGTTTCGTAGACAAAGTCTAAAATTACTATTTTTTATTCGCTTGGATATGCATGCACACATTGCACAAATGCATGTTAAGCACTCAGGTGCATTTTGCAACGTTTCTACTAGGATCTCATAACTAGGTAGGAGTTAGTACCAATTTATATGAATGTGTGTGTCGTGTAGATACTGATGCACTCACTGCCATTTCCGATTATATGGGGTGGGGACGGGGGTTAGCTGCCTAGGAGACAAAAATATGCCCTATACGTGTGTTAAAAAAGTGAAACTATAGAATGCACATGTTACCTAGGTGCTCACCCTAATCAATATTCATTTAATAATAACTTTTAAGGGGGCATGATTGAAGCGGCAAGCCGAGAGAACACGTAGCAACAGATTAATCTTTGGATATATTTAAAAAATAATTTCTACCACATTGTTCATTCATCGTTATGTATCCAAATATTATAAATGCGAAAGTAACTCTATCGTTCTGTTTGCCACGCTTTCATAGCTAAACCACGAATGAAGTGTTGATGATATTTGTAATGAAGTACCTAAGTTTAAACCATATGAAAGGAAATGGGATACTATTTATGCCAAGACGGTTTTGACGGGGTTGGAGCCGCAATCAACAGCTAGCTACAATTATTCATATTTAATTGTCATTCTATTTCATTCGGCGTTGGCTACAGCCTATTATATACTTCCTAGGTCTCTATTACTTTAACGATCATCATGCGCGTGGTGTCCGTCTCAACTTTTGTCAGTCCCGAGGTAATTCTCATAAGACTACAGTATTGATCGATTATAATTATATAACATACTTTTCATTAAAAGCGCTGAAGATATCCTAAATAAGTTCGTCGAATATTAGAGAGTAACTTAATCGACATTTCCTTGTAAAATTCTTGAAAAAGGTCGCCGAAGAATATTTCGTCTAAGCAACTGAAACATTAGAATACTTCTCCATACCAGTATAAAATTTATTTAAACTGAGAAATGTATTGAAATTGTAATAATGTATTATGTATTATTATTGTTATCTTTGAGAAATGTATCGATGTCAAAACTAAATAAAAAGCACCTGATACAAATAGATAAACAGATAGCATAATTAAATTAGGGATGAAGTTCAACAACAGACAATGAATCTAGACTCAGGCTTTAAAATCTGCTGAATTATTTAGACTTTTAAAGACATGGGACCTCCCAGTTTTTGATTGGACAGTAGGAGATACAGATCAACAAAAGGTAGCACACCCAGCTGGTCATAACAAAACTAACTTTCATTCCTTCCTGCGCCTATTGAATATCTGTGGGTTTCTACGGGTGGATGTGCTCTAGTGGCCCTCGAGAACTAATCTATATAGGAGGACGTTTGAACAGCGAGGGTTAAAAATAATTTTAAAATGACGCGACGTTTTGTTACCTACAGCGCTTATGATGTTTTTCGACATGAGACTTCTTAAATTCATTCACAATAATTGCCGTATGCATAAAGCTCGTGTTTGCACAGTTTGGTTCAATGGTATTTATGCGCAAATTGTTGAGATCCCTTTCCCACCCAAGATTCCAGATCTCAATCTCATAAAAATCTATGGCGTGTGATGGTGCAGTCGGAATCTTGATACTTCTCGTACAAAAGATAATATATAAAATCACGCATTAAGTATTCGGGAATACTTCATGTATTCCAAATATATGGTAGATTCTATGCGTGAATGCACCAAACGGTCATCAATTCTAACGGAGGACACATTTTTTTAATGGCATCGAATGACGAGACGAACATGCCGTTCGCTAAATGGTAAGCGATACGACCACCCATAAACAGTAGAAACACCATCCAGCACCTTGAGTTACAAAGTACTGTGTGACATTCCACTGCGCTCGTCATCCTGAGACATAAGATGTTAAGTCTCATTATGTCCTGTAGTTACACTGGCTACAATGCCGTTCAAGCCGAAACACAACAGTGCATGCACACTGCTGCTTGGCGGTAGAAATAGACATTGTAGTGGTACCCACCCAAACGGACTCTTACACATGAGAATCCTACCACCAGTTAGTAATTTTAAAGATATTTAGTAGACGAATGAATATTTTTACTTCATAACTGATACCGGTTACCTTTAAATTCTGCTTGTGAGTGCATGGTTGCTTTATTCATCAATAAAATTTCCATCATTGCCGTTGATGTAGTAGCGATTAATAAATCATTCCGGAAAAGTATCATAGTTTTCGAGATTTCCCGCTTTGAATTTCTACCATTTTGAAATGAAAACCAAGAAAATCTTCCACTGAGGCCGGTATTAATAAATTAATCTCAAGTATGAGTTACATCTCAAGTAGACATAATGTATGAAGAGTTCAATACATTATGTCTACTTGAGATGTAACTCAAACTTGAGATTCATTTATTAATACCGGCCTGAGAGTGGCGCAAAACGCCAATGACTAAGTATAAGACGTGAACAATAAGTGAACAATGAAACGACTTCACCAAATTTCGTTGAACTCTAATAAAACACTTTCTTTCCTAAATCATTCCCGTAAACGGGCAAGTGACGTTTCCTTAGCCATGTCAAGTGATCCGTCCGAACGAATTAACGTTCCTTTGACAGCATGTCTTTCGTATTTTGCCCAAAATTCAATATTATAATAAGATAGGAGGTGCGAGGTCTTCGATAAAAAACAACAGCCTGTCAGTTTCAAGTGCTATATTGCAATTCAATGAGGTTTCACAGGTATTAAGACGAGATATTTTTCAGTTAACGCGGATCGCAACATCGTACTCGATCCAAAAGGGTGCATGCAACCCTATATAGTTTCACTGTCGTGTAAACCATAGCGCGATCTATTTTTGCGCTAGCGCCATCTATTGAGCTAAAAGGAAAACTTGTGTTACAATATGCTTTTTATCATCTATACAAATCTATACTAATATTATAAAGCTGAAGAGTTTGTTTGTTTGTTTGTTTGTTTGAACGCGCTAATCTCAGGAACTACTGGTTCGAATTGAAAAATGATTTTTATGTTGAATAGACCATTTATCGAGGAAGGCTATAGGCTATATAACATCACGATGCAACTATTAGGAGCGAAGAAATAATGGAAAATGTGAAAAAAGCGGGGAAAATTATTCATCTTTGAGGGCTTCCATTGCGTGCGCTGCGAAAACGGTTCAAGATATCAAAAATATATGTATGAAAGAATTATTCCTCTTGAAATTATCTAAAAAAATGTCCGCAACAGTATATGTCTATCTTTTAAGATTAACTCTCTAGAACCGTTTTTATGGTAATGAAATTTGGTCGAAATTAATGCATTATTTGTTAAGAGTTGTATCAACGTCATAGTCATAGAGTGATTCAACGGGAAGGTTTTTATGTACTTTTAGCCCGGAAAAACTTATTAACGCGGGCGAAGCCGTGGGCAAAAGCTAGTCTATACTAATATTATAAAGCTGAAGAGTTTGTTTGTTTGTTTGTTTGAACGCGCTAATCTCAGGAACTAATGGTGCGAATTGAAACATTATTTTTGTGTTGAATAGACCATTTATCGAGGAAGGCTATAGGCTATATAACATCACGATGCTACTATTAGGAGCGAAGAAATAATCGAAATTGTGAAAAAAGCGGGGAAAATTATTCATCCTTGAGGGCTTTCATTGCGTGCGCTGCGAAAACGGTTCAAGATACCAAAAATATATGTATGAAAGAATTATTCCTCTTGAAATGATCTAAAAAAATGTCGGCGATAGTATGTGTCTATCTTTTAAGATTAACTCACTAGAACCGTTTTTATGGTAATCAAATTTGGTCGGAATTAATGCATTATTTGTTAAGAGTTGTATCAACGTCATAATATTATTCTTTATCCAAATAAATGTGTTGGATAGAGTGATTCAATGGGAAGGTTTTTATGTACTTTTAGCCCGGAAAAACTTATTAACGCGGGCGAAGCCGTGGGCAAAAGCTAGTTTAAAAATAATTTTAAGGTCATGAGTGTTGCCTTATCGCAATTATATTGATATATTATCCCAAAAATGTATAAGAGTTAATAGTACACACTACTATGCAACACATATACAAAGTTACGGATTGAATGAATAATTTCACTCGCATTTATGATAGTCCATTACGAAAATGAACAATAGACGTTTTCTTCGTACTAAATGGTACTATGAAGTGGTCTGTCCGAACGAAATATAGTCCACGAATAGTGGCAGCTAATGAGAGAAATTCTTAATTTTTTTTAAGTCATACCAATACATTGTCGCTTCGTATTAATTACCTGCTTCATCAGGACGTGTGCCAAAAGTTCTTGGCCAAAATTTGCGGGCGGGAATACGAAGTGTTCACTGCATTATAAAAAGGTCAGCAGAGCTAATTTGAGAACATAGAAAAAACTTGCATAAGTACTGTACATTTTGGAGAATCGATATTAAGAGTACGTTAATATCGATTCTCCTCGGTTTTATCAGAATTTTGAACAATTTATAAGGAAAATCGCTTAAGATTCAATAAGCACAATCATTGAAAATTAAGAAAAATGTTTCGATCTCTGCTCCATTATTAGTAAAACGTTCAACCTGAGATGTAAAAAGTTACTTATTAATATTATACACTTGGTGAACTTCAAGATCATGTTATGGATTAACACGTCATAATATGCTACTTTTATCACGGTAATTGTCTATCATGAGAAATAATGGATATATTTAATCTCATTCTTCAAGTATAAATAAATTACCGACTTCGACAAGACGTGAACCTCTAACCCTAAAATACAATACGTTTACTCGTAGTTTATTCTTCCCTAGTAGAAATCCGGGCAAACTAGTCGATTATTTGCAAACTAGGCGACGCGGGCACTATCTTGCACATGCGCCGCGCCGTGACTTTAAAGAAAGTATTTCTAACATTAATACATCAATGATTTCAAATGAAAAATTGAATGTGGGCGAGACGACATGACATTCAATGTGCAAGTCAGCGTTAAAAAAATCCTCTTTGATATGACGTCTTTGTTAGATACTTGAATTTTTGAATATTATGTCTTTATTATTGAAACAAAGTCATCATTTTTAAGCGCTTTTTAAATATGTTTATATCATTGTATCGCATAAAAACTATTATACATAAAATTTAGAAACCTCCAATCAGAGAAAATTCGAATATCGGTTTAATTTTTAACCGACTTCCAAAATACGACGAGGTTCCCATTTATATTATAAAACACTTTCCGTCTTACTAATAAACGTTGTATACTTCCTCTGACGGTACCCCACTAACGGGTCACGAACCTCGGCTCAGGACGGCCACTGAGAGAGGATGAGACATCAACGATTAGGGAAAACACGCGGGCCGGAACTGCTAGGATGGTCGGGGGGCGACGGGGAACGCCGCGAGGTCGTCGACGGCGAGGACGGAATTGCGGTCTTGTGGAGTGTTGGAGTTTCAAGAACTCGTTCTTACGGCGGATGGCCAGAGTGATTTCGTCCTCTGGATCGGTTAATACGGAACGCGGCCGTCTCCATTTGGCGCCGTCGAATGGGCTGACGGTATATGTCACGCAACATAGCGAGACAAAACACCAAACTATCAGAGAAATTATGTTTATTAATATGGCGGAAATTAATTAATTTGACCAATATGATAATTTTTAGGTTCCAATCGATTCTAATGTAATTTACTTTTTTAGATGATCACGTATGCAAGAAAAAGTTATCTAGCTAGATTCTCAGCAGAAAAAGTATTATATATGTAGGTATATCAACAAATAATTTCACCCACTCAAGTTCGTAACCCGTTAGTGGGTTGCCCTCAGCATGGTCACTTAATTCAAAGGGTTGCGAGCGCCTTCTGCGTTCACCCTAAAGACCGGTGTGGTCAGAAAAGCCGACTCGTGTCAGGCTACTGACAGCAGGGCCTACACAAAAAAAACCCCACTCAATACCCCTGTCATGTCATGTCATGTCCAAAAAATCATAATTTACTTTAAGTACTTACCCCAAATTCTTCTCTCTTCAGTACCAGTAGAACTTCGTAATCAAAGAAACTGAAGGTGCAAATTGAAAGACCCTACGTACTCACCTCGATATCTTCCTTATTTTGTAGGAGCGGCGCTTCGAGTATGTTCTTAAGGCAGAAGTCCTCGTTGTCCAGGTCGAAATTGTACTTCGTGACCTCCATGATGCGCAACCAGTGGCGCGGCTTCATGGCCTTGTTCGCCATCAACTCAAGCAACGGGCACATATCATTGAAGTCATCAATTGTCTTCTTTAGCGCGAAGAATGCCGGCCACTCCTTCAGTCTGATTAACAATTTGATTTACAATTATTGCACGAGTAGTTAGCATTTTAATGTTTATGAACGTAATTTAATATAAAATTTTCTTCTTTCGAGTTGCAAACAACAACAAAATAAGGTTGGAAAGGTAATGTAGCCGTAGCAAGCACGCTATTACACATAACTGCTAAATCGAAATACGATAAACTGCGTTTTCTGGAAAATCTTATCCGACCTTCGTTCCTTTGCTTTAAATTGCAAAAAATTTAAGCAGCTTCTTAAAAATTGAAAAATAATTTAACTACAGATTAACTAATGTGGAAATCGGTGACCTATTAAAATTACTTAAATATTGTTTTCGTATATTTTTTTCTGTATTTATCTAGCCTAACTACAACCATAGCACTATACCAGCCCTGTTTTATATACTGCCCACTGCTGAGCACGGGCCTCCTCTACAACCGAGGGCTTTTTTTTAGTTTGGCGATCCTGCAGTCAACACCGGGGGAAATCTACGAATGGGATACTGGAATCCCCCGGCTTAACGACTGCAGGGGCCTGAGAAGGAAAGGGAAGAGGAAGATGGAAGGGAAAGTGGGGAAGGGAGGAAGTGTCCAGGATGGGTAGAAAGAGGGTTGCCAGGAAATGTTCGCAGGCCCTTTTAGGCCTCAATGTGTTACTCAAACAAGAGGTATACACACAGACACCGAATTGTGAGCCTCGGCCCGCGACTAATGTCCCACGTGCATGAGCTAACTGAGAGGGGTTAGGCCCTAGTCCACCATGCTGGCTTAGTGCGGGTTGGCAGACTTCACATACCTTCGAAATTTGTTTTTGGAATTGTTAGGTATGTAGATATGTAAGGAATAATTAATGCAGATGAGCAGACAACAAGTACTGTATTTCGTAGAATTACTAAAAGATAATTACGCCATTGAATGCAAACTGGGAATGGAGGCTCACAAGTCGAGTAAGGTTTGTAAAAATAAAGCAAATTGTATTTTATTGAAAGAATAATACCTTTAACGGTTAAAGATTTTATTTCTCCAAAGAATAAAATTATTCACTTAAAACAGAGAAACACTTGGCATCTTAATCTATTACATATTAATGAATCAGTGGCAAGCCTTAGACTAACATGGCAAGCAAACGAAAGTAGAAGGATAGGTAGTAATAAAATAATCATCAAATTTTATCATTGTTAAATCGGTAGAAATAAATCATTCGCCAGATATTATATCAACAATGCATGCGCTTGGAATAGACATGGTCATAGCAATGGTTTCATTACGTATCGGAATCCTATTACTATAAGTCTTATCTAAATAATCATTTGGAATTTAAATGTGCATAAGTATTGTAAAGTGTAAGTTCATTTATATTGTGTGTGTGTTTTTTGGTATTAATAATAATAATAATACCAGCCCTGTATTATATACTGTCCCACTGCTGGGCACGGGCCTCCTCTACTACTGAGAGGGTTTAGGCATTAGTCCACCACACTGGCCTAGTGCGGGTTGGTAGACTTCACAAAACTGCGAAATTCTTATAAAGGACTTCTTAGGTATGCAGGTTTCCTCATGATGTTTTTCTTCACCGTTAAAGCGAATGATAATTGATAAACAATACACACGTAACTTTGAAAAGTCAGAGGTGTGTGCCTTGGGTTTTGAACCTCCGGACATTGTCTCGGCAGACAGTTCCCTTCCCAAGTAGGCTATCGTCCACTCGTTTTTTCTTTTTTTTTTGCTATTATTTATTATTATAATTTTTTTTTGTTTTTGTTTTTTTTTTATGTCAGGGTGCGTGTAAAATTATGTTTTTAAATTCTGTTTAGCAATCTAAGATTTTATAGCCTTTTTAAATAGTTGTAAGGATCTGATGTCTTTTAGATCCCTTGGTAAATTGTTATACAGCTGAGCACCTTCAAACTTAATGTTTCTGATGCCGTAGTTGGTACGTGGAGTTCTAAGGTATATATTACTAGCGTTTCTCATACTGCGGTTATGGATCTGTGATTTTGTCGTTAACGTTATTTTAGTTTGTATTGCTCCGTCTAAAATTTTCTTTATTAATATACACGTGTTATATTCGTACATTTGCGTTATAGGCATTAAGTTAATTCTGCCATAGAGTGTGTTTGTTGCAGATGTATAGTTCATGTGAAATAATACTTTTATAATTTTATTTTGAGTTATTTGCAGCTGCTTTATGTTGCTGCTGTAGAGAGTGACCTCCTCTCTTAAATTGAGATCTTTAATGTTGTTTATCTTAACATTCAATAAATCTTAATTTGTTCTAAAGCTATTGGGTTCCGGATAGGGCATCATGGGACAAAATCGATTGCTTTCGACCCAATCTATATGCCCTTAACGGGAATACGTCATATTACCAATCACCCTATATACCTAAAGTCGGCAATACACTCTGTATAAAGAAAAGTAATAAAACATCAGATGTACAAATTCACACGTACCCCTTAGGCAACTTCCGGCATCTATTCTGGAACTCCATGAGCTCGTTGTTTATTTCTTCAATATTCACTTCACCCCATGGGATATCGTAGTAACTGCTAACACGATCTATTACATCATTGTACAACTTGTACAATTTCTGTAATAAATTCAGTTCCTTCCTGATTTGCGCTAGTTCGGGATACTCAGTGTGAGGTAGACCAAACAATTCTTCCCCATTCTGGTAAGTTTGGAGCTTCCGCCACATTCCATCAAAACGATTCTGTACAATAAAATTATAAAAAGTTAAGTATTATTTATACAAGGGAAAGGATAGTAAAGATTTGTATGTTTGTAACGAATAAACTCAAAAACTACGGCACCGATTTCAATAATTCTTTCACCATTCGAATGCTACATTAGCCCTGAGTAACATAGGCTACTTTACATCCCGGAAAACCAGGCCTTTTATCTTGGATTTTTACTCATGCGAGTGGAGCGTTCACGGCGCACCCACTGTTCCGATTTCGATGAAATTAGGTAGGGAGATAGTGTAAGACCCCGGGAAGGACCTAGCCTACTTTTTATCCGGGTAAAATATAAACCGGGACTTTTATCATTGAAAATTGTTTTCTGAAATTGGAACCCAAAACAAATAAGTACCTACAGAGATAGTTTGACTCCCATGGAAGGACATTATGTCCTTATCCCGGAAAATATAAAACCGGACTCTTATCCCCGATTTTTTTCTCTCGAGTGAAGCCGTCACTGCCAAACCACTGGACCGATTTCAATAATAATTTCACCTGGATGCTACATAATAGAATCCATGATGCTACATTATCTCTGAGTAGCATAGGATACTTTTATTTTAGATAAAAATATTAATTCCCTTTAAAAATGACGATAGGTTGAAGTAAAGTATAAAAAATTGCCAAAAATTTTGCCTTCTTTGCGTGCGCTGCACAAACGATTGATAGTACATAATTATATATAAGATCTATATTGAATGTCCTCAATAATGCGCACATAGAAGTCTGCGAGGAGGTACCTATACCTAAATGTTATAGTTTAGTTATAATAACCGTTTTTCGTTGAAATTTGTCAATATAAACATGGATCGGAAAAGTGATTCCATCCGTATCATAATGTTAACGATTATCCAAATAAATTCATCCATTAGTAATTTAGGTTACATATTTAAGAGCAAATCGGTTTTTAAATTGTTCAAATCGGTCGATCTGTTCTGAAGTTATAATGAGTTTAACAATATAAAAATTGACGCAATATTGCAAATCGCTCTACGCAACTATGCATGTATGTTGGGTAGGTAATAGTAAATATTCCTTATTACAAAAAATAACAACAAAAAAAGCGGCGAATAATACAAATATTATCAAACCCCATAGGGTTTTTTAATACATCAATGCCCATACTCTAATTATTTTATTAAAACATCAATTGATTGAAGGCTGTATGTTCGTTACTACCTTTGCCTACAAATCGTGTGTTCGACAATTTGGCGCAGTGTCGTCGGTTTTATTTTAAACGCTCGTATATTACTATAATATGAAAACGGTTCATTTTTATTTTCTCCTTCAAAAAAAAACTTCCGAACAATATGCCTAGAAAAAAGACCGCAACTACCTAAACATAGTTCCCAAGCGAAATTATTAAAAACTAGTAGTGCTCGCGGCTCCGCCCGCGTGAAAAAGTTTTTCCGGGATAAAAATATTTTCCCGGGATAAAAAGTAGCCTATAGCACTCAGGAGTAAAGTAGCTTCCTATTAGTGAAAGAATTTTCAAAATCGGTTGAGTAGTTCCTGAGATTAGCGCGTTCAAACAAACAAACAAACAAACAAACTCTTCAGCTTTATAATATTAGTAAAGATACGTCGTGAAAATTCAGATCGTCTCGCAAGTCCGAGAGAAAGAGACTACGCGTCGCATTCGCGGGCCAGAGAATCTAGCGCCTGACTTTCGCAGCGCCTTGCTCAAAATAGAGACAGAAACTCTTGAGTACGCGCAAGGGAATGTAGCGCCGAACGTTCACTTCGTCTAGGAGAAAAAAATGCCAGATCATCACAGCTTTACAATCAATCGACAATCGAGCGCCGAGCGTTCGCAGCGCCTTGCTCAGAATAGAGCGAGAAATTGGTAAGCACGGGACAGGGAATGCAGCGCCGAACGTACACTTCGTTTTGCGGAACGAAATTCCAGATCATCACAGCATTACGAACGACAATCTAGTGCCGAGCGTTCACAGCGCCTTGCTCAGAATGGAGCGAGAAACTCGCAAGGGAATGTAGCGCCCAACGTACATTTCGTCTCGCGGAACAAAATGCCAGATCATCACAGCTTTACGAACGGCAATCGAGCGCTGCATGTTCGCAGCGCCTTGCTGAAAATAGAGCTAGAAATTCGCGAATGCGTATACGAGAATTTAGCACCGAGCGGTCGCAGCGGCTTATGGCACAGAGAGAAAGCAGTCGTTAACAACTAGGACGCGCCATAGAATTTTAGCTTATATTGGCATTTAGTTACGATCTGCAAATTAATTATGCTTATCAGAACAGCATCTAAATCGCAGCGATAAAAAAGATTTGTCTTAAATGTTTTGCTAAAAATGGGCTGATGAAGCGTACGGTATGTGCTGCGCGTCTAAAAAAGTTATTCTTGCCAATATTGAGGAGCCACCAGAACCAATAAAAAGCCTTTTGACAAATAATCACACATTATCCGCGCATTTTTTGAATAACGATACAATAGCTTTTTTAATATTCGTTCGTTAGCTTTTTTAATGACTTCGTTTAGGACGAAAGAAATTAGAGAGGGAAATTTTATGCCCACTTTTGAGATAGAAGGACAAGTTTATCATATCATAGCCTTCTACCGTCATCAGAATAAAGTCGTAACTTTTTGCAGATATATTATATTTCAGATGCTGACCTGAAGGATAGGGATCCTTGCGATCAAACATGGCCCCCATGCTAAAACTAGATTTGATCAGCGAATTGCAGGCCATGTTGAATAGTCACAACGTGTACATACGCAATTTTAAACATAGTATTAAACTCAACACCCCGGTGAGTTTTAAATTAATTATTAACTCTGATCGCACACCTCAGGCAGAACACCAGGGCAGATACAACGCTCGTTCCATAAATGAAGCGGCGGTTCTCGTGGTCGATGAAGAAAAAGAACGCAGGGATAGAGTACTGCACGGTAGAGACGGACAGCTAAAACGAGTGTCGGAATTGCACAACGCAAATGATCCGTTACAATATCCGCTAATGTTTGTATCAGGAGACGATGGATATCATTTAACTATTCCTCAGCAGGATT
The DNA here is from genome assembly GCA_949316025.1 of Lapara coniferarum. Taxonomy (NCBI): domain Eukaryota; kingdom Metazoa; phylum Arthropoda; class Insecta; order Lepidoptera; family Sphingidae; genus Lapara; species Lapara coniferarum. The sequence goes on along the minus strand of OX438933.1, from coordinate 22,198,375 downwards.
CCTTAAGAAATAAAACCGTGTCATGTATGCAGTATTGTGCATACCGTTTAATGATTAGGACCAACTATTTTAATGCACTGCATCATATAAAAATTTTGCGCTCTCACCGTCTGACGGGTCTATGGCAGATCAGTGCGTCGCGGCTAGCCCGCGGCTTTTCACTGAATAGATCCATTTGCACACAAATCACTACATTCGGAACAATGCACACAACGTTGCTAGTTGCTACTGTTTTGCTATTTATTTTATTTTTGTTCCTTTTTTTATAAAGTAAGTTTATTGTAAGTACATTTGTGAATTATTGTGTGCAATAAATGTTTATTATGAATTTATCAGTACTGTGTGGATATGACGGCAAAGATGATTTCAGAAAGGTTCAATTTTGTTTGCCGAAACCATCAAAAGCTTCGAACGGATGACTATATTTATTACAGGGATGCTTTGAACTAAGACGCAAGCGTAAAGAGCTGCCAATATCGCACAGCACGTCATCTTGCCATCATCATTAACTGGGTCTGCGAGATATATCCACGAAAAGTTGCTAGATGCTATGACATAATATGTGCAATTATGGAAGGCCCGATCTTTTTGTAACTTCCACATGTAATCTGGAATGGAGAGAAGTAAAGCAGAGATTTTTTCTCGGTCAACGGTATTCCGACCGGCATGACAACATCGCTCGGGTGTTTCGCGTAAAAAATATTAAAATATTCACAAAAGATACGATTTTTGGGCCGGTTAAATGTTATATGCTTACTTGTTGAGTGGCAAAAAGAGGATTACCGCATTGTTATATGTTATTTTGGATGGACGCGAAAATACAGCCCGATGAAATTGGTGAAATAATAGTTGTCAAACAGCCTAATAAAGACGAAGATCCAGTATTGTTTGAAATAGTCATAAAAAACACAATGCATGGGCCATGTGGGGAAGAAAATTTTACTTTACTGTGCATAAAAAATGGCATAATATGTTCGGCAAAATATCCACGACGTTTCGTAAATGAAAACCAGACCAGTGTGGATGGACGTCGCGTTTATCGACGAAACGACATCATCAACGGAGGGCAGGTTATATATCGAAGGAACGCTACCTTAAATATCTTAGGGCGAACCGTTAATATAGACAACAGATATTCCCCAATATTGTGTCGATCTTTTGACACTCACATAAACGTTGAATATTGTCGCTATGTACAAGCCATAAAATACATATGTAAATACATGAATATAGGATCGGATCAAGCACCTTTCGACGACGTGGTTTATTTATTTATTTATTTAAATATATACAATTGTGAACTTACAGCTAAGCCAAAACGCTCACAATGTTACACTATACTAAGAACATATTACAACTATAATTTACTTAAATGAAATATAGTATATTTATATCAACATCTGATGGGATCAACATGTATGTCGGCATTTTGAACCTCATTTAGAAACGAGTTTATGACTCTGACAGCTCTTGCCGTAGGTGCATTGTTAGCATATTGTGTGCGAAAGTCATCAGATGACGATAACAGCTGGTGCCGGCGACGCTGGCCTACGCGAATATAGTTCTGCGGGGCATAATAGTTCAGACGCGACAGAACACAAGGATTATCTACTCTGTTACGTATTAACAATATGTAATGTATAATCAGTACGAGCTTGCGTCTGAGCTCTAGCGTAAGAAGCCCTACCATGCCAGAGACGAATAAAGATGGGAAAAGAAAAGGGTAATAACCGAAATTCCTCTTATAGAGATACCTGGCAAATTTACGCTGGACTCTTTCTATCATAAGAGAATATTTTACCTCCTTCGGATCCCAAACAACAGCACCAAATTCAAGCACACTACGTACATACGCGTTGTATAATAATATAGGAATATTTATATCTCTAAACTGACCGGCAGTTCGAGTTACAAATCCCATAGTTTTATTTGCTTTTTTACAAATATCCGTAATGTGCTTATCAAACCTTAGCTCACTATCCATGAGTATACCTAAATCACGGATCATATGTACCCTCTCCAGAGTGTCACCATATAGAGTATACAATTGGTTTACTGGTTCACGAGATCTAGTGTAAGAAATCACCTTGCATTTGGCGATATTGAATTTCAGATTGTTGACCGCAGCCCAATTAGCCACAGCGTCAATATCACGTTGAAAGTTCGCACTGTCTAGAGGACCTCCAATCCCGTGAAAGAGCTTCATATCATCGGCAAACATCAAGCATTTGGTAGTTGATAAGACTTTCGGAAGATCATCAATCATCAACAAAAATAAAGTTGGTCAAGCCAAAACGCGATAATTTAGACAGTAGGATGTCATTGTCTACTACGTCAAATGCTTTTGCTAAATCAAAATATGCAGCATCTACACGTTTACCTGCGTCCATTTCAGCTACCACATAATCTACAAATACAACATGATTTGTTGTAGTAGAACGCGCACGACGAAAACCATGCTGAGAATTACAGAAGCGGTGACAGATTTGGGCTGTGATACCCCGGTTTACTATAGACTCAAATATTTTCCCAAAAATCGAGAGAACCGCAATTGGCCTCTGTGCTTCAACATCATTCAAAGATCCGCTCTTAGGTACTGGAGTTACTTTACTGAGTTTCCACCTAGTGGGATAAATGCTACTTCGCAGGGAAAGGTTGAAGATGTATAAAAGAGGAGACTCCAGCGCACAAAGACAATCCTTGACCAAGAATCCAGGTATTCCATCAGGGCCTACAGCAGAAAATGCTTTTAGTTTCTTGACGGCTAGTTGCAGATCACGTGAAGAAACGTAGTTCAATGCTATAGATGGGAGGTTCGGGCAGTCGTAAGACATGGATTCTGCAACTTGAGCATCTAGCTTTGGAACAGCCTTCAAGAAAACGGAGCTGAAATAATTTGCAAATGAATCCACTGCTTCTTGCCCTATGACAGTCATATTCTTATATGTGTACTCACACAGCTGTTTCATTTGGTTACGTTTAGTTTTGACATGAGTCCAAAAACTAGCGGGATTGTTGCGTATGTTGCGTTCTATTGATTGAGTGTATTGACAGTACGCTACATCGATCAACTCCTTAACCTTAGTAGTAACCTGCCTCCCGCACGGTCCTTACGCAGCACTATAAAGCCCGGAGGAAAAAGTTCAGCGTCGCACACTGAACTTGTAAGAAAAGTTTCAGTCAATGCAATGATTTCTGAAGTACAGGAACTTATTATATTATTCTGGAAAGCAGCTGTTTTGCTTCGCAGTCCTCTGACATTTTGAAGGAAGATATTTATTTTCTTAGAGGTCGCTTGACGATTGCCGCTTTTCTTGGGTGCTGGCACGAAAGTTCTGCCTCCAGGGCTTTATGCATACATCCTCGGGCCAGTTCTCAGGCAGCATGATCTTATCAGCCAGTTTAGATGGGACCCCTAGCTTGAACGAGGCGTAATGCCCGCGGGCCTTTAAAACTTCAGCAGTGCATACATTAGTGCCACTGATAGATGCCAAGTGGCTACTCACTTGATCCTCCGACGTACCTTCTTTAACGAAGTAGAGGTGCAGGTACCTCCATCGCTCACACGCCTCAAGTTGAGTAACTCCTGGAGCCGCGGTGCCGCGCATAACTCCTACAGGTGAACGACGTGACTTCCTAACTTCCTTCCAACCACCATCAGATGTTGCGTTGGCGGGTTGGTGTTCCTTGTATGCCAAAATTTCCGGTTTATTGGCTTCTGGTATACTCTGGAGTTTATTCGCAGGTATAGCTTGACGCGAGGACTTTGGCTTGATTTTACTTAATGAAGTGGATTTCGTCTGAGGCGTATTTTGACTAACCGTGGGTTTGGATTTTTCCCCATTTTTAACTTCTTCCACACCTTTAACCGGTACCGGTTGCTCTACTAGTGCAGTTTCAGTGTGTTGCTGCTTATGTAGAGTGATATTTACAAGGCTCGCGAACTTCTTTTCTAGCGCCGATACCCGTGCCGGCAGTTCTCCGTACGTAGCTTGAAGTGTATCAGCAACTTTCTCTACGACTATGTTGCTAATTAATTTCGCCAGGCGTTCATCGACAATGTGCTCGAGTTCTTCGCGCACAACCGTTCGTATGTTGTCAAGACAAACAGTATCCTCGGCATATGAGTTTTCTCTAAATAGACTAGAGTCCCGAGTTAATGGTTTTCCACGCGCCTTGACGTTGATATAACGACCGTCTGTGGTAGTTTGGTCAAGATGAGACTCGCATAATATAATGGAATCCTCACTTGGGGTACCAGTAGGAGAAGCAAACATATCACGTACAGGGGTGCTACCAGTAGCCATTTTAAAATAAACAGTTGTATTATAATATGAAGTAAGAAAGAAGAAGCTGTAGAAAAGTGTCGTAGGCGCCTACACCTGCGTTACTACGCCTTACCACTTGCCTGAAGCTTCAAATATTGTTGCTATTTTAAAATAGTCGGCGTGCAGCGATCAGCTGACGAGTACAATGTACGAGCGTTTACGAAGCGAGCCGAAGCGATCGAGTTCAATGACCTTGGCCGGTGTACGCGCACAAGCGTCCAGCGATAACGGCAAACATTTAAACACAAAATATCTTTGCACTGTTATTGTACTCACAGTTTCTTAGTAATTGAAATTATGTTTCCACCGTCAGGTTACCCGAACCTTCTTCTTTATTTTGATACAACTTTCACTCGTCAACTATTGAATTTAGTACACTTTGGAGCAAATATTTGAGAGAACAACAAATACAGTGTCGACGCTACAACGTCTCCGTGACGACCCACGTGGACGAACGTGGTTGACAATTATTTGAACGGCCGGTCATTGAATCAGTACATCTGAAGCAGTGTGGAGGTTATTAGAGTTTCCTATACATGACAAACTACCTACTGTAGTACACTTAGCGGTACACGTTGAGAATGAACAACGAGTATATTTCTCAGCGGAAAATAATGCAACATATAATTGAATATCCACCAAAGACGACACTCACGGCAATTGACCTGTCCAATAGTGATGAATTTGCTAAAATACTACTCTATGACGAAGTCCCTCATTATTTATTATACATGGGCTAACAATAAATTTTCTAGAAGAAAACGTGGCCAAGACGTAGGTGGTCATCCCGGTATAAAAAAGGATGCAGCATATTTTATCTCAGGATACTACTTCATCATGTACGTGGCCCAACATCATTCCTGTGTGGCTACTCTGGAAACCAATTCCAATCTTAAGAAATCACGAACTCAAAACAGTTTCAATTCCAATCTAAAAGTTATCGGTACTCTTGACCAAATCGAGTCCATTATGGGATTGAAATTGAAATCGAGTACGTGATCGGATATCTGTGCGGCCATACATGATCTACTAAAATTCATTAAATAATTTAACACGTGTAATTTTGATTATCCCAGTCGAAACCGTGTCCAATAATTTAAGTTTTAACAAACATATGCAGTGAACTCATATAATAATATTGGAACTGCATTTTTTAAGCAAAATATCAAAAGAGTGTTACACTACGGCAGTATAAGTGTGGGGTCTTTGTCTCAATTATTTATTACGTAAAAAGAAATGCCATGTCAAGGTTAAAGTTCTAATCAAGCAGAGATACAGAGAATGCAACGCAAACAAGGAATACCACACTATCGTTAAGATATATTTTAATTTCTCGTTTCTCATATTATATTTATATTATTGAGTGTGGTGTTTATTTAAGTTTCAAATGCATGATACCGGCGTGGTGTAAGCCTCGGCGCGGCGCACTCTACAGTGAAATATCGACGTTGTGGACAACTCTCTCAACTCTCAAAAATCTCAACAATGGGTATCACGATTTGTAACTTTTTTATAAATCGTGATACCCATTGTCGAGACATTGTAGTCATAAGAATAGCACTGATAAAAGGAGAGTGCTACTAAAACCTAAAATTATTCTTAGTAATTGTATGACTATGCCCATAGAATATGTTTACATACACAATATAGTGCCATATAAAAAAAAATCTAAAAGTTTTTATTTAATTAAGCAATAGTTATTGTTTTTGAACACAACATTGGTCATTATCGGCATTTTACACATTTCTTTTTCAATTTGGCCACTGAATTGTAACTATATTGATGATATTTTTCAAAACTATCATTAAATAAGGCCCGTCGTGTCATTATTTTTAGTTTACAAAGGCATAATAACTCACTCGAACACCAAAAAGTTAACTTTTTAAAACTGTGTTAATCCGATTTGAAACACGATTTCTCACTCGATCGCTAATGTCAAAATCGCGTCAAGAGTGCCAAAATATACTTGCGATTTTAAATACTCGATTTCATTTGGTTTTCCTAAATTCCGCCGCTATCGAGATAAATCGTGCGCTAGTGTAGCATTCAAGGGTACGAATTATCAAGTTTTCGACTCCAATCCTAAATTTCAAACGGAATCGAGTGTCAAGAGTAAGGCCACTGTACTTAAAAACCGTTGACGGAATTGTTAAAGAAACTTACCAAGCCGCTTGCCGAGATAGAGGTTTGCGGGAATATGATAACCAATGGTAAATTACTTAAAGAGAAGTTTCGATTTCCCAAAATTATAAAAAACAATATATAAAGAAATAAGTATCTTCAAAATTAAATTACTTGATACATAATTCGATTAAGTTACTGCTCAAATGTATACCTCAATTATAGCTTTAGAAGAAATCACTGACTGACTCGGTGGCGTAGTTGTATTACAGTACGACTGCAAAGCTGAGGTCTCGGGTTCGATCCCCGGGTCGGGCAAAGTGATATTGAGTTTTTCTATTCAGTATCAGCCCGGAGTCTGGAAATTGTGCCCGATATGGCGATAGGCTCGCCCCCTATCACATCATCGGACGGAACAATTGCGAAAAGTGGGTGCACTAGTTGTGCCTCTGCTTACCCCTTCGACGATAACAGGCGTGAGTGTATATGTATATATGTATGTAAGAAATCACTAACTTGAAATAATATGAGTCTATCGGAAGCCTCTCTTGGAGTGAGCCCTGACTGCATTGGTCCCGCGTGCCTGTATTCATGACAATAGTCAGCATTATCTTCCCTGAACTTGTCCAAGTTACTCTGCAGATCGTCTTCAAATTGCGGTTGCATCTTCAGCAGCTGTACGTGAGATGCAAGAGCCGTAGCTTGCAATTGTTGCCAAGTGTAACGAAGGTTATCAACTTGCTCCAAATCTTCTTTGCTTACCGGTAACTCATAACGTGTAATTACGTTAAAAGCTTCCTGTGGTTTGGAAGAAAGATAGAATTTAAAATATTTGTATGATTTTTTATGAAACAAAATTAGTTATGCAAGCATACTATTCCAAGAGATTTGGAAAAGACTTTCTTTTTAACAAAAACCCCTGAATAGGTCAATGTATCGATAGATAGACCAACTAAAACGGATCGATAAAGGATCCCAATATGCATCGATTGTATTATTTATGGACACGTATGTTGCCTCCAGCGACTATATAGCCTCGTAACGTTCCTTAACACGTTCGCGGACGCTACCACTTGAGTCGGTGTTCTAGATTGACACAGAAAATGTCCATACAAAGTTATATGACGTATGAATACGTAGAGTCCCATGATATTATATGTTTTAAAGACACCATGACAGAATCGTTTTATCACGTCAACGTTTGCGTACGTTCTGTCATAATAAATTAAAATTAACGAGATATGTACGGACACAACGTTTAATAACGTCCAACGTATATATACGTTCTGGCACATCATATTATGCTGATGTAACCAGTAGCATCACAACGTCATTATGAGTAATTTTGCAATTGTGTAATTGGTGTTAAATTTCCTATTTAAGTCAATGTTACATTTTGAGACTCGTCGAATAAAGGCGGTAGTTTGTCAAGGGATCTCAATTCACCTGCATTATCGTAATTTTCAGCCAATACATCAGAAATGAGTGATAAAGTTGATAAACCCAATCTCACGTTTTGAGAGACGTTGTGTGAAGGTAGTTTATCCTAAGTCGTCTCATTAGGTGATATTTGTAACAGATTTGTCGAATTTAATGCCACATATTGATAGGATAATTCAATAATTTCAGGTTCCGAGAACCTACGTCTTTCTTGAATTATCTAATTGAAGCTTTGAATTCCAGTAGGTAGATACGGTCATAATTGGAGATTTAACCAACTTTTAACGTTTGACTAGGGGAAAAATATCTTCCGAGGAATTCGAGCCATAGCCTGCACCCTCCTCTTGAAAACGTGATAGGGTAAGGGTTTGAGGTGATGGTATGTTCAAAATGCTTCGTGAACGTCTCTCCCAGCTGATTGTGTACCGTCTTCATCGCTACCAGATTTAGAACTAACATTGGTATCGGGGTTCTGAGTCGAAGTGCCAACCGAATTTGATTGAAACTTAGTAGTAGTTTCTGTCGATTACTGTCAGTAATTAAAAGAATAAGAACTATCACTAAATGATTTATTTCATTGTGGGTCAAAATCCTTATCCGAACCAAAGTTTCCATCATTATCCTGGTAAGGATCCACCTCGGTAGAGTTGTCGTAATCATCAAAAATCCTCACGAGTTATGTATTGCGCTTATCTATCCAAAACAAATAAAATAACGCAATAGACATCAATTTCATACAATAAGCTTATTAATTCACAGTATAATAATATAGTCTACAGTCATATAACAATAAAATACATGACATAGCATAAATTTACCATGTTTTGTCTCGCTAAAAATTACTTTACGCTACGAAATTGTCACAAGAACGCGAACGCACCGCTGCCGTGACGCTGCCGTACTGGATGTAGGAGCGCGGAAGGCGCGGGGGACGTATAAACACGTTGTGCGTGTGTGCGTACCGCTACCGCACACTATCAACAGCACTTATTTGAAATGGTTAAAACTTGCTTGTACGTGACAGTAAGGTGTCGGGTATTTCACGTGTTGTGACGCAAGGTACATCCAATAGGATTTTAACTTGAAAGTTCATCGGAAATGAACGATCTGTCGTAAATAATATTTTTCATTTGAACGTCATTGTACGTTGTGCCATATCAAAATCTCAAATTATGACGTATAATCTCGTACTGTCCGCGAACGTGTTAATGCAAAAATTTTAAATACACAATGACCGGTAAATAATTGATTTCGATAGTTTTTAAAATATTGCAAATTATTAGCACATAGATGTGATAACTAATGCTATTTTTCTAAAAACCCGAAGTCTATTTGTTTGTGCAAGGGGCGATTATATTATATTAAATCGATAATGTGACAGTGTTTACCGCTCACATTGGTGGTTGCAACAGACTTAAATATATTGAACATCAAGCTACATCTGATCTATTAGTCAGATGTGTTTCCCGAAATCGATCACATGTTATTCGACGTCTAAAGGCTACATGGTCGTTGGTTGCCCCAAATGGCGTAGTTTAAAACATATTTAGATTTTTAAGAAAGTCGACTTTACCAATAAACTTCATAATTATGGTTGAACTATTGGGTATAAGGTAGTGATTTTTTTACTGAAAGTAGGTATAATACATACCACAAAGATACAGATGTAAAAAAAGAAATTACATTTTAAATGTGATTTTATCGTGCGATTCTAAAAATGACATATGCTCTCCACAGTGGTACTTTTATTACGGTCTAGCTCGAGAAAGCGTTCGCGAAGTGGCTAGATTTTACCGGGAACATTTAATTAGAAGATGAAGTCTACAGGCACTCGTGTGCGCTGATAACAAATGTTTTAGGTGTTCGCAATTGTTCTTTGGACGGTCACATATCCAGTACTTCAAGACGAAAAGTGGTGAGTAGATGAAGCCCATCGCTAATTATTATAGAGAGGGTTAATAGAAACAGCCCAACAAGTACTAGAGTTATTGGACGTCGCGTCGTCAAGGCTTGTCACATATGTGTGTACACAATATTATCTCTAATATTTCTTCCGTGAACACTTTTTTAAATAAGTTTAGTGGTCGTCCAGTAGTCAAAATCAAATTTCCATTTTCAGTTTCGCTCAATTCGAGTACATTTTAAGCAATTTGCCAGAATGTTAGGCTTAAAAATTCTCCATGAATGCAGACAGTATTTGAAAAAATAAAAACATTAGTGAAATATTAACGCTAGAGATCAAGAATTTCCGTAAAGATTATTGCTTATATCTAAATTTACGAAACGCAGATTCTAGCTGTTGGTCATTCACAAGACCATTTATTACTCTTACTCCTTACATTTAAATAATCACGACTGGAAACCCAATAATTTTAGCACTAAATACGAAGTTTATTGTAAAGTCTTTAACTGGTGGTAGCCGTAGTAGGTCTCTTTACTGGTGGTGGGTCTCTTATATGCACGAGTCCGTTTGGGTGGGTACCACCACAATATATATTTCTACCGCCAAGCAGCAGTGTGCCTGCACTGATGTGTTTCGATTTGAAGGACATTGTAGCAAGTGTAACTACAGGACATAATGAAACTTAACATCTTATGTCTCAGGATGATGAGCGCAGTGGAATGCCAAACATTACTATGTAACTCAAGATGCTGGATGCTACTGCTTATGGGTGGTCGTATCGCTTACCATCACGAAAACGGCATGCTCGTCTCTTCATTCAAAGCCATGAAAAAAAGTCAATTTTCATAAGCAAATCCCAAAATAAAAATATAACTACGCAATTTCAGGTAACATGTATAGTAATTAAATTGATAATATAGATTATTGACGTCCTCCATCCATGTCCATTAGACTTTGTATAAAAAGACTTGTAATAGGGTGTCTAATAACCTCAACAGGCTCTATTTTCAATTCCATATCCACTTCTTGTTCTCGTATCTTCTTCAGCGTTTCCATAACTGTCCTCACGTCGTCTAGGTCTCTTATTGGTCTTTCTAACTTCCTTTCTAAGTCATTCATAATAGCATACACATAATCCATTTCCCTTTTGTACTTTTTTCGCATTGCTTGACTTATTCTGTATGTGCCATCTAGTAATAATAAATATTATGAATTAAAAACAAATCGAGTATATTTTTTAAGATGTTTCAACAAAAAAAATAACTGCCGTACTAATAAACGTTGCATAGGTCTGTAATAGTCATCCAGTATTTTGATTTGCTATGTTGAATGACATTTACCATCAGAGGAAGCGAAAAAAACGTTGTATGACAGCGATATACAGCGATTATAAGCAGGCCCTTTTAGAATTTAACAACAATATTTTTAAAGGATCAGAACAATAGGTATTACTGTGAAGATATACGAGATGTTACAAACATGGTATGGCTTACTTTTTAATTCGGTGTTGAGGCCTAATTTTAGCTTTTCTGTGGAGACAGCAAGACAATTTCCTATGACTAAGACATCTGGTTCTGTTGCGAGTTTTGCCTCAAGTTCACTATGTCGCTTCAGAGCCAGCTCGAAATCATTCAAATTCCAAGCCAACAATTGCCGCAAAGTCTTTTCACATTTCCATAAATAATGGTAGGGACGCCATCTCTTCACTAAAGTGTTCAACTCCTGTAAGGTAAATGGAGGTGTACTTTTTGAATATTATGGAGGTTTTATTCTCATCTTCTCGAAGTTATGAATTTTATGTGTATCTTTAGGACGTGCATAATCCCAATAATCATACAATAAAATATTAGTTTGGGTTAAGTTATTAAATATTGTTAATTAATTGTAGTTCTGCACGCACTCACTCGGTACCCTGCCAGACTCCTTTTCGTTCTTTCCTTTTATCAAATATTTACCTCATAATACATAAAGTTTAACAGAAATAACGATTAAAATCCGTAAATAAAAACAAGTTACTAGGTTACTTTCGGTAGAAGGGGCAAGTATTAAGAAACAGAAAAGAGGCGCAATGCCCACATGTGACGTCATTTGAAATTACGACATGTGCGACAGATAGAGATGAAGCTATAACCCCACCACGCGTCCGCTGTTACACATTGCAATACTTAAAACATGAATTATAGCTTCTTTTCTTAACAAATTTTAAATCCGTTTTCGCAGAAGGGCTTCTTTTTCGTACTTTTAACGTTAAATATAGAATTATGTATAAAATCAAACATAGGATGGTCTTCTATTGCAAGCTTCAAAACTATCATTACTCATTACTAGAAACTTTATGGTTTAGGTCCCCAAAAAACCTGTAGTTGGTTACAATTAGGTATAAAATAGCGTTTGACCAAAGATACTGGAATAGGCGTGCACGACCAAGTATAAATCTCAGCTTTCGTATAACTCTTTCGATTGCATCCTAAGGTAATTTAGCTGGGGAGGTTGGTTTCTATACATATTTAGCGAGTATAGGGCTGTTTGATCAGAATAATCCGACGTTCATAACATTAGTCGCTCATGCATTATCATCATCAGCCACATGACGTCCACTGCTGAACATAGGCCTCCCCCAAAGATTTCCAGATGGACCTGTCAAAAGCGGCCTGCATCCAGCGCGTCCCTGTGGCCTATGTGCCCTGCCCATTGCCACTTCAGCTTTCTTATCCGTTGGACTATGTCAGTGACTTTCGTTCTTCTACGGATCTCCTCATTTCTGATTCTATCGCGTAGAGAAACACCTAGCATAGCCCTCTCCATAGCTCGCTGAGTGACTGTAACTACCTCATACATGCCTACTCTTATATACTTACTAACCGTTTTGACATTCTGCGTGCAAGTAGACAACAACGACAATGTCTTCATTATCTCTTTATTCTCCATTACGTGATTATAAAAATTCCTCTGTTGGAACGGAAATGTTGGTTTCTCCTCAGACTCAAGCCTATAGTGCTTCTTTCTTCTCACCTTAGCAGCATCTACCACCTTCATTGACTTTTGTACAGCAGTCATCGGTGTTCCTGACTGAACCTGTCCGTCAAGCTTCGTAACTACGTCTAACAGCTGGTTCGATTGAGGACCAGCTATTTTCTTCCAGCTCACCTATAGAAGCATGCAGGGACAGCAAAGCGAAATAAAGAGGGTAGGTTATTTACATAAGGAAGAATAGGCGACACCAATGTGCAGCAAAGAAATAAAACGCACAAGCGTGATGGTAATTGCAGACAAAGACGCGCACACACACAGACAATAGTGAGATGGTGTAAATGAAACGGCACAATACAATTGACATCACGATTTGGAATAAAAAAACAGAATGGTTTTATTATTATGCTTTGTTTATTTACAAGTTAAGCGTAATATATTTTCAGACTTTTAAAAATATATAAGTGACATGATGATGATATGAGCACTATTGATAATACGTAGGATATGCATGTGTATTAAATGGTATAGTTATCGAACAAAATAAAAGAAAAATACTTAAAATTACTTTTATTTACTAATCGCACTGAGTTTTACGTAAAACTGTTTATTTCTAGCCTTTAAAACATATACAAAAGAAGATTTCTTATAAAGGCTCACTTATACACACAGTAGGTTACTTTTGCGAAGGCACATGCATCAGGATATACGCATCGCAAATTAATGTAACGATTTCAATACGTTTAATAGTAATTTGCACGAACATAACAATAATGTTGACTGCTAATTCTTTTTGGCACCAAGATTGAGTTCACACTAAGGAACATTCTCTTTATTTACTATTCGAATATAATGGACTACAGTATTTGAATTTTTCGAATATTTAGAACACTGAAAAATGAAATAATAGTATTAAAAATGCACAAATAGCGTACCCCATATTGCATAAATAAGCACTAAAGAAGGATAATATTATAAAACTTGGTCCCTAAGGGGATTAAACCCCTATTTAACAAACAAAATGCTTGGTTTTTTTTAAAGCATTCTAAAGCAACAAAAATAATGTAATTTTATTGAAAATGCATACTATCTATTTTCTAAATATTCCAAATATTCGTAATATTCGAATACTTCCTATACGAGACATGGTATTATTCGTGATATTCGAATAGTAAAAATTAACCAATATTACAAGTCTTAGTTCATATTTAATGCAAAAATAATCCAAGAACATACCCGAGCCGTTTTGCCTCCAGACCACTGAGTAACGCCTTTAGAAAGGCCTGCTATTTGTTTTCCAGCTAACACCAGTACTTCTTGAATTTCTTCAAGGGTCGGTGTGACTGATACGTTAGGTATCATGAGAGCAGCATGAAGAAGAAATATCGGTTGCTTTATAGGACCTGTAAAATTAAAAAACTAAACTTTTACCCAATGTCTAACGAAAGATGCGAGACAAGTTGAAAACGGTCTAGAGAGCACCGTTTCAGTGCGTTCCATGTAATAAAAAAAAACGATGTAGGTTTTAGTGTAGGTAAAACGAGGCATGCCAACGTATCAATCATATAGTCCTGGATTATGTCATCCAGTTTACATTCAGTTCAAGCACGAAGGAGTGGAATCAAAAGAACATTCTGTTATAAAATCTGTAGCCCGTAACCTTTTGCCTATCCATACTTAAATTTTGCTTGCACAGTGCCCCTTCTTCCCATTCTAGATAATGCCGACGCCTCATACCTAGATCTAACCGAAGACCAGTTTAATAATCGCGGACGTCTACAGAATTTCCGCATAAGGTATGTAGAATTCCTATATTGCACAGATCTGTTAGAAAAGAACAGTTTAACACAAACTGGAGGCTAAACGCACCGCATCCATTGATGTATGGTTTTTTGATACATCAATGACCATCCCATTAGAAAAAATAACGATGTTGAATTGCACATCCGATTTAGAAAAACATAATGCTACAACTATACAACCATATGATACCAATAACACTACTGAGGAAGTCAAATTTGCCAATTTTACTGACGGTTTTATAGATGATGAGCTCTGGCTTTTTATCCCCATTTGCCGAGAAATGAAAATCCTCGACAACAAAAAAATTAAGTGCAAATGTTTGCTTGGGCCGATTGATGGCATAAGCTGAAATCATCAAGAAAGCACAGGAAAAATCCTTTATGCTTTGAAAGAAGTCCTTGATGGGCAGACTTTAAGAAAGGGTAAAGCTTAAAGTAAATACACTTTCAGGATTGTTACAAATTTCCAAGTGGCATGCATAAAAAAAAGCAGTCTCAACATTTAATGTAGGTATGAAAGTATTTAATGAAAAACTTTAAACAATTGTAGTTTGAATCTTCCACTAGCTAGTTTACATCAATGTAGAGCTTGATCAGCGTCCTATATTGTCCAAATCCTCATTAGAATTTGAAGGCGTCGCGCCAGGTGTACGACTGACCGGCGTCTCCCATCCTTTGGTTTGGAGGTATTTGGAGAATTCCACCACAGTATCCCCTGCAAAAGGCAACTAGTAGTGGCCACCAGGGGTCGCGGACGGGTTCCGTCTTTAGTTTTGTCTTTTTAGCACATTGTTGCGACCCGCCTGATGGACGGTAGTGTGGCAGGTAGGACTTACGCTGCTGTTGACGCCGAGAGCGTCCTTCGGTGCGCGGGGGCTTCTGAGCCCCCTCTCCACATACAGAGACGGGCCGCATGAGGAGGCATGCGCAGGGGCGATTGCGGGTCAACTTAAACATCTTCCATCAGAGGATACCCATAGCCGTCCTTAATGCGCCGAAGAGGTCCACCGCGGAGTTTCAGATATTATTTATGTGCACAATAATAATGTCTATTATGTATGATGAAATTATAATAATAATTATTATTAAACATAATTGTAAACTTTCAACAATTCCATAGAAATAAATATAGGTGAGTAAAATAATACTTAGTATATGTATACTCTATACCCAGTGTATGTATACTTAGTATCAAGATTAGCTCGTTCAAATATAAAATCGAGTGTAAACCGGTTTCAAAGTGCGCGTGTGTAGTATAGTAAGATGCGTTCTAGTCATTCAAAGTACATGTCAAAAATGTAAGAATCCCTCAGAAGAATCCCAATGAATAAACGGTAAGAAGGTTTATTATGTGCGTCAGACATTTTTCCCGCAACTATACTAGGGGAGCAATATTTCAGTGGAGTTTTAATTTGCCAAAACTCTAAGCCCAATTTCAACCTTATCTCCTTCGTCGTACTTGCGAATATTTATCGGCAAAATATAGCGCCATCCCTCACGCACCGCCTTTGCACTGCGCATGTCAATTTCAAGATCTGTGATTGGTACAAAGATCGCCGACCTTGACATTGGCGAAATCAGATCAATAATCCAAAGTTCACAAACTTCGATATTGTATACTAGGAACGCATAGAATCAAAGAGTTTGGGACATAAATATTCTATAGATAGGGAATGGGGCTGAACAAGTGTGGGTAATTTGACATACCTACTATTTACCATTACGTAGGCTAATGTTCCACATAGGAAAGCCTCACATATGTATTCAAACAATGGGACACAATTTCTAGGAGCCTATAATGACCTTGCAAATTTTTTTAAGCGTAGGTAATTGTAATTTAGCTCAGAGCGTGGTTCACGATTGAGCTCTTACTTGTTTCAGCCTTCGCCCCAAATTTTGTGTGGTCTTTGGGAGGCGAGTGTTAGATAAATAAATACAAATTAGTAATAATGCTAGTAAATTGTCATTTAACTTATAAGGAGCTAAAGTCAACTTTAATTCAAATTGAGGAGATTTTAATTTAAAACTTTCCCCAATGTCCTCTCTATGTATAATATGTAATCTTAGAACTCTTTGCGTGATCATTAATTAAAAATAGTTATCAATTTAAAAAAATTAACACTTACAGTCATTTTTCACGATTGCCTCAGTGTTGAACTGCTTGATGACAAGGTCAAGGGAGCGTCGCGTCACCCTGATCAGTACGTCAATCACCTTACGACTGTAATAGCGCCGCATCTCATTCACTGCGTTTTTCACCATCTCCTACGAAACGACAATTGAATAGAGGTTTTTGTGCATAATATTTCATGATTCATAACTAGTGTATGGTTTTGAAGTCAAAAAATCACATCAAATAACACCAGCTTTATAATTAATTGTAACGATACGCTAAACCAATAGCGTGTCGACGCATATAAATTCATCCTTTGATTTATGTTGTCCTAGTAAAACTGCGGCCAAGACATTGGTCTAGCCGATAACAGATGTGGAATTGTATATAGTGTATAAACAAACTATAACATGCTTTTACTCAAATTATTGTCATAATTACTACTTACCACCCATAAATTATTATAGAAACATATTATATTTCTTTAAAGAAATACTTAATAATAATAATTATGACATTACTATACTACACACACATTAATCAGGTATAATCAATCAGTAATGCTATCAGTGTTTACCAGTGAACAAATAAAGTTGAGGCTCTCAGCATACTTTGGAACCGCTGTGTCCAAAGCTCAGAAATGATTTATCTATACATGCAGCTATGGAAAGGTTAATAAATTATGCGATTTAAAAGCATGTGCGGCAAGTATCTCTTTTGTTTTTAGGCCAAACATGGATCTAAATATAGCGTTTTTGGACCTTGAAAACCCATTTTTTTATCATGGCAATTGTCCCAAAAAATTATCCCGAACGTTAAAACTCAAACAACTATAAAAAGTTTTGATCTAAAAAAAAATATAAAAAAAATATAAAAACATGGTAAATTTTGTCCGCAATGTTACTAGGGCAGCATATGTTGCTAGTAGGACTTCTGGCAACGAATGCGAGTAACGAAGAAACGTAACAAGAACTTTATAACTTTTAGCAATGGGACAAAATGGCAAAGCAATTCCATTTGTCCAGTATACTTGCAATATCTGTCCAACGACGCGACGCAGTGCAAACAGAAATTCGTGAGAAAATACCTTAAAAAGCTTACATTCATACATAAAACAATACGATAAAAAATTATAATTTAAAAATGTTTTACGATGCGCGCGCATGTGTGACACAAAATTCTCACGGGAGAAGTTGCCCGAAAAAAGTTGAAGCTGTTTAATGAAAACTTTTTGATAAAAATGAAAAGTAAATATTGAATTAAGAAAACAATAAATATTTAAATAAATAATAAACTTAAATTCAATTTTTGAATTTATTTATTTACTTTTAAAATATTAAATAATCAATAATAAATATTTTGTAACACAAGTTTTCCTTTTAGATGGCGCTAGCGCAAAAATAGATTATTATTTTAGATTCTTGTCCTCGATACAATTGCAGCGCGGAGCATTGTAATTATCCGTAGTGAAATATTTTCTTTTCCTCAGCTGGTTTTAACAACTGGCTGGTACATTCAACGGGGGTTCTTGGTCTTCTCTCTCTGGACCAAAACAGCTCCTATAACGTAGGAACACACATCCGTTTGGGTAGTTGGCTTCCCATTAGACAGATGGAAATTTATTAGATGACTCAGGTGAGAGTTCAACCTCCGCTTCCGATATGGCTCGCACCGCATCACAGTATAGTGCGTCTATGACTGGCGTATATCCGTCAAACAGGTAAATCCTAGCTCTTTTAGGTGGCGTAGACAGTTTCATCGGATGAGTGGTCTGTACGGTCGATGTAGACTCATTTCCGTGGAAGATGCCTCGGGTAAATCCGGCTAACATCTTGCGTGCAACACTGAAGAAAGAGCGACAGTATCTTCCTTAAATGTGGTAAAGTTTGCATCGTACAACTCGTAGATGTCATTTGGATTATCTATGAAGTGCCAAGTGAATTGGGGCAGGTTTAATACCATGCCGGCATCTTGCATAAAACCAATGCCCAATAATGTCCGGTTATCACGGGCTTCCGGCAAGACTAAAAATATTATTCCATATAGTACGATTGCAAAGTGTTATTGGTACTTCAGTAGTTAGCACACATTGTTTACTTTTATGTCCATCGGCTAAGGTAATGACGGCAGTTTCTTGATAAATTTGTACCCCTTTTGTTTTAACAGTGTGTAAAGATTGCAGGATGCGACACTGGACTTAGCACACGTATCGACATACGCTACGCCTTGAGTATCTGCTATGTCAATGAAGACAATTAGTCTAGCACGTGCGTCAATTTTGACATTGAGAGCGCAGAATCCGGTGTCAGGTGCAGTTGGCAATTTAGATTTATGACAATTGCTGCGGATGACGCCAGGTGCTCCACATCCGTAACATGAAAACTTGGTTGCTGCGATCTTTGACGCAGTTGTTACAACTTCCACACCTTTAGCTTCCTTGGTTTGCCTGTCAGAACAAGAATCAATTTCTCCTTTCTTCTTATTTTTCCTAAAACATTGTTCGATGGTATGACCTGGTAATCGACCAAACTTGCACCTACTTTTCTTTTGGTCTTTCTTGAGATCAGTTGACTGTGCTGTTTTTGACTCCTCGTTACAAGTAATAGTAATGCCTTTTCTTTCAGACAGAGTTCTCTCTACTCCACGAGCCACTGTAAACAATTCGTCAAATGTTTTGACAGTATCCTTAGGTATTTTCTCTCGAATGTCTATGTTCAATTGACCAAACAAGATGTCGATTTGTTGGGTTTCGTTAGGCTCTGGTGTAGAAAGCTGAGCGAATAGAAAACGCTTCTTCGCTATAAATACCTCCGTTAAGACATTAGATTGTTGGACATAATTTCTTGATATATAATGTATGCGGGCTTTTTGATTTAGACGATTTTCAAATTCAGTCCAAGTCGTAACTGTATCTTGTATACCTTGCCACCATATCACAGCTTCTTTCTTTAGAAGCAAGGGTAGCCCCGTAAGTGCGTCTAAATCATTAATGTTCTTAGTGCGTTTGTAAACGCTCACTGACGCCAAAAACGTTTCCACAGACTCCGTAGTTCTTGACCCCTCAAAATACATTGTGCAAGAAGCAAACGAGCAACCGTTTTTGCTGGTGATAGCCGTTATCAATTGTTGGAATTGATCTTCGGTAAACGAAATAGCCATCTTTGCTTTAGATTTCGTACTTCTCGAAGTCTGTAATTCTTTCTTAGGCTTGAACACAGGATCGGAACTGGGACGTCTTGATATACTTGCTTCACGTATCTCGTCAAAGTCTTTCTTCATTGAGCAATATAGTGTTTGTTGTGGGATCAATCTGTTGTGAGCGTTGCTAACTGCTGTACTCTGTAGCCGCGAGTTGGGCGCCACTGTCGCAAGGGGTGCGGGGGTCTTCAGTAAAAAGACAACAATATCAGGGACTATATTGTATGAGAAGACGTTACAGTTTACTTTGATGCTGTACAAGATTGAAGGAGGACTTATAAATACTACAGTAAGGGTTTCCTAATAATATTACAGAGATCTAGACAAGTGGATTCAATTGTACACACTACAATCGCAATATAGCTCTAACGAAGTAATCGAAGAGAACTAGGTATACTCGCTATTTCGCCGAACACATTTTTTTTTAATAACGTGGACCTAATTAATTTTTTTTTTTTTTTTTTTTTTAACACGGACCTATCGGCCAGTAGCCTGACGCGAGTCGGCTTTTCTGGCCACACCGGACTTTCGGGTGAACGCAGAAGGCGCTCGTAACCCTTGGAATTTAGGCGACCACGCTGAGGGCGACCCACTAACGGGTCACGAACCTCGGCTCAGGGCGGCCACTGAGAGAGGACAAGACATCATCGTTTGGGGAGATTGGTTTTGATCCCTAATCCTATTTGTCGTGTTGATCGTAGTCATCGGCACGCGGGCCGGAACTGCTACGAGAGGTCAGGGTGACGGGGGGCGCGGCGAGGTCCTCGGCGGCGAGGACGGAACTGCGGTCTTGTAGAGTGTATTAGTTTTAGGAACTCGTGCTTACGGCGGATGGCCAGAGTTATATCGTCCTCTGGGTCGGTCAGAAAAGAGCGCGGCCGTCTCCATTTAGCGCGGTCGAATGGAGTGTATATCGACGCTTTACGGATAAGCGTATTTGGGTGTTTTTCCGCTCGCTCGAAGTAGCGTTTGCTGGCCTTTTGCATGAAATGCCTGATGGTCGGCATATTGGTGTCCACGTGGAGGTTGCGATTGCGAACGTACCACGGGGCACCAAGAGCGTGTCGTAGAAACTTATTTTGCAGGACCTGCATACGCTTAAGTCGAGCAGGCGGTATGTGGGCGAATACGGGTGATGCGTACGTCATAATCGGCCTAATGCATGTCGTATATATCCTAATCTTGTTGCGGACGGACATTTTACTTTTTCTATTTGTGAGCCAGTGCAACTGGCTCACCGCGAATGCGGCTCGCGCGCGTACCGCGTTTACGTGTGGGACGAAGGTCAACCTCTGATCAAGGGTTACTCCTAAATATTTGGCTTTCTCCGTCCAGGGAATAACCTGGTTGGACATGCGGACTTGGTAATTGGGTATATGAATTCTCCTCTTCAAAGTGAACAGGATTGCCTGACTTTTAGTGGGGTTGACGGTGATTCGCCATTTGCGGAACCACGCACCGAGTTCGTCGGCGGCGGCTTGCAAAGTGCGCACCACATCGTCGGGGTCTCTACGTGAAGCGTAGATTGCGGTATCGTCCGCGAAGAGGGCCAGATGGGCATTTTTAGGTCTTGGGATATCGCTAGTGTACAGCGAGAAAAGAAATGGGGAAAGCGCGGAGCCTTGCGGGACTCCGGCCGTGATCGTGTGCCGGGAAGAGAGGGTTCCCTCCACTCGATATTTGAATCCGCGATTCGACAGAAAGTCTCGTATGATGTGCACGAGCTGTGTGGGCACGTTGAGAGTGTACAGCTTGAAAAGCAAGCCGTTGTGCCACACTCTGTCGAAAGCTTTTTCAATATCGAAGAAGAGGGCGCCAGTAGGCATTCCTTTAAAGAATTGTTCGTGAACGTGCTCCGTGATGCGGAGCACCTGATTTACGCAATTGTGTTTGGGACGGAAACCAAACTGCTCCGGAGGGATCAGATGGTTGTTGAGAGCGACTATTTGGAGGCGGTCGAGGACGATCCGCTCATACATTTTGCCTAGCGTGCTAAGCAGACTGATTGGCCTATAGGAGGACGGTTCGGATGCGGGTTTACCCGGTTTGTGAATGCCTATCACCACCGCCTCCTTCCAGATCTCTGGGAAGAGGCAGTTTTGAAAGGCGGCATTGAAAATCGCGGTGAGCTTGATAACTAGATGCTCCGGGAGCATCTTAATCATACGAGTGGGGATCCTGTCGCCCCCGGGGGCTTTCCTACGTTTGAGTGCCTTGATCAGAGCGATGACTTCTTCGATCGTCACCGGCGCAAGGGGATCGGGCGGCGGGTCGACGTCCGGGTCGAGGTTTATAATATCGTCGTTTTGGTCGCGAGAGATCGGCGGTGGCCGGACCGCGTTCCTACTTTCGACAAATGAATTAACCGCAACAAGATCGTCGGGGTCTACGGGTACGGATGAGAGAGAACATTGAGACTCCAGGCTGTCTGCCAGAAGCTCCGCTTTCTCGTCGTCATCAAACGCCGGGCGTTGATTCGGACGATTGAGCGGAGGCATGGAGGCCACATCGTTTCTCCTGAAGGAACGACACAGGTGCCAGAAGGCCTGATGTGTCGGTTCGATCTCGGCTAAGCGGGTTTCCCATCTCGAATCGACGACATCCTTTATGCGACGCTTGACCTCGCGTTGGAGGTAGCGCGCAAGATGTCGTCGTTCCGGAATGGGATTCGTCGCGCAGGCTCTGAGCGTTGCGTTACGCAACCTCACCCACCACCGAATGTCGTCGGGAATTTGCCAGTGACTGTGAACAGTCTCTGGCACCTTCTCGGAGCTTTCGCTCAAGACGTTCTGGAGGTGGTTCGTGAAGGAGCGTATCGCGCCTGTCGTCTCTTCAGGAGTCACGATGTTGGTCGGGATCGCGGAGAGATCTGGGGATGAGGTGTCCGCGAGTTTGGTGCCAAGGAGGCGCCAATTCGTTTTCACCTTCATCGGAACATTAGGACCTGTGTCTGTTGGGCCGTGTTGGGGGGCTAAGTCTAGGATCACAGGTCTGTGGTCAGAGTCTAACTCTTGTAGCACCTGCATGGAACGTACGCGTAGGCTTACGTTCCTTACGAGCGCTATGTCGAGTATGTCAGGTCGGTAGTTGTCGTTTGTACTATAGTGGGTTGGTTCAGAAGGAACCAGAATGCTCATGTCTATGGTTTCAAGACAACTCTCTAGCGCGGTGCCTCTAGCGTTGGTGTAGAGACAGCCCCAGAGAGTGTTCTTGGCGTTGAGGTCTCCCGCCACAATGACGGAGTCCCCCATCGCAAATAGAATATCTAGTTCATGGGAGTGAAGCTCCTTAGTGGGCGAGAGGTAGGCCGATATGATGGTGATCGGCGGATGTCCTGTCATGGCTAGCCTACAGACTGAAGCCTCAATGTTCCTCAAGTTAGCAGGTGGGTCAAGGGGTATGCAGTGCAGGGACCTTTTGAAATAAATGAGAGTGCCTCCAAGAGGGCCACTGGTGCGATCATTACGTACCAGATTGAAATTGGGGATGTTGGGATTGCGGTGAGATGGTTTGAGAAACGTTTCCTGGAGGAGGAAAACGTCTAATTTGTTTTCGCGGACAAAATCAGAAATTTCGGCTCGTTGGCCATGAATACCGTCAATGTTGAAAAACCCCACTCTGAGGGAGCGGGGTTTGGTCCGCTTAGAGGGATTAAGTATTGTTGGTTGCGCCATTTATGATGACGAGAAAAGGACGCCTACGGTGATCTGGTACCTCCGCGTCTGGATGCGGAGGATTTCGTTGACCAGATCAACGTCGGGGCGATCGAGGGATTCACTACGGGCCACAAGGTCGGCCATCTGAGCTGTGAGAGTCATCAGCTCAGACGAGTTCAGAAGGAACTCGACTTTTGCGTTATGCGCAGAGGATGATGTAGGGGGGGCGGGTGAGGTCGTCGCCACCGGTTTTTTCGGCTTGGCCACCTGCGGGGCAGGAGCCGTGGAGGCCGAAGGGATGGGTTTGGGAGCGGGAGTGGGTTTGGTTGTGGTTGCGGCCGGGGTGGCGGGAATGACTCCGCCACGGGCCTGGAGACGTGGGTCGTTGCGGGGCGTGGTAGGGAACCATGCATTTTGAACCGGCGTAGGTGCCAGTCTGAAGTTGGTCTGGGGTGCCTGAGGGGCGGGTGCCTTAGGAGCTTTAGGAGCTCTCATGGTCTTTTTGGGGGCTTTGGGGCATCCGCGGTAATTGGCGGGGTGGCCCGATTGCCGGCAGTTTGTGCACGAAGGCGGCTCCGTGCATTGGGAACGGTCCTTAGGACGAGGGCACGCAGATGTGCCGTGTTCGCCGAGGCACTTAACGCACCTGGCGGGGAGGCGGCAGCCACGAGAGCTGTGGCCGTACTTTTGGCAGTTGTGACACTGCCCTATTTGGCCCTTCTTGTGAGGGGACTCGACGGTGAAGCCGCCTAGCCCCGAAATGTCCCTAATTTCGTAAAGACGTTTGACGTCCGCGGGGGTCTCGAGGATGGCTAACACCATCTCGTATTCAGCGCCAGGCTGAGAAGCGCGGGATTGGCGGTGCATACGGTGCACCTCTAAGGCGTTGATGCCTTTGGCCTGGAGGCCTTCTCTGACCTCGTTGGTCGACATTTGGGTCGGAATGCCACGGATGACGTAGCGAAAGCGACGCTCATCCGGGAGAGAAAAGGTGTAGTAATAATAATTCCTCGAATCGAGGTACTTTGTAAGTGCTCTATGATCCGAGATAGAGCCGGGCTGAAGGGAGAGGAGCTGCTGGCTCCCGTTCCACGAGTTCGTGGGAATCGAAATGTGCTGGCTTTCCAGCTCTTTGAAAAGGGCCTGCATGGTTTTGCCCGGCGGGAGTTGCATGTTTACCCTTGGAGGTTTTTTAGGCCCCCTCGGGTTTTGCGGTTGGGATGGGTGGGATGGTGGCGGCGACGACGAACCCGCGGGATTCGCGGAGCTCGACTGCACTTTGGTAGGCGCTGAAGGCGCGGGGGTAGGGACAATGCTGTCCGGGTTTGGGGTCACGGCCTTCTTCTTCTTTCTCCCGCGCTTCACAGTCGTGAAGCCTTCGTCGTCGAGTTCCGACGACGAGGTTTCCGCCTGCGAGTCACAGGAGGAAGAGGAAGACGGCACGGGGCGTTTTAGGGAGCCCGAAACGGTCTCCATGGCTTCGTCGGAACCGTCCGCGGTCCCGGCCGCTGGTTTGGCGACCGGGGCCCCAGACGATCCCGACGGAGTTGGAGTTTCCGAAAGTTGCTCCCTCACGTTGTGTAGCAACGTGGACATATAGTCCCTGAAGCCACCGTCGGTGACAATCAGGGCTCTCAACGCAGTTTTGAGCTGCGAGAGCGGGATACCCGATACTACGGGGTCAGTTAGGGGTTCCGTGGACGTGGAACCTGCCATTTTAGAGGCTGGGTCCACGTCCATGGCTAATTTGTTTAAGGGACCGCGTGTGTGTTCCCTATGCTCCGGGTGCGTTCCGCCTGGGAAAGAACACACAGAAGAAACCAGGCCGGCTGTCGCACAAACGTTCGGTCGCGGGTCGCGGGTCGCGGTCGCGGTAGACTAAGTCCCCGGGTGGGAGTGCCCGGGGGTGAGGTAGTGCGTGACCCTCCTCGCCGGGTATAGGCGAGGGGGGGTGTACTTAAATTAGGGTGTGCCCTAAGCTTGTATCCCTTTTGCCAATCTTAATGTGCAAAAGGGTTCCTAACAGTCCGTGTACCGTAAGCGGTATTGGCCGGAGGCCGCACGCTCAACCGATACACGGGATGGATTTTAAGGAAAGGGTAGGGTTGGGAAGGTGATGTACGGGAGAGACTGCGGTGTGCCTCCGCAGCCTCCGGATCCGTACCCGTCGGCTTTGCCTTGCCCTGAAGGGGCGTAGCGCGTTGCCGGTGACGCGACTCGGCTTGTTGACACCGTTAGGTTTCCGCCGAGCCAATACCCTGAAGGGGCCAAACGTCGATTAGAAACAAATTGGGCGAAACCCTGTCCTGAAAAGGACGCGGCTTGGCCCGAAATAGGCTAACAAAATAGCAAAGGGTTGCCCCTTTGCTACCTGTTTGGCCTTGACTGTAGCGAGGTCGCTACGGAACGCACCGAGCAGGTACTCGGACGGAACAATGGAATGTCGCAGCAGGTACTGCGACAAACAAAAGGTCCGCTCGGGTCGGCTGCTCGGAACGGAATGATGACCTAATTAAAGTGTCCAACGTTATTATATAGTTTCGCTAGCTTGTAAACCATAGCGCGATCTATTTTTACGCTAGCGTCATCTGTTGAGGTAAAAGGAAAACTTGTGTTGTGCTTTTATTGTAATTAATTATTTGCATGCAATCAAAAAATATTTTTTAATGATGCCAAAGAAGTATAACTTCTCACGCGCGTACATACTTACACGCACCGATTTTTTTTGTTTTTTTTTAGCCTTAAAGCTTGTAGAATCACATCTTCGCTACGGCCTCAGTATTTTAGTTTCGCTATTTTTATTTTTCGCTATGTACTTATGTATAAGGTATATGGTTGAATATTTATTAGGTAAGAATAAAATTAAAACCACTCAAAAAACCAGTAGTATTTATCAGTGACCATGACAGGACATTTAGCCATGACAGGTACCCAACAATATTAATATCACATCTAGTGTCTAGACTTAGTTAGAGCAATGCTAATAGAATTTCGTGCATTTTCTCTAAAAAGATATGTTATATATCTAAGCCATTGAATTATGTGCATTATGCTACTAGTACCTAAGATTTAAAAAGAAATACCTACTACTTATACCAGTTAACTGTGGGTGCACTGTTTGTATCTCTGCCTACCGTTTCGTTGATAGATTTTTCATTAAAGGTACCGACTGACCTGCATGCCTTTAGACAGCCCGCCTGCTGGAGTAGACAGCAGTCTGTGAGGGCTCTCGAAACACTCCCACACCGCTGACCAGTCCTGTTGACCACTGGACGTGGAGTCATTGCTTGTCGACGCCGCACCACTGGAGCTTTGATGATCATCTGATAAGGAACACTTTTCCGTATAGAATATATACATATAGGTAATAATAATTTTAAAAAGTTTTTAATTTTTTTATTGCTATGAATGACGAGACGAGCATGCTAAACGCCTTTTGGTAAGCGATACGACCACCCATAAACAGTAGCAACACCATCCAGCACCTTGAGTTACAAAGTACTGTGTGGCATTCCACTGCGCTCGTCATCCTGAGACATAAGATGTTAAGTCTCATTATGCCCAGTAGTTATTGGCTACCACGTCCTTCAAACCGAAACACGACAGTGCATGCACACTGCTGCTTGGCGGTAGAAATAGACCTTGTGGTGGTACCCACCCAGACGGACTTTTACATATGAAAGACCTACCACCACAGCCGGCTCGAAGTGACACCGGTTCCTTACTGATTATTTATTTTTTTCTATGTCCTTAATTTCACTTTTGTAGGAACTACAAAATACATCAGGAACGTTTTAGCAATTTCTAAACTTAAAAGTACTCATACCTCCGATAGTACCATACCAACTTTAGATCTTTATAATCAACAAGACCGAATAGAATAAAAAAATGTTTGTATAAATTGCCTATTTTTTTTTTAAATTTGTGAATGAAAGTCTTAATATCTTCAAAACTCATGGACAGTCTTCTAAACAAGTTGGTTAATGTAGCTGTCCATACTGTCACATCTCAATAATCTACCCTGTAAGTGCATGCTACCTTTTTTTTTACGCGGACAAAGTGACTTATTACTACCGCCCAGCTTTCAAGGGGAACGACTGAGCGGTTATGTTGGGTTCACCGTGCCTTACGACCCGACACGACGTTGAGCCGCCCGGAGAGATGGATAACGTCGGGCGACCGCCGGGCCGAGTCCCTAACCTATGTACACCGCACGGCATACCAACCAAAACTCCGCGGTGGCCATCTTCGGCGCATTAGGAACGGCTGCGGGCTTGCTCCGACTCACGTCTAAGTTGTCGTCCATATCCGCCCCTAAGTGCATACTACCTACCTACTCTACTTGAATATCAAAAACCCACCTTCAGCAATAAGAAATTCAAAATCCGGATTGATTTCCGTAGGCTTGATTTGCTGCGCGGCTTTCCTGACCAGATCCAACACCTCCTCCACGGCCTCTTCCACCATTAAACTTTTCCGATTCAGCTCGACACACGCGTTTCTATATTCAATAACAATATATGTATGTAACAATAGGTATGTTATATTGTGTATACATAGTGGACGATAGCCTAGTTGGTAATGGAACGGTCTGCCGATACAATGTACGGAGGTTCAAAACCCAAGGCACACACCTGTGAGTTTTCGAAGTTACGTGTGTATTGTTTATCAGTAATTATTGTTCGCTTTAACGGTGAAGAAAAACATCATGAGGAAATTTATGTAAATACCTGGGAATTCACCATGAGAGTTTCGAGAGTATGTAAAGTAAAATTCTTACAGTGAACTTCTAAGGTATGCAGGTTTCCTCGCGATGTTTTCCTTCAACGTTTAAGCAAGTGATAACTCACAAAAAATACTCATTACTTTAGAAAAGTTAGAGGCGTATGCCTTTGTGTTTTGAAGCAGCGGACATTCCGTCTTGGCAGTCCGTTTCACTCACAACTAGGGTATTGCCGCTTTTTGCAATTAAATTAATCAAAATCATATTTAAAAATGTCTCACCGACAACCAGTTTCAACATTCTCCATAAATTCTTCGACGGACCAGGGTGTATCTTCTGTTGACATAAGAATAAACACTTATAAAGACAAGAAATTCAACTGTCATTGTAAGGAAATCATTATCAGATTTGTTCTGGCATTAAAATATTGTATTCAATTCGGTTAAATCCTCATTTAATCTAATACAACATATTTATATTTTCACACATTGTATTGTTTTACGTAGCTAAGGCTTCAAATGGTTTGGTACTTCGTGACCACGTGGGATGGTGTCCAAATGCGGTTACGCAGGCTATTATAGGCTGCAGCCTAATAGTTGGCAGGAAGTCACCCGCTGACGTGATTGTACATAGATATGACTAAACTACCAAATCCAGCAATGGAGTAAAACATAGGCAGATGATGAGTAAACTGCTATATATGTAATTTTAATTATCAATGCCTATCTACAGACATTAAGCCCGGTTTTTTTCAATTGAGAGCTCCGAGTACACTGGCGTGGGGTGTGAGGCGTGACGTCTAGCTTAATAACACCCGGAGAAAAAGATAACCACTGTTGAAAGAACTAGGGCTAACTCTTTGACTGAGCACACATAAACCATTACCAGGCAATGTGATGAGCGAAACTTCCTGCATGCCGGATAGCATGTATATGATTCTGTTGGAGTATATATCGTGGACCCTGGTGACGAGCACGTCGAAGCTCTTGATGGCGGCGTTGGCACGGTCGATGAACAGCCGCCAGTCGTCGCTGGTCCAGCAGACGGACCGTAACCCGGGCAGCAGCAGAGACGAGAGACGCACCACTTGCGGCAGGAACAACGGCCGCACTTCCAGCTTCACGCGGCGGACGGTGCGTAAGTAGTCTTCCAGGAGAAACTATTCAATGACACCTAGTTATCTTCACACTATATCGAAGGTAGCAGTGCTTCGGGCACAGATACTCATTCGTTTATACACACATTCACACTTTTTAACACCAAAGGCGTAAGCAGAGGCAAAACTAGACACTTTTCGGCACGTAGGTCCTTCCCATGATTTAATAGGAGGTTAGCATATCTCCATATCGGAGAAACCATAACTCTCCATAAACAGAGAACCTCAATAAAGGGCGGTATTTGTACTGCCCACGAACAAACCTATGCCACTTAAGAAGTCATTCGTTAATCACCTGTTATAATTTATCCAATAACAAAAACATAAAATACATAGCACCTTAGACCATAGCAAATATGAGAAATTAATTAATTAATTTATTTATTTATTTATTTAATGTATCAGAGCTACATTAATACACACACACTCACGCCTTTTATCCACAACTGGATAGGCAGAGCCGCAACTAGTGCACCTACATTTCGCTGTGCATATTCCATCCCATGACGTGATAGGGGCGAGCCTATCGCCATATCGGGCACAAATTCCAGACTCCGAGCTGATACTGAATAGAAAAACCCAATATCACTTTGCCCGACCCAAAGATCAATCCTGAGACCTCAGCATTACAGTCGTACCGTAATACAACTACGCCACGGAGGCAGTCATTAATAATGCGTTTTATATGAATTTGGAAAGCGATATGCCACACACCTGCAGGGAATCATTGACTAGGGTGAAGTAGTTCTTCTTGGCGTAGAGCGAGTAGCAGACGATAGGTAATTCGACGCCCATCTTGACAAGACAGTCCGACTCCCGGATCAGCAGCTTGATGGTGTAGTCGAGGTTCACGTTAATACCCCCGGTGTCGTCGATCTTCAGTAGCGTGTTGTTCAAGCTCTCGTCTACATCCCATAACTAAGAAATCAACTGGTTGTTATCTTATTATTAGATATTATTCACTAAAATGAAATTCAAATGCTATATTTAGTTTTGTTTAATGCATATACGTATGTCATTTGTTTCTATGTTTTATTTCGTACATTATTAAATACATCACAGAAAATAACATTAAAAAGAAATGCTTCTGTGAAATCAGCATCAAAATTTGTTGAAAAATAAAGTAGTTATTCCTATATAAACAATTGTTGTGTGCAAAGGTGCTCGTCGCTCGAGCAAAGGTTATCGTCCTCTCTTCCTCACGCATGATACGTAATGACCGGTGGCATTCAGTGACGTCACAATCTGCTGCTTCCTTTATTTGGCACAGATTCCCCTACCATCAAATTTCAGAGTTTTATATAGTGTTAGTTATTAGTGTTCTATATAAACACAACTCACCATCAGGTGCATACGCGTAGTATTCCGTGTGGGTATAAATAACGAAAAGTCCATGCAAATCGGACTAGCAGTTTTTGAGAATATCGCGACGATACAAACTTACATACATTCGGGTCGAATACATAACCTCCTTTTTTGAAGTCGGCTAAAAATAACATATATCTCACGTTCTGGTTCATCCAGACTTGCTTCATGCTCGCCTCGTAGTTGTGTATGAGCGCGCGCGTGGCGGTGAACTTGCGCGTGATGTCGCCGGCGGCTGGCAGCGCGCGCAGCACCGCGTGCGCACACACCGCCTCCACCACCTCGCGCATGTTGTGCAGCAGGCACCGCGACCACTTGATGCGGCCTGCGCGCATGCGCTTATACAGGGTCATTTTAACATTACGTTACTAAATGAAACCACATATTCGTCTATACCTCTGCTAACATTGTGCCAAAAATCATCAATGAATAACGAATACTTTCGCCAAAAATCCCGGTTGTTGTATTCCACATTTTTGAGCATTTTGTAGTTTAGTGCCAATATGGTGTGTGCGTTAGTGTATTTCTGACTGAAACTGTAATGTTGCTGCTACGAGGAATTCTCCTCGAGCAGTCATAGTGGCATTAGGGCGTATTTAAACTTAAAGTTACTTTTTATTGATATTTATTTTGTTTGAAACTTACACTTTTTTATTTTATATCTATGGTTAAAATAACTTAATGGTTAACGTTGTTTTCAACAAGATAAGTATGTGGTTTCATTTATTAACGCAATGTCAAAATGACCCTGTGTGTTACCCTGTACTGTTTATGTACAATAAACCACGATACGCCACTGACCACTAACATTTTGGCGAACCGGACCTCCCTCCCTTAGCTTCTAAAATATGGTGTCATGAAAGGCAAGAACCCACGCCACTAAAAAAGAAAAAATTATATCGTAGGATCTCCCCCATGCGAAAGCTATAGCTACGCCCATACCTGCGTGACACGCACGATTACCGAAACCTGCCGCGTACACACATTCAACAGCGGCGCGTGTCAAACTTTCGTGATTTTTTATTGCATTGAATGACGAAACGAGCATGCCGTTCGCCTGATAGTAAGCAATACGACCACCATAAACAGTAGCAACACCATCCTGAACCTTCACTTACGAAGTACTGTGTGACGTCCCTGAGACATAAGTCTCATTATGTCCAGTAGTTACACAGGCTACAATGTCCTTCAAACCGAAACAACAGTGCATGCACACTGCTGCATGGCGGTAGATATAGACATTGCGGTGGTACCCGCCCAGACGGACTCTTGCATATTATATATATGAGAGACCTACCACCAATACATGGGCGTAGCTATAGCTTACACATAAAGGGGGTCCGAGGATACCAAAATGTCAGTGGCGTAGCGTGGGTTCTCGTCGGCTCATGACACATGAAACCAACAAATAAGTTTTCAACAAACAAGTCACGTATACACCAACACCCCAAGTCAATAAAAGTTAAAAATAATAATGTGTACAAGTTTTGGGGCCCAGATATTGATTTTGTCGTAAGCTAACGGAGAGGGGACCAGACCCCAACCGTCTCCCCCCCAGGCACTAGTGGAAAAAAATGAATAAATATACGTCAGCCATGACCATGCATTGTTCACGCAACAACAAAAATATACCGTGATATCTTAGACATCTTTGTATCAGCCGCTTCAATAATAATAATATGAAATATTTTTACTATAATGTGGAAAAAATTGTGTGAGTTCTGTGAACGATCCAGGTTTCGGTAATAGCCTTGTTCCAAAGAAATCGATACCTCCCACGTAAGTTGTTGTATCCCCAAAATCACAATTTTACAGTAGAGCATTTTAAAGATTCAAATAGGCCTAAAAAGTTCATTTATCATTTTATCTTTCTGAAATTTGGTATACGTATGTGAGTTATAGTATTCTTGACTATGTTGAAAGATAATTTAAAAAAATGTGTATATTTTCTGAGATATCGTTCTTACAACATTTTACTGCGGAGTACAGACTACGCCAGATGTTGTATCTCATAATTACAACATTATACCGCGGACTTTAGGTGTCTACAATTGTTGTATGTAATAGTTACAACAATATACACTGAAAAACATAAGTCTCTTTCCACCGTATGTGGCAATAATAATATACATCGGTTAAACATTATGGGTGTATAATTATATGTGAACAAATTGTAGGTTAAAAAATAAGAAAGAAATATTATAAAGGATATTTTTTGTGATATTTTGATAGAAATAACACATACTAGATATTAAACTTCTTTGAAAAAATTAAATAATGTACCTTTAGGTATACATTACATACATTTAGGTAACAGGTAATGTCTTCCATTGCTAGGTAATAACAAAAAATGAAAATAAAACAGTCATAGTAAAGATAATAAAAAAGAAAACATAACTCAACCTCCATGATATTTTAAAAACATCACAAATTCTTATTAAAATAGAATAAAAAAATCAACACTATGGAATTATCAAAAAAATATAAGTTACTTATTTCTAAGAGATCTACTTAAAATCAGGATAAAAACAAATTAGGTAACCGTTTGTAATTAGTATTGTCATTGTGACTGTACATGATTTTATTCGAAGTTAAAAATAATCACACTCACACATACTGACGCCTTTTATCCCCGAAGGGGTAGGCAGATGCGCAACTAATGCACCCACTTTTCGCCGTGTGTATTCCGCTCCATGATGTCCGCATAATTCCCCTTATGGGCGAGCCTATCGCCATATCGGGCCCTAATACCTACCAGACTCCGGGCTGATACTTATTAGAAAAACCCAACATCACTGCCCGACCCGGGGATTGAACCCGAAACCTCAGCGGCCGTACCGTAATAAAACTACGCCACCGAGGAAGTTTAGTTACTTTTAATCAGATAAACCTAATTTTTTTTTTGAGCTAAATTAATCAACCAATTAGCCTGTCGCTGTCCACTGCTGAACATTGGCCTCCCCAAATAAACGCCAACCATCCCGGTCTTGAGCAAACAACTTAAATCAATAAAAAACTAATTTTATTTCTATGAGAATCTGTAATGAAAACGAAGATAAATAATTACAAGAAATTGAAATATGTAAAAAAAGAAAAGACTAATTTATGTACTCTCATAAAAATCATCATCATGAGAGCCAGCAAGAAAAGATAGACACTTGAAAAAGTCTTGATTTATAGCTGGAATGATTCCACTGTAACAGAGACACAATAAGTCATCATATTTTGCCTTTGTTAATTGGAGTTGGGTGGAATAGAGAGGTCATAGCTCAGCCATACATTGTATTAGTGCATACACTAATGCAATCGTCATAGCATTAGTGTATGCGAAATCGTACCGATATTAAATAGTAAAAGGGTCTTCTCCACATACCTGCACTTCTTTTGTTTTGTTGCATTTAAAGACATCTCCACTTATATTTTTTTACCAATTACGCCCATTCAAAAGCTTTTTATAGTGTAAAGAAAATGATATGCTTCATTTCTATGGCGTTTTATAGTTTTATATCCTGTTTATCCCATCTAACCAAGCTAAACCATTCCTTAGGCGTATAATAAGTTTATTTTTAGATGAAGGTTCTATTAAAGCATGGGCGCTGTCACTCTCTGTTTGGGTATGGCCTTCTTCGAGAAAGGTATGTAATGTTGTAATGTAGTAATGTTAAGTTTATGAACATTATACACATAAAACTAAAACACTATGCGATTGTGGTTCTGACCAGCACAATTACCAACAAGATTTGCAGTATCAGAATCTATTGCTAGTCCGAAGTTATTGTCAAAGACGTATCCATCTATTATATTATTTGCTAACTCATTCATTTCCGATTAATTACTTAATAATGGTGGTACGTCTCTCATATGTAAGAGTTCGTCTGGGTGGGTACCACTGCGATGTCTATTTCTATCGCCAAGCAGCATTGTAGCCAGTGTCACTACTGAACATAATAAGACTTAACATCTTATGTCTCAGGATGACGGGCGCAGTGGAATGTCACAATGCTTTGTAACTCAAGGTGCTGTATGGTGTTACTACTGTTCATAGGCGGTCGTATCGTTTGCCATCAGGAAAATGGCATGCTCGTCTCGTCATTCAATGCCATAAAAAAAAATTAAACTCATTGGTAATGGAGATTCTGAAACAGTAATTTTAATCGAATGCTTAAGGGGTATAAAGACAAATCCACCAAACTTCACGTCTCCCGGACCAGCCGTTTAGGCTCTGCGTTCATAGATCGCTCACTAAGTCAGTCAGTCAGAAGAAATCATTTTATGTATTACTTTTAAGACCCAATTTTAGATTCAATTTTTAACATACAACATTGAATTTGAGTAAAAAAAAGACTGATAGCAACGTATAATATAGCATTATACTATACAACAAAGTTTAGAATAACCACTCCCGAAGTAAAGTGTTGTATTTATCACATACTACAATATTTTAATTTCAATGTAAACGTAAAATATTGTATGCATTACTTACAACATTTTTAATGAATGCTCAACGACGTATAATATTGTAACTAATCTGTACAACATTTTAGATTGGCATCATTACCAAAAAGTAACATTAACCTGTTAAATCTCAATAAAATATTACAAAATGAAACATATCTGTGATATTTCGGAGGCTGGAATCACGAAAACTGTTTAGTTCTATTTCATCCATTGAAACATTATTAATTTTGAATGGGTGTCTCGAAGTTTCTATTTTGTGTACTCGCATTATTGGCCAAATCAAATAGTCTACGCCCTCTTGTTATAGTTTACGTTTCATTGTTATAATATATTTTGAGTAATTCAAATACGTGAGTAAATTTTGAGAGAACTTAACCGCTTCCTTCCTTCCGCGTGCGGCCGGTTGAAAGTCCGGCGTGGTCTGTTGTATGTGACCAATACGATACGCGAGCGCGTGATTCTTCGCGTCCCACACCCCACGTAAACCATTGCAAAGGTCGATACACCATTGTAGTCCGTTCTCGTTCAAAAGATACAACAAAATACGTCTGGAAAATCCTTGAAAAAATCGTGTTTTTGTTATTTTTTCACTTTGAATGCATGAAATAATGCATATTAGGATAGTTTTCGGTAAAAACGCTAAACGGCATTTTTGTGGCATACAACAACTTACGTGGGAGGTATCGAAATTTAACTTTTAACATTATTTAATCAAATCACTTAACTATAAGTAAGACAAGTTAGTTTGTTATATAGACTCAAATAGTAATTACAATACTGACCAAATACCTATTCTAAACGTATGTCATAGACAAAAAAGATTTAATTTATTATATGTTTGTTGGCAATGGATAAACTGAAAAACAGCTTAATTGACTTTGGATTTTTTTTAAATAAAACTTCTTTATGCACGCTTGACTTGGGGAGAACTTGGTGAATGCGTGAAGAGAGCGTTATGAAAGTGTGATCGGGCGAGACAAATAGAAGTTGAGAGGGAGATATGAGTGTATGAAATAAGTTTAAATTTAATCGAACCCATAAAATGTTATACATTATTTAGATCCAGTCAATATTAACTCTACCACCAGTTCGGAAAGCAGTTCTCACTAGAGAAGAACGGGCAAGAAACTCTAGTGTTGCTCTTTTCAAAATCAGTTCAAGGTATCTCGTATATGTTGTACGAGAGTGTGTCTGTGTATATACATGTATTTATTATACATATATACTATATATACATACAAATAGATGGGAGCTAAAGAAGTTTTACTTCAGTCATGCGGTCTAAAGTACACTCGTTTTTTTAAGCCACATTAATCCTGAGTACCACAGGATTTTTAGGCCTAGAAATGGTTGTTAACGCGGGTGAAGCCGCGTGCAGAACTGTTGTTAATAATTGAATACTCACCGGCCACAGGCGAGTAATTTCTCGGTAGCGGCGGGTCTTCCCGTTGCCGCTTAAACATTTTCATTATCTTATCCACTTCTTTCTCGCTGTACTTCAAGACACGATCGTATTTCTCGCTCAGTTTTGTTATTTGTATCTTTTGGCTCACCTATAATAAATGGGCGCATTAAAGCAAAAATGCAGTAACTAGACTAGACTAGATTTTTTTTTGTTTTACATTAAATTTTAAAAGCTCCCTTATATTTTATGAAAAAAGTTTATACTTAAAAACATATTAATGGGAACTTCTAATCATAATAAATTTCTAGGACTATTGAATCCTCTGCCTCTTTTTCATAAATACAATAATTTAAACTCAAATGAGTTTATAAAGCTGAAATGTGCCTAAAACACTGTCCAAAAGATTTCAACGAATTCCATGCAGTACATTTAAAGCATGAATAACTCTTTCAAACCTATGCTATCCTGGTAGATGCAAGCCAGATCCGAGTAGATTGGACATCAACGCGCTCCTAGACATTGTTATTTTTTAACGATAACGTTATTTTACTACTATTGTTTACCTAACCTAGTATTAAAGTAGTAGCTTCTTAGGTAAGAAGCTCGAAAAGTGTAATATAATTAACAGGTTCACTCAAAGGTATTATTATTATTGCTTAAGTTAGGTAAATTTCCAACCTATAATCAGCAATTGTTTGTTATATAGCTGGATAGCATATAATATAAAGCTATACTTATAAACTAGTATAAAATAGTTTATAAAATAGTTTAGAGTATCTTATTAACATAATATCATTTATATTATGTACACATATTATTTGAAAAATAATAATCTTTATAAATTGTACACTACATTCTGTGTGCTGAGCATAAAAAATATTTTTTACATAGGCAACACCTTTTCAAATCTTGTCAAAAATTTGATGCCTTGGGGAGTTTCCCATACGCTAGCGAAATTAGCTTCGATGGTGTTGCCAATCGATTCGCGCAACGCATTCGTCTTCGCTTCGAAAGCGTGGTAGTCTTTATCGAAATCATTGTTCCTGTAGTCCAAGTAATCGTAGTTGCATGTCGTCACCGCCTTTTTCGCCTCTTCGAATGTGTGCACCGCATCTTCGAGATCTAGTTCGGGAAGTTGAG
The DNA here is from genome assembly GCA_949316025.1 of Lapara coniferarum. Lineage (NCBI taxonomy): Eukaryota > Metazoa > Arthropoda > Insecta > Lepidoptera > Sphingidae > Lapara > Lapara coniferarum. The sequence goes on along the minus strand of OX438933.1, from coordinate 22,160,597 downwards.
ATTGAACTTTAAATGCTGGTTTAGTTACAAATATGAAGGAAATGTGCAAAAACGGGCTTAAAAATTTAACCAAGATACTTTTGTATATGTTTGCATAGTACTCCCAAAAACTAAGCCTTTACAATAAACAGTATAAGTTCTTTGATTTTGAGATTTATGTAGTTAAATTTTGCTTAAAAACTACATTTAAAATGAACGTTTTAAAAACTTTTGTAATAGATGGAGAGGTCGAAAAATACTTTTTAACGAAAATCCATATTTATGTCGCTTTAATATACTTTTGGTTTGATGCTGGTTGCATTTTGTTCGAAGTAAAAAGCCAGCGCCATACAAGAAGCGAACATCTTTCAAACATGGCCATTTATATACATTTAGATTTTCATGTGTAATAAAAAACGTACATAAAATAAGTCCGATTATTCAAACATTTATACGAATAAACAGTAGTTTTCGTTAGTTAGTTTCAGGCACGATTTTAATTGAAAACGACTACAAGTTTGAGTCTCCGCACAAAAAAAAATCCGAAACAGACGTTGGAACTTGGTGGATAGATCGAGATTAAAGAAAGATGAAAAATCTGGCTCGTTCAGTCCATTAGTGTTGAAATAGCCTTTCCGATAATGTATTATAAATTAACCAGATCAGGTTATTTTTTAAAAAATCACGATGAAAGTTGACTGAAATAGTCGAAATTTCGTATACGGCCTCTTAACAATGTTGTATACTGCAGTTTATGAGAGTAGTGTTGGGAATGGTTTAAATAGCTTGGAAACCAAACATAACCGATAACTGAAAAATATCGAAATTTTGGGTGTAAATAAAAATATTGCTTTTCATTTATAAATTATGTTTGGTGTACATTTTACAAACCGTTTCGAACAATTTGTTATTATTTTGACAAGCTTTTATTTAAATTGCAATGTATTATATACGTGTCAAATATAAAACCTCCTTTTTTAAATTCGGTAAATAAAAGACCACAGAACTATACAAACCTTCGCCGAGCAACAAGCCTTCCATCCTCTTTTCGAATAGATGATTGTAATCGTCCATCAAATCGAACATAGATATGATCTTATTCAGCCTCTTGCAGAACGTATCAAATTTACCAAACACGTAGTTCTCCGAGAAGCTGAATTGCTCTGTGTTTGGAAGAAAGGGCTGGTTCTTTACGAATATGTAAGTATCCCGATATGTCTTGTTCAGGTTAAGGCAGTGGATCAATTTGTCCCTGACCAAGGTTCGCTCTTGAGTCCAAATCGTCTCTTTGAATCGGCACGTAATGTATTGCTTGCATGTTTCGATCATTTGATTTGTTATCTAAAACATCAAGTTCATTTTAAATTACGGTTGCATGTAGCCCAAGCACGGTTAGTTACTTAAATTCAATTCGACAATAGCTATGGTAAAATTATAATGCAGTCTTATACCAAAAGCTACACTCACTCTATGGAGGTTCGGTAAACCTTAATCATAGTAAAGATTAGTGTCTACAGATTACAAATGCGTGGTATCAGCATAGCATGTACTTACTTTAACCATTAATGACGAAATCCTCTCGGAGGTGTTGTAAAACTGGGACACGCTGTGTATAAGCCTGACGGTCTGCAAAAGGCTCAGTATGGAATCCTTGATCTTCACAGGGTCGTCAAGGTACAACGAATGGCAGCATTTTTCCATGGCCTGGATGAACTTCGCATTGTCTTTCGCCTCGTTGTAGCAAAAAGTTATTTTATGATCGGTGTCCCGCCATAGTTTGATCACTTTTGAGTTTGCGATTTGCAAGCAAGCAAGGGTCATTTGTACTTCGTTGTCCTGTAATAGAGGATTCAATGCACTCCATAGGTATGGTAATGAGAATGCTGAGTAAATAGATTAAAACAAAAAAAAAATCACGTAGGTAGACTGTTGCTCGCGGCTCCGCCCCTACATGGAGGACATGGAGGCTCTAAGTTCACATCGCTGCACGTGCACGTTCGTGGAGCACATTTCTATCACAAGATAATAGAGACTATTGCAAGAACCACATTGGCTAGAAACGATCTCTTCCACATACGTATAATAGAATCAAAAAACCGTTACAAACTGAACAGATTACAATAATGAACTTAGTAAATTAAAACCTAAATTCTATATTACAATTATCGTATCCCAAATAAGGACTAAAGCATAGAAGGAGCCTAAATCACATTAATATACTTATCCTATTTTTTTAAATAGGCCAAGAACATTGAAAAGACAGAGAGAAATGTTATGTTGTTAAGGACGGTTTCGTACACTATTCAAACGTCAAATTGGATACCTTGGCTACCTTTACGATGCCGAATTAAAAAGCGAACTAATGTCATATGATACAATTCGCCAACGCGCCCACACAATTTGGTTACGTTATACTTCCGTGCGGGCTTGTCAAATTTGTTTGCCTATTTTGTAATTTCTGTCACAAGGGATCACAGCACAGCTAAATTTCTTGATGTCTATGAGACTGTACGCTCAAATTTCATAGCATTACTTCTATGTTTAGTCCTTATTCCGAGCATCGTGTGCAACGGAGGCGACCGACGTGTCAAATAGCAAAATTTCACCTGTCGAGACATTTTGCGGAAACTACTAAACCACTGTATATAATATAAATATTTTATAAATTTTAATAAAACAATCGGCAGAAAGAAAAAAAAGAAAGAAGCAAACGCAGCGTCGGCCGTCCACCTGTAAGGTGAACCGATGACTTGGTAAAGGCCGTAGGAACGCGCTGCATGCAGGCTCCTTTTGACAGGTTCATCTGGAAATCTTTGGGGGAGGACTATGTTCAGCAGTGGACGTCATGTGGCTGATGATGATAAATAAAACAATCACAAACTTGTAAATAGGAGACGAGCTGTGAAAACTGAGCGCCGCGCTTCTTCCAGTACTCGAGCTCGTCCTGCGGCCCGCTCGAGTCCACCTCGCGACGTAGTTGTTCACTTTCGCTAAGAATCTAAAACATTTTCTAACTGTTAATTCCGTTGCAAGAATATGTAAAATAAAGAACCAATGACACATTGCTGTTTACCAAATACATTAATTAGTTTCATTATGTCGAAATGGAACGTTAAAATGATATACGCAATTAAAAGTTATTCATCCTTAGATTCCCTTACAAGGAATATAAACACATACGTAACTCACTGTATAATAGACGTTAATGACGAGCGATTAATATTGAAAGTTTCTTGGCAACTTTTTAATGAATTTGATTATCTCATTACCTACTAAAAATTTAAGACAGGTTTTTATTTGATTTTACCTACGGATTTTACACTTATAATTACGAGGCTCATTTATTTACAGCGTTGACAACTAAGTTTGACAAACATGCCTTTTATTTTGTACAACATTCGTAACATTGATAAAACTACAATACTACGTTCATGCCCAATCTGCAGTTTTCGTGATACATGACGTTACCTTCTACATCCAAGACGCAGCGGCGAGCAGAGCATTATATTATTTAATAAATGAAATTACATCATTTATGAAAATAATAATGTTCGTCAATTGCTAAGAAATCCGCAAAAATCATCATAGTAGGTTTCAGACCAAACTCTACCTATTAATTATGTAACATTTGAGAAACTCGGTATCCAGGAAAATATTTAAACAAGACTAGTGAAAGAGCCACTAACCTAGATAATAAAAGGTATGGAGTGAAGATAATTTGATCGCTATGTCTGAGAGCTTATTGTAAACTCAAGCCTCTTTTAGACGGTTTACTTATTGCTATAAACGTACGAATTTATTGCTTAAAAATACTCCATCTGAATAAGCGCAATTACAAGGTTTCAACTTTCACGAGAAAATTGCAAAAATCTAAATAACTTAAAACTATCCAACTTCGGGCAACATATATGGGGTTAATTCGATGCAGATTGAGGTCCTCTATCGACCTGCTTCAGTTGAACACTCAATTGTGATACATATATAATCAATTCATTATTCAGTTTCTAAAATCACTACGTATATGTATCTAAGATGTTGATAAAAACTTGTTGGTTACCTCCATTACTTTTTTGATCCACTCGCTGACTCTATCCTCGAGCATGGTGATCGTGTTGGCGTTCTTGGCCATCTCCTTCAGCTGATGGTGGTCTTGGATGTTCGCCATCAGAGACTGACCGTCTTCGAAGAGGTTCACTTGATTGCACACATCTTCGCACACTGATTTACTAATAATGTTAGTATCAATATTCTGATTACATTTTTGTTATTTTAGAGAGATTCTGGTCAATAATTTGCATTTACTCGCAATGGAATGACGGGATGAGTGATTCGCTTCTCTAGCAGTAAGCGCAGCGACTGCCCTGAATAGTAACAAAATTACTCAATGCTTGGAATTACAAGTCACTTTATAGCTCGCCACCTTGAGATATTAATAAATGTTAAGTTTTAGTTTGGGACGAGCCCGGGTATGGGCTTATTTTCTAGATAGCATAATTTTACAACGGTCATTCATATAACACTTAATTTGTGTTACAAGTAGCGGAGAAGAATTGAGGGAGCCAAGGTGAAATTGTCAAGTTAATTTGCGGTGTTTTATGCCTCGATCCCTTGTTGTCAGGAATCGGATCCCCAAAAATGAATAGATGCTTTGCAAGTTACAGATCATGAAAACTTGATGAAAAAGACTTGCTACCTAAGCAATTCTGTGTCATAAAAGTTTAAAATTTTAGCTTGGTAGGTATAAGGCATAAGCTGAGGAGAAGAGCATAGGCTACCTTTCAACGCGCTGCAAAACGACCTCAGCCCGGGCAGCAGCTGATTCTTGACGATGGGGAAGCGCGTCTCGTCCTCGTCGCCGTCGCTGCTCGGGTGTGCCAGCGCGCTCATGTACACGTGCTCCATCACGCGCTCGATGGCAGTCACCATGCCCATCTTCTCCGCGTTCAGAATGCCGCAGAACCTTTAGAATCATCATCATCAACTACATCAGCTACAGGAAATCTCATACACACCGCCTTCTCCTAAGATTTCCAGGCCGAACTAACTGAAATGATCAACACGTAAAAAAAACATTCTATAGAGAAGCACCTCCTTGTTTTTTTTTACGTTATTGCAAAAATACAAAAATAATATTGACATATAGATGAATGTAAATGAAGAAAGAAAAAATAACTAACGCTGTATAATTTTTACTTAGATATATTTAAAATGTCGTTGAGTAAAATAGGTAATTTATTTGGTACTAGAAAGTACAAATCATTAATAAATTCTTTGAAACTATATAGATCTCATGCAATCATCTATAATTTCTGAAACAGTATGCTGGACTGAGAAATTATTATAATTTAACGCTCATGTACAGTCAGCCACATAACTATCTAAAAAAAAACAATTTTTCAATTCGCCTATACACGCTATATTAATTGAAACATTTGATTTTCTTTGTATGAAGCAAAGTAAATGCATGTTTTTCTATATTTGTGAAAAGAAAAAAAAACATTTTAAGAACACAAAATATATTTATGAATTTGTTCATGGATTTATGTGGCTGATTGTACATACAGTTTAACTGATGCAAATGTCGATATCAAATAAACTTACAAATCTTTATGGAACCCCTCCTCCGGTAATTGCTTGCTGACATTTATGCGGAACATATATATGCAGACGCCTGTGAACCTGACGTCCCAGCCATCCGAAAGGAACAGCTTCTTCTTCAGCGTGATCTGCGGCGGCAGTTGCTTGCCTTGCTGCCGAGGTTTTGAAGTCTCCGCTTGAGGACGGGGTTCCACCTCTTCCACATCTTGGTAGTACCAGAGTAATTTGTTCCTCATATGAGGAAGGAATAGCTGGTTGATGTCATCCAACTGCATAATAGTTTATTAAAGCTGGTTGTAATTTTGTCTTCTAGACAAGGTAAAAGGCCTGTAGACTGGGAGATCCCGGCGTCGATTCTCAAGTTATCATTTACTATGGGCGGGTTTTCTTTCTAAAAGTATATTTTGTCGACCTCATACCGGAGAGGAATGAGGACAGATGGACCAAATAAATGTCGAAATAAAAATCTTCACAATTGTAAAAAAATAAACTCAAAACATTTGAACAGTCTTCTAGACAATTTTGAACTATCTATAATACATTTTCACCATGTCTAGTTTTGATACAAATTGTATGGAGTTGAGCAAAAATTCATTAGAATCCTGCCTGATCCATAAATGAGTTAAGTAATATTTTATATCTTCATTAGAAAAAGAGACATGAATTACATAACACTGGGAATTACAATCAGGACTTCCAATCCTAATATTTATTTTAGTAAACACTTCATCACCATACCATGTTTCCCTCGAACACGTGGTCCATAATGGCGTGCCGTGGCAGCCCCGTGCCGTCTATCAGCAGCTGGAACGTGAACTCCAGCCGGGGGTCCATCTCCCCCCTCCTCGCCTTGCGCTCGCATTCTTCTCTTCTTTTCTGCACACACATTGCATCGAGACAATAAGCCAACATCCTTATACACAGCATCATTAACATCACTTTCCTTCATATTTCCAACAGGTAGAAAATGAGCAAAAATTTATTTGTTTCAGATACCAAATTCACCAGACTTTTATATATCTGTTCATTAAATCCAACCTGAAGAATATCCATAACATCTTCCTCTTCCTCATCGCTGGAACCTGGTTTTATTCCGTACACAAACATATTTAATTAATCCTCCAAATAAATTAATAAAACCTAAATGAACATCTCGAAATAGACAACAATTTGCTATTATATCGGTCCTATAATTTTCAACATTTTTTTTTATATCATCGTCTGTTCCACCCGTCCCATCTCGGTTTGAGCTGTGACAACAATGGTTCGACGAAACTATCCTTGTTGTAATATGCAAATTAAACGGACAAGTATGGGGTGTCATTATAACCCGGTGGGTGGTACGGCATCGCACTTCGCAGTACTGACACCGCCGGGGTCACGCGAATGTTTCCGAATTACGTCGGCTCGCGATTGTGTGAGGCGTCAACGCTTAAATATAGAATGGGTTTGTTGATATCATTAATCAATAGCAATTTTAAAAATAAGTTGGATTGTTGGTCGCTATTATTCCAAGTTTGTTACAATTCGTAGAACATTTAAGTAAATATTATGATTTATGAATTTACATAAGAAATGGATTTTCAATAATGGATTCTTAAGTTTACACGATATTTAAACAAATAAATTTTATAGGTTTGACTTTTTTTTACGAGACTATCCCGCCCTCACACCCACCACTGCAACTCGTGTAAGCCAGGATGGGCAGTGGCACGCATTTTATGACACCAAGCTTTGATGCTCGGTAAGTCTCAGGGAACACTAATTAGTCTTAACCCGCAACGAAGTTAATCAAACAGAAGAATAGGGAGGAGTTCGAAATATATTTTTCACTTCCCTCCATAGCAAAGCGGGAGACAAAATAATGAACTAAAAAAGGTATTTTAACTTTATAGGTTTGGTTTTTATAGGCTTGACTGCAATTTTTAGTTTATTTTACTTAAAAAGTAGCCTATGTGTTAATCCAGGACATGATCTACCCGTGTGCCAAATTTCATTCAAATCCGTTCAGCTGTTTCTGCGTTTATTTCAAACAAACATTTAAACATACGAACATCCAAATACTTTCACAAAATTTCCGATTTATAATATTAGTAAGACAGAAGATAACCGCGGTAACCGCAAAACGGATTTGAATGAAATTTGACACACGAATAGACCATATCCTAAATTAAGTTATAACATAATGTAGGCCACTTTTACCTGATAATTAGCTCTCGTATTTGAATATTTAAGTGACTTAGGGATTTTAGTAGCGGGAAAGGCTTTTCATAGTATAATTAGAGAACGATGACACTGTTTAGACACAAAATTAAGTTAGTTAACTAAGAAACGGACAATACAAAAAATTGGGTACAGATGAATCTGAGTTAACGAATGAAGGGATCTAGATTGTTGTGTTTACATAAAGTATTGTAATTACTGCTTGCACGCACCAAGTAGCAGTAGTAAATAACTGTATACCTATAACAAATAATTATACAGGTACCTACTCTACATCCAGGGTTGCGTGATGAAATGTCGATTATCTGAGTAATCAAAGAAAATTAATAAAATGATTACGGTTGAAATTGTACATAAATATAACAAAACTGTCATCAAAAGTGTTTTTACGATGTGCGCGTCGTGGTTCCGTCTGTCGTTCGCAATATAAACGTCGCGGAGCAGTACGAAAATTTTATAGAGCTTTCGTATTTTTTTAACACGCTTTTATTAGATTAAGTCGTATGTATGTATGTAACTGACACTTTGAACATGATTTTGACCCCCTTCAAAACGTCGGATTGAATCGAAATTTGGCATACTTATCAAGGGATGATGACAATCAATATTTTGATCTAAAAACACGCTTTCATAGAAAATCCAACTAAAAATTAACAAATAGTAGTTTATGTATATTTAGTGCCGTTGGACAATAGTAAATCAGAACTAAAAAATGAAAAACAAATGATATTTAAAAAAACTATAAAACACGCTTTATAGAAAATCCAGCAATTTTTTTTTCATAAATTAGTATGATTGTAAGATGTATTTTATTGTAAAAAAAGCATGGGTTGCATAGTATCAACAGTTATAAATATTTTCTCTACAGATAATAGGAGTAGGATTATCATTTATTAATAATGCCTTAAAAAGCACCCCACGCTTTTTTTACAACAAAATACATTTTACAAACATACTAATTTATAAAAAAATATTTTATATTTTTAGCTGGATTTTTCAAATACAGTTTAATGTCAATAATTATAGAAAATATTTGTACGTATAAAAAAAAAATAATTTCAAAACCAAGTTGTTTCTGCAGCCTGCTATGAGGACGTGACGTACATTGAAATGGGTAGTAGAATGAGTGATCAGGGCGGCTCAATAAAAATACATTTTTTTTTTATATTAACCCTTGATACAACTAAAATAACTAACCGACTTTAAAACAGGAGGTTGTGTATTCGACCTGTATGTATGTTTGTATGGCCGCGATTTTCTCAAACTACTGCTTCGATTTGGATGGGGTTTTCGCTTTTCTATTGTATATTTTTTATGGAACGTTTTAGTATATAAATTATTAGTGTCTGATGAAGATCTTCGGAGATAGAGAATGGAACTATGCAATAACTAACAGCAGATGACCCGCGAAAGATGGAGTTGATCGATGGAATCGAAAATTAATTCTTTATAAAATACAATTGTTCTGTAATCTCCCCAAAAATATTGAATAAATTATTTTACTTTAACATTTATTTATTACTTCATTAATTATTATTTATTTTATATAAAAGCTCATCTTATTTAAACAGAGATTCAAAAATATTAAATCGAAAACGATACACTAGATTTAAATACTTTGTTCGGAAACGCATGCACACGTATGCTCTCGCGCTCATATCCAAGGTTGAATAATTTTTGTGATTAGGGGATGTTTGGTTACTACAATTTGTCTGACTGTTATATGTAACTTTATAATAGTTGTCTTAATAACATATTTGTCAGACATCTAAAAATGAGAAAAGTTAATTTATTTTTTGTGGAGCTTTAAAGCGTCTGATATAATTTCTGGTCCATGGAAAGTGTCTGATACTCTTGGTAGTACTTTTGAGTAATATTCTACACAATATATATATAAAAATCAGCCATCCTAATATGAGTTAAGGAACTTTTTTTAGTTTATTTTTTTTTTATTTATTTTTAGTTACCTTTCTCACTTGGTACGTGCCCAAGTGCCACAGACGAATCCCACAAAGTACGTAGGAGGGTATTCAAAGCACATTAGACACTACTGACAGCCTAAGGTTTAATCTTTCAGAAAATAAGTTATGTCTTATCGCTCTGGGTTGTTGTGAATATAGTTGTGAAAAAAGCTCTTATATTTTAGCAGTCTCTTGAGTCATTTAATTATAGTTACGTATGAGTATTACTTAAGTAATTAACATGGAGTTACACCGTTAAGATCCTAAAAAATATTTTTACAAAAGAAAAAAGGAACACTTTTTGCTAAAATCTAAATACGAGCTTTAATTAGCTTACATTTTAGATATCTATTGTACCATAAACGGTAATAAGTTAAGTAAATAATGAAAAATCGATTTAGAGCCTCAATGGATATGTGTTATCACTTTGTCTCATGACAGTATTTACACAAAATTGCGTTGCAAACCAAAACTTACAATTTGGAGAATAATAAAACGTATGCCTTTGGATAATTTAAATATTGTGATTTATCTCACAAATATAAATATTTATTCAAGATATCTTAAAAACTGAGTTTTATTGTAAAATAGTGACTGAAAACTCTTTTGTTATGGATCAACTATGGCAATTCTTCTATTTAAGTACTTGGCATGGAAATGTTTTAGGAATGACCTATTTTCACGTAAAAATTATAGATCATTAAAAATCTATATTATTTTAATAAGTTGCGGGCTGTAATCACAAATTATTGTTTTTTGTTGTGTTTTACGTCCCTTTTTAACCGATTTCAAAAAGGAGGTTCTGTATTCGATTCGAATGTATGTATGTATGTATGTAAATTTGTATGGCCGCGTGTTTCTCAAAAACTACTGATCCGATTTGGATGTGGTTTTCGTTATTGAAATGTATATTTTTAGAGAAGGTTTTATTATATAATTTATGAAGATCTGATGAAGATCTTCGGAGATACACAATGGAACTCTTCAATAACTAACAGCAGATGACTCGCGAATGCTGTAATTGTATATTTATGATGTATTGTTTACACCATTCCATAATTAACTAACAAAAAATAATAAATAAAAACTTTTTAACAAATATAAACCGACTTCAAAACCACTACAAATCAAAAAATAATTAAAATTAGTTTTTGCTTAGTATATACGTATATTTGGAGTCGGTGACTAATTTAAATTGAACAATGTTTTCGTATATTTGTTTGTGTATTTCCTTAGCTTAGCTGGCAATTTAAATTAGGCATCGACGCCAAATATACGTATATACTAAACGAATACTAATTTTAATTATTTTTTAGTAGTGGTTTTGAAGTCGGTTTATTTCATACAGAAAACTCTAAATATTTGTAATTACACCCTTGACTGCTTTCGTAATATAAAAATATATATAAAGACCTGACTTTGTACAAAGATGCGGTTTAGCTTTAAAAAATTTTTGGTACTTAGTAAAAATCTTTGTTTTCACCGTAGCTCAATTTTGAATACACAGATCGAAAGAACGTAAAAAATGAAGCGAAACCTTTGTACATCAATGGTATGATCACATCAAAGAGTCATTTTGCCCGAAATGGGGTTTACGCCCTTTGTAGCAAAAAGCGTTGATGCTTATGTACCTAGCAATTATATTGTTCAAGGTACAGAATCCAACACGCGATAAGGGACTCGAGGTATACAGGGTTATTTTGACATTGCGTTAATAAATGAAACTACAGACTCGTCTTTGCCTCTGCTAACATTGTGCCAAAAATCATCCATGAGAAATGAATATTTTCACCAAAAATCCCAATGTTATGATCCTGATTTTTTTATAATTTTGTAGTTTAGAGCGGATATGGCGTGTGCGTGAATGTTTTTCTGACTGAAAGTGTGATGTTGCTCCAGTGACGAATCCTTCTAGAGTAGTATTATTGGCATTAGGGCGTGTAAACTTAAAGTTAATTTTTAATGATATTTATTTTGTTTGAAACTTGCACTTTTTTATTTTACATCAATGGTTAAAATAACTGAATAGAACGTGTTATTTTCAAGGAGATGAGTATGTGGTTTCATTTATTAATGCTATGTAAAAATTACCCTGTATAAAAAAAGAAATGAAGTAAGAACCTAGTCTATTTTTATAAATATCCTAACAGAGTAGGTACAGTCAAACCATTTTAATAAATATTATGCTTTTTTAATAGTTAACTGTCAATATTTTTCATTATTTAAATTAATTTAATAGCTCAAAAAAAAAGGTAAAAAACCTTAGCGTCGACTTCAAATGTTCACTATAAGGTAAAAAAATAGCTTGTTCTTTGCTTATGGGTCATTAGGAAATCTAATTTATTTAGATTGTATAAATAATACCAATATTATATACAATGCCATTCGTATGATCATTTTTATGGACAATGAATAAATCTTAGGAATCGGTGCCTGATTGCTCGTACTTATTTGGCACGCTACTAGTGTTTTAATGTCATTATTTTGTTAAATACAGTAAATATTACAACTTAATGTGTCTTATAAGGGTATCTTTAATGTATTTGCGTATACAGCTCTTATACGATGCATTGGTTTTCACTTGTTTAATTTTTTATTTATGACTGGCGATCATCCTAATATGTACATTTCATTTTAAAAAATATGACTAAATGCTATCTATCTATGAAAAGTAAAGGGAGACAGTGTAAGCGCTAAGAAGATGATATAAGGTAAATAGCAGACCCTGAGTGGACCAACGGGTCCTAAACGTAGCCAAAGATCGAGTTGCATGAAAATCCTTGGAGGAGGCATTTGTCGTAGGACAAGCTGTTGCAAAAAAAAATTCGATTGCCGATATTACGTAACTATTACGTAAGTATGTAAGAAATAGTAGATTAGAAGATACAAAATATTGTACTAAGTAGTAGGTAACAGCGATAAAGGCTTATTTTATATCTATTAAAAATAAATGAAGTCTTAATAGAAATCCTTTGGTCTGCAGACTAACATAATATTTTCAGATGTTTTTTATATTTTGCTATTTGAAATACCAACACGTTCAAAACTTTATCGTATACTTATTAAACTTATCCTATAAACGTCCCTAACAACTACTTATTTAAGCAATATACTTACAAAATTACTGATAACCCTCCCAAGCACTGTGAGATCCATGATCACACACTCAGATACACTCGTTATCAACAATCAGATCAATAACATGAATACAAACGCACTCATTAGCTCCTCACATAAAACAAGTCACGGTGGAGTGCCATGGAAAAAACTCGTTGAATGTGAACGAAAGTAATTTGGAGACTAAACGAAGCCATACGTAACATTGGGCACGCGTTCACGTATTCAAATTTTGACCCTCACATGTCGAACAATAAACTGCTCTTCGCAGACATGTCACGAGAGTCGCACGAAAGCCATAATTCAAAAAAGTTTGATGTTCCAAACGATAGTGGAGACCACTTTTGCGTATGAACTCACGCGAGACCGTTTAATACCAGCATTTATATTACGAAAATATTGTATCTAATAAAATTTGTTACGCTAAAGAACATAGGTGATGTTATGAAAACTCAAATGTACAAACGTGTTTTGTAACTCAATATTTTAGTTTTCATATAAATTAATATTTATAAGGTTTTTTGAGTATCTACACTAGCATTTGCTTGCGGTTCCCCCCGCGTGTAAAGGTTTTTCTAGGATAATTATTTTCCCGGGATACTCTGGAGAAATGTAGCTTCCCATACGTCAAATAATAAAATCTACTATTAAAACTATAGTTATTAAGTTTCATACAAACTTTGCTATTCGTTTTTGCGCCCTGAGGGGTTGAATTTTGCAAAATCCCCTCTTAGTGAACACGTCTTTTAAGAATGTAGGTTCTTAAAGGAACCCCCATGCAAAATTTGAGACTGCTAGCACTTGTAGTTCCTGAGATTTCGTTATGAGTGAGTGAACGAGTGACCTTTCGCCATTATATATATAGATAACCATAGTGAGAGTAAGTAGAAGATAATAGTAATCAAGTAATCAAAACTACTCCGCACATTTTTCGATAAAGCTAATATGTGCAGGGTTCAGCGCATAGGTATTAATCGAATATCATATGTATAACACGACCTATGGGGGGTTAAATAAAGGCCAATTTCTGATGTCTTCCCACACAGATAAAGGTACCCAGCTCAATGATATTAGTATTAAATATATAAATATAAATAAGACTTAAAAAAAACATGCTCAGAAATGTTACCTGTAGCACAGTTTCGTCCATTTTGACTAATTCACTTGCAGAATTATTTTCACCCTAAATCTATACATCACACGCGATAGGCAATAAGCGGAAGAATTTCGCCATCACAATTAGTTTCCGCGTTAGCGACATATCTCAGAGGTAAAGCTTTTTTGACTGAGTAGTGTACTGTTTCAACGTAAAAACGTAGGGCAGATGATATGCATCGAATATGGTTGCGTGGCCCGCAATAACAACTTTTTATGGGTTAGTGTTCAATAGAGATCCAATCAAATGGCGAATGTATTGTCGGAATATTTCTACTACATTGGATGTATAAATAATCTTTGAGTACAATGTTCGACATGAGTTACAATTAATAATCCCGTCATGTAGTAATAAAAAATGATCGCAAGAATGTTCTTATAGTACGTGACATGTACAAACGATTTCATACGTCTTACTAAAATGCTGAAGTGTACTTAGTATCCCACTTAGTAGCTAGTAGCTTAGTAAGTCGACGATAGCCTAGTTGGGAATAGAACTATCTACCGAGACAAAGTCCGGAGGTTCAAAACCCAAGGTACACACCTCTGACAATTCAAATTTACGTATGTATTGTTTATCAATTATGACCGATAATTATATATAACTAGCATTTGCCCGCGGCTCCGCCCGCATTAAAAAGTTTTTCCGGGATAAAAGTCCTGGTTTATATTTCTCCGGGATGAAAAGTAGCCTATGTGTTAATCCAGGACATGATCTACCCGTATGCCAAATTTCATCGAAATCTGTTCAGTAGTTTTTGCGTGAAAGAGGAACAAACATCCATACATCCAGACATCCATACATCCATACATACTTACAAACTTTCGCCTTTATAATATTAGTAAGAATTAGTAAGATTATACGACTTTAACGGTGAAGGAAAACATCGTGAGGAAACCTACATACCTGAGAATTCTCCATAAGAATTTCGAGGGTGTGTGAAGTCTGCCAACCCGCACTAGGCCAGCGTGGAGGACTAAGGCCTAACCCCTCTCTGTAGTAGAGGAGGCCCGTGCCCAGCAGTGGGACAGTATATAATACAGGGCTGGTATTATTATGTTATTACTTAGTATCAATGAAAATCAAATACACTTTTTGGGGAATTCCTGTTTGTAATTCAGAAATTGCGTCGATAGTATGTTAGAAATCTTTAAACCAAGGCACTGACATAACACTGCCAGGCCTTGACTGCATCTCTACTTTTTCCGTTGCTGCTCACTAGCAGCGCCTACCACTGTAGGCGGTTATTATTCAATGTAATTCAATTAGCACTTACCTAGTCACTAAAATATAATCCTATATTGTATTAACATCTACATATATTGCAAAAGATACTCCAGAAGCCGAAGTCCCATAATGTGATAGGGAGCGAGCCTATCGTAATGTCTTTTCGATCTCCAAAATCACTAAACGGATTTCGATGAAATTGGCATATGGGTAGATCAACACCTGGATTAACACATAGGCTACTACTTATCTCGGGAAAATATAAAGCGGCACTTTTATCCCGGAAAAAATTTCACGCGGGCGGAGCCGCGAGCACAAGCTAGTTAAAAATAATTGTCCCATGAGACGTCCACTTTTTATGTGAATATGAATATGGAAAGTAAATTATACAAGACAATAAATAAAAATAATAGTATGTCCAAATAAATGTGTACACTATAGACCAGCACGCTATGATGGCCGTTTTGACGTTTGTCCGCTCATCAAGTTTAATATTAATTCATAACTACGTTAAAGGAGCTAATTGCTGTAGTGCACATTATTGTCCATAGTGACGTGCAGTATCATTTATGGAATGTATAATTATACGACACGACATGGTATTCGTTTTCAAATTTCGATTTAAATAAAATGATTGTCCTTACTAGACAGTAAGGACATTAATTTTATTATAGGATCGCTGGCAAACTCTAATTTTACCTCGACTCGCATTCGATTATATTTTAAACGATAATGAACTAAACTATTGTAATCTATCAAAACGGCCATCATAGAGTGCAAGTACTGTAGTAAACTTACGTTTACAATTCATTACACCATACATATACGAAATTTAACATAAAAATAGAGTATACTATAAGCCTCCTTATTAACGCTTAGTACAAACGAGATGAATTCCAGGTCAGAATTTAAAATACTCCCAATATTATGCTCTCGAATAATCTGAGAAATTCAGAAACATTCACAACGCAAAATAAATTACATATGTGCAAATGTAATAGTAATGCTAAACTGTACGGGATCCGTAGCGTGCTGGGTACAGATTCTGATTTTAGAATATGGAATATTAGGTACTGTACTGAACAATTAAATCGGCTCAATTTTATAAACATTAGAATTACCTCAGTGTTCTCCTCATCATCCTCGGGGTGATCATATTTCACAAACGCGTATCGTAACTGATTCTCGAAGTACTCCCTCGCCTCTGCCTTCTCTATTTCACGCAACTTACTCATTCTTACTGCAAATGCTTCATAAATTTTACACTTATTAACTTCGTACTCACTTTCATATTATGAAACTATGTTTAAGTCAACGTAGTTGAGAGACACTTGAATATTATATTGTTTCTTGAAAAATAATATACCCATATAGGAACGATGGTAAAGGTGTAAAAATATCGACAAAACTAGCGAGGTGTTTACGAGTATAACTATGGCACCCGCCCTCGTATGTGCGCGATAATTACCCGCTTACCCAGATTTTGACTGGAGTTTGCATTCTACTGGCACTGCACGAAATGTATTGAAACTGATGATTAAAATAAAATTGTTATTATAAATGCTCTACCGAAAATATTTCAAAACTTAAGGACCCCGAAAATGTTTCAAAACTTGAAGCTCTCCTTAAATTTCTAAAATCTAGACTTTACGAAACTGTGCTAGGTCGGACTTGAGTATTCTTGGCTTAGATAATATTAATACGAGATAACCCAATATTATGTATATTGGCTGTAGGTACATAATCTATGATTTAAATGACAGTATTCCTTAAAAAAAAATTGACAGTACAAAAAGATTTGCGCAAATGAACTCGGAAAGTACACATCACTTCACACATCTCACCCCTTGGAGAGTTACTGACACTAACGCTAGTATGTGGAACGATCGCCTAGACACGGTATAGTTAGTACAGCCGTTTTTATAACTTGTACCTATAAGACTTCAAGGTTGACAATACGTTTCCTGTCTGAACGACGATGCTTACACATGTATGGCACATACTTGGAATCGTATGTTCGAGAATTTTTACATCCGATAAAAAAAGATTTATCTATACATCTAAATCCATACTTCATAAAATGTATGCACTATATCCGCATCTCTATTAATGATTAATTTAACCGAATACACAGTAATTATAATACAATCTACGAGGACACGTCAAATAAATTTTGGAGCAAGGATTTGTCGGGTTAAAGGGACTTTTATTATTCATCGTAATATGTCGGTGCACTTGTAAGTAATAAGTGTATATTTACATAGCTAAAATATAAGAATAAGGTTGCACACTTACACTGTAAGCGATTAAAGGAGATTAGTAGAGCCTGTCATCGTGGACGGCATTATCTATTACTTATTTATACATGTATATTTATGCTTTATCGAATTTAGATATTTAATAGCCGTATCTCTATTTGCATAATTTAGTGGAATAGGCGTACACAGTGCAAACGTTTGAGCAAAGCCCTTTGTCAATCGGAAGAGACCTCTAACTGCAGCCATAGAAGACAGTATGAGCTCGTGATATGCAATTAGCAGCCCTCTGTGAGGTAATACTCTCACAGGAGAATTCGGAAAATTCCTCCCTCCAGAATTGTGATCGATCAGATTCCTCCCGCCCTCAGAAAGTCCTGAAACCGCCCCTGATACGAAGATTGCCACTGCGCTGTTTGGCGTGGTACCTACTAATCAGTATTGTTAAGACTCAATAGCAAGTTACATAATTATCACTACATAGTTAAAACAAAGTAGCTTCCCGCTGTCTATCCCTATGTCCCTATATATGCTTAGATCTTTAAAACTACGCAACGGATTTTGATGCGGCTTTTTTTTATAGATACAGTGATTCAACGGAAAGGTTTTTATGTACTTTCAGCCCGGAAGAACTTATTAACGCGGGCGAAGCCGCGGGCAAAAGCTAGTTATCTATACAAGTAAAAGTTGCGACAAGCTTTTATCCCTACATCGTGTAAAACAAATCTTGATTCAATTTAAAGATTTGATTTGATTTGCAAGATTTGACCCGAATAATTCGACCTCAAAATCTTAAGGCGCACATCTAAAATCCCCGGGATGCAAAAATTTCAGGTCGATTGGATCAACAAAATTTTTGGGCACCATCTTAAAGTCGCCAACATGTTTCTTTTTGATTCGTTACAGTAGACACTTGCGGGACGGCATAGGTTAGTGGTGCTTTATGCCAAGTTATGATACTATAAAATTGGTATGGTGGCCATCTTGTTTCCATCATTTGGATTACTTTTCAACACCGCTAGAATTCGCCTAGAGTATATCCATTGCTTTCTTCAGCACACGGACAGGAACTGTTAGGGGGTAGCGCTGAGCGGCGTTACACTACAGTATAGCGGAGCGTAACATTAATCTGCGTATACCAACGGAACTTAGGCCCCGTTTTTTCAACTGTAGTTATCTTTTTATCAGGGTCTCATTAAGCTAGACTCGCTCGCAGAACCTCACGCGTCACGCGTCACGCCTCACGCCGCGCCGGAGCACTCGAAGCTCTACGAGCGCGTCCAGCTTAATAACACCGAGGATTACTCTAACTACAGTTGAAAAAACGCGGTCTTAGAGAAATTGTTATGTTTTATATCCTGCAATTAGATTAAGTATTACGAAGAGTTGGAAATCAATTATTTTCTATGTAGAGAAGACAGAAAAAAAAATAAAGAACACCTAGATAACCAGATAATTAAACTTAAAGGTACATCCTACCAATATTATAAAGGCGAAAGTTTGTAAGAATGTCTGGATGTTTGTTCCTCTTTCACGCAAAAACTACTGAACGGATTTCGATGAAATTTGGCATACGGGTAGATCATGTCCTGGATTAACACATAGGCTACGTTTTATCCCGGAAAAATAAAAAGCGGGACTTAATCCCGGAAAAACTTTTTAACGCGCGCGGAGCCGCGGGCAAAAGCTAGTTGATATATAATTACGACCCGTCCCGCCTTCGCCTCGGTAGCAAAACATAATAACATGCTGACTTTGTTTTCCGCCGTAGTATCTGTTTAAGCGCGCTTCATTTTTCGGGATCAGTCCCGCTATCTTTTCCCGGGAAAAAAGTAGCCAATGTCCTTCTTAGGGTCTCAAACTATCTCCATAACAAGTTGCTTGCAGTTCCAATTGAGAAAAAATACTTTTCGGGACAAAAGTACCGCTTTATATTTTTATTTTATTTACCTTGGTGGCGTAGTTGTATTACGGTACGACTGCGATGCTGGGCTTTCGGATTCGATCCCCGGGTCGGGGAAAGTGATATTGGATTTTTCCATTCAGTATCAGCCCGGAGTCTGGAATTTGTCGTCACCTATCACATCATAGGACGAAATACGCACGGCAAAAAGTGCATTGGTTGCGCCTCTGCCTACCCCTTTGGGGATAAATGTCGTGAGTGTGTGTGTGTGTGTGTGTGTGTGTGTGTGTGTGTGTGTGTGTGTGTGTGACTTTTACCTCCGGCTCCGCGCGCATTAACGCCCATTGCAATGCAATACAATCAGCCCTGTATAGTATACTGCCCAATGCTGAGCACGGGCCTCGTCTGCTGAGAGGGGGGTTAGGCCTTATTCCAACACGCTGGCCTAGTATGGGTTGGCAGACTTCACATACCCTCGAAATTCTTACGAAGAATTCTCAGGTGTATGATCAGGTGTTCTATTCTTGTAGGTTTCCTCTCGATGTTTTCCTTCACCTTTAAAGTGAACGATAATTGACAAACAATACAAACGTTCATTCCCGGATTAAAAAGTAGCACATATAAGTAGTAGTACACGAGGGTAAAGTAGCTTCTTATTAGTGAACGAATTTTCAGAATCGAATTAGAAGATTTTGTGTTTACGCCTTATGAATGATGATAAAAAAAAATCCTTTTCTCCTTATAATATTAGTTTAGATTATTACAGAACTTCACAACTTCAATAACCTATAGTTGTGTTTGTTTTTCTTTAGGTACTGCACCATCTTAGTCCTTTCCCTTAGGTACCTACTACATTTGGATCTTGAGTCGGTTTAATTTTTGTAATTTTGCTTTTTTAATTTGTTAACGACACAAGTTTCAAACTTAGGGCGCGTCCTATCTCAGTTGTTGTAACCAATATTGAATTGTAACAGGTATCTTATTCAATAAGAATTCAGTAAACGCTAGAGTCTTTCCAACATTGTAATCCTGGAACTCGGTCAACAGATACATAACAACACAGGTCAACATATAGATTTTTACTACTGAATCATAAGTTTTAACTTTTGAGACTATCAACTTAAAGACACTATATGGTATCTCTCTCATGATTCAAGTTGAGATCAAGTATCAAGAGCACGCGTCATCAGCTAATTTTGATAGAACATGTACAAAAGACCTA
Organism: Lapara coniferarum; assembly: GCA_949316025.1. Classification (NCBI taxonomy): domain Eukaryota; kingdom Metazoa; phylum Arthropoda; class Insecta; order Lepidoptera; family Sphingidae; genus Lapara; species Lapara coniferarum. The sequence goes on along the minus strand of OX438933.1, from coordinate 22,139,956 downwards.
GCTTGTTTTCCCACGCGTATGTTTGATCGTGTATTATTATATTGGGTTGCGATGAAATTTGTGCTGGATATTTTCAAATAAAGATAGTTTTCAAAAAACAAATGCATAATGAATATATCCACAGACATCATACTCCTCATACACGCCAAGCAATCATTAGTTACTTAAAACTACGCAATTAAAATTCTAGGAAATTATAAGTGTAAAAATATTGGAAACAGTGGAATTTAATAGATAATTCATACAGAGTTTTTATTCCATCAATGAATTCGACATATCCGGCAGGGAAATCCGTCTTATGGATACTTATCTTAAGCATGGGGAGAGGAAGAATACCTAGTTCAAAATTTCGGTTTTAGTTCCATCCCCTGGAAAAAACCTGCTTGTTCATAAATTTCGTTTGAAGCTTGACAGTGTTCGACAATAATGTTATATAGTACATGTAATATGTACTATTAAATTTCTACAATGGGACAAAGTTTTATGGATATTGTGATGTACAATTTTTTTATAATTTTATAATTTTGTCCATTATTTTGTATGTTAAATACAAAATACCAATAATCAGTATAGAAAAATCCGAATACTTAATTTTAAACGATTTTTAAAAGAATCGGGTCCTTGAAATTCAGGTCTGCCGAGGTATAAAGTATAATATAATAAAAATACCAGCCCTGTATTATATACTGTCCCACTGCTGGGCACGGGCCTCCTCTACTACTGAGACAGTTTAGACCATAGTCCACCACACTGGCCTAGTGCGGGTTGGTAGACTTCACATAATATATGTTCGAAATTCTTATAAAGAACTTTTCAGATATGTAGGTTTCCTCACGATGTTTTCCTTCGCCGTTAAAGTGAATAAAGTATGTAGAACGCCATAAAAACTATAACGTCAAGTGTTTCTAGCAAAATAATAATTATTATCTAATAAATAGTTTTGATTATGAGTGATAGTTAATATGCTTAGCGCCACTCGTGTGTTTTGAATGATAGCGTTCATCGTACACGTGTCTAGACTTATCTACATCAGGCCATTTGTCAAATATTAACTAAATTGAAGTTCATATTTGACAGAATACCCAAGCTCACTAAGCATTAAACGTAGTCAATTAAACCGTGAGACCTTGGAAATAGTACGAAGTTTTACGAGCTCAGCGTTTGACGTAAAAATATAGCAATTATAACACACGCGTAGCACACGAAACATCGCCAGCACCTACCCTACTGATCTCCTCTTCAGTCAACTGATTAGGCTTATTTCTTTCTCTTTCCTCCATAATAACCCCACCGGTCCCGTCCAATTAATACAGACGTCACAATATTAATTACTTAGATTAGAAAAAACACGATCCGACAACTCGCCCGACGTGAAACAGTATTAAAAAACAACTGGTACATATTACGAGGGACGTTTTCAGCGGGCTTATTAAAAGAACGAGAAAGTATGGCAAATTAGAGAATTATGGTTTATTAATGTTAAATGTAATTTTGTTTTGTTGTCGTGCAGGCACGAAGCGGGGACGGCGCGCGGTGGTACCACGGTACCCGCCCGCATCGACCCGCCTGTACAACTCTCAACATATTCAAATTATAGATTCCAACCTCATGGTTGATGAACTCATGACCTTATTAGTATATACGGAAGAATGTTCTGCACACATGTTGAGACATTTACAATTTGCTAATATTAAAAAGATGCATAAAGCGTGCGAATGTGATGTGCGTGGTACATGTTAAGCTAAGCATACTTTACAGGTGGCCCACATTCACCGCTCACGGTAGAATATCATCTCATACAGGTGCTCCATTCTGAAAAATTATTACGATCTGTAGCACGAGTAATAAAGAATTGCGTCTAGTATCGAGTAACTTAGTTGTATTTGTCTACAGTCGCTAGACGATACGTCAAAAAAGGGATTTATGTTGCCAATTCCCATACATTTTAACGACCCTGTTCTACGACTACTTGATTTACAGTTACAAGTTTACATGCGCGCTAAGCATGCTGCCGTGTTTTAGTTCCAATTACGGTCAAGGGAAGTTAAATTTTTCCTACAAAAGTTATCAAAACTATAACTTAACGTATGAGATGACGTAAATATTGGTGCATGGGGTACAGAATTCTGATACATCCGCATTCGTAACTTTACAAGACCCGGTCTAGCGTGCACAAAGTAGCTATGTTAACTTACGATTGCAGCGCGTTATGTAACACTAGCTGTTGCCTGCGGCTCCGCCCGCGTTAAAAAGTTTTTCCGAGGAAAAGTCCCGCTTTATACTTTTCCGGAATAAAACGTAGCCTAAGTTACTCCTTATTACATCAGTTGCCTCCCAATAAAAGTCCCGTCAAAATCGGTCCAGCCATTTCAGAGATTAGCCGGAACAAATATAAAAATAAAACATTTTGGTGTATGTACCGTATATATATTCATTGGATAAAGATTAATATTATTACGTTGATACAACTCTTAACAAATAATGCATTAATTTCGACCAAATTTGATTGCCATAAAAACGGTTCTAGTGAGTTAATCTTAAAAGATAGACATATACTGTAGCGGACATTTTTTTAGATCATTTCAAGAGGAATAATTCTTTCATATATATATTTTCGGTATCTTGAACCGTTTTCGCAGCGCACGAAATGGAAGCCCTCAAGGATGAATAATTTTCTCCGTTTTTTTCACATTTTCCTTTATTTCTTCGCTCCTAATAGTTGCATAGTGATGTTATATAGCCTAAAGCCTTCCTCGATAAATGGTCTATTCAACACAAAAAGATTTTTTCAATTCGAACCAGTAGTTCCTGAGATTAGCGCGTTCAAACAAACAAACAAACTCTTCAGCTTTATAATATTAGTATAGATTGTCCGTGTGTGCTCATTCTGGATGCAGCTGCTTCTTTAGCTGGCCTCTTATATTTTCCTCTCCATGTTTTCCCGAGTATGCTAGCCTTCCGTCTTTTCTCATCTTCTGTCTATCCTCCAATACAATTCTGGATACATTATTATGGCATTTAGGTGATTTGAATATAATTGTATAAAAAGTTGAAATTGAACTTTTATTGTTTAAAGTATTTTCAGTAGAAGTTGCTACATTGACTACACTGCCCTGGTTAACAAATTTTAATCAATATTCCCACCATATTAGGTAATACGTTTTAATTGAATGAGAATTCAATATTCTCTATCCTAAACGACAAAGAAAGAGAGCAAAAAATTGTTTATTGTTGGATCTTACCTAATTAAGTACTCACAGGACAAAGAGAAATAATACGAATATGCTTGGGAATAGGTTCTAGAAAAACACGATTTCCATCTTAAAAATTGCAATAAAATTTGAATAGGCGACAGTAGGTAGATAGAAAAGTTAAGCCGGCTTAAGGCCCTGCGCAGGTATCAACTTTATTGTCGAGACAGTCTGCAACAGTCTCGGCTTCCGACGATCATTAGAATTAAAATTCAGTAATCAATTTTATATAACATAAATAATAAATGGTTACCGAATTCTAGGCAGATCGTAGTGTGCACGAAAGTTGAAACACTTTTTGTGTTAGAAGCAAACTAGAGTCGGTAGAGTTGACAAGAGTTTCGTGGCTATGAATTTCACACTTAGACCTTGTATAAGCTACGATTTTGTCTGATATTGAATAAAAATTGTGGATAGATCGCTGCATTGCGGCTATAAACCGTAAACCATTGATTATAGTTCGTGATTTATGAAAGTTGCCAACTTCTGAGTATGGCCTAAATGAAATCATAAATAGTTTCTATACTTACACTAACCTTGACTTTCTCATCGATCGACTTGGTTTTGATAAGTGTCGTAGCTCGTCACGCATTAATACTTCATAAGTCCTACATCTGAAAATTAATACAGGAATACGTAATATTGCAAACACATTTCTGCTCTCATTTTCATGGCACTGAAATAATTTGAAGAATTCTCGTTAAAATTATCCATAATTCATAAGCAATTAATGTGTCTTTCGGGTGTCGTCGTAGAAGTCGTAACACAGGAGAGCTATTCGAGTTTCCTTCGAGAAAATCTTCTATTGGTGAACCATGAGCAGTATATAGTTATGTTCTCAGAATAATTTAGTTATTATTCTGAGGTTATGTTTACATGACGTTCCCCCGAATCCTAATTAATGACGCGTAAAGGATACGATATAAACCTGTGGGGCTAGAATGTGAAAAAAACACGATGCGTCTCCGCTTCGTTTTATTGTGATTGGTTGAGAGATTGACGTGTCGGTCTCTCATCAATCACCAAACAAAAAGTTAAATTACAATAATTGATGATGGTTTTAGAAATAAAGGTAGTTGAGAATTTCGAATCTTTGCAATAATTATCGCCAGGGTTACAGTTTATGAAGGTACTAATAAGTTGTTAAAATGTTTGTTCACGCATTAACCACTAAATTATGTTGAACTTTGGCGCTATCAATAAGCTTGCGACCAACGTTACATTCGACAGTGGCGCACGGTGGTGACTAGCGACAAGGTAAGTACTGGTGGTAGGTCTCTCATATGTAAAAGTCCGTCTGGGTGGGTACCACCGCAATGTTTATTTCTACCGCCAAGCAGCAGTGTGCCTGCACTGTTGTGTTTTGGTTTGAAGGGCATTGTAGCCAGTGTAACTACAGGACATAATGAGACTTAACATCTTACGTCTCAGGATGACGAGCGCAGTGGAGTGCCTGTGATTGTAGCTCAAGGTGCTGGATGGTATTTCTACTATTTATGGGTGGTCGTATCGCTTACCATCAGGTGAACGGCATGCTCGTCTCGTCATTCGATGCTATAAAAAAACTACTAGCATGACCACCTGTGGCATGATGTGATACCAAACGTGTCTAATAATTGAAACTATTTCTAGGCTATTTCGTAGGCGCTATAGGGAACGTACACGAACCATAGGAGGCAGCAAAAATCGACACAAGGGCCACATGTGCATAAAAAAGGAACTTATGCAAGCTATAATTATTTTTTATTATTCTTAAATATTGACAAAAAAGATAAAAATGGGTTCCGGGGTTCCGACTGAATATTATTGGTACCTAGCGTGGCCAGAATAAGCTTCTTTAGATGGCTGCTAGTTATTTTGATGAATGAAGCAAAATGAGGAGGTTATGTTCCCTTAATTACAGATTTGTTTGCATTAAGTATTATCTTCAAAACATCTTTATTTGTATAAATGACGTAATGAGACATTTGTAAATGCTTTTAGAACTCATGATTTTGTATGTTTTATACAGTTATTATTATTTGCGTCGATTTTTATATAACCATGGAATGCAAATACTTAGGTACTACTATATTTGGGAACTCAATAGAATTTCACACCATTGGATTAGTTTATCTTTCTGTTTTGGAGCATCCAGATACACAGCAATACATTATAACCAAATTTAAGTGTTATTTTCCATTCTTTTCATATGAATATTTTATGTCAACGCCAAGTATAGATGGGCTGAAAAAGATTCAGATTTCGCGACAAGATGGCAGAGTTTACGACGTGCACGTCCCCTATAAACTCAGTAGCGGGGATTTATACATTACAGATTGCAGTTCGATAATGCAGGGTGCATTTTGATAGGGCAGTAAGAGCAACTCTGAATACAGAGCTTTATTATGTTTAAAAATGAATTGGAGCCCAATTTCCTACAAAAATACGGAGTGGCAATTTCAAAGTTAAAAAACTCTTAAGCCTCTCATAGTCTCGTAGAATTTTTAAACCCTTAAAAGCGAGAGAACTTAACAGGATCGATTGCTGATTACATTTTTTGCAAAGAATGTAATTGTCGATTTTAAAACGATGGATAATTTCTTAAGAGTTTTCTTGTAGCTACAGGGATAAAGTTGTTAAGATCCTGTGTAATGTACATAGCTACCATTTTTATGTATATTCACCGTGCAGTTCACAAGAGGGTATTTTCCTCTCTTTGATTTTGTACATTAGCATATAGTAAAGAAAAAGAAGTCCTTCTGTGAAATCAGCATTAAAATTGGTTAAGAAATGAGAAAGTAATTTACATTTCAAACATTGCGATGTCATTCATACGCACGCTTGGTAATTCCCGATGACGTCACGTGCACGTGTTGCGTCTCTTTTCTAATTTCATGACACTTACCTCTTCTAACGAAATTCATACATACATATACACTCACGCCTGTTATCCCCGAAGGGGTAGGCAGAGGCGCAACTAGTGCACCCACTTTTCGCCGTTATTCCGTCCCAACGAATCTAATCGAAAGTCTAACGAAATTCATACGTTTATAACTTCATTTTTACCAGATTTTAATGAATCTTTCTGTGCTGGACTTTATATGACGTCAAATACCCTATTGTGAATATTATCCCTTATAAATGTAAATAAATAATATGTTAATAAGGAAAAGGATTGTACCAGAAAAACACTTCTATGATTACACCATTTTATATTAGACATTGAATAAGTAATACAAAATTGATATCGCAATATGTGTATGTTCGGTTGTACCATTCGTAGCACAGTGACCGACTAAACTACGATACACGCTGAGTTCACTGCCACAGCTGACCATACGCGCAGGCCACAATGCGAACAATTCGCTAATGCAAACTCCTACGAATACTCCATTACATCACATTGATACCAAACTTATTTAATAGTAAAACATGCACAGCACGCTAATGAAAAATATATTGAAACCTTCAAATCTTAATTAGGTTAATTAGTTTTTATATTGAAGACACTATCGTTTTATATTGTCTCTAGTGTAAAATTAAACATTTATGATCAAAGTACTGATGCTCGCGTATGATCAGCTTTACAATACATCTATTAAAAGACTTACAATAATATTGTATTCCATAGTAACTGGACAGAATAATTAGACATCAAATTGACAATTGTCCCTTAAATATTACCTAACACGCATTTTTTTATATACAAGTTTACCTCGATTGATACACATTGAACATACACTGATACATTCTAGCTAACATTATAAGTATAAATGTTCATTGTCTTTAGCATACAACTATCTTACGAGAAGGTCAAGACTAAACAGTTACAAGAGTTAATATTATTGGCAAACATTGGTAACGATGATTTTGAACAAAACAACTTTGGATACAAAAAGACACAATAATAAAATAGAACTTGAACAAGTCAAATAAAGGCAAGAGCCGACGGAATAGGCCAAGAAATTACGGAGGTTCGAGAACACGAGGCATGATACAAGCCAGGACCACGCAGCGAGGGTCACGAGGAAAATTGACATGTAATAGTTACCACTGTGTGCAACTTGCGACACGTTCAATCACAAGATTATTGTAATAAAGGGCATACAGATATATTGCTAGCACATATTTAATACTCTTATTGATGTTAGGAAGTCGAAAATGTAATGAAATTTCGACTAATATGAACATGAACATTAGAATACGAAAAAAAACACGATGCGTCTCCGCTTCGTTTTATAGTGATTGGTTGAGAGACTGACGTATCGGTATTTTGATGTTTGTGATTGACCGAGAGATCGATACGTCAGTCTCTCAACCAATCATAATAAAACGAAGCGGAGACGCATCGCGTTTTTTTTATCACATTCTAACCCCACAACTTTGTATATAAAAGCTTCCGTTTAGGTTTTTGTAAAATTTCAAAAGGGGATTCTCAATAAGACGCGAATTTATTTTAAACAATCGAATGTACTGATCTCTTTGATATTGAGCCGTTAATTTGTTCAAAGTAACTACGATAGTCAGGATCCTCTCTTTACATTAACTTTATATCGATTGTACAAAAATTGATATTAATAGATATACAAGCCTACATAAATTGAATTCCTTATTATAGATACTTTATGTAAATTATGCATATATATTAATAGAGAATAGAGGTTCAGAGGAAACGATACAAAAACAATAAACTAAATACCATGAAGAATTTACCGTTATAAAAATAAATCAAATTTGAAAAAGTTGCAATACCTTTTTTTATTACCGTACAACCTATAAAAAATAAAACAATATTTAACATGAAATAAAATAAATATTTTGTAATAATTTTGTTGGTACCTACGTGAAGATAGTTTCCTTCGCCTCTCCACCCGCGTTCCGTAATCATATCATCCCCTAATGATACATTATAAGGCACATGGTAATTGACACCGAGGTCACGCGACCATACAGCCGCAAACCTTGGCATATTTTAGGGAGTAAATGGTTTTAACCTAAACTTACAACTCCTTTTATAATTATAGCCTAACTCTATTACCGTACGAGAGCAGAGAAAGCAAAACGTCTGGGCATTCATTTGAGTATTTTGTTACTAAACATTTTGATATGCCTTAAATTTTGCGCCCCGCTTATTATGGTTAAAAGTGATAATATTACGTCGAAACAGTAGTTTTAATTTAGCCGTGTATTATGGATTCCTGTCAGATATACATGTAACTTTTCGCTTGAGCTGCTATCCGTACATCATAATTATATAATTTTCCTTATTATGTTGAATACAACGTATTCATTTAAATAATGGAATTGTACTGCCAGCATAATATTGTCATTTTATATAAATATCGATGTTATTGCTCAGGCAAATATGAATTTTGCGATGGTGTTTCCGTTAAAGTCTATTCCATTATTTAATTGTATAAATTGTGCAATAAGTTTATAAAATTAATGTTTACTTCTATATTCATAATACAATAAAATATAAACTCTGTAAATAAAACGATATCAGATGCGTTGCTTTGGTTCATGAAAATGAAATTAAAATTAATAAACTATATTATAAACAACAAAGTAAAACAATATTATAGAATTTGCTTTTTGTCATAGTTGATCAGAGCCACAAGAACAACATAATATAGTTTTTGTTATAATCGAGAATTATCACGGAATTATGAAAAAAGCAGTTGACGGGAAAGTACATAACTTCCCACATTAATTACTGCGAACGAAAACTTATGACAGGCGGAATCTATAATAGTTTGCGTGATAACCCTCAGTAACGCAACTGAAGCTCACTATAACATTAAATGGGAAGTTTCGCAATGATTCACAAAATTGTGTTTTCTCTAAGCGATGTAAACTTTGAATTATTGCACAAGAGGACATGAAACATGGCCTTTTATTGATACTAGAACTTGGGTAACGTTAGGTGCTCACCGCAAAATTTTCTCATCTCTATACTTGATTGATATGTTCTCGGGTCTGTCATTGGTTATATTTCATCTTTTTAGATTTTAATGTAAAAATTAAAAGTTGAACTCATCGTATATATTATTTTAAATGTGGAATAACACAATAACAAGTATAATATTGCAACGCTTAGGACCTTTTGAGTGCCCAACACAATTCACGCCTTATAAAAGAATACAGTGGGGCTAGGACGTGAAAAAAAAACACGACGCGTCTCCGCTTCGTTTTATTGTGATTGGTTGAGAGACTGACGTATCGGTATTCTGATGTTTGTGATTGATCGAGAGACCGATACGTCAGTCTCTCAACCAATCACAATAAAACGAAGCGGAGACGCATCGTGTTTTTTTTTCACATTCTAAGCCCACAGGTCATGCAACGTTACTGATTATGTGGATAAACAGTAAAAGTAAAAGTTAAACGACAGATGATTAATACAATTATTATTAAACAGCTTGATTTTCAAATACTCGTAGCGATCACTGTTATTGGCGATTAAAAGATCCATTACAAACACAATTCAAACATCAAATGATTAAAGTAATCATAAGACATTCGCTTTATTCTAGTAATTGATTTTTAATTAGTAGGAGATCTTATTAAACTTATTTTAAATGATTATACTAATTCTTATTCCTAAATTATTGTACGTCTACAGAAAACAATTGAAACTAATAAAATACAGGCAAGTAATAACAAAAGCGTAAAAAACTTCACGAATGTTTATCAAAGAGAAAGTGTAGAACATGTAAAAATTATATATTGTATACATTTAGTTTCATTTCATTGTAATAACTAAAAATAAGATAGATATATATCTATGTACAGGAGGTTAAATTTTTGTAACATGTCATAATCCTAGCAATTATGGAACACAAACCATTTTGTCATCACAACAGCATTTGTAAATCCTTTACATAATAACAAAACCATTTTTTCGTGGAAATTATTGGAACCACAAAATCTATGTTAATCTTATTTAAAATCGCTTTTTTGAAATATTCGTAAACGCCTGTTACACGCTTCCTCTTTGACACTTATGGTATGATGAGAAATCGCAGAAGAATTATCATTTTTATTTCAGGAACTCTATAAAATTTTTTGTTTAGCTCTTAGCACCGAATCAGACTTAAATCAAGTATATCCAATGATTGTCAGTCACAAAAAAAAGGAGAAAATCGAGTAATACCCTATTCTTAAATTAGATTTGCTTAAAATAGTGTCGGATTAGAACCCGAAGTCTATTGGTTTGTATACACTATTAATACCAATTATATACCAAGCTTATAACTACAGTATGCTTCATTCACATAAAAAAATATAGACCAATTATCGTCTGATGACTATTGAGACGACAATTTTTTTATTTTTTTTTACAATAAAACAATTCATTTTTTTTGTCGGATGCACACTCTACATATTCGGACATAGAAAATATATATCATATAATACACGATTTACATACAAAACTAAAAAACTATAAACAAAACGCGCTGATTAATTTGATATGAGTAAAATATTAATTCGTGTTTTTTTTTCATTGATTGCTATTGAATGATTTATATTACAAAATTCTTTGGTTTATTTCTCAATAATCGAAAAGTTAATAATAATGAAAATTATCTACCAAGGTGAAAATGTACATAATTAAATACAGCTCACTTTGAGGGCCTTGAAAATTTAATACCCAATACCACTTTAGCATTTCAATAGAAGTAGCCCAAAATATTTCAAGATATTCCATACGCGGAGACAGAATCATTCGGTATAAGGTATTCCAAGCTCATAAATTATTGTCTTGAATAAACAAAACTATATTTCCATTTCAGAAAAATACACGCCTGGAATATTCTACAAAATTTCCTTTCAAACAGATTAGATTTGATACCGTGAACGATGGCCCTTTTTTCATTTTGGCTGGCCCGGCGAATTTCGTACCGACTCAAAATCAATAAAATATGTTGTATTTATTATAATAGCTGAATTAAATTTAGTTTTATTTATATTTATATTGATTTATATTTATATAAAAAAATATAAATCAATAAATGTACAAAACTTAAAATGAAAACACCATACTTCATTCACGCCCTTATCCTAGAGGGGTAGGCAGAGACTATTGAGCGCCACATGCTACGATCTTGATACACCTATTTCGCCCCTTCTACATTCACAGTTTTCCTCATACATTTTGGCATCATTTATTTGATCAATGTATGTTGTTGGGTGCCCCCTCAATCCAAACCATCCACATTCGCTCAATAAAAACCTTTCGTGACTGGTCTTTTGTCCGTTCTGCCCCATATGCCCAAACTATCTCTGCATACTTTTTTTATTTTTAGTCACCACGTCATACTTCACCCTACAACGATCTCATATCATACTATTCGTCATATAACTAGCAATATTACTTCACATGTACTCCGTAACGAGTGCATTTCCACCGCATTTGCTTGACTTTCATGCTTCTTCTGCTAAACCCAGTATTCACTTCAATACATAAGTGACGGCCCCAGCTGATGATGGTGCAAGCTAAACTTGATCGTCGGCATAAAGGAGACACATGACACACCGCTCACCCTTTCTCAGTCCACATTCCATCTCTTTCAGAGCTGTCACACAGCAATAGTGTTGGGTAGGACAAGACATAAAAAATGTCCTACTTCAGATGAGGCGAGGCGTAATGAAGCTCGGCAATACGTTTCAAGTAACGAGTACAAATATTACATATTTTCATTGATGAGTGACGTACTACTGTAATTTGTAGCATTCCTCTCGCTCCCTCTTTATCCCCGTCCTATAGTTTTACTGAGACAGATTGAGTTACGCGATTTCACAATTACCGCGACATGAAATTTGAAGTAGTACAATATACAATGTTGAGGTGCTCTTACATTTTGACGTCTTGTACGGAACAAACGTACCGCCTCTAATATGTCCTACCCAACACTACACAGCAATCCATATAGAGATTGAAGGGCCATGGGCACGCAACATATCCTTGTCTGCCATTTTACATGGCAAACCAGTCTGAGTACGCTAAATTTACCTTGATACGGGCTTTGCAGTTCTCATTACTGAGACTTCAATGCTCCCATCAAGCGTCCCTCAGTCCCATATGTATTGACAAAATTGACCACAGCTCGTTCCTCGGCACACGATCATATTATTAAGCTTTTTCCAAGTCTACGAATCAATGAAAAACAAAAAGGTTGTAAAGCCAGTTTTAGTATCAGAGATGGCGTCGTTGCAAAATGTATGAGAAAAATTATTTACTTCATAATTCTAATTTTCGTAAACTTTTTCGATATTTTTATAGTTATTTTACTATTCGGGGCTGAGACAAATCTGCAAAATCAAGGAACATAAAAATCTGTTCAGCTGTTCTTGAAAGAAAGTTCATAAATGAATTTGTCCCTCTGTTCAATAACTTAAGATTTCATTGGATACTATTTATAAATCATTTCTTCTTTATTATCAACGAACTACTTGAAAAAACCATTTTATACATAATATTTTTCAAGGGCAAAGCTAAACAATGTGCTTCTGGAATTGGCTCGTATCACCCTATATGTTTGTAATTCTAATGGGAAGAAACTGCAATATCACTATAATATATTATCTTCAACTACATAATAATTGAGTATATACTACTTTGTCGATATATTTCGACAACATCTAAGTATAGAGTATATAGTATAGATATACAATAGCAAATATAGATAAGGTAAATAGTCTTAGACCAAAGATAAAAAAAACCACAAATATATAATTCCCTTTCCTATATATCAAATTGACAAAAATTTATGGATATAATCCTAATTGAAGTTACCAAATCATTTTCTTTATAATTGACAGAGAATACTTTATAAGTAAATTATTTTAATTACATCAATCGAATATTAAAGACAATATTGTGTTTTAGTGTTGTTCTCGTATATTTCTTTATAATTGACAGACAACGACTAAAGTAATTGAGTTTTAGTTCTTAAAATTATCTATAGCAAAATCACGTGAATTTACAGGCCAACTACATTACGATAATTTAATATCAATTTGTGACAGTTTGAAAGGGCATTGTATAGTTGCATTCATGATGAATACACAATTAATTAGCTTATATAAGTAATATACGGTTAGAGATATGTGAATAATTGCATATGAGAAGTTCTCTTAAATGTTTTCTTATACTAGAAATATGTAAAGGTTTAGAAAATAGATTGTAAAAGAAACATAGACATAAGTTGTACGTCAAAATAATTCGACAGATCCTGTTTTCATTACAAAAATAATACCGTCATTTCAGAGTTCTATAAAACAAAGCCAATTTTTTAATAATGACAGAGTGATAACCTATGTACATACAATGATCACAATGCTTAGTGCACATCGCATTGCGTTTATTTAGTTCACAATCGCTCGTGTATGCACAATAATACATAGTTTCTACATATTCGCTATGCAGTAGCACTACTTATTACCTTGTCTCAACCTCGCAGAATTACAACTAACAGGCGATTATATCGCTTTATACAATATGCTTACACTAAACATTAACTACTTAGGAATGTGAAGGTCATTCACACGGCAACAACGTTTAATTTGCAATGTGTATGTATAAGAAAATGACGTCAAAGTATGAAGTTATGTCAATAATAAAATTATCAGTGATATTGTTATGTAGACGCATAAATCCTACGTTAGGCAAAGAATGCTTGAGTAAATTTACATTTAAGCATATTGCTTTTAGCCAAAAATATTGACGGCATTGAATGAATGAATGAATGAATGAATGTTATATATAACATATTTACTGATTTTACAAACAAATGTTGACGGCATTTATATATAAACACATAACATATTAGACGCGGTTACGTACGGACAGGTGTGCACGTCACTCAGGTGACGACGAGCCGCGGCGTGGGCAGGATGTTGGCGTGTTCAGCGAAGGCTAGCGCGGCCGCCCACCGCACCAAGTCCTCTGTCACCGCGCCGCCCAGCGTGAACCCGAACCACGGCTTGTCTTTACTCCTGCAATTTGTTTTTCAAGTTATACTTCTTTAGGCGCGTTATGAATTTGTGGGAGTGAAATTTTACGATGCGCGCGCATGTGTGACACAAAAATTGTCACGGTTGTTTTTTTTTATAATTTTCCGCTTATAGGGAAGGCAAAGGGTTCAAGCCCATACAGCCTCGTCTAAGTGATATTATTGGCAGTCATTTTTAAAAATTAATTATTAAATTTATTTATTGACTTTTAAAATATAAAATTAATAATAAATATTTTAAATTAAGAATCCTATAATATTTAGTACATATTATGTCATATATATTTATTATTCTCTAAATTTTATACTTAATAATAATTATATATAATTTAATTTTTTAGTAAAAGAAGAAGACAAAGGCGCTTAGCCATGCAGCCTAGTCTGTTGTTGTTTTACCACATCCAAGGACTTTTTCAAAATTCAAAGGCCGAAGCCAAGACTGCAATTTACTCAAACTATAAAGGTTAATGATTCCAAAGAAGTATTTTTCGTACATATTTTTTTTTATTGCCTTAGTAGGCAAACGAGCAAGCGGTCCGCCTGATAGTAAGCGGTATCCGCCGCCCGTGGACTAAAGCAATGCCAGAGGCACAACCAAGCCGTTACCTACCGGGAGGTGGGAACTTTTTTTAATGCAATGTAACACTATCGTCACATCTCTCTAACCTTCAACGGACAGGTTAATAAAAATCTAGGACATACACTAAATAACGTCTATACCGTAAGTTGTTATTTAAATTGGTTCGTGTAATATGTCATGGCCATTTTGCAAAACCATTTTTTTACTGTGTTAACAATAATTGTTCACCCATTATTAGATGACACAAATATGCGATATTGGATAAAAATATCGTTTGGTGTTCATACCGTTTCTGTTTGTTCCTCGGTATGAATGTTATCGCCCATCGCGATTGTGGGTTTCTCTTAGGCTCGTGTCCGATGTACCACAGTATGTCCTTCACATTCCATTCCTCGATCTTGTTTGAACCCTGCACAAAAATATTTGACGTTTATTGTTTATTTCTTCATTTAGAGAATCAATCGATTAACTTTATCAGTGTTCCAATTTGAATTTGATTTGTGAATAAAATGTCGTCTTTGTATACAATATAAATATCTTAAACTAGTTGACCCGGTGAACAACAACGTGAACATTTGATATTACTTACAACTTATTTGATTACAACTTTAATCAGCGATAATTATCAATCCTAATCAACCTTCAACTCTTATTCATAGAAATTTGAATGTGTGCGTGTGCGTGTGTGTGTGTGTGTGTGTGTGTGTGTGTGTGTGTGTGTGTGTGTGTTGCTGCTCTTCTAGATTTTCCTATTTTTTTGCTCATAAAACCTACCCCGAAATATAGCGAATAAACATAAAAAGAATTATTCAAATCAGTTCAGTTGTTTCAGAGTTTTAACGAAACCAATTAAAAGCAATTCATTTTAATGTACATATAGAATATACATAGATAGGTGGCGCAACGACGCTGACATTATCAACTGACCTGCTTATCTTTAAAGTAGCACAGATTTGAGTTCTGCAGTTCAAACATGTGCAACTTGAATCCTCTGCTGGACTGCGTGGCGAACCTCATCTCGCCGCAGACGAGCGAGGTGGCGTGCCTCATGGCGTCCATCTCCTGCAGCATCTTATTGTCCCTCACCAGCAGATAGTTGTCCTTCCTGTCGTCCTCGTCCCAGTAGCCCCAGCGAAGGACGACATCTAATACTATCTCGTTTATGTGAACTATCCGCCGCATCGACTCGTTGCATATCACTTCCTCCAGCATGAGAAGGTGCGATTCCGTGTTCGCTTTCTCGCAAAGTTCTATGCATATGTCTGCGCTTGTCTTGTTTGGTGTTAGCTGTAATAAATAACGATGTTAGATATAGCAATCTTATTAAATATTGGCGATATAAAAATATACAGTAGGCTTAGAATGTGAAAAAAAAAACACGACGCGTGTCCGCTTCGTTTTATTGTGATTGGTTGAGAGACTGATACGTCAGTCTCTCAACCAATCCAATAAAACGAAGCGCAGACGCACCGGTTTTTTTTTTTCATATTCTATACCCCTCAGGGTTATTTTGACATTGCGTTTAATAAAGAAAATATATGAAACAACATACTCGTCTTGCCTCTGCTAACATTATGCCAAAAAACGAATCTTTTCTTCCATGAAAAACGATTATTTTTAACAAAAATCTCAATTTCACTTGCCTGTTATAAAATATGTCTTTTCAAAATTGGGAATAGGGTCAAAATCGTTTGAATTTATGTTAGTTCCTCATTCAACTTAAAAAAAATGTCATATACAGTTAGTTTTTGTGACGATTCCCACAAGTCAACGATTTTGGATTAGGTCATTGTTTTATTAAGAGTGCGATGTAATGATGTCGCAACTTTAGAACGAAAACGACACAATTCAAAAACTAGAAAAATGTGTTGTCATTTTTAAATGGCTAAAAACTATGGCTTATTTATAAAAATATAATAAAAATGGGACTGATATAATAGTTTTGTCCATTTCCTGCTTGAATATGGCCGTGTTTGAACTATTATTGTATTGAGAACTTCGTTTCAAGTAATTTTATGACGATAACTCAGTTTTCTATCTTTTTGAATTGTGTCGTTTTCATCTTAAAGGTGCGATGTGTGTATGACTGACCGCGACTTGATGGCAGGCGGTCCTGTCGCCGACGTGCACCCACGCCTTGAGGTCCCCGGCGGCGCGCGGCTGCGCAGGCGCGGCGTGTGCGAGCACGCGCGACAGCACGCGCCGCACGGCCGCCTCGCGCCGCCGCTCCGCCTCCGTCGGCTCCCACACGCGCTCGAACTGCGCTATCAGCTCGCGCACCACCAACACCTCCTTGGAGGACCACGCCGTTTGCAGCGTGTTGCTCGTCTGGAATGTCATATACACTTAACATAAACGTACATTCATATACATATACACTCACGTCTGTTATCCCCGAAGGGGTAGGCAGAGACGCAACTAGTGCACCCACTTTTCGCCGTTATTCCGTCCCATCATGTGATAGGGGGCGAGCCTATCGCCATATCGGGCACAAATTCCAGACTCCAGGCTGATATTGAATAGAAATACTCAATATCACTTTGCCCGACCCGGGGATTGAACACGAGACCTCAGCTTTGCATTCGTACTGTAGTACAATTACGCCACCGAGGCAGTCGAGAGTCGGAGTCAAGTTAACATAAACGTAGTTTTAGTTTATAGCATACTTAATTTTTTTTATAGCGTTGAATGGCGATACGACCACCCGTAAACAATAGAAATACCATCCGGAACCTTGATTTACAAAGTACTGTGTGACACTCCACTACGCTCATCATCCTGAGACATAGTAGGATGTTAAGTCTCATTATGTCCTGTAGTTAGACTGGCCACAATGCCCTTAAAACCGAAACACAACAGTGCATGCACACTGCTACTTGCCGATGGAAATAAACATTGCGGTGGTACCCACCCAAACGAACTCTTACATATGAGAGTCCTACCACCAGTTAATTATTATATTAACGCTGGATGCGGGCAGGTCCATCTGGAAATCTTTGAGGGAGGCCTATCTTCAGCAGTGGACGTCATGTGGCATCTAGTACATCATTATTTCACTGCCTCGGTGGCGTACTTGTATTTTTCTTTCAAATAAGTCTACAAAATTGATTTCTTATTTTACAATTACATTTGGTTGCCATTTATAGAAAACGAGAGGGGAGGGGGACAAGATTCCACTATTTGAGACGTAGCTCACCTCCCTGGCGTACTCGTATTACAAAATTATTATGTACAACTGCAGTGCTAAAGATTCCCCCGAGTCGAGCAAAGTGATATTAAGTTTTTATACTGAGTATAAGTCCAAGTCTAAAGCTTGTACCGAATATGGTGGTAGGCTCGCCCCCTATCTTATCATGGGACGAAATGTGCACGGCATAAAGTAGACACATTAGTTGCGCCTCTGCCTACCCCCACGGGGATAGAAACCATGAGTGTATATACACATGTAATCATTCTTTCATGCCTATTTTATATACAAAATCGCCTCAAATTTTCATAAATAACACATGCAGTAAACAAAAAAAATCAACTTCAAACTGCGAACCTGTTTGTTTAGACTACTCCTATTACCATCACCACACACGCTACTGAAACCCTAACAGCATTTGTAGTACGAGAGCGAGCATCCTCACCAGTGCGGCGGGCATGACGGTGGGCGCCCACACGGAGGCGAGGTTCTCAGCGTTCATCTTGTTGGCGTGGCTCATGGTGTGCAGGAAGTGCAGGTGTGCGAACAGCTTGCGCGCCGTGTTGCGCGCCACCAGCGGCAGCGACGACATCACGCGCCTGAACTCCGCGTGACGCGCAACCTCATCGTCTATCCCTGGGTAGGTATTTTGCGAGATCTTAATAACGCGGTGGATGAGCACATCGTTTATAAAACCAGATAGCGATCGTGTCTGAAAACTTTATATGTTTTTTACTATGGCAAAAACAAAATGGCGGCTTTCAGAGAAATTAATGAAAGCATAAGATTATAATCTTTACAAATTAAAATCCCCCGCCACGTCTGTCTGCCTGAACGCGATAAACTCAACAACTACCGAACGGACTTCGATGAAAATTGATTCGAGACCCCGGGAAGTGAATAGCGTACTTTTAATCCCGGGAAAATATACAGCGGTACTTTTATCCCGGAAAAACTCTATCACGAGTCAAACAAATGATTTCGATTAACTATTCAGATTCACCCCCGCCCATTACTAGGTATATATAACTACGCGATACTGGGGGCTTAGAATGTGAAAAAAAAACACGATGCATTTCCGCTTCGTTTTATTGCGATTGGTTGAGAGACTGACGTATCGGTCTCTCGATAAATCACAAACATCAAAATACCGATACGTCAGTCTCTCAACCAATCACAATAAAACGGAAGCGGAGACGCATCGTGTTTTTTTTGCCCACTGATCTTTAGATACGATCACCACGCACCTGATCCATCAGCATATAACACTTTTTTTTTACGCGGAGACAGTGAATTATTCCTACCGCCCAGTGTTCAATGGGAACGACTGAGCGGTTATGTTGGATTCACCGTGCCTTACGACCCGACGTTGAGTCGCCCGGAGAGATGGAAAACGTCGGGCGACCGCCGGGCCGAGTCCCTAACCTATGTACACCCCACGGCATACCAACCAAAACTCCGCGGTGGCCATCTTCGGCGCATTAGAGACGGCTGCGGGCTTCCTCTGACTCACGTCTAAGTTGTCGTCCGCAACTAAGCATATAACACTTACTAATAGCGTCAGTGAGCGCCTGGTGCTTATCCTGCGGTATGAGCGGCTCGGGCAGGTCCCTGAAGAACCGTTTGAGCACGCCGGTGACGTCATGCTCCGAGTGCTGCCCCGGACTGAGCTGCACCGACCACGCGTCACGCCTGAACCGCGCCAACAGCTCGGACAGTACCAGGCTGCTGCCCGCGCGACGATAGATACCTTCGGAGAGACTGCCTGCAACGCGAGTAGTGTTGGGTAGGACATACAAGAGCCGGTACATATGTCCCGTACATGACGTCAAAATGTAAGTGCGGCACAACTTTTTATATTGTACTACTTCAAATTTTATGTCGCAAATTTGCGTTGCTCACTATAGGAAGAAGACAGAGAGGGAGCAAGACGGATGCTACATGTTACAATAGTAGCCAATACGCCTCGCCTCATTTTAAGTAGGACATTGTACTGGCTTAGAGCAAAAGGAGGTTACTCTTACAAACTCTTTTTCATGTCGTGTCCTAGCCAACACTATACGGTAAAGTGTCTCTACTGATGGTAACTGAAGTTTCGTCTAAAGTCTAAATACTCGCCAGTCGGCACGATTGTGCCGGCCTGTGTTCTACCAAATATTTACGGGCCGATCCCTGTAGGTACTAAGAGCTGCATCGAGTTCGGTTTAATGCTTGTAAAACCATCTAATGCATTTAAATCAAGTAAATTATACGAAGCGTGAGGGCAGTCGTCTCATCGCGATAAGTTTCCAACAGTAGACTTATTTAAAATATTTCAGTCAAAAGAAAAATGTGATTAGTTGTCTTATCCCACC
This sequence comes from Lapara coniferarum, assembly GCA_949316025.1. Lineage (NCBI taxonomy): Eukaryota > Metazoa > Arthropoda > Insecta > Lepidoptera > Sphingidae > Lapara > Lapara coniferarum. The sequence goes on along the minus strand of OX438933.1, from coordinate 22,119,584 downwards.
CTAAATGTATTGAGTATGCACTCACCATGCGCGTATATGAAGCTGAGGCACTTGTCGACGATGGCGGGCACGTCCTCCTTGGTGAGCTGCTGGTGATGGATGTGCGCGCCATTGTTGTATGCCGCCAGCTTCACCATGTAGCGCCAGCCCTAATCATAAACATGCTATTTATCTTGTGAACATATATTCGAATCTGTGAAAAGTTTAGAAAAATATTTTGTTTTAACTGTTTCGTTCACAAATGCATCCATTCTCACCTTCAGTCCAGAGTAGGTATAACAGGCTGATAGTATATGACTTATCATATACTCTCAGCCTGTTATACCTACTCTCCCGATAAAAGGCGCGGCCCCGTAACACAAAAAATAATTTAAAAAATGTTTCAATTTCTTTTAATTCTCAGAACACCCAGTTCCTTTTTGCAAAAATATTGAACGTATACACTACCTACAGACACGGGAAATGCGCGGTTCTCTTATTTATTACGTATATATCGATATATTTTATTTCAGCACACAGCAACCAAGATTTTGCAATAAAATCACCAATTTTCACCAATTCCAAATGGTAAAAGTGCGAAATGATCTGAGAAATGAGTGCGAAGTGTCAACTATACCCCATAAAAAACATAAAATGTGCAAAATGCCAAGTTCTTTTACTTCAAAACGTTGTGGGATCTCATGTAAATCTAAGTCAGGTATTTAAGTTAGTCTCTATGGAAGCACCTATGCAATAGGATCGTGACGTGTTATATACATCTTAAAAATATTTTAGGGGCCGATTGCAATAAAACCAATCAAAATATCTGTTCTGTTAGTATGAGATTAAAACTTCATTATGATTGGTCCATGCTCGTCATGAATCCGATGGTAGCAGTAAAGGGTAATATAAGATGACTAGTAGTGCTCGCAGCTCCGCCCGCGTGAAAAAGTTTTTCCGGGACAATAATAATTTCCCGAGGTAAAAGTAGCCTATAGCACTCAGGAGTTATGTAGCTTCCTATTAGTGAAAGAATTTTCAAAATCGGTTGAGTAGTTCCTGAGATTAGCGCGTTCAAACAAACAAACTCTTCAGCTTTATAATATTAGTATAGATATAGATTACCTTGAGCTCTCTCTCATGCTGGAAGCGCAAGTAGAGCGTGGCGTGCGGACAGTCCAGCAGCAGGTTGTCGCTGCCGTCCGTCGGGCACATCGCCTTCGTCTCCTCGTCCGCCTCCTGCGTCACTGTTGATCAAAACAACGATCAATTGCATGTGCACTAAACAAATCTAATAGTTGTAGGTCTCTCATATGTAAGAGGTCGCCTGGGTGGGTACCACCACGATGTCTATTTTTACCGCCAAGCAGCAGTGTGTATGCACTGCTGTGTCTCGGTTTGAATGACAGCGTAGCCAGTGTAACTACTGGACATAATGAGACTTAACATCTTATGTCTCAGGAGACGAGCGCAGTGGAATGCAACACAATACTTTGTAAGTCAAGGTGCAGGATGGTGTTGCTACTGTTTATGGGTGGTCGTATCGCTTACCATCAGACGAACGGCAAGCTCATCTCGTCATCCTATGCAATAAAAAAAAATTACGAGGCAATTGTGCGTTAAAAAATATGATACAACATTTTTATGTGTATGGATGAAATACAAGTTTATTATGGTATATTAAAATATATATTTACTAATTCATCAGCTCAAGGGATACTGGAATCTATTGTGCGAACTGAGTTAGTAACCAAAATATAATTACACACGCCCGAATATTACATTACGGACTATAATACAACTGGTAATGGTTATGCAATAACAATGTGTGCCAATCACTCGCTTCCACAAAGGGAGGATTCTAGTTACAGCATACTCGTAATACGATTAAAGTGTCAGCCGTGTATGGTAAAATAACGCAAAGGCGTCATTTCACCATACGTTTAATTGACTATTTTTCTACGTATTATTTTACATGAAACACACGAAGTAACAGATTGATGGTTAATGTATAGCGGAAAGGAAAATATATAGCGGATTTATTTTCCCGGAAAATGAAGCGCGGTAAAACAGAGAAAAAATGAAAGCATATTAAGCTCGGCTACTGAGGCAAAGCTGGGACGGGACGTTAATTAATGCTAAAAGAAAACAGAAAAATGTATGGCAATGACATATCCCATCTATAATTCTATCACTAGGTTATATCATTCTCAAACATAACGTTAACACTTGTAGATAGGCTTATTAGCTACGGCCTCAGGTTCAGGTTCTGTCCGTCTAATTTGTTTCTTGGAAGTACCTATAGCAACAGGTGTGAAGCTTAAACGAGAGATTGAAATATAATGACCATGTTTAGATTTTACGGAAAATTTATTATTAATATCACAAGTTTAAAATTGTAGTTGTACTACCATTACAGAAAAAAAATAAAATTCCGAAAGTAACACTTGTCAGCTCTTCAGTTTTAACTACTGCAAATGTTTCATTTACACTCAGTTAGATCAAAATCACCAAAACTGTTTCGTCAACTGGTGAGCTAACAGAAACACCATGATTGTAAAAACAGTAAAAAAATGCATTGCAATGCGAAAAACATCGTAAAAATTATAGTCCCGAGGCAATTTATGAGAGGAAAACGACGCGATTGTTCACAAATTTGATGGGATATAAACAAATTTTACAACTCAAAATTGATTGTTTTTTTTTATAAATAGTTGGTGATAGCTATGAGGTCTCAGTTCCACAGGATAATACGAACGTGTGGTGTGTTTGTTTCTAGACGGCTAAGAATTTACCAACGTTGCTTGTGACAAAACCTTTTGTCGAGGAATTAAATGATCGCATGTGCTTGTCGCCGCGGCGTTTCGAACATACTCTATCCACTCATAAATGTACAGTCAGCCACATAGTAGCTTGAATAAATAAAAAAAAATCGTCTATACGCGTTAAGATTCACTGAAACATGTTTTCTTTGCGTGAAGTAATTTTTTTTTCCTTTGCTTATTTTTTATATCTTTGTCAGTCAGTGTGAGTCAGTGCTCGGATAGTCCAACTAAGGGGGCATCCATTAATGACATGAGGCTCGAAAGGAGGGGGAGGGGTTCAGCAAAAACCACGAAATATTATAAGGGGGGGTGTATATCACGTGTATTTATTTTTCCGCGCGCGATTCAAATTAGATTAAGTGTACTTTAACCTGTATTTGAAGATCATACACTGACATTTTTAAGATACTTTATACCAAAAAAGGTAGAAGAATACGGATTCGCAATACTGTGCAGTAGCCGACGCTTATTTATGGAAGTGCTGGTTCGGCAGAAGAAGCACGAAAGTCGAGTAAATGCGGTGTTATTGAGGGGTAATGTGATGACTAAAATTAAAAGAAGTATGCTGAAATAATTTGGTCACGTAGAGAGGATGGTTGAGACGAGCCTCGAAAGGTATTCATCGCGCGATTGTGAATGGTACGGATGGAGGGGATGCTAACAACCGGCGAAAATGTTTGATGAGAAGTATGAATATGGAAGAGATGAAAGAGGTATATCATCATCGTGAATATAAAATTATTTTCCCGCTTCAAAAGGTTGCTGAATTTACATAATATTGAAAATAAATCCATTAAAAAGTCATCAAAATCGAGGATATTTCTGAGGACTGAGGACTTCTTCGTTGACTCCACTACCGAGCCGAACCCCAATATCAAATATGACCACGTTTCGTCATATCGCTCTTTCCTCAAATGGCTGCCCATTCGCCAGCGTCGCAGTCTGCGTACCCTAACTACACTCTTTTAATTTTAACTTCCCCTACTCCACCTTCTTATTTACTTCCACATTTTCAATATCTTCACTCCACCCATGAGCGACATCTTCGCTCTAGTAATAATCCCCTACTTTTGTGTCCTTCTCATAATTCTGAACTTGTTCACTCCTCTTTTCTTGTCCAATCTGTACTTCTCTGGAATTCGCTCCCTCTAGGAATCAGGATGTCTACGAATCGTTACGCGTTCAAAGTTAAAGTTCGTGAACTACTTGCGGGTGAATTAGCGGGATCATAGTAAATTTCTAGTTTATGAATTTGATATTATATATGTATTTTTAATTATATATTTTATATATTTATTATAGACATATTTATATAATTATTTTGTTTATAAATATATATATATACATATACTATTATAAGTATTACAAAAAATATATTTGTTGACATAGTGTTTACCTAATATTTAAGTTAATTTAATTGTATCGACACTATGATGTAAATTAATTTCGTGCACCTACTATGTTTTTTGTCTCTGCACCACTCCAGGTTGACTGGTAGAGAATGCCTTCGGCATTAAGTCCGCCTTTACATATTTTTGTATGAAGTGCAAATAAAATAAAAAATAAAAATATCACTGCGTGATCATCACGCCTAGTGTGGACGGGGGTCGCAACAAAACACCAACTCGAAAAACTTAAAGTGTAACCCACACTCCAGTCTAAGTTACTTTGTGAAGACAACAAAATATAAGTTGTTTTATGCCTAATTTTGAAGCTTATCCAATAGTGAGTGATAGACCGGTAATATTAGTTGCAAACACACGCCTTTTGGATTTTTGATAGCCTGAAAAATAATAAGCCATAATTAAATTGTATGACATACGCAGCTTTATAATGGCCTCAGTTGAATGCATGCATATCGCGTGTAGATGTTATTATTATGTAAAGTGAAAAATAAAATATCTCGTCGACGCGCTGTCACATTTGAGCTTGTAATGTGGCATTATTTTGCGTCAAGCTCTAACAAAGCTGTTATGTTTAAAAGCGTTGTTCAGGTTAATAACACAGAAATGCAATATCTGGTAACGACATTAAACTCTGAAATAGCTTTCTCGTAATCATTCTGTCACTATTCATCATCATCATCATCATCAGCCACATGCCGTCCACTGCTGAACATAGGCCTCCCCTGAAGATTTCCAGACGGACCTGTCAAAAGTGGCCTGCGTGTTCTTGCGACCTTCATCAAGTCCTCTGTCCACCTTGCAGGTGGAAGGCCGACGTTGCGCTTGCCAGTACGTGACTTTCGTTCTTCTACGGATCTCCTCATTTCTGATTTGATCGCGTAGAGAAACACCTAGCATAGCCCTCTCCAGAGCCGCAGAGTGACCGTGAGCCGTCTTAGGCGGCCCATATTCACTGTTAAATAATTATTATCATATTGTAATAGCCATGGGAGCTCGAAGCTTTACTTGTTAATATAACATCCTATTTTTACTGAAAAATTTCAATAAATTTTTCGAACAATATTTGGAGAATGAAAGTTCAATATTTTAAAATGAAAGTTCAATATTTGTTTCCGTTTTTCGATACTCATAATAATATTTATTCGATACTCATAATATTCCGGAGAACAAGTCTTTTCGCATATAGTATGTACCTATAAACTTGTAATAAAATCTCTTTGGCTGTACTATTCTGGCTGGTTTTAAAAAGGCTACATTTATAAAAGAAAGAAATTAATAAAATGTTGTTTTCAGCTATATATTTTTTCTTAAATTTTTCTTTCGGTCAAAATGAGTGAATCTAATGAAGAAATTCGATACCCTTTAAAATATTATTACAAAAATACAAACACACGAATTGAGAACATCCTTCTTTTTGGGGAGTTGGTTAAAAAAGGAATGAATTCCCAGGAAGCCGCGAAAAAAAATTGTAACGTTAATGGACCTAATGCAGTGTCAGTAGCACAAAGTGGGTTCAACCGTTTTCAATCCGAAAATTTTGATGACGTAAGACAAGAACCCACGAAGAAGGCTGTGGTCATATGTCGGTCAGGCTTCACAGACTGTGGCAAAAACTGGGTTAACTCGCACTAAGGCGATGTTGTGTGTATTGGAAGGGCATTGTTCATAATGAGCTTTTAGCGTCAGGCAGAACCATCGATTCGGACCTCTACTGACAACAACAAAAGAGTATGGGTGGGAGGTGTTAATGCATCCACCATATCGCCCTGACCTTGCACTTACAAACTTCCACCTGTTTCGGTCTCTTCAGAATTCTTTAGGCAGTGTCAGACTAACATCAACAGAGGACTGCTAATTGCCCTTTTTTTTTAACAAAGGTCCTAAAATTTATAGAGCCTCGGGTTTATGGTACTAGTTACAAGATGGCAGAAAGTCTTCGAACAAAATAGCACCTATATGTCTACTGTAATTAAATAAACTCATTTGCAAAAAAAACGGGCACCTAAGCAATGAACCATTTCAAATGTTACTATTGGTTTGTTTGATAATTATAGGTAGTTTTACTTTTACAATTTTGTAAATTAATAAGCAAATAATCGTTTTCGTCAGTATTATCATAAAATTTTGATAAAATTTATGGGTTTTAATGCTATAAAGTTCACTAGTAGTGTATGCTCGCTAGTAGTGCATATGCTCGTGAAGTAAAAGTTAACAAAGATTTTTGTTTGTTTTTTCTTTAATAAAGTAAAAGCAGATAAATGTTTAGTATCGAGTGTGACCCCCTCTAGCTGAAATCACAGCTTGAATTCGTCTGGGTATGCTAGCGAGGATATCCCGGATACTTGCTTGCGGAATACGTGCCCACTCCGCGGTAATCACATTCTTCAGCTCTCTGATGGTTTGCGGAGCCGGTTGTACTGATCTCACGCGTCGTTTCAGAACGTCCCAGACATGCTCTATAGGATTGAGGTCGGGACTTCGAGCTGGCCAATCCAAACGACGAATGCCGACCTCTTGCACATACGCTTCCACATCGCCAGACCGGTGGGCGCGAGCGTTGTCGTCCATAAAAATTGAGTCTTCGCCTAAAGCGGCCAATGCGGGTTGTGCATGAGGAATAAGAACTTCCGTTATGTATCGATGTCCAGTCAGTGAGCCGTTTTCAATGAAGACTAACTCTGTACGATCCATTGAATTTATTCCTGCCCAAAACATAACAGAGCCCCCACCATAAGGTGTGATTTCTTCAAAACAAGCCTCTGCAAAGCGTTCTCCTCATCTTCGTAGCACTCGCCGACGTCGATCTTCACCGAACAGAGATATCCTGGCTTCATCGGAGAACAATACCCTATTCCAGTCTTCTTGAGTCCATGACTCACAATTTCGAGCAAACCTAAGCCTGGCAACTCTGTGCTCACGGAGTAACTTAGGGCCGCGGGCCGGGCGATGACTGCGTATATTGGCCGCGAGCAGCCTCCTCCTGACCGTCCATAGACTAATATGCACATTTCTTACTTCTTCGAGGTTGTTCTTAAGGTCCACATACGAAGACTTGCGATTTCTCAATGCGCGACTCACAAGAAAACGATCATCCCGTGGTTGGGTACATGGTTTTCTTCCAGAACCAGGCCTTCTCTCGACGGAACCAGTGTCTTGATACCGCTGCCAGGTCCTTTGAACCGTCGAGCGACTCACACTTAGCCTCTGAGCCACGAAGCATTGGCTGCAGCCCTCTTCGAGCAGCGCAATAATTTTTGTAGCTTTTACCACTTTCTCTAACATTATTGAGACAGCTAAACAGCAATAAATGAAGCTTTGACAATTAAGAATATGAAATAAATTCATAAAAATTGACTAAAAGTTATGAAAACCGATATTATCTTTTGGAACTTCGCACCAAAAATGTAGGATAAAAAGTGGTTTTCTGTAAAAACGAGCATCAAACGAAAATTTTAATTTAGAACGTACTGTTTTAAACACCACGGCATTTTTAAAACCGGCCAGTAACATGTACAAGTGATTGAAATCATTTTGGTACCGTATTTTTTTAAAAAAGAATTAAAATCCAAACCGCCCATTTTTTTTGCAAATGAGTGTATAAATAATCTGAAAAAACAGTCTTCCGTTTCCATATTAAATGCGAAGAAACTTTTTCGCCAACCTAATATAATATTTCGATACACAAACAACAACACGATTCGACTAATAATATCGAATGAAATTGTAACTTTCCAGGAAAAATAATAAATACATTCTATCAAAATCTTATTTCCACTTTTCAGTAAAGTGAAACGGGCTTCTGATGAATGTTTTATATTCAGAACTTTATATAACGAGCTAAAGAGGTTTTTCAACATTTATTAGTAAAATCCCAGGAAAATGCGAGTTAATACAGAGAAGATAAAAGTTGACATATTAGTATCTAACAATGCATATAAAAATACATAAGTTCATAGAAAAATGTTTGAAATATAATCTCATAGTTATATAGGTAGTAGTAGGTACGTACATCTTTTTTTTTACGCTGAGAAAGTGACTTATTACTACCGCCCAGCGTTCAAGGGGAACGACTGAGCGGTTATTTTGGGTTCACCGTGCCTTACGACCCGACACGAAGTTGAGCCGCCCAGAGAGATGGAAAACGTCGGCCGACCGCCGGGCCGAGTCCCTAACCTATATACAACGCACAGCATACCAACCAAAACTCCGCGGTGGCCATCTTTGGCGCATTAGGAACGGCAGCGGGCTTCCCCCGACTCACGTCTAAGTTGTGTCCGCAACCGCCCTTGCTCGTACCGCTATTGCGGTCCGTCTCTTGTTGTTGGGGGGGGGGGGGGCTCAAAAGCCCCCGCGCACCAAAGGACGCCCCCGGCGTCAACGGTAGCGTGAGGCCTAACCACCACGCTGCCGTCCATCACGAGGGTCACAAAAGTTGGCTAGACTAACTAATAGGTGGACGGCCCGTTCCGCTCACCCGCGTTCCCCGGTGGCCCCTATTACTCGCCTTTTACGACAGGCAGGGGATACCGTGGTGGTATTCTCCAAACGCCCCCAATCCACAGGGCGGGAGACGTCGGTCAGTCGTCCACCCGACGTCTCCTACGTCTCGTCTGGCGGCGGGAGGGATCACCACTGCGCTGGCTATCCCTCTCGGCACTCTCCTTCCGCGAGAGAACCACCTTGCAGAAGTGAGCCACCGCCTTAAGTACGTCCATCTACCTATATGTATTTAGTAGTTTTACATAACCTATATTTCGTGAAATAAACAAGCATACTTTTTGTTGCGCCTGTTATGAAATTTATGTTTTACTAGAATATAAAGTTTTGTACATTGTAGCATAGAAAAAATGAATGACGCAGTACTCTCAATATGAAATGTTAGTCTGCTTGTGAATTGTAATAAAAGTTTCCATGTCTACTCCATCGCCTTGTTTACACGTCCGCTAGGATGGAGGGACATTTCATAAGGTTTCATGCAATGTTTGTTCACGACAAGTGATGCACACACGACCTATGTGGCCTTACGCACCGATGGGCAATCGCCGAATTAAAATCGACCGATGAGTATTTTGAGCGAGTGTCCGCCACTGGACCTGATTCGTTTCATCAAGCCCAAGACAATATTTAATGACTGGCTACACGTGCACTACGCGAGGATGAACTACACACGAGCGAAAATAATTATTTAATAATGTCTCTTTTACGGTCAGGTTTAACGGTTATTTTCGCTTAAAGCATCTGAACTCGAACACTAGTCTGTTTACAAACGAGTGTATAGCGTATACTAGACATCACGAGCTTTGAATTAAACTCATTTTGAGCTTGCCCCTATCGCAAGGTGACCTGCCTTTCATTAGGGATTAATATTGCGTTCAGTAATATTCAATGTTTTGTTGTATAAGACGTTCCTTAGGCTTTGTTAACTACCTTTAATTTTTGAACATCTTAGAGTTAGTTACAGTTCAAACGCTTTTTAGAAATCCTTTATACGATATGAATCAATATACATTTTTTGGTTTATTGTTTTTTTAATAAATATGATGTTACATTACAAAATAATTAAAAGTACGTAAACACGGAATAGGTATCGTAATTTCGATTCCGACGGCGTTTGTGAACACTGTCAACTAAGGTTATTCAAAAACAAAATAAAATATTCATATTAAAATCTTGTTTCTATCTTTTCAGTTCTTCAGTGAATTTATTAAAGATGGCAGATATCGACGCAGTCGGGTTTTTTGTTTATATTTTTTTTTATTCTCATTTTCGTAATGTCTGGAAGGCAAATATAAGTTTAATTTTAAAACAATTAGTAATAAAAAGTTTACGATAACGACAGCGTCCTCGGAATTCTATGTCGTTCTAAAACTCTATCGGGTTTTCTGCATCACTTAAATAACGAGTCCCGCCGGTGTTCAGAGTTCTTGAACCGGGTTTGCTCCACAAATGTTATTTGTATTGTACATCATGTATGTAATTCTCTTAGCACAAGTGTGGGCGCAATACACAGGTGCACTCGCTATTCTTTCACTCTCACAGTCCGGTGAGACGGCAATCCGACATGACCGGAGAGAGATCAGGCGCAGGACCTTTGATCAGGCTTTACGTGCTTTTTGAGGCACGGGGGTATCACACCGCCAACTTCCTGACTCCGAGCCGCGACTGAGTCAATTTTAAGATGGAAAAACCCAGTTACAATGTTTTTGGCTCGACCCGGGATTCAAACCCATGACCTCGGCGGGCAAATCGTACTCGTAATGCGTACGCAATACAACTACGCCATCGAGGCAGTTAATGTACAATTATATATACTAACTCAACTGCACTAACAGACATACCAACAATCCACTTGATCATATTTTGATATTGCTACAGAGATTATAACATGACTTGGGACATCATAAAATTTTAGATTACGAAAACGATAGGTAAAAAACTACAGCATAGAAGAAGCAAAATTAAAGGAAAAAACTAAAATCCTTATAAAAGTAACATCACTATCACTAGTAGCACAGAAAAAAGAATACTAGGTAATACGAGTACGAGCTGCTCGTTTTGCGGACACGCGAACGAACAGTACATATCTCAAAGGAGATACTGTAAAAAATAAGATACATTCATACATACATACATACACACTCACGCCCTTATCCCATAGGGGTAGGCAGAGACTATTGAGCGCCACATGCTACGATCTTGACAAACCTCTTTCGCCTCTTCCACATTCATACTTCTTTTCATACATTTTCGTCTGTTACGGGTACTCCTGACCTGCCCTTTTCTGAGAAGATCATTTATTTGGTCAGAAAATGTTCTCCTCGGGCGTCCCCTTCCAGCCGTACCATCCACATTCCCTCGATAAATACCTTTTGTGATCCGTCTTTCATCCATCCTCTCCACGTGCCCAAACCACCTCAGCATACTTCTTTCAATTTTAGTCACCACATCATCCTTTAACATACATCGATCTCTTATCAAACTATTCCTCATGCGATCAGCAATGGTGACTCCACATATACTCCGTAAGGAACGCATTTCCACCGCATTTATTCGACTTTCATGCTTCTTTTGCCAAACCCAACATTCACTTCCATACATAAGCGTCGGCACCAGCACACCATTGTGAATAGCCATTCTTCCTTTTCAGACACCGCCTGGCTACTCACTATTGCACGCAAGGCGCCATTCACTTTGTTTCCTGCTATAACTCTTCTTTCAACATCCATGTCATACTTTCCATCTCTTGTAATCATACTTCCCAGGTACACAAACTCATTCACTTGTTCCACTTGCTCACCATCTATACTAATGCTACATTCAGTAGCATTTTCCTCTCTTTCTATCACCATCACTTTCGTCTTGCTCGCATTAATTTTCATCCCCTTGTCCTTAAACACACCATTCACTAAATTTAGCATGTCTTGCAGCTCCCTCGCCGACGGTGCAAGTAAAACTTGATCATCGGCATAAAGGAGACACTTGACACGCCACTCATCCATTCTCAATCCACATTCTATCTCTTTCAGAGCTGACACACAGCTGTCCATATAGAGATTGAAGAGCCATGGAGACGCAACACATCCCTGTCTAACACCTTTTGAGATGTTAAACCATTCTGAATGCGCTCCATTTACCCTGATACAGGCCTTGGAGTTCTCATAGAGAGACTTCAAAGCCCTTACCAGATGACCCTCAATCCCATATGTTAATGACAGCGTTGCCCAAAGTTCATTCCTCGGTACACGATCATAAGCCTTTTCCAAGTCTACGAAGGCACAAAAGACTTTTTTTGACTTAGCCAAATGTTTGTCCGTTATGCACCTTATGGAAAAGACTTGATCTGTGCACCCCATTCCACTCCTAAAACCTGCTTGCACATCCCACACTTTTTCTTCCGTTTCATTAATCATTCTTTTAATCAGGACCTTTGCATACAATTTACCGACAACACTGAGAAGGCTTATTCCGCGGTAGTTTTTGCATTTTTGCTGTGACCCTTTGCCCTTGAAAATGGGGATGATGATGGCTTTGCACCAGTCTTCTGGTACTCGGCCCTCCCTCAAGCACATATTAAAAAGTAGCCACAACAATCTTGTTACTACACCTTTGCCGTATCTCAGCATTTCTACGGTAACTCTGTCACACCCAACTCTCTGCCTTACCTAACTTCATACTCTTTATCGCATTCACTATTTCATCTTCCGTAATTTCATTGATTGCATCGTTTTGTGAGTGACCCAAGTCTATGACCTCTTCCCCACCTGCTATATCCTTAGCATCACATTCGAAAAGTTCTTCGAAGTAGGATTTCCAACGATGCAATACTTCCCTTTCATTCCTTAACACTCTTCCATCTTCATTTCTGATGACTTCTATCTTTGAAGCTCCCGCCTCTCCCCTGGTCAACCGTATTTGTTTCCAGAAGAGTTTAAGGTTCGATTTGAAGTCATCAGAAAGTTTCTCATCCAGTTCCTCTTTCTTGCATCTTTTCTTTTGCTCAACCATTTCTTTAACTCTTTTCTTCATCTCAGCATACACACTCATTGCTTTCGCTAGTTGTGGATTTGCGTTCCCTATCAAACACACATCTTTCGCCTTGGCTGCTAGAAGGTCTAGCCATGCCTTTTTCTTATCTTCCACGACTCCTTTTACTTTATCATCCCACCAATTGTCCTCTATCACTCTTTCTTTCCTCTTTCCTTCTCCACAAGCTTTGGTAGCTGCTCCGACCAGACCCGTCTTCACAGTTTCCCAAACGTCATCCATCCCACTTTCCTGTTGCTTATTCCTTATGCCAAAAGTCCTTTCATTCAATTCCTTCAGATATTCCTCTTGCACTTTTATATCTTTTAACTTTTCCACTTTGATGCGACTGAGGCTTGCTGTCCCCCTTTGCGGTCTATGACGCCAGTATTTTAACAGACCCCTAATTCGGCTCATGACCAAATAGTGATCTGTACCCACACTTACTCCACGATAGCTTCGGGTATCGACAACTTGCTTTTTGAGCCTGCAGTCTACTATCACAAAGTCAATCATACTTCTACTTCCATTCCTCTCCCATGTATATTTATGGATATCCTTGTGGCTAAACAAGCTGTTTGTCACCACAAGGTTCCTTTCCACGCACACTTCCACTAAATGCGATCCATTCTCATTTACTCTCTCATCTGCATACTTTCCTAACACACCTTCAACACCTTCTCTACTAACACCAACCCAGCTATTAAAATCCCCTACCATAATTACTCTTTCATTCAACGCACAAGTGTTTAAGACTCCTCTCACACTTTCCTAGAACCTCTCCTTTTCCGAAATAGAACACCCCATGTCTGGTGCGTATACAGCCAGAACAAAAAACCGGTATAAGCCTATTTTAAAACGGATCCAGAGAAGTCTGGGACTCACATATTCGTAACCACTCATACAGCAAACCAATCGGTCGGAGAGGAGAACACCAACGCCCTGGCAGGCACGTTCTGTATCTGGGACCCCAGACCAAATTGCCGTAATGGTCCCATATTGCGTCATGCCCCTCCCTTTCCTTTTGGTCTCACTCACACTACAAATATCAATATGCCTTTCTTTCATCACCTGACATACTTCATTAAACTTATCAAACTTTATCAAAAAATAAGATATTGAAAAACATCCTCGAACATTATCGCTTTTAGAATTCCGACGTCAAAGTATACCATGGATACACATTCATTACCAATCTTTACAATGTATAAAATACGGAATCGACGTTATTCATGTGTGTAGTGAACATAAAACAACAAACCACGCTGTATGAAAATAATTAATGTAGCACGAAAAGTGATGTCCGCTTTTGTATGGCAGCACCCATGGCCTCAAAACTTAACCAGGCTCAAACTTTAGGAAACTTTAATCTATCAATAAAATATTTTTAGACCCTCCATTCGTAACCAACTTTTTCAAAACGTTCATATTAAGTGCAGTGATATAGCAAAACAAAATTACAATAGTTTTAAAATCGGACGACTTAAAACTAAACGATTCATTGTACAAAGTTTTTAGGAGTTTTATCCAAATATATAAACTGTCTTGATTAAATTTGGAGGCCTGTTTTTGGACTTCCTTTAGGTCATGCTTAATAAAAATATAACTAAGCAAACAACTGAGTGGTACTTATTTACTTTACTATCAATAATTTAAAAAAGTTCATAACTGACACTCGGTATCCAATAAGTCTTGTATGGAATGAATCAGTGAGGAGCTACGCAAATCCAAGTGCACTAACAGTACACTCAAGCAATATGTGTTCAATATAATCTCAGATTATATAGACTCTTACAATATATTATTCGGAATGCCGGGATCAAAAACCACTATGGCGCTTACACACACAACCCGTCTATTTCATGATGGCGTAACTATTTAAAGGAAAATGATTTCCTTTTTGGTCGAAATCTTTAAAAGGCTATAAATTCATACTAATGTTGTAAATACAAAAGTAACTCTATCTGTCAAATCTTTATGGCTGAACCATTGAATCGAAATTTGCTACGAAACATGAAGTGAGCTTGAATTACAATAAATATTACACGTTATTAAAAAATGTCACAATCCCCGCGAGTGAGGACGCAATAAGTACTACCAAAAGCCATAAATACCATATTAGCTTTATCAAGCATGTCAAAATACGAACGAAGAAAGAGTCTGATAACGCAGCGGATTCATAATTAGAGCCGATGAGCATTGACTACTGACTTGGGGTCATGTCTCGGTGCATGAAATGAATACGGTTGACATTGAACGTTTCCGCGTCGCATCGCAACGTCACGGCATAATTGTAGCGATAATAAGCCCATCCCGTCCATCCCATAATTAACGTTAGCCAACACATGACGGCTCGCCGATGTTTTAGATATTTGGACCTATTAACATGCTATCAATAAGATTGGTGGTATTTTTACTAATTACTGATTTGAGTTGTTTTTAGCGCTGTAGTGGTACACATAAAAACACAGAGTGTGTATGTTTTGATGTATGTTTCGTCCGCATAAATTAAAACTTTCAAAAGCAAGCCGTGCAAACTGGTATCAGCTTTTATGAAATGTAAGGGAAAGTTGATGACACAATGAACAAATTAATGAGAAATATTAAGTTTGACTCCAACTCTAGCAGCATCCTCGAAGCGGCGTGTATCGACGACTATCGATTTAATGAAACACAGTGTTACCCATTCAGCAATAAAATACATTTATTTATTGTTATGTTATACTAGGAATTCGTTGAATACGATCGTGCTTGTGGTTCCAGCGATATCTGGATAATCGTGATTGCACCTAATTGGAATTTGCGCCAGTTGTTCGATCGATGCTTATTGTGCGCAACGTCTTAATAGCCCGGCGCGGCGGTTACCATAAAACCAGACTAAGGATTTGTTGAAATCACAATCTATATATAAAAAATGAACTGCTGTTCGATAGTTTTTTTTATTGTATTAAATGACGAGACGAGCATCCGTTCGCCTGATGGTAAGCGACACGACCAACCATAAACAGTAGCAGCACCATTCTACAAAGTACTGTGTGGTATTCCACTGCGCTCGTCATCCTGAGACATAAGATGTTAACTCTCATTATGTCCAGTAGTTACACTGGCTGCAATGCCCTTCAAACTGAAACAACAGTGCATGCACACTGCTGTTTAGCCGGTAGAAATAGACATTGCGGTGGTATCCGCCCAGACGGACTCTTACATATGAGGTACCTACCGCCAGTAGTAATTAGTCTAGCAAAAACTCTGAAACGACTGGACCAATTTGGAGAATATATTTTTTTATTGTGTTCGCGACATTGCAGGGGTAGTTTATGAGCAAAAAAAGAATCGAAAAATTCCATATGTGTAATTTTGTACGGAAATCCCCACTTTCTATTCATTTTTAACGGACTTTCTCCGTTAATTACAATAGACCAATTTTTTAATTGTGTTTGAGTTAGGGTTCGAGCAGCTTCTAATTATTATCATTTTAATTTCATTGGTATGGCACCTAGGTTTAGCTTTAACTAGTAGTGCTCGCGGCTCCGCCCGCGTGAAAAAGTTTTTCCGGGACAAAAATATTTTCCCGGGAAAAAAAAGTAGCCTATAGCATTCAGGAGTTATGTAGCTTCCCATTAGTGAAAAAATTTTCAAAATCGGTTCAGTAGTTCCTGAGATTAGCGCGTTCAAACAAACAAACTCTTCAAATTATAATATTAGTATAGATATGCTACCATATTTGTTATGTATACGTGCGTAGACTACAGGTACATGCGTACACGCTGCGTTGAGACACAGCCTTAATAAATCAGTGTGCTAGTACCGGCTTTTAGTTCACACCTACCAGAGACACAACAATAATAAAGATTATTATTATTTGAACATCCAAGATGAAGAACCCCACAAAATCGAATAGGAAATTTGGTGCTTCTTTCAGACACATATTATGTATCTATAAATGCGAAACGTTGAAAAGAAATGCAATTTTATTAGAACCTGATTTAAAAAATACAACAATGATTTCAATTTATAGACATTTGAATCACTGATCATCCTTAACTGTCCAGTAGTCAGAAATTCATGCTGCCTAGGATATTAATAACAATCTTTAAATATATTTTTTTATCACTATTTCTAACTTCCAAGTTATATTCATAAACAATAATTGTGTGTGTAGTAGGTAGTTTCCTTATCGCTATTGTATATCTAGAAAATATTATAAATTAAATGGTTATAAATCAATTAGTATAAATTTTGTCAGAAATCATCGCATGGACAGATTTACATACGAAAGATACTCGAAGAAAAAGACGTGTGACGTCATTTCATTATAAGTATCATTAAATTGAAGCGAATTCACCTGAATTAGGAAATACTTGAATATAGGGTTCTAAGCTAAACCTATGTGTAACGAAGAGCCGGTTTTGTTTTATTACTTCAACACATAAAAATATCCAATGCTCGAGCCGCCAATTCGTGGATTTTACTCTGTGTGAACGAATATAGGTACAATAT
Source organism: Lapara coniferarum (assembly GCA_949316025.1). Lineage (NCBI taxonomy): Eukaryota > Metazoa > Arthropoda > Insecta > Lepidoptera > Sphingidae > Lapara > Lapara coniferarum. The sequence continues at coordinate 22,102,351 of OX438933.1, read as the reverse complement.
ATAAGTAACAGCCATTGACGTATAAAAAAAAACCCTACATATCAATGGTTACAGCGATAATGTCCGTGGGTGACAAAACACGATGCAAACAATCGCCGCGCCGTCACAATCAATCTATCAAAGAGATTATTCAATTGAAACCCACTCCTTTCCTTTAAAACCGGCGGTGCATCCATAACCTTTTGGTAAGTACTGTGGGAGTTTATAGGCTGTAGAGGTCACTTAACCTGAAAGAACTCTTGCTCGGTCACCAACCTAAGCTATAAAGTTTGCTTCTTTGAAATGTACGTGCGGATTACACGCCTCAGGGTCAAAGCTATAGTAACGGGATTGAACAAAATTTGAAACGATATTATCCCCTGTGATGTTGCTCCATACTATCCTCTGTGATGACCCAAATATGGAGTGCAGCTGTCGCAGACGATTATTCGAATATTCCAGATTTTTAACATAATGTTCTTATTAGTCGTCAAGCGGACTGTATGGAAATTCACAAAGGAAAACTGATATAAGTAACCCTAACATTGAACTGATGACAGATTCAATATCTAATAGCCACCTTAGGCGTCGTGACTCGTGGTCAAACAATATGTTAACATATGATATTGACAACTGTTTTGCCACCTGCGGCATATTACTTTCTTACAATATTCTTGGATTAACTCTTAGATCATAATATACTTGGCATACTATTACCATACTATTATTATAAATTTCAGAGTTTATGATATTTGCTTTTAAAACGTAAAAACCGCTTAATTATTGTATTCATATATGCGATTGGAATGGAATTACACTCACTAAATTAACTTATCGTTAATTTGATCAACGGGCAAGAATTTCCACGCGGGTGGAGCACAGAGCCGAAGCTTTTTTTTTAATAAAATGTAACGTGTGAATATTGAATTGGAACGTTTCTAGTAATTTAATAATATATTTCATATAAAATCCCGTATATCGGTAAATCTTACGTTAAATTGACTGCCTCGGTGGCGTAGTTGCATTACAGTACGACTGCAAAGCTGAGGTCTCGGGTTCGATCCCCGGGTCGGGCAAAGTGATATTGAGTTTTTCCATTCAGTATCAGCTCGGAGTTCTGGAATTTGTGCCCGATATGGCGATAGGCTCGCCCCCTATCACATCATGGGACGGAATACCGGCGAAAAGTGGGTGCACTAGTTGCGCCTCTGCCTACCCCTTCGGCGATAACAGGCGTGAGTGTATATATATGTATATATATGCTTACGTTAAATTAGTAAATCTTTAGATTTAGAGTTTCGTTTATAAGTTTTACTATATTTGTTCGTAAATATTAGTTTTCGAAATGAAACAATAATGCATTTATTTCATTTTAACTGTTTCTTAATATTTTATTTTAATTAACTATCAGTCAAGCTCTTATCCTAGTGCGCTGAGGTACTTTTTACGACAAAAGTAAAACAAAACATTGTAACTTCACAATATACTCTAAGGAGGTTTATGGTAAAGCTCAAAGTGAAGGATTATTTCAGAATATTTCTGTCTTTTACCATTTAGAGTTGATGAATTTTAGATCTTCCTAGAACAATAACACTGGAAAATCTTAGGAATTGCCCAAGTATCGGGTTTTTCAGTACCTTATATAAAGCCAGTAGCGAATAAACAGTTTCAACCATATATGCCACAGAAAGTATAATTAAGACACAGTATAACACTTAAATCTATCTGGACACGCGGCAGCGTATCAAGCCAAGTTTGGCCAGTTTTCATTACATCAGTAATTTTATAAAGTTATTCTACATATATATATATATATATATATATTTAATTCTGATAAAAATTGGCGAAGTCAAATCTAACCTACTTTAAGACCTCTCATTTTTAAATAACAGCAACTGTTATAGGTATCCAATAAAGCAAAGAAATATAGTTTAATACTTGTTCATAATGTTATTTTGTTCCTATAAAAACATATTTGGATTTTGCATAAAACTTAGCACTCATTTAGATCTCCATTCTTTTTGCGGCGAAGCCCACAGCCAAGCATAATTTTTGTATTGAACTTGGCTCCCCTTTTTTACATTTTTGTTTTTGGTGGGATAGACGTAACACCAACAAACATGATACATCATCACTTACCGACACATCTCGTTTTCCGTAGGTCGACGACGCATATGTCGGTGTCTCTGGAGGTGTGGTACACGAGGACTCGGCGTATGAGCATCACCCACGCGCCTCGCCACTCGCCAGTCACGCCTTCCTGTTGGAAACACAGCTGTTATAACATACGTGGACTGGAGGCACTGCCAGCGGGTGAACCAACTCTACTTCAGGGGTCACCAAGAGGACAGCGGTCCAGATTTGCACCTCCAATTCATTTTGTTGCAGACTTTACTGAGGAGCATTTTTTTTTATTATATGTTTATGAGAGGAGACTGAAGAAAATAATATTGAAACATGCATGCAGTTTTCGCATCAAGATAACTTTGACACATTGATGTAATCTATACTAATATTATAAAGCTGAAGAGTTTGTTTGTTTGAACGCGCTAATCTCAGGAACTACTGAACCGATTTTGAAAACTCTTTCACTAATAGGAAGCTACATAACTCGTGAGTGCTATAGGCTTTTTATCCCGGGAAAATATTTTTGTCCCGGAAAAACTTTTTGACGCGGGCGGAGCCGCGAGCACTATTAGTTTTTAATAACGGTGAACGCGCGTATCTCGTGAGCTTTAACAATGTGGCACGAAAAAAATATTTATAAAATTTATCATTGAAAAATAAAATCAAGAAATAACGCCCAAACCAAAGTCTATTTGATAGGTGAATTGCAAAATGTATGAACAAAAACCATTGTAGCTATCTTTATGGATAAAGGACTTGCCCGCGACTAAAGCCCGGACGAAACCTTATTCCTGCTGTGACAAGACCGTTTACGGATAGCAGTCCGAGCTGCGTTAGTGGTTGGGGATAACAAAACAAAAGTCTCAACACAAGCTGACAAAGTTAGCGCAACCATGGAACAAAGAATCTAGAAGTTTAGCATATCATATCGAGCGACCTTACTATCAACAGAGAGAATCGATTTTCGGCTGAAAATACAGTCGAAGCAAAAGGCCACTACTACTAGGCTATACTACACGGATGGCATTGTAAATATAGGTTGCGAGAACGTTCCGAATTTTGACAGAGCCGGAGATAATAAGATTTAGAAACACTAAAATCCTTTCCTGGGTTCCGTGGTATAAACCTAATTGCACCTGGCTGGTATTATTTGAGATGCCAAATCCAAGCGGATAAAGCGGGTGCCATTGACACCTTATCGGATTTTCAGGTTGATGATAAAGAGATACATCAACAGAGATCTACAAACCTGTTACAATCCGCGTGCTACCAGAATAGGATGTGACCTTTTGGAACTGACTCCCATAAGCGACACGTCTTAACAAATTATCGGAGTGAATACACTCCGAATCCATGAAATAAAATTAGCCCCGCAGTGATAGGGCTTGGGCATTATTGCATTCATGGAAATCTCAATTACTCACTCGTAATTGAGTTCCAGATATCTTCGGACATTTGAAATTGCACTCGACACATGACGGACACAACGTAAAGCATTTCTGTTTCAATAAATTAGCCAGTAGTAGCAACATAATGCAACAAAACTATGTGTTTTGAATGTTAAAATTATAGAATGAATGATGAAGACTTTTTTTTATATATCCAATAATATTCTGAACATCGTAATATAACCGGTGGACTATTTTATGAGCATTCGAATTACAATTTAGATTGGCTAATAAGGCTTATATACTAAAGTGACCATGCCATTATAAAGCACTTTATTAGGTGATACTTGCGGCTTCACCCGCGCGAAAGGCCTTTCCTGCTACAAAAGTCTTAAAAATAATGTACCACGCCAGCCCCATCTATTAAAAAAATCAAATTCAAACTGCCATTATTTCCCATGGGCGCATAATACTGGGATAAAAAGTAAGAATTTGTTAATCCAGAATATGACTACTACTAGTGGTAGGACTCTCATATGTAGGAGACCGTCTGTGTGGGTACCACCGCAACATCTATTTCTACCGCCAAACAGCAGTGTGCATGTACTGTTGTGTTCGGGTTTGAAGGACATTGTAGCCAGTGTAACTACAGGACATAATGAGACTTACCATTTTACGAGTGCAGTGGAATGTCACATACTTTGTAAGTCAGGGTGCTGGGTGGTATTTCTACTGTTTATGGGTGGTCGTATCGTTTACCATCAGGTGAGCGGCATTCTCGACTCGTCATTCGATGCAATAAATAAAAATATGATCTACCTATGTGCTAAATTTCTTCCAAATCCGTTCAGTAGTCTCTGTGTTAACTTCTAATAAACATACATCGAAACAGTTTCACCAACTTTCGCATTTATAATATTAGTAAGATAAGAAGTAAGATACAATATGCGTTCAGTTTTCGAAATATTATTGTATTATAGATAAATGTTAGTTGTATAGATTAATTGTATACTCTTATCTTTTTAAGGTCATAATGTCAATAACGTTATGAATTCCCATATGGGTGTTTTAACATACCAATCGAGATAGCCGATTAACTTAAAAACTCGGTGGCGTAGGTACTTGTATTATGGTACGACTGCAATGCTGATGTCTCGGGTTCGATCCCCGGGTCGGGAAACGTGATATTGAGTTTATCTATTCAGTATTGGCTCGGAGCCTGGAATTTGTGCACGATATGGCAATAGGCTCGCCCCCTATCACATCATGGGTCGGAATAACGGCGAAAAGTGGGTGCACTGGTTGCGCCTCTGCCTACCCCTTCGGAGATAAAAGGCGTGAGTGTATAAGTGTGTGTGATAACTATGACACAAATGATAGTATAATCCGAAGACCCGTAAAGCCAAATCTCTTTAGTGGGTACAAAGCGAACGCGCAACAAGTCGCTGTTTAAAATTCAATGTGCGCTGCGTTCGAAAGAGAACAGAGACGAAATCATTTTAGCATTTTTAAAGGGACCTACTTTTTCGTCTCACTATCTATATTCACTTTCACTGTAAGTTGTTTTCGAAATATCTACTCTGCATTTTAAAGTAAATAAAGTTCTTATTCCTCGCGTGTTGGAGTTTAAAATGCGATACGTGGATATACACGCAAAATATGAGAATTTTGCATTGGAGTAATGTCTGTGCGTATTCCGATCACGGAAAGAATATTACCCAAAAGTCTCTAGAAAATTTATAAGAAAGCTTGTAAAAAATACTAGAACTTTATGGCAGTACTTGATGTATGACAAAAATGTCAACTTGTTAGATATTAGTTACTATATAGAGGAACATAATCGACACGGCCAATCACAAAAGTTTCAGTACTATTATAAATCCTCAACTTAACAAAGGATCTAAATAAAATTAAAATAATGTTTAGGCGTAGATCTATGTTAAAATTAGTTGTTTTTGTATTTTAAATCCCACCAAAAACATAAACGTAAAAAAGGAGAGCCAAGTTCAATACAAAAATTATGGTTAACTGTGGGCTTCGCCGCAAAAAGAATGGAGATCTAAATGAGTGCCAAGTTCTATGCAAAATCCAAATATGTATTTACAGGAACAAGTAACAGGATAATGGTTATCGGTTTCATAGTTATCGAATGCTTCATTATGTGTTCAGAAACACCGTGGAAGTTAACCACGTGACTTTATTATTATTTTTTACTTAAAATTAAACATGTAGGTGGTTGTTTCACTTAGGTACTCTCCGTTAATTTTCGCACTTAATATCCATCTTTAAAATTGAAGTAATATTGTGATTTGTAAATTGTAAAATATATATAAAAAAAAAAAATGACAAGACCTACGCTGAGTTTCTTGGTGCTTCTTCTCAGGTCAGTGGGCTTTTCCGAAGCACTGGTAGAATCTTTAAGTAAAACAACATTGCGAAAAATGACGTGTAAAAGTGCCCTTAGGGGCCTAATTACTGAATAAATGATTTGAATTTGAATTTGAACCGATGTTTATCTTGAGTTTAACTTTAATGGATCAATAGTTATTAAAAGTGTAACTGGGTGATTCAAAAACTAGGCATTAGCTAATCACGCAATGTCATCTAAACTAAACCTGTACGCCAAAAATCATATCAATCGGTTGAGTAAAACTGCTTTAAAATTCAGTTGCAAGATTTGATCCGAACAAACATACATACAAAAATTGCAAGATAAATAAAAGCTTGTAAAAATGAACCACTAAGTACGGACGGAATATGAAAATTAAAATTGGTACAGAGAGAATACTGTTCCGTTAAAGGATTTTCAAAATTAAAAATAAAAGCGATATTTTGTTTTCCAATCCAAACATATGCGACGTGATGTTTTGACGAGCATTTCTTTGAAACAGTACCGTCACAAAAACTCGATAAATCTTTTCATTTCATTAAAATTCAATGCAACATATCGTCGTACTCAATTATGCATTTTCATTTGCTTTAGAGTCGTCCCACCGACGACATTTATGGGATATTGGCAATAGAAAATTCTAAGAAATGCTCTGAGGCTAAAACATTTCGCTTTACTTTCATTAGTCAAGGGGACGACAACCATCGTCAGTAAGTCTACTATTACATACTTTAGTTGTGTAAGTATATCAATTTGAAAGGCTTATGTTATAGCAAAAGATCCTACTCCATTTCAGTCTCAATAATAATTTAATTTATAGCTATAATATAATTACATCTTTTTTTTAACCTCTCCCGAGCCCTTACTTAAAGCATTGTGCCCCCCGCGACACAGGATCACTGGTAACGCAATCAAAACACGGTACAAACATATTCCACACCACGAACCGTCGTTATATCGTATCAAAACTTGATCTTGCACGGGTAAATTAGTTATTCTTTGTACCGTGAATCGCTTTAGGCGCGACAGAGCGTCTCATCGTCTGATATTGAAGGGATGATTTGTTTAGGGATAAAAGCCGCGAGTCACATAAGTATCTTTCAAAGTCTGCCTCAGTGGCCTAGTCGTATTACGGTACGATTGCAATGGCACAGCATCTCGGGTTCGATCCCTGTTCAGGCAAAGTGATATTGAGTGTTTCTATTTAACATCAGCCGCGAGTCTGTTTGTGCCCGATATGATGATAGGCTCACCCTCTCTCACATCTTGGGACGGAATACGCAAGACAAAACGTGGGTGCACTATTTAGGCTTCTGCCTGCGTGTGCTGCCTGCGTATATGTGTGCGCGTGTGTGTGTGTGTGTGGGGGGGGGGGTGTATGTGTTTGCGTGTGTATGTGTGTCTTTCCAAAGTTTTTGTTAAAAGCAATATGTTTTAGGATATTTTTCATGTAACACACATTTTTTAACATGTCACAGAAATATGAAACGGCAACATCGTCTAGTTTATTTCTAGATACGAACCCAACAAACAGGCTAAAACTATCGCGAAGCTCTAATGATTAGAGTCAACGTATAATTTAGAGTCTAATCAATATTGTAGCTAAGCGGTTTATATTCGCTAAGCAGCCTGTAACAGCAGAAGCCACGCTCGCTTTGTGGATTATTCGAAAACAGCGATGGCAGAGCTTTGCATTTTCATTCACAATAAAGTTAACCAGATATAAAACTTATTCATTCCAGGCCGCATCCGGGAATACTATTTGAAAAATGCAAGGGCAAACGGACCAAAGGGAGAAATACTTGTAAATAACTTCACCAAGAACTTTATTAACTCCTTTATTCCTGCACATATAACAGACTACATCCGAGGAGTATTTTTTTAAATAGCCTTTTTTTCTCATGATATTCAAAGAGCATGACGAAAAGAGACTGAAGAGCGATTGAACGAAAAGAGAGAGAGATTTTAAATATCTTTTATCAAGTAATTCATCGAATAGCTATATAATAACCTACAATTAATGATGACTGCCTCGGTGGCGTAGTTGTATTAAAGTACGACTGCAAAGCTGAGGCCTCGGGTTCGATTCCCGGGTCGGGCAAAGTGATATTGAATTTTTCTATTCAGCATCAGCCCGGAGTCTGGAATTTGTGCCCGATATGGCGATAGGCTCGCCCCCTATCACATCATGGGACGGAATAACGGCGAAAAGTGGGTGCACTAGTTGCGCCTCTGCCTACCCCTTCGGGGATAACAGGCGTGAGTGTGTGTGTGTGTGTGTGTGTGTAATTAATGATGCCTCAACATTTATAGTTATCTATTTAATCGGTTTAGAACATCACGCTACAGTATAAATTAAATAGAGAATTAGTGTGAATATTAATTGAATACCATTCATTTATAGACGTTTACAATATCATTAATGATAGTATAATGAACTACGTTACGATAATAATACATAGCTCACGCGACGCTGATTGAATAACAACGTTGGGTTATTACCCAAACACAATGATACACACCCGATTCAAATACAATGCGAACGCCCGATATTCGCAGTCAAAACTCAAAGCAGCGGACCTTTATTAATGAACGAAGACTATTACATCTTAGATAATATTATAAACTTCTTGATTACATCTGTCAGTTCCACAGAACAGAGAAAACAGTAGAACTAGTAAGCATTACTGACTCACCGTTTGAGCGGTCTCAGTCGATATTGCGCACTGTCAAAGCGTAAATAATTTGAAAAATATTTTTAATAGTCTTTTGTGTCTTCGTAAACTAGGAAAAGTGTAATATGCTGGCGGTTCAGGGTGTTTGTATTAAACATATCTTACTCGTTCGGAGTCATTTATTAGAATCACCAACAAAACTTATCAATAAAAATCAATAATTAACCTAATTGCGTAGCACCTAATTATACGTTGCAATCGATTCAATCCATAATATCAGATTACATTACATTACAACTCCCCCGAAAAAGGGTCTGCTACTCTTCCCCTTTTGGGGAAAAAAAAAACAAAATGTTTACGTACATTCTTATTTGCTTTTAACTTATATAAAATTAAAATCTTATGAAATGTAATGTTTATATACATAAACTTCATTTGAGGACATTTAAAAAAAAACTTTTTTTTTTCTTCACATTATGATTTCTCCCTACATATTTACTTGTTACTTTCTTTACTTTTATAACATCTATAAACTCATTATTTTTTCTTATTCTGGGACATCTTACATTATAAAATCTTATTAATCTTATAAACTTCTTAATATCTATTCTACCATTATTGTTATTTATTTTTAATTCCTTAGTATTTCTATTACTACAAAATACTCCTATTTTTTTATAAATATAATTTCTTTTCTGAATAAATATAAAAACAAAATCCTTCATTAGACTAACAATTATCTTACCTTTCTTACTTTATTTTCTTACTTTTACCATATTATTTATTACTTACAATTACCACTATATCATATAAATGTGTTTACTATCCCCTTTTTCTTTACTGTTTACTTCTTCAAATTTATTGAAAATTTCTGTCTGAGGTTCCTTTAAAACGAAAATATTATCCTCAATCACATCAAATTTCATATAATTGTTCAAATCGGTGCACTCCGACAAGTCGCGCTGCGATGATTGCTGATCTTGCGGAATGCACTCGCTATTGGACACCTTGTATTGATTTCGTAACATGGCGCTTGAATATTCTGTTACTAGTTGATAGCCTGTTTCTAACAATTTAAACTATTCTTTAACTCCAATTGTACTTTTTTCGGTAACAAAAAATGGACCATATCTGACAATAAACATTGCACATCACTATCATTTTGTTTCAAGTAAATTTTGCTACTTCTGTTAATCTTGTTTTTAAAACAAAATTTATTAATGACGGGTTGATTTTTCTAAAGCAGTTTCCAAATCAAAGTTCTCTGTCTTTTTTAAAACTTACTCTTGGCTGATCTAAAATGAAAACTAAATTTAAAAACACAAAAATGTAAAGAACCTATACCTTTAACATAATATTTTAAATCTATTTGTTCTATTTACATCTATATTTATGGCTATTATAATGTCTATAAAAAATGTAGAATAATAGAAAATAAATTTAAAAGAATACGAGTTCATCTTCCTCATGGAGACAGGACTCTCTCGTAGCTCGATGATACGGCTGCGCTGCTGCCTGGTGCTGTTCAATGGGTGGGCCGGGCTATACCCTGGACTTCAGGGCCGGGATTACCCTGGACACTTATTACAATTATTTCCTTCTACTTCCTATTCATTTTCCTTCTTATTTTATGATTCTTATTTCTTATATATTTTATTTTCTTTTTCATTTTCCATTCTTCCTACGTATTTTCTTTATGTTAAATTATTCATTCATACAGGGTCATTTTTACATTGCGTTACTAAATGAAACCACATATTCGTCTATACCTCTGCTAACATCTTGCTAAAAATTATCAATGAATAACGAATACTTTCGCCAAAAATCCCGGTTGTAGTATTCCATTTTTTTTACTCTTTGTAGTTTAGTGCGAATATAGTGTGTGCGTAAGTGTATTTCTGACTGAAAGTGTAATACTGCTGCTGCGACGAATTCTCCTAGAGCAGTCATAGTGGCATTTGGGTGTTTAAACTTTAAGTTATATTTTATTGATATTTATTTTGTTCGAAACTTACACTTTTTTATTTTACGTCTATGGTTAAATTAACTTAATGGAAAGTGTTATTTTCAACGAGAGAAGTATGTGGTTTCATTTATTAACGCAATGTCAAAATGACCCTGTATATAATTTTGATCTTCTTTCTTCATTATTCTATTCAACCATCTTCGTAATTTTTTAATATTTAATTAGTCTTCAAAACGCGCCGCGCGTTAGCGCTAGGCTGCGCCGACGCGACTGGCAGGGTGGCCGTGTAATATGGTGTTTGAATTATACATGTCTTACCCGTTCGGAGTCATTTATTACAATCACCAACAAAACTTATTATATAAGATATACAATAAGTTAAAAACAATAACAATAATTCATTCTGCAGAGATAAGAAAGTCGCTGGGCCAGCTAGTTGACTATGAATGTGGTTAAATAAATCGATCGTACATTTTAATTTTGAAGCATAGGTATACACGAGTGACGTCAAATATTGAGTCCAAAATACAATGGAGGGTCTAAAAAGAGTGCCCCACTTACCAAAAGGGATGACAAAATATCAATCGCGGTAAAATGTCAACAACAGCGACTATATAACCCCTAGACTCCTAATAACAGACGATCGGCTTCGGGCAACACATCTGACAAATAGATCCAATGTAGCTTACCGTTCAAAATCTTCAAGTCAGTAGCGACCACAACTGTGAGCTGTAAATACTTCCGTGTTTGCGAATAAATAACTATTGTAATGAACCCGTGCACAATAAAATGGTGTGGTATAAATAGCCATAATTCAAATTTTCAGAAAAATGGCATTACATTTCACAGGTAAGGCAATAACGACACATAATCACATTTTATTTAATATTTTACGGAGTTCATCTTAGACTGGCCATTTGAGTGTTTACGCGCCATCTTGTTATATTTGCATCTCTTTCCGACGAAAGTACTTTTTACATTTTCTATTTCGTTTTGTTTTTTAACATTTAAAGTAAGTGATACACCAAAAGGATTTGTCGATAGTTCTATCGATAAAATTAAAAATAAAAGAAACTATCGCCTGAATACTCAAACGCTACTCAACTAATCAATTTATCTGAGGCCTATTTAATTTTAACAGGCTTCTTATTTTAAATGGTTAGTTCATTAGTAATGTTAATTCATTTTAAAAATGATTAGGATATATTTTTGACTAGCGGTATCAGAAATAAATGTTATTAGGATATTTTTTTTATTTTGTTTGTTGATTATAACGATTGTTTTGAGTTATTCTTTGTGTTATTCCTACAAGTCAGCTCAAATATTCTTGTCAATGTCGATGAGACTTACTAAGCGCCATCTGTCATTCGATAACATAAAGAGTTTCGTTAAAATATTAATATGTTTAATAAATAATAATAATATTACTATAAAACTTTATTACATGAAAGTAATATCGATAAAAAAATCGTGTTTTCATTTAACTCGTCCTATCCCTATGCCTATTTTTCCAAGGTTATATAATGCGATAAGGTGTTGGAAGAACCAATCATAATGCAGTACCCCGCTTCCTCAAACCTCAGGTAGTTGACAGAATTAATTTGAAGAGAAATATTGAACATTAGGAGTCTAGGGGTTATATAGTCGCTGGTCAACAATAATGCGCTTCAATTGATATTATACCTTGACTACACATCACAAGAGCTATATTAAATAAAACCCCTTGAACGTCGAATGAGCCACCGCGACCGCTATCACAAACGGGCGATATCTCTAATTCTGTTGCAGATAATATAGTAATCGATAATGCGAGTACGCGCCGATGCAATAGTACTCAGATGCTTATCAATAATTCCACTAACTACTTCTAAAATGTTGTATGCGATCACATCTCTATGAGAACTTCAGGTTATAATTCTAATACAGATATATGTATATAATACATTTTAAGCCTTGATTTAACTAAACATAATCATTATACAGGCCTACAAAAAAACTTATTTTTTGGTGCAGCTCTGTTGGTATTTGATAAAGAAGGTAATAGGCAGTATATTGGTATTATTAATTTCTACTTATCAACTCAAGTTTACCTACTATTCCCATTTTTTTTCTTTTTACGGTCTTGTTCGTAAACAGTTGATCTTGTTATAATATAAATTAAATTTATCTTATTATTTTATCATGGCTAATAAGTTGACATGTTAGGTATATTAATGACCCTGATATGTTTTGCTTTGTGGTGAATACATATTAAAAAAAAAATCTAAAATCCATTACATACACTGTAATCAACGTGTATTTTGCTTAGTTCGGTACTGACATTCGCAACCTAAATAAACAGCGTGTATCTATCTCATATAATGTGTAACTACAGGACATAATGAGACTTAACGTCTTATGTCTCAGGATGACGAGTGCAGTGGAATGCCACACAGTACTTTGTAACTCGAGGTGCTGAATGGTGTTGCTACTGTTTATGGGTGATCGTATCGCATACCATCAGGCGAACGGCTTGCTCGTCTCGTCATTTAGTGCCATAAAAAAAGGTTTTAATCATATTTTTGTCAAGAGCATTCATATGGGTTTTATATAAATGGTCAAGAGCAAAATCGCAGAGGCAATATTTTTCTTCTAAATACATATCTGAAGTTATAATGTGCTCTGTCCATATGTGACATGATCTCTCAAATATTTGAATACGAACACGCGCTGCACGTCTAGTTCCAGTGATTCAATGGCACAGAAATTTCATTGAAATTGCGCTCAAATAAGCTGTACAAAATAAATTGTATTTTGAAATAAATCGATAACTTACGATCGCTGTAATAAGATCTACGGCTTCTGGACTAGCATGATGTTTGTTCGAAATTATACGTATAGATTGTTCGCTGATCAGATCAGAAAAAATCTCGATTAAATATAGCCGTACATTTTCCCCGGTCGTATTAGAAAATACACGCCATACAAAAGGCGGTTTTGTTTACAACATAACAATAGGTTAAATCAAACACAATCGTTTGCGTTGGGAGCACGTCGACACTAAAAACCTCAGCATAATCTGACACCATTCAATAAAACATTTCGCACCACACATAAACAACCACGGGTGACACAATTCTATGAACGAATGCTCAGTAAAAAATCATTCTAACCGAAAATTTTATGAGATAATTTGAGTTTTTAGAATCGTGGTCAAGATTATAACCGCCACTGATACAACCGTTTGATGTTTGACCCGTAGTTCAAATAAGAAAACAGTTACAATGACTAACGGCACGCTCATTCATTAAGCCGGTATTCCTATTTATAGCTATATTTTTTTTATTGCATCGGATGACGAGACGGGCATGCCGTTCGCGTGATGGTAAGCGATACAACCACCCATAAACAGTAGAAACACCATCCAGCACCCTGAGTTACAAAGAACTGTGTGGCATTCCACTGCACTCGTTATCGATCAGTAATAGGTATATATAAAATTTTCTTGATTGATGTATATCAATCAAGAAAATGTTATCTTTTAAGTATTAAACAAAATTGTTTAAAAAGGCGACCCCCAGGCCCAATTCCCCGCTGACACACATTCCAGAGGTTACAACATGAGTCAGCAATTTGAGCCCTATCTGGATCGAACTCATTATTGTTAAATTGATCGTGGCGTTAATGCGGAAATCACTGACGGCGCACGCGCACTTTACTCACTGACGTCATCGCGGTGTAAAAAGAAATATTGCCAAAGTGAGTAATATTATACTCTTATACGTAAGTACACAAGTATGTTGCATGAATAATGATTTGACTAATACTATAAACTATTTATTATTACATTTGCAAGAAAAAACACGTCCAGATTGACCAAAATATTGGCTAAGTACTACATTTATTACAAAAACGTATAATGGAATGTTTATACCGGGAATGGAATTTATTACACGGGCGGACTGGCGGGCATTACCTACTTCACCACCACCATACCAGCCGTGCATTATATACCGCCCACTGTTGGGCACGGTCACGGTCACGGCCCACTGGTCCTCTACTACTGAGAGGGTTTAGGGAGGATTTATGATGTGATCTGTGGTTTATTCGTGGAAGATAAAATAAAAACTGAAGTTTTCTTGTAAGAGCTTATATTACAATTAACACGAGCTAAATGTCCTACAAGACAAGATTTTGAATGTTATCAGTACTTCCGAAGCATATGGGGAAAAAATACTAATTTGACAAAGTATGGTGGGAATGAGACATTGTGTCCCTCTGCCGTAATAGGTGCAAACGTCACTGCGCGATGGAAGATATTGCCGCGATAAGCATGCATGTGTTCACCCGCCTCCGTGCCTGTACCGCTGTCACACAACTCAAACACACGACACGTCTTATCAAAATGCATATTACTTTTGTTTATTTTTAACTACTTACGCTTGCCGCACACGTTCGGTTTCCTTATTAGGTTTCCTGATCAGGAATTCAGATTCGGAATTCCGAGTGACTAGCGCAATCGTCCGGTTTTTTGTACCAACACGTTCGGTTACCTAATCAGGTTTCCTGATCAGGAATTCAGATTCAGGAACGTGTGGGCGTTGTTGAACATTTTCTATATAGGGCGAAGCATTCAGGTTTCCGAATCTGAATTCCTGATCAGGAAACCTAGTAAGGAAACCGAACGTGTGCGGCAAGCGTTAAATTGCTAGTAAATCGCAGATCACAGTCTTACTTCTACTTGTACAAATGTGAAAGTCAGCATTACAGCAAAACAGCTGGCGAATGTCAACTATTCAAGGTTAGTAAGGGTCTTAAATTGAAAATATAATGCAAGACGTGATGACGTCGTCGTCTAACTTAACGTGTAAAGTTGAAACAACCGAGATCGTAGATAGGAAAGCAACAAGTTCAAGGCTACGTCTCGAAGTCTGACCTACTCGGAACTCGGCCTTTGTTTAACTATTACTTAACGGCTCGCGAATTGAACCCTTGTTTCTAACAGGGCAAACAAGATTTTTGCCACAAGAGCAGCGCGCTCAATAGAGCGAATGAAACTGACAGCTTTTTTACCTGAAGCAACCTTTAACTGATGAACGGTAAGTATATGTATTAGTTCATCACTATACATCGCATCTACCTTCCAATAATAATAATAATAAATAAATGATATTATTGTGCATGTTATATTGTTACGTGCTGGGTTCGGGATAAAAAATTAAAATGCCGGTATTGTGATAAAAACACAAATTAGGGCTTTATTTTACATTAGAACACTACTAAACTAACAAAAACACTGGACTAGATACAGCTTTAATTAACACTCAAATGCACTTATTAAAATCACTCGCTACATGTTCAAACACAAGCCACAATATTCGCCTCGAAATCGCTTGGAAATATAGCTCGTAGTCCGCTCGTGGCTCGCTCTTGATCACGTCGCGTCTTAAAAAAGACTGAATGCCCGGCGGCGGCCGCGTGCCACCTTTTAATTGTTATACCCGGCCGCCGGTACCGTCGTAATTTGTGGAACATTCTCGAAAGATCCAGAATAGTCGGGAACTCGCTCGCAAATTATAGTCGATTATCGCGTTTCCACGACATTCTGGAGACATCGAGATCTTTCGAGAATGTTCCATCGCCGAACCATCCACAGTCAGATTGTCCCGCTTCTCGCCAATAAATGACGCTATCTACCAGCGAGGACTAGCGCGCGTAACAATATTAAACTTTTTGATTACATATTCTAGATAGAGATACTAACACCAGTAAATGATTAATTAGTATGTGTTCAGTTAAATGACGTTTCGTGAACTTTGAAATCTTTGCCTTCATTGGTCATGTCCAAAATATAGATCTTTTAACAAAACTAAATCACTAACAACTAATTAGTTACTACTTTTTAATAGTGAACATTAATTACCGTTAACATTGAATTCCATTTTATTGCATCAGTATGGACAGGGAGAAAGTAAAATAAACCACACTTGTAACATTGAGAAACTTAATATCATTAAATCTATACTAATATTATAAATACGAAAATTTTAATGTTTGTTACTCCTATGACGCTAAAATGGCTGAACGGATGAAACGATATGTCCAAAAACGGTTTTAAAATTCTATCCAGGACAGTTTTTATATATTTGGATAGAACTCCTAAAAACTAGACTTTTTATTGACGATATAGACGATTTATTGCAATAAATCGTTTAATTTTAAAGACCTCCAATTTTGAAATTTATGTCACACTTAGTATGTATTAACGTTTTTAAAAAAAGTTAGCTATAAATGGAAGGGTCAAAAAATATTTTATTAATGGATCCAATATACATATTTTGCTCGTTTAATATCCCTAAAGTTCGAGCCTCATTAGATTTTAAGGCCTAACACCCATAAAAAATCAGACATCTACTTTGGCACAAAGATAGATTAATGTCTGGAATGGCACACACCTAGTACATAGTATAACATTCTAAGTGCATAATATTGGTAAATCAAAGATGTTATCAGGGCGTCATATTATAAGTAGGTCAAATTAAAAACGTGTAAATAAGTAACATAGAATAGTGACATAAAAATGTATGTGTGTGTAATTTAATATTCATAATGACTGATTTCATATTTCCAGGTAAGTTCTTAAATTCTGATCGTACAATATATCCTACTAATATTATAAAGGCGAAAGTTTGTAAGAATGTATGGATGTTTGGATGTATGGATGTAAGGATGTTTGTTCCTCTTTCACGCAAAAACTACTGAACGGATTTTGATGAAATTTGGCACACGGGTAGATCATGACCTGGATTAACACATAGGCTACTTTTACTTTTTATACCGGGAAAATATAAAGCAGGACTTTTATCCCGGAAAAACTTTTTAAAGCGGGCGGAGCCGCGGGCAAAAGCTAGTACATAATATAATAAAGCAGTAGAACCGGTGTGTCGGTACATTTAAAGAAATGTGACAAAAAGAAAGAGGGCGACTAAATAATGGCACACAAATCAACGATTTTTGTTATTCTTTTCTGTCTGTCTCGTTTTTCTGTTTGTTTTTTAGTGCATATCTTCCGAAACTACTGAACGGAATTCTTTGAAATTTGGCACACAGGTATATCATATCCTGGATTAACACATGGGCTTTCTTATCACGGGAAAATAAAAAGCGTGCATTTATTCCGAAAAAAGCCCCCACGCGGGCGGAGCCGCGAACAAAAGCTAGTTACTAATAATTCTAATTATACATGATATATCTAATAACGCAGTACAATCCGATGTGTCTGTGGATTGAAATAAAAGTAATAGGATGACTAAAAAGAGTAATGGAACACACATCAGCAATTTTGAAAATTATTTTCTATATGTTTGTTAGCGCACATTGTCGAAACTACTGAACGGATTTTCACGAATCCTTCACAGGTGAGTAGGGTATGATTGGGAGTAGAATATATACTTTGTTACATTAAAGTCCGACATCGGAAATGTTATCCACGTGTTCGAAGTCGTAGGCATAGCTAGTTATAAGTAATACACAGGGTTATTCATTCGACATTTTGTTAATTAATAAAATCAAATACTCGTCTTGCCTCTGCTAACTATATTTTGGTTGCTGCTATAATTTGGTGTGAATATGGCGTATGCGTGTTTTTCTGACTGAACATGTAATGTTGCCGCTGCGACGAATCCTAGGCCGGTATTAATAAATTAATTTCAAGTTTGAGTTACATATCAAGTAGACATAATGTATGAAGAGTTCAATACATTATGGCTACTTGAGATGTAACTCAAACTTGAGATTCATTTATTAATACCGTCCCTAGAGTAGTAGTAGTGGCTTTAGGGAGTGTAACAACTTAAAGTTACTTTTTATTGATATTTATCGAAACTTACACTATTTTATTCAGCATATATGGTTAAAATAACGTAATGGATAGTGTTATTTTCAAAGAAATAATATGTGGTTTCATTTTGTAACGCAATGTCAAAATGACCCTGTATCACTAGAGGACCCGTGCTACTAGATATGGACATGAGAAGTGTGCAGTAGAAAATCGCGTTTGAATATAACTTGAGAAGGTTGATAGTTGCTTGTCCGTGTATCAATAGGTTTCACTTACAAAAATTAAGCAAATCGAATGGATAGCACGACCGGGCGTACTCTTTATAGATTTTATGTTTATTTATTTTTAATAAATAAACGTTCTACTTAGATTTGAAAAGAGTGAAAGTTGGGTGATTTTGAATACTTGATAAAAAGGAAGTATACCAATAACATGCATCGAAAAAAAATTAAGCAAATCAGTTGGATAGGACGGCCAGAAGGGTTCCAAATAGATTTTTTTTTTATTCTAAGAATAGATATGACATGGTCATGTTTCTTGTTTGAAGAAAAAAGCTTTATGTTAAATATGTAATATAATAACGTAATTTATTAATTTCTTTATACACAATATTGAATCGAGTTGCCAATGGACCGACAGACCAAACATTTCGCTTCTACAAATGAAAAAAAGTAAGCTCAAACATACTTTACAAAAGTATGTGGACTGCAAGGTCCCAATTTATAGGTAAACATTAATTAAGGGATATTTCTAAATGAAGCCAATATTCTGTAAAGGTCACCACGGCGACAGACTAGGCCGCATCGAACGAGGATCAATAATAACTACTTAAAACAATTGCCCTAGTACTGTTACGGCTCGGCCACGACAATAAGCTTAGCGGCCAGTTGCGCGGCACCCACAATGGCGGCGAGCATTGCTGCAATGAGCAACCCCAGCCTACCATGGTTACAAACATAGCAACAATGTTTCGCATTGTTCAAGACTGCGATAAATTCGCAACATTGGAAAATCTGTTTTTCCTGGTCATTCCACGTTCAGTTGTTAAGGTTTGTGAGACAGTAGAGAAATATGTATACAACGTGGGTTTCAAGTGGCTAAACAATCGCCTACCAACTGTTCAAAAGTCAAAACTTTGAATGGCGCAAATCTAAAGCGCACACGCAGCAAGCGTTGATAGTTCGCGTAGCTCTATAGTATGATAGCGGTCTTACTATAACCGCAGGCTCGCCCACGCATTATAAAATCTTCCAACATTATTAATAGGACAGTTTACAGCTGCAATCACATTAAAGAGCCATGAAATTCGCGTCAAGCACTTACCTTCAAATAACACCATCCGCACCTGGTGAACTCGGCGGTGTACTTGGAGGGGAAGCCGTTGGTAAGGTGCTCTGCTATCTTCTGGGCCCAGTTGCGTCGTTCCGACGCGCTGGCACAGCTGAACAGCACCTTTCGCGGTGTGCTCTTGTGACCGCCCGACGACACCGACAACTCGAAGCAATACGAATTGCTCGTTGTACTGTTGGAGATACGTTTCAGTTAGCTATTGTGATACACATAAAACATGGCCTTCTGTTACGTTACGTCGTTTAAAGGCATAACACAAAAGAAAATATTTTTATATTTAAAGTTGAGACAAGCTAGAAAAAAATGGCAAAAAACGAAATATCCATTACACAAGACAAACTACAATAGACTGATCAAAAAATTAAATCACATGTTGGGATTGATCAGAGACCAAAATATGGAAAAATACGTTAAAAACCTAGATGCCACACATACCACGGACTACTCATTGTGGAAAATGACCAAATCCATTAAAAGACCAATTACATTCCAATTACCACTACGTAAAAGGGATGGAAACTGGGCCAGAACTGACGCTGAAAAGGCTGAACTGTTTGGAGAACATTTGTTCAACATTTTTACCCCTAATCCCGACTTAGGATCATCAAAAACGGAAGAAATAAGGGTGAACTTGTCTCGCAAACTTCATTCCGCATTTTCTCTTAAGTCTTTCACCAAAAATGAAGTCTACTATGCAATACGAAGATTAAATCTAAATAAAGCCCCTGGATATGATCTTATTACTGCTAAAACTATGAAAGAACTGCCTGATGTCGGTATAGCATTCCTCACTCAACTATACAATGCCATTCTAAGATGCAAATTCATCCCCGAACAGTGGAAAACTGCTGAAATCATACTAATACTCAAACCCGGGAAAGAACCAGATAATGTTTCCTCTTACCGACCCATAAGCCTATTTCCCATAGCATCTAAAATTCTTGAAATTCTCATAATGAAAAGGCTCTTGCCTGAGATTACGAAGCTACAGATTCTACCGCCACATCAGTTTGGGTTTCGTAAGGCCCACGGGACTATTGAACAGGTCCATCGACTCGTCAAAGAGATCAATCACGCCTTTGAACACAAGAAATACTGTTCGGCTGCCTTCCTTGACATCTCGCAAGCCTTCGACCGTGTATGGCACGAAGGCCTACTCTACAAAATATACAAAACAGCCCCCTCGTGCTACCACCAACTGATGCACTCTTATTTACCCAACGACATTTTTATGTCAAACATGGGAATGCCAGAACTAAATTATACGATATCAGAGCAGGAGTTCCACAAGGAAGCGTCCTGGGTCCAATCTTGTACCTGTTATTCACCTATGACTTGCCAATCACAGATGACGTTGTAGTAGGTACATTTGCAGACGACACAGCTGTTATAGCTACTCATGTGAACCCATAATCGACATCTGACATACTACAAAGAAGCCTCAATGAAATATCTACGAAATATCTAAGGCAAATGAAGCCAAATCGGTGCATGTTACTTTCACACTAAGACACGGCTTATGCCCTCCTGTCAAGCTAAATGAGATACAAATACCCCAACATGATGCAGTGCGATATCTCGGTATTCACATGGACAGAAGGCTAACATGGAAAAAGCATATCCTTACTAAGAGGAAATGCCTCAGCGTACAAATCAGAAAAATGTACTGGGTGCTGTCCCGTAAATCCAAACTATCTTTGGATAATAAACTCCTTATCTACAAATGTATTCTGAAGCCTATATGGTCTTACGGAGTTGAGCTATGGGGTACTGCAGCCAACTCTAATTTGGAAATCCTACAACGCTTTCAGTCTAAGATACTGCGTATGATAACAAATGCACCATGGTATGTCACCAACATCCAACTTCACCGCGATCTGAAGATATCTATGGTCAAGCAGGTCATAATAGAAAAGCTCAAATCTTACGCAACACGAATCGCGATGCATCCCAACTCTCTTGCTAGCAACTTGATGAGTAAAACCTCCAGCAGTTTCCAAAGAATTAAAAGAAAATCACCCGCAGACTTAATATGATTTCATGAAAATAATAATGGTAAAGCCGCTGGGCTTTGTCCATTCAAGACGGCCCGAAAATCCTAACGTCTAGCTAAATGGCTAAACACAGGCAGATTGCAGGAAAAAAAAATTAAAAAAAAAATTGAATGTTATAAAAACTGCCTCGGTGGCGTAGTTGTATTATGGTACGACTGCAATACTAAAGACTCGACTCGGGTTCGATCCCCAGGTCGGGCAACGTGATATTGGTTTTTTCTATTCAGTATCAGCCCGGAGTCTGCAATTTGTGCACGATATGGCAGTAGGCTCGCTCTCTATCACATCGTGGGACGGAATACGCAAGACGAAAAGTGGGGGCACTAGTTGCGCCTCTGTCTACCCCTTTGGGGATAAAAGGCGTCAGTGTATGTGTGTGAGTGTTAAAGTTTTAACACTCATATTTAAATGTTATACTTCATTTGACTGGGTATATATGAGAACACCTGTTTTTTTTGTTATGACTTTTAGAGTCTATCCAATAAACACATATACCAATTTACATTTAACACTATAGTCGTACTACCGTTTAAAATGTGAATTGTATGAAAATACAAAAGTATGGCCACTTTTGGCCTCATTTTGTTTATACATATTACTTTCGGTGCAAATTAAATAGAATTTTGTTAGGAAGGCATTGGTAATAAACAAATTATACTGCCTCAGACCGGGCCATTCACTTTTTCAAACAGTATTTAGGTCATTTGGTATTCTAGATTTACTATAAAACCTAAGATGAAAAATTTCTCACAAAGGAATCATCAGTCTGCCAGCAATAGTCAAGTACTGACTAGATTGACAATAGGACTAATGACACAGTAGTACTGACACAGGAAGCTACATTAAAAAAATTCAATTTCGCATTATATACATCACTATGATATATAAATTCGCCATTTGGGAGTAACTTTGGGGATGGGACTGAGAATTTAACTGGATCTGCATAATTATGCAATAATTATCCTGCTTGCACGGTTTCAAAATAGTTGTCAGGCAAAGGGCATGCTGTGTACTCTCTGGGAGTTATCCCTGAGCAATACTCAGAGCTAAACAAGAATTCACATTTGAAATACGAAATTTTTCGATTTTTTTTATTGCATAATGAAAAATTAGTATGTGTGATGACATATTTTATAATTTATTTGAAGCATGTGATTTGATTCTATAATGAAATACATAACTAAGGTTTTCATAGTTTATAGCGAAAATGGAGATGATAATATATTTCACAATACAATAACTTAATATGTGATTCAGGAGTTGTGACATACCAAATTACAAAAAAATTTGAACATTTATCCTTGTTATTTGACAAACTTGCCTTTGAAATAATGCATTAAAATTCAGTGAATGGGTATAATGGGTATAATGGGCTTAGATCTTTAATAATGTAATGAAGTATTTCTAAAAAATACTAAACAGCCTGCTGTATTGGCAGATATCAATTAGCACAACTTCAAAATTTTCGCCGAATCAAAAATATTTAAGAAGGTACTTACTGGCTTAAAACCACAGTACTGATAATATAAGAAAGACAAATAAGTTATGAGCAATAAATAAAGCATTAACACATCACATTATTACCAAGTCAAATGACATGCATTAATCATCAACAGGTTTGTTTAACTTGTGAATGTTATCTATACCAAATATTTTTCAAATCGAAGCACAATATTATCAATATATGTTAGCTAGAAAGGGATTGTATATGATATAATGATATTATACATGGTGAAAATTAAGTAATGGACATTAAGTAAACCTTATATTAACCTACTTAATAGGAATACTTAGAAGTCATCTAAAATGCAAGTGCAAGCAAGTTGCAAGTTCTTTTTTCATTAATTAAAAAACAAGAATTATTTGATATTGAAGACCTCTGAATCTAGCACTGTAAATTTGTCTTTATTATTCTTATTTTCTACTAATGCAAAACATCAAATCCCAATAATAAAGATGTTGCTAGTATTTTCTCATATTTTAATAAAGTGTAATTTATCCAAATCAATTAGAATAAAATTCTCCCACAAACACATTAGATAAGACTAAAAATCTGATGGGGGGTTTAAATTAATAACAAATAACATAAAAACTTATTCTGTTTCACACATTACCATGCATACATGCATAAGAAAGAGATAACAAAATAACACTATCATGCACCCACTCTAATCTATATTTCTATTATTACTGCAGTAAATTATCATTTGTACCATATTTACCCAACAATAAAATATTAGAGTACTATTCTTTTATTGTGATAAATTGATATAGATATTATATGTCCCACTAATAATAGTTATATTTGTAAGTATTAATTACAGTTTTGTCTTGATATGTTGAATAACATTTAACGTTGGTGGAAGTGAGCCAAAACATTGTACAACTATGACGGATGATGAGTACAACATTTATTAGTAAAGCCCTAAATGTATATTTTTTACATAAATATTTTTAGTAATAAACCAATTATTACTGTAAATAATATGTAACACAAATTACTTTAATCTGTAATATTTTTTTAAAAGTAGTAAGAAAAAGTGAACATAATTAAAAATTCATACATAATTTTGATTTCAATGGGTAACATCATAATTATTACATTCAGCAATATAAAAAAATAGAACATTTGTTCATAAGAGTACATGATGACCAAAATACCAGTAATATAATGAGTCAATGCAATATTATATCTTACCTAGATGACAAAGGGAGCACTATTTGCACCGAGTAAATGCTGTCCAATGTGTAAGCCTCTTTCAGGATACAATTTGTTGCATCAGAGTAACATATTAGTTTCTGGTCAGAGAGCATACAGTAGCGAGTCTGTGAGTTTTTGAACAAATCTTCAACTACATTAGACACTATCCTAGTGAGCGTACCACTGAAATAAGGTACTGATGTTGTGTGAATTGGAGGCCTTTCCACCACTTCAACTTTTTGTACAGGCTGCTTCTGCGCTTTGTGTAACACATTGTCCAACTTCAGTTTCCTTGAAAACTTATGTAAAACTGATTGTGAAGGTTTTGACTCTTCCTCTGGCACTGATTTTGTGTCGTCAGTTGTTACAAACCAATTGGAGTTCCTATCTTTATCCTGATCAGTTTGTTGTGGTTTATTTGGAAATAAACTATCAAACCTTTCTGGAGGTGTAGGGGAATTGAAGTATTCACTCTCATCAAACTCAAAGCTATCTTCATGACAGTCATTGGAGACTATCGTGCCATATGTGTCTCCTATCAAAAAAGATTCTAGGAGAAGCAATTCATTACTGACACCTTGATACTTTGGGGATGAACTCGATGTATGAAGTGGATCAAATTCATAGATGGTGCTCTTGCTGGGCCTGGGTGTGACTTCAACAGGACTGGGAGTGTTTGACTGTGATGGAAATGGCAAAGTCCAGTTTTCATACAAAGAGTTCTGTCTTATAAATTCCACAGACTCTCTCTTTTTTCGTCTCTCCGGTACTTCAGGGTAGGACATAGTGCTAACAACACTGTTAGTCCGTGATGGCCGTGGAGTGTCATACGTGAGGTGTTCATTTGAATTATCATAATCTCTGCTATCATGAGAAAATATACTTACAGAATCTGCATTGGAGTCAGAGTTGTTGGAAAACAATGACATATCATCAAAGTGGGTTGCACTAAGGTTGACAGAAGGTATGTCTTGTCCCTTCTGTGAATCATCATTCATAAACCTCTTTTGTTCCAGCAACGGTGAATGGAACTGTATGTTGTCAAAAAGGCTGACATCCACGACCGGCATGGACACACACCTCTGCTCCGCATCCTCGGTGTTTTCCGCCTTCTTGGATCTGCGCAACTTCAAGCCAGCCGTCTTGGTACCCTCTATCACCGACTTGGCGACTGAATCTCGAACCGCCCGTGACGTATTCAATGTTTTCTCCAAGGTTCCCTTTGCAAATTTTGACCCGTCAATTATCGATTTTTCGATCTTCTCGTTGGCCGTTTTAGCGGAGTGGCTCACCTTTGTGGCGACGTCCTCGGTTAGTTGCTTGGACACTGAACTTATCGATCGGAATATGTCGGATGCAGTAACTCTGTCATTAGCGGGGACTTTGGTACGCGGAAGGGGCACCGGTCGAGTCAGAGGTTGGGTTTGTGGTAAAAGTGCGCTTCTCGGCTTGGGCACCGGCGGTGTATCCATTAGGGCGTGGTCTCCACTCAGCCACTATCACAAAACTAAAAAAAAACAACCCATAGTAACACTATTGTTGAAAACTAAAGCACTGCACAAACAAAACTGGTGATTCAGGAAAATTTATCCACTTGATTGTAAAAATGACCTAGTTTCTAAACAAACCACTTTGGTAACTAAAACTATTTTAAAGAGAAACAAAAGAAAACTAACTCAGGATAAACGTTAAAAACAAAGGAAAATAAAAGAAAATAAAAAAATAAACGAAACAAAGTCACCCACCCACAATGCGAGTGAGCGCTATAGTGTTGCCAGCTTAATGACTATAGAATATTTAAAATTGATTTTCCTCTTATGCCACGCACAAACAAATATTATAGCCCAGTGCGCTAGGTACTTGATTATTATCATATTGAAAGCCTAATATTTTTAGCTTTTAATGATCACTAGTAATAAGCAAAAAGTTATAAAATTATAGAGTGGAAAATTGTCATACAAAACTGTTAAGCCTGTTCATCAGTACCTCAATCTACCATGACATAGCAACATACCTATGTAAAATGCATTAGAAGTTAGAACATACTTTGACATGATCGTAATGCGCAAATTCGCATATTTCCTTTAAATGTTTTGCTTTCTTTATAATGTTTAAGCATACCGAGACAGATTATCATTCGGACGTGTCAGATAACACAACCACTTATAAATTATAATCAATTGGTAAAAACTTTTGGATAACTTTAGTCCTGATGTCCGGTCTATAACTAACTATACTGTTAAATATCTTTGGTAATAGATATTTTGACTGGACCTAATTATAATTTTGGCCATTTACATTTTAAAGTTTTTATTTAACTTGCAATATATGTAACTAGCTTATGCCCGCGTCTTCGCCCGCACTAAAGAGCTTTTCCTGTATAAAAGTCACTCTATATATAAACAATACCTACATTTTCCCGGACCGAATTGTAAATGTAAACTATTTTAGGATTCGCCTCAATACACACAAACATTTTTATTAAAATCAGTCGACTCGTTTCGGTGGAGTTCAGTGACATATACACGCACGGAAGAATTATGTTATAGGCACGCGCTGCCGATACCGCCACAACCGCTATGTCCCAGCATTTTAAATTTGTAATTAAACGGCCATATTAATCTATAGTATTTAAGGTAATTCATTGGATAAGGATTAATGCTGTATGCTTTGATTAATATATACCTAGATCGACTCTGAACAATTCAAACGCGTCGATTAAAAAAAATTAAACCCCCTTCAAAAACGACTAAAAAAGCTAAAAACCAAAAAAATATTTACTAGTGAATAAATATACGATAGCATTACTTATATACTGGTTACCAATTTTGGAGCCACCCTTTAGTCTTGTGATTTCTCGTACCATTTTATTTTTTGTTAAATACAATACCGTGTATAAAATCCTAATTCATAATGTCAGCAGAAATCCTCCAAAAGCATTTATTTTATATCGCTCACATTACGATCTGTGAGTTATTTGTTTGATTTTACTATGCTGTACCTACTACACTGCGCTTGCCATCCTGAGTCATAAGATGTTAAGTCTTATGGTGGCCATTAATTATGTTGACTACAATGCCCTTCAAACACGAATACAATAGTGCACGTATACTTGGCGGCAAATAAAGGCATATCGGTAATACTACAAACTTATAACTTGGCAGCATGGTTTTTGACCTTAGCCCGTTCCGTGTGGAACAAATTAAAAAAAAAATCTACTACTTCTACTAGTTCAGCAAAATAAAACCTGAAGCTTATATTAGACCGTGGGCCAGGTCAAAATTTCGTCAGTTATTTCCTCTCAAACGATAATTGGTGAGACGCATCAGATAAGTGTATTATAAAGCCACGTGAACGTCAGCTCCGGTTCCGTGGGGGCCATGAGCGGTGGTAGCCTTCCAAACACGTAGAAAAAAAATATATGTTCTGTAATTTCCTCCCAACTAAAAACTATTTTAAATTGTAGCTAACCTGATACCTTGAAGAAAAAATATAATCAGCTGACTGTAACTTGGGGCCTTATGCGTCAGTTGGTCGATCAAACATGTAAAAAAAAATTATAATCTCATTGAGAGGAAATCACTGAAATTATAATTTTTCTAAAATTGAAGATAAGTGATTATCAATTTATATTTTATACTCTCCGGAATATGAGGACATGGTCAGCAGAAGACTTTTCAGATTAACACAACCTACTGCAGGTACCGCCTTTGTCATGTGACAACTTGGAAGCAAGTGCAACGTACGTACGTAGGCACATGCCTGCGTCATACAAAGAACACACCCTCCAAGTCTTAGGTCTATACGATTAAAAGTTTAGGCTGTGCGTTTTACCATCAATCAGTCATTCAGGACAGAGCATTTTATATGTATAGATTGCTATTATAATGCTACAATTAATAAAATGTATCTGCTATCAGTAAGTCGAGGGAAACATTGTCAGCTGATGCATTAAAATATGTAATAGAAGCTCTCGCCTAACACCTACCTTATAACTTTCAAGGCATCATCTGATGGTTTTTGCCCCGGCATACAGCCAGCTGACATATATATTTATTCATAGTTGGGTATAAGCTATCATCAGGTAAATTTTTAGTTGAGAGGAAATCACTGAAACTATACTTTTTTTACATGCTTGATCGACCAGCTGACGCATAACGCCCCAAGTTACAGTCAGCTGATTATTTTTTTTCTTCAAGGTATCAGGTTAGCTACAATTTAAATGACTGAATATAATTATTTTTTTCTACATGTTTGGGAGGCTAGAACCGCAGCTGCCGTTCATGAGGCTTTATGATACACTTCTCTGATGCGTCTCACCAGTTCACCAGATATCGTTTGACAGGAACTTGGTCATGGAAATCTGTCACTGGCCCATGGACCATATTCTGCATGCAGAATAAATTGCAAGTTCTCGCGCAAGTCGTCAAATGGTGTTTACACATGCGAATCGCCAGAAGTCCTGAAGCTTCCAAATATTGGAGAAGTCAGCTATCCGTGACTGTTTACACAGCAAAAAGTAAAAAATGTGAGCCGTCACGGGACGCCGGGCAGATGTGGAACATCGACATTATTTTGTTAAAGTAATATGCAGAAAAGAACAGATTGTGATAGGAACTAAATATGTCATAATGATAAAATAAAATATTATTTTTACGGCACGTTTAACAGATCTTGGTGATGTCCAGTTTCAATAATAATATTTTGTGACCCCTGTGATGATTGTTGGGTTCTGAAATATTTATAAAAAATGTTATTAAAATATACAGAAAAATTTAAATTCAATATATTAGTAAACTCAAGAATTTTAGCTAGCTAATTCAATACATTACTAAAGGTCGTAAATTATAAATATCAATAATGAATGATTCACTATAAATTCCACTATGATTAGAAAAATTAATTAATTTTGCGCATGGCGACGCGTCGCCACACCGTACACACTACTGCATATAGACTGTATATATAGGTATACCACCATATAGCGTGGCGACACGTCGCCACAGTATTCGTTACCACGCCAGAAATCGGTTTTACGTGCGGCTATAGATGTTTCACATCAAAAATAACTTGCGCAACATAACTTCTGCAAGTTTTCTTGCTACTCTAAACCCCGCTTTCTACGTCTAATGCGAGAAGGGTAGGGAGTCTTCACTTATCATAGCGCAACAAGTTTCGTCCCTTAAAACCCGGGACGCGAGACAGTTAAAATTACAAAAAGCCCCGATACTGATGTTATCTATATATGAAGCGTCGAGTAAAATTTATTTTGTAATAAAATCAAATCCTTTCTGAAAGTACATCCAACGCTCTTTCATTTTTACGTGAGAACTATAAAAATTGAAAACGTGCATAAATAATCGGTAACTTTACTTACATATGAGTTTGTAACAGTATAAAGTACTTTATTCATATATCTTGTATTTACCTACCTACGCCTGAAAAGTCTGTGAGTCGTGGCCTACCTACTTATGAGTATAATAAATATATTTGTAATAGTCTTGAAAGTCTCGTTATTCCCGGGACCAGACAGAATCTCCATTTTTTCCCGGGACTCGTAAATATAACGAGACTGAAAGCCCTACTCAAGGGTAATAAACTATAATATTAGTGAAAGAATTTTCAAAATCGGTTCAGTAGTCCTGAGATTAGCGCGTTCAACCAAACAATTCCGTAGCGTCATAAAGAGTTACCCGACGAGACGTGACTCCAAACAAAATTGAGTTCGAAAGTTTTATAAGTAGTTATCCAAAAGAGTAGGTATGTGCCGTACATGAGGGAAAAGACCGGAATAACTAAATTAAGTTTAAGTGTTTTAAAATTTTAAATCTCACTTAAAAGTATTATATTTCTCATTAGAACCTATCTAATGACTGAGCACTTACAATGCAAATTATGCATAATAGAGTACCTATGCTTAATAATACAAAGAGTCAGAGGCGCTTTGATGTAGGATTCTTTGCGAATATTTTTCAAGTCAAGGCTTTATAAAGAAGTGCCTTTAAATAGAGCTCTATTTTATACAATACACATTCTACTTATTTAGAAATAGTCTTTGATATTATTATGTTTTAATTGAAATGTTGTTTTTTAAGTTCACACCAATAGTGGTGTCGTTTTTGCTATTGAATATTAAGGTACCTTTTCTATAGGAAAAGTAACATAACTGGATGGTACAGCAATAATAAGGTATATTATATATAGGTAGGTAGGAGGTACCGAAGTTTAATTGACTGCAGTAACATAATTGTATGAGTTACGATAGATACTGCTGTGTAAACAGCATCAAAGTTGCTAAGGAAATAGGGAGAAAATTTTATATATTAATATTTCAAATAAGTTGGGCGAGTAAGTAGTGAGGATATTGCACGCGCACTTCCTTCCTGTTGTTTGTCAGTTGTATCTGATTATGGTGGTATTAATATTATAAGGCTACATGGTCGCTGTATCATCTTAAAAATATGTATTTGAACTCAAAGTAATATAATGAAAAAAGGGTATTTTATTATTTGGTATCGCTTTGATCCTTCTCAGGGTTTCCCCACTTAAAATCATTGGTTTCTTAAGAAACCAATGATTTTAAGTCTTAAGAATTATTTAAAAAAAATCAATTTCCTTATTAAATAATGACTTAAGGTAGAAGTTATTCCACTGACCCCAACCTTGGGGAAAATCTCATACCACTAGCAATATTAATTGCACGCTTGTGTGCGTGTGGCAGAACGTCATTACGTGTGGCTTACGCCTACATCAATGAGTTTTATGAATAATTTATGATTCATTGCATTCACATTTCACACCAGTGATGCCAGACGTACCAATTTCCTGGTACATGTACCGTTTTTCAGGGTCTTGTACCATGTACCAATTAAAACCTGTGTTGGTACGCAAAAGTACCAACTTTCAACATCACTGACAGAATAATTTTTTTTTTCTTGTATCTAAGAATATATCAATTCTTGTTGCATAAATACATCATTGTTTGTTATAATAATTTTTTTTTTGTTAAATTCACTGAACACCATAAATTAGCAAGGACGTATAAGTGTATAAGTAGCTGTACTGGTTATAAATTCTCCTTTTGGGACCTAAAAAAAAAAAGAAGTCGCCGGAAAAATTGTATACTGAAATTGTATATTTTATAGCGTGTACCATCTTTTTTGGTCAAAATTTGGGGAAATACCAACTTTCAGTGACCTCTGTACCAGTATTACTGAGACACTATCTGGCATCCCTGTTTCACATTCGACTAGTGTTGGGTAGGACTCGACATAAAAAAGAGTTTGTAAAAGTAGCCTCTTTTTGCATTTAGCCAGTACAATGTCCCACTTCAAATAAGGCGAGGCGTAATGAAGCTTGGCGATACGTTTTAAGTAACGAGTACATATAAGACATATTTTCATTGAAGAATAACATACTATTGTATTTTGTAGCATACCTTTCGCTCTCTCTCTATCCCCGTCTTATAGTTTTACTGAGATAGATAGTGAGTAACACGATTTCGCGACAACCGCGACATGAAATTTAAAGTAGCACAACAAAAAATGTTGAGCCGCTCTTACATTTTGACGTCATGTACGGGACAACGGTACCGCCTCTTGTATGTTCTACCTAACACTACACTCGACAGTCTTTTGATATGAGGGCAATTTCAAAATTTTGTGTACCCTGCTATAAAATTCCGACTTTTTTTAAAATGTTTTTTTTTTTCAAATTTGGCCATGATGTAATGGGATATATTGTTTATTATAGAGAAATATAAAAAGGAATGCAGAATTAGAGGCATTTTCCAGATAATATCGAAACAAAACGGAATTTGTGGCGAGACTAGTTCCGGTGTGTGACAAGAATTACATTTTTTTTAAAGAAAATTATGGTATTAATAAGTCTTTTTAAAATTTATTTAGACTAGAAATACTTGTATTTAATTGATAAATCAAAGAAAATTGGCTTAATTTCAACGATTATCACGAAATTATTGTTTTTTATTCAGTTTTGTGACTCCGTTGCTTTTTACTTTATTATTTTTTTAATTTATTCTATAAAAATAATATAATATTTAATATGTATAGCTTTGTCGAAAAGTAATACATTAACTGAAAACATATTTGTGACCGTACGGATTTAAAAGGTAAAATCTCTTAAGATTTCATACATTTAACTCCATAAATTTGAAGGGACAGTGACAAAATGGAAGTTTTAAAAATCAAAGGCTGTGTACACATCTTTTAAAAGTTTCCCGAATAATACACAATATTAAACTTAATAAACAAATAACATCAAAAGATCATTTAAAGACTGTTAGTTCTACTTCTCAAATTCGTACTATTTAAGCTATAGGTATTATTAACTATGTACTTACAAAATAAAAACGAAGAATAGCGTCGATAAGAAATAAAACAATAATTTTAAATATTCTTATATTTTTATTATTCTCTTAGCTTCCTTACTTAAAATTAATTCCTCAATTTAAATGTCGTCAGCAGCAACTTCAATCTGTAAATTTAAAAAAAAATAAAAAGAATTTAGATTTTATGTAACTTTAGTATACACTAATTTGGTTAACTTAAAAATATTCGATGTGAACTAATTTTATGCATTCCAACCTATTGTGACTTGCCGTTCCCGTTATATGTGACCATAGAATAAGGCACAAATCGATGGTCACATAATGTTACCATCTTGTAGTTTTAAATTCTTTAAAAATTACTTATCGTACTTAGCACTATTAACTTTTTGATATCAAATACTATATAAACTTTATAATGTGTTAACAATAAAAATAATTATAGAAAAGTGATTTATAGCAGTTAAACTTGGTCACATATCTGAGCAAAGAAATGGAAACACAGAACACTTCAACAATGCGTCCGCGCTGGCATCCAATTTATTTGACAATGAAGGCAACCTGGTGTCTCTCGAGGAAGAACGGTAGATTGTTTTGCCATTTGAAGTCTAATAATTCCTTTTTTAGAAGAATTTTTGCAAAAAATGGCGGTCACAAAACGGAATGTTCCGGTTGGCTCAAAATTTTCGATTTTAAATAAGATTTATTTTTAATAGAAAATAGGTAAAAAAAAATATTGTTGATACTTTAAAATGATAAACTTGACTTTTAAGAATTAAATGTTATACTTATTAAACCACTCGCAACATTATTTTTTTTTATTTATCAATGATTGTCTCACAAGAAAGGAAGGAGACACGTAAATTTGATGGTTTTCAATGTTTTAAAACCTTCGTAAATGTTATATTTAGTAAAGTAACAACAAAACTATAATTTATATTCAATTATAAAGATATGTTTTTGTCGCTTAAATTAATTTATTCTGCTAGGAGTTATTCATTATAAAAAAAATAAATGAGCAAAGTCGAGGGACAAGGCTAAAACCGGGGGTACACATTTTTTTAAATTGCTCATGAAAGTTAGCTTGTATATCACCTCAATTTAAACGCGCCTACGATTTATTATGAATTTTAATGAAAGTGATTAAAAATAATAAAGGTGCGATTAACTTTACATATTATTTAGGCTTGATTCTTAAGTATTGATTAGTTTAAGCTAGCGTCATTCGTGAAATACGTTAAGAAATACAGAAAATGTATTATTTTTCTGATAAACTTTAAATAACCTAATTATTTTAATGTTAGGTATGTTATTAAAACTAATGGCGTAAGTACGCCTATTTTAAAGTTAAAATCTTCTCTGAAACTATTAGTCGCACTCATTGATGTACAACGACGGTTGTCAAGAGTATTGTATAGTTTTAGTTGATATAACAGTGTAACACACTCGGCTAAAGATATTTCTCGAACCTGCACTTACAGTTTATATACAACTCTTAAAGAATCACAAGAGTTAAAGAGAGTTAATGAATATTACTACTGTAACTGTTAAGAATGTTTTACATCTTTCATTAAAGATGTAATTCGACCGTTGGTCCTAAATTAATATTTTAATTATCGTCAACCTCTTTTACCGACTACCGAAACCGCAAAGGAAATGGAAAAGGTCCATAATAGCTCCAAAATTTGTCGGCTCAAGGCACCAAAAAAGGTTATTTTAAATAGGTACCTATGTGTCGCGCGTGCACAAGTCACCAAAAGTTTAAATTTGTAATAGATTTTAATTTAACGATTTTGGCGCCCCCATAAATGTGCCATCCCCTCTGTTCTACTAATCCCATACCTAATATTATTATTAGTTACTACACCTTTGCGTTTATCATTTCTTAAACGCTGGCAAGTATGAATTTGCTTTAAATTTTAAGTAAGTAGGCGTTATAAGTATTATTAAAACTGGAATGATTACTCCAGCTAAAAACATGCATACGCTATACACTAATGACTAAGGTCAAAATATGTAAGGGTTGTTTTTTGTAATGCTGCAAAAAAGGCGAAATTATTTGAATGTAATCAGTTATAATGGTACACGTATGAAGAGCATTTTCACCGCGCCCTAAGGATAATGCCCAGTATGAGTATTTTTTGTGTAATAGAATAAAATATTTCAGATATTCCATTTTTTAAAAGCACAGAGCGTTTGAAAGATCGAGGCCGTTGAGTATTGATGCTCGTATCGGTAGATTTCTTGGTGACGATATCTTTGTGAAGGTATTTCTGTAAAATCAGTGGTAGAACTGGTAGATCGATTTATTAAAAATCTAAACGTATAAGATTAAAATCGAAATATTTTTTATCAATCTAAATGACGAGAAAAGCATGGCTCTCACGTAATCTTAACCGCTATTCGTCTAAACTTACGGATTAAACGTACCTACCTCTTATTACTACGGATATGGTTATTCTCAATTTCTCGAATGGTTTATAGCGTGTTGAAATAGAGCAAGAGTTTAGGCTTTAGCTAATATTGTTATGCTTCAATAAAATATTGTTAATTAGGTAAAAGGTTTAGTTACCCTGTGGACTAATTGTATGAGCATTTTATTATGGAACCAAAACCCAACTCCTCAGCAATTTACGAAAGATATAGCGTGTTTTTGACTCATTAGGAGGGTCAATGAGTAGATGTTAAATAGATGAATGAGACCCCATGAAAGATAAATAATTTAAGAAGTTTAAAATAGGTCAACCCCGGCATAAAATACTGCCAAAAATTAAATAATAAAATATGTGTCTTGGCTTCTTATATACCTAGTAATCTTTGATCGAAGCTGCGCATCGTCGTATCGGACACCGTTAAGTAATAAAAAGGGAATAAGTCAGCGACTATAAGTATAATGAAATTACTTATTTAGCAGTAAAATAAAATATCTTAGTAAGTAAGAGTTTGGGTTATAAGTTTAAAATTATAATTACCTGTCACCAATTTGTTAACTAAATAATAATAGTAAAATTAAAATTTTACAGTTAAGTATAAGTAACTCATATTATTATAGCTAATTGTGTTAATTTTTTAACTATCTACTATAAAAATAGTTTTAAAAGCTATAGTATATACAAGTTGGTAATATACAGGTGTTCCAGACTGTTCTATATATTGTTCTTAATACAATTACTATTCCTCCATAAAAACAGCGAAGATTCATTACCAGTTTTTATAAAAAAAATTATCACAGTTAAAGCTTCGTGAATTATAGTCACTTTATAAGTATTTACAATTATCTGAACTCCATATAAATTATCCAAGCCTTGTTTGTATATAAAACAGTCTGAGACATATTAAAGCAAAACAGATGATGCACGGAATACATTTTGTACCAAACATTATATACTCTCTTTTGTACATGAAATATAGGATGTTGCTGGAAGAGGGTACAAAGACGCAATCACGTTGATAGTAAAGATGAATTTAGAACATTATGAATATTTCGGAGCATTACTGCTTGTGTTTTTCAATATAAAGTCGTTTTTATGAGAGTTCGGGTCCCAAAAATTCGCTGAATTGTAATCCTAACTACCGAAACAGTCACTTAGTGCATACACAGGTAGTTTGTTTGTATTTACTGACTATTCCCAGGGTTATTTTTTGAACTTGAATCCTGTTAATAAGCAGTTCGTTAGTCAGAAATAAATATGATAAAAAACAAAGGGGGTGATTGAAGAAGAGTAATGGAACACAAATTAGCGATTTTTGTAATTCTTTCCTGTCTGTTTTTCTGTTTGTTTGTTACTGCACATCTCCAAAATTACTCTACGGATTACGATGAAATTTGTAATAGATGAAATGTGTACAGGGGTAGATCATGTCCTGGATTAACACATAAGTCACGTTTAATGTCGGACAAATATAAAGCTTTTTCCCGGAAAAAAATATTTTCATGCGGGCGTAGCCGCAAGCAAAAGCTGGTGTTTAATACATCACATCTACTCTGACAGTATCTTAGAGCTACCAAAGTTTTTTACAAATAAATAAAGTATCCTACACAATATAAACTAGCATACTACGAATAGCAAGACGTAGCTATGCGTTATCAATTCACCATTTCTAAGGCGTAGCAAACACTCACGGGCCACGACAACATTTGTGTCGTCAATAATGTTCCGGGGCGTAACCGAGGATTTGCCGAGGGCGGATACTTTATATAAGTGGGGAGGGGCAAAATTACGTAAACCAAAGTACACGCTGAAAATATTAGTTACAGTGACCCACATCCGGTGAGGGATATAGAAGGGGAAGTTTAAAGTTCCTCCTGCGGCCAACCGCTGTACATCGGAGATAATTCGCCTCAGCAGTAAGAGATAAACACATATGATGTTACCATAGTACGGTCTACGTCTGGAAACCTTTGTTTATCTACAATAGAATTGTCAAATTGTTTTTTTTTAAGTCAGCGGCGGCTACCGACCTTTGTATAAGCTGTTGCATAGTTGAAGGTCAATTGGCTTTGAGGTGGTTTCAGGAGCTCCCTCACGGTATCCCCTGCCTGTTGGAAAAGGCAATCAAAAGGTTATAAGACGCCGAAGTCTATTAGTGCGCGGGACTTCTGAAAGAAAACCACATTCTATATTACATCCGGGCCGCTAGCCAGCATCATGTATGTAGATACCTACTGATTATTACGCATATATATGCTACTAGCTTTTGCCCGCGGCTCCGCCCGCTTTAAAAAGTTTTTCCGGGATAAAAAGTAGCCTATGTGTTAATCCAGGATATGTTCTACCCGTGTGCCAAATTTCATCGAAATCCGTTCAGTAGTTTGTGCGTGAAAGAGTAACAAACATCCATACATCCAAACATGCATACATTCTTACAAACTTTCGCCTTTATAATATTGTTAGGATGAAATGTGGTACTGGAGGCGCATGCTAAGAATTAAATGGACTGCTCGCTGCACTAACGGATCTATCCTGAAAGAGCTTCGCAAACTTTCGTCTATTGTGCAAATGCGAATTCCAAGACGTTTGGGCATGTCATCCGAAATGAAAGTTCTCTGGAAAGATTAGTGGTAGGGTAGAGTGGGTACGGTTGAAACGGTGGACGGTTGAAACAAAGCGAATATCTCGAGAACCGTGCGTGACGAGGGGGGTACAAGGAGAAAAAGAAGCGGGGGACAAGTCGAAATACGAATTATAGTGTTGCGTTGCTCCTCGGTCGCTGTACTTGTGTATAGGAGGCCCCATTGTGTTTTTTGACGGAAAGTAAGTATTTTTGGTCGTACACTTTT
The DNA here is from genome assembly GCA_949316025.1 of Lapara coniferarum. NCBI lineage: Eukaryota > Metazoa > Arthropoda > Insecta > Lepidoptera > Sphingidae > Lapara > Lapara coniferarum. The sequence continues at coordinate 22,064,275 of OX438933.1, read as the reverse complement.
GCAATTATTATTGCTTTGATCAAAGTTAAACTATTGAGAGTTTTTTATCGTTTCAATTGAAGATCGTAGAATATGACAGTATGATTAGGTTTAATTCAAATTTATTATCTTTCTTACTGTGAGCCGTTATATACCTAGAAGGGGGGTTGGGGACAATTGAAACATTATTTTTGGGTACGGTTGAAACGGTATATTTATTTCATTTTCTTGATTTTTGGATGGCAAAGGTACGCAAAAGAACGACTGCGAGAGGTCAGGCTGATTTATCAATGTATAAACAAGCCTATGAAGATGTGAAAGCGGGATCTTTGTTAAGAACAGCGGCAGAAAAAAATGGTCTGAACCACTGTTGTCAGTTGAGGTATCAATATACCTAGTTACGAAAAGATTAGATGGAGAAAAAACTAAACGAAATGCTAAAAACAGGAAAAAAAAATACGCGGAATGAATCATCATTATCAGAAAAGGAGTGCTACTGCTTTGTTTGTATGTCAGCATATTCAGAAAGCAGACCGAACCAAAAATGGATACAATGCTCAGGATGTAAACGGTGGCTGCATGAAGAGTGCACAGACGGTGTCTTAGTTATGTTTGCTACAATTGTGATACCGAACGATCTCGTAACCGCTTAAGTATTTTTGTTTAAATTATTGTTTTTATAGAAATAATAAGTTTTTAGTTTTTTCCAAATATATAATATGGTTATAGCGGAAGTGTTAATTTTTTTTAATCTCAACAAAAATTATTGTTGATTTGTTTTGTCATTTGTTTATCTATGAGTACATTAAAATGTAGATGTTTATAGTAATGTTTGAAGTTTTTCTTAACTGGAGTCCTATAATCTAGTTATTAGTTAATGCTGTTGATTTTAAAGACGATATAATAGATATAATAGCAAGTAGAATACAAATATTACGGAAAATAATCGTCACCAACACCTATTTATTACGTAGTTTATGTTATACTTAATATAAACCGTTGAAGGCGGAATTTCCGTGCTTTCCGGCGTTTTTGCCATACCTATTATTGGAATCAAATTTGACAGCTCATATGATAGGACCCTTTCATTGAATTTTGTCCGTGGTGCTTTACAACTGGCTTTTCTAGTTGTAAACGTCTCTAAACTTGAGGTTAGAATACCTCCTTAGTTCATTATTTTTGTCTTCCGCTTTGCTATGGAGGGAAGTGGATAATTAATATTTCCAACTCCTCCCTATCTTTCTTTTTTATTAATTTCGTTGCGGGTTACAGACATATTAGTGTTCTCTGAGACTCGCCGAGCTTCACCGCTAGGTGTCATAAAATGCGTGCCACTGCTGATCCTGGCTTACAGGAGTTGCAGCGGCGGCTGTGAGGGCGGGATAGTCTAAAAGAAAACCGTTGAAGGCATATTAAAAATAATTTTACACTACAGTATATATTGTGTTTCACTCGACCCCAGGCACTGTATCAACCGACGCTGGCATGGGGTTGCCAACCATCTTACAATAAACCGTGACTGAAAACAGGCGAGGGGCACAGCCGTTGCAGGTAGTTTTTTTTTCTAGCAAATCCTCGGGCTTATTGTACACAGCGACACCGATCACGTTCGTGCTGCATTACCAGCGAAGAGTATTAAAGCGTGGCCCGTGTAGCAGGTCATCATCCCAATCCTTTGATGGCCTACATTCACATACATTTTAATTAACACGCAATGTTCAGTAACGAATAGATATAATATTCAATGTGAACAAAATATTTCGCCGAATCAAATTTATATGCAGACGAATTTTGTAATGCACCAAACAATTTTTTTCCGCTCTCTTTTTGTTATTGGTTTTAGAAAGAAAATCTTTTACCTACGCGGTCGTTCTCAGAAAACGCACTATGTAATTATTATTATTCATTTGTTATCCAATTATCATAATATATTACCCATTATACATTTCTGTGGATTATAGACCGGACTGCCGGACAAGCGTGGGAAAGACTTCAATAAAATAAAAAGGCGCTTTTTTAAGCATTAGGGACGGCCGTTAGCTTCTTCTGACTTGTGTCATCGCTTAGGTAGCTAGTGTAAGGCGGGTAGATTAGCTAGGTTAAGATCTGTACTGTCCTCACCGGTGAGGATCGCGACGAGTGCCTTCCATTAATTTTAATAAAAAATATTTTTTTTATCTCTTTCCTGCTAGCCCGAGCTTGGTTTCTTTATACGTATTTTTAATTGATTTTTCTTCCTTTAAAAGTGTTTGTAGTTATATAAGTGACTATTTGTAATAATAATTATTATTAATTGAATGTATCTTGACATATTATAAGTGCAACTATGTTCGCCTACGTGATGAATAAAGTATTTTATTTTATTTATTTTGTGTCTAGTTGTCTTCCGCAACCGACACTGCCTAATACAACCCGTCTGCTATTCGGGTTCAGTAGCCCCCGCGCACCGAATGACACTGGCGCCCATCAGAGAGCTTGCAATAGTGTGCTAAGAGAAAACACTAATATAAACTAGAAGCGGATATTGGTCAGATTAATTTATTCTAACTCCTAAAACAATGTTAGGCACCGACTCCAAAAAACTGGCACCATTTTGGAGTTATACGAAATCTAACGCGATGGGAAATTCCAAAGTTAGTCCACAATTGACGGTGAAATCCGTGAACATAAGTAGGTACATAAAAAAAATCATCTAGTCGAACATTAGCACCCTCATCTGAAGTTTTAAAAACCATAATAAACATAATTGAATTCAATAAACAGTTTCTAAAAATATGTGAACGTCAACAACATGTGGGTAAAGCCACGAAAAATAAAATTGTTCAATAACACACTTGAAACTGTAACCAAACTCACCACAACTAGGAACAAACTGCAGAAATTCCAAAGATTAGCTTGTACAGCTATAACGGCCTGCATGACAACAACACCCACAGTAGCACTAGAGGTACTGCTGGGGCTACCACCCTTGGATATTTTTATCCGACAGGAGACGGCCTCAGCGGCTATCAGACTAAATACACTAAAGCTCTGGGGTTCAACGAAAGGGGATCACAACGATATCCTTGAGGAGGCTATAAACTACGAATCACTGATATCCGCCCCCAACGACAGAGTGCCCCAACAGCATATCTTCAACAATAGCTACAATGTCCAGCTTGTTGAAGAACCACATGACTGGTCTGGAACACACGAACTGCGTATATACACCGATGGCTCAAATACCAGGACAGGATCGGGAGCAGGAGTGTTCTCACTGGGTATCAACATTAATTTATCAGTGGCCTTAGGCGAGCACAGCTCCATATACCAATGCGAATGTATCGCCATCACACAGGCTGCCAACGCAGTGAACAAGCGGGGTCTAACAGACCATAAGATACGCATAGTGTCAGACAGTGCTGGGGTACTATGAGCCCCTGACAGTGGAACTATCCAATCTGGGCTCATACTAGAGTGCCACCTGGCATTTTAGTGTATAAGCAGGACTAACTCCGTTAATCTACAATTGATTAAAGGGCACAGTGGCTCTCTAGGTAACGACGCGGCAGACGAGCTAGCTAAAACGGGTCATACCAAGCGGTATTTGGACCCATTCTAATAGTACTACTACCTTTTTATCAGTTAAGATCATGGCTACGCCGCAGAACACAAGAACGACACGCGGATCAATGGGCAAGTAGTAGTGCATGTAGACAGTCCCGGGAAACAGTGCCACCCAGCCACACCTGGACCGACGTCTGACGAGACGCCTTTTGTCTCTAGACAGGGCCTCTCTACGCACAATGGTGGGTATGATCACCGGACACTGCTCATTAAACAAGCATTTATATGTTTGTCCCCTACAGAGGGACTGACTGTCGACACAACGGGCTGAAATCCTCGGTACACCGGGGTTACTCCGAGAAGCCTGTGAAGCAACCAGGTAGATCCTGCGGTTCTGGAAGGAGTTGAGCTGGCTAGACTGCTAGCTAGCATCACGCTCAACGGCCTGACTTTCTACGGGCTAAGTGGGGAAAAGGAGCCCCACAACAGTAATAGTAACAGTAACTGTCGCTCTTTACATAGGTACTCATAATACAAAACAAACAAACGCATTCACACATATAGCTGTTCTCTAGGACCTCTCTTGTCTCAAAGGCAGATACGTACCGCTAAGCGGCCGAGGTCATTAGTACGTATATTTCAACTATTTTTCAATGTTTTTTATGGCATTGAATGACGAGGCGAGCATGCCGTTTGCCTGATGGTAAGCAATACGACCACCCAAAAACAGTAGCAACACCATCCAGCACCTTGAGTTACAAAGTACTGTGTGGCATTACACTGCGCTCGTCATTCTGAGACATAAGATGTTAAGTCTCATTATGTCCAGTAGTTACACTGGCTTACAATGCCCTTTAAACCGAAACACAACAGTGCATGCACACTGCTGCATGGCGGTAGAATATAGACATTGTGGTGGTACCCACCCAGACTTACTCGTACATAGGAGAGACCTACCACCAGTTAAAATGTGAACTAGCCTTAACGTATCCTCAAAGTTAAATAAATGGTTGGACGGACTATAGGTGTATATATACGGCTAATTCGTGCTTAATAAAAATATGTAAATAATTAAGGAAAAGTAATTATGGGAAATTACAATAAATAAATTAACTATTAAGGGTACCAAATTTCATATAAGTATCTTAAGTAATATAAAAGTTATCACGTTTCTTTTTTTTAATGCATTGAATGACGAGACGAGCATGCCGTTCGCCTGATGGTAACCGATACGACCACCCATAAACTAACGAACACCATCCAGCACCTTGAGTTACAAAGTACTGTGTGGCATTCCACAGCGCTCGTCATCCTGAAATACAAGATGACGTTTTTTCCTTTATAATATGCCTCTCCTGTAAAGTACACTTTTATGAGTTACCTTAGCATAAATTGGTATCGAAATATTATATTTTAAAACATTTTGTAGTTGCCTGAAAATATTGATTAATTGTCTGGTTTTCCAATCATTACCTTAAATGGGAGCTCTTCATACGACAACCCTCTCTACTACCTCACGGACCGCATTATTTGAACACCTAAGCAGTTACTACATCGACCTGATGAAACTAAGCGATTGGTACTAGTACAAGATGATATCAAGCCAGTATCTGAAGCGGCCGTTTTGTGAAAGTATATGTATCCCGGTCTCGTCAAGAGATTCTGATTGAACAAATCGTATACGACTGCCATACCTTGTGTCATAGTTTTGTAAACAATATCATCATCGGCATAACATAATATAATTTCAGACTTGTTCAGTATATAACAAAAAGATATTGCTCCAAGAACACTCAAAGAATATGTCTGCGCTAATAATAGTAATAATCGCTAGCTATAGTACACTCCTCATGTCAAGTAGCTTTGAACGATTCCAAGGTTATACACTTCTGATTCCACAATAAGTATTTTAGATTTTTTTAGTAATATTGAAATAGAGACGGTATCAAAACAGTTAGATAGGTTTAATAAGACTTCAAAACATGAGTTCCCCTGGTCATGATAACTTGAAACTCGATTAGACTAAATAATTTTCAGTTGATTTATTAGTTCAATATATTTTAGTTACTTTTTTAGATTCAAGACGTACATTCGCTAAAGACTTGTACATACTTTCCTTCTTGTCTCTATACGGCGATTAAATAGACGGTAACAATAGATGTGGAGCGATCGAGAGTGTGGTCCAGAGGGATAAGGAGGAGCCAAACGATCGAGCTCATTGGCGCACGGGAGCCCCTTAAACACTATCGCCGTCAACTAGCTAACTAAGCAAAAAAGACACGAAGTGACAAATAAATTCTAACTTATAATATAATAATAATAATACCAGCCCTGTATTAAACACTGTCTCACTGCTGGGCACGGGCCTCCTCTACTACTGAGAGGGTTTAGGCCTTAGTCCACCACGCTGGCCTAGTGCGGGTTGGTAGACTTTACATACCTTCGAAATTCTTATAAAGAACTTCTTAGGTATGCAGGTTTCCTCACGATGTTTTCCTTCACCGTTAAAGCGAACGATAATTGATAAACAATACACACGTAACTTTGAAATGTTAGAGGTGTGTGCCTTGGGTTTTGAACCTCCGGACATTGTCTCAGCAGACCGGTGCATTCCCAACTATGCTATCGTCCACGTCAAATTGTAACTTAGTTTTTTCATTTTCGATTCTAGGATATTAAGTATTCTCGGTGGATATTCCACACAATTATAGGCACCTGTCTCCCTAGCGGTAGATTTTTTATAAATTCCCTCCTGAGCTGTACGTTACTTGAATGATAATCTCTGTCATGCAGGACTATGCCTTTCATACAACTACGAGAATCATTCAAATAGTATCATCATCCAGCTTATTATTTTCCAATGAAGGCAGTAATAGACTGAAGAATGTAAATATTTTCTCCAGGAAACTTAGGGTAACTGGTTTCTACTTTATTATCCTGAAGAATGTTATAACATAATCATGACTTGCAACGTAAGCGGTACGGAAAGTGTAATAAATCTGGAAAATCCCTACAGGAACGTTATAATTTTAGTCTGAATATGTTCCATAAAATGCGCGTAGTTCTGTATTTTCCACGTGATATATACAATAGCGTTATTCAATAAAAAAGTATTTGATCGGAACGCTAGAATCAGTATACTATTTTTCATCCCATTGTAGAGCTAACCCGTGCTTAACTGTAGAATCGAGACTAGCGGCAGCGTGTCAAGCCAAGCAAAAAAAAAAGTCGAAGCTGCCTAGTGTAGTTTCACCCGAACCATTTGGAGCGACTTTTGACGCCTCTATAACTCAAAATATATTTAACGTAAATACCTGAGATTTGGTTTATGTATTAAACCCCCTCAATTTAACTAGAATCCCAAATTTCATTAATATAGCTCAAACGGTCATTGAGATACTAACATCTAAAAATCGGCATTTTTATCACTGACTGACATATAGATCAAAAACCTAACCCACTTCCAGATGACCAAGAAAGTTGAAATTTGGTGTCCAGATAGGATAGTTATGTATACAAAGGAAAAAATCTGAAAATAGTGTATTTTTAAGATTTGAAACATTTTCCCAGCAATCGAAAAATCTGCATACTATCTATAAATTATCTTTAGAATAATGGACGTTTAGGCGTACACGTCCATTGATGCTTTATTTTAATTTAAATACTATTTACCTTGATCCATTAATTACGTTTCCTCTGTATTAGGGCACCACTTTTGCTTGAATATTTCTATAAATTTTCCGACTTTAGACAGAGCTGTTGTGGGATACGGCGGTAGGTTCATATAGATACATTATAGGCATCAGTAACTGGTGCCCACTCTTCAGTCTTTTATATTATACTAGCTTTTGCCCACGGCTTCGCCCGCGTTAATAAGTTTTTCCGGGCTAAAAGTACATAAAAACCTTCCCGTTGAATCACTCTATGACTATGACGTTGATACAACTCTTAACAAATAATGCATTAATTTCGACCAAATTTGATTACCATAAAAACGGTTCTAGTGAGTTAATCTTAAAAGATAGACATACACTGTCGCGAACATTTTTTTAGATCATTTCAAGAGGAATAATTCTTTCATACATATATTTTTGGTACCTTGAACCGTTTTCGCAGCGCACGCAATGGAAGCCCTCAAGGATGAATAATTTCCCCCGTTTTTTTCACATTTTCCATTATTTCTTCGCTCCTAATAGTTGCATCGTGATGTTATATAGCCTAAAGCCTTCCTCGATAAATGGTCTATTCAACACAAAAGGAATTTTTCAATTCGAACCAGTAGTTCCTGAGATTAGCGCGTTCAAACAAACAAACAAACAAACAAACTCTTCAGCTTTATAATATTAAGTATAGATATTTACTTCTGTTTCGAGCTCAAATTAAAAATTTATGATTTCTACAATGTTTATTTACATCTTAAGACGTTTATTATTTTGACATGAGATGACATTGGACGTTCTATCATAATATTTGCGAATCATAGAGTTTAAGTAATTATTAAATAGAGGTTTTTATACCAAGAGCACTTCATCGCGTGCACATAGCAGAACGATGAAGCGGTTTACGGCTTTTAATACATTGTTTATTGTCTTTCTAAAATAAGTAACTTCATAAATATTGCGCACAGGTAACTTCTTACGTAACTGTTTTAATTACTTAACTCAATATTTTAATAAATAATATCTTTACAAAAAGTAATGATATCCCATCAAAAACATAAATGTGAAATGTGAAAGCCAAGTCTAATATTAAGAATATGCGTGCTGGTCGACTTCACGGACAAAAGAATTGAAATCTTATACTACTAACAGACGATTAGATTTGGTATCATCATACCAATTCGTCACGCGGTACAGTCTTCACGCCACACGATCGAACCGTACCATGCGATGTCCAGTTGTATCCAACCAAGTTTGATGGACAAGCCATCGAACCAGCCGTACCAACAATAATAATAATAATGTCCATCGAACCGTGCCCCACACGATGCGATATGGTTCGATGGCATACCATTTTAATGGTTCGGCTGTACCAAATCGTATCGTATGTGCCCACTTTGAATGGTTGCCAAGCCTTGTAGATAATCCTGATAACTTAGTATAAATTTAAGCTCAAGATTTGTCTTGGCTAGTTTTATCAGAAAATATTTTTTTCGGAGAGTAAGATATGTTGACTTAAAAATAAAAACAGATGATGTTGATATGAAAACAGTAACATAAAGATAAGTTTATTAGCCAAATATAAGAAAAATTGTATGTGAAGACTAGCCAAGTCAAATGTTGAGCTTAAATTTATACTAAGTTATCAGGATTATCTACAAGGCTTGGCAACCATTCAAAGTGGGCACATACGATGCGATTTGGTACAGCCGAACCATTAAAATGGTATGCCATCGAACCATATCGCATCGTGTGGGGTACGGTTCGATGGACATTATTATTATTATTGTTGGTACGACTGGTTCGATGGCTTGTCCATCAAACTTGGTTGGATACAACTGGACATCGCATGGTACGGTTCGATCGTGTGGCGTGAAGACTGTACCGCGTGACGAATTGGTACGATGATACCAAATCTAATCGTCTGTTAGTAGTATAAGATTTCAATTCTTTTGTCCGTGAAGTCGACCAGCACGCATATTCTTAATATTAGACTTGGCTTTCACATTTCACATTTATGTTTTTGATGGGATAGTGTATTACAGGATTTGTCAGAAACGCGTAAAGATATCAATTTAAAATGTATATCAAATACTCGAGTCTACTTCAGCTATGAAGAAATCAAACTTGTAAGTCAACGCAATCAAAAAATATGAACGATTATGTTGCATATTTTCGCATGTTTTGCGATTTCGCAAGGGAACGTTGTCCGGCAATTTTTTTTTTGGTTTTATTATCATTAAAACTACACCTTGGCCCAATTAAACGAGCCCTAAAAAACGTTTTATAAAGACGTTTTATCAATTTCCGTTTGATGAACGTTTCCTTAACATCGACGCCACAATTGAGGGATGAAGTCTCAACTCCGAATTGCAAATATAAGACGTCGCGTCGCGACTACGCCGCGCCGTAGCGCGTAGGCAATATGCATGTCCATAAATGTTACATCTGATTTAGATACTTACTTGCCGAGTACAGATGAATAGTCTCAAATATAAGTGTGTAAACAGCTTATTAGGGTGTATTCGTAACTCATAATTAGTAATTTTATCGTTGCACGAAATATTTGCAGAGTTATTCACCAATTGTTTAAATGAGGCATAAGAAACTAGCGCCTTTCGTAATCACTAATATAACGAATGCAGCCAATAACAAAATTACTTCATAGCATATAATCAGACATATTATGTATGTAGACATATAAATATACACAAGCCGGTATTAATGTAAATTTTCCGTCGATGTATTTTTGGATTTGGAATCCCAACTCCCACGCGCATTACAGACATGCATCAAGTTATTCCGTTCTATGCAATCGTATTACAAGAGCGTTTTATTATAGTATTAGAAAACATAGAATACTTCAATTCAGAGGGCCTTAAAATTTCATTCTCCTAAGTCTATAATAAATAAATAATACCAGCCCTGTATTATATACTGCCCACTGATGAGCACGGGCCTCCTCTACTGAGGAGGTTTAGGCCTTAGTCCCCCACGCTGGCCTAGTGCGGGTTGGTAGACTTCACATACCTTCGAAATTCTTATAAGGAACTTCTTAGGTATGCAGGTTTCCACACGATGTTTTCCTTCACCGTTAAAGCGAACGATAATTGATAAACAATACACACGTAACTTCGAAAATTCAGAGGTGTGTGCCTTGGGTTTCGAACCTCCGGACATTGTCTCGGCAGACCGTTCCATTCCCAATTGCTTAATTGGGAATGGAACGGTCTGCCGATAGCCTTATCGTCCACTTCTTAAGTCTAGTTTAATAAAATTTAAAATGTAAAAAAATCTAGAGAGTATTTTTTTTCCAACACGTTGCAAAGTAATTTATTGAAAAGTCGTGAAAACCAAAATAAAATAAATCATTTATAAAACAAGCGTAATGCGCATTGTAGACCGAAAACTAAACTAGGCTAGCTTAGCTTAGCTCACAAGGCTGAGAAAATGACACATGACATAGTAAATATAGTTTGCGATCAAATACAAGTATGACACACTGTGCATTGAGTATGAAAAAATGTCTACAATCCGCGTTACTGTTAATTGAAAGTTATGGCGTATGTGTTTTTGTAGTAACTCTACCGCACAGTATAATATAACCACTTATCTATATATATAAAATGCTTTGACCTGAATGGCTGACTCCCTCAGTCAGCCATTCAGGTCAAAACATTTTATCAACGCACAACCTAAGCCGCTGATCGTAGAGACCTGAAACTTGGAGGGTGTATTCTTTGTATGACGCAGGCATCTGTTTTCAGAAAATCCTATCTTATCAGAATAAGATAGGATTTTCTGAAATTCTGTCCATAAGGGGATGAAAAAGTGGGGCAAAGTTTGTATGGGACAACGTTATTCCTTGGTCTAATCTACTTCAACACACACACTCACAATTTATTTATTTAATCTACTTCAAAGCACCTCATCATTGCAGCCGTAACGTATTACAACTACGCCGCCGCGCCGTGGCAGACGTAATTTAATCTAATAAAAATAAAAGATAATTGTTAACAACTTGACTTCGACAAACAAAACCAAAAACGGTAGTCTGAGTCCGGGAAGATGGACTGAGTGATGATGCGCTGCTGGATAATGTAGGAATGCCCATGCTACGTTATCAACTCAAGTTGAATTTATACATAAACTTGGCGATGTTCGCGCCTCCATCTGCATGAAAGTTTTCCAGGATAAAAATATTTTCCCGGGATAAAAGTAGCCTATAGCACTCAGGAGTAATGTAGCTTCCTATTAGTGAAAGAATTTTCAAAATCAGTTTAGTAGTGTTCGACCAAACAAACTGTTCTGCTTTATAATATTAGTATAGATTTGAAACATTTTTTTTATTGCGTGGAATGGCGAGACGAGCATGCCGTTCGCGTGATGGTAAGCGATACGACCACCCATAAACAGTAGCAACACCATTCAGCACCTTGTTACCAAGTACTGTGTGGCATTCCACTGCGTTCGCCATCCTGAGACATAAGATGTTAAATCTCATTATGTTCAGTAGTTACACTGGCTACAATGTCCTTCAAACCGAAACACAACAGTGTATGCACACTGCTGCTTGGTGGTCGAAATAGACATTGCGGTGGTACCCACCCAGACGGAGTCTTACATATGACGCACCTACCACCAATAAATCTATTGAGAAATGATTTTGTCTAAATAGGTATCATATTATATTGTACAGAATTCACTATAAAGACGACGATTTAATCCTACTTAACTTATTAATAGAAAATCAACCGTCATAAATATAATTTATTGATAAGAAAATGTAACCATTGACGACCCACACAATTTTATATTCTTAAAAAAAACATTTCACGAACAAAGCATGTAAACAAAAATATATTGATTAAATGTATTTTGATAACCCAACCATTTATAAGCTTATGTATTAATACTTATTTAGTGGGACAAAATTAATAATAATAATAATAATAATAATAATAATTCATTTATTTAAACTAATACGATTTTTACAGTACTAAACTGATCTATGATAGCCACACTAGGCGCAGCCTGTATCGTGGCGACCATTACAAATATTGGTTATATCCGAGAGGACTGTACTGTTATTAAGACAATCATAATATTAAGATAAACTGTTACATTACAATCAGGTATAACAATTTTACATTACAGCAATGGAATGTTACCAACTTAACAATATAAAACATAACTTAATTATTTTAATGACGTGTGTGTGTGTGTGTGTGTGTGTGTGTGTGTGTGTATGTGTGTGTGTGTGTGTGTGTGTGTGTGTGTGTGTGTGTGTGTGTGTGTGTGTGTGTGTGTGTGTGCGTGAGGGGGTGGGGGTACATTATTGAAGTACTTTCAGCAAATTTTCTGAATCATTATAACTTAAGTTTGAAATATATTCTTTAAGCTTAATTTTGGCCTGCCCAACCGTCTTGTTTTTGATATCACATGTTTTAATTATACTGTTATATAAGTGGGGAAAAAGGAAGTTTTGGAAACGACGAGCAAAATTGGTTTTCACTGTGGGAACTGGTATTCTAAAGATTCTACGATTTAACATATTTTTATATTCAGTACACTTATGAACTTTTTTATGCGTGGAAATACATGCATTGAGGATATACAGCTGGCGCACACTTAATTGTTGGGACTCTTTATGCAGTTGAGATGTGGGGAATTTTACTGGTTTATTTAAAATGACCTTAAGTACGGACCTCTGGGATCTTTCCAGACTTATGAGAGTGGAAGAGGCGGCGCCGCCCCAAGCCTTTATACAATATGTTATGATTGATTGGCAGAGACTGAGGTAAATCAAAAAGAGCAGATCCCTGTTTGCCACTTTCCTGATGGTTCTGAAAACATACGATAGTTTTCTAACCCTTGCTGAGAGGGCTGTAATGTGCTCCTTGAATGAAAGTTTGTCGTCTAGCAATACACCAAGGTATTTCAGGGACTGCTTTCTCTGAATTCCTCTGCAATTGCAACTATTTATGTTTTCATGTACTACGTGATAGCCACATGAGTGTACAATAATATCAGAGCTAATATGCGGAGACGATGCTAGAGTTTTATGAAAACACAAGAAATTTGTTTTGTCTCTGTTCAACGTGAGCAAGTTTACATTAAGCCAATGAGCAATTGCTGCCATCCCCTTTTCTGCAGTTTTAAAGCAGCGACTCCAGTCCATGTCATTAAAAATAATAGCCGTGTCATCTGCATAACTGCTGCATGCTGCTGGATTGCAGCACCCATCGGATGAGCGTAGCACTGCGTCGTAGCGGTTCTCTACGTCGTAGAATCTACGACCTACGTTACAATGGGGAAAATAATAACATATTCTCACATTTCGATGCAAAGACATAATATAAATAATTTTACATTAGAAGATATAATATTATAGAGCCAAGTTTAATTTTTCTTTTATTATGCAATAAGAATTTGACCCGTAACAGGAGCTAAAAGTTATCTTCTTCATCATAATCAACCCCAGGTTTACTGTTGAAAATAGGACTGTACTAAACATTTCTTAACTAACTTTTAGAAGTAGCCTGCATCCAGCATCTTTCTGGGACCTTTATCAAGTCATCGGTCCTCCTTGCATCCATCTGCCATCAAGTCTGCGAAGTGTCCTGTCCAATACTACTTTAGCTCGTTAAAACGGCAACTTTCTTTATTCTACGGATCTTCTTGTTTGATCGTATAGAGAAGCGCAGAGTATAGCTCTTTCCATATCTCGTTGAGTGATAATGGACTGTCATAGGCGGCCCATAGTCAGAGGCCACGTCTCAGAGCCATATGTCCTCACTAGTAAATGTTAATAGACATTGATAAAATACTTTTGTCATCAGGCTCTAGAATATTTTAGAAAAGAAGACTTTGCCTAGTTTGCCGACAGCCGCCCAACGGAGCTGGATTCGACGATATATCTCTCTCAAAGTCGTACCTATCTAATTTAACCACTTGTTCAATATTATTCGTCGACAACTTCGAGAGTTGAGTTTCCAACAGTAATTGGGATAGGCACAACATGAAGATTTCACAGTATTTTGAACTTGTTCATGTCCATTTTAAGGCCAACCAGTTGGAGAACTCGGCATAGCGTTAGAGTCTTCCAGCAATTCTACAAGGACAACAATGTCGACGGCAAATCGAAAGTAGGTGGTGTATTCGCTTTTGATGTTGATGCCGAATACTTTTCAATCCAAGAGCTTGAAATTATCTTTCAGCGCGGCAGTGAACAGTTATATTATTAAATAACTTTACGTACTCATCCGAGTAATGTAGAAATGCTTCTGTGCTGTCTAAGCACTTACTTTTATGTTGGTAACATTCTCACGTAGTGTTATATTCTCTTTGCTAACATTGCAATTTTTGTATTAATAACTTTGGCTATTTAACCAATACTCAATGGTTATTAAAGGTTTTTAAACTTACGTCACAAACTTATATACATGTATATGGGACACAGACTAGTATGGTATATATAATTATTATTGCCCTTACAAGATAAAACATTAAAAGTGGAAGCCCTAAAACTAATAAAGAATTTTAAAGAATCTTGCATTCGATTTAGATGATACCAGTCTAGGTCCCGGGCAAAGCTGCCATAAAATTACTCAGCGCTCTAGATAGCTATTGAGTTGTTTATTTCCTAGAAATATGAAATATATGGGTTTCCTGTTAATTCGCCCCGGGTCTGCGAGTCGGTACAGCGCAGGCCCCGTGCTAGCGCTGCACCGAGCCGCCGCACCGCGCGTCTCTGCTCGCTGCCTTTCGGTGTCATTCGGCTAGCCTCAGCCTCCAGGGACAGTCGCTTGTCTGATCTTGAATCTTAGGACGTCGTATTTCCCCTAATCAGTTCGAAAGTTTTCTAAATCGCAGGAAAATTTAAAAAGAATGATTGAATGACAACATTCGGAGAGCCGATCCTATGTAGCGTTGTAAGTATAATATGATGTATTTTCTCAAACTTTTAGGCATTTTCAATTAATTTTGGCGATAAATGTAATTATTGCGCTGCGCGATTGTGATAAAGTTTTTTTGGCTTTATTTAATATAATATTTGCGAATTGATTTTGAGTTATTTTTTTAATATTTTATGCGTAAAATATTTATATCTGTTTTACATTTTGTAAAATATGAACAACGCGAAATGTTTGTGCCCTAATTGTACCTATCGTCTAAATATTAACTATATGTATGTTCATAAAAATTATAATCATTTGAAAATATTTTATTGTTTTTCAAAGATTTAGAATAACTAGCAATATTTTTTAATGCTTTATATAAAAAAAAAGAGGTAGAAAATGTCGTGCATAAAGTACAAGTACGTGTAAGTGAAAATAATTTAATATTAAATCATAAGTCATTAACTGAACAATAATAATAATATAATGTAAGTGAAAAAATATTTTTAGATGCTGGTGATCTAAATATTTAATGGGCTTATTTTTCTAAAAAATATGCCACATACAAGATAAATATTGTAGATGCATGACTAAAATATAATGACAATGTAGTGAAGTTGTAATACAATAATAATTGAAAATCAGCCCCACATTTTTATGTTAGCATTGTGTCAGATGAACCCCAACATTTTTCGAAATTTGTGTCGTGTTTTTTAAGAAGTTAATAACAGTTTCTTGTAAATAATATTACAGCTCGCACAATCGGGAAAATAATATTTTCTACGAAGCACTTCCGTGTGGCAGTTGCATTCTGAAACATATTATTGGCGCTTATTAGGTATGTGTTTTGATTGTTTTTTTCTGGTATATTTATTTGCAGCAGTAAACCAATAATATATTACAATAGTATTTAAGCCACTTTTGTTTGTTTTTATTTTACACTATTAATATACTTGATTTGCGTAATTTTAGTCCTATTTGGAATAGAAAGAAAGAAAGAAAAGAAAGAAAGAAAAACCATTTATTAGTCACAGTCGCGACGCAAACATACAGTTGAAATAAAATAACAATTAATAATAACAGTAGCTAGTCGTGGCTGTGACGGGTAGGTGACCACTCAGCATAATGTTGTGATGTGGTGCAAATATCATTACTAAGGTCTTAGGTTCAAACCACACTCATGAATTCAATTCCACTCTGTATAACTAACTATAAGGTATATACGGAGTGGATTTTGAACGCGGGAGTCGGTACAGTTAGCGTTTTAGTTGCAAAAAATTTTTATTAGAAGAATGTTCATCATTTTTGGAGATATTACTATCTTAATACATATATATTATAAAAATACATATTGCACACACAAGAAAATTAATAATTAACGCCAAAACTTTTTTAATACCAATCGATATTACTTTTATTTTATTTTTGTAAATGTTCGTTTTTTCATACATATATCCCCTTCTTAATGTTTTGAAGACTAGAACCATTACATCATAGCTATAATTTTTTCCTAAGTACCGTACAGTACAGTTCCTCAGTACATTTCAGTAAGGCATTTGAAAGTTGCACGGCACAGTTGCGTTGACAACCATCGCGTTGAATAATTCTAATGGTTTTATAATAATAACATCTGGAAATGTCTTACAACCCATTACAATAATCTTACTAATATTATAAATGCGAAAGTTTGTAAGAATGGATGTATGGATGTGTGTTACTCTTTCACGCTAAAACTATTGAACGGATTTCGATGATATTTGGCACACGGGTAGATCGTCTCCTGGATTAACACATAGGCTTCGTTTTATCCCGAGAAAATATAAAGCGGGACTTTGAACCCGGAAAATTTTTTAAAGCGGGCGGAGCCGCGGGCAAAAGCTAGGTAAGATATATTATTATGGATACAGGTTTTTCTAGTTCATTTGTACAGTAGACAAAATATAGGTATACTGTAATACAGCTTTGCTCAACCATTTTAACATTATCCTCCTGATTGATTTCAATCAATTTGTTAGTTTTCATTTTGATAAATAGGAAAATCCAAAAATATGTTATACATTATGTTGCTTAGGTAGCTAGTGAAAGGCTGGTAGGTTAGCTAGGCTAGGTCCTGTAGTGTCCTCACCGATGAGGATCGCGTCGCGTTCCTCCTATTATTATCTTTTTAATAAAAATGATCTCTTTTTTAATATTGCTTTTCCTGCCGGCCCAAGCGGGCTTCTTACTTTTTATTTTTCATCATTTATTTTACTCCTAATAAAAATGTCTGTAGTTATATAAATAACCTAAGCTTTTGTTATCAAAATATTATTATAATCAATTGAGTGTATCTTGACTTATCATAAGTGCGACTATGTTCGCCCACGTGATGAATAAAGTATTTTATTTTATTTATTCTATGTTGTAGGGCAAAAACAGGCACCGCTTCTTACGCCTACTCATTCCTTCATGTTTTTCGAAGACGGTTTGAATTGTTAAAAGTATTTTAGTTTTCTTTCATGTTAGTAACAAATAATCAAACAGAACCTAACACAAAAGGGGTTTTATATTTTTTACGAGTTTTGTTCTGCATCTTTGAATGGTAAGATTCCACTCCACAACAAAATAGAATCACCTCATTTTTTATCATTAAAAAATATTGGCGCAGTCGTATGCCAACAGAATTATGTTTTTAATTTAAGTTTAAATTTCACTAATAATATTATACCTACGTTGTAAATAACTGCATTTTCATACTTCTCAAAACCAATTCTCTTCGGCATGACACTCCTTAACTGTCTGTCCCTGCGGCGGCGTCGTGTGCCGGGTCGGTCACTTCCCTGCAACATGGTTGAGGAGGCCGATGGCTGGCACATGCGTCATACTCGTGAACGGGTGCTGCTTGTGTAGACTGGTCTGCCCTTTTCGCTTACTACATCTAAGTATTAGGGGTATATATTGAACTTAGATCAATACGACATCTTGATGAATTTCAGACCAAATTATTACATGATTCCTGAGAGGGTTATGCAATCGTATAAGATTTTAAAATTTATTACGTTTTTTGCGAGTATATAAATGAACTGCTCTAAACAAAAATAACAAATATATCTATATCATGTTATATATTTTTAATTATTAATTGTATTTTATACCTTGAACTGATTTTGAAAAGAGCAACACTAGAGTTTCTTGCCCGTTCTTCTCTAGTGAGAACTGCTTTCCGAACTGGTGGTAGAGTTAATATTGACTGAATCTAAATAATGTATAACATTTTATGGGTTCGAATAAATTTATTTCATATTTCATTTCATTTCATTTCATTTCAATCATACTGCAAATATAAAGTAAAAATTAATAATTATTTCCTGAATTGTGCAACCCATATATTGAATCCAGAGCATGCCCTCATCACATTACATTAGTATTGGAACCAACGTGGTTTAACCTACTAAACCTAAAGGCGGGGTATAAGAGAGCTTTCGAGTTAAATGAACCGCGCGGCGCGGCCGAGGGCGGGTAAGACAGCGTGGTCGGCTCATTCAACAAGTCGCGCGACCCGCCCCCGCGGTGCGCCCGCCGCCGCACTCGGCTCGACAATATTTACTTCACAACAACTTGCATACCGCGCAACATTTTGCTCAACTTGTATTTTTAAAGTAGCTTATTGCGTTGCAATAATATTACAAAAGAGACGTCGAAATTGGATTTCGTCCCCGTCATTAAATGGGCTAAGATGCCCTTCAAATAATAGTATATTGATAGGACTTGCCAAATGCCATCAATTGTAACACGTATCCGCTATAATAACACGAATAATAGCCTCCACTACGTGATGTGTCCAGCCAGACACACACGAGAGCGGAGAGATCGAGCAACATTACGCTCAATAATTGCCGAACCTAGTTTGCCGAACTCAATTCTATGTAATTCTATGTATGGCTTTAGCCATCATCTTACCCTGCATCATATTCGCTGGCATGTTGTGCATGTTACTTGGAATGATACATAAAACCGCACATTGAATCACACCCGATATCGTCATTAAGATCCTACTTGGAATTGATCCTATTATCAGATTTGATTTCATTCCTAGCAGTGTTCCCAGCATCATCCACAGCTGCGCATATGACATCCACCCCGGTGTCTAGCCGGTTGTTAAACACAGCATCGACTGCGTCGCCTATTTGGATCGCCAAAAACGTTGCGATCGTAACGCCTAATGGGACAACAAATACGGTAACCACAGCAGTTTCTAACCGGGCGGCATACTCAGCGTCGACCGCGGCATCTAACACAATGACAAGCACAGCGTCGGCAGCGACATCTAATCGAGTGACAAACACGGCATCCACTGCACTATCAAATCAGGTGACTAACATGGCGTCCGCTGCAGCATCTCACCGAAACTCAAACTCAGCTACCGACCAGGCTAAAAATAGGGCGTTCACAACACCATCTAACCGATCGAAAAAATTAACGTCTAAGCGAGCAAAAAAGATGGTGTTAACCACTGTGTCTAACAGGGTTGCAAACTCAACTTCGACCACAGTTTCAAACTGGACGTCAACCACAACGACTAACCAGGTTGCTAACTTGCCATTAAATGCTATAACTAGCGGAACGACAAACTCGACGTCACAACCTATACTGTTCCTGGATTCATGCCCCTCGACGCGCATACCAACGGTGAAAGCAGAGCAATGGCCGTCAACGTCTATACCCACAATAAATCTGGAGTCACCTCCACCGTCACACTTGCCGGCAGTGAATTTAGAGTCGCACTCCGTGCCGCATGTATCCTTAGAGAACCAGGAGTTACGCACTGTACCTATCTATTCGGCCGAGAATTTACAGTCACTCTCGTCGCCACACATACCCGCAGCTAATCAGGAGTCACGCCCATTGCTGCGCATGCCGGTACTTAGCCCGCAGTCAAATGTATTGACATACTATCCTGCAGAGAGTTTTCAGTCATATCCATGGTCATACTTACCGCACTGTCCAGCAGAGAATTGCACGTTGCCGTACCAGCCGGTATTAAACTTGCAGGCAAGTCTAACGCCGCACTATCCGACACAGAATCAGCAAACATGCCCGTTGGCGTATTATACATCAGAAAATGTCGAGTCAAGGCCGGTGCTGCGCATGCATGCAGCGAACGAGAACCCATACCCGTTAGCTTACTGGCTCGCGTACCCAGTGGTACAGCCATTCGGTTTTAACCATCCGTCAACAATGCGCTCGGCACATAGCGCGTACAACCAGGAACCGACTAGGCACAGCTCGAGAGCGGCGCACTATGCCCACTACGTGAACCCTTATATGATGCCCTGGAGAAACCTATATTCCATTGGCAACGTTAGAAGAGTTTCCGGCTCATACGCTTGTCAACAATGTAGCGGCACATCTACTGTAGGCTGCCCAATTTTCCACAACTACAATAGACCGACCACTTGCTGCTTATACGTCTGCAACATTAGCGGCCAGCGTCTGCATCTCACTTACTCCTGGCTTTGTGGCCTGTTTAACAGGTCAGTTCACTTAAATAATATTATATAATAAATATGTATAAGTTCACAATTTATAATTATATTTGTCACTGGTAAACCCCAAAATACCGTAAATCCTTAAATTTATAGCTTGGAACTCAGAGGGTCATAATTTTTTTTTGCCAATAACAGTGATAATTATAAAGAGACAGTTGATAATTTATTGCATATTACGAGAGTATGTGTGCTAATATGTTACTAATAAAAACCGCACAAGTGCGGATTGCACTCGCGTACCAAGGGTTCCGTACAAGGTTGTAGGCAAGCTATCTAAGTTTTACTGGCAGGTAATACCGCCAAGCAGTAGTGTGCATGCACTGTTGTGTTTCGGTTTGAAGAACGTTATAGCCAGTGTAGTTACTGGACATCATGAGACTTAAGGTGTAATGTCTTGACGAGCGCAGTGGAATGCCAAAAAATGTTTATAAATCCGCTTTTTTTTTAATTCATGTACATATTTACGGTTCTTAGATTTTTTTTCTTTTACATGTGCTGTAAGACCTTGCTTCTTACCAAATTTCATGATCCTAAGTATTTCGGAATTACCCTACGGATTATGATTCCCTGGCGCAATCGCAAAATATGCGAAGATATGCGACATAAACGGTCATATCTTTTGATCGCGTTGACTTACAAGTTTGATTTTTTCAAAGCTGAGAGAGTCCGTAGACCAAAGTATCACTGTATAGTATAGAACAACGTCGCTTCCCGCTGTCTGTCCACATGTTTAGATTTTTAAAACTATACAACTGATTTAAATGAAGTTTTTTTTGATAGATAGAGTGATTCACGAGGAAAGTTTATATGTCCTTATCCTATTAGAACCATTTTCGACTTCTACGCCGACGAAGTCGCGGGTAAAAGCTAGTAGTCTTCTTGATACGTATTTAAAATGCGATTCGAAGATATAAACCGGGAATTTTATCCCGGAAAAACTTATCAACGCGGGCGGAGCCGCCGACAAAAGCTAGTTTGATATAAATTTCAACTTGACATCTCTACGTGATCCGGAGAAAAAGGGTCTTGACAGACAGACAGACAGGAAGACAGACCGACAACAAAGTGATCCTATAAGGGTTCCTATTTTCCTTGTGAGGTACGGAACCTTAAAAATCATTTTATGTATTCCCATTTAGATTTAAATTCTTACATTTTACTGATGAACATGCCAAGCGAATTCACAAAAAAAAAACATTTAAGCAAAATTATCAAATTTTTTGTCTTGGGTTCGATCCCCGGGTCGTGCATTGAATTTTTCTATTCAGTATCAGCCTAGAGTCTAGAATCCGTGCCCGATATGGCGATAGGCATATGGGACGAAATACGCATGGCGACAAGTGGGTGCACTAGTTGCGCCTCTGCCTATCCGCCCGGGGATAAAAGGCGTGAGTATGATTTTAATGATAAAGGAAGTCCATCATCTGGTATCAAATATAAAAGGGAACATTATTAAAGAGTTACACAAATTATAAAGCCAGCAATTTACGTTGGCCGAGCTTTGCAAAGTGAACGCCAATACCAACATATAGTATGTCGATGTGGATTGCCTAGTTGGCCGAGACCGAGTTAAAGCAAATACCAATGTGTGTAGAATTCATTAAATTTAGTAATTAACCGCCGACAGAAAAAGAGGGGTGTATGTCTGTCTGTGACATCATCGTAGCTCTCAAACGAATGGACCGATTTTGATGCTTTTTTTTATTCGAAAGCTGAGGTTATCGAGATGGTTCTTAGCTATCATTTTTAGCATAACTTGTTACAGCTCAATCCGCAGCGACTCTCAATGACTGGTTTCATTTATGTACACAATAAAGACTGACAACGCAGATCGTGTGGGTAGCTCTACAAAACTCTTTTATATTGGCCACTTACATTGTTTGCTTCTAACTTGCCAAACATTTAGACGGAAGCACTCGTTTTGCACCAAAACCCCTACGCTGGCGCTGACCGCCACAAACATTTATAGCCAGTATAATACTGTTATAAACTGTAAATAAACATACGATATATTTTTTTGTATATTAACGGGGCCAGAGATCTCTGTTGAGAAAATCGTAGTGGAAAAATATTGGAGTGTTAATCTATTACTATAATGGTTTAATTTTAAGATATAAATAGCTGTATGATGAGTTCTAATAATATGGAGGTTTCAGGTACCCGGGGTTTAGAGACGTGCACATTTTACCCGGATGCTTTGGAGCAATTGTGAGCTACGACAGCGACTACAATACCACAGTCGTCAAGCTCTCGTTGGACGGCTTCAGGGTCTCTGATTATTACGTTCTGAAGCTGAAGCTGGTCTACTCCAGTATCTACAGGTTCATGTACCTGCCGGGCTTCAACCCTGATCACTTCGTTCTTCGCCCGTGAGCATAGGTTTATACGTAGTTCAACAACCGTCCAGCATGTGTAACGAAACGATCTTCTCTCTCCGTTCCACGTTGGATTTAATTTATTACTTAAATACGAAATTGTTTAAAAAGTAATTTTAATATAAGTATGCGCTGTGACAATAGAGACAAGGTCTCAATGTATACGGCCCAATGCCTGTTGTGTTAAAGTAGATTATAATATTTTAAGTGTTAGTGGTGTAATATGGAAAATCTTAATGAAACCTTGTCGTATGTGTATGTATACATTTTGAAAATTAGGCAAAATATATTAGCGAACATAATATATAAAGAATAACAATATTAAATATTTACATG
Source organism: Lapara coniferarum (assembly GCA_949316025.1). Classification (NCBI taxonomy): domain Eukaryota; kingdom Metazoa; phylum Arthropoda; class Insecta; order Lepidoptera; family Sphingidae; genus Lapara; species Lapara coniferarum. The sequence continues at coordinate 22,040,951 of OX438933.1, read as the reverse complement.
AATATATCGGGTAATGATTTTTTAAATCTTCGACAAAGGGAGTCCAACTCCAGGGTATATCATTTTTAATATTTATTACCATATTTCGGCATCGGGTAATATAATATTATAAATACTTATATTACGAACTAAGCAGGTAATAAATATGATAATTTCTAACTAACGTAGGTAAGCTGAGTATATTATCTTTTAATAAGTCCAGAGGACATTGTTAGGATTAATATGTTTTTGGAAGGTTAAGAAGTTGTGCGACAAAATCGAATGATTTTCATACTATTCGTTTATGGCTTTGAATTGTTAAATAATATTATTAAATATTTACTCACTTTAAGTGTAATAGAATGTAATAGTGTCTAGTCACAATAATCATGTAATTGTGTTACCTGTGTTATATGTATGTGTGTTGTTCTGTGTCTGTGTGAAGGTGTATAATATATACATTAAATGTTGTTGATATAATTGTTTTTTTGTTTCACTAACATGGTTATGGTGTCCGGTATCTTACTATTGAAGAATTGTTGGCATTCAACTTTGAAACTCTAGTATCCTAATTTGGATTGATATACTAATTTCTAAAATCCTATAGGTAACACAAAAGCTATGCAAATATATTTCCCAAAATAATCGTCACTCAGAGTATTATTATTATTACTGTATAATATGCTATACAATAACAGGTGTCCTATTATAAATAATTTCAAAACAAAAAGTAACAAGGTGATTAGGTAATCATAAATATTCATAATAAAGTACAAAAAAATGCTGCATCAAAAAATTTAACGTGCGTGAAGCAAAGAACAAAATAAAAATGTTGCTAATGAATTTCAACTATGATAATAGAGAGATTCTTGAAAATACATACATAAATATTTTGTTAATTATATAACATTACACACACACATCTTTACTTTGGAATATTAATTATTTTTATTTAAGATATATTACATACTAGCTGACCCGGCAAACTTCATATCGCCTCAGAATCAATAAAAAACGCTGAATGATAATTGCATAATGTTTCAACTTTGTATAAGATAACAACCAAAGATATACCCACATATCGATTTAGATGTCAATCGGCCTTAAAACAAAGAAATTCAAAATAGCGGCCATTTTTCTAAATTCTGCCGTCTGATCTATCTTTTGTAATCAAAAATTTACCCAGATATCGATTTTGAAGTCAATTGGCCTTAAAAAAAAGAAATTCAAAATGGCGGCCACTTTTTTCAACTTCGACATTAGATCTGCCCTTTGTACCTAAAGCCATGCTCAGATATCGATTTTGAAATTGATTGGCCTTAAATCAAAGAAATTCAAAATGACGGCCAGTTTTTTCAATTCCCACATTGGATCCATCTTTTATAACTAAAGTTATGCTCAGATATCGATTTTGAGGTCGATTGGTCTTAAAACAAAGAAATTCAAAATGGCGGTCTGTGAAATCATAAAATGTACTTCGTAACTTCAGGTATGTAATGTAAAACTAATACAAAAAAAATAGCATTCCGGTTCTGTAGCGGTCAACTTTAAGTAACGTAAAACTAATACAAAATAATAGCATTCGAGTTTTTTAACGGTCAATTTTTTAAAAAAATAAACGCTCTTTTACTATATTCCAAGTATTTTTTTTTCATATAAAGTCACCTTTTAAACCTTCCCTGGACTTCCACAAATAATTCGAAACCAAAATTAGCCAAACCAGTTCAGCCGTTCTCGAGTTTTAGTTGAATTGATTTTTATATATGTCGCACATTCAGACAGATTTAGAATCTCATTTTCGTTGATATCCGCCATAATGGTAATTTTCAATCAGTGCGCACAACCGGCGCAGGCGCCATCTCGAGATAAAGTTTCCGTAGTATCCATAACGTTCTTTGAGAAACTGCCTCGATCGCAAAGAGAATACCAACACTACGCTCAATCAAAGAGCATTATAATACTACGGAAACGCTCAATCAAGCGTTCTACGGACTGAAAGATATGACGTTTCACATTGACATCAACAACTTAATTTTCGACAAACCAGCCTATAACAGTCATCAATGTCATAACGAGGTTTTACTCAATATAATAGGTTTTACTCAATATAATTCCCTTACATATATATACATAGATTTTATGAAATTGAAAACGGTGTCTACAATACAGGCGCAGCCTAGTGTGGATATCACTGTAAAGGAGAATTACGTACATACCGATAATTTGGATAGCGAAGCAACAAATTTTATTCTACCCCTTCTTAAGAAAATTTCACGGGCGCGGCGGGGGAGTATGAAATTTGACACATTTAAAGTTAGTATGTAGGGGTGCAGAAATCTCTTATTTTTTATAAAATACTAGCTTCCGTCCGCGGCTGCGCCAGCGTGTTTAAGTATTTCCGAGATAAAAGTCCCGCTTTGTATTTTCCCGAGATAAAAAGTAGCATATGTTACTCGCTAATAATATAGCTTTATATTGGTGAAATGTTGTCCACCTCGAAGTCGCTTAAGTTGGGGTAATCCAGCGACCAGCCCTCATCGCTCGCCCCCCGACTCTCAACCCCATTTAGTCGCCTCTTACGACAGGCAGGGGATACCGTGGCGGTATTCTCTAGATGCCCCCGGACCACAAGGCATCAGGCGCCGGTCAGTCGTCCACCTGGCGCCACCTTCGTCTCCTTTCGCTGCGAGCGGGGTAGCTCTGCTCTCGATCCCGGTCGGCTCTCTCCTTCCGCAAGATTAGGAACTCGCAGAAGCAGGCCATCGTTCGCCATGACTTCCAGCCACCGACCATGATGGACACCACGGCATGCAGCGAGAGGTCTCTTCTAACAACTCTAAGAACGCTGCGTTGTAAGTCCCAGAGAGAGTGATGGACCGTGTCCTCGCCGCCGTTGCCGCATTGATGGCACACGGCGGACTCCTCTTTTCCGATCCTACTTAGACACGAGCCGAAACACCCGTAGCCCATCAGCATGTGTCAGACGGAATGTCGGCGCACCGTGGCGCCTGTCAAGCCAGCTTAAGAAGGCAAGTCGCACTGCTGCTGCGGTATGTGTATGGTTGACGTATGCACACTATAATGCAGTGATGAGGACTGTAGCAACCGGACAACATCGCCATCTGTGACTATTACGTATATTCTATTAGGATATTATAACCAATATACAACATTTTGCTATGGCTATATTTCTATATGATCTGTGTTCAGTTTAGTGCGTACTTTGGCCAACTTCATAAGTAGGTAGTATTACATCATATCGACCATCGGATATGCGTATCGTGGTTGACTTGTAGAACTAAAAAGACTCCCACTCGCATATGTGAATAATTCTGGATATTATCCATGATAGCTGTGTTGTGTGCGCAGTATCATGGACTATCTTATTAGTCCATGGCAGTATACACCGCTCTGAGATGCCGGCTTCGAATCGGGTCGTTTCGAAAACAGTCATTTATTTGTTTTTTCTTTGGCTACTTTTATATAGACTGCCTCGGTGGCGTAGTTGTATTATGGTACGACTGCGATGCTGAGGTCTCGAGTTCGAACCCCGGCTCGGGCAAAGTGAATTGAGTTTTTCTATTCAGTATCAGCTCGGAGTCTGGAATTTGTGCCCGATATGGCGATAGGCTCGCCCCCTATCACATCATGGGACGGAATAATGATGAAAAGTTGGGTGCACTAGTTGCGCCTCTGTCTACCCCTTCAGGGATAAAAGGCGTGAGTGTATATGTATATCTATACTTTCATATAGCAACAATGGAAAACATGAATTATCGCTATATTTACGAGTATGAGTTCCACCGTGGCACCGGTGCTGCAGAAACAGCTCGAAGGATTAGCGACATGTATGGCGCTGGTGTCGCAAAAGAAAACACAGTACGTGCTTAGTTACAACATTTTCATTCTGGAAATTTCGACCTTCAGAAAAAGCCCCGTGGACGGCCGAGGTCCTAAGTGGATAATGAGGAATTGTAGGTTATTGTGGAAGCCGATCCATCGCAAACCATTTCAGAGTTAACTGCATGCATCGGTGTGAGTGATAAAACTGTTTTAATCCACTTAAAGCAAAATCGGGAAAGGAAAACAGCTTGAAACAACACACTCATACTGCACAACAGACGTAAACAAACACTCCAAACCGCCTTCAGAGAGTTTATTGATTCACGCCCCCATGGTTCTATTTTAATAAAGATAACAACAGTGCATACTTTGATTCATTATATAAATACATAAAAAAACTACCTACTTTTTATTTTTGTTTTTTTTTTTATCGAAGGCTCGACAAAGTGGCTTCACTGCATCTGATGGTAAATGTAGTGAAGCCCAAAAAGTTATGTCGACCAGCAAGAGATAAACATCCCTGTTCGGTCGGCACAGCTGTGCCGGCCTGCTTAATTGCTTCTTCACGCCCCGCTTGAAGGACCCTAAGTCATAGGAAGGAGGGAACACATAGGCTGGCAAACTGTTCACAGCTTAATGGTGCGGCAGAAATATGAATTACTGAACCGTTTGGTTCGAGCCGGGATGGAACAGACCACTAAGCTGTGGTTCCGCAAGCCAGCACGCGTGGTTCTGTTTAGGAAAGGAGAGGAGGGGGGATAAGGTTAAACAATTTTTCAGAGCACTCACCATGATATAGACGATAGAATACACTGAGCGAGGCGATGTCGCGGCGCAGCTGCAGTGGCTCCAAACTTTTTGTTACGTCTGCATCATTTACAATGCGGATAGCCCGTCGCTGCAATCCATTCAAGGCATCGAGCAGGTATTTTGCGGAACCGTCCCAGAGATGTGAACAGTATTCCATACCCGGCCACACTTACGCTTTATATAAACGATAGAACTGACCGGGCGTGAAGTACCTCCGCACCCTGTTTAGAATTCCGACCCTGCGGGATGTTGCAGATATTATACTCTCGATGTGATTCCTTGGATTCAGATCGCAGCGCAAATCCTACCCCAGGATATCGAGGCCATTCCGCATTGCAAGTGGAGTACCCTGAAAATTAGGGAGGGGCAAAAACGGGGATTTTTTACACGTGAACGAGCATACCTGAGTTTTCTTGGCGTTGAACTCAACCAGATTGGATATACCTACCCCATTCGGATACAAGATCCAAAGTCCGATTGAGCTCGACGACCAGGCTACTTTGTATTCTTTCCATACAAAACGCCAATTTCATAAGCTAATATAAGGTCCTCACAGGACTGGACACTGGTAGGCCTACTACCATTATCTTGGCGCTTACCTACTACTGTTATTAATGTATCGATCTGCGCGATATAACAGCACGAAGGCACAATACTGAAGTTACACTCTCTTGTTTTTGAGTAATGCTTTCGTTTTACTTACCTAAATTGCTTTACAGACCGTCGCATTCATTCTACGTCGCACCTTACCGACATGCGCATTAGAGCACAATTTAGAACAAAAATAAACAATCGACAAATAATCGAACGAGCGTCAGGGCCAAGAAGTTTATAATATTATCTAATGGAGAGAGCGGTACACACATTTTTGTGAAGACAAAAAAATTACCTTTTGTGTTGTATTCTATCTCACTCACTCTTTAACCTATGTTGCCAAAGCTTATGGATTATTTCCCTACCCATAAAAAATATCAATACCGTTATTGTCGTCTCAATCATGTATATATAAATATTTCCAACATATCTTATATAATGATATAAGTACTATTTTCATTTCAGAATTATTCTTGTTGAATAAGATATCCTTAAGGTTTTTTATCCTTATTAACATTTTAGTTTAAAAAATTTCCTCATTTAATTGGTAATTGCGAACACATACTTTGGCAACACTGTTATAAAACGTTAAGTTCGATGTCAATATAGTTGTCAAATAAATGTTCACTTCGAAATTTTCTCCGTAATTATCTACAATAATAAGTGTGTTTTAGTGATATTTTAATGTGAATTGTGTAGTTCACGGTTGCAGAAATATTTGGTATCCATCATTTAGTGTGAAATTCTACACGTAAGTTCATTGTAATCAATATTGTGTAAATATTATAATTTTATCAATATTTATACGAAATGTAATAAAATACGTGAATATTTTATAAATGAACTGTAGAAAAATATCGCTTAATGTGATTTGCTTTATATATGACTACTTTTTTCATATTAACGTAATGTTAAATGTGATTTTTTGTATTGTAAATAGTGTACGTAAACAAGAGGCTAGGGTGACCATGGTGTAAGCTTTGGTGGACCGGTTTGACGATGGTGCTAGAGTATTTGTAATACTAGCCGCCTTAGTAATGAATATTATAAAGCTTCTTTAAATAATCATCGTAAATAAAAACTGAGGATCAACAGTTACAATCGAGTTCTCAGTGTATCCAGCATTGATTTATTGAAACTTTTATTTAAAATAAAATCGAGTTTGTATTTCTCTTTACAGATTTCTTAAAGATCTAGATAAGCAAAAACGTGGTTAAATATAAATACCATTAAAAGGTCAATTTGATGTCTGCAAGAATTACTAGTCAACATTTAAAGACAGAAGATTATGATTCTGAATGTGATAATGTGTCTTCTACTTCTGGGAATATGGCAGTAGATGTCAAAAATAATTATTTATTACCAGAAACTCATGCTGTAAGTATATTATTTTTTATCATTTCACTGGTATAATTATGATCCACTTAGACTTTATTATTTACTAGCTTTTGCCCGCGGCTCCGCCCGCATGAATGTGTTTTTCCGGGATAAAAGTCACTGTTTATATTTTACTGGGATGAAATGTAGCCTATGTGCTAATCCAGGACATGATCTACCCGTGTGCCATATTTCATCGAAATCCGTTCAGTAGTTTTTGCATGAAAAAAACATCCATACATCCAGACATTCTTACAAACTTTCGCCTTTATAATATAATAAGATTAGTAGGATAGGGCATTAAGCTTGCGACCCACCAAATTTTATAACGGCGGTACATTGGGTGATATCTGAGTGTACTAAATGGCACCTCTGCCTCTGTCTAAAATGTATAGGTACTTAAATATATTATTATTGATTGATATTTACTTTTTACATTACATGTCAGCGAAATGAATATGAACCACCATTGAAACGTCAAGACTTGAAAGATTTCAATATATCAGTTAATGTGAAGACATCCAGTGAAATAAGTTTAAAGAAATAAAAGAAAGTATTGCAGCAGAAGATGAAGAGATAAAAGAAGAAAATTAATTACAAGTTATTTCTTATTAAAGTTGTTCATGATTATACAGTCTGAAATTGAAAATATTTTGCAGTGAAATTTTGCTAATATTTGAGATTTTCTTTAAAAGTATATTCCAAGTAGCAAGCAAAGAAAAATTACATATAGTGATGACATAAAGACTTTTGCTTTAACATTACACTTTTAGTCGCTGAAAACATTTTTGTTTTATAAATTCAAAGATATATTTGCCGAAAGAGAGCACATTATGGTGATCTTTAGCAAACTTTAATTGTTTTGTTGGCTTCTTCACAGAAGTTTTAGAATATTAAAAATAAATTTAAGGACGAAACCTCACCCGCAGAATGTAGCGTTAATTTTTGATTCCATGGCTCTCAAATAAGAATTTATTTGGTATTGTAATTTGTAAAACATCCACGTGTTTATTACTTTTGCTATAAATATCTACACAACTTTGTTTACAATCAACTTACCTATGGAATTTCACACTAGATGTTGGATTGCAAATAATTCTGCAACCATGAATTACACAACTCATAGTAGAATATCTCTAAAACACAATATATATTATTATGGATAATTACAGAAAAAAAGTTCGCAGAATACTCGCAAAAATTGTAAAATCACACAAAATAGATATTCGTAATATTTCAAAATTACTTACTGAAAATTAGGTTATTAACTTCCTAAATGTGTATTATTTTTTTATGTATGATTGTTTACTTTTATGAGTATGTTTTTTATTTTTTTTTATTATATTTAAATTTAACAATAACTGTAGTTTTCATTTTTAAATATCACAATGTTTTTCTGTCTAACCTTACAGTCTCCATATTTGGTTATAAAGGCCGGCAAACATCGTGAACATATCCAGTCGCGGGGGAAAGTAAAACATATACAATGTGAGGCTGTGTGCCGAGCAAAAAAAAAGCACGCGGGGCCCCGTGCGAAGCAAATAATTTTTTTTAACAGCTTTGTAAGTAAGGTGCCAAAAAACGGGCCCCCAAGGAGGTGCAAGATGCCCCTGTAACTGCGAGGCCCCAGGCGTTTGCCTGGTTCGCCCCCCTCCCCAAGGCCGCCACTGAATTCACCACCGCGTGGTGAGGTATTTTTTTTATGTAAGTGGAACTAGTAGTTCCGAACTACACATACCAATAAAGTATGTAAATATGCCAATTTTGTTTGGAATAAACTTTCTAACTCAAATTATATTTTTTAAATATCAACTATTACTAGCCGCTGTAGTTGGTTTTCATAATTAATTTAAACCGCATTACTTTATAAAGATAAAAATAAATATTATGGTGCGATATCATATTATTACACACTCACACACTCACGCCTCTTATCCCCCGGGTAGACAGAGGTGCAATTAGTGCACCCACTTTTTGCCGTTATTCCGTTCCATGCTGTGATAGGGGGCGAGCCTATCGCCTTATCGTGTACAAATTCCAGACTCCGAGCTGATACTGAATGGAAAATAATCACTTTGCCCGACCCGACTAACCCGGGGATCGAACCCGAGATCTCAGCATTGCAGTCGTACCATAATACAACTACGCCACCGAGGCAGCCATATCATATCATATTATTATGGATAGTTAATTATGTTACGTCCTGGTTTTGAAAATAAACCTTTGTCACTCTAAAGAGAGAGACAGCAGATAGCTGTGACGTCACATTTTATTCTTCAGTTTGTTAAACGGAATGAAAAATCCATATGGGTATAACATTCTTGGTCAGGGCTGTGCATCAACTAAAAAAAAAATAAAACTTATCATTTAACAGACTTAAGAAAAGAGGTTCTGTATTTTTTATAATCGTTTTATATTGATGTAAATTCGAAACCGTAAAATAATTTCGATTGTTAATAGTGCATTGGAAATCATGGACATAGTATACACTAAAATCAATGCCTTATATATAGTATGGATAAATGTCTGCCTCGGTGGCGTAGTGGTATTGCGTACGCATTACGAGTACGATTTGCGCGCTGAGGTCCTGGGTTCGAATCCCGGGTCGAGCCAAAAAAAAAATTGTGACTGGGTTTTTCCATCTTAAAATTAACTCAGTCGCAGCTCGGAGTCAGGAAGTTGGCGGTGTGATACCCCCGTGCCTCGGAAAGCACGTAAAGCCGTTGGTCCTGCGCCTGATCTCTCTCCGGTCATGTCGGATTGCCGTCTCACCGGACTATGAGAGTGAAGGAATAGCGAGTGCACCTGTGTATTGCGCACACACTTGTGCACTATAATATCTCCTGCGTACCTGGCTGATCTCCGTTGAGATTGGCCGCTGTGGCCGAAACTGGCTAGGAGGATTTCAAATGTCTATTAGCCAAATTTCTGTCATAAACATTCATTTATTCTACGTTTCTCTATAAATTTAAATAAAGTACCTACACTAATAATCGTAAAGAAAACAAATTAATACGCGTCAAATATTCTCAAAATACGTTATTATCAATGGTATTTAACATTAAACAGTCTTCAAATTACGTCGTTTCATATCTGGATAGCATGCTCATCGAAAAGGTGCTCGAATCTCATGTTATGAAAAACGTAATTAATATAAGCAGTAAGCACACTGTACACGCTATTAAAGCAGATAAATAATTCACTGTAGGCAACATTTGAAACAGCGTGTTATATATGATACTTATTATCGTAACAATTTATTCCATAGAACCTTCGAAGCAAGAATAAATACCCAAAATAGAATGAATGACACGATTTCAAGTATAACACAGGTTTATAGTGGTTTTGTTGCCCTAGATATGAAAATGATTTTGGGTCTATTTATACACACAATTCATGAAATTATGAATAATTCTGTAAGATTTGCTCAAATTTTTAATAAATCTTTATTTTCATTTTGCATTACAAAAATCAAACAACGAGAAACAAAATAACAGATACATTTAATATAATATATAATGTTAGTTACCTTTTGAAAAATTAGGCTACTGATAAAGAGGAAAATAAAGAGGAAAATGACCAAAGTATATTTTATATTTCCATAAAAGCTTTTTATGAGTTTTTCTTTTGTAATTTTCCGGGGGACAATCTCTTTTCAAACACCAGCAGTAATCTGCCATCATGTGACAATCCCATCGAACCTGATACCTTTCCTCCATCACTTTTAGATCTTGGTAGAACAGCTCTCCCTGTTCCTCACTATAATTTCCTAAATTATCCGGAAATGTATCTAGATGATTGCGGAGATAGTGTAACTTAATACTCATATTTGCTCGTAAAGTCTGAAAGTTTGTCAGCATATTTTGCACAATTTCTTCATAATTTCCTGCTTTATGGTTACCTAGGAAATTTTCTGGGGATCACCTGATGTTTGTGTGCGTGAAAAAGTTGCGCTGAAGCCTAATCATGATTGGAAAATTAAATTTTATTTTAACAAGCTGATAATTGTTCAAAATATAAGATATGCATAAATCATGAAAATACGAGCACATTGAAAATTTTCATGAATAATATATTCGTAATCTGGGCACTTGAAAACGTAAAAATTTGCGATGATATCCAGGGCAATAAAAAATTTTCTTTTTTTGTAGAGCTGTAAAATTATAGTATGATTCGTGTTACATAATACTACCTGCGAATGGTTCAAGTACCGTCTTCTAGGTGAGACCTAGAAAAGTCTAGAAATAATAGAGACCTAACAACGCCTTCAACACGAGTCGATTCTACCGATTAAATTGGTAATACTTACTATTAATAGAAACATTACCTATGTTTTACGGCAAATATTAGGGTCTATAAATGAGTCAACATCAAATAATAATCGCTTTTCTATTAACTGTATAAAACCTAACCAAATGAAATAAAAAATACTTCGCTCGGATACGCATTGCATTAAATGCCTTCCTTCCTAAAATAAACTAAACAAATTAAAATTACCCATCCTATAGAAAGACACAAAGCGCTAATCGGACAATACTCTTTATTATAGATTCCTAACATATCCAGTGTACTACGTTTGTTTTGTTGACACTGTCGCTTTATTTCTCGCTTTTATGCCTGGATTTACTTGACTATATAGAAATAAAATGCATTATCTACGTTCGATGGTTTATCATAATATCTAAACGTATAAGTTCAAGCATGCAACTCCAAATAGATAAGCAAAGATGAAATTAGAGCACCCACAATTAGGTATTTAGTAAGATTGTTTTGTGTCGTGTGGTGTAAGACCATTCTCTAACGCATATACTCAACAGTGACGCGACGGAGACTATTAATTATATGCCGGCTAATTATGACTGGTAGGACAAGCGTGCGATACTTCGTTTGGCTCGTCAGATGCGTCGCGTCAAAATCGCGTCACTTTTGAGTATCACCGAGGAGGAATGGACTAAAAGTGAAATAATCGCCATTAATGTCATAAATATAAAACATTACCCAAGCAACACTTGTGTGACGCATTTCCATAAATTAAACGAGCAATGGGCTCTTCTCGTCCAGATACAACGCTGAACCATCTGAATATTCACATTTAAATTTTTAAACATCACAACACGAGAATTTAGTCGATTAATCTGAAAAACGTAGTTCCGGACGCAACTTGCCTACCTATCTCTATTTGCTATTTGACGTCTGCCACTAATATCAAAAGATTTTTTGATAAAGTCCGAACACCGCCAGATTCATAGAATAAAGCCAGGTTTACATTTGCTATTTCTACATGTCTAGTAAATAGTGTGTTTATAAAGTTTTGTGTTGCAATTTTTATATTCTACGCTAAGCATGCTATAATTAAATTCGCCCGCGTTCCACTATTTCATCACTAAATAAAGGTACCTACTGAGGCCTAAGGGATTTTATTCGGATTAAAACAGTGATAAAAATTAGCCGGTTCGTAGAGATTATAGCGACGTTATAATATACTTAAACAATCGCAAATTCGCATGCACGAGGGTATTCGCGAATCATTTGTAGACAGTTTTTATGTAAGTCTGTTGTATAAAATTGTCATGATTTTATTTTGGTTTAGCATCTTTATTAACAATAATAAATAAATAAAAGACAGCAAATATATTTTTTTCCATCGGTATCGCTTTGCATCTGCCAAGCACATATTATCGCTTTGTATAGCACAGGAATGGCTAACTATAACCGAAAATGCTCACATCCGTCCTTCGGCAAGCCGTTGTGATAATTGATTTGGATCGCCTCGGTCGCCTGGATATTACTGTTTCCGGGACACAAGACGTTAAAGGTAGGACGCCGACTATCGCGACATAATCAGCGTGGCCTTGCTTAAGAAACAAATTTCCTTGTATAAAAATTTCAAATGTAAACCTGTTCTAAATTAATCACCACGCACTCAGAAGACCAAAGAATTTAAAATTTCGATTCGCCAGGGGCTGAAAGGAAAATTAAGGTAAATTAACCTCACATCTTCATTAATTTTGCCTTATACAGTAAATTCTGTCCTCAGTGGATTACCTTAAGCTATTTCAGGAAAAACATCGTAACCGACACCGCGAATTTTTTTCCTTATTAATTCTAAAATATTAATGGTATATTGCAATTTAGTTACAATAGTAACAACCCAATATACCATGAATATGTTATGGCTCATTTACACTCTCGCCTCGCAGCTAGCGTGATTCGTGACTTAGTTTATACTCTCGCAGTGGGTTCGTTCGCCTCGTGACTTGTAAATGAGACAATAGCTGTTTTAGCGCAAAGTACGTAATGTTATACAAATTATTCTCTGTTTACGTTACACAACGAATTTATCGGCAATACCATTTGAAATACAGTTTAACACGCTTAAAATATTGGAGAAGGAAATAAAAAAAATATCAGAATTCACGTTTATATTTATTTGATTCAGAAAAATCACAACTGTATAATAATATGTCACAAAGTTCCAACCGACATCTTTGGCGACAGACCAATATATGTATATGACACAAAACAAGTACAATGTTTAAAGAATTTGGAATTTTGTGCGCATTGAATAGTCGGGAAGCTGCGAGCGTGACATGTGTGCGATGTAACAAACACTACCAAGGGTTCATAATATGCCTTGTATCATACAATCGACGATTACAATCAATTGTCCGTAAACCGAGTAACTACAATACACTTATTCAACTGACTACATTTGTAATAACTATAAAAATATTTCAAAAAGCAACTAAATGTGTACACGCGCCGTGTAGGCTCCTGCGAATTGTCAAAACGTTCCAAAATCACGTACTTAATATATAAAACCATTAACTCCACAGTGGAAACAACTCTATCTAACGACCGCCGTGTAGCGCTCAACGTAAAATTAAATAACAAAAATATATGTACAATTTAGCAATAAATAATTACAAAATAATAATAAATGATATAGTAAATAGTGGAATCTAGTTGAAAATAATTTGTTTATTTTTGATCTTCATATAAAATAACGTTCAGAACGCAAACTGGAATGGAAGATGAAACAAAAAGAGAAACATAATATATAAAATGAAGTATAATAATAACTCTAAACGACTATGCTATATATTTTCACGTATTATCTAATAAAGTTATTTTAATATGTGATAGGTCTGTCTTCGTCTTGAGATCTGACAGAGCTGGGCACACGGAGAGTAAGCTGAAATCATCAAATTCTTACGTGTCTATCATTCAATATGGTTAACTACATAATATAAAGGAAAATACATTCTCAAATTCGGTATATTAATATAATATGTTCGGTGCAGGACCACGCATCTTGAGCACATCGTGCAGACTGTGGTGAATAATGACAGATTCATTGAATACTCGTTACACATTTTTGATTGGTAAATAAAGCACCAAATATCGAATTTCAATACAAACATCTGTGTACTTAGTGATAAAAGAACTGCATTGATCATAGACCAACTATGGTGTTAATAATAGATAAGGTGCGTGTATCCTGGACGAACTAATGTCATAAACATGAAATCATCTCATTTGCTATTAATACGAATACATTATAGCTTACAAAATAAATTAACTAAACACATACATTGCCAAACACATTTTATATGTCAACTGATAGCATAGCGCCAACCTGTCAATTTATTGTCAATCATTAAAACAAAACTCAAAAGATATAAACAGAGCACATTAAATGCAATATTCATATTGATGGAGTTACTATCTTTAAGTTCAATATTATTAATTGTAATATTTTGTTAAACATGCGCTAGCATTACAAATTACATTACGTAATCACAACAATATGATTATAAAAAAAAATTGAAAGCCGTTTGCCCATCGACGACAAACTTGGAACTTTCCTACCGACAATACTAAATGACTCGAATCACTCGGATTCATGACTCAGTCGACTTGCGCCGCCGAGGGCCGATCCTCTCTAACCTACGACCGAACGCGGCCAAGTCACGGTCAACACTGCACACCAAAACATCACAAGCGTCGTTAAAATGTTATTAAACTGAGCTCAGACTTTCATCAGTCTTGCGTCGCATACGAGCGACGCGGTCAGCGAGAGGGTCGCTACGAGAAATCAATAAAACGTATCTATACCACAAAAGAGCTACAAATGAATCTTTCACAAAAATAAAGACGTATTGTAGACAATGAACACAGAGAGATGACGCGGTGGTTAGTGTTTGACCTGTTCGTTTCGTCGAGAAATTGGGTTCGGTCGGGCATGGGCACCTGCGCATGCGCTCTTACATGTTGTAGGCGATATATATGGCGTCGATCTGGTCGGAGAGGAACCCATCGCGCAGGTGCATGCGCTGCTTCTCGCCGCGCGAGTTGATGGGCACCACGCCGGGGTCCACCACCACCACCACGCCCACGATCAGGTGGTGCTCTTCCAGCACCGTGTTGGTCACCAGTGGCACCAGGTTCAGCGCCTCGCTGTCGTTGCCGTCCAGCTCCACCACCACTACCAGCAAGTTCGTCCACGTAAACACCGCACTGTAACAACACAAACAGTCACGTCAATGACGATAATTTTACCATTAAGTTACCACTCATATTATTTTTGTAAAAAAAAAAATATTTATTGCTTTTTTTTAGTTAATTATGGAATGGTGTAAACAATACATCATAGACATACGATTGCAGCATTTGCGAGTCATCTGCTGTTTGTTATTGAAGAGGTCCATTGTGTATCTCCGAAGATCTTCATCGGATCTTCATAAATTATATACTAAAACCTTCCCTGAGAAATACACATTTCAATATCGAAAATCACATCCAAATCGGATCAGTAGTTTTTGAGAAACTCGTGGCCATACAAAATTACATACATACATACATACGGATCGAATACAGAACCTCATTTTTGAAGTCGGTAAAAAAATCAGAATACGCACCATTCGGCGATCTTCTTGTGGCAGCGCATGACGGAGTTCTCTATATCGATAGGGTGGTACCGCATGCCGCGCAGCGTGACGGTCTCGTCGAGCGCGCCCACCACGAACACGGCGTCGTGCGTGTCGTGCGCGTCCCCGAGCCCGCCCGTGCTGCACGCCGACGCGAGCGACTCCGTGTCGCTGTCCCGCACCGACACGCTCGCGTCGTCCCCACCCGCGGTCGCCGTGACCTCCGTCCGCCGCAGGAAGCCGAGGTACCCGGTGCGCGCGTACACCTCGCCCGTGCTGCCCGTCACCAGCTGCGCGCTGAAGTGGTCGGCGTAGTCGCTCTCGTCGCCGTAGATAGTGAAGTAACCGCTCGCGTTGTGCGGCGACTGCACCCATATCTCGCCCAAGTGCGAGTCGCCACACTGGCCCTTGGTTTCCGGGTTGGCCGTTATCACCTTTACGCCTGGCAATAGTTTTCCAGACTCCATCAGGCACAGTGAGTGGGGACTACCGCGCTCCACCAATGACACTCGGTCATTCCTTAACGCGCGAAGATCAACATATACTGTCGACGGCTCGGGACTAGAAGCGCCTTGGAGGCAAATTGCGATATTCACGCGGCATCCGAACGATGTAGACACGGCCCGCGGACTCAGACCCAAAGCAGAGAATAATTTCGAGAAGGAATTGGTGAGGTTGATGCGCGGGCGCTCTTCGGCCACAACGACGCATGTCCTCACGCAAGCCAGGTTAATGCCCTTGTTTTTAAGCTGGTTCACGGAGCTGCCGAGACCTTTGGTGCATAGTTCCATCACGCCATACGAGCAGAAAGTGTCTCGGACTTTGTATTGAGAAACAGCACTCAACCACAGAGCCGGGTTGATTTCGACTTCAGACGGCGGGATAAGAATGGAGTGGTGTCCCGAGTAGATACTGCTGAGGCACCACAGGGCGAAGCCAAGACCGCAGTACGGGTCGAGGCATAAGGCGATGTGTCGCGAGGGGTAAAGTTCACACGCGATCTTCATGGAGCGGCAGAGTGACGTCACAGCCGCATGGGACATTTTTATTCCGGCGAGCATTCCAGTGGTGGATACGCTGAAATCTAAGTACGCCAGCATTTCAGCAGTGGGCGCGCGGTACAGGATCGGGAGTTTCTTTTTGGGCATATCGTCGGTGTCGAGGGTGAGCGGCCAAGACTTACTGTCGAGGACGTTACTCGCCTCCTTTGAGCGCAAAAGCTTTATCACAGATTGGTTGGAAAGGACCAGCGTGGCCTTACTGACGTCGACGATCATCCTGACGGTGGGTAAGGTGGTGTGCAGGTTCTGGGGGTGCGGCGGGCGGATGGTGACGGGCACGGCGCCCACGTACAGGCACCCGTAGAACGCACAGATGAGGTCCAGTCCTGGAGGGAATATGAGCGCCACGTGGTCTCCCGTGTTCACGCGACCCTTCTCTAACAACAGAATGCCGATCCTCTCCGCCTTCTTGTGCAGCTCCGCGCATGTGAGCACCTTGGACACGGCGCCTTTCGAATTGAGCAGCGTGAATATCACGTGGTCTGACGTACTCTGCGCTCGCCAGCGCAGGATCTGCGAGATGAACTGGTACTGGAAACAAAACAGTTATCCTTATTATTTAAATGCGGTAAATTTATTAGATATATTTTTTGTTTATTTGATTTCTCTGACATTGCTGGTCTGATTTGGATAAAATTTTGGATTGAGGTTGTTGTGAAAATGAAAATGTGCTATGTAAATATTTTTAAAAACCCTCTCAGTAGTAGAGGAGGCCCGTGCTCAGCAGTGGGCAGTAATTAATACAAGGCTGGTAGTAGTAGTATGAACTATACTTAACTACCTATAAGTATCTTGAACCCTAACAATGAATATGGGATACTTAAAGTTTTTACAAACTTTTAACTAAGTGCGTAAAAGGGGGAAGAATCTAAAACCTGAACCAATTGTAATGTATTTATATATTCACTAACATTGACAGTTAAACTAAACATGTAAGCTACATAAGTAATGAACAACAACATAATATCAGTATCAGTATATAACTGGGAGTGGGCTTATGTTCCAAGTAAATGCTGGCCGAGACCATGATTCAAATGCACAATACTGGAATATATCAGCGATATCCGTGGACATGGCGTTTCAATATGTAATGACTCTGTTAAAGCATAGAGGGTTAGAGAATTGAGTCGTCTATGTCGTGGTCAAAGATTACGGGATTGTGGATTAGGTACGCAGAGAGGATCTGTGCGAGAGATTGCGGCGATCTATATTGAAATATACCCAACATGAAGGATGTGGGATACATAATATATGGAGCGTATCCATATAGTTTTTTAATAAAGATATCGAAGAAAAACTTTATACATTGTTTCAATAATACCTGTGTACAACCTTTGGTGTGGATTGCATATGTAGGAGTTACATTAAGTAATTGTAGGTACTACAAACATAAGCATTATAAAAGGCACATAAGGCATCTCTGAAATTGAAGCATTTCGAATGTCATATTATGAATCCAAGGGACTTCCTGGCCTGCGTGTTTTGTAAACGTGAGGCGTCTATGGAACCAAGTTCCTAGGTCGCGGTAGATTTGCACCTTCTCTATGAACTACTATTAATGTAATATTATGTACAATATACAGGTTTTCTTTTGCGTGAGTATGATGGCTGCTCATTTTGTGATATTGAGCTCGAGATTTGTACAGTTATACCGTACATAATATAATACGCACTCAGCACTTTTACATGGCACGCGCCAATTACTTATAATATTGTAATAATTCGTTAGTTCACGACCATACCGTGTCCGCGTCGCACATATCATCATTTATCATTACCATCATTTGTGAACTCAATACATCAGTCAAGCAGTTTAAAGTGTTTTAATTATATAAACCAAGTAGGTGTCCGGACAGCAACCCACACATCTTTTTTGGTCCTTCGAGCCGGATTTGAACCAGCGACCTATGGATTATTATTGGTCCATAAAATGAATTTGTTTAACTCGTTTTATAGTGTATGGCAATGGATCTAGGATTTTATTGGTAACTAGTATTGCTCGTAGCTCCGCCCGCGTGTAAAAGTATTTCCGGGATAAAAATATTTTCTCGGGATAAAAAGCCTATATATAACACTCAGGATTAATGTGGCTTCCTATTTAAAAAAAATCTCTAAATCAGTATAGTGGCTCCTGAGATTAACGCATTCAACCAAACAAACTCTTCAGCTTTATAATATTATTTACTTTATATGCCAAGTTACTTGGATTTATAATATTAGGTATTTCCTATGCTTTAATTGGGCAACAATTAAAATGTGGTGAAAATATAGCTTTGACACCTATAATAAAACATAAGAACCGGTGTATCTATACATTAAAAGAGAAGTTGTAAAATATAGGAAGAGTGACTAAAGAGAAATGGAACACAAATTAGCGATTATAATACTGTTTTGTCTGTCTATTTTTGTTTGTTAGCGCAAATCTGGTGGTAGGACTCTCATATGTAAGAGTCCGTCTGGGTGGGTACCACCGCAATGTCTATATCTACCACCAAGGACATTGTAGCCAGTGTAACTACTGGACATAATGACACTTACATCTCATGCCTCAGGATGACGAGCGCAGTGGAATGCCACACAGTACTTTGTAACTCAAGGTGCTGGATGGTGTTGCTGCTGTTTATGGGTGGTCGTATCGCTTACCATCAGGCGAACGGCATGTTCGTATCATCATTCAATGCCATAAAAAAAACATCTCCGAAATTACTGAACGATTTTTTATATAGTTTTCATACGTGGGCAGAGTATAATAATTTTACATAATGTGCACATAATTTACCTTCCTGGCAGCATCGGAGTCATCAGAGTAGCCCATGTCGCGGCCCTGCGCCGAGGCGAGCCGGTTGCCTTGCACCAAGTTTCCTACGATCACTGAAGCAGGTCCAACGTCTACAAAAGTCAAACCATTAACATACAATTTAGAGGAAAAATAAATAAAATTTCGCCGTTGCCAATGAGCTATAAACAAACATATCAATTCTTTCGCTATTAATAAGCTAAGCAATAAAATATTTTGTTGTTAAAGCGTGGCGACTATTTTTGATTACATATGTAAATTATACTATGATGATATTGTGTAGTGTTTTCAGACATACCAACAGTATTTTATAAGTATGTTATGGGCACTGTTGTGTATGAATTGAGTTATATATCTATCTTGGCCTACTCTAATCGATGTTTGACAGTGTTTATGAATCGCACATGTGTGGTAACATTTTAACTTATATTTAAATCTATTATCTACATATTTATCTGCATTAAAACACCACATCGCAATCGCATAGCAGCTTATTTATTAAAATTAGAACTCGCAGCGTGTCAACAATTACTTGTAACCTTTGAGTACTCATACATCGCAATGCCAAGCGTTCACTCCTTAATATTATGGTTTAATAATTATGATAAATGTAATGTGATGAAAGAAATCATTTCTCTAACTTCTATCATGTATTCTTACATAGTTCAATTCTACAGAAACTCAGTATCATCACACCAATAGACACATTTCAGATTACGTTATACCGTCCTAAACTAAAGTACAGCATTTTTATAAAGACAACAACAGCATACATATTGCGTTTCACAATAAAATTAGTCCTAAACATAAATGGCATGAGTTGTGCACTAAACAACGCCGAGCGAATCCGAACCGAAAATAGCGTATTCGGAGATGAGTATCAGTCGATTAACTCACCAGAATGTATCTCCCTCGGCTTGGGCAAGTTGGTGACGCAAGTGTGCGGACACATCAGAACATTGGCGGGGTGCAGCGTGCCCTCCAGGAAGCGTCGCTTGCACTCGCTAAGGTGAATGCCACCGAGCGGCGTTTTTGGAAGGTAATTAGGCTGCACTAGTGCCAGGCAGTAGATGCCCACCTGGTGGATGGAGTCGACAGCCTGCAGCACTCGCGACATCCACTGGAACGACTGTTGGCGGAGCTGTTATTGATACGTGTGGCAGAATTTTTGTAAGACATGTTTTCTTTTGTCTGGATTGTTAGGTAACAGTAAAGTAATACGGCATATATATTCTAGAATTTTGTCCGTATTAAACAAATGTATTTCTCAAATTATGAAAAATTACTATATCAAATTGTAGTGTTTCAAATGTGATTGATAAGAATGGAAGCTAAACGTTTTGATGTTCTCATAGTTTATTGTCTATGTTACTTAATTTCACGTGTACTGTATAATGAAGATTTCACAACTTGAATAATAATATGTAACAATTCCCAAACTACATACATGCAAAACTTATAAAGTGTGACAAATATCTCATGCACTAAAATAGTCTCCATACAAGGTGCTACGGAAGCGGATTGTACATAAATATATTTACAAAACTTTTAGAATAAAAATGTAGTCAATAAATGTTGATATTTAAATAGAATCTGCTATCAAAAGAACAGTGGCAAAAACAAAGATACAAGTCTAAGAAAAATATAAAACAATACGAAGTAAGGCAAGCAGTTTACATAAAATAAAATACTTCAAGAAGTTCAAAAGATTACTTTTCAATTTTTGCTTTTAACAGCATCTCAGATATCAAGTACTTGTGAAATACCAGTATTTTACTACTCATTTCCATTTCCGCAAAAACAATTCCTTGAACACAAGTGCAAGTAGAATATCTTTAGTTCGACAAAACCTATTTTTTATTTTATCAAAAACATTAAAGTAATTTTGTGATACAATCAACTTGTGATAAGACTATGCTAGAAACAACTTACTCGTGATTGAGTACGAATCCAGTTAACACGTACACTAATACTCAACAATCAACCCAAATCTACAACATACACTCAAACTCAACTGACCTCTTCCTCGCCGCAGTCGGGCCGTTGTTCCGCCACGATACAGATCCTCTCGTCACGCAGGACCCTCACTGAGAACACGGCGATGCGCCCCCTGTATATGAACTTCATGGGCTCCACGGCGAGGACCGTGGCGATGATGTCGTCCATGTTATGCTTCCGCCCGGTGACAGTCATCAATCCGTCGCGGGATCCACACACGAATACCAGCCCTAGGGGCAAAAGTAGTTCATTATCATCATCTCCACGTAGTCCACTGCTAGATGTAGACCTCTCCTTAAGATATTCTAGCTAAATGTAAATTGTAATAAGCCGTGATGCTATAGTTCGATTGACGAAAGCTAGCAAATTCACATTACTCACACTAATAAAATTTTGCATAGTAAAAAAATTCTCAAATTTATTGAAGAGATAGGTACAGTCAGGCAGCATAAACAGCTGAACAAAATCAAAAATCAACATGATGTTACATGCAAGTTGCGGCCAAAAACACCTCATTGCAATAATTTTCATATTACTTGATAATGCAGTTTCTTCTAAGAATAGGCAAAGGCGGCGCGGAGTTAATGACGCACGAATTTTGTGAAGGCGTTGTAAGAATTTAAAAGTTCACGGGGCTTAAGACTTAAACAATGTCTATATTTAAATAGCTTCAAAATTCCATTAATTCCATATTCGAATCAAAAATCATTATACTAACAATAAATATAATCATAAACAACATCAATAATTATGACGACGTTATAAAACATAACGCTTTGTCGAACTTCAGGCTGCTGTTTCTATAATTATATTTATGGGAGATGGGAATCAATAAATGAAATCAACATGTTACCGAGTTCACGCGCTAAGGGAGCGAGAGCGGTCGAGGGCCGTTCCTGACCTACGAAAACAAGCGAGCCTTACGGAAAGCGAATTCTTGCGAGTAAAAAATTTACGTATTACATTGTTTTTGTCAATTGTATTGTGAGTACCGACTATATGAATAATGTGGACATTTATAATGGTCCGTGGGCCAGTGACAGATTTCGATGACCAAGTTCCTCTCAAGCGATAATTGGTGAGACGCATCAGAGACGTGTATCATAAATCCTCGTGAACGTCAGCTTCGGCTCCGTGGGTGCCATGAGCGGTGGTAGCCTCCCAAACATGTTGAAAAAAAAAATATTTTCAGTCATTTTCTCCCAACTCATTTTTATTTTAAATTGTAGTTAAGCCAATACCTTGATGAAAAAAAATAATCAGCTGACTGTAGCTCGGGGCATTATGCGTCAGCTGGTCGATCAAACATGAAATTTTTTTTTCTAATTTCAGTGATTTCCTCTCAGCTAAAAATTTACCTGATGATAGTTTATACGCACATATGAATAAATATATATGTCAGCTGGCTGTATGCCGGGGCAAAACCCGTCAGCCGATGCCTTGAAAATTATAACGCAGGTGTTAGGCGAGTGCTTCTATTACATATTTAAATGCATTAGCTGACAATGTTACCCTCGACTTACTGATAGCAGATTATTTTTATTAATTACAGCATTATATTAACAATCAGCTTATAAATTTTCATCTGACAGAAAATGATGTATCCTGTTTTTTTCGGCATAACGCTCCGATATGAATTTCCCGATGAAATTAATATTTCATATAATTTCTTCCTAACCGATTTCGTCCACGGCGGTCATCTCAACGGAGATCAGCCAGGTACGCAGGAGATATTATAGTGCACAAGTGTGTGCGCAATACACAGGTGCACTCACTATTCCTTCACTCTCATAGTCCAGTGAGACGGCAATCCGACACGACTGGAGAGAGATCAGGCGCAAGAACAATGACTTTACGTACTTTCAGAGGCATAGGGGTGTCACCGCCAACTTCCTGGCTCCGAGGTGCGACTGAGTATTTTTTAAGATAGAAAAACCCAGTCAAAATCTTTTGGCTCCACCGAGGTTCCAACCCAGGCCCTCAGCGCGCTTTAATTGTACTTGTAACGGTTACGCCACAGAGGCAGTGAAATTCCGTAACTCTGTGTAAATACTTTACAACTAATTGGTATATAATTAAATAACTGAATAAACTTTAAAATAAGTAAATTAATCAATTTATATTTTATTATTGTCTACTCTATAAATGATATTAGTTATAAAAAAAGTAATTAAAAATAACAATGTAATTTAATTATTTTCGTTCTCGCTTTGGCTTGTGTCACTCTCATCTCTTTCTGATTCACTGTCAGAGTCTCTGTCAGAGCTGTCTGCTATCATGTTTTTATCATCATCATTCATTGTACAACATAAAATAAATATATATATATTATTGTGCATAATTAATACAATATAATCAAAAAATTAAAAACAATACCCTTCGGATTTTATATTATGATTTTTTATACATGTCAATGGCCATGTAGTGCCTGGTTAATGATTTTATATTTTTATAGAATCCTGAAAAAGAAACAGTCGAAAGCGGGATTTGAACCCACGACCTCCGGCGAACCGTGCCGTTGCTCTTCCAATTGAGCTATTCCGACCTCGCTTTCGATTGCGAATTTCAGGATCCGTACTTAATTCTCTTAAAGGAGATGACCAGCGACATCTGTTAGCAGTTATTACAACTACTAACTCAGCATTACCCCTTTACAGGAGTAAGTAAACCGAAACGAGTCGCTAAACTTTTTTCTAATTTTATATTATGATTTTTTATAGATGTCAATGGCCATGTAGTGCCTGGTTAATGATTTTATATTTTTATAGAATCCTGAAAAAGAAACAGTGAAATTCGCAATCGAAAGTGAGGTCGGAATAGCTCAATTGGAAGAGCAACGGCACGGTTCGCCGGAGGTCGTGGGTTCAAATCCCGCTTTCGACTGTTTCTTTTTCAGGATTCTATAAAAATATAAAATCATTAACCAGGCACTACATGGCCATTGACATGTATAAAAAATCATAATATAAAATCCGAAGGGTATTGTTTTTAATTTTTTGATTATATTGTATTAATTATGCACAATAATATATATATATTTATTTTATGTTGTACAATGAATGATGATGATAAAAACATGATAGCAGACAGCTCTGACAGAGACTCTGACAGTGAATCAGAAAGAGATGAGAGTGACACAAGCCAAAGCGAGAACGAAAATAATTAAATTACATTGTTATTTTTAATTACTTTTTTTATAACTAATATCATTTATAGAGTAGACAATAATAA
The DNA here is from genome assembly GCA_949316025.1 of Lapara coniferarum. Lineage (NCBI taxonomy): Eukaryota > Metazoa > Arthropoda > Insecta > Lepidoptera > Sphingidae > Lapara > Lapara coniferarum. The sequence continues at coordinate 22,016,331 of OX438933.1, read as the reverse complement.
AATATAAATTGATTAATTTACTTATTTTAAAGTTTATTCAGTTATTTAATTATATACCAATTAGTTGTAAAGTATTTACACAGAGTTACGGAATTTCACTGCCTCTGTGGCGTAACCGTTACAAGTACAATTAAAGCGCGCTGAGGGCCTGGGTTGGAACCTCGGTGGAGCCAAAAGATTTTGACTGGGTTTTTCTATCTTAAAAAATACTCAGTCGCACCTCGGAGCCAGGAAGTTGGCGGTGACACCCCTATGCCTCTGAAGGTACGTAAAGTCATTGTTCTTGCGCCTGATCTCTCTCCAGTCGTGTCGGATTGCCGTCTCACTGGACTATGAGAGTGAAGGAATAGTGAGTGCACCTGTGTATTGCGCACACACTTGTGCACTATAATATCTCCTGCGTACCTGGCTGATCTCCGTTGAGATGACCGCCGTGGACGAAATCGGTTAGGAAGAAATTATATGAAATATTAATTTCATCGGGAAATTCATATCGGAGCGTTATGCCGAAAAAAACAGGATACATCATTTTCTGTCAGATGAAAATTTATAAGCTGATTGTTAATATAATGCTGTAATTAATAAAAATAATCTGCTATCAGTAAGTCGAGGGTAACATTGTCAGCTAATGCATTTAAATATGTAATAGAAGCACTCGCCTAACACCTGCGTTATAATTTTCAAGGCATCGGCTGACGGGTTTTGCCCCGGCATACAGCCAGCTGACATATATATTTATTCATATGTGCGTATAAACTATCATCAGGTAAATTTTTAGCTGAGAGGAAATCACTGAAATTAGAAAAAAAAAATTTCATGTTTGATCGACCAGCTGACGCATAATGCCCCGAGCTACAGTCAGCTGATTATTTTTTTTCATCAAGGTATTGGGTTAACTACAATTTAAAATAAAAATGAGTTGGGAGAAAATGACTGAAAATATTTTTTTTTTCAACATGTTTGGGAGGCTACCACCGCTCGTGGCACCCACGGAGCCGAAGCTGACGTTCACGAGGCTTTATGATACACGTCTCTGATGCATCTCACCAATTATCGTTCGGGAGAAAATGACTGACGAAATTTTGCACTGGCCCACGGTCTATAATGACCGAATATACATTCAAAAAATAACAGTTAAAAAAAACTAAAAAATATGCTTTATTTTAATAAATTTGAATTAAGAATAGTTAAAATAAGAAAATAATTTTATTGCATAAAAAAGCGCGGGGTGCTTAAGATATTATCAAAATGATAATCCTTCTACTCATATTATCTGTCAAGAAAATATTTATAACTATTGACAATGAAAAACCCTCTTCCGGCAAATCTATCTAGACAAACAGACAGATGAAAAAATTGGTACTTAAGCAAGTTTACTTTATAGGTTATGGTAACATCAAATAAGAATGAGCCTAAGAAAGGGTCTTTAATTCTAAATCACAGACAAACAAATAAAGATTAATGACATTAATCACTTATTTTATTACATTAATTTAATCTATTTGTATAAATTCTACATATAATTGTTTATTTCATTTACACTTATTTGCGAAGAAGTAATAAGGACTTGTTATTTTGTCGTTTTGGCGGGAACAGAACATGACCTACCTCTACGTGTTGCTGGCAATCCCATAAACTGATTATTATTGATATAACTATAAGTAATAAAATAGGTATAAAATTTTGACTTTACACTTAATCGTGCTATACAATTACAATTTTTGATGAAATAAAAGCATCTTATATACTCAAAGGTATAACCTAGAAAAGTATTTGTACGCGATTTTATATAGCAGTTAATTTATTTTCATTACTATATTTATACAGAGATGTACCGAAGAGGGTCAGTCAACGTAAGATAATATGCATCACTATTGACTATTGCAGTAGACACATCGAATTATTTTTTTGCAATAAATCGTAATAGGGAAGACGCAATATTTTTATTTTTGCTTTCATTTGAATTAATTTCATGTAGAATAGATCATGAGTATATTAAGAAAATAAAATACATGAGTATATTATGAAAATAAAATATTGGTTGCCAAAATAAGCGGTTTGAAACTGACGGTTTAAATTTACGCGCCAAATTGTCGCTGGCATTCATAGATGCATAAGTTGGGACTTTGAAGATATTTTTTAAATAAATACAATAATGTCACTATAAACTAATAAAATATGGTCAAGATAGACAGATTTAAATCGTTATAATTTGTGCTATAGGTAGTATAATTATTTAAAAATAACCTTCAGAAACTGCACAAGCTTCGCATTGACAGGACTGAACTAAGCCTTGCGTTTCATTTATAGTGGTTGGAACACGATAAACTACGTACTTAATGCTTCGGATTAACTCCAATCTAACTATACACAATTCTCCATCTTTTTTGATTTGGATATAACCGATTGCAGTGTCGCAATGGGGTATATTACACAGCCAATAATATCGTGATCCTGGAATCGCGATATTATAACAAGATCGCAAATACTATGCCTATAACCTGCGATATTATCACGATACTGCGATACGCATCAATATTGCATTAATATTATCGTGATAATACGAGTATCGCGTATTATTGATTCTGTAATATACCCCAATAATGCCATACCAATACCATAAAAATGTAATTTTATTCAAAAACTACAATTAATTTTCGCAATTAACGAATGTTTACCTTTACAACTATAACCTTAAAAAGTTGTCATAGCAGATGTGACGTCACTAGACGCTTATTGGTGGACTAAAACACGTTCTGTTTCACGTTACTTTCAATTCGTAATTATTGTCAAAAATTTATGTTAATTAAAATAAAATCGTTGCTTAGGCCTTTATTTTATGATTTAATAACACTTGACTCCTCAAGCCCCGCGACGGACACCGGTGTCCTTAACACTCAATTCAAAGGGCAACCCTTTCTACCCTTTTGCGCCTTCTGCGTTCACCCTATAGACCGGTGTGGCCAGAAAAGCCGACTCGTGTCAGGCTACTGGCAATAGGGCCAATAACAAAAAAAAAGGAATATAATTAAGCTTTCTTATTAATTATTAGTCGCTATTTATATGTAAAAATAAAAGACCTGGGTATCCCCGAGTTATTTTTTTTCTCTATAATGATGTGTGTTTGTGATTGGGGGTTTTTTGAAAATTCAAGGCATGCAACATTTAAGACATATTTATAGCTATCGTAGGATGTTGCGCGGGGGGTGGTGGGAGGAACTAACGATTTTTCTCAATCTGTTATATACGCGGGTTATTTACTAGGTCTCATAATTGATTTTGGAAGTCGTAGATAAGGCTTTGATTTGTAGTGCGATCGTGATTGGAACGTTTTCCTGGTAATTGTGGAGTATTGATTCCTACACGGTAGTCCTCGTGTAAATTTAAGCAACCATCACTGACGTAACGTGAATATATATTACTCTAGTGTTATACAGTTCCTCTTATCAACTCGAATTCATTTGTATTATTGGACTCAGAGAAGACATATTAAAATATGGCAAATTACGTGGAAAAGCTGATTGTGACAATCAAGTACCAGATGCTGGAGAATAGTCCTGAGCCATTTTACGTGGTGCCATATAACTTGTCGGAGAATTTGATGCACGTGAAACCCGGAAGACGCCGCGGCTGCGCCGCGAGGAACACGAGACTCACCGCCAGGACCCAGGAAGCCCAGGAGTCCGCTGCGCACGTAGTGTTCTTCCCCGATGGTCTCCCCGTCGGAATCCAGCGGTCGCACACGGAACACCGTGTTGGTGAGCCCCGGAAGGCCCCAGTACCCAGACCCGGTGGCGCCGGAAAGGACGCAGATCTCGCCAACTTCGTCAGTCTTGCACAGAAACGCGGGCCCCTCCATCTTGACAACGACGATGACGCCTGCGAATAAATCATATTTATTATTATTTTTTACTGTACAATTTAACGTATACGTGTAAATGTTTCAAGTGTGTTGTACTTACATGAAGGCATGACCTGTCCGCAGTCCTGTAGTGTGAGTGATGTGAGTGAGTTCTCCGCGTCGACCCTGACCACGCCGTACGAGAGGCCCGACATGGAGAGCACGCCGCGGCCGGCGGAGGAGCCCCCGCGGCCGGCGCGCCGCACGCACACCGTCATCGACTCGCTGCTGCACGCACACGGACAGATCGCATCGCCGCGCACTCCTACAATACGTATGCACTTTTTTTGTCCTTGTTAACATCTAATACCTTAACCCGTCAAACCCCGCTTATTTATATATAAGCTGTATGGGGAAACCCTATATGTATACTCGGACGCCGGCGTCCGTAGCGGGGCTTGACGGTCAAAATAATAATACCAGCCCTGTATTATATACTGTCCCACTGCTCGGCACGGGCCTCCTCTACTACTGAGAGGGTTTAAGACTAAGTCCACCACGCTGGCCTAGTGCGGGTTGGTAGAATTCACATACCTTCGAAATTCTTAAATTCTTATAAAAAACTTCTTAGGTATGCAGGTTTCCTCACGATATTTTCCTTCACCGTTAAAGCGAACAATAATTGATAAACAATACACACGTAACTTTAAAAAGTCAGAAGTGTGTGTATTGGGTTTTGAACCTCCGGACACTGTCTCGGCAGACCCTTCCATTCCCAACTAGGCTATCATCCATAATAGCGTAATAAGACTTAACATAACATATTAGACTTTTATTCGCAGCTCCGCCCATATCGTATGTATCGTCCGGTTTTAGAGTTTGTAAACATCAAGAAAGACAATAACACAAACTCTATTGTGTATAAATACTAGAGAATAAGACCAATCCCAAGACAACCGTCATTGGACAGGCTGTGTCTTTTTTGTTAAGAAAGTGTCACAAAACGTCTTCATGTCAAAATTTACTTTAAATTTGGAAAGGTCAAGGGGTCGAGTGAGATGCGATATAGTTATATCGATGCAGAATAGTAATTAGGACACTTAAAATAAGTTCGTTAATTTGGTACAATATTTTGAAAATGCTGCAATTGTCGCGGCTATTAATTCATTCCGAGATGTATTACTTCCAGATTTGTTTGCAATGTGACTCCCTCCTCCGTCTACGCTCCTGTCCACTCGTATGTACAACGTACCCACAACTGGTACAGATAATTACTTACCTTTGCTCTGGAATACAGACAGGAACTGATCGCATGAGGAGAGCGACCACGGATTCGCGCCATCAGCGACGAGTAGGATCCGCAGCGAGCTCAGCGATATTTCCTTATGGTCGCGAGTTGCCAGCAGGCCCCAGTGTAGGTCACGTGACTTCACAATGGCCACGGACGCCCTGGGATCAATACGCATGGGGTAACCAATCTTGTTTCATTATTCGCTTTTGCGGCTTTGACATGTCGTGCATATTTTTTTATTGAATATTGTCAGATGTGCAAGTCTTTCGCGTGATAGTAAGTTTATGACTGCACTAGCTTTTGCCCGCAGTTCCGCCGTTTGCCAAATTTCATTGAAATCCGTTCAGCAGTTTTTACATTAAAGAATAACAAACATACATCCATATATTATTAGAAACTCGCGTTTATAATATTATGTAGGATACACGTAATATAGCATAACTTTTTTAAATACATTTACAGATATTTTCTTCTGTAGTAGTAATACTAGAGAAAAAAAAATCTGCGTAAGCAGACCAAAGCTATTAGGATTAAAAAATACGACAAAACGCTGTGAGAAAAGATTGGTGTAGGTTGTGCCTTGCTTTCTCGTCTTGGCGAAAAAAAAAACCGTTTCTACTGATAATAATTTAAGATTTATAAAAATTAAGATCTATCGACTCAGGGTGATGAGCTCAAGTGCCATCATTCCAAACCGCTACAGTAGCATTATTACTGTTTATGTGTAGACAGTTACCATCGGTTGCGAGCGACTAGCCCGTATCCTATTCATTAAAACACACCTAACTCTCTAACAAATCACACTATTAAAATGAAACCACTTTGCTGAACTTTTCTCGACGACCACCACCTCACCTATTCATGTGACGTTGAAGGCTGTAAAGTCTTCAAAACGTTGGGAGCAAAAATGAAACGAGAAATAGCGAACATCCGTAAGCAGTTTCATTTCAACGTCCTACATTCTTGTACTCATAAGAAATCACAAATACCCACCTATACTTGGTGATCATGTGCATCCACGAAGCGGGGCTGACCTTCATCAGCGCGTATGGTATGAAGATGACGTGCATGCCGTTGAGCACGCTGGCGAGGACAGCGTGCCACAGTCCCGTTTCACGCTTGAAGTCCAGCACGCACACCATGTGTTCGCCTTCGCTGTAGTTGCACGCCACTGACAGCATACGGCAATGGGCCAGCATTGATGCCCTGTCGACAAAGTACAGTTGAGGAGGTGCAAATGGTTTATGCCACTAGTACCATTGACAAAACGACCTTATTTATGAAAGTATAAAAAGCTTTTCGCTTTACAGTAGCTACATCATGTATAAAAATTATGAAATGTAATTAGAATAATATAATATTTTATTATACGTTATAGAACACCTGGTAAAAATAACATTTAAAAATATGTTTATAGCTCCACGCATTTTTTTTTTACTTTTTTTTTCATGGCATTGAATGACGAGACGTGCATGCCGTTTGCCTGATGGTAAGCAATACAACCATACATAAACAGTAGCAACACCATCCAGCACCTTGAGTAACAAAGTACTGTGTGGCATTACACTGCGCTCGTCATCCTGAGACATGAGATGTAAGTCTTATTATGTCCAGTAGTTACACTGGCTACAATGCCCTTCACTAATGTCATCGTGGTATGGATATAACAAGAACATTCACATTGAACGCTTAACATAGTGTACTAAAACCAATTATGCCAACAACAATAGAGCACCAACTTAAGTAATCATGTTATCTGAACATTGTGAATGTAAATCAACAGGTAGCGACTTGCGAGGTACAGTTGTATAACGTAGCGACATTATTGCATTTCAGCGTGGCGACGAGTGTAGACATCTGACGCGACTGCGACTGTCTACAACTGTCGTAGCAACATGTCAACGTCTACTGTCTACACCAGCCGCCGCGACTCTAATCACAGGTATCTGTCTTATACTTAACTAACTTATGCTCGCGGCTTCGCCCGCGTGAAAGGTTTTACGGGAAAATATACTTAGTTCCCATCTATCTTGGTCTGACGCTTTTAAAACTCAAAATTTCTATACACAATTTAATCTTATTTTCATACATATATACATATACACTCATGCCTGTTATCCCCGAAGGGGTAGGCAGAGGAGCAACTAGTGCGCTCACTTTCGTTGTCATTCCGTCCCATGATGTGATAGGGGGCGAGCCTATCGCCATATCGGTCACAAATTCCAGACTCAGGGCTGATACTGAATTGAAAAACTCAATATCACTTTGCCCGACCCGGGGATCGAACCCGAGACCTCAGCTTTGCAGTCGTACTGTAATACAACTACGCCACCGAGGCAGTCTTAATCTTATTTAACATCCATAAAGGATGAATTTTGAAAAATCGTTTAGTTTAAATAAGGAACTCGTGTGCAAAATTTTACGCTACCCATGGGTTTACGCCATAAGAATTAAAAAAAACCTGCATCTAGCTTATTTTGAGACAAGATACTCGCACAAACGTACAAGAAAACGATGCGAGCGTTCAATCTATGCTGTCCAACTTCCACGCAGATTGCTCACTGAATCTGTAGCCGCAATCCAACTTCAAAGTTAACCGTTTAACAGCACTGAAAACACTATCATGCCATTAGAAGTTTCGCAGCGGCACGCTCTGAACGACATGATTTTTTTGCCTCTGAAATTTATTTGGATTGGCACCAATGATTTCATACTTACATTTTTTTAACGCGGGCGGAGCCACGGGCAAAAGCTAGTATTGTATAATTCTAGACTTCCGCCTCAACAATCTAAAACTTATTTTTAATAATTATTATATTAAAACACAAAAGATTTACAGCGTACATTTTATAATACGTTATAATTGGCATTCAATGGATACAGCGGTCCGAATTACAAGCAATTTAAACCGCTACTTTATCATGTAAATTGTACAATTAAGCAATTACGTGCCATTTATATTATGAGCGATGTCGCAACGCTGTGTCGACGGGACGCGGTTGCATAAGAAATTCGTATAGTTTGCGCATTTAACGACATGCCACATTTAAGAATCGCCTTGCGTAGGTGATGTTTATGTCTATCTGAAAAATATTGAGCTTCGATTTATGAAACATATTGAGTCAGTGGTGTCATAAGGATATACGAGTTTATGGTCCATACGCGTGGTGCGTGGTCTGTGATACTTGTTAGTATAGGGTGGTATAGAGAGGTCTACAAAAGGCTTAGATAGATAGTATATATAGATTAGTCCAGGTAGATGACTACGGCACAACTAGTTTAATAATGAAAACGTTACATTTTCAGAATGCGGTCGGATCAACGCTGTTCGACGTGGCACCATCTACCCAAGCGGCCAAGTGACTTGACGCCAGTCTTACTTCCTCACTGGGACAAATTACATCTCTAATATTTTTGAAGTATAACACTGTCCGCTAGGAGTGCGCAATAACTTGCATTACAATTTATTAATAAACTGAAGCGATCGTATTTTACAGTGGATTGTAGCCATACGTGTGGTAAACCATGGCAGTTTAAACTTGAGTCCATATATTGCAATATTTGAGTATACAAATATTGTAAAAGTTGTGCAGATGTGCGAAATCGTCTCAACACCATGTTTTCTTGCCGGCGCTCCGTTTAACTTATTGTTAAGCTCATTATGAATGTTATGATTAGCTATGTGTCTGCGACGTTAGATTCGTTGTAATCGCTGTTAGTTAAGAGTTTACAGTAGTATCGAATTTATAAATAACTTGAGCAACTATATATTAATTCAATAAGCCGGTAATTTCTTTTACATTTTACAGCGAAAGGCCTATTAATGAACAAGCAGGACCTGATGTTAATTGAACAGCTCTCATTAGTAACCACTACGCCAAAAGTATATGAATGATTTGCCACCGTAAATAATACATTTCTTTGCCGATACACGATTTGCTCATGTTGATTATAATTTCATTTGTGCTCATAATTTATTAATATAATATTCACGCTTGCGATTCTATTAATAATATACATCATCGCCTTGCGAATTTTTGTACTTTTATCGTACGGTTCGTAATGCTTCTGCCAAAAAAAATGTCAAAATATGTAACAAGCCCAAGCACGAAAGTTGTATTCTCAACTAAGCTTTTTGATATAATATCTGTATATGTTATACATATTATATTGTAAAATTAGGAAAATGTTAACTTTGGCAAACACAAATTTATACCGAAACTGCTATTGCGAAATTGTCACATTAAGATACATGTTTAGCTTAGAAATATTTTAAAGTGTAAATTTTAATCAAAATTAAATTAAAGACGCTACCATTCATACCACTATGTACGGATCTCAACTTCCGTAATACTATTTTATTCAGAAAAGCTAAGCCAAGCTTTACTATTAAGCTTATATTATAAAATTAATATTTATATCTGACATTTAATTTCCATTTTTGACTAACCATTGGTTTTGCAAGAAGCTTCCTAATTTATACAGGTTTTATTGAACCATTTATACCCTCTTATATATCTATGCCACTTTAGACAATATTATAGTGTAAATTTTATAACTGTTGGTATTTTATAGCGATAAGAAGCAGAAAAATTATAATATAATTTTATTTTACTATGAAGATGTGTAGAATCTAGGAATAATGTATATATGTAATTCAATAGGCTTATAATTATTTTGAGAAATTTGCAAACCCTACTACCACAATATTAATAAGTATAATGAAATCTTCTTTCTATTGATTCTTTCAGCAAAAGAAACAGAATGAACTTACTTCCTTTCGATAAAAACTATTCCGTATCATGTCAGTTACGAAGAATAGCTCATATATTATTTCTCATAATCGAAGTAAAGCACACTTTTTGTACCATCTGAACTATTTATTACTTTATGATGACTATTATCATTCCTTTGCTTTCTTAGTAAGGTATGTTATAATATTTAAAAGAATTTGATGTATAGCTTATAAGATACCTATAGGTATCATCGCAGTCGTTACTCGTCTCTACATATCAATGATCTATTGACTATCCCAACAAAATTCAATTATGAAGTGGTTATACGTTTTAAACATTTAAAGATTATACAATTTGTTGATTAATATTAAATGCAATCAATTGTTGAAGTGTCTGCAACACAACTTGCAGATTACACCAGGAATCTTTATAAATATATGTATAATCGGTAATAATATGTACAATGTTTAATGCTACTTCGACGTGCCCATGCAACACATCACTCCACTCAACAGAGTTATTTTTTTATGAATAAAATAACAGACATTGCTGATAGGCAGTTCTGATCCGGGATAGAATGTAGGCCAACTCACCAGGGACCGACCGATGCCTGAACTACCAACGAGAAGTTTATCAATTATGGATGGAAACACATCGCAAACATTTTTCCGACCGGACTTATAAATGTAACACAATGAATAAAAAGGAATGTTTAACGATTTATTTTTATATAACAATATTTTTTTTATATCATAAGCACATGGGTACGAAATTATTTATTGGATTCGTAATTTTTTATGGAAGTTAAGATCATATTAAACTAGTATATTTTTAGTGTCTAGTACGAATTATAATTTAATCAATGACTTTGGACAATACGTTTAGGTGCTTTCTTGTTAATTATAGTTTTCACACTGTTTCTTTTTGTAATATTTTTTACAATCACATTTTTAAAACTATTATGTTACTCTTATACAATTTGTTTTAACTACTTTTACAACATATTTGTATATAAGATATAATAATACATTCGTAAATTTTAATGCAAATGTGTACGTCCAATGTTGGTGCAAAAAATATTATGCACTTATACAGGACTGCGTGTACTTTTTTTAAATAAATGTTTTTGATCTCAATACTAGGTGTTTCTCCTGGTTTCGCCCGTGTGAAAGTATTTCCCGGCTGCAAAAGTCTTTCTGTGTACTTTTTTAAATAAAAGTTACAAAGCAACAACATAATTAAGCGACGAGAGCGCCATTCATTTAACAAATCCAAGGCTTGGCGCCCATTTCGATTTTAATACTTTTATCGGCGGAGTTGACTAACACGTATATTCCATTAACTATTACCATATTTCACATTTATGTTTTTGATAGGATATTATTGCTTTTTGTGAAGAAATTATTATTAAGGATCATTCAAACTGATCTGTAAAATTAATCTTTATGCCAGCAGACTTAGTGTATTTTGCAATTTGCTTTCCGACTAGCTTGCATTCATAATATTAATTAATATAAAGCTGTGTATCTTACTTAGGGCTGCCATCCGTCCGGAATTCCCCGAATTTGTCCTAGTTTAAAGGGCGTCCGGGGGCCGTCCTGCAGGGGTTTTAAAAAGTGTTCGGGTATAACCCGGACGGACACCTTTGTTGTCCGGGTAATCCATCTTTTTATAGATAAGCGATAAATTGAAGTAAAATCTTAGTTAAAAATTCATTCATAATATTCCCGCATTCAAGAAGGCACCGCAAAATATTTTTTTCATGTCCGGGGAAAAACCCATATTTCGCCCAAATGTCCGGGATTTTGCCGGGTTTGTTCGGCGTCGGCAATTTTGGTGATGGCAGCCCTAATTTTCCCTTACCTATACCTATAGTTTTTGAAGATGCACATTTTCAATTAATAATAATGTCTATCAAACGTATAGACAACAAGAATAGAATCTGGGCACTCATTAATCACAGACTTTCATTATTTTCAAGTATTAGTCTTGTACGTAGCAAGATTGTTGATAATTGCTGGCGCTATTAGTTGCAGTTTGTGTTATTTTTGATTGTGTAAGTTTCATAAGTTATAAATAATTGGGTGTACACAACGATAAATCTTTCTGTCTCATCCTCTTTCAGTGGCCGTCCTGAGCCGAGGTTCGTAACCCGTTAGTGGATTGCCCTCAGCATGGTCACTTAATTCAAAGGGTTGCGAGCGCCTTCTGCGTTCACCCTAAAGACCGGTGTGTTTGTATAAGCCGACCCTCGTCAGGCTAACAAACGGATAGTCAGTAACATAAAAAAAAATAGTGCAATCTACTTTCCAGCGAAAAAGATTAAGAAATTATTGTTCTTATTACAATTCCAAAAGGCGCAGTTTAAACTAGTGGAAATCAATTGTTCAGAAAATGTTACAAAACGTAAACAATACTGTTTTCATATTTTTTCCTTTGTAAACATACAATTACCTAGTTGGGAAACAAATTTAAACTTTCTAGGTCATCTAAAAGTGGGTAAAGTATTATGATCTATGTTTACAAACATTAATAAACATTTTCTAACAAATATTTGACCACAATGTTAGAAAACGTTTTCATGTAAGGTTATCTAAGTTGCATTTTTAAATAAAATTCTTAGCTAACAAATTGTAACAAATGAAAACATTTTTTATCATTTGCCTGTAAGCATGTTTGGCGCATCCAGGTAGAGTGCTTTTTCTTTTTTTTTAACAAAAAAATAAAGGCTAATCCAATGAGCAAATCTTCGGTTTTCGTGTAGACGCCTTCCGAGGTGTAATAAAAAAAAACTTAAATCCAAACTGAGAGCCGATGTCATGTTTACAAATGTAATAAATGTTTGTAAACATTTTCTATCAGTGTAGGAACACTCAAAACATTTAACAATTTCTAACAGAACGTATCAATGATTCTCAAAATTTGAAACTGTTTGCAAACATTTTTAAACAGCAGTGTGGCAGTATCATATTTTAAGGGTCTTCAATAAATAAACAAAATTTCATGTGTTTATATTAAATAGATATTGAGTTATCGAGGCCTATCGTATTTTCTGTATATGTATGTTCTAGTCAAATCTTGCAAATGAATCTTAAAGCACAAAGCATCCTCAACCGATTAAAATGATATTTTCATACACGTTTATTTTGGATGACGACGCATGATTAGCAAAGTAACGTCATTCTAAATCCAATATGGCGGACAGCCCATAATGACGGATTAGTTATTTTTTACGCGGGTATGCAACCCTTCGAGGAAATGGTCTACTACTACCCGGAGAAATGGCAAGACTTAGCGGGGTCGTGTCTCAAAATATCAACCTGTGCTTTTGACAAATTCTAGACGTGGTGAAAAAATTCCATATAGTAAAAAGCAAGTTGATCGTCATACCCATTTAAACGAGTCACAACTTGGCATAGAATAGGGATAGCTTGGTGGTGCTCTAATAATAATTGTAGGGTAGACAAAAATAGTTCGAGGACCATCAAACAAAAAAAAAATCTTTCAATTCGCCATCTAGGATGGTGCCCAAAAACTTCGTTGATCCAATCGGTCTGAAAGTTTGTTATTTCGGGATTATTAGAGTCGCGGATCGATGTCGAATTATTCGGGTCAAATTTTGCAACTTAATTTTACATAAAAATCAAACTTTTATGTAAATGCTTTAAAAACTAATAAAAACTAATAAAAATTAATCACACTTTGTTTTATCTCTAAATAGTATGAAACGAAGTTTGATATATAAAGTTATTTTTTTTTCTTTTTAGAGCATTCACATGAAAGCTTATTTTTAAAAATGTTAAGATTTAAAGAGCTTTATTCTCATAAGGAACATAATTCATTTCACTTATGATGAGATAAGTACAGTCAGCCACAGAAGTAGCTGAACCAATTCAAAACTTGAAATCGTCTATACTTTCGTTTTTTGTTTTCCCTTCACAAAAATAAAATAAAGGCGATGAACTTTACTTCCCACAAAGAAAAAAAAATATTACAATTAAACTTAACGCGTGGAAGTGATATGATTTTTTTGAATTTGTTCAGCTATTTATGTGGCTGACTTTATGTAAGATTTTATTTAGAAAATGTTTTTTTTTACTATTATGTTAATCCAGGATGCATTCTGTGTATGTGGTCAAACGTTTTTTAATATCAAACATCTTCTTCAGCATTTACAAGTCCACTGCTGAACACAGGCCTCCCCAAAGAATAAGAAACATAACATTCAAATTCAAACACATTTGGTTTTATTTTGGTAATATTCATACCGCATTAAAAACGGTTAAACAAGAGTAAGTTTGAAAGATATAGTCGTTTTATAAGTATCAGATTTAATCATCAATATTATGTTACAATTTTTCTTTATAACTACTGCAGTTACATAAGCTTAAAAAGGCAAATTGAATATGACCGGTATTTGGTAACACCTGGAAAATCAAATCCTATCAAAATGGTTAGTTTGCAGCGTGCTAGAGGAATGACGCTTACAACTATGACTATGTACAAATCAGCTGCAGAAGGTTCAAAATTCCACAACAACGTGACGCGAATACTTCTGAATTAAACGTAACATATAGTAGGGGAAGCGACGATGCTAAATGTGTATTTACGCGAGCGTCATTGGGACCTATTAGATTTTGAAGATTAGATGGTAGGAAAATAAGAGCTTATATGATGTATACACGATTCAAGCGTGACGCAAGCTCATGGTGGCCTTCTGAAATTGCAAAAAAATAACGTCATATTGAAATACTTGAGCGCGTCAGACGGCATGTTCAAACTCTAAAAGTATATACAAAAGTTAAGTAGGCACATGGCCATACATACAAATGCTGAAATATTGAGACTACTGCCAGCATCTAGGCACTTACCTCAACAAGCTGCACACCGCCAGCCCGGCCTGGACTCCCTTATGTTGGCACTACTTGGCATATTTGTCAAAACATTTGCGCCTTTTGGACAAATCAATATCGACTTTGTGTACTTTGTACTTAAAAATTACACACTTTAAACATGTACAAAGGCGAAGTATTCACCCAAATACGCATTTAGACAAACCCAACTGACCTGGTAACTATAACGCCCATAGCGGAACCGTCGGCAGCAGACGTGTGCTCTATATGCGCGGGGCTCTCGTCGGAGGGGCGCGGGGGCGGGATCCAGTCGCGCGGGGGGCGAGGCAGCTTCTCCGTTGACACCCACTGGAGGGACGGCCAGCCGCGGAACGATACAACGTCCCCTGACGAGGTCTTCGGTAGACCTGGTCAGTGTAATGGAAAGTGATATAGGACAAGCGAGAGAAGGAAGTATTAATGGATATTGGAATCGGTCACAACATGTATGCCGGTTAACTAATGCAATGCAACCAGACCTGTATTATATACCGCCCACAGCTGAGCACGGGCCTCCTCTACTACTGAGAGGGGTGGATAGGCCTTAGTCCACCACGCTGGTCTAGTGCGGGTTGGCAGACTTCACATACACTCGAAATTCTTATGGAGAAGTCTCAGGTATATAGGTTTCCTCGCGATGTTTTCCTTCACCGTCAAAGTGAACGACAATTGATAAACAATACACACGTAATTTCGAAAAGTCAGAGGTGTGTGCGGCTTTGAACCTCTGGACATTACGTCATATAGACGAAGACGGTTAACGCGGCGAGGTCCTCGACGGCGAGGACGGAACTGTGGTCTTGTGGAGTGGTGTGTTGGAGTTTCAAGAACTCGTTCTTGCGGCGGATGGCCAGAGTGATTTCGTCCTCTGGATCGGTTAATACGGAACGCGGCCGTCTCCATTTGGCGCGGTCGAATGGAGAGGACGAACGAAGTAGACGATAGCCTAGTTGGGAATGGAACGGTCTGCCGACGCAATATCCGGATAATTAATATTCACTCTAAATATTACAAAATTCGCCGAACTACTGAGGGAATGTATTAGCCACACAGCGATGTCCTCTTTTTATTCCTACAAAAAGCAACTAACGATCACAGGATTGGTGATTACGCAACAAAGTGCTGCGTGTTTGGAAACTTAAAACATCAGTGACAATGCTAGATCTCATAATAAAAGTTCAATTAGTAATAAATTTTTGCATCATAATAAAGTCTGGTGGTACGAAACGTTCTGTATCCGCCAGTATATCAACCACAATATATAAGGTGATAAAACCTGCCATAGTAGCCTACGTAAGTGTGCGTTCTGGGATCAGCCGGCAGCCCGTGTGTATGCGGTTCACACACGCCGGCATAATTGTGTTGACTGACGAGTGACAATCATCGCAAGTCAGTCAACACTCTATCTGGACCCCTCTCCGCTCACCATCAGATGCAGGGGTCACTGCCGTGCCCGTATAAAAACATCTCTTTCAATCAAACGCACGTTAAACAAAACGAAACAAATTTGAGAGGAAATCGTCGCTGGAACGCGAGAATTCGGTGTGTCGGATGAAACAACAACGAGCCACTGAATGAGACCGAACTGTAAAATAACTTTTAACTACCCAACTATTTGGATAAAGCGTTGGCGGCAAACGTTTCATTTCAAGTGTTTCCAAGTATGAAATAATTTTCATGCCGCATTCAACATCCGCGAACTACTCTGTACCTTTTACTTTCATATTAAACTTTACTTCTTAGTTCTTTACTCTCCAATGCATGACAGATGAGATACCTCAATTGAATTGAAAAATCTATTCATTATACATAACATAATATAGAATAAGTATATGGAGTCATACTGCCTCTAGCTTAAGTAACCCTTCAAACAGTAAACGCCACGAACCTTTGAGACAAGCATCAGAAGTCAAAGCGTACTGTATTCCGCATGATCCAAGCAGGAATCCAACTTGCTGGAGTCCTGCGTCCCGTCTCGTCAGCGGCACTTCGATCGGCACCGGGACTATCCCGGCCTGCAGGCATCCGTAGAACGCGCACATGAAGTTGATCGGGTCGTTGTTGGGGTAGACCAGCGCGACTCGGTCCCCGGGCTTGATGGAGCTGTCCCCGGTGAGGGGTCCACCGCTGCTGGTTTTGGACGTGAACGTTTTGTTGAGCAGCGCATGCGCTATCTTCAACGAGCGGCTGAGCAGTTTACCTGTGAGAAGGGCAGATTCATCAAACACGTCTAGATTTATACAACTACAATATAGCATTTAAATAGAATCTAATATAAATAAAAATAAATACGAATCACCGCACAAACAGTTGTAGGTAATCATAATTATAAATAAGACTATTTAATCGTACCAATTAATTTGTTCAGGCATCATTTATAGAATTGAAGCGACAGTGACATGACGACACTTACCATAAGTGAGCGAATTGCTGAGTTTCCCATTTGGGTCTAGGACAGTAGCAACATTGGCCTTGAAGGAGGCGGTCCCGTAGCGCTGCAGGGCCGCCTCCAGGTTCCTGGGCAGGCCGGCGGGCACGACCAGCTGCTCGCCCACTGCCGGTGTCATGGTGCCGCCCTCGGGTTTAGGCGCGTTGGGGTCCTTCGGATTGGCCGCCAGCTCCAGCTCGATGTCGTCGTCTTCGTAGAACTCCGGCAGCGGCCGGCGTTTGGGTCTCTTGAGCGTGTTTAGCAGCTGTTGGATTTTTGCTGACACCTAATAGTGATTTCAGGTAAAACGTCAACTTGGTGGACCCGAGGATTCTATTTGTTTATTACAGCTCTGAACAATGGACTTTAAAAAAAATTACAATCCTCGAATAAGCAAGAGATGAATGAATATTGAAAAAAATTGTTTAAAAGTGAAAAGAACATGTATTTCAGTTAGCGGCTTTTTCACAGGTTTCAAGTAAATTGTCTTTGACAGTTATCGTATAATGTAGATAGTATGTGAAGTCTGCCAACCCGCACTAGGCCAGCGTGGTGGACTAAGGCTTTAACCCTCTCAGTAGTAGAGGCCCGTGCTCAGCAGTGGGCAGTATATAATACAGGGTTGGTATGGTACGGTGGATGGTACGGTAGATAGTATGAACACTTTATTGCCAATTATTTGGGAGCTTAGACTATAGCTTGGCTTTTGTATTTAGTGGGCTTTTACATTTATGTGACGAGCAGTATTTATCAGCAAGCGGTAGAGTCGGCCAATAGACACGATCCCTAGTTTCATCTAAGGAACACCTTCACAACAATTAAAGGAATGCACGAATTGAGGTAGCGAAAAGTCGATAACTTCCTCACGGGCGGCTTATGAACAACCGCACAAGTTTCTTGAACAACTAACAACTACTTTACCCACAACGCAGTTAAGAAACTTAGAAGCACCAATTGAACTAGGGAATCTTTAGTGTTGCATCGCAAGTCTAGACTTGTCTAGAGCACTTTATTCCAACACCGAGATGTTTTCTTAAAACTAAGTCGAAACGCAAGTCGCAGCTGAAGTGTTAGTAAATTAGTTCCCTCGAAAATTACAGTGAAATATCTAATAAACACTGATCTGTGATGTACATATTCAAATTCTTTGATACTCAACAGTAATTATCTATAGGACAAATACGTATTTAAAAAAGATAATTATTGTTTTAATGATTTGACATTTTGTGATTTCAAACACTGTATTTTCAGTTGACCAGAAAATCTATGAAGCCTGACTTCTGAAATCATCACAGGTAGGTACTGCAACATTATGTTCACCTAATTGCTTATTGTAAGCGTTCTCAAAAGGTAGGTGCTTAGCATCGAGTGAACTACTTATGAGTTAACTTGTCTTAAAGTACGTTCTTTGGTTTGTCTTAACCGTAGCAAATAAAAAATTGGTTCAGTATGCATTAGGGTATATTACACAGTCAATAATATCACGCGATACTCGTATTATCACGATAATATTGATGCGTATAGCATTATCGTGATAATATCGCATGTTATAGGCATAGTATTTGCGATATTGTGATAATATCGCGATTTGAGGATCACGATATCATTGACTGTGTTATATACTCCATAGAGTTTAAAAATGTAGATCAGCACGTAGTCTAAAGTTATGTAACACGACGTACCTTCCACCTGCCGGTGCCTGTGCCGGTGTCCTCGGGCTGCGCGTAGCACTGCACGCGGTCGGCGACGAGCGCGCCGCCGCGCCGCGCCCCCGACGACGTGTGCGTCACATCCGGCTGCACATCTGCACAAGTGCAAACACAGCTATGGAAAGAGACATCTACTTCAAACTAGGGAGTGACGGTCGGCCCCAAATTAACTTATCCATTGACAGGAAAACGTTCTATATTATGTTGTAACTTGTAATTCATATTGATCTTTATGCGACCATACATTTATTTGAGCTTTTGAGGCTGATAATAACAATGTATTGTCATCGTCCTGCGTTCCTAAACGCAGCTCAAATAATTTTTGCCTGAATGAACAAGTCTGAATTCATGATGTGTATCTATACTAATATTATAAAGCTGAAGAGTTTGTTTGTTTGTTTGTTTGAACGCGCTAATCTCAGGAACTACTGAACCGATTTTGAAAATTCTTTCACTAATAGGAAGCTACATAACTTCTGAGTGCTGTAGGCTACTTTTTATCCCGGGAAAATATTTTTGTCCCGGAAAAACTTTTTCACGCGGGCGGGGTCGCGCGCACTACTAGTACAATATACATGTCAATAGCCGATGATCGATGGTGCACGTCATTATCGACCTTGCTCCCCATTAGCAAAATGCATCAATTCAATTCAACGATATTAGCATGGGAGCAGCCTCAGTTTTTATTACACTGACAAATGATTGTATTGCACGTGGAAAATTTTATGAAAATGTACCATTGGAAAATGGTTTGCTGAAAATTATTTTTTAAATTATGTTAGATTTTTTTCTGATGGTTAGTACACTCCCAAGTGAAACAATAGAAAATTGTTATACTTGCGCAAGAGCTTTTAGATAGAGCAAAAACAAAACAGTAAACTTTACTGTTTGTTTTTTATTAAAGTTTTACATCATTATTTAATATTTGTTTGATGCATATTAGAACATTGAATACAAAATTTAAAAAATATATACATCTTATTGACCTCTTGTATATTATCATAAACAACTAAGTTAGGACTTTATCTACTTCATTCAGTCTCAATATCGTAAGAGGGATTGAAGCTTTGGAGAGAGTTCATGTTTAATGCATTCTATTGTGTAGACAGGTCGACAACACATTCGTAAAGTGCATGCCCTACGCAAGCAACAATGCGCATTATATATTTGGTGAACAATTTGTTAAGATCATATGATAGTATACATGACTTCGTACATCCTTGAAGGGATAGGCAGAGACGGTAATTCACGCAGTTCGTAGGTGACGAGCCTACCGCGTCGCACACATTTCAAGTTTAATTCATGTAAAATTTGGCATAGAAATTAAATTTAGATCGGCTTATCTCGAAATCGGGACATGTTTCGTAACTGAATACGTTGTCACTAAACCTATGTAAACGATAATAAATAAACAATAAATTGCGGAAATAATTACAAAAATTGAAAGGAAATGACAATAATTAAACGAATTCGCAATAATTCTGATAAAACCGTTTGCGTACGCCATTACACAATTACCGTACGTTACGTGCTTTAATCCCCGGCCCGGACTGGCAGGCTCGGCGCTTAGTCCTTTGAACTTATATGCTAATATTGAGATGTCGACGCGACGGTTGAACGGACAGTTCGAAACTTTTGATCAAACACGGACTGTGTGTCCGTCGTGATTGTCTTATAATCTACGTTAATGTAACAGATGGGGATGTTTGTTTAATATTAACGCCATTAAGTTTTAGAGTGCACTCAATCTGGCAAAACTAACTTGTACCCATAAAATTATCATCACTAATCATATTATGCAATATGTATAATATGTGAAATCTAAAAAACCGGTTTTATTAGCGATTTGCAAAAGGAAATCGTTATTTATTTTCTAATCTGTGTAATATTTCAAAACTTTTAAAATACAAATATTTTAAACCTGTTAAAATATAAATATTTTAAAACCATTGTTGTGATATTTGATCACAATTAAAAGTATAAATCACAGACGTGCAATAGTATCGAGAAATGATACAGAATTTTAAATTTTGTACGATATTATGTACATCCAAAATACACTAACTATATAGTATTCAACATCAATTAATTTAGCCGTTTTGGCGGCAGCTTTTTGAATCTGCTAAACCTTAATTTCGCTGATCGTTTCAAGGATTCTCTATTTACGTTCCATCGACTAGTGACCGTGCTGAGTACCTCGTAATGTGGGAAAACCACTAACCGTTAAACCGCGACTAAAACGCATCAATGCTGATAAGTGATATCGATCTGTGCGTTGAATATGGTTTTTAGATGGGATGTCCAGTTTACAAAACACAAGACAAATTAAAGTTCGATGTTTCTTCTTGTTCGCCGGTTCGCCGTTTAGACACCATTAACCAGAGTTCCTAGTGAATTCAAAATGGGCACGATGTTTAGTTAGGTCTAGTGCAGGTACAAAGCCAATCAGCCCTAAACTTTTCCATTAGCTCGGCGGAAGCCATACACGTGTTCCAGGCATGTTGTCCGGCCAATTACAAACTTCGATGGAATTTTCAACGAACCGATATCAATTTCATTGTTTTTGTTCGTTGAGTGCTTCTACACGATCGCCTAGTGTTTCTATTCATGCAATTAAATAAAATCTGCATTCATTTTCGTTAAGAAAAAGAAATCGGGTTTTATATAAGCAGTTCTTTCGACGGTCTGCACTCGGTATGCAATTTCTCCAGTCGGAAGAAATAATAATTCGCTGCAAGTTATGATCTCTTTGCAATTTGATCTTTGTACTATTGAACTCTTAAATTAATATAGGGATCATTGAAGTATATTGGTTCGCTTCGTCGTTCAGTGAATAAAATATTACGGTACATTGTAAGGTTTGTCTGTCAATTTTATTTTCGAGTACTGTATTGATAAAATTAAAATATCACACTGTGCGTGTACTTATTTTCACTGTATGTATTATAAAATTTAAGAAATG
The DNA here is from genome assembly GCA_949316025.1 of Lapara coniferarum. NCBI lineage: Eukaryota > Metazoa > Arthropoda > Insecta > Lepidoptera > Sphingidae > Lapara > Lapara coniferarum. Next base: position 21,994,472 of record OX438933.1, on the reverse strand, counting down.
ACATTCATAGACCAGATTTTCCTAAAGACGCATAGCTGGTAGAGAAAAAGCAAAAAAAAATTTGTCAACAAAAATGACAGCTCACGAAGTCGCTCGAAAACGACATGATATAACGAAAATAGCGTTGTAAATTCAGGAAAAGATAATGTTTATAAAATACCACAAATTCTAAAAGTTGCTTGTATTCAAATAAGCTTTTTCAGTTTATGCTATTTTCAATTTATCTAAACTATAGTGTCTGTATCTTCGAGTGCGATGGCGCCACGCTGCGTCGCGCCCCGCCGCACTGTGGTACGTCCCTATAGAAAGGGCGTGACATGAGTATCTCTGTTACATATCTTATGATAACTCAACAACGGAACAACGTAAAGATTTGAATTTTTTTACGTGTATTATTGAATAATAGACCTATCCATTACCAATGTAGTTTATTTGAAAAATACTGATATGACTATGAAAAAAAATACTGAAATATGCCTATATTTCAAGGGAGTTTAAAACCAAATTAAGGATAGATACACAATAATTTGACATTAATGCAATTAAACAAGTGAAATACAATACAGTATAGGGTATATTTTAACCTAATTAATGAAAAATTGACATGTCTTAAAATCGCCTAAATTTACGATCTCAGGGACTTTACTCAAAAGAAATTGTCAGGCGTTTCCTAACACTTTAAAAAACTTATTTCGAGTAATATTATTATATTAGGATGGATTAAAATGACACAACAATTGAAAGCATAATGTTAAAAATTATTTACACCAACCTACTTGATTGCTTTCGTGTAATATCAACACCTGATGAAATATTCATAATTCACAAAATGTAGTCAGCTTGATGAAAAATGTAGATGCTCTGACATTTTTATCAGGCGTGTCACCTATTTTGTTAATTTTCTTCGAAAGGGGGACGAGGGGGGGCACATAATGTTCTAGCAAAATTTCCTAATTACTCTGAACTATCAAACACAAATATCATTAGGTCGGGGTTTCGTGGCGTTTTTATTATATGACAGATTTTATCAAACACTTCGATTACTTTTTTAAACTTTAATTTAACCATAAAATAAAGCGTCTTTTTAAAAAGAAACAGTTGCATTTATATAAGTGTATCCTATGAAACCGTTTTATTTATAAAAGACTTCTCCAAACTATTGCGAATACCACAAATATCTTTCTTAAACAGTGAGGTCATTTTCGACAGTGTTCGATACTTTAACTTTGATGCTATATATTAGGTAAAATAAAGTGATTAGAGGGATGAAAATTATAAAGCTTGAAAGGTCATATTGTCCCCTTTCCACAATGCATTTCAGTTTCCAGTTATTAGACATTCAGTACTACCGGTACATGTCACGCCCTTTCTATGGGGACGTTCCACAGTGCGCCGTGAGAATATACAACTGTAAACCTTTATTAGAAATATATATAATAATCATTATAAGGGTTTGGAATTTGGATATTACAAAAAAGGAGGAGGCACAAATTTTCGTTTGATAAAAAAATTAATGTTAAACGCTTAACAGCAATTTATTGTATTTTTTTTTTTAAATGAACCGTTTAACAGCATTTTTTTACTAACATGTTTCGCTAACCTATTTCAATTGTTAAACATTTCTGTAGTAGTAAAGCAAATAGATTGTCTTGATATGATGTTGCTAAAACCAATTAGACACCTACTTAAAATCCTGAATAGTATCGGCAGTAACCTATAAGGCGGCGTCCATAAATTATGTGAGGTTTTCTTTTTTTAATTTTCTGTACCTCCCTCCCCCTCTGGTGAGATGTCGTGAGATTTTATTCAACCCCCTCCCACATCCCTTAATCTCACGTGAGATTTTTCAAAATGTTGGTTTCTTACGTAAACGCGTTGGATTGTTATTGTAAAAAGAAAAAAAAAATGCTTCGTGCTTCTATTTACGACTAGTTAAGACTAGTAATCAATATTGCTGAGAGTTTAATTATAAGTGTAATAAAAATTTAACAATAGAATACTTAAATCCTAACTACTGTGATTAAAAAATAATATCTACTCTAATTCAGTTCATGGAGAATCATGCGCGGTCTCAAGAGAGACTATTGGAACCAACATATCCGTATGATTTTCAGTAAAATCATCTCCTCCTTCAACTTCGTTCTGATCTAGCCACTCTAAGCCGTTGGCGCTTGCGCACAGTAACTCATTAGCTCGTCTTGAGACAATCTGTGAGGGTGGAAAATAGTATGGAAATCTTAAATGGACCAAAATAGTATTTTTTTATTGTTTCAATCAGAAAAACATTGCGTGTTATTTGCCGGGACCACCTTCAACGCAAGTTTAGAAGAGATTTGACTCGACCCCCTCCCCCCCTTAAACATCTCACGTATTTTATGAACGCCCCCTAACTATTAAATACCAACCAGCACCATAAAATACTTGTGTATTCTCCGCCTGTCTTTAGTGCAACTTGCCGCGTCTTCTCTGCCGTCACGTAAGAATCAAGCGTAGGAAATACAAAACGTAGTCGGGAAAATATTGCTCATTTGCGCTCACGCGTACATAACATTACATAATATGCAATATAACTCACATGCGGGCAAGTGCGTGATGTCAGAGAGGTCAATCTCTGTCCTCTCTCTGGGCGGGTGTTTCTTCTCCCTCTCTCGCTCCCTGTCCCGCTCGCGGTCACGTGGGTGGTGCGGTAGGGGGTGTGGGTGTGCACGGGGGTGCGGTGCGGCGGGGCGGCGTGCGGGCGGCGATCCCAGCTCCGGGGGCGGCGGCAGCTCCGCATCGCCCGCGCACGAGTCCTCGTCGGATGATGATGCTGCAGGGAGTGACGTGCTCATTGCTGGTACTCTGGGAGTAGGGACTATAGATAGCCAATCCAATCGCGCTTGAACCCGTTTCTTGGAAAATACCATTCATGGAGAACTTGTGTATATCGCTTTTTTAAAGCTGTGGATCATGCATCTATATTTCGTACACCGCGCGTGGTTACGGCCTTAAGGCAGATTCTATTCAGTGCTACTTTGTGCTCAATCTGGGGCTAACGGCTCCATTTAGTATTCAGGGACGGGTAAATTAAATGTTAACAAATGTATCCACCTATTATTAAATAATTATTTTTTATTGTTAATAGATCCAAGTACAAAACCAATATTTTAAAAAAGGACTGGTAGATACCTACCTAGCGTTTATAAGATTTAACATACCTACCTATAGGTTTACATTTTTTATCCTTCCATGAATGTGGTAATTGAATGACATAATATAGATACTCATTCGATAACAAGACTGCAGGCCTATTTTACAATGTTTCTAGTGAATGTTATGCGGTAGGTAACGAATTTAGAATTTACCTAATTTAGTCGAATGACTACCAGTTATTTCTGTGCAAAGATGTCAATGGGACTTTGGTATTTGGTCGTCTTATATTCATTGGCGTAGCTATGGATTTTGCTGTTTGAAAGGTTTCTGATTTTAAATAATAATAAATAGCCATTTAAAAGAACATCAGTATCAGAGTTGTTCCTAGGGACATCCGAGTAAAATGCTTAATTGACTCCCACACTATATGGCAAAACTCGAAAACCGAATCAGACTCCACACACGCCATAACTTGTATAACTAGCCACTTTGATTAGCGTTCGTGGACTATGAGAAAGCCTTCGATTGAATCGAGATCTGGGCTATGCTGCAGTCTCTCCAGCGGTGCCACATTTATTATGTCGGTATATCGAAGTGTTGAGATGCTTGTATAACAACGCCACTATGTCGGCCCGAGTACAAGAACAAAGCTCGAAGGCAATTCCACTACACAGAGGCGTGAAACAGGGAGATGTTATCTCTCCGAAACTGTTCACTGCCGCGTTGGAAAATACCTACAAGCTCTTGGATTGGAAAGGACTCTGCATCAACATGAATGGCGAATAAATCACTCACCCTCGTTTTGCCGATGACATCGTTATATTGGCAGAGTAGCTGGAAGATCTCAGCACAATACTCAGTGACCTTAATCGAGTTTCTCAACTGGTGGGCCTCACGATGAATATAGACAAGACCAAGATCCTGTCCAATGTTCATGTTGTGCCTACCCTGATTACCGTTGGGAGCTCAACTCTCGAAGTTGTGGACAAATACGGCTATTTAGGTCAAGTAGTTCAACTTTGAGAAAGAGGTCAATCGTTGAATCCAGCTCGGTTGGGCAGCGAACGGGAACCTAAGCAAGGTCTTCTCGTCCAAAATACCTCAGTGCCAGAAGATAAAAGTGTTCAATCAATTTGTGTTACCAGTGATAACATACGGCACTGAGACGTGGCCTCTGACTATGGGCCGCCTAAGATGGCTCACGGTTACTCAGCGAGCTATGGATAGCGCTGTGGGTGTTTCTCTACGCAATCGAATCAGAAATGAGGAGTTCCGTAGATGAACGAAAGTCACTGACAGAGCCCAAAGGATTATCAAGCTCAAGTGGCAGTGGGCAGGCCACATAGTTCGAAGAACTGACCGCAGATGGGGCAAAAAGTTCTCGAGTGGAGGGTACTAGCAAGCGTAGCGTCGGCCGTCCAACTGCAAGGTGGACAGACGACTAGTCGTCAGCCCACCTTGCAGGTATTCCTGCGACATTTATCTAGATAAAGGCTAGATAAAGGTCGCAGGAACACGATGGATGCAGACTGCTTTTGACAGGTCCGTCTGGAAATCTTTAAGGGAGGCGTATGTTGAGCAGTGGACGTCATGTGGCTGATGATGATGACACGCCATAAATTGTTGATAAAATCTATAATTTAAACGATTATAAATTAGACGAATCCTAGAGATGTAGAATAATATGTAAAATCAGTCCAACACCACGCCCTAATAGAATCTACTCTGTCACATACACTTTCAATGTAAGAAATAAGATTTGACTTACATAGTTCGTGCCGCTCCCTGTCAGGGCTCTTCGCCATCATGGAGGTCCTCTTGGAGGGCATCGGCATCGAGGGCTTCGGTCGGTTCTGCATCTCGGCGAGCGCCTGCTGCACCGCCTCCTGTCTCACTTCTGCAACATAACCACCTTTGAGACTTTCGACAGAAGTGCAATGCCACACCACTTCTATATAACATCTACTTTGAAACGGGTGGAAAATATTTGTACAATAGGTGCATTACTTTATATGCTATGCTTTTTATGAAAAACATATATTTTCCACTTTAGTTTGTATACGTACTGTGCTTCAATAAATATATTCTGGCAAAATACCAATAACTACTTTAGTAGCTTAAATTATGACAGTAATGACGGAATTCCATTTAACTTATGTTGAAATAAATCGGTCTTACTACACATTTCGAAAAGAAATGTTTTATTACAGCTGAAACTTTTTATTTGCTATTCGCTACATGCATATAACTACATAAATTCCAGCTGTAACATGTCTGCCACATTTATCGCTATTCAGTCATATGAGTACATTGTAACCCGCCTTAATAAAAAAAAATGCCATTTCTTGAAGAGCGTTGAGGATTTTTTTAACCATTATCCAGCTGAGCACGATTCACGAATGCATCGCTGCAAAATGCGATAGACCCGCAGCCACTCGCAGTCCTTGCATTGGAGGGCTTTTAGAGTCGCGTCGAGTTCCAGTAGTTGATTGCATTCAAGTTGCATGCACTGGACACATAAAATCGATGAGAATCGTGCAGTCAAAACGGCTGTGGCATACCGTGAAAAAATCCTTTTGCTGTACTTCAATAATTTTATCGATACGTGAGAAATCATTATGCTGAGGAAATGCTCATCTCAGATAATAATCATGCATTTACAATACGTTATAGTAAACATTATCCTATGCATAACAAAATCACATCAATACTGACCGCCCTTGATATATTTAATAGTTGAATGTTAGACGAGTATGCGATGAGAAGCGCTGAATGTGATTGGTTAAGCGTAGGTACTCCAAGGATGCTGTATTAGTGCTGTATTAATATGAACAGACAAAGCCGAGAGCACTTTGGATTCGTTTTAGTACGAACATTTCTGATTGAGTAGGTAACATGTGGGCACAGCGTGTATTCCAACATATTACGCTTTCGATGTACGGATACTTCTGTACGATAGTTCGCAATTTGAATTGTAAAAAACGTATCAAATGTGCGACCGGCCTTAAAGAGTTGTATAATATAGATAATACCGAGCGCTTTTTATTCACTCATTGCACAAAGAACGTCACACCGACCCCGGCCAAAGGAATATAAAGCATGAAACAGAAATTTCCTTTAACACTTTTCAAGTTAACAGCTACTTTATCCGATAATGTGCAAAGTGTGAAATTAGCTACGATACAAAGCCCTTTAAAGTTTCTACGGCATATTATGACGTTAACGAGTTTATTAAAACTACTCTGGAATATTAAATATTACTTACAAATAAATTTGCTTAAAATATACCTATTTACATGTTTAATGAAGAAGACAATATCGAACATAAATAATAATATATATAATTGATAGCGGCAAAAGAAGTACAAGACAGTTATAGAATCCGAAAGAAGTATACATACTATGTTATAAGTATACATAATAGCATGTCATAATAAACAAATAGTTTGTGTAATACATATTTTCAACCTCATTGAAAGTAAGGTAAGGTAAGGATCACAGAGTATAGATAAGAAGTAATATACAATGTCTGTCATTACAATAAGAATAGAAGAAGTATTTATCGGCTATAGGTTAATTCTAAATTAAATAAAAGTAATTGTATTGATGCAATTGAACAAAATACATCACACAGTCTCCTAAAAAGTTAAAAATAAGATGTGTTCGTTGAACCTTTAACTGTTACTTCTCGTACCTATTCATGAAGAAACGCGCGGTAACAATATTAGCGCGTGCATTGCCTGTAGGCAAAGACCATTTGCCTTTTTTACCTCAACAGCCCTTAATAAAAACGCGCCACGGCTGCTGTGGCTACACTGTGGCACACATACGCTACTCATTGTTCGGCCCTAAGCCGCTGGGTATATGATTGTTTTGAATGTTGCACATAGTCTAAATAAATTTGCTGTTTGTTAAAATGTCCAACATATTTAATAAGCTGACAATAGTGAAAAGACACTCCTTTTTTTTCCAAAATATAAAACGAAACGATGTTTTACACTTTTTATAAATAAATTCATAAACTACATTTCCAGGTATGAAAGTTCAAAATCATGTAACATGTCTACGTAACACGTCTTACAAAAATTTTAAAGAATATCGCAGATACGAATATTCTCCTCCATACGAACTTAACTCAAAGTTAACTTGTTATCAAAGTTAATAACTTTACAAAGTGTATAGGTAATGTGCCGACGTGTAAGTTAACAAGCTGTAATACTTCTATAAGAAACTCTTTTAACTGAAAGACAGATCCTGCAAAATGATATCGGATTTAATTTATAACTTTAGCTTGTGTAAGGTATGCTCGACGGAAATACGGAATGTGTTTTTGATACTTGCGTCATAATTACCTATATGTCATGTATCAACTATGTATATATTGTCCAGAAATAAACAGATTCTACAATGTTTAACTTCAAAGTTAAATTTTAATTGTAAATTTTCACCGAAAATAATCATTTCAGAGGGAATTAAACTAATAGTTCTCTTAAGACAAATAACTGTGTGTTCCCTTCACAATATATAGACCAATAAAATAGAAAACTACAATAAGATTCATTCGCGGACTACTCTGATAGAATACAAAAAGCTATATAAGAAATTCATCTAATAAATAGTTGTAAACGCCATCTCTGAACCCGAGTCAATACAACGATAGCACAACATCCTTCCTTAAACTACCATCAGTATTAACTTAAGCACCATCTCAATAGATGGGGCACATTTTCAGTGCAAACATGTGGAATTTACACGTCCTATCCGTACGAATTACATACATTTTAACTGCATAACGACATCTATATTGCAGTTTCAATATTAGAATGCGAGCCGGAACTATTTCCGGTACTTAATCGACAGATGGCAGAGGCTACCGTTTTGCAATGAAATACACAAACTTTACACAATTCCCGGAACTGAAACTGATGTTTGTAAACTTTTCAATAGCTGTTCGCGCGCTTTTGAAGTTCATTAATTTGAACTTCAAAAAATAAGTAAACAAAAAAGGGTTTTAATTATCTTCTTAACGTGTCTTTATTATATAAATGTATACCGAATTTTTAATATTTTTTTAAACATTCGTATCAGAGACGTAATTTATTTCGACGATTTACCTAAAAGTCTTGGTGTTTTATAACTTTCTTTAACGTATCTTAAGAGTCTGATCGTAGGCTGTACTACTTGATATAGAAATAAAACACGTGACACACAGTTTTTATAAAATATAAATAACGATTGTATAAATCGCACCGTCACGAGACACGTGGTAATCTACGTTTACTCAATATATATTTGTCTGTTACGCCACTTAATAATCGTTTTTGGAATTTCCTAGATTTAACGTATAATTCCTACATTCTCTGAGTGTTCGGTGCGCACATTCATTGCCGTAATGGGTCGCGTGGTACCCACTACCAGCGCTCATTACGCGATGTGGTCGCAGTAACACCTACTCTTGTCTCGTTCCGTTCGACCTGCATTCGTTTGTCAAACAAAAGCTTCGAAATACTGTTAGGTCGACTAACCTAGGGCAACGACCCTTACTGAAAAATTGTCAGCAGAGGTATCTTTTTATAAAATATGCCAATTTTGGGTCACATGCTAAGCGAGCCATGACTTGAAAAAGAATAAATAATATTAAAAAAATATTAATAACCTTTGCTGTCTCTTTTATCGGATACAAAGTGATATGGACAGCGTGAGTACCTACTTGTACTATCTTTGTGAAACATGATGTTGTTTGACGGTCGCCATACATCGTTTTCTTATTTGTATATCTTTCACATTTTGGTATTAGGTAACTAAAGTGAATTTCTTGCAGAAATAAAGTCAGCAATTTCAAGTTAAAAAAGTTTATACTATCATAATGACTGTAAAAGTTTAGAATAAATAATTATAAACTATGTACGGAATTATTTAAATTAATGATATTTATTATAACAATAAAAAATTAAGAGAGCGCGATTGCTACATTATAATTATTTTACTTTAAATTATAGAAAATAAAACATCATACAATGGTGATAAGTACACCGACTTTTGAGTTGGTTCAAAGATCTTTATAAACTTGCGGACCGTCTAGTCTTCAACAACGCCGTCCAAGGATTTATTCGAACCAACAAAACTTGGATTGTGACAATTATTACAAACCAATGCGGCCTAGTACGATGCGGGTTTTCTCAATAAAACAACTCTCATTGCTGTAACCCTTCCTAATAGCCTGCACGTTTGTACGCTCGCGCCAACCGCACTCTTATCGCGCTGGGCAAGTTCGAATTTATGAAAACCACTACAATGACTGTAACTATTTAACCGATTATGGGCAATAAATCTTCGGTTAATTTATGTGGTGTGCTTTATATCGGAATGTAGGAAAGCACGTAGGTGAACTGATCGCCTGAGATCAGTGGATGAGTGAACTGCGAGTTCACGGCTGATTTTAAAGGAGAAATGGGGATTACCTACCAGTAGATGTTTTAGCCTTCTGGCAATTTCAAATCGTATGACACGCAACAACAATGCTTCACGTTGGTTAATGCTGCATGAGACTGATGTTTTTACTGGTGTTAGGTAACTCGTATGCGAGGGTCGCCTGAGTATGCCTATAATTATTTAGACAACTGAAAAAGCCAGATGTAAACCACCACGGATAAAATTAAAGGGGTCCTATTTGAGCTGTTAAACTTGATTCAAATCAGTTTATCGTCTGTGAGCAGCCAAACTCCATACAATAGGCTTTTAAATGTCATGATGACGATTACTGACATTATTGTAAATACACGGCTAAGGTCCTGATGGTCAGGTGGACGGTATTTTTAGTTAGAAGGCCGGCTCGCGGTTTAGTGACGCAGCGCTCGCACGCACTAATACCCTCAATTATATTCTGAGACGAAGCATCACAACTACGACATCATATAAGCAATAGGATTGCTTGGTATGGAAGATAAAAAAAAAAGGTTTTTTTACAACAAAACAAAGTTTTTTTTAAAACATCGTTAACGTTCATATCTATACTAATATTATAAAGCTGAAGAGTTTGTTTGTTTGAACGCGCTAATCTCAGGAACTACTGAACCGATTTTGAAAATTCTTTCACTAATAGGAAGCTACTTTACTCCTGAGAGCTATAGGCTACTTTTTATCCCGGAAAAACTTTTTCACGCGGGCGGAGCCGCGAGCACTACTAGTTATATTATAGAAAGTCATGCCAAGTTACGTGTTTTCGCGTATGTAGTAAGTTAGTGTCTGTACTCAGTACAGCTATTTGTAGCCTATTATACCGACGCAACGCTTCAATACCTCATGCACATCTTGATGTCGCATGCAATAATTTTAATCGGTCGCGATATCGGCTTCTAATTCAGAGGTCAAAATAGATTGTCCGTTAGGATTTTGAAGACGAAAGAAAACATAGAGCTGATATGTCTGTATTTTTATACAATATTGTGCAATGGAATAAAAGCAAGCACTAAAAACGGCTTTTTGAGAGCAACACATTCATATCGGAAAAGCGGAAATTTACTGTTTTTATCTAAAAACCCGATTATTCAATTATTGCACATTTTGTTTATAAATTTTTTCAGAGTTACTACAGTGCAGCGAGTGAAAAGTCTGAAAGAGAGAGGCTGCAGGTACAGTTCTCGCTCTAAGACGAATGTTTGTATGAACCTGATGTCTCTGTGTCTTAATAAGAGATTAAAAATAGATTTATTTTAAATGTTTCTGATACGATTCTTTTCGCGTTAATTATTTACTGAATCTCTGTGCACGACAGACGTACATTTATCAATAACAGCTATTTTTCTATAAGTCGGAAATTGCTGCTGATTTTTCTATACAACGAGCTCGATAATCATTTACTGGCTAATTGGATATAAGATATTTTTGGCAGAAACAACAACAACCCATGACCTTTATCCGAGAGATATTAAATTATTTATGCTCGGCAGCTAATCACTCGAGGCTGCCTTATTTAACATGAACCTTAAGTTAGACACCATACTTTATGCCTATATATAAATAAATTTCTTTTGATCCTGTCCACAAAATAAAAATATATTTTACAACTAAGCGCTGACGGTATTTCTATCTGTAATCATAGCCTGAAATAAGTTCGTTGATGTCCGCCGTGGTCGCATGCTGCTGTTATCTTTGCGATTGTCAGTTTCATCTCTCTTTACAACTTTAAGCATTCTTCGTGTTATTTTAACTTACTGAATTGAATATAGTAATATTCAACGTTCTAAATCCAGTTTTATTCGTCTTGTGTGATAAGTTCACGTTACCAAAATTTTATCGATATAATTAAGAAAATAAAATGTAATGTTATATAGTTAACATTAAAATTTCGCTAACCATAACACATTTGCCGTTAATTAATGATTTTATAATGTAAACTAGTAGTGCTCGCGGCTGCGCCCGTGTGAAAACGTTTTTCCGGAACAAAAAGTAGCCTATAGCACTTAGGAGTAAAGTAGCTTCCTATTAGTGAAAGAATTTTCAAAATCGGTTCAGTAGTTCCTGAGATTAGCGCGTTCAAACAAACTCTTCATCTTTATAATATTAGTATAAATTTAAGATGAGTGTCATCGCATGATATTGCGTGTTTACGTAAATATTTCACAAACACTTCTAGGTAGACATAGCTTAAAATACCGGCATGGCTACTGTTATTTTTACCGATACTTACTTTAACTCGATAAGATTAATTTTAATTGGGCTATTATTATGTTTATCTATACTAATATTATAAAGCTGAAGAGTTTGTTTGTTTGAACGCGCTAATCTCAGGAACTACTGGTTCGAATTGAAAAATTCTTTTTGTGTTGAATAGACCATTTATCGAGGAAGGCTTAAGGCTATATAACACCACGATGCAACTATTAGGAGCGAAGAAATAATGGAAAATGTGAAAAAAAACGGGGGAAATTATTCATCCTTGAGGACTTCCATTGCGTGCGCTGCGAAAACGGTTCAAGATACCAAAAATATATGTATGAAAGAATTATTCCTCTTGAAATGATCTAAAAAAATGTCCGCGACAGTATATGTCTATCTTTTAAGATTAACTCACTGGAACCGTTTTTATGGTAATCAAATTTGGTCGAAATTAATGCATTACTTGTTAAGAGTTGTATCAACGTCATAATATTAATCTTTATCCATATAAATGTGTTGGATACAGTGATTCAACGGGAAGGTTTTTATGTACTTTTAGCCCGGAAAAACTTATTAACGCGGGCGAAGCCGTGGGCAAAAGCTAGTGTATACATAAAGATAATCAGTAACTTTAGAAACAATGCCGAATTCAGCATCTAGCGGCACGGCGCCAAAATTTAATCATATACCAAATAGTTCAGCAGTGGACTTCATGTGGGTGATGATGATGATGATGATGATGATGTAGGAAATAATCTTAAATTCAAATGTACAGTAATTGTCAAAACAAGTGCATGTTAATATCGCGTGCCGCACGAATGCATTGCTTTATTTGCAGAATGAAATATTTATTAATAAAAATCATGTATTTCTCCTTTAGGTAAGTAATTATCTAATCTATACTAATATTATAAAGCTGAAGAGTTTGTTTGTTTGTTTGTTTGAACGCGCTAATCTCAGGAACTACTGAACCGATTTTGAAAATTCTTTCACTAATAGGAAGCTACTTTACTCCTGAGTGCTATAGGCTACTTTTTATCCCGGGAAAATATTTTTTACCGGAAAAACTTTCATGCGGGCGGAGCCGCGAGCAGAAGTCTATTTGTGTAGTAACAAGCATATTCAACATTTAGGATACTCTTAAAGCGGCGATACTTCACCATCAACTAACCAACTTCTGTCTAAAAGTGCTTAGCCACCGCTTTATGGTTTGGAAAACTGCAAATTGAACTCAATTTGTTCCATAACGAGGGGCTAGTTTTAAGTAACCGCGAACTAAGTTTGACGACTTGTCGACATAGCGATATTGCGTTATCGATTTTCGCACAATACTCGTGTTTAGTCCGTAATTTCAACAGTTTGAAATAGATTGTCCTTATTAAAGGAAAGTCCCATAAAAGACGTAAAGTTGTAGTCGACTGTACTGCGTGCGCGGTGCGACATCGCTCCGAGGTGCCAGGTTTGCATTCCGGTCGGTCGGGCAGAGTTATATTAGAGGAATAGTCTGGAATCTGTGCCTGGTATGGCGATAGGCTCACCCCCTATGTCTACATGGGGCGTGTAGACACATGGCGAAACGAGGGTACCCTGGTTGAGAGTGAGAATTGCCAAAGTACATAAACATGTTGAACAGTTACACACATAGTCCTGAATCCACGCTGTGATATATGACTTGTGTCATAAGGTATCAGGAACAGTAAGGTCTTCTTCTCTGGACCTACGCCCGTAACAATTATATTTTGTTGTTAAACAACGAGTCGAACATAACCCTCTACTACACAGAACTTTGAATTAAACACTACTGTGTGACACCTCACTGCGCTCGTCATCCTGAGAGAAAAGATGTTAGATTTCCGCAAAGGCTTAACATTCGTTTATGGACGGGACAGGTTGTATTGACATGCTATTTTTTGGTATTCATAATAATAAAAATAACTTTAAGAACATATTTCATAGGTGAATGCACTTGAAATCATTATTCAGTAGGTCAGTAATTACGCTAGCTACAATGCCGATCAAACTGAAACACAACAGTGCTTGCACACTGCTGCTTGAGGATAGAAATAAACATTGCAGTGTTATCTACCCAGACACCCTCTCGCTTACGAGAAAACTACCACCAGTATCATTAATGGATCATTAATTATCTCATTACAGCGAACACACCCGAGTACTCACGCTTCGCAGCAGGCTCACTATACCATAAAAACCTTGAAAAATCACAAACATTAACTAGCACGCTAGCTATATTTCCATTGTAGAAATCCATACTGCATGACACGACAATCAACAAATTTAATCACTGTAATCGCACATTGGTCCCTGTTTGCTCAGAATCGTTTAACTGCAAATAATGGTCATGCGTATACGATTGTTCTGTGTCTCTCGTCAACGAAAACCAATCACAATACGTTTGGAAGTATTCTGCCGATAGGGGGAGCACTAGGGATGAACCCGATTGAAGTGTGAATATTAACCCATAAAAAAGATAGCTGTATAAATCAAGACTGCGGTTTTTTGTGTTTTATTTTTCTAACCTCACATAATTCACTAAATGGCAATATACAAACCAGATAAGGCTATCTCGTATTGCAACTGGCTGACCGGATCTTAGATATTTGGTGAAAGTTGAATGAGTTTCGATTTTTAATGTCTAAATACTGAATAATGATGTCAAGTGCATTCACCTATGAAATATATTCTTAAAGTTGTAAATAGCTAATTTTTATAGAACCGAATTTATCTGTGATTAATTATGAATACTAGAAAATAGCTTGATGTTAATACAACCTGTCCCGTCCATAAACGAATGTTAAGCCTTTGCGGAAATTTAATCGATTTTAAGCAACAAACCTATGAATGAGTGAAAACAGTATATAGGAACACGTTTGCTATTCGAAAATCATAAGCAATTTCGAATCTAACTCACAGAAGTACTCCCACCAAAGCTTACACAGGTCTAAAATGTTGCGTGTTAATTGAAACAACCCTTTAATGGGACAACCGACTCGACGTCCAATTCCAATTTTCAAATTAAATTGCGACGAAAAGGCGAGGACTGATGTTCCAAGTGAGTGGTTCGGACGGCGCACGCCCAAAACGTCATATCTCCACGTTGGACACCTTCGATAACAATTGATTGTTTCACGTTGCCCACAAATTCATTGGCTAAACTTAACGTTACAATTAACGGTTGTCGATAATTAGTTTTACGATTCATACAATTAAAACCTGAAGTAAAGTGAATATTGCTATTTACTGTGTATATTTATTCAGAGTCAAAAAACAACAATGATGTTAAGTTTGCAATTTAAACTTAAATATATACCTGCACTTGTTTTTTTTTCTATGTCAATGATTACACTGCAATTACTACATAGTAGTACTACGCTAATTAATTACTGGCGCTTGAATATTTTGAATCACTTGACCACAAATAAAGAACATATAACAACACTTCTAGCATTCATAAAAATAATTTAATTTAAGGAGCAAGTGTTAAAGATAGCTATATGAATATTTTTGTGAATAGTTCCTCATACTCTAAATAGTCAGTAAATCAAGCATTATGAAGAGGTGAAGGTTGTAAATTAAACATTTCTAAGTTTGTATACAATCTTTAACCAGTAGGAACCCATATCCCTCGATGGTATAGAATACTTTATTCCACATGGACCAAAGCAAGTTTAATACCGAAATATCATTCTAAACCTGTATCTACTTACTAACATTAAAAAGTTTGTGAGTTTGTTTGTAGGATTGTAGGGGCTGGAACTACTGAACCGATCTTGAAATTGTTTCACTAATAGCAAGCTACATTACTCCTGAATGCTATATAGGCTAGTTTTTATTTCGGTGAAATATGAAGCGGGTCTTTTATCCCGGAAATCTTTTACACGTGGGCAAAGCCGCGGACAAGAACTGGTGTAAAATACAATAATCTTATTTATTTTTTTCATAGCTCGGGAAAGTGACTTCACTGCACCTGATTTTAAGCGAAGTCCAAAAAAACATGACGACCGTCAAGGGACAATATTATCCCTATATATCAGAACACAGATAGAGTATAGATGCCCTAAACCCTCTATAAAGCTATTGAATCGGGCCGTTGATGAGAGACGCTACTCATGCACCTGTAGCGAAACGTCATGCGCAGGCCAGGCTACAAACAGGCAGTTTCCAAATAGCTCACATATTTACCTACGCTTTGTGTGCGCCGTAAACCCTGTATCTCTCGGGAAATAGAAAAACCTAAAATAACTTTGCCCGACCCGAGGATCGACCTCAAGAACTCAGCATTGCAGTCGTACCGTGACACAACTACGCCACCGAGGCAGTCGTTCAATACTCATTTATTGTTTTTTTTTTGTTTACGCGGAGAAAGTGAATTATTACTAGCGCCAAGTGTTCAAGGGGAACGACTGAGCGGTTATGTTGGGTTCACCGTGCCTTACGACCCGACGTTGAGCCGCCCGGAGAGATGGAAAACGTCGGGCGACCGCCGGGCCGAGTCCCTAACCTATGTACACCGCACGGCATACCAACCAAAACTCCGCGGTGGCCATCTTCGGCGCATTAGGGACGGCTGCGCGCTTCCTCCGACTCACGTCTAAGTTGTCGTCCGCAACCGCCCCTGCGCGTACCGCTATTGCGGTCCGTCTCCAGTTGTTGGGGCGGCTCAGAAGCCCCCGCAAACCGAAGGACGCCCTCGGCGTCAAAGGCAGCGTGAGGCCTAACCGCCACGCTGCCGTCCAATACGGGGGTCACAAAAGTTGGCTAGACTAATAGGTGGACGGCCCCTTCCGCCCACCCGTGACCCCCGGAGGCCCCTATTAGTCGCCTTTTACGACAGACAGGGGATACCGTGGTGGAATTCTCCAAACGCCCTCAATCCACAGGGCGGGAGACGTCAGTCAGTAGTCCCCCCGACGCCTCCTACGTCTCGTCTGGCGGCGGGAGGGATCACCACTGCGCCAGCGATCCCTCTCGGCACTCTCCTTCCGCGAGAGGACCACCTCGCAGAAGTGGGCCACCGATGATGGAAATCGAGTATGAACCTGAACTTAAGAAAGAACAACTATATGGAAGTTTATATAAAAAACAATTCACTTTTAGAAGAAAATATGTTGTATACTCACAAGCTTTTTGTGTTAATACTCTATTAGGTAGCACATTACATTTTGATTGATGGAATAAAGAACTGAAGAACTGTAATAACGCATCAATTCAAATACTCCACACATTTCATTTCCTATAAGTATTAAATAGATTCCTCCTGTCTACTTGGCCTGCGCTGCCCATTCTAATATCAGGTTTATAGTCATTATTACAGTCTCATTATCAATGTGGAAGGATGCAAATGAACCAATAGAATTTCAATGAGAGGTTTCTTTATCCTAAAACTACCGCCATAGAGCGGGATAACTTCAACGAGCTTCCTCCAGGACCGCCTACGCGCAATTACCCTCATTGTATCCATATATGAGCACTCTAATATAACATTACTTTGTGCAAAATACGAGCATCTTTCTTTAATAAGCCTAGAAAGACAGTAAGCGAATATAGTTTTATATTAAAATCGTGACAGTATGTGTGTGGGGGTAGGCAGAGGCACAACTAATGCAGCCACTTTTCGCGCGTATTCCATCCCATGTTGTGATAGGGGGTCGAGTCTATCACCATATCGGGGACAAATTCTAATTCTTCTCATTAATTCCATAATATAACTGCTTGGTAATGACGGGCATAAATCATATGTGAGGATCGTATCACTCTCATCCCACTACGTAAAGCTGATAACATGAAACTGATCCTTTAAACGCGATAGAATAACAGAGCTTTGGTAAAGTCTAGCCACAAATTATTTAAGACTAGCTATACAGATGCATCTGCAATGTGTAACTAATTCTACTTCAGATGCGCGTGTGAAAAGATTTTACTAAATGCTCCACTTGTACCATGTTGTTAGTGGCTACAGGTATTTTAATGTACCGCTTTTTTTAAATACTGACATTTATCAATCTACATTCGTAATAGGTGATAAACCTAATCAGCGTTTTGTCTGACTCACAGATCCGTTAAAACGAAGTAAGCAGCGATAATTTATAAAATTACTAGTCAAAAATGTGGTCTTGTTATCATGAATCTAGCTTTGTTAGCTCTTTTAAAGATCTGCTAGCCCTTAATAAGCCTGTTCCTAATAAAATATAATCGGTTACTTTACTTACCGATATAAAGGCTTGTGTGATATTATCATTAATGCGAATACAATGATTGTTAAATGCAACGTTTCCCAATACTGTTCCAACTTTTAAGTTACATACGTTGTATTTACGGAATAATTTACGTTTAATACAAAAAGTACAAATAAACGTGTGTACAGAGTATACACGCGTCTCACGGAAACATTTTTGATGGCGATTTTGCAAAATCAATACATAAATAGAAAGCCGCGTGTGGAGCGCGGACCCGTCGCACAGGTTGCGCGATGTGCTCTCAAGGCTAGTTAGACGGCAATTTCACTAAGCACGCCGGCACCGGCTTCCGCACCGCCACCCGCCACCGGCCCACTATCATTTCTACCACATGCTGAGCAATTCGAATTAACCTATAACTACTATACATATTTTATGACTTCATCAGTGAATGCAATCAAGAAAGCATCAATACACTTACATACTTAAACTTATCTATATTTAAATACGTACATATTATATAGAAGAAGATAAAGGAAACGAGACCGAATGCATTGGTTCCATGAGCCCTGAGCCAACCCGATAAAAAAAAAAAAAACAAGTACACACGATGACATCACACCAATGGCCGATGGCGCGTATACAGACAGAGGCGTAAGGTTCTTTGTAATGCATGACTCACCCGAGTGGTAGCGACTCTCGTTCCGCGTGAGCCGCCTGTTGGTCCTGCCAGGCGGAGAGCGGAGCTCGGCTCCCGATCTCACTGCGATCCGATACCGATAAACAACCACACGTACACACCAAACACGCACACACGCGCAACACAACCGCCACGAATATGGAACCGAGGATATTTTGAATTTGGAATCGCGTATAAACACTAAATACTATAAATATTTGTCTGTTGCAACACTCACGCAGTACGGTTATGCCACAGTAGCTCTATGGTTTGACAAAAAATACGCGGCGCAAATTATTATGCATGTTTAAGGTACAGCGATCAGTTTCGAAATAGTATTTATAAACGATTCCAAAGTCATATCAATTTTAATCACCATTTATGTTTACCTACAAGTACATGAATAAATTGAGGTACATAACAATAAATTATTTACAAATGACAAAAAATGGCGTTTAAATTTGTCTGTATTTTTTGTTGTTAATCACGTTGTTGGTACTTGTTTGTAGCGACATAAAAACATTTAGGGGAACTAATTACAGTGTATGATTAAGTAAACATGTCTATTAGCGATACAATAAACACTTAGGATACTCAGGAGTACACATACAACCACATTTTACCGATCGACGTTAGAAATATTTAAGTTATATAAATGAGGCAGTGCAATTTCCTATGCCTATATTTGATAGAGATAGGTCATAGGACGGACAACATTTTTTTAGCGACACTGATGGATGGACCGTCCATTGGTAATATTACGAAACAAAACAACAAAAAAGGAAACACCACTTGACCTTCGAACAAAAGATGGCATGGGCTTGTGATAATGAGCGAAGTTACTTAGCTTCTTGCACTACACAATACACATAAAATTACATAACTGACTGTAGCCGACTCTTGATTATTGAACGAGACTTTCTAAACGTACAGTAATCAACAGCTGCTATAAATATATTTAGCACCAATTAAAACTGACCTTTAATACAAACTCAAAAATCTCATATTGCAAGTGCTGTGAAACGTTTAGAAGATCTACAATTTTTTATTTTCAGTTATGGCAGCAACTTGATAGATGTGAAGCTATGTACCGGCGCGTTCAGTTTCAACATCAAAATAAAAGTTGCATTAGTAGAGCGTGGACGGAGGCTGAAACTGAGGCTAATATAATGAAGAGGTAATATTCTCCTATATAACTCAAATCCTCGCAATACCTCACATCACTAACATTAGTTATTGCACACTAAAGTCTCGCCTCACATATTTTCGCAAATACGAAGTATGAACTTTGTATTTCACGACGTTTTAAAGTGTTTACTATTATGATCAAAATACCTTTCCTATGCGTGAGAAAGTGTTAATATGTTTGTTTCTATCCTGGTAGGATAAAATGTATGCTTGCCGTTAAGCGCAGTCAAAAAATGTTATGTGACCTGACACAAGCTCTAACTACAGTATAAAAAATATCCCTATAATTGTACAGACCTAAGTTATTACAGTCTGTATTCATACGCTTAAAAGATGTTTTTATGTGGTAATTGGGTATTTAAATGACTATAGGATTATAAAACGATAAAAAACAGAAGTTAAACATAAACCTACGAGGAGCGTATGGCAACCGCTGTAACTCTGCTAGCCGTACCTACTTAGTACAATAGGCTATAATTTTAACGTAATTTTGACTTGTCTCATATTACGTAATAAAAAAATTGTCAAAATTTTTACATTTACTTCGCTTGACATTTCAATTTCTACATTTGTTTACAAACAAATTTTAGTGCACTCGGCTATTTTTAATTCCTCAAACGCAACTGTAACTTTTGAATAATTATTCGTAAGCTGCGGATGTGTAAATATTCCAAAATATTCTTTAGTCATAACTCAAAATATAACTCAACTCAAAGTATTGAACATCCAACAGATTCAATAACGGTGTTAATTAGCATTTATTCAATACTTAATCTGAACGATTAATTTGTAGTAAAGCAATCAAATTAATAAAATTAAAATGTGGTTGAATCAGAGATGAAATTTTGTATTTTAACTAATGCAATTTATAAAGCTGTTGCATGGTAATTCATAGAATATTATTTTTTATTAGTTTATTTTTAAATTGTTGTTAGATGCGAGTTGTGTTTTGTCTTATTTTCGGCACATAAGTTAAACAACACTCATAGCTTATAAAGCTTATGATACAAAAATTTTGCAGTCTCTTTCCATCTTAATAAGAAAGCCTATGAAGACATAGCATAATAAGACGTATAACTATACAACACATATCCATTTTCTTTTATAGAAGTTTTAGCTAAACTTACGACAACTGGATGTTAGGCACCGGAGCACTAGTTGAAGGTAAAATGCTAAACGTATGCAGGGCTCACTAACACTTCCGTGCAATTATTACTTTCAAATACTAGGTACCACAAAAGTTAAATTTCCCCCGAAGTTTGTTAAGTAAATGTTACATCACCAAATACATCGAAAACATTGGCATTATATCATAATAAAATATATCACGGTTGAGCTAAGAAGAGTGTCACATACTCTTAAGAACTTGCACAATTATTGCACAGTAACACGTCAGCGCGTGAATCATGACTGAGCTTAAAGCTTTAAGGTCCACAATGACCCTGCTGTAAGTGAGCCTAAGGCGAAATACATTTGTTTAAACCATAAGATTTGTACATAGTAATCGAATAACTCGGTAATGGTTGTCACATAAACTACTTTACAGTTCACAGATAAACTTAAAGAACAGTGCTTTGTGAACGATATTAACTACATAGTTGAAAATCAAACTGTTGTCTACACTCTTACAACGTGAACGATAAAACTGTATTTGCGTCGACTATGCAATGGTAGACTATATACAAAATTCAGCAGAAACTTGCCAAAGACGAAGTTTTCGAAGAGGTGTTCAAAATATATTATGACTGTCATGAGTGGATATTTACAAACTATCATTAAACACGTAACATTTTCGCCTAATTGAAAATTGTATGCTTCTCATTAGCATTTTTTGTTATCTATTATTTATAGTTAGTAATTAAACGTAGTAAAATTATGAAAAATAAATCCGACTTTAAAACCACTACAAACCAAAAAATAATTTAACTTTATATTCGCTCAGTGCTTAATTTAAATTGAACATGGTTTTCGTATATTTGCTTAATTTAGCTGGCAATTTAAATTAGGCATCGACTCCAAATACACGTATATACTCAGTGAAGTTAAATAATTTTTTGGTTTGGAGTGGTTTTGAAGTCTGTTTTATTTATTGTTAAAAAGTTTTTATTTATTGGTGTAAATAATACATAATCGATATACGATTGCAGCATTCGCAGGTCATCTGCTGTTATTTTTATTCATTGATCTGCTTTTATTATTGAAGAGTTTCATTGTCTTATCTCCGAAGATCTTCATCGAATCCTAATAAAGTATATACTAAAACCTGCCTTGAAAAATATACATTTGAATAACGAAAACTCTATCCAAATCGTATGAGTAATTCTTGAGAAACTCGCGGCCATACAAACCTACATACATTCATACATGTCTACAGGTCGAATACAGAACCTTCCTTTTTCAAGTCGGTTAAAAATGTTATGTAATAAACTTAAGATAAAATTATCACCGACATAAATAAGTCAAAAGGAGGTAGCGAGTCACAAGTCGTCCTCGCACTTGACCGCCTTACGTAACTTCGCGTGAATCATCTTTACGCAACCACTAGGTACTCATACTAATGTATTTACACTCAACCTATTTCAATACGTGGACACTGGCCATAAAAAAATGACGTTTTATTTTTCTGCGCTCATTTGACGTATTATAATATTTGCCGGCTGAAAAAAAAATATTTTTCCTCAGCGAAATGGAAGCTATTAAATCGGCTGAAATCCAAGTGGACGTGGTGAGACTCGACTCGGATATCATCGAAGAGCACCTGAAAAACTCTACCGCGGTGCTCCACGATATATTGTCTGGAAATGTCGCCGAGATGGGGCACGTGTGTAACGTTTGCGGGAAGATTTACAAGACGAGTAATACGCTGCGCGCTCACCGCATTTTCAAGCACCCGGACGATGACCTGGAGGGGCATTGTAACTCTTGCGATAAAACTTATCCCTCCCTCCTGAGCCTGAAGAAGCACGTCAAGTACATGCATCAGTACAGCCACCGCTGCAAGGCTTGTTATAAGACCTTCGAGACATTAGAGTTGCTGCACGCGCACGGTGAACTGTGTAGTAACATGGACACACCATGTTCCCATTGCGGGAAAATCTTAAATTCGGATTTAGCGCTTCGCAATCACCTCAACTATAAGCACCCGGACAGCGATGCCCATAGATGCGGACATTGCAAGCGCACGTTTACGACGGAACTCAAGCTGTCAAATCACATGTCCACCGCCCATGTAAGAGGAGAGATGACTTGCCTCTGGTGCGACAAGGGCTTTAACTCGACGACCGCGTTGCAGAGCCACATACTGTATAAACACACCGTCGACAAAGCTAAATGTCCTCATTGTTCTAAAGTGTTTGCAAAGAAAATTTTCTTGCAAAAGCACATGTCTAGAAAACATGTGGGTTTGTAAAATATGTTAATGTGTTTTTATTTTTGATTACATAAAGATTACATATTATGTATTTAGTTCTTGTTTCTATTTGTGCCAACCAAAGACATTATACAGTATATTTAGTTATAGATTACATGCGGATTCTGGACTTACAAACATACATGTATGCTTTGTAACTCTGGGATTTTCTTAGAAACTTCTGATCCATTTTGGATGCGGTTTTCGTCATTCAAATGTATATTTTGCAGGGAAGATTTTAAAATAGATAATATATTAGGATCTGATGACGCTCTTCGGAAATAGACCATGAAAACTCCTCAATAACAGCAAATGACCGGCGATTAAATTAGGCACCGAGTCTAAATATAAAGTTAATATATTATTATGTATATAAAGTTATATAATTTTTTGGTTTGGAGTGGTTTTAAGTCGATTTTATGGAAAATAAAATCGATTGACTGATATTGAGAAATCGCTGTCATGACATGATGATATAGGTTAACGGCTTGAATGCGGAATATTTTTTAACGTCCTTATTCATAAACAGTTTAGAAACTTTTTATAGTTATCGAATGGTTTGTCTTTTTCGAACGTATTTTGAATTGAGTGTGAAGGAAGAAGACAAAACATTCGATAACTAAAATAGGTTTAAAAATTGTTTATAAATACATCCGTGAGTCGATAAAAATATAGGAATCTTTTTAGTTTTCAAATATCAATAATTGAAAATCATTCATATTTTAATGTCTTTTTATTTTGAGCTATCTACCGTTCAATAGCTCAAGTATGTTATGCCTTTTACATAGGTGTTTTGCTATTTTATGTTAGATTGAGTTACTGACGAACAGGTTTAATTTTTTTGTATGAAAAATTCCCCACTGTCCGCTCTATATAATCTTAGAACTCTTTGAGTACCAACAATGCTTTTGTAAACTTTAAATTGGTAACAGCGTTGACGCTAATTGTATAGAGCATTGCGATTCCTTCGGGCAAGAAGTAACAAAGACATAGAAGACGATCGGTTTACATCCTACCATCAGCCAACTGATCTTTGTGCATCTCATCTTAGAATCAGTGTATTGTCTAAGCACTACTGAAACTGAATTCTTGGTTAATTTGAAATCCCTGTTCATTGTAAACTATTGTTAAAGGCTTGCTCGAGAACAAAATAATATTAACAATCTTCTGTGATTAACAATTAATTTAGCTCCTGAACTTATTATTTGCATTGAACTCTATTTTATAGAACTTTATTTTTCAAGAAACTAACTTAGGAAAACATTCATCGTCTATAAAGTCTTACTCAAGTAGCATCGTAGCTGCAGACCCATTGGACGTTACGCCGCGCCAGCCACGGTTGTCCTATCAGCTAGCAGGTCTGTCGACTATAGCCTTTAGTGCGAAGAGTTGGCATTATGAGCCATGTCACGTGTCGTACAAGCGTGACAGCGTGATGAAGCGTGATACGCGCGCAGTCTGCCGTGACCGTCACTATCCGTTAATGCATAAAAATTACATCGAAACAAAGTTTTGATAAAAATGTACTAAAATATTTGGGAATGTTAATTGTTCAAACAAATAAATTACTCACTGTGAAAATGCTAACCATTTAATCTTATCATTTTACACTTTAAAACTATGAACAGATATAAATACTTTTTAAAATAGTATCTGCGTTATTTTGTATTCCACTGTGTATGTCCTATCTTTGTTGCAATAATTTAGCTGTTTTGATAACTGTGCGCTGCGTTGAGGCGCGGCGTATTAAAATACAGGTTCCGATTGATTCCCTTCAAGTCGCTTCACTATTGCAAGAAATTGACATAAATATGTCTAATCAACTGTATTAAAATTCAAAGCCGGTATTTTTATTCACACTTACATTGAAGCCATTGTACATAAATCTTAATTTTACGTCTACCACCTCGAAAAGTAAATACGACTTACTCGATGGCACCTAGTTAGCGAAAAATGTATTACATTACGTACGTAAGGACTAGTTTGCTTTCATTTATCTAATAAAAATTCAATCCATAAAAGCTGTATTTAGCGTAGAGGTAGATAGGATTGTACATTATAGTATTTTCTCACAAATCCCGTTCACTAAAATCGTATTTCTATTTCAAATGCAAATGTTAGTGTTGTTGTTTGAGCCATAGCGTTCAATTTAGATTTTATAGTTGCGAGTACGTGTGAGAATACGAATTAGTGAACATAGTATTATATCAGAATGCTTGCATTATAATATGTTGTAAATGATTTACATTTTTATTTGAATCTCATTTGGGTTCTTTTTTATATTAATATTAAATAGGCTTATCTATATTGGGTTTTTCGGCCTGAAATAACCAAAATTATTTAATAACTACATAGCATTACCCAAAGCAGAGTAAAAATATCATCTTCTTAAAATAAAAAACAATCACTTAAAATATAGGTAATATTACGCATACACAGAAGCATTTGCTAACTTATTTCATACAATATATTAACATTAATTCACAGTATATATATTCCATGAAATGATAAATTCTTCCACGAGGATAGAATCTCGGGAATCGCTAATGCGTCGGCGGTCAATTCCATAAGGTTTATTTTTTTTCAAAAGCAAAATTTTCAGGCGGGTTGTGGTCGAATGTCTCGGCACGTATAATATTTCTCCCAGACTGCAATATAAGCGCAGGCGTGATACATAATGAATATAATAAAGTTGATATATTTTTCAAACTATGAAGCGAAATATTATCGCATAACACCATTCCATAGAGTTAATTAACGTTAAAAAGGTTCACGTGTTAATTAACGTGAGAATAATAAACATTATCCGATTTCATTATACAAAGAGACTGGGAATTTTATCAGTTGTTTTTTTATAATTGCATTCTGGGACACATAGTCCGCTCGGTAGATCGTGATTGTAATGTACGACACGGTTATACCTTACAATATCCATCCTAAAACCTTGCTATATAGCTTTATAGCACCTAGATAACTCCATAGTATTTTCTTAAAAGCCTTTAAACCAATACTATTTAATATGGTTGGCTCTATACCCATACTAAAATGAAGTATGAAGTGCCAATCGACTATGAAAGCTGTACTGGCAG
Source organism: Lapara coniferarum (assembly GCA_949316025.1). Taxonomy (NCBI): domain Eukaryota; kingdom Metazoa; phylum Arthropoda; class Insecta; order Lepidoptera; family Sphingidae; genus Lapara; species Lapara coniferarum. The sequence continues at coordinate 21,968,123 of OX438933.1, read as the reverse complement.
GCCAGCACAACTCATCATAATCGACCCAGCCTAAAAGGTCACCGAAAAGCAAACAGCTCATTTCGATAGACTCTCACGAACGTGTCAACGCCCTTCTAACTTTATGCGTGTTATTCACCTTTACTTCGGTCGAAAAATAATAAGGGTCAAATCTGAACCAAAGTTTTCATTTTCTCAATGTGCCTTTGAGGACACCTCGGAGTCTCCTAGGGCAGATAAATGTATCTCACACAGCCTCCGATAAACAAAAATAAAATATTAGTAGAGCATGCGCTGCAGTATTACCATGCTCTTCGTTTGTAAATGTTAGTAACAATTTACTTTACGACTTGCAGGTTTAGCGCGCGTTAACTGTCCCTGAAAATAGGCAATAGCTCATTCGTGAATACATGACCTCCTATAATCAAGTTATGACGAAAATATGCTCAGGAACCATACTATGCAACTGAGAGGGTTTAGGCCTTAGTCCACCACGCTGACCTAATGCGGTTTGGCAGACTTCACATGCCTACAAAATTATTATAATGTTTTTCCTTCACCGTTAAATAATAATATAATAATACCAGCCCTGTATTATATACTGCTCACTGCTGAGCACGGGCCTCCTCTACTACTGAGAGGGGTTAGGCCTTAGTCCACCACGCTGGCCTAGTGCGGATTGGCAGGCTTCACACACCCTCGAAATTCTTATGGAGAATTCTCAAGTATGTAGGTTTCCTCACGATGTTTTCCTTCACCGTTAAAGTGAACGATAATTGATAAACATAACACACGTAACTTTGAAAATTCAGAGGTGTGTGCCTTGGGTTTCGAACCTCCGGACATTGTCTCGGCAGACCGTTCCATTCCCAACTAAGCTATCGTCCACTTCGTCACCGTTAAAGCGAGCGATAAATCACAAAAAATACACACATAAGTTTTTATGAAAGTCAGAGGTGCGTGCCCTTGGGTTCTGAACCTGCGAACATTCATCTCGTCAGTCCGGTCCATTCCCAAATAGGCTATCACCGCTTTTTATGCTTAAGAACAGTGAAATACAAAACAAATTCTAACCAAATATAACACGAACGTTTTCCCTCGAAAGATGGTTTAAAAGTAGAATTAGGTAACCACGCTATGAATTAAAGCAGCAGGCTTTGAAGATATGTTACACAGTAGATCAACTTTGCGTTTATGAACATTGGCTTAGTATGTCTCAGTGTCTGCAAGTTGCGAGGCAGTAAACTCGGGATTAAATCAACAAACTGCGCCAGGAATAGGGAACTGCGCTTTGAAACACAATTGAGACCTTAGGTGGTATTAATTTCCAATGTGAGTACGCCGCCGAGTCAAGCTAAAGATAGAAGAAGGTAACAGTTAACAGTGGTGAAGCGAGGCTGCGGCTGGATACCACTAAACTCGAGTTTTGCATTGTTTACAATCTGACAGGGCGGACTAGAATGCCAGGAGTGGCTTATTATCGGTATGATTTTTACACACAAATGTAGATATTCCAGATACCAAATGATGATTCATAAAAAAAACAATACCGATATGAAACGTTGTTTATGAGCGAATGAAAACAATATAAACGAACTTTTATCAAAGCGCGTGCGGACTATTGTCGCGTTCCGACTTTAAAACACAGCTTTCGTAAAATAACTGTCGAATTCAGAGATTTAAATACCAGTTGCGAAAATTAATTGCACAAAACTTATTTTTTTAAAAGTGAATATTAGCGTCTTCTTAATTTTGCATCCGAGATTAAGCAATACTATTTTATACACAATATGTAAACCCTCTCTCAGATTCTATACACGAAAAATCGCGTTAGAAAAGTTCACGCAGTGTTTACAGAACTGAAAATCGAACACAAGACCACCCAATTCAGAGCCCTAAAACCGTCGTTGCAACAAATTGCACCTGTTTATCTTTACTAATATCATAAAGCTAAAGAGTTTGTCGTTTGTTTGGTTGAACGCGCTAATCTCAGGAACTACACTAAGGGGTAGTTATATTACTTCTGAGTCATATAGGCAACTTTTTATCCCGGAAAAATATTTTTATCCTGTAACAACACGCGGGTGGAGCCGCGAGCATTACTGGTTATAGTATAAGATGCCTTGTGATTTATCAATTGTATAAGACTTAGGTGTACCTGCGACTGATAAAAACAAGGCGAGTAGGTAGCTCGGCTGATGAGAATCGCTGCTGTTGAACATAAACAGTTACAGAGCAAGTTAAAAACTAAATATCGTCTTGAAACAATAGGTGAGAAAACCATTTACTGCCCCGTCTAAAACGTCCTTCAAATTCCTAAAATGTCCGGGAACTAGCCTAAATTTCATGTGGCGAGCAGCGAATTTACTGTGGATTTTAAGCTGTACTGTATCAAATATTATTACCATTACCAGTTTCGATTGATTTAATGTTGCTTTTGAAATTAATTGCGCTGGTCGGTTTAAATGTTTGTGTGTAACCCGAAAGGACGCGAATTTGCACTAGAAATAATTAAAATTATTAATATTGGTTATTTAGAATGTGTATGATATTTTAAATAGAAGGTATTTTTTAATTGCGAATTTATGAAATGACAAGCCGGGTGAGTGTGAAATGTTTTGCAAATTTGCATACTGCAAATCAGCTCAGTGGTAAAGATATGTGAGGCATTTAATATTGCGTTTGTTTCCTCTTAAACAGAATTAACGAAGCACGAGTCAACAATCGCTATTAGGTATAATTGGAAATTAACATAGAAACTTTGGTATAACGATGTTTGCAGGCATTTTACTGCTTCCATCTAGGGGATGGTTTATCACGACCACACATACAGACGTTCTGTAGTTACCTCAAAACGTTACCAAGTCAGGGGCCTTAAGCTACGGACTAGGATTAATTGACGTCGACTCGTGGATTACCGCAGTCAACGTCGTTACGTACTCGATCTAGTCGACCAACGCCTATCCGCTGCAGAATTGTAGCATCAACATAGATCACTTCCATGTTACAATGAGGGTTCAAACAGATGTACACAACCTGTAAAATTTAAATCTTCTTTGGTTTGAACTGCCTCTATGAATAAGGGGATAATGTTTATAAGATGCCGTGGTTTGAAATGAGGCAAAAAATCGCTTGTTCTGTAAAGAATTAAGGCCTGAGGAAATCCATTAGTCTGTATGGTGTGTTTAATTAAACATTTTGTGAATCCAGAGTAACTCTGGAATAGACACAGAAACCTGATACCGGCAATAATTTATATTTTATAATGGGTATTTAGCAAATCAAATGCTGTCTAGTTAAAGCCACAGTTTTACGACATAGATCGAGTGCACGATGTCGTTTAAATGTGCAACAGTTAAGGACAGACCACAAAACGTTTGGCTGAACCATAAACGGAGGGGTAAATCAAGTTTGAAACCTTATCATATTGAAATCTAAAACTGTAATCGTATTAACTGGTATATATTTCTAATGGCCAGAAATGATTAGCATAACACTAAATTATGTAATTTCGTGTAAATTGCAAGCCCAAAATCATAACTAAGTGAATGTCGGTGGAATTTTGCTTTAAACAAAATTGAAGAGATTGACTCGAAATTCTCAAAAGCAATTTTTCGCAAAAGGAAGACGAGAACTAGAAAGTGTAATTTAAAAATCCTTACACATTATAAAAAAAAACAATGTTCCTCCCGCCGCGTTTGTCTGTCTGAACGTGATAAACTCAACAACTAACCGAAAGGATTTCGATGTTTGGTATGGAGATAGTATCAGACCCTGGGAAGGACATGGGCTACTTCCTATCACAGGAAAATAAAAATCACTGCGGTATGAAGCATAGACTATTGGAAATGTATTCGAATTTACAGTGCTTAATGCATTTTGAATAACATTAAGTGCATTTATAATGCATCGGTAGCGTAGCTGCATTGCATGCGCGGTACGACGTAGCTCTGAGGTCCCGGATTCAAATCATGGGTCGGGCAAAATGATATTGTGTTTTTGTGTTCTGAAACCTTGAATGTGTGCCCGATAGTGCGCTAGACTCGCCCCTATCACATTAGTGGGTGCCCTAGTTGCACCTCCGCCTAATAATACCCCCCACGACAATAAAGGCAAGATGTTTGTGTATGAGTGTGTGTGTACAATTGTGTGAAAAATTATTTATTTAGATACCTTATCGTTGTGTGGATTACAACGCAAAGCAATAATATAAGACAGACTTGAAGTTAACACGAATAATTTTTAACTCTTGTTTGGCTTCATTCAACTTTTCGGCTAGCAGTAAACAAGTTTTAGTCCGAACCGCCTCATATTTGCGCCATCACGCCATCAACAATTGCAACCTTTATTGCATTTAAACTAAACTTTAACTCGACCATTTACTGCTATGCTAAAACTTGTTAGGGAATTTGAATAAATTTGTTCAGTTCATACAATAGGCGTAGTTGTTCCCAATTATCGCAATTAAAATATTTTTACAGCTCAAATTCAAACTTTAATTTTTGCCTAAGACTTACCGCATAGTAAGCAGCTCATTGCATCGACTCCAAAGCTACACAAAGACACGTTACGCCTGCTTACTAACTTATAAAAAACAGCAGCTCCAGTACCTAATGATTGACTCGTATGTTCAGTTTATTTATAAAAAAACTTCCTAAGTGGATACAGCTTAATCGTATCTTACTAATATTATAAATGTGAAAATCTTTGGATGTTTGTTAGAAGTAAACGCAGAAACAACACACACGTGTACTTCATGTCCTGGATAAAAAAATAGGCTACTTTTTATCCCGATAAGTTTCTCCCATGGGAAACAATGGGTATTTTTATCTGATTCATAAGTAGATGGCGCTGGAGTACTGTGTTTTAGTGACTTTGGTAGCGGGAAAGGCTTTTCATGCGAGCGAAGCCGTGAGCAACACATAGTAGGATTAATAAAAACAAAAATAATATCTGGAAGAATCGGGCTTTCTAAACGAGGTTAGTTGGAGATGATCCTAATTTCCCATGTATAGGATGTTCTGTAATCACTGAGCACCTTAGTCGACGCGACGTGGCCGGCTGCAAACACTTAATACCCTAACTATAGTTGCATTGAATAGCGCGTCATACCTAATCAAAACAACAGCCGACAAAACATTCCTTGATACTGTATAATTATAATTAAAGAAAATTGACACTTTGGTACGACTGCAATCCTGAGGTCTCGGGTTCAATCCCCGGGTCGGGCAGAAGGTCGGGTTTTTTTCAGCTTCTATTTGCTTATACTTAATGAAAACTCAAAGCCGACTATCATATTTTGATGCTCAGAAATATCACAATTCATTCTATAGTAATATTTTAAGGACTTAATTTAACATTGTACATAATATCACAATGATGTTCGTAGATTTTTTGTTTCGCTTTAAACTAAATTGTTCACTTTATCTGTACACTAGTAGTGCTCGCGTCTCCGCCCGCGTGAAAAAGTTTATCCGGGACAAAAATACTTTCCCGGGATAAAAAGTAGCCTATAGCACTCAGGAGTTATGTAGCTTCCTATTAGTGAAAGAATTTTCAAAATCGGTTCAGTTGTTCCTGAGATTAGCGCGTTAAAACAAACAAACTGTTCAGCTTTATAATATTAGTATAGATAAGTATAGATTTAAATACTACAACATTCCTTAAATTTAAATTCGTTTAACCGTACGAATAATTGGAGTTCTGCGCAGTATTGAGTGCTTTGCAAATACAAGTAAATTGTTTGTATAACCTAAAACAAAGTTTTATTCAGTATTTGAATTAGAATAACCTTTATTTTTGTGTAGTTTAATCTGTCTGAAATTTCAATTGCTAAGTAATACAGACAACGTTTTCATTAACATTGTATGGGTATTTAACACAGAATCTAGAGTTTTGGCAATGAGATCTTCAAAACTATAATCGCTTTTACACAACCTTTATAAGAAAAATAGAAAACCATATCCTAAAAAAAACCGGATTGTAAGAATCAGTGAAATAATGACCAACACACACGTCAGGCCTTTTATACCCGAAGGGGTAAACAGGGACGCAACTAGTGCACCCACTTTTCGCTGTGTGTATTCCGTACCATGATGTAATAGAGGGAAAGCCATCGCCGATACTGAGTAGAAAAACCCAATATCACTTTGCCCGACCCGAGGATCGAACCCGAGACTTCAACACTACAGTCGTACAGTAACAACGACGGCACCGAGGCAGTCTGAAGGAAAAAAATATTTTTGAAATACTTGCAGTAGTGTCCCTCACGTGAGGATGCTATATAACCATTTTATTCGAATATATTTTTCTTGGTTTATTACATTACAAGGTTTAATTTTCATCAAAAATTTAGTTTAGCAGAAAGAAAAAAAATGCCTACAAAACAATGTTATAAAAATTATAAACACTCAAATGAAGTTTCATTGTGACGCTTCACAAATCCCGTAACGTACATGTGGACAAAACCTGATTCAAATAAATATAAATTGAATATTCCACGTACCTACAAAACGTTTATTTTGTGCGTGCGTAAATTCAACGTGCATTTTATGCTTTATTAACAGTCTTCGGACGCAGTGAGATCATGACTGCTAATTTTGATGCACCCGGTGATTGATTTATGGATATTTATTGTGTTATGGCAATGAATTGAAACGAGGGACAGCTTATAAAACTTTTACAGTTTTTGTACTATTTAGTAGCCGTTGCTCGAAAAATAGTACAATTCTCCGTAGCCTTTACGGTTATCTGAAACTTGGTCTACGTTGGTACGATTTTATTGTGTAAATCCGTTTCGCGGTTTATGCCTTCATCGCTAACAAACCCAAACATCTTTACAACTTTCCTCATATTACTTTATACTCATATTATAAATACCACAGCTCGTGACAATGTTTTATGGTTGTTGGAAGCATCTACGCGCAGAAATTGGGAAACAATAAAAAAAGACATTCCTTGAAAGATGTTGGATGGATGGGTGCAGACCACCTTTGTCAGGTCCATCTGGAACTTTTAAGGGGAGAACTACGTTCATCAGTGGACGTCATGTGGCTGATAATGATTATGATCATGAAAGATATCAAGAATCAAGAAACTATAAATTTATACATTTCACATCGCTTAAGAATTTTATCACACGCATACAGACTCAAAGTTATGAGCAATACGAAAGCTGCGTGCCACCGTCTCGATATCCTTCAATAGAGTCTGAAAGTAAACAACAATTGGTTGTATATTCACGGCATGAATCACGGGTCGGCAAGCGAGATTACTCATTTGACATAAATCAATTATACATTAGCCCACAGTGCGCGTGTCTGACAAACCACCACTATATATAGAATTACGCCTCGTGATGCCGTCTACGAGTACGAGGACTCGCGACGATGACGGCAGCAATAAAATATTCAGTGCTTCTATGAACTTGGATCTTGTTAAGTGTTTGTTGCGAACTTCGCTAGGTCATGTGTTACACGTTCCAGTTAAAAGTCTCATCAACTATGGTATGGTACTGGTGGTAGGTGTCATATGTAAGAGTCCGTCTGGGTGGATACCACCGCAATGTCTATTTCTACCGCCCAGGAGCAGTGTGCATGCATTTTCGTGTTTCAGTTTGAAGGACATTGTAACCAATGCAACTACTGGACATAATGAGACTCATCTTAATGTCTCAGGATGACGTGCGCAGTGGAATACCTCACAGTGCTTTGTAACTCAAGGTGCTGGATGGTGTTGCTACTGTTTATGGGTGGTCGTATCGCTTACCATCAGGTGAACGGCTTGCTCGTCTCGTCATTAAATGTCATAAAAAAAATATTTCAATATTGTGGACTGTAGAGCATTTTGAATTATAATATCATCTTAAGCTAATAATGCACTGGGAATAAGAAACGACATAGCCTAAAGATGACAACAATATACTGAGAAATTAAGATTATCTTCTATCTTCTACGTACTCATTATAATTCGTTCATAGTCCAAACTCCAAACGGAAATATCTTGATGTCTGCCTACTATGCAATGTTACTACCTATACAAAAAACTTAGACCAAAGACTTGTCGAAAGGTAAATTGTATTATGATTTTCAAGAATCGTTTTTTACACACAAATATGGAAAAGATCCACGTCTAGCAAATTTGCTAATGAGTTAGTAACGAATTGTTAAATTTAATCCGTTCCGAGAAAGGAGAATGCCCATCTGTGTATGGGAGTCCCTCCCGCATAATTTAATTTTGTATGATAGTGAAAATCACACACAAAATAGAACGAATAATGTAGGTCCCAATAAAACACCAATCATTCTATTTTATTTTGGGGTTTTCGTACAATTTTATGTTTTCATTTTTATTTTGAGGTTACCTATGGAAAAGTTAGCTAATCGTAGGGCTTGGCAAATTTTTAATTTTAAATTGGTTATTAGTATGTAGGTAATGTGAAATTATTTTTGTCATGTGGTGGTCTTTGAAGGCGGTTTATTAATTTTTTATTCCATTAACTCTTTCCAGTGCTTACAAAAGAGTTCGATTTTCTTTGAATACATTTTTAAGTTTAATTCGTACAGCAACTTTCTGCCTTTTGAACCGGAAAATGAATAAATATAAAGGAACTGAATTTTTCCTAAAAATTACATACATATGGAAAAAACAAAGCATTTTTGTTACGGTGGTAAATAACAAAATAGAAATATAGTATAATTACCACCATTATAATATAGACTCGTAAAGGCTAGACTTCAACATGTCAAGATACTTGTCATATAAACAACCACACCTTTGAGTATACACAGCCTATGTTTTATATTTATGCAACGAATACCAATACGAACAACCAACACGCAAAATTGTTGGCGCCAGTTCGCCTCAATAAAACAGTAACCTGAGCGCCTAGAATGTTGAATTACAAAGCTTAGTGTAGCAATGCATTGCGTACGTTATAGTACGGTTGAGCTTCAGAATGTTCAATTACTTTGGCTACGATGCTTTTGAACCAAGCACTTAGCTTAACCGCAGAGCATACAATGCAGTGGCATCAGCGAAGACACTTTCGCATATAGGGTTGCCAGGTCGTCAAACCTAATAGCCGGACAGACCATCCAGTTTGTCCGGACATTTGGGTAAAAACCCGGACACCCAAATTCATTAAGGATACGATAAAAATTTTGTATGTAAAACCAAGCTTTTTGATCATTTACCATAAATCTTCTTAAATTCTAATGAAGGTGAGTCGTGCGGGGAAGAAACGACGACGCACCGCCCCGCCAGAGCACGACCACGTGACTGTAATGTAAAAAGACTAACTGTAGCCGGACAAGCCGGACGCCGTTTAATTTTGCCGGGCTCGCTTTCAAAAAGCCTAGCTATTTCCGGCTTTATCCGGCCGTCTGGTAACGCTACTCGCATAAGAGACACCTATCACCTAGCATACCATTTCCTGCTAACAGAAGCGTATTAATAATAAACGTAAAAAAATAGTGAGCGTAGCTATTTGCCGATATCGGCACGCCCCAATAATTTTATGCTAACCGCATTTCCCAGGTCATCGGTTACCTGGCCGGGAACGTCAATAAACGCTATAGGCAAATGGTATCTATGCTATAAAAATATTTGCTTTTTATCTGAGGGTAGGCGTATGTATACATGTGTACCTACTTTATAGTGTTTTTTTAACTTAATTTATTTCGCTATTGGACTCAGCTTGAGACAAGCGCACGGTTTTTGAAATTGAGCCAAATCCTTCCTGCAACATATTAATCAAGAACATGTTTTGCTGATCCCAAAATGAGCTCGATTAAGAAAGGAATATACGTACCTACATAAATTAAATTGCGGATAAACGTTAGTAAATGCATCTGCACTAATCTTGAACACTGACATAACTTCTTCCCTGGTTATTGTGATATATTTACAAAGAATGAGAGCGGAATACTGAGCGTCAAACTGTACTTGACCGAATTAACACGTAATAATGTATCAGAAATAGATCGCATACGCACCTGGATTACCTACATACGTGTTTGCTGAAAAGAACACAGACTGCCGCGCCACTCTATTCTCATTCGCACCCCGCATCGCTCTATAAATGTTCACAGTAATTCAGACAGCCAATTTCTCTTCTACACACAATGAAAATTACATATTTTCGAGTTTGCATAGTATCTTGAAATATTATGGAGATTGGAGTTTCAAATATAATTGGTTTCGTCGTTATGTCCATCTCAAGTTAATAAAGGGCCATCTTACCGACATATCCGGCTACCAAACTAGATACATACTGGAAATGGAAGCATTACCCAAAGCATTATTTGATAAGAACTCCAAATTACAGCGAATTTATGCTGCGTCAGAGTAATATAACACTTTAATTATATTATTATCTTAAATTAGGTATAATATCTTAAAACAAAATTAGTTGCGGCAATTAATTTGTTTCTAACATAATAAAACATTTATTTATACTAAATGTTTCTAAGATGAAACTCGAAAGTGATTTTAAAAATCTTCGGTAGTAGCGTGTTATAATGCAGTAACTTAATACACACGGAATGCCTTATTTCGTCTCTCTCCGCGCAAATTCAATATATTTCACATCAAGAGTTTACCAGTATTATCTATATTAGAAAATAGGAATATAACGAGCCGGCATTTTGTAAACGCGCCTCATATACTGAATACGGATTGTTCGCTTGGTATATACTGCTATATAGTAGCTCGGAAGGCGCTCCACTCATAGACTGGTACGTTAGCAGTCCACGTTGAAATCCCGCCGCCCGCAGGACGTTTCAATAAAATGTGAACGGAATACCCGGCGCCTGTCCGCTCGTGTTATTGCAATAAAAATAAAATCCATCAAATGATTTATTGCTTTTATTTCAACGTTATTCGGCTGGTGTTTATTAAATGTGAATACAGTGAGTAATGCATATAGTTTGGTTATTTTAATTGAATTTACAATCACTTTGAGGCCCAGTATAATATTTCTTATTTATTTATCGTAAATTCATACCATCCTCTCATCGTATAAAAAAAAGTCGCCCGCTACCTCTATACGCGATCAAGTCAAAAACTACCGAACGAATTTCGATGAAATTTGCTATGCAGATAGTCTGAGAGTCTTGGAAGGTTTTACGCTACGTTTTATCCTGGGATAATATAAAGCGAGACTTTTATACCGGAAAACTTCCACGCGGGCGACGCCGCGAGAAAAAGCTATAGTTTATACTCTTTAAGAGAGAATGAAAACTGTGAAGGATATTGATTTATTCATTAGTTTTCATTCGTTACATCTGTTATACTTATTATATATTACTTGGTAATAATTATATTAACATAGCAATAATAACTAGCGTATTTAAAATGTCGTTAAACGATCTAACCAACACGTTAATTCGATGAAAAATCTACGCCGACATTAATTGCGTCAACGTTGGCACATGGCGGAAATTAGGTCGAGAGCTGCAACAAGAGCTTCGCGAATATTCCAAAGAACCGCCCACTTTGAATGTCCGTAAATCAATCAAATAAATTGAAACGCGAAAAATCACTACCAAGGTCTTCACTCACTTTGCGACAAAAAAATTAAAATTGTACGAGCAAAATACACAACATCTAAAACAAACTGTAGTAATAAATTGTGTATGTATCTATACAATGCTATAGATATAATAAACAGTAGCCAGTCTGCCGCCTGTCTGTTAATCTGCCCGCGCATCATAAAAACGACTGAACGAATTTTGATTATAAGTTTTCGTATTATGTTATACCTTCAGTAAAAAAAAATAACCGAAAAGACTTTAGACATAATATAGAAAAAAATATAAATAAATCAACTTAAAATATCCACTATGCCAGTTGGAACTATTTAATATTGTTAGAAAAAAAAACAGTTTTTTTTTTTAAATAGGATTGAAAAATATTAACCAGCAATAGTACAGTCAGCCATATAAGTAGCTGAACAAATTCAAATCGCGTCTACACTTTCGTGTTCTTACCAAATTTTTTTGCTCTTACAAAAAAAATAAAGGCGATTAACATACTAGATTAGAGCGGTCCCACTATTTCTTAAACGCAGCGACCATATAGCCTCTAGTCGCTGCCTAAACGTTACCGTTGCGCGCTCAACCGCTGAATCTCATTCCATTATCTAAAAACCTTTCAAAAAATTCTAAAATCGCATCACTTAGCTTAGTGCTAAAAGCATGTTCATTCAAATGTATTAAGTCACAAAATCATTGACAAGCCTCCACAGTTCACTGTGAATCGTGAGGAATTCTTTTAGCACTTTCCGTCTCGTCGTTTCGCCGTCGAATACTTGTGTCGACGATTTTAGTTATGAAGCAGAAAATATCGATGTCACACACGGTGGAACATTACATCGAAGCTGATATGTAAAGCAAGTGATCACCATAATTGCGACCAAATTAGATATCAAATACACCGTTGTTTCAACTTCTATAAAAATCTTGTTAATTGTTATCCAACTACATCTACTAGCATGAAACGTTTGGATTAATTAATTAATCCATTCGTGGTTAAAAATAATTCAAAAGCGCCTCTCTCAGTATGCATGAGTATGTAAAATACGTGTAAGCATATTTGAAACACCCTTATTTATCAACGAAATTGAAGGTGAATGTTCCGTGAGGTCCCCTCGGTGCGGGCCATACATTCATCTCATACCCCCTGCCCGTCGTCACGGCGACTGATAGAGGGTCATCGCAGTCTCTGTGCAGTGAGGGCTGTCCGACCCACAAAACTAACATGAGATTTATAATAGCGCGCAGTACATAGAGTCCGGTTGTTACAACTCGTTTGATTCATGAAATCTATTATATTCACATGGCTTAGTACTGAACACAGGTGAAGATTTTTTTAAATATGAAATAAAGTTATGCTTGGTACGGCAGGCCGTTGATATGTTGCCTGGCACCGAAAATGTGTCAATGCAAATATTTGCCATGTTGGGTGTAATTATTTACTAACTTTAAACGTTACGCGCATACCCACGAAAAATGTCAACATAAATAATTTAACACACGCGGACATAATGATGCCTCGGATACCTGATAGCAGTCAGATTTTATCACCTCTCGCCACCGCGACCTAAGCAAACGTAGTAAGCATACATCCGCTGCATCAATATCTTATTTATTCAGATGTTAGATCTCTTTCGAGATTAACTTGTGTTACACAACCAATAATAATAGTAGTAATTTAGGTACGAATGAAGTTTGAGGACCTATAGATAATATAGAGATTATAATCATGTCTAACAGCTGCATGGACTGTATCTGCGAAGGTTATAGAAAGTATGTATGAGTAAAAGGAATTAATTTTTATGACTTATTCTAATCACACCAAGAAGGCGACAGCGATATCTATACTAATATTATAAAGAGGAAAGATTTAATTGTTTGTTTGCTTGTCTTGAGTACGCTCCGAAACTGCTGGACCGATTTGGAAATTTCGTTCACCAATATAAAGCTACATTATCAGCGAGTAACATAGGCTACTTTTTATCCCGGAAAAATATAAAGCAGGACGTTTATCCCGAAAAAACTCATTCACGCGGGCGGAGTTGCAAGCAAAAGTCTAGTAACAAATAAAAAAAATATCTATCATTTTTCTAATTCGGTGTGGCAACCCAATCCAGAACCTTTATTTATTTATTTATTTATTTATTGAGAAACCAGTTACAATATAATTGAATTACAAAACTCCGTTAGGATGCGCACTAAGTTTAAAACTTGTGTCGCACATCCTTACAAATTTACAAACGAAATTACAAACATTTAACAGACTCTAGTTACAGATAAAAATAAAGACACTGTGAATTATACATAACGAAATTAAGAAAGCAAAATCTACTAAGATTATATACAAGAAACCAATACAATTTAAATAATATAAGACAGGGTTATACTGTGTGTGTGTGTGTGTTTGTGTGTGTATTTGTGTGTGTGAGTGTGAGTTTAGTCACCCATAGTAATTAACAATTTTTCCGTGTCTTGGTATGAAAGTGACAAAAGCCACTGTGCAATTTTAGATTTAACCTTGCTCAAAGGAAGCATTTTGATGTTAGGTATCCGGCGACATACTTCATTGTAGATGTGAGGTAGCAAAAAGAACGGAAGTCGTTTGATAAACGTTGTGTGTATCAAAACAGTTGGAATACGAAAAATACGACGCTGAGATAAGTGGTCAAAGTCCGCAGAATTAATTACTCTTTTATGTGAAGCAAGGACAGCTTTGAGTATGAAAATCTGGCGTACGCGAAGGACTTTACATTCAGAGTAAAGTTCATCTGTAGGGAATCTGAAAGGTTTCCTCAACATCACTTTTAAAACTGCACGCTGAGCCCTCTCGAGTTCAATGAATTTGGTTTTGATCGCTCCACCCCATGCAAGAATACAGTAGTACAGTAGTGACTGTGTAATTGCCTTGTATATCATTAACAAAGTGTCTCTAGGAAGGTGTCGAAGCGCTTTGATTATGAAAATAGATTTCCTAATCCTGCCAGAGAGAAGGGTAAGGTGCTGTTTAAAAGATAAGTTTTCATCAATTACTACCCCCAGGTATTTAATGTTGTCAGCAAAGACAATACTTTCACAGCTACATATAGTTTCATCGTGACAATGAGTGTGCACTGTTAAAGATGGTAGAATAGCGGGCTTAGATGCAAGAGTTTTGTAAAAAGCAATAGCCTTAGTTTTTTTTAAGTTTAATGACAGTAAGTTTTTTTGTAACCAGTGATAGATTGTTTTCATTGTAGTCTTAGCAATATCAAGAACTTTGTTCCAGGATGAATCGTGGAAAAGCAAAGCAGTGTCATCTGCATAACAAAAAATCTTACAGTTTAATCCAGGTAGATCAATAATATCATTGATGTAAATGATAAAAAGAGTCGGGCCAAGAATGCTACCCTGCGGAACGCCGACATCAATATGAAGTTCATTACTTAAATAGGAACCAATTCTCACACGTTGGCGGCGCTCCGAAAGATAATCACGAAACCAGTCATTTGCCATACCTCGTATTCCTTTCATCTCAAGTTTTCTTAAAAGAATTGGAACCGATACAGTGTCGAAGGCTTTAGCAAGGTCAAGAAAGACACCCAAGCAACAATTTCCATGATCTAAATCCTTCGACACTGAATCCACCAAGGAAAGTATGGCGTCCTCAGTAGATTTATTGCGTCTAAACCCAAATTGGCTATCAGAGAGTAATTTGTATTTCTCAAGAAATGAAATGAGTTGATTGTTGACAATCTTCTCCAATAGTTTGGCAAAAATATTTAACAAAGAAATAGGCCTGTAATTACTAGGATTTAAGGCATCACCGTCCTTATGAATCGGCGTAACAACTGCGAGTTTCCATATTTTGGGCACAACTCCATTTGAGAGGCTCAGGTTGAAAATATGTGTTAGTGGTTCGAGAATGTGATTCTTAATTGTTTTTAGTACAAAAGGAGTGACACCATCATATCCTGGAGCACTGCCAATTTTAAGATTATCAATTAGCTGGCCAACCTCTAATGTGTCTGTAGGTCTCAAAAAGAAGGAGTGTTCACAAGTCATAGTAGATCTGTTTTCGGATGCTAGCGAGTTTTCTGAAGATTGCAAGTCGTTTAGGATTTTGTCAGAAAGTCGTCTACCTACACTAGAAAAAAATTCATTGCAGACATTAAGGGAATCCACGGGATTTTCTTTAATTGTAGTAAGTTGGGTAGGGACACTGTGACAGTTAGGAATATTGCAAATGTTTTTTATAGTTCTCCACAAATTTTTTGGGTTACTTTTATTGTCAAAAATTTTTTTGTTCTCGTGCTTAGCCTTAAGTCGTTGTTGAAGGGCATAAAGAAAATTTCTATATCGTTTGTAAGTGGTCTGGATAATATCGTTGTCAGGGTTCTTTCTAGCTTCAATGTGAAGTTTATCTCTAACCTTTTGACAGCGTATTAGACCCGGGGTGATCCAAGACTTTATATTACGATTTGAAGATTTAACAGGTATTTGTTTGGTGTTATGGATGATTACAGAATTCAATGAACCAGTAAATCGTTCAGCTGCCAGATCAACATCTGACATCTCTAATATTTCTACCCAATCGAATTCCCGTAAGTTACAAATTATTCCAGAGAAGTCAGTTTTGTTCTTATACTTTATAGCCTTTGCAGTGAGTTCTGATTTCAGAGCCCTAAGACCAAGCAAGCAAATATCATGATCGGTTATGCTAGAGCGACATACAATACCGATAGAACTCAACGTATCTTTTACGAAAATGTGATCTAAACAGGCAGGACCTCTGGTGGGAATTGAAATAGCTGGAAGTAAATTATGACTTGACAGCAAGCAGAGATAATCAGAACAATCATTACTTAAAGAGGCATTGCATATATCAAGGTTGATATCTCCAGCGAGTATAATGGATTGACGACTTGTGATCTGTGAGAGTTTGTCATCCAGGAAATTAAGGAAGTTGCTTGCGTTCTTGAATGATGGTGAACGGTAAATACCAAGTATAGTGATTTGGTTATTGATCTCAATCTGTAAACAATTGCAGTCCTGACATGAAGGCTCATGTACAACAGCATTGAAAGTATCTTTAATGTAAGCAGTGACTCCACCACACCTATTAATAATTATATTTGTGTAAGAAACAACGTAACCAGGAATTTGAGGTATGAGAGAATTTTCATTGAGCCAGCATTCCGATAGAATTATCACGTGGGGTTCTACACTTAGCCGTTCCAGTGTTACAAGAAACTCGTCGAAATTTCGTTGAATGCTTCGAATATTATATGAGAGAAGTATAAGACGGGAATCGCTTGATAACTGATTTTGACACAGATCAGGGCTCTCAAGTAAATGACATTCAATGGACAGACATTTATCAATGTTATCCTGAAAGTCAAACATTGTGTAAGTCTTTGCATAAAGCCATAACGATAATTAGACAACAGGTACAATATAACATGTATTCACTTGAGAGAACTTGAATAATGTTGGGTGACCAAGCTTGTGAGGTGGTGTATGTGTACAATGTTTTTGGTGTGTGTCGTGATGTAATGTAGTATGATGTAAGTTTTGTCGGAGAACAACGTAAACAGTAGAATTTATGGTTAACAATACTGATAAAAGAAGCATAACCCAATTGTCTAAGCATTACTATTACTGTGATTGAGATTAACAACTTTAGTATGCATGATCTTATCCTCCAGGTCAGCATGTGAATGAATTTGAAACCCTGGTGTATTTTCAGCTTTTCTAATGTATATTGCTCCATTCCGCACCCAACAAAAACGAAAGCCATATTTTTGCGCTTGAAGTCTCGCGTCTCGAAATAAGATCCTATTAGTTTTAGTGAGGCGTTCATTGATATACAACTTCTGAGGGGGTTTCGATGTAATATTTTCAGAAGTAAGATTGCGTCTGATTTTGGCTGCCTTTACAATTTCATCTTTTTTCAAGCGGCGTTGCAATTTCACAATGATGGGGCGTGGCTTATTCGCTGTAGTTAGTGTGGCAGTGTCTTTAGCTCGCTTAGGACCAACTCGCACTACTTCATCGATGTCGAATTCTTTGAGATCTACGCCAATTTTTTGAGCGGTTAATAGGGTTACGTGAGTGAGATTTTCATTATCTTCTTCCGGCACGCCAATTAATTCTATCTCGTTTCTTAGAGATCGTTGCTCTTGTACAGCCGTTTTTTGCTGTAGTTGATCGATGGTGGACTTAAGTGATGAAATTTCAACATCTTTGGCTTCGAATAATTTAGAATACTCATCGAGTCTCTCTTCCAGGGATTTGGAGAAGGCTTTAGTCTGGTCCTTAATTTCCTGTCTCACTTGACCGATCTCAAGTCTCAGTTGCTGTATTTCCGTGAGTACCGAGGAAACGTCAAAGTTACTGTTATGAGGTAAAGTATTAATAGGTTTTGTTTTTTGTTTGCTCGACCTTGTAGTAACATTACTTTGGCATTTCATTTGGTTTTCATTCATGTATTCAGGACTTCTTAGTGGTGTACTTAAATTATCTTTCCTGGGTTTAGAACATTGGCATTTAGGGCAAAACCATTGCCTTTTGAATTCCTGGGAGAATGAGATAAATTGTTTCTCTGTAATGTTTAAGCAGTGTAAGTCATAATGTTCCTGACATTGCGAACATACCATGTAACTCCCGTTTTTTATGGTTTTCTTACAACCACTGCACGATGACGCCATAATTTATTGCAGAATCATCCACTGAGTGAATACAAGTTGAAGAATAACCCTCTGTAGATGTGTTAGATAGTGTGACTCACCGACTCGGGAGCTCTGTGAGTTGACGTAGCTCGGTGCTGCGACGGTAGGAGTAAAAAAATTTTTAAATGTTTTCTTCTATTATATCTGGTTATCACTTTAGTGTTTCTCAGAAAAGATTTTACCGCTTTATAGCTGGTGGGATATTCTTTCGAGTGGTACTAAAAACTTTTAACAAAACAAGTAAAATACCAAAAATATAAAATTAAAATCGCGGAGAAACTGCAACCGGGTGTGTTTGGGCGAACAGACGTCAACGTACTCCAACCTGACTCAGCAGACCAATAAAGCAATAAAGAGATCATGACTTATTAATTACACGCAGGCATCGAATTTTTTGCGCACAAAGCTCGTTTGTCAATGCTACGAGTGCTTGTTATGGTGGCTCGCCGGTGGGTGACAGGGTTTCGTCGGGTGATCATTGGGGGCTCACGCGAGACGGCTTCACCCCAACGGCCGCAGGTGAAACGTTCCCACTGTCGATAATTGATACGACTTCCCTACTGTCAATCAAGGAGATTCGAAATAGTGTTGATGTACATTTAATGCCAAGTTTTCAATAGCAAAAAACTATTGTCTAGCTATATATTCATTATTCCTACAACACAATCGCAATTTAGTAATCTATACTAATATTATAAAGCTGAAGAGTTTGTTTGTTTGAACGCGCTAATCTCAGGAACTACTGGTTCGAATTGAAAAATTCTTTTTGTGTTGAATAGACCATTTATCGAGGAAGGCTTTAGGCTATATAACATCACGATGCAACTATTAGGAGCGAAGAAATAATGGAAAATGTGGAAAAAACGGGGAAAATTATTCATCCTTGAGGGCTTCCATTGCGTGCGCTGCGAAAACGGTTCAAGATACCAAAAATATATGTATGAAAGAATTATTCCTCTTGAAATGATCTAAAAAAATGTCCGCGACAGTATATGTCTATCTTTTAAGATTACCTCACTAGAACCGTTTTTATGGTAATCAAATTTGGTCGAAATTAATGCATTATTTGTTAAGAGTTGTATCAACGTCATAATATTAATCTCTATCCAAATAAATGTGTTGGATAGAGTGATTCAACGGGAAGGTTTTAATGTACTTTTAGCACAGAAAAACTTATTAACGCGGGCGAAGCCGTGGGCAAAAGCTAGTGCTTATATAATTATTAAGTTACGATGTTTGTTGCATTTGGTATTATTATCATTGTAATATGTGTTCACTTGTGATTTATTACCCAATTGCTACACCAAGATAGCGGTACACACATTAAATCACTGCAACACTTTCACTGACGGTTATTTATTAGTCTTGCCAATAACACCTATTTGGCTTGCAAAATATACTATAATTTACATATTCTACCTTAAAGGACAACTGATATAATATTATTAATATAAATCATGTGAAATTTATATGTTGTACATATTTTTATCACTGATACGATGTTTTAAATCATTTTCTATTTATTTATTTAATTACCCTGCAATGAGCTTCATATTAGGTATTAACTCACCCGATCTCATAGTTCAGCTAATAATTTTAACTAGAGGTCGTCCAGTGGTCGAAAACTGACCGTCGATTTAATGTAAGTAGTTAAATGCTACTCTAACCCGTGAACAAATGACTTTTTGTATATTATTTCTATTACATAGTCGTTTATGATCACACATGTCATCTTAGAATAGTGATGTGCCATTAAAATAGTGATGTTACCCGTTATGTATCTATTACTTAAGAATATTATAACTAAGTCTATATAATTCACGTCTAATTTAAAAAAGGGAAGATGTTACATAGTCGTTTATAATCCTCCCTCTTCCTGTTCCGAACCTCCATACTGCAACACGTCCGCTATACCTATGTAATGCCCATTGGTCTTAATACAATGAATAACTACAGGTCGAGTCAAGGTGTTTACTTGCCTACCGCGCGCCCACAAGAATATAACAATTTCATAATAGAGATTACCACAGGAGAATTATTAATAAAAGCTATGTGAAAAAATAGTAGGTATTAAAGATTTCAATCATCTAGTTATAATATAAGAAAGGCCAACAGCATGTTGTTGATATAACATTTTCTAAAACCTCTTTAGAAATTAGAACAGCGAAAATTGTTGACTGTTATTGCCAAAGAGATAACATTATCTAGTATACAAACGAACTAATCTCATAAATTAAAATACTGTCTCGAAAAGACGTAACTAACTGGCCAACCTTATAATTCTAGCGACCGTCAAAGGCTTATCTCGTTGGATGTTTTATATTGAACTTATCACAAGGTATTGACATGACTGCCTCGGTGGCGTAGTTGTATTGCGTACGCGTTACGAGTACGATTTGCGCGCTGAGGTTCTGGGTTCGAATCCCGGGTCGAGCCAAAAAACTTTGTGACTGGGTTTTTCCATCTTAAAAAAAAATAATTACTTAGTCGCAGCTCGGAGTCAGGAAGTTGGCGGTGTGATACCCCCGTGCCTCGGAAAGCACGTAAAGCCGTTGGTCCTGCGCCTGATCTCTCTCCGGTCATGTCGGATTGCCGTCTCACCGGACTATGAGTGTGAAGGAATAGCGTGTGCACCTGTGTATTGCGCACACACTTGTGCACTATAATATCTCCTGCGTACCTGGCTGATCTCCGTTGAGATTAGCCGCCGTGGCCGAAACTGGCTAGGAGGATTATTATCATAAGGTATACTTTAGCGTGGAAGGTAATACTTAAGACAATAATAGCATTAGATTGTACATACATTTGTAACTTCTACATTTCAATTACTTGTTAGAAAAGCAATTAAGTTAGGTCCAACAAAACGTCACCACAGGGAGACATTAAATCAATAAGCGTTGAAGTGTGGTCACAGAGTGGTCCAGATTGAGTTTTTTTTTATGGCATCGAATGATGAGACTAGCATGCCGTTCGCCTGCTGATAAGCGATACGACCACCCATAAACAGTAGAAACATCATCCAGCACCTTGAGTTACAAAGTACTGTGTGACATTCCACTGCGCTTGTCATCCTGAGACATAGGATGTTAAGTCTCATTATTCAAATTCAAATCATTTATTCAGTAATTACGCCCCTAACGGCACTTTTACACGTCATTTTTAACAAAGTTTTTTTTTAAACTAAAAGATTCTACCATTGGACAATGTCCTGTTATGTCCTGTAGTTACACTGGCTACAATGCCCTTCAAACTGAAACACAACAGTGCATGCACACTTCCGCTTGGCGGTAGAAATAGACATTTCCCGTACCCACCCAGAGAGACTCGTACATACGAGAGTCCTACCATCAGTAAAAGTGAGTACAGGGTGGCAGGTGTAAAATGGAACAACAAATCAACATAGGAATATGTCGGAACTTTATATTACAGCCACACATCCGGAGACTACGGGTTGTTAAACATTATCATGCATAAGGCCATTACTCCTAGAGTTTCGAGTAAACTTTTTAAAATTGTTATTCGTTTTAAAAACGGAGCGCGAGGCTATTTGACTGACCAGTTTTCAATTGTGGTCGAGACTAAGGGCCGATTTCATCGCTTGCTGATAAACGATAAATTTGTAACATCTATACATATAATAAAGCAGTACAACCGGTATGTTATTACATTAAAAGAAATGTGATAAAAAAGAAAGGGGGTGACTATAGAAGAGTAAGTAATGAAACAAATATCGGCGACTTTAATAGTACTTTTCTGTCTGTCTGTTTTTCTGTTTGTTTTTTTACTGCACATCTTCAAAATTTCATAACGGATTTTGATGAAATTTGGCTCACAAGTAGATCATGTCCTGGATTAACACATAGGTTACTTTTTATCTCACGAAAGATCTTTCACGCGGGCGACGCCGCAGACAAAAGCTAGTAATAAATGTATAAGCCTACGAAATACTAAATTCATCTCTGATCTATGCTCCTAGATTATTGTGACTTTTGTGTTTACTCTTATGAGACGAATAGCGTTTATCAGCAAGCGGTGAAATGGGCCCTAAATTGTTAAAGCTAGTAAAAGACCTTGGTGTTCCTTGAATAAGTTCCTATAGTCACTATAGGTATAGGTGCAGATCATAAGAGCTATATTATAGTCGAGTGGTTAACCAATTGTGATTTTTGACATTTATGACCGGTTGATTTGAAGAGATTAATTGGTAGTAGTTCAATAAATGTAGATTTTCGTATTTCTGTACTGAAAAAAAAAACGGACAAGTGCAAATTGGAATCGAGTGGTTCCGTACAAACTTGAAGATAAGTTATTTCGGTATATAGGATCAATAGTTCGCCAAAATAAAAAAAAAATTATATCAATTTAAAAGTTTGTAATAGTAAATTCGCTTTTTTTGTAATTAAAGTAAATATGTATTTCAGATTTTTTCCTTTACATGTGCAGTAAGACTTTGCTTCTTGTCAACTTTCATGATTTTAAGTCAACGGGAAGTAAGTAGCATATAGATCATAATTCCCTTATGAAATCGCAAAAATATGCGACATAAACGGTTACATCTTTTCCTTTTCAGGTACGTTTCAACTCTAAAAATTTAACAACTACTAATGGAACTGCAAAAAAATATTCAAAATACGAATTCGGCGAGGTAATGGTTCTTATCAACTTTATTTTTACAATTGGATCGAAAGAATGTGAAATAATGATTGTCCGATCGCATTAAGACGTGCTGTTTTCCGTGCTATGTTGCCGACCCTGTTGCAAACCTCGGTTAGCAGTAATGGGACATTTAAAAAATATATTCTAACGTTAACTTAACAATTAAACTTCGCAATCACGTCTACACAGTAGCTACAATACGAGATGCGGTGCTCTATCTATATTGTCAATAATATAGCCAATCATAAGATATGAATCGCAACATGTATGAAATTAATTACTAAATGTGTTAATTACATGACGTGGATATTGAAAATTAAAAGTAAAGACTGAAATCCATCATCATTAAATAATGTAGGCACGCACACAATATACTTTACATGCGAAGCTTGTTACTTTTCATGAACCTAATAACAAATAAGCTGTAAATATGTATTTTATAAAATTCTTGATGTACAGGGGAAATGTATTGCTTATTATGTACCACTTAAACAATGTCATATATACCTTACACTTAAATAAAATTAAATTTCTGTAATCGATGACTAGTTATAAATAATTATTAAGGCACATCAATATGTGCCACTGTCCATACAGTATTCCGTAAGTCAAGCCTCAAAACATTGATTAAATTAATCGCTGTTTTAAAAGTTCCCGTAACTTCAACATGGAATATGTATGCGGCTACAATTTGGTTGGTATTATTTTTATAAACGTTTAATACATAAAGTTCATAATTTATCCAGTTCATTTAGAAGTAATATGGTATGGTTTGACCGGTTGAATGATTCTAAATGCGATATAAAACAACTACTTATGTATATGTTACGGACGTCGATAACTATCTTAAATGGAGGATACAGCCGAAGGCCTGTTTCTAAGCTTCCTGCAATTATAATATGTTAATGAATACACACACTGCAATCAACGTGATAATGTTTTTGGTCCAAACTTTTTATACAATCCAACGACGAGATCAATAACATTTGCCCATTGGTAAAGACTCCTTCTAAATAGTAGTAAAATTTATGAAAATAGGTACTGCATGGCACAGCAGTATGCTAGTAGCCTGTGACATAACGCCCAGTAACTCTAGCTGCAAAGTTCTGCAAAACTGAACAGGACTAGCGCCCTGCATAACAGATAAGCCAATATTCCACTCAGACTGACGACATGACGTTATGTGATATCGAGATGTTAACATATGTATCGAATCAGACTAATTTGATTGAACTCTGATTCCAGCCCTCCTAATTTGAACAGAAAAAATCCGATGCAATTCGTTAAATAAAGAATTATTTTCATATCAATAGATTTTCAGAACTGATCGTCGGTTGACTTCCGTGACTGACATACAGCGTGGCGCTGGATGCGAACCCTTATAATCCGCGGCGGCAACTTTCTTATTACGAACATACAGAAAGCCGGACATTTCTCAAAAGGAGATGTCCGCTTTTTATATGGGTTTGGCCTACAAAATCTAACTAGGCACAACCTTTATGGACATTAAAGGGGCAGAAATATGGATCTATTAAAAAATATTTTAGACCCCTCCATTTATAACAAACCTTTAATTTTAAGCGTAGTTTTAAGCTAAAAAATTACAAAAATCTCAAAATCGCAGGATTTTAAAATTAAATGATTTATTGCAAAGGTCTAGTTTTTGGGAATTGGTACAATTCAATTATATATATAGTATCTTGGTTAGAATTTTAAGACCGTTTTTGGACCTGTCCTTTAAGATTAAAACGCTGTTCTAATCGCAAAACAATGAATAAAAACACAGCCTCAACTGTTTTAAAGAAGGTATTATTGTCCACAAAGGAAATTTGTAGTATTTTATGAAATTCGGGTCTTTAAATTAGGCACTAGCGCCACCAAATTTCAGTAACGGTTTTTACTGAACTAACAAAATTTGCTCAGTGCCATTTCGCAGAATAAAGTGACATCTTTCTAGGAACTACGTTAAGTCATACAAATTATAGTGAGTGAACTGTGGGTACCTACAGTAATTTAATATTCTTATGGCAATATTAACCTAATAATCATATAAGCGCTTTGTTGTAGTTTCACTTTAAGCTTATATTGGATTTTAAATAAATAAATGAATTAAAAGGTATTTTTAAGAATCCATATAATATTTTCTGGAAAGGAATAAAATAACTTTTACCTGTAATAATGGTAGCCTGTATTACTGCGTAGACCGGACCGCAAACAATGTACTAACACCTTAATATTGTACAATTGTAAATTGAAGGTAGATTTGTAACATATAAATAAAAAAACCGCGATAAAATCCTTAAAATAGTTTCATTTAAATGTCTAACATTCGCGTAAACATAAGAAATCATTATATAAAGCCCTTTATCAGTATTTTTTAGTTATCGCGTCCTTATAAAACCTTCATGTTGATATTAAACAGCCATTCTGAACATTTCAACAGCAAGTCATTAATTTGGCGTTACCTAAGCATAGCGAAAAGTTACTGAGTAGTGACACGACACTGACCATATTATTTCACGCACACTCACGCCTTTTGACCCGAAGGGGTAGTCAGAGACGCAACTAGTACACCCACTTTTCGGTGTGTGTATTCCGTCCCATGATGTGATACGGGGCGAGCCTATCACCATATCGGGCACATATTCCAGACTCCGGGCTGATACTGAATAGAAATATCCAATATCATTTTGCCCAACCCGGGGATCGAACCCGAGACCTCAGCATTACAGTCGTACCGTAATACAACTACGCCACCATATTATTTAATACTAATAATTTTATTTGCTTGCAGCGCAAGCCATTCATCCGCTAATTATTTAATACTAGTAGTACTCGCGGCTCCGCCCGCGTCATAAAGTTTTTCCGGGACAAAAATATTTTCGCGGAATAAAAAAAGGTAGCCCATAGCACTCAGGAGTTATGTAGCTTCCTATTAGTGAAAGAATTTTCGAAATCGGTAAAGTAGTTCCTGAGATTAGCGCGTTCAAACAAACAAACTCTTCAGCTTTATAATATTAGTATAGATTTAAGTAATATTTCACAATCTTCAGTGTGTAACTGAACGTGGCAGCTCACTGCTCAGCACGGGCCTCCTCTACTACTGAGAGGGTTTAAGGCCTTAGTCCACCACGCTGGCCTAGTGCGGGTTGGAAGACTTCACACACCCTCGAAATTCTTATGGAGAATTCTCAGGTATGCCGGTTTCCTCACGATGTTTTTCTTCACCGTTAAAGTGAACGATATAATTGATAAACAATACACACGTAACTTCCAAAAGTCAGAGGTGTGTGCCTTGGGTTTCGAACCTCCGGACATTGTCTCGGCAGACCGTTCCATTCCCAACTAGGCTATCGTCCACTGTATATGCTATATAATTTACAAAGTTGAAATGCTTTCACACGTCTAACTACTCTAGCAATCGATTTTAACAATTTTAGCACCTAGTTATTATTGGATATAAGGTACTTTTTGTCTAACAATGAACAAAGGGAAACTATTATTCAGAGAAAACTATTTTATGCGGTGAGGGTGGCAACAAAAAGTAGTTTTAAATAAAAACCAACAATTAATAATATATTTTATTAACATCACAGCCGCGTGCAATGACTCAGACTTAATATATTTTTATCACGCAAAGCAAGATTTAAAGTATAAATACTCCCAAAGCAAACGAGTTATATATTTTACAATAACGTAAGCGGTTTATATCCACAAGTCAGTGACCATAAAACGTGTCAATTATATTATAACGTTATTTATTTCGGAAGTTTAAAATTTATGAGTCCATTGTGTGGCCTGGAAAATAATGTTCAATGGAGTTTCAACGTATTATACGAAGAGCAGAATGCACGTATCTTTTAATATTAAAACACCTAACAAAGTCTCGATACTGGATTCTCATCCAGCTAGAGGTGTTGTGATATTGACTTCGGGGCAACAGTTTCCAGGAAAGTTCATATATAATGACGTAGTTCTTCAAAATACACGCCGAATACAGAGTAAAGGGACAAACACGTGGCACACAACAAATGGCTAACTAAACACATTTGACGCGACGAACATGGAGAGCTTTGAAATCTGAGAAGGTGCCAAAAAGCAATTAAAAATGTTGAAGAGACATAAAATATAGATAAAACACAGAGCGGACGAAATATCAAGAGGTCCTCACCGTAGGCTGGAGTGAGATGAGAGTCACTGAAATTATTCAAGGATTACAGTTCACGGCGTCTTCGGAATTTTAATACAGTCCAATCAATAACTTTGAAGAAACGTATAAAGACAAATATATTCATACCGAAACGGTATTCGGCTCTCTTTTGTTTTCAACTAATATTAAACCGCAAAGCTCGGATCTCTTCTGTTTTTAACGTAAAACTATCGAAAGGGTTTTGTTTATAAATCAATAGATCGTAAAGAAGCTTTTTATAAATCCTTTAGAATTATTATCAATATATTTTTAACAAATGGAGTTATTTTTTTGATGATAACAAGTTACAACAACAAAAAATATACAGACGAATCAGTAGAATAGGTACTAGGTAAATTCACATTGTTAGAATAATGGCGGTTATTTTTATAAATTCTTGGATTCCAGTAGTACGATAGGAATCAAAAAAAATAATTAAAAGGTTAGTAGCTTTAGCTGGAAAAGTTAGACGGCACGCTCGACCATAACTTGGACCCGATAGATTAGATTTCCAAGTAAAAACAAACCTATTCAAAATATTTACTACCTTAATTGAAGTTCTTGTTATAAGAGCATTTTCACACTTAAATAAATGACGTATTTTCATTGTTCATGTGTTTCTGTACTTGTAACAAAATAATTTACAATTAAATTTCATCGAAATGGTTTATCGAGGCTTTTTATAGGCTAACTACCTAATTTAATTTAAAAAATATTCTTTTAATGGTGTTACTACAAATATTATATCCGTTCAACGACCAGGGGACGCAAACAAGATGCTTTTCTACAATGGTTATCGATAATACAATAAGATTATGTCAGTACTGAACATTGTTTCGTCGTCTTTAAGTGCTAACGATTTTAATAAAGTATTACCCTGCGGTTACTGTATCACCCTTGTCGAATATAGTTTAGCATAAACTCGACAATACAACCGTGTCCTTGGAACTTCGACATTAGCGAGTGAAACGTCGATTACAATCTCGGGATCGAACGCAGCTCGCGCGCGGTCGGTCCTCATTACCCACAGGTATTTAGGTGCAGATTATTCGCGCGGTAACTGCCTCGGTGGCGTAGTTGTATTATGGTACTACTGCAATGCTGAGGTCTCAGGTCAAGTGACATTGAATTTTTCTATTCAGTATCAGGCTCGGATCTGGATCAGTCTGGAATTTGTGCCCGATATAGCGATAAGCTCGCCCCCTATCACATCATGGGAGGGAATAGTGGCGAAAAGTGGGTGCACTAGTTGTGCCTCTGCCTACCCCTTCGGGGATAAAAGGCGTGAGTGTATATGTATATGTATGTATTCGCGCGGAAACCCACATCCGCCTCGGGTGCATGGCGTTAACACGAGGCATCTGCTAACCTAACATTATCCTTCGCGTAGTTTACAATGTCAAAGAAATAATTACTTTACAATGGTTAAGTGTTGATATATCCGTGTTCGTGCATTTGTTAAATACACCAATTCTGAAAGGACTAATTTTATATAACGTGAAGGAGCGGTAAAGAGACGGACTAAACAAATTAACAATTATATAATACTTGCATTTGGTGCCTATACACCGGGAACCAGTACGGAAACGTTCATACATCCGATCAATTCACTCCGCAGTTTGAAAGAGTTTTCATTAGGTTAATTGATGTAATTGGTTACTGTTTAGATTACTATTTAGTAAAATATAAAATACGATATGTTGTCGTTGATGTTTGAAAACAAACCCTGCTTTCCGATACATGATTTACTATCACGAGAAAATGGCTACACATGACAACACACGGACCATGCCTTTGTCCCTTCAACATGCCTTCTACTATAAACCTTTGAAGCACAGACGTACTTGAACAAACAAAGCGAACCTAAACTATGATTTTTTAACGAGCAGCCGCGGCATCAAGGCCGACCCATTGTTCATTTCACGTGACCACTGGTTAATATTATAAAACTTGATTTGTACTTGCCACGTTTCGAGACACCATTGGCTTTGTCAGAGATGTAGTAGTAGTAGAGTAGATACATTTATTTGAATATATTGGTTTAGTAGCCAATTCCCAAAAAATATGACGCTTGACATTGTTAAAATACTAATGAACGTAGACCTATGTGCGATGTTAAAACTATATGGTGTTTTATCTCGTTTAATTAATAATATTTGAAAGTATGTATTTTTGAATCCTCTGTAAACAAATGCTTCCACTCCGCCAAACATCAAGACTTATGGCGACGCATCGTGATAACGGCAATTCATCAAACATGACCACGACCACTCTGTCTAGAGTGCACGACTAAGAAGAAGAATTTTTTAATCTTCTGATGAATTGGTATTATACTCTTTTTTAAACTTTTCCATTAGATCCTACGGTATTAATATAACACTAAAAAAAATAAGTATCGATAAGAACTATTGAAATGCGTTTAAATTTCACATGTTAAGTTTTCGCGCTTAAATAGTTGAAAACGTTACACGCCATGTTATAAGTTATGATTATAAATCGTCAGTAACGAACGAGCTGGGCATTGTTAAGTAGTTCTTTAACGCAATGTAATAAGAAGCATACATTTAAAATTGTTTATATAACAAAATACATGTATATAAATATACCCTACGGGCCTACATAGATTTTTTAAATTCCATAACGCTGTAAAACAAATATCGGGATTTATTTGAAATATTTGAGATTACCAAATAGACTATTCTTGTTACTTTTTTGCTTTCTTCGTAAAAAATCATTTTCAATAACTATATCTGAATAAATGAAATAACAGTCTTATTCGAAAATTTAGGAAACACGAACGCGAGTTTAATTTTCTTCGTTTGCTATCATGATGACGTTATATCATGGCAGCATTCGTTTATCCTACTTGCAAAATAACTAAAGGGGGAACATTGTATGAAACTAACTTTTGCCCGCGGCTCCATCTGCTTGTATAAGTTTCTCCGGTATAAAAGTCCCGCTTTATATTTTCCCGGGAAAAGGTTGCCATGTTACTCGCCGATAATGTAGTGGTGAAAGAACTTCTAAATCGGTCCAGTAGTTTTTGAGTTTATCCATTACAAACAAAAAATTAAATCCTTCCTCTTTATAATACTAGTATAGAGTAATATGGATTATGGAGGTTGTTATAATGCGCTGCTTAGTAAATTAATAGGCTATTGGATAATACACCGATACTTATGTGGTGGTGTGAATAGCGCCGTCCACATAATTCCGCAATACATTCAAATTGCATTTACACATGTAAATAAATATTTGATGTACACGCCGCTAATAGTGGAGTGGTCACTCTTCATCGTTTAAGGGAATAGATTGGATTGCAATACATTGAGTAGAAATACCCAATACCATTTTGCCCCACCCGGGGTTCGAACCATTAAAGTCGTATAATAATACGGTGTTAATAGTCGTGAGTGCGTGTGTGTATTACAATTTTAAAAAAATGTACATTTTACTAGTAACTACATCCCATGTGTTCGTGGAATAGAAAATTCAACTAATTGGGATTTTAAAAGCCACATAGCCACGAAAAGCACTTTCAATTGATTGAAATAATCGTGTGTACATGTGAACTACATTTACCTAAGCGGCATCATCACTTATTTGCTTGTCGTCCCAATGCACATGGTGTCGGCGCAATACGTTCTCTTTAGCCTACATGCGCAATCTTATTTTATTTCAACTCGTTTTCTTGCCATAATAACTTTATTATCCATTCGTTACCTATACTTAAACTATCTATACATAATTAAAATTCACATTTCTTGCATTTTTAGCGGCATACATCGTCTGTATTCTTAGAACATGTCTGAACTCCGAACCAAGTCAAGTGAGTCCCTATCAGCTTAACTGCCAAAAAGAGATTTTAAAACTCGATTTAAACCACATTACTACCTCAACATTCGCATTTCAACTTAATACATTCGTTTCTAATGCACCTATAGATGGAGATCCCAAAGCCGCCAGACATTCCTTATTTTCTGAGATACAAAATGTATGGTATTAAGTTGTGTTAGGACGGTATTAATAAATCATTCTCAAGTTTGAGTTACATCTCAAGTGGACAGAATGTATTGAACTATTCATACATTATGTCTACTTGAGATGTAACTCAAACTTGAGATTGATTTATTAATACCACCCTATGTATGTTCCTTTAATGTATGAATACTAGCTAGCTTGTGCCGACAGCCAATTTAGCTACAGGTATCAGGTGCTAGTCATCTAAAATAACTATGTACTACTTTCCTTAAAGTCTCGGTGCAAATTTTTACGCAAGTTTAAGATAATATTGTTAAATTAATAGTCATAATCATCATCAGCCACATAACGTCCACATCTTTGGGAGAGGTCTAAATTAATAATGATTTATTAATTTTGCACTAAGCAAAACACTTCGATAGAAAAATCCACTGAAACTAGTTATCGTGATTTTTTGTTGCATACTGAAAGATCATAATAGCAGTAAAAACCAATATAAATCTAGATTTTACTTCATCAGTAAACTTAAACGTACAGTCAGCCACATAAGGAGCTGATCAAATTCAAAATTTTAAATCACCTCCACGAGTTAAGTTTAATAAGGTTGGGCATCCTAGTAGACATGAAAAATGCTTGTATCAGGAGATCCCGCCTTCCAATAACAAAATGAGTTATGAATACATCGATCGTGTTACCGTAATAAACTAAAATATTAAATAACTAGATTATATTGTGTGTGTGTGTGTGTGTGTGTTCGTGCGCGTTTTTGGGAGTATATAAAGTTTGGACACTATGTTCAAGAATGTACATTGTTTCCGTTCAAGTGCCGAACTTTGTCGACATTAGTTGAAAACAAAAGGTCAATCTGTTAACTAATATAACTGAAACTAAGGAAAAATTAGCCCGCCACTGTATCTAACTAATATAATTTATGATATCAATTAACGATAAACGTTTTCGCCCATACCATTCAAATTTCACTTAACAGGTTTGCAATTAAACAGAACGTATGATAAAACCAGAGTAAAATATGTGACTACCATACATTGCGTAATACACGTGGGAACAATGAACTAGTGAATATGTGGAAACGATAAAAAAAATAACCGTCCAGTGCTATTTTGAATAGCATTGGACTGTTGTGTAATTAACATAAATATGTTAGTTTAACAAAACTTCAAATTCGAATTTTGATCCTTATAAGCAGTGGCTTATAAGGATCAAAATTCCCGTTCAATCAAATTTTAACCCGTATAAATAGTGATTTATACGGGTTAAAATTCGGTTCCACTGGTCAACATATACATCACCAAGTAATAAAGAAGTGGCTTAAATTGGCGAATGATTTAAATCACGTCCCAATAGGCTGCTCAATTTGAGAATCAAGATAACAATAAAACAACAAGAATATTCTAACGAATCCAATATCAAAACAGCTTTACAAAGCCATGAATAAAATGGTTGGAGTTTATGTATCGCGCAAAAATGAGAATATAGTTACTATTCTCATGAGTCATGGCTGATATAAAACATAATTTAACGACATAAAATACCTTTTTTTTTTTTTGCGGACAAGGAACAAATTTTAGAACTACCGCCCAATCTGAAGGGGTAACTGAACAGGTATGTTGGGGTCTCCAGACTTACGACCCGGCATTCAGCTGCCCGGAGAGGTGAGAAACGACGACCGCCGGACCATGCGCATGCAACACCAACAAAAAAATCCGCGGCAATAAGTACCTAATCGTTCTCCGCAACAATCCTTGCGCGGTGCCGCTTAGTGGGCTCCATCTCTGAATGGGGAGGTCGGTGGTGGGTTCTGAGAAGATTCCGCGCATCGATGGATAACCCTTATCATCCCGGCCCGTCCCCGTTATGGTCCCCAGTCCCTATTAGTCGTCTAGTATGACATGATTCGGGATAAATAACTGCAGTTTAATTTTTTTCATGAAAATAGGATTTAACTATGCGTGTTTGTGGTATTAGTTTTGTCTTTATATGTATGATAAAAATAAGGAATATAAAAAATGTTTACCAAATTTGCGTTTACAATAGACGAACCCCGCCAATCACCTACTTTAATGTATTCGTTACGTATTTCGAATTTAAATAATTACGTATTTCGAATTTAAATAATTACGTATTTCGAATTTAAATAATTACGAATTCATATCTATCCATTTTCCATGAACCTGTTCAAATCTAGCTGACATCCATTCAAGTGCAAACAGTGGCTAATAGTACGAAATATACAAGATACCTAATAAGCCTAAAGGCAACCTGCGCATATTCACTCCGAGTCAACTTGTGCACTACGACACGCCGAAGGATGCCGCGCGAGCCACGGTCAGTGTGAACAAAAAGTTCTCGTAAGAACGCAATCCGTATGACCAATAGTAATTGTAGTTAATTAAAGTAATCTGGCGAGTATACACGTTTCATTGCTTCGAAAACATTGGGATCCATATGGCAGTACTGACATTGGCTCCTACGCCGTAATCGCGATTATGTTAACATATGATTGAGCGTGTATCGGCGCACGGGGCGGATTATTGCGATCAGGTCGGGAGGATGTCAGCTGCGTCTCCCCTAGCGACCTCGATCTCACATAAATTGCAAATGAAAATATTACGTACCACGCGCGGATATGAGCACTCTTTAACTAGCATAAGTGTTGACATCGTTACATTCAGCGCAAGGATGATCCAATTTAAGAAGGATATTGATATCACCCTAATGGTCATTGAATCGTGCAATAGTTCTATCAAAACCCGAGACGGTTGATCTAGGATAAACTTGTCACCAAAAACAATCATTTAAGCAATAGTTTTTTATATCTTTGGTCGGTAATTACTATCGTAAACTTGACCATAACGCAAATGATTCCCGTTAATCATGAAATAAAGAACGAAAATAGGACGTATAAATTTATATGAATTACTGCGAAACTATAACAATCATTATATAGGTAAATAATGTTATTAATTATTAACTATATTCCACCGGGATCGGGGCAAAGTTTATTTATTGCCGCTCGTGTCCGAATAAAACTGGATGTGTGGTCACAACTCTCATACAAAATGGATACCTATTCCAACTTCGTATGAAAATTTAACGCAATCGACAAGGCGTCTCGGCAATTTTCATATTCTCGGCAATGTAATACGAATTTGCATACAAAAATCTAAACCCCAGTAAGAAGTAAAAGAGTTTACGTCATAAATATTTTTCTTATAATTAAATATGAGGTAATAAAACACTTACCTTTAATCAACTTCACCACAATTTCACACTAATATCATCTAAAAAGAACCTCAATTACCTACTCCACTTACACCACTAAAATAACTACTTTGAATCTAAACATGTGAAAATCATACAACTAACCCACGGAAAAATCACAAAAGGACACAAAAACCATCTGAATCATAAAAGGCATTTCCTAAGCATACATCCAGTGACATATTAGCCAGTCAAAATACTTTAATTAAGTTATGAATATTAAAATTAACAAAAAAGTGTGAAAGCTTGCAATTTGTTTTCCTAAAATGATGTATGCGTGGGACGCCAATGTGTTTGTATGCCCATCGACCAGTTTTAATACCGTGTAAGTCATTTGTGACTATTTGAAATTTCATTCATAAATATTAAATTATTCTGGGACAAATATGAAATACCCAAAAGTTTTTATTTAAGCCCACTCGCGTTAATATTTTGGCATGTCCAAATGGATACAAACTTCATGGTGTCACTTTGATTTTCTGTCTGATTAAAATTTAAAAGCGACTTGTTGATCTTGTGTAATTTATGCACCTCATCTTCTGCCAAATGCTAAATGGATTCATTTTAATTCACAGCAACACGACACGTCTTAAGCGAATGGGTAATTATAATTTAAGCATGGGTATAAATACTGAGTCCTTTGAAGTTAGGAATGAAGCTCCAACCTGAGTAAACGTTTTTTTATGGCATCGAATGAGGAGACAGCACCTTGAGTTACAAATCTATCTATCTATCTATTGCGGTGGTACCCACCCAGACGGACTCTTACATAATATGAGAGTCCTACTACCAGTAATTTAAAAGTTTTCCATTGTAAAATAGGAATTCTTGCCGCGGATACACATTACAATTAGGCGAGACTATACTAAGATCATTCAAATCTCAACTATACAAAGTATGACCTCACCTGCGAATCTTAAAACTTAGTTCAAAATACGAACATGTCCATTTACACAGTACCACAACTCACCAAGTTAAAACATTAAATTCAAACAGGTGCAGTATATATCTCAAAACAGTGCTGGATCTAACTACTTAAATACCCATGTTAATAATACTTAACATAGTGTACTAAAATCAACACATTCTACCTGTACTAAAAACATAGACTGTTTTACGTGTCGTAACTGCGAGTGGTATATCCTCAGAGCTTTCGAAAGTCTTTTTTTGTACACATAGCAGTGTTACATTTATTAAGTAACTATGGATAGATGTTCTAAAAAAACAGTGAAAGCGAGCACAGGCGCGTCACCGCATCCGATGATTCAAGTGTCATGCGATGATAAAAAGTTCTCACTGCGGGACGTGACCGAAAAAAAAACGTAAGCCACCGCATAATAAACTGAAAGGGAACTGTTTTCGGTAGTTGCCGCCTTGGTGAGTGATGTTGTCAGTTTAGAATACATTACGCGTAGTGGGCCCGTGTACATCTTGTTTTGATGTCTTTATGCATGATTAGTGTAACAATAACAGATTTGAACTGGTTTTATAGACGATGAAATTATACAGTGTCGTGTTATGACTTTTAGAGCCGTTAATAGAACGCTCGAATATAACAATGTTTCATACCTATATGTTGCGTTTTGTTGAGTACTTTCGTGTTTATCACTGTGATTAGGGCTGCCATCATATAAATTGCCGACGCCGGATAAACACGGCAAAAATCCCGGACATTTGGGCGAAATATGGGTATTTCCCCGGACACCTCTGAAAAATATTTTGCCGTTCCTGCTTGAATGCGGGGAAATGCATGAAGTTTTAACTAAGTTTTATTTCAATTTGTCGCTCATCTATAAAAAATGGATTTCCCCTGACAACAAAAGTGTCCGGGTTTTGCCCGGACAATTTTTAAAACCCCGGCCGGACGGCCCCCGGACGCCCTTCAAACTAGGACAAATCCGGGGAAATCCGGACGGATGGCAGCCCTAACTGTGATGAATGTTCATTGCTTATGTTCTGTCACTTTGTCTAGTTAAATATCATCATGTATAAGTTTGCCTAAAATCTTAATTTATCTAATACGAAATACTGCTGTATTAAAACAAATGAACAAGCTAAGTGCATTTCTGAAAACTTTTCCACCGTTATAATTAAACAAGCTATCGCGCACACTAGCTTTGTTGAATTTCACAAAATTGTGTATACTCATAGCCCAACACAACCTAGTAATTTTTAAATCTAGCGCTTACATGAAATAATACAACTATATTTTTGTTGCTAATAACAAAATTAACATTTTCAAGTGTCCGTATACGAATGAAGTAACTTTGAATAACTTCAGTGTGACTCAAGTATCTGAGAGTGATGTACGTGAAAAGTGCATTTAAAACGTTCATGAACATTGACACTAAGTGTTGCGTAATCGCGCGGTCGGCGGGTCATGTGGGTCGCGTCGCGTAGCTGCCGTGCCGCGCCATGCCATAATTTTTTTTTTTTTATTGGAACTACTGCCAGTAGCTTGATGCGAGTCGGCTTTCTGGCCACTTCGGTCTTTAGGGTGAACGCAGAAAGCACTCGCAACCCTTTGATCTAAGTGACCATGCTGAGGGGAACCCACTAACGGGTTACGAACCTCGGCTCAGGACGGCCACTGAGGCCATGCCATACTAATGCGACAACACGCAGCACGCGGCACAACACGCCCTGTGCATTGTTCACTTTTTTATGACTGCATGGCCGAGTCGTCATCGCGCCCTCGCCGTTACCTCGCAGCGCTAAACATGAAAGACGTGACGAACGACCGACAGACGTTCGCTTTTGGGTTAATTGACAGCTAATACATGTAAATTGCGTACGCGACAGCCAATATGTCACGCGTTAGAACTTTATACCACGAGATTATTTTTTTAAATATCAATTTAAAAGCAACTAAACAATCATTTTCGACCAGGCCGTTGTCAACATAATACAATGTCTCCAACGAAGTAATAATTAGATCAAAAGAACTCAGTCACTAAACGTGTGCATCGTAACCGCCCTTAACTACATTTTTACTACCAGCTCTACATGTTTATTTACTAATTGAAGCATGTTTTTATGCGACCATAGACACTGTGATTGACATTCCGAGTAGAGAAGGGACGCTGACGCGGCTAAGATTATAGTGAGGTAGATAAGAGTGCTAGGTTAAAAGGAAGTCTGTGACAACATAATTTATGGGTCGGTGTAACGGAGTCGTGGGTAACGGAGATTTTATATTTTAACTTTTATGTGTATGTGTCACTATTCATAGTGGGCGATCAAGGACTTGTGGTTAGGAGTCATTGTTCACAATTGCGAATAGCTGATGATTCGTAAGGATTTTTATTTTAAAAACGGTTTTGTAACGAAAGTCTCAGAGATTATTTTTAACCGACTTCAAAAAGGAGGTTCTGTATTTATATCAATGTTACCAATCTCTCCAAAATCGGAACGCTCGTAACCCATCACATGTAACCATATTAAACAGTAATTAATACGGTTCATAGTTAAAAGTGCTTGTCAGAAGCAAAACAACCTTCATCGACAGGCACGGTAGGCGCGAATTATACAGAAAAGACGCAAGGTGTAGGCGCGGCGCAGGCATCTTACCGCTTCAAAACGTTTCAATACAAAATGAAGGTAGGCGACACTTTATGAATTATACTCAAGCGGCGTGGCGCAGGCACATCGTTTCGGCACCTGGTCCTACTTTCGTCGCCTGCCATGCGCCTGCGCCGCGCCTTCACCTAACGTCGTGGACGTCGACTCGCATATTTTCGACTCATTCGATTGATTTATTGATTACAAGAACACGGGGAGCGAGCACGCGTCCAACCTTGTAATATTCATTCTAAATAACAAACTTTTAAAATAAAACAAATAATTTCATCTGCAGAATGCCAAAGATGCAGTAACTCGTCTTAGGGCGGTATTAATAAATCAATCTCAAATTTGAGTTACATTTCAAGTAGACATAATATATTGAACTGATACATTATGTCTACTTGAGATGTAACTCAAATTCAGATTGATTTATTAATACTGCCACCTTAATAAAACAATGGCGCCGAAATAATAACTCGTTCCTAGCAGTTGCGGTTACAATTATTGTGTTTGATAGGCCCATACATTTTCCCAGTAACACGAGTGTTGACAATGCGTTTGATGACTATTTCCACAAATTCAGCAGTAAAATATCTGGAGCATTGCCTCTAGACAAGATGATTACGTTAATAACATCCGTAATTCAAAAGTATCTTAATAGAGTGCACTATTTTTAGGGTATAACCCCCAACTTTCTATTTGCATCAGCATTAAAAAATCTTTAATTTTACCAATATACCTCGCGCCTCATCTTGTACAAGGAGCTTGCGTGATATTAAAACACTAGGCACTGGTTTAAACATTTACTTGGAATATAGCAGCAGCAGAACGGCTAGACAACGCTTTAAAATATTTTATGGATGAAATTAAAAAGTGAATATGATTTCATGCTGATTATTTGAAAACGAAGTTTTTGTTTCAAGATACAAATGCGCGATGCAACAAGGCTCCAATACGCAGTAAAAAAATATCATAAAACATTCCATGAAAAAAATTTTACTCCCAGCTTTTACAAATGTGTATGCAGTGTAATTAAAAAATCTCTCAATAACCGCAAATACTTCAATAACTCGACAAAATAATGTCATATCACTGTCCGGCCCCACTCCCCGTATCGAGTGCAATTGAATAACAATGTGATGATTTGGTGGAATAACTACTTAGCTATTCGGTGTTCTGTGGTGGAACAACCACCGAATGGCGTGCGTTCGGCAAAATAATCGAGCAAGCCGGAATAGGATAGTTGACAAGTTTTTTTTAAATACAATTATAAAAAATGTATGCTATCCAAAATCTAATGGAAAAAGAATGTTCAAAATTGGCGCAATAGTAATTAAGCTATAAAGCTTTGAAATTTTGTGGAAGGGGTAGGTGTCCAATAACAGCAATACTAGGTTGTGACGTCACCAAGGGCCGTCGGCCATAACGCTATCTGCGTGCGAAAGAGATAGCGCGATATCCTCGTCACGCCCCCGCTTTTGCTCAGAAGAATATTTCAAAATTGAATAACTGCTTTATTTTTTATTTGATTATGGTGTTGTTTTCACAGAAGAATTTCTTTTTCGTATTATTTTGGGAACATAGGAAAATATCCTATTATTGTGACTACTGTCGAAAGTAGTACGTTGGTGTCAGTTAACTTTGCATTCATAGTTTCAGTTCAATTCAAGAAGACAAAACTGTATCGTCGCATACAAAAGGCGTGCATGGCGTATAGCAGTAGAAATAGTATCGACAGCTTTATAGTCCTTGGAATTGATGTTCATTGTTATATATGTACTAGTTTCTAGAACAAATGTCGCGATGACTGTTCTCGGAAAAAATACGGGACACAAGATCCGTGGGCGGTAAACGAAGTACGCAAAATAAATGTCACAGTTATTTTAATGGCGGCATAATAGAAAACATACAAATTAAACAAATATATTCCGAAAACATAAATATGATATTAGCAATCGCAATCTGAAGACTCGAAATTAAGCTAATTGGGATAGTTTTATACACAACACTTAAATGACAAATACTAGCTGCCTTTATTGTTCTTATTGGTTTTAATTCGTCAACTCTTTCACATACACGATGTCAAGAATGTGCGTGCGGAATACTTTTTCATTTATTTTTTTATGGTATGACTCTACCATATGCATATCTATACTTTTTGAAAATCATTGAAATTACATACAATACATATAAATAATAATCAAATGAGGTCTCATAACAAATCATCATCATCATCAGCCTTTATCAGTCCACTGCTGGACATAGGCCTCCCCTAATGAGCGCAATAGCGCCCTGTCTTCATAACAAATGCTATAGTTAAATTAAATTTAATTCGTGGATCCTCGCACTTGAGTGGCCAATAAATCCTGAAAATAAAGATACCTACGCCTGCCTTCACTGGCAAACGAAATAACGCTACTTTTATATACACTAAAAATATTAAATAAACTGTCAAAAATGATGAAACAATTCAACAAAAGTTAAAAACCATATTGCGGCTACAAAAATAGACAATGATGGATACACACCGTTGAAAATCATGAACCAAAAAATATTTATATTCGAAATTACATTCTGAAAAACATATGTCCAGGTTCAACAGGTTGGTGGTCGCATGACGCTGAGCTCCGAGATGGAATTACTCAAGTAAGTTAACTAATAATAATCACGATAACTTATGAATATAGTTCATTTACATGTTGCCGTCGATCATACGCATACGCTAATGAGGCTTTAATTCACTGCCACATAAATAGTTATGTTTTTAATTGCCTTTAACAATTTGCTTCGGCGTCTTCTTTAATGTTTTATCTTGTTTTACGAATATAGAACTAGCTTGTGCACCTTGCGCACGTTATTACGATTACGAGTCATAGGTAACTTGGCTTAAAATTTATTATGATAATATAATATTTCAATTTAAATATAATAATGAAATGTACCCGGTAATTGGCAATACGTCCACCTCCTCTAAGAGCTGGTAAATTGGAGGTGTGATACACCTCTGCCTACCCTTGAAAAGAGAAAAAGGCGCGATGCTATGTTATTACCATTACGGCTGTTTAGAAGCCGTAGTAATAAATCTTATGATAAAAAAGTGATAAATATGCAATATACATATAAAATAGCATACGTTCCTTTCAGATTTTAGAAATAAACTTTAAACATTATCTAGATTCTATTTAGGATCCGTCGCGATATACTGTCAACATTAAAAGATAAATTAAAAACTACAAATTGTAACTCTAAGTACCTATTACCTACTTTGTAGAATGAACCATGATGCGTATTCATAGTGATTACATAAAAAAAATATCTAGCTTAGACTCATGCAGCCTTGGTGTATCGTTGCTTTAAATAAAAATAAATTAGGCATAATACGGCTGGCGTGGCGTCACAGCGTGTCGTAAAGAGATTTTAAAATATTCTTTATGAAAGGAGTTCTGGGTAGTGTAGTGTAGTGTCAACGTAGGTTTTTTTTTATTATTTTTATTATGTTAGTTTCATTCATTAGTTGTTTTAGGAGAACTTATGATCAAAGTTCATTTTCCTTTCCCGTCCTTCAGTAAAGGTCATTGACTAATAATGTCATGAACCATATCAAAAGTAAAAATAAAATCCTTCACTAAAAAGGTATACTTTCGTTTCAGGTATAATGTGGCTTCCAGTAAAAATAAATCAAGTGTCCTCCACACCCCCACAAAATAATATTTTGATTAGTATTATTTACTATTTGTAAATATTAGTGAAAAACGTGCTTATAGACCTTTTCAAGTGCTCCAATATAGTTGAAGTTAACTATCCGTATGTATTATTTATTGATATAAATTAAAATATTGTTATTTAACATAATTAATACTAAATATTATTGAATTTTTAATGATGCCAAAGAAGTATAGCTTCTCACGTGCGTACATAAGTACACGCACCCATTTCTTTTTAAATAAATAAGGTTAATGAAAGATTTACGTAGAATGAACTTTGCGGGGTCCACGGTATATCGTTTAAATAAAAGCTGTGAAAAGTAAAATAAAAATACAGTTTCATCGAGTATTTTAGTTGAGTAGATTGCGTGATACAAATCACTTCTTATCTGCGCTGCACACCGCGTTTCTTTTAGCAGCGCGTTATTAGACATGCGGCGAAAAGACTGGCGTGAGTAGCCGTAAATAAACATAAAAAACAATAAATATTAGAAATTGAATTTATAAGCCAGTGTGTTTTTAACAGTTAACTGCAACAGATTCATGATTCGACCAAGTCATGCGAATTGTATGAACGCAGTTATCGAGTTGTGCTAAAAAAACTTGCTGATCACGCGAACAAATACAAGGTAGTAGCTACGTCTGGCAAAAATACCAAAAAATAAGTTTGAATTAAATCTTCACGAGGTTTAATTGCGTCTACCTTGATCATGGTATCAAACATTAATCAAAAGGTACTACTATACTATACTACATTTTATTGACTAGTAATGATACCATAGTGTTTAAATTTTAAATCAATATACTGCATGTCTCGTTTCGCCGGCTCCATGGGTCGAGTGGGCCACGGCTTGGCGAGCTCAGCGCGGGCATCAATCACGCAAACACACGACCTCTATAAATAAACACGACGCTATCAAATAAAATTACTATTGCTTGCACACTAATCTACACGACTCACGATCCCATAGCAACTTTCGTCGTATACTTATGCCAAATTTAATTTAATGCTTGTGTGAAATTATGACCAATTGTATGAATCGGTTATTTTTTGGTGTGATGTATGTTAAAGCGAAAATATATCGTCGAAGCTAGACTTTTACATTTTAACAAACTCGATACATTTTTATAAGCTCAGTCCAGGTAATCGCCAGGATTGGACCTGACCTAGTAGTCCAACCAACAAGTAGTCGCACGTATTGGAACCTTCAATCCAATTTCCGTCTCCCATCGCTGCTCCTGGTGAGATGTCTTGATAGATTTCTAGCCCACAGGCCGCAGGAGAAAGTCACATTATTGTCAACTTCTTCGCGATCAACTCCCGACTCGATAAATCTGCCCACGCTGCATGATTGTGAACACGTTATGCCTGATTTTCGCATCAGGCAGTGTGATATACGGCGGGAGCTATAATAGTCAATGGACATCAATAGGTCTAGTGGTCTGTATTGTATTCCAGTGATAATCTTCAAGAAGTGTGCTGTGTGTGTGTGCTGTCTGATAATAAAATCATAGAACTCAATTAGACCTTGAATCTCCTTTCTTAATGAAGTATATCAATATGATTGAGATCAATGTCAAGAAGAGGTGTGAAGTGTGACCATTAACCTGCAGAATGGACATCCATAAGTCTAGTGGTCTGTATTGTATTCCAGTGATAATCTTCAAGAAGTGTGCTGTGTGTGTGCTGTCTGATAATAAAATCATAGAACTCAATTAGACCTTGAATCTCCTTTCTTAATGAAGTATATCAATATGATTGAGATCAATGTCAAGAAGAGGTGTGAAGTGTGACCATTAACCTGCAGAATAGTTTGCCGGCATGTGTGATCCTCCTTCCTATAACTTGAAGCCTTTTAAATGTAGCTTGAAGGCGCGATAACACAGTCAACCATTCGGACAGTCTCAAGATATTTCTATCACATTCCGGTCGAAACTTTTTTTAGACTGTAACCACTTTACCACGCTATTGTTAAAAAGTATGAAAAAGTTTGTGTTGAACAAAATGCACATTATCATAACCGAAGAAAGAAAAAAGTAGAACCATTGTTACGAAAACTTTTTAACGCCCTCATTTCGGAGTTTCAAATAATACAATAAAATTTAAAAACAAACTTTTATTCTCCACCAATCATAATACAGAATTCGGTCCGTGTTTATTAGCAACCGTCGTGGGTGCGAGGTCCAATTGCCTTTAATCATTATTTTCTAATATTAATACACTTCCAACGGTGGC
The DNA here is from genome assembly GCA_949316025.1 of Lapara coniferarum. Lineage (NCBI taxonomy): Eukaryota > Metazoa > Arthropoda > Insecta > Lepidoptera > Sphingidae > Lapara > Lapara coniferarum. The sequence goes on along the minus strand of OX438933.1, from coordinate 21,924,291 downwards.
ACGAGCTAAAGTATTTTAAACACATCAATTATGCGGAACTTTCACAAGCCGTACAACGCACCTGCTTCCTCGTTCTGTTATCACGGTGTCGGCGTCCGCCAGCCCCGTCGGAGCCTCACACCCCTTTTAGCAAAACCGACGCGTTGTCCATATGGCATTATGGTTAAAAGCGATTCGGTGTAGCCCGCGCCGGGTATGTCATATACGCGTCCACAACAGATGGCAGTCGTCACTCACACGCCGCGGTTTAAAAATAACAACATTGCATTTAAAAAGTATTATTTGGGAGTAAGTGTCTCTAGAAGTGGACGATAGCCTAGTCGGGAACGGAACGGTCTGCCGAGACAATGTCCGGAGGTTCAAACCAAAAGCATACATACACCTTTGACTTTTCGAAGTTATGTGTGTATTGTTTATCAATTATCATTCGCTTTAACGGAGAAGGAAAACATCGTGAGGAAACCTACATGCCTGAGAAATCTCCATAAGAATTCCGAGGGTATAAAGTCTGCCAACCCGCACTATGCCAGCGTGGTAGACTAAGGCCTAAAACCCTCTCAGTCGTAGAGGAGGAGAGCCGTGCTCAGCAGTATGCAGTAGGTATATAATACAGGGCTAGTATTATTAAATGTCTGTACGGCTTTTATTCTTCATTTGTATCCAGTGCAGTGCTTATGAAGATTTAAATTTATTTTAATTTACCTACTGCTTTAGGATTTTTTTGTTATCAGTAGCCTTCGTTGTCTTCGAATAATATCAGACGTGAGTTGATGTAATATTCACGCTGCAAAAACCATGATCCTACTGATATGCGCATGGCAATAAATAACTTTATCACTATCACATAATTACGGGTGAAGTTTTGTCTGGATGCATTGTGAATTGAAGGCTATTCGATCCACCTCGGACTGATCATCTGGATACACGAGTAGAGGCATGTTACCTATGTATTAATCAATACACTCGCCGGGTGAATAGTTATTTAAAGTAATGAAAAATTCTTAGTGTGCACTAATATTCAATAATAAGTATTAATATAACTGCCTCGGTGGCGTAGTTGTATTATGGTACGACTGCAATGCTGAGGTCTCGGGTTCGATTCCCGGGTCGGGCAAAGTGATATTTTTTCTATTCAATATGGCGATAGGCTCGCCCCCTATCACATCATGAGACGGAATAATGGCGAAAGTGGGAGCATTAGTTGCGCCTCTGCCTACCCCTTCGGGGATAAAAGGCGTGAGTGTATATGTATGTAAGTATTAATATTTAATAATAATTTTACTGTTAAAATCACATGCAAGTCGATGTAGTAAGACACAAGAGTCACTATCGGTCTTCATTGATTAGTTATACTTGTAAAGTACGTCATGAATCCCTATCAACAGCACTCATTCAACCGCAAACTGTCATAATAACGCTATTAACAAATATGTACAGTCAACCACGTAAGTAGCTGAACAAATTCAAAACTTCAAATTGCCCATACACTTTGTACTTTTCTAAACAATTTTATATTCACAAAATTAAAATTTTTGATTTGCTATACTTCATAAAGAAACAAAAATTCAATCAAACTCAACATATATAGGTAAGTTGAAGTTCTGAATTTGTTCCGCTACTGATGTGGCTGACTGTACAAGATATTATGCACTAGCATTTGCCCGCGACTCCGCCCGCGTCATAAAGTTTTTCCGGGATAAAAGTAGCCTATGTGTTAATCCAGGACATGATCTACCCGTGTGCCAAATTCATCGAAATCCGCTTAGTATTTTTTGCGTGAAAGAGTAACATCCATACATTCTTACAAACTTTCGCGTTTATATTAGTAGGATCTAACTCATAAGGAAAATGTAGCCATAAAATGTAATTTATTTTCAATATAAATTATATAAACACAGTAAACGTCTCAAAGCTAATACATGTCTCCGTCATGTCACGATGTCCCCCTCGCGTTCTCTACTGTGAGCCAATTCCCAACTCTCGACAATTCTAGCCATTGATTTTTGTTCCGCGAAATGAATGAAAAGTATGCAAAAAACTATTGCAATTTATTATTATTCATATCTTTTTAATACAATTATTACTAATGGAAGCAGCATTTATTCCATTTAAATAATTGTCCTTTAATGCATTTTAAGAAAAACCAACACTAGATGAAGTTCACCGGCGCCTCATGCCACTTTCTAAATACTCTTCGTTCATCGATCCCGCGAATATCTCAATGTCACATGCGGATTTATTGTCACATTTTTGGTCGTATGCCAAACATGATGTTTATAAAATTGGGCACTAGTGGTGTCAAGGTTAGCAGCAGCTCACCGTAGTAACATGTAAAGCACAAATCTATGTTTTCGCGAATGAAATATAACAACTTAGATCAACATTTTGGAACATGTTTTAATGCCACGTGACTATGGAAACATTATTATATTCGTGCATTTAGTTAAGTATTACCAAACATCGAATATCAATATTACTAGGAAAAAGATTGCAGACAAATGATAAATATCAATACATGAAAAACTTGGAAGTGAAATAAATTCTAAGTGGCCGCCATTGATGTATTAAAAAACCCATACATCAATGGTAGCCACCCAATGAAATAATATTCCCATTCAAATAATTTTATAGTACGATCAATGTACACTAAGACTAATCCGTATTTCACCCGTCATGAGGAATTAAATTACTCAGAAATCCTACAAAGTGCAGGGACGGCCAAGTGGCCGGCAGCGAGACATATAAAGCTAGATGTACATTAATACATTGACCATTTTATAACCAGCTCTATAGTTGTTGTACTTCCACAAAAGCCCTATAATAAAAGCATTTCGACTATGAACTACATATCCTCACACGAGACATCGAGGCATATTAGGAATTCTACAGGTCAGTATATATTTTGGCCTAATTGTGTCATCTGGTCAATCAAACATCAAATTAGGTACACGCGGTAAAGTGTTCCCAAAATCCCGAACGTTATTTTAAGTGGAACTTGAGTAATTCAGTTGGAAAGTAATTGTGAACACTCGACGCTAGAATCTGTATATTACCTGAATGGATGATCATGGAACATGCATTTTGAATATTAATTATAAAAAAGACGATTAAAAACGATTATAAACCGAAAGGTATTTCCACAACCTTACACGAAGACAATAGATACAACGTACACACATTATACTAAAAAGTTTTAATCACGTTCATATTAATTATTTTACCAATAAAATAAAAAAAATCATCGAGAACCGATACTAATATAATATTAAAATTGACAGTATATAACATACTTCTAAGCCGGTATCCCCGGCGTAATCAGATGTGTAAAAGGCTCAAAAACTCAAAAATAATATATCTATCTCGAAGGCTGTGATACGATTGGGCGATGCTCATATAATGCACAAATTAGGCGGACATATTATGTGTACTAAATAGATAAAGGATTTATCATTTTGAACTCAAAATATATGTTATTTTATCATAAATTTAATTAGGAGTTCGTTGTAAACCGTTGTAGATTGAGTCCCCTAAAAATATCAAACATCCCTCTTACCACTAAAATGAATTTATTAAATTATAACAAAAGTTAGTAACGATGTTCAACCGCGACCACTTTTTATTCGCCTGAGACTAAAATGCTACACGATATTTGGTGCCCTAGACCTTCGCAATAAAAAATCAGTTTTGAAACTGATTAAAGTAAAATAAAGTTTTATAATATTATTTCATGAACAATAAGCTACTATTATTGCTGTAAATTACGATGCCGGCTAAAGTGAATGGAAAACATGGATACTGGATAACAATAGACTATCACATCATCTCACTGAGCTCTTGCCACTAATAACTTAACTTTATATATGAAAATGTATTCATAATGAATTATGACTTATAGCTTTAAATGGTACGACAACCGCTACGGAGTTCACAAATATAAACCTAACAGCGCCCATTTCACAGCATCGGGCATTTCGCACGTAAAAAAGATCACAACCGCACGGCCCAAACGATATTGGTATAAAAACAAAAAGTTCCGGCATTCTATCGACATGAAAAAATCCACAAAAATTCATTCAAAACTCATCGTTATCAACCCATGCAGTTTAAGCGTAACGGTGCCAGCTGCATTTTGCTGGTTAATGGATACAATAAAGGTCTCTTTTGCCGATTTTATGAACAAGATAATGTGATGTTTTTTTTTTTTTTTTTTTTTTTTTAAAAGGCCATCTTCGGCGCATTAGGGACGGCTGCGGGCTTCCTCCGACTCACGTCTAAGTTGTCGTCCGCAACCGCCCCTGCACGTACCGCTGTTGCGGTCCTTTTCCTGTTGCGGGGGCTCAGAAGCCCCCGAAACACCGTACCGTGTCCACCTTTTGGTGTCCGAGGCAGCGTGAGACACGCTGCCTCGGACATGTCCATCACGGGGGTCACAGAAGTTGGCTAGACTAATGGGTGGGCGGCACGTCCCGCCCACCCGTGACCCCCGGAGGCCCCTATTAGTCGCCTTTTACGACAGGCAGGGGATACCGTGGTGGAATTCTCCAAACGCCCCCAATCCACAGGGCGGGTGATTTATAGGACACGTAGGTAAATAAATTGCAATGCAATTTTAATTCCGCTTGTATTTCACCGACTTCTATACTAATATTATAAAGATACAAGATAATATGAAGTATGGGATTTGGGTAAATCACTTGATTCCGATGAAGGAAAACATCGTGAGGAAACCTACGTACCTGAGAATTCTCCATAAGAATTTCGAGGGCATGTGAAGTCTGCCAACCCGCACTAGGCCAGCGTGGTGGACTAAGGCCTAAACCCTCTCAGTAGTAGAGGAGGCCCGTGCTCAGCAGTGGGCAGTATATAATACAGGGCTGATTGCATTGCACTTGATGCCGAACCTATTGTATTGAAAGTGAGGAAATTAATGCTTCTTCTTCAGCCTTTGAAATTCCATTGATGAACATAGGCACCACCTAAACGTTTCCAGACCAACTTGTTCCAAGGTTAATTGGAAGTCAGAAAGTATAAGAAGTAGCCTATGTGTTAATCCAGGACATGATCTACCCGTGTGCTAAATTTCATAGAAATCCGTTCAGTAGTTTTTGCGTGAAAGAGAAACAAACATCCATACATTCTTACAAACTTTCGCCTTTATAATATTAATAGAATTATGATGCTTGCAGGCTCCATAGAGTAACTAGTTAAGGGAAATATTTTTTTTATATTTAAAGTTTATGTAACGACATAAAAACATAAATATCATACAAAAACTAACGAGTTTTTATCGTAGCCGAAATTGAGTTTCTTATACTATGTTTTCCAATAAATCACTCATGTAAGTAACCGATAAACTCTCCTCTCATTTATTCCCGTCAAATCCAGTCACTGAATCTCGCGCAAACTACCAAATGAATCATTAGGCTTTACCTGACCGATGCGAGAAGATTGTTCACACGATGGGGTGTAGTTGATTATGCCGTAATTAGTCGACCATTCGGACGTGGGCCACTCTTTTGACACATAATGGGCTGACAATGGCTCAAATTCACCCCACCTCTGACCATTTGATGCGACGAGTGCAACTATGCAAATTAATATTATGATTCGCTGTTGTGCAGTGTGCCGGTCATGCAATATTGTTTACCAACGCAATTGAATCACACCTCTGAATACTGGACAATATGAATACGAGGTGTATTAGCTATATTTATTTCGTTAAATACTTATTATAACTTTGACTGCCTCGGTGGCGTAGTGGTATTGCGTACGCATTACGAGTACGATTTGCGCGCTGAGGTCCTGGGTTCGAATCCCGGGTCGAGCCAAAAAATTGTGACTGGGTTTTTCCATCTTAAAATTTACTTAGTCGCAGCTCGGAGTCAGGAAGTTGGCGGTGTGATACCCCCGTGCCTCGGAAAGCACGTAAAGCCGTTGGTCCTGCGCCTGATCTCTCTCCGGTCATGTCGGATTGCCGTCTCACCGGACTATGAGAGTGAAGGAATAGCGAGTGCACCTGTGTATTGCGCACACACTTGTGCACTATAATATCTCCTGCGTACCTGGCTGATCTCCGTTGAGATTGGCCGCCGTGGCCGAAACTGGCTAGGAGGATTATATATTATATTATAACTTTATATTATTACTCCAGTTATACAATATCTATCATCATAAAATTGGAATTTCTCTTTGGCTGTTCCAACATGCTAATCCCATAGAAATCCTGCTCCGAATGTGACATAACTTTCACAATTAATAGGAATTTATGCATTTCGTACTATGGCTTGCTTTTCTTCTGGGATCTGACTTTTACGCTAGCAGAGCTACAAGCGAATGCTAGTAGGACTAAATTTCTTAACGCTGGCAACAAACAAAATCTACACAAATAGATGCCAGAAATTGCGCAGCGATAAAGGCCCAACATAGCAGGCGGTAATTTTCAATAGTAGTAAAATCCATTGGCACATAATCGATTTGACTGCTATTGATAATTACCTCCTGTTATATGATTGATTTTTTGACACGAACGTTATAAATTCTATTATTAAATTCATTGAACGTGTGCGATAAAACGTAGACCGCCGATAAACAATGGTGATTCGTGTAATATTAAACTGATAGCGTTTTATTCGCAACTCAATTTCTGAAGTGAAGCTTGCATGTCGAAACTACCGACGTTTTCAAAAACTGCGCTGTCCTTCGATGTTATCCATTACAAATTTAAACACAAAATACGCTTTAAAATAGAACACTACTCTTAACAAAGGAGTATAAACGTGCACTTCCACAATACCTATTACAAACGAATATAAACAAAAGTAAGTAGGTATATTTGTATGATTTGTGAACGTTATTAAACATACCACCGTTATTAAACACCAATCACGCACACAATAAAACCTATATAAGTCATGAAAATCCTCACAATCACGACAAAAAAGCAATTTCTCGATCAAAGCGCATCTCCTCACCGGCCGCGTTTCGAAACACCACTTTGCCGAGAACGTACGGACTAGAGGTACAACGTGACTTTTTTAGACCAACTTGTGGCCGATGTACAACGGATGCATATTGAGCGCGCCGTATAGCGTACGTATGGTATGGTGATAGGGATGAGAAACCACCGGCCAACCGGAGCGGACAGCCTGTAATTTAACCGGTAACTCACTGGTCACACATTAACCGATGCGACCTTGTCCGATAATAGAATTATTAAATGCTTATAATTTTCCCGCGGTTAATAACGGAGAGAGTGGAACCAGCCTTGACATGGTCCATTGATAGACACAAATAAAAACAATATCCAATGTCGTTTTAATTTCTAAAGACAATAAAATACTATATTTTATACTGACGATACATGAAGTCAAGAAATCAAGTCTTATATACCGATAGACGCGCCCCATTTCGTAATGGGATGAAATATGCATTACGAAAAGTGGATTCACCAGTTGCACCTCTGCCTACTCCTTCGGGGATAAAAGCCATGAGTGTGTGTCAAACATTACACATTTAATAGCAAATAATTCCGGGCATAGAATACGTTATTCAATTACCTTTAAATGGTTATTATTATACGCATTTATCTAGGCGTGAGTAATTATGTTTCTACTAGATTTGCCGGCCAATCCATTAATAATTAGAACTCGAGACGGCACACCACTAATTACCTGTTATAGTTTTTACTCATAATCTACAAAACAATCAGCTATTATAAACATAAAAAGTCGTGTGCAAAGTCAAAAGATATATTTATATTCTTGGATCATTACATTATGTTATGCGGAGTGTATAATATCGTAGCTTAGTTAGTAGTTACCTAATATTATCATCTAATGTGCATAGTAGTTAACAGAGGCGCAGGGTCCATTCAATACAATTCCAGTTGATATTGTCGTATTCATACACGATTTTTACTGTCGGCACTGTTACTTATTGATTGCAGTGCTTCAAACATAAAATTGACGGAAGTTATATTTCTGTATTTGTTACCTTTTTTATATATATAAAAAAAAATAAACTTCACTGTCCTCGATACTTTTGTTTGCAATGTGCATTAACATCATTATAGGTCGATTACCGAAAGCTGGCACGTAAAACACATTCGTAAGTTACGAGTGTGTTGTCTCTGTGAATATAAAAACGTCCCTTGCCTTAACACCGCATTGTTTACGTAGCAACGAAGTTAAAAATGTAGCTGATACATTATTGCATCTACATATCTCTCTGTCCAATTTAAATAATTTGTTTATCATATTGTGTAAAATCGTATCGGTATGTACCGTTAACGAACCGGCTTTCTAATCGACCTATACAATAATCATAATACAGGATAAATAATTTACACATATAATAATTCCAGAGTTAATATTGTAACTACACAAGATAGCATTACAGTGCTGAGTTATGCATAATTTAATTAATAAGTCTGGAAGCCCAGTGCTGGCATAGTCTGACCCGCCCTCGAGGATTGTGTGGTCGATTAAACAAATCGCCTAAAATTAATTAAAAGCCATCTGTTCGCGGTGTGCAAGCTGCACCACGGTGACGGTTCAATTTGTACATTTTATGCTCACGGTGCAAGTTCTTTATACATCGAAATTAATGTTAAGTCAAATATCTGTATTGTGAGTATTTAAGATTCACTTTCGTGTAATGGAAATGTAAACTGCGTGTCATAATATATAAGAGCCCGGCAACCAGCCGAGAGGCTAAAGGCTTTTCATGCATGACATGTTTCTCGTTTACTTGCAACGCTAGCACACGTTCAAAATTCACGCTCCGAGCACCGATACATTCAATTGAACGACGGTGACAAATTCAGTTACCTTAACAGGATCTGAAATCACTGACTATAGCTGATACGAAACCGAGAGTTTATTGTGTAATCAAATACATGGTTGCCCTATATTAACGTGATCGGTTTCGTGTAGAGTCAACTAATAACAGAATTTCTTTCTATAAGATATGTAGTTAGTATACATCAAGAGATTCTTGGAATGTGCACATTATATTAGATTTTATAAAATACTAGTATTGCTCGTGGCTCTGCCTGCGTGATAATGTTTTTCCGGGATAATAATATTTTCCTGGGATAAAAGTAGCCTATAGCTCTCAGGAGTAATGTAGTTTCCTATGAGTAAAATAATATAAAAATTTGGTACTATAGTTCCTGACATTAGCGCGTTCAACCAAACAAACAAACTCTTCAGCTTTATAATGTTAGTATAGATATTTTCCATGACATTTACTGGACTCAACTTCATATTACGGCTGAAGTTGATCCCTTCTTCCCCTCATGTATGCAAATTATATATTATGATATGGAACCGCAGTGACGGATGTATCAGTATGTGTTGTGCGGTCCCTGGCACGCATATTAACAACCACCAATTCTGCCAATGCCTGTGTCGTTCGTTTTCTTCATTGCAGTCACAACAATCACTTAGACGCAATGACTAACTTGCATTGATAATAAAATTCCTGACGATAGCTTTAAAATCGTATGACGTTCTCAAAATGTCTCGTTTGAATCGGCGATCATACAATGTTTACGAACAATGTAAATAAAATATTCTTTTATAAACAATGAAATTCCAACGTACGAAATAAAACGTAAACATGATTTGCACTAAAGTTTATCGTGAAGAGAAAATAACATAACTCACAAAAACGTAACTTTTGTAAAAGTATTATTTCATTTAAAAATAAAACCGAAGGATTATTGCACAGAGCAAAGGAAACTTCACTCTATGTTGACGATCCATGTGACCTGACGTATTACGAAATAAAATAAAAGTAACCCAATTCCGTACCGTAAAGGGATGTTTCAACATCATCCTTATCAGCCACATGACGTCAACTGCTGGACATAGGCCTCCCCCAAAGATCTTCAGATGGACCTGTCAAAAGCGGTCTGCATCCATAGAGGGATGTATAGCTCTTATGATTAAACGAGACAATCCAATAAATCTTATGTCATTCGAGAAATCCATTTTTAACCTACCTAGGACCGTAGGTGGAGTATTCTAACTTTTCACAGCGTGGAAGCTAATTATTTTATCTTTTCCATTGTTTCACTCTGTCGTTCGCTTAGAATTGTCTCGTCAAGCCCCGCTACGGTCACCGGCGTCCGAGTATATAGGGTTTCCCCATATCTGTATATATATAAGCGGGGTGTGATGGGTTAAGCGGAATTGCATAATCTCGTGACATTCTCAGGCTACAGGAATTTTGGATTTATGAGCTGAATTTAAAATGTTTAAGCAATCGTTTCATAAAATAGAAAACTATGTACCTATTTTTGTTACGACATCATAAATAATACAAAAGCATTACAATGAATCTTTTCATTATTTAGTTACATCAATATTTGTGAACCATTATTGCTTTTATGTCATCACATAAGCCATGAAATACCTAAAATTTATCACGAAACTTTGAAAAAGTAAAATAAATCCCTCAATAGTCCACAAACTAAACTAATAAAAGTTTTCCTTCCAGAAACTTGAGCGCCCGCAGTCTCACTTCTAAATTATAAAGAGTCAATGGCTCGCACTTGGCGTTCTTACCTGTTATCTTCTAAGTACATTATTAAATGACCTATTTTTATTAAAACAAAGTTCATGTAGCCATTCACAGAAACAACTAAGAACTAGCTTAGAAGTGAGATCTATTTGTGACAATAATATAGTATTTTGATCAGTTTATAATCTTAAAAGTTCAAATATACTTTGTTGGTATTATCAAGAAACTACGTTATACTGTAAATAAATACGCCTCACAGAACGTGATATCTAAGCCTAAACTCTTAACAAATTGACGTCCAAAACACCGACCCATCTATGAAATATGTAGAAGCCCGTATCATTAAAATTGCAGTCAGCGCATTTAAGACGTAGGTTACAATTTGAAGGCGCAAATAGTAAGTCGTTTGCGTTCGGAAGTAGGGCTGCCAGGCGTCCGAATAAAGCCGAACTTAGTTAGGCTTTTTGAATGCGTGTCCGGTCAAATTAAACGGTGTCCGGCTTTTCATATTTGACCAGTGACTTTTAGGTGGTCAGCAATATGCGTAAAAGTAAACATGTCATGGATATACACTAGGGAGCTAAAAAGAGGTCGCCGGGAAAATGGGGCCCGAAAAATCGTATTAATACTAAGACACAAAATCATCAATAATTTAGGGTGTCCGGCATTTTTACCCAAATGTCCGGCTAAACTGGCTGGTCTGTCCAGTTATTATGTTTGACGATCTGGCAACCCTATGCGGGAGGGAGGTTAAAGGGGCCGTTGATGGCTAGTAACTTTGCTGTGGATAAAGAAACGATTTATACAACATGTTTTAATGCTTTTCTACGTCACCAGCTTTGAGTGCCGGTTGGAGTTTAGACCATATTTTATCGTGGTATGTTAACAGTGTTATAAAAATCCTCAATTATTATAAAATTAAATAATAATAAAAGTTTATTCACACTAACATAATATTAGATAACTCCGTGAAGATTTTACTTTTTTTTCAAATCGACGTCAAGGACGTACATTGCAAATCTCGCTCGATGTGTTCTAAATTTTACAAACTTACATGCTGATCCGAAAATGCAATTAAATATCAATTAGTTGGAGGATGGGAAAAGTAATACACACCTCCAGAATCAAGTCATCTATGTCAACAGTGCACGTAATATAAACTATAATTACATACACACACGCACACGTGCGCACGCACGCGCACACGCACACACAAACACGCGCGCGCGCGCGTGTCTGTTATTCCCCGAAGGGGTAGGAGCAGAGGCGCAACTAGTGCACCCACTTTTCGCCGTTATTCCGTCCCATGATGTGATAGGGGGCGACCCTATCGGGCACAAATTCCAGACTCCGGGCGGATACTGAATAGAAAAAAAAACTCAATTCCACTTTGCCCGACCCGGGGATCGAACCCGAGACCTCAGGTTTGCAGTCGTACTGTAATACAACTACGCCACCGAGACCGTCTATAATTACTTTTTAATAGTTTATTTCTACGTGACTACTTATTCTTGTTGCGATTGTAACTTTTAACGATTATTTTTATAACTTCAGAGTCTACGCGCTTAGCTTCCTCAAATTCTATGCATGAAAATGAAGAGCATCAAATCGTGTGTTCGAATATGGAATTTCGGGCGCTTGCGTAACTACGTTTGCTTCCGGGTAAGCGTCCACCAACCAGGGTTTACAAACTCAGCAAACCACCAGCAGTTGAAATTTACGAAAACAACATCTTTGTTCGTTCCAACCACATAGATGTGGTAAGTAAGTACATGTATTACATAATACCATGTATTAAGAACGTCTAGACGAAGATAATTATGTTTGTAATAACATAATGCGATCACCAATTACTACAAGTATATTCACAAATTAGGGCTGAGAGTTAAATGTGATATACAGATTTCCTATGACAACGGATTGTTGGTAACCAACTTTTGTACGATACTATTAATAGAAAAGGTGACAGAATTTAACTCGAGGTAAACAAGTCCTTCAGAGAAAACCGAGCATCCTTAAATTATCATGCAGACATTAATTTGTTAATAATTTCACCAATAACTTCTAGCATTATCATATCGATAATTTAAATCGTAAAGATTCATTGCATTATTGAAACCGGTTGATGTTTGCAAACCAAATCTCGTTACATCGATTCTTTAGAGTCGCGTCGGTAGCCCTGCAAATATCCCCAGGGCGTTCCAGCATTTGCTCTTATTTAACCCATACTAGCCGGTGATTTCACAAAGGGAACACTACGAATGAATGCACGATGAGAGAGCTCGTTTACTCAGATTGCATGTTAAAATGGGTTCTATGCTGAGTGCATACGAGTATGGATTTGTTTTATTTGATTACGAAGATATGATACATGAATTGTTAGATTGAAAGGTTTGATTTCAAATATCAGGCTTGATAATACCCTAGCAGAGCCTTATGGTACAGTTATTTCTTTCTTATTAACATTATTTTCACTTGAGCACGCACGCACCTTGGTTATGCTCCAAAATGAAACCATTATCTATATATTCGTCTATATTGGTCCTACTTTTTCGATTGACATGAATCTGAGGACGTTAGTCGAAGTTTAGATGTTACACAAAGAAATTGTAAATAATCCTTTAACAATTAACAATTCCAGGGGTTCGAGTGCCTCTCAAATTATCCATCCCCGGAACGTAAATATTAATCGGAAAATTTAACCGGTCAAGCCTCTCTTATATATAGATGTATGGGGAAACCCTATATACTCGGACGCCGGCGTCCGTATCGGGGCTTGACGATACAACACGTAGTAAACGACAATCTGGTTCAATTCCTCGATCATCCTTCATTTTATAATGTTTGTTAATGAGGCACAAATATTAACGTAGGTAATCACTTTATTATGCACCAACATTTATTCTTTCAATTTACAACAGTACTCGTATAGATAATCTCGTAAATAATATTTCTAATACGTCTGTTGACTGCCTCGGTGGCGTAGTTGTATTACAGTACGACTGCAAAGCTGAGGTCTCGGGTTCGATCCCCGGGTCGGGCAAAGTGATATTGAGTTTTTCTGTTCAGTATCATTCCGGAGTCTGGAATTTGTGCCCGATATGGCGATAGGCTCGCCCCCTATCACATCATGGGACGGAATGTCGGCGAAAAGTGGGTGCACTAGTTGCGCCTCTGCCTACCCCTTCGGGGATAATAGGCGTGAGTGTATATGTATATGTATGTACGTCTGTTGATATTATCTCATTGGAACAGAAACCGCAATGGTTCAGTAAAAACCGAGAACGGTTATTACATGCATGCTGTCTGACCCAATTATCCAGGAAAAAAATATGCGTATTATAAAGAGGAAATATAATAATAAAAATAAAGTGTAATGAAATGCCTTCATTAACTTTTAGTTAGTATTGTTGGATGATAATTGCCGGTATTTACTCATTAAATTGGACTACATTTTAAATTTCTGGTAACATAACTCAGGTTCACATAAAATTCAATGAAATAACGCTCGAAACTAAAATATAAACAAAATTATTGTTAAGCTAATAGTACCTAGATTAATCTTTATATTAACTTATCGTAGATATTAAGCACTTTTAAAATGTGCGCATTTTACGTTAAAAACAAGTAATATAAAATTTGCAGAACTAGTTAAATAAATTCTGGAATATTATATTTCATTCATCCCTCTCCAGTGCATTCATTGTACATTCATTAACATCTATGCCAATTCTCGTTAAATAGAACAAATTGAGCAGCTGTATTTACATTTTTGATCATTATAATATTTGTGATGGAAAATTATCAACGTATATTCATAATTAATAACACTTCGAACAGTGGTTAAAATTATCAATAGGTCCACAAAATCGGTTTTATTTAACCTCTTAATGGTCAAAACATAAATACTAGGTCATTCCCGCAGTGGACGATAGCCTAGTTGGGAATGGAACGTTCTGCCGAGACAATGTCCGGAGGTTCGAAACCCAAGGCACACACCTCTGACTTTTCGAAGTCACGTGTGTATTTTTTATCAATTATCGTTCACTTTAACGGTGAAGGAAAACATCGTGAGGAAACCTACATAGCTGAAAATTCTCCATAAGATTTTCGAGGGTGTGTGAAGTCTGCCATCCCGCACTAGGCCGGCGTGATGGAATAAGGCCTAACCCCTCTCAGTGGTAGAGGAGGCCCGTGCTCAGGCGGTGGGCAGTATATAACACAGGGCTGATTGCATTGCAATTCCCGACAGTCGGTATTCCAGTACATTGCCTAACATAAACTTTAGATACGGTAAACGTCTTTCATTGTAGATGAATGTAAAGAAATGAACTATAATTAATTCACATTGCATTTCAAGTTAAAATGTAAACTCCACTTTGATTGCTATCCGTTTTAATCACGAATATGAACAGTGCAGTGCTCTGTGCGAGGGATTACATGGTTTGAATATTTATGCGCCGCGCTGGCCAGATGTCCACGTGCAATGCGAACGATTCACTTATTCACTTACACTCGCATATACTTGTTGATAATACGGATCGATTTCTTATGTTTACGCGAATGATAGACATTGAAATAAAACTGTTTTACGGATTTTATCGTGGTCTTTTGTGCCGGTCTGCCACACGTCAAGACAGTGTGAGGTCATTTTGCAGAGATCGGACCGTCAACAACCAATAATTCTTATTTTATTTATAATTGTTAAATGCAGGTAGATATTGTCACTTTTACTTTTCGGACAACCAACTCCTGAGTTCGTCCGGTCACCATGAAGAATAAATTAAAAAACCGCGATAAAATTCGTAAGATAGATTTATTTCATTACGGATCGAGGGGCAAGTTGTTAGTTGATTACGTGTATAGCAATTGTCCACATAAAAAAATCAAGTACAGTTGAACCCCAACTGCGAAGAAAATTTGAAACGAGATATTTGTACCAAAGGTTGTTAACAGTAGGGTTTGGGGTACAGTTGTGGCCAAAATGGGCTGCAAGATAATATTTTTGTTTGTGTGATTATAGTTTAATCATCTACAAGTTTAAAAGGTGTAATAGTGAAAAATACTAATTATATGACTCGGTCTCTACTTCACAATGTTAAGTCTTAGAGTGCAGAATAAAAACGAATCTGAGACATTAAATTTAAAAATACGCTAAAACTACTTAAGTAAAAATTAACAATATTTATCTAATTACATATCAAAAATCTATTCGAGACGAACGCAAACATATCCGTTCTTTTGAACAGCTCAATCACCTACAGTAAGCATACAACTTACCTTATCGCATTGTATACGAAATACTGTCAATGTATATAAATCAAACGAAATTTAACATGCTTAGTAAGCAAAAAATAAGCTGAAACATTCACGATACTAGCATTACTATGGTGTAATAAATGTGTGCGTGTGTGTATAAAATATGTACGTGTATGTATATGTTGTAAGTGGCAACTACCAAACAAACGCACTGATTTTTAAACTCGCGGAACAAATGTACGTCAAAAGCTACATTTTGCAACATACTAAAAGCATTCTCGATGTTGTCTGTAAAAATATAACGCACCATTACAATCGGCAAGCGCGTGTACGCATGTGTAAACGCGTATTGTATGTTACTGTTAAAATACAATCTCATACGCGCTAGAATCGAAGGCAGATTGTATGTTACAAAATTGACGTACGAATCCACGCGTTTAACAAACTAATCAGCGCGCACTATAATGTGATAGTCCCAGATACCTGAGTGGTATCTCTTCTCATTGTGCGTGACCCGGCGGTGTGTGCGCCGGTTGCGCGTGTGCTGCCGACTGCCCGGGCCGTCGCCTCGCGGCCCTCGCATCGGCTGACTGCCGACTGCATCCATAACATGCTCTATACACGGTGTAAAATAAACCAATATAATACACTGTCTTTGGCAAGGTAGAAAATAACTTGACATATCTTTACACCATATATAGACTTAATACCATCTTCTCTTAAAATTACTAAAAAGATAAAAACTATAGTCGGGTCAAATGTCTTTTTGAACCAAGTAACTGGTAAGTTTTTTGGTACATTCAGTCCAAGAAACGAAGGTCAAAGTTCAACTCAAAACGACGCAAAAATTAACAAAAAAAATAAATCAAACGTGATCGTCTTCAAAGACTGTCAGCGCAAAAATAATCTTCGTTCATAATAAATGTTTGCAGAATGTAGTGGATCATTTGTGGGAATACAAACTGCGACGTCGAAACATCACGGCGGATGGGCACGCACGAGCACGCGACGTCAACGCGCGAATACGTCTTATAAATCCGAACATCACACCGAAGTAGAGCGCAACCACTAACCAGTACAGTTCAAAAATATTCGAAGTCCATACTAATGTAATATATTATGCGAAAGTTACTTTGTCTTTTTTTATATAGCATTGAATGACGAGACGAGCAAGCCGGCCGCCTGATGGTAAGCGATACGACCACCCATAAAAAGAAGCAACACCATTCAGCACCTTGAGTTACAAAGTACCTTGTGGTATTCCACTGCGGTCGTCATCCTGAGACAGACATATTCTGTCTCATTACATCCAGTAGTTACACTGGGTACAATGTCCTTCAAACTGAAACAACAGTGCATGCACACTGCTGCTTGGCAGTAGAAATAAACATTGCGGTGGTACCCACCCAGACGGACTCTTACATATGAGAGTCGTACCACCAGTTGTATGTCTGTCTTTCACGCGTCAAATTCCATAGTAGCTGCGAAAACTTTTGCTAAGCTGAGTTTCTTCATCTGGTTCTTTAACATAATTCAATGATTCCATTCAATTTGTGATTACGCCATTGATGTAAAAAGATTACGCTCAATAAGCACTTTAAAATTCGTGTGGTGAAAGCGGAATTACTCCATTAATTTTAAACCAACAAAATAGATGCACTTGTAAACAGACAAGACCTGCTCATAAACATGTATCAATAGCTGTCAATACTACTCTCTAAGTACGTGTACCTACATGCTAAAACTGGGTGATGATCAATGATCATAGCGCGTTCTATTTTCAATCTATTAACATACATATTGATTGTTAAACCTGTTGCAACATTTCGTATTTAATAAAAACAAGCGCCAAGTATAAACAGTAAAATGATACGTCGTAACAGAGTTCGATGTATTTTTTATCATAATCCCTGTAATGAACGTAAAATCACCAATTTAGTCTATTTCAAAGAAGTGGCTCATTTCAGGTACCTGCTTAATGTTAGCCCAAATCCTTTTATACTATCTGTACAAATATTATGCTTGACTCGTCAAGCCTCGCGACGGACGCCGGCGTCCATATATATAGGGGTTTTCCATACATATAGATGTAAATGGGGGGTTGACGGGTTAAAGAGCATATATTTTGTGAAAACTAATAGCTAATTCGTTATTTATAGAAACTGCTACGTGTGCTTTTTTACCACTTCACTTACAGTGTCGCAGAAATATAGTCTTTCATGTCCTGGCTTCCTTAGGAATAAGTTACAGTGATTTGTTTTAATAGGTCGATCTTCCGGAATGAATGAAACAAAACAAACCCCAAATCCTTCAATTTACGCAATAATCCACCTACATGGATGAGCAACACAATATCCAAACACTAAGCATTGTTATTGAAATAAATTAACCACATTTATTCAAGGTAATTAACAAAAATGCGAGTTTCACTAAAGGACGAACAGGGTAGCGACAACTAGCGATTGTTCCAGAAATTGATACCATTGTTTGCAATAGATTGACGAGTTGGCTCGGCTTGACCGAGTTGCGAATGGCCAGCGGAAGACTGAGTATAGGACAACTCCCAATTAGACGCGCACATGACCAGATAGTAATCGTAGGGAGCCGTTATATGCAAGCGGTACTTGACACACTTCTGTTTGGAACACTGTTTGTTGTCAAACCTACCCACTGTTTGACAGTAGATCTACTGATTTTGCTATGACATCCCTGTTTCCTGTTTTAAGTCTGAATTTAACTGTTTACTGTGTTATTTATCATAGAAAAAAACCTGTGTATAAAGTTAAAATACGAACCCTAAAACCGAATGATAAAGAATAAGTTTCAAAGCTGGCATTTCTATGTAATCGTAATAAAATGGTGAACAAATAAAACACAAATATATACATTCACATTTCAGGCTTTCAGTAATTTTATTTGGAACACAATACTTTTTCTGGAAATATAACAGTGCATTATGAATATAAATATTTTTCAAGAAACTGGCTATTTTGGAAAAAGCATAACATTTGGCATACCTTTGCAGTTATAAAATACAAATTGATTACAATTCTCGTAATTATTGCATCAGTTGGCAGGAAACGGTAAATCGATAGCGATCTAATATAAGCACTGTAAACAATTGTGTGTGGTTTCAATCAACGTGTTCCATGCCATGGTCTCAAGTGGCGTTAACATAATAAATATGTGACTACCCTGATGAGGAGTAAAAATTTACACAACTTTAATTATTTTAATAAACGAGGTCTCATAATTTAAGGTTCTTTACAACAGTAACTTCACATTCGTACCGATAATAATAACTGTTATTTTGTAATATATTCTCGATTATTACATTTATGCTAAAAACCTATCATGTAGGGCCTATGTTATGCCCTACATTCTAGGGCAGAAAATATTGGCAACCCTAGCTCCACATGTCAATAAACGTCTACAATTAGAGACGTAAATCGCTACATTGGATTACGCTGACTATCCGTAGTTGTGATATTACCGAACCGATTATGAAATTAGTGCTAACGCCTTTACTCTATGGAATTAATGCGTTTGCAGGAATGGTTATCCCATTGTAGCATCACACTGTACCATAGAGTGCGTTTCATTTTAAATTCCGATGTCGTGATGTTGGCAGTAATATATATGCAGTGCTGCTACATCATACAAAATGTGTTACGTTGAAATTTTATTTTCGAAGTTATTTTTGTTTAGTAACAAAACACCAACATTTTTAAATCAAATTTTAAAATATATACGCATTATTATGCATCCACTTTTCAAATAATTTATATTAAAATCTTTGAATTCTGCCGTAAGTACGTAATAATTAATTAGTTATGTAGTTTCCAATAAATGCTTCTATTTCTTTTAAGACGTATGGTGCAAAACTACTAATAATTATGATACGAAATTACACTAATAAATTAATCTGCAGCTTGCGGAAGTAAATCAAACATTATAAACATAATTGATGAGTGGGTAGACGTTTAGCAGATAAATAAACTTTCTAATCTGCATATTATTTCGTCTTTCTCCTCATCGTAAATGCTTTAAGGCGTTGAGATGACATTTTTTTCACAGGATATCACCAAAAACAATGCGTGACCTTCAAGTTTTAGTTACTCACTAAGATTCAAACTAAAAACAAGCCACGTGCCGAACGTCATCAGAAATCAATCAACATTGCTGAAGGTTTAAAGAATCATGTCGGTCATTATAAACGAACAATTTATTAAAAATGGGTCATAATAAGCGACATGTCACTGTAAGAGAAATCATTATATTATCAGACTTTTCTACAAAGAATTTTGTATGAAAACCAAACTTCGTTGTGTACTTACGTCATAATAGGCGATTGGTCAATATAGGCGGAGTCATAATAAACGGATTCTACTGTAGCTACTATTTGTTTACATTATTTTTTCCGTTAGTTGTATTTGATAAACACATAAATCCATCGCACAGATGTAAATAAAACAGTTGTACAAACGCGTCTTGTGCTAGTCGTAAATTGGTGTTACGCGAGTTATCACGCGGGTTCGTCGACCCCGGCGCGGCTGATAAGGGCCGCTAGTTTGGCTATCAAGTGGCGCAATACAGGCCACAAACTGTCCGCCTAAGGTGAGAAAAATCGATACGAACGCGTGATTTTTGTCGGTGCTTAGATTATTTTCAAAATGTCGGTCACGCTTAAGTATGGTGTCGCGTGTATTCTATACTCCATCGGTTTAAGTAATTAACTAAATGTAAACAAAAATTACATTATAATTCTCGGGCAATTCTATGAACTTTGCTTCGAATGAATTTGTCTGGGTAACCGATGAAATTGAATTTAATGTCATGCTACGTAATTTCTGTATTCCTTAACTTCTTTAAAGGTAAAAAAGAATTGGATGACTGTATTTTTATAATTTTAGAGTAGAAAGATAAAGATTATTTATGACAGCATTGTTAATTTAAATAGTTAATTGTATTCATAATATAAATGTATAATAACCAAGTTTAATACACGAGAATAAAACTGCAAACTGAAAAGCGTTGTGTAGGTTATGAACACATTTATTATGTTTACACCGTCTTATATAAAGAAAAATGTTGAAAAATGCTACGTAAAGTACCTCTTTTATGAATTGTGTTCATTTAGTTAAATAAAAGCTCAAGTAACAAGACAATGGTTCTACAACTGGGGCACGCGACAAAGCCTTTCTAAGCCAATTAAATATAAACAAGCTGTAGGGACGCCGACGACACGAATGAAAATAAACAAACTCCTCCTTTTTACACACACACACACCCATTAGAACCATTTATAATATAGCCGTGAAAGATTAACACTTGAAAATAAAAACATTCCATATCATTCAACAATCGAGAAACAATGCGCGATAAAAAAGTTTGCGCGCACCGGCGATGTTTCCGAGCTCTGTAATATAACGTATTTCTGGGATAACCATCTAAATAACGTCTTTTTCACTCGAACACTTTTCACATAACGAGCGCCAATAATTACACGTACAGTAAAAATATCTATTAAATCTGAACGCGAGCCGGCGGCCGCGCCCGTTACATTGCATCGATATAAAAAAATAACTTCGACTGATTCTCACGCAACAAAACCAACGTCTGCTTTGAACAGTCAGTCATCCACGATGATGCGACCCACTAATTTCCCAAATCGCTTAGAGTTCAAGTGTGCAACCTTATTTTTTTTTTATTGCGTTAGTAGGCAAACGAGCAAGCAGTCCTCCTGATGGTAAGCAGCCTCCGCCGCCCATGGGCTTAAGCAATGCTAGAGGCACAGGCAAGCCGTTGCCTACCTTATGCTTGTCTTTTAGTTGCGTAAATACGCACTTAATACCTATGAGTGCACACATATATTACGATTTTATAATCGAAGAGCCCATATCCCGCGAAATCCCCGCTCAAAAGTTGGTATTATGTATAGTGTGCCTAATGTTACTTTGGAGAATATCGTCAGATACGTCTTCGGCCATCAGCGCAGCGGGTATTTAGATGAGGAGCGACAGCAACAGCGTATAGTGTCGCAAAGTATAGTAACTTGACTGGTGCCGGGCGGAAACTACAAGTATAGCTGTAGAGTCTTCAATACCATCTTGAAATATTAATCGCCCAAGCATTCATTTGTGCAGTGTAGATCGTGAGGTATCGCATGTGGCACGTTTCTACAGATTTTAGTGTAAAATATAAATATTGAGGTATTATTTGTTCTTTAAACGGGCACTAGATGTAGGTGGGGTGCGGTACCCCATCCCTTCCATTACGCTTACATTTACAAAATGGAGTGACATTTTACAGCTTCATAGTATCATATTATGTTTCTATTTAACCACCTCTACTTCATAACAAATTATTCAATTTAAAACAAACTTTTTTAAGGACCGACGTTATCAAGCATCACAAAGTGGTCTATTGGATATTATTGACATATAAATAAACGGATTATCCGCCCTGTGGATTAGGGGCGTTTCAAATTCCACCACGGTATCCTCTGTCTGTCGTAGAAGGCGATTAATAGGGACCATAGGGGGTCGCGTGCGCAAGGCAAGGAGGTATAGACTGTTAGTTTACGATGTATTGCCTTTTAGAACATTATTGTGACCCTGAGATGGACGGGCAGTGTGGCAGGTAGGCTTCACACTGTTGTTGACGCCGAGGGCGTCCTTCTGTGCACGGGGGCGGCTGAGACTCCCCAAATTAGGAGACGGACCGCATTAGATCACGCAGGGGCGGTTGCGGACGACAACTCAGACATCGGTCAGAGGAAGCCCGCAGCCAACCCTAATGCGCCTAAGATGGCCACCGCGGAGTTTTAGTTTGTATGCCGTGCATACAGTGTATATAGTGTTAGGGAATCAGTCCATCGGTCGTCCGATGTTTTCCATCTTTCAGGGTGGCTTTATGCCGGGTCGTAAGGCACGTGAACCTTTTTTTTTTTTTTTTATCGCGGGGAAAAACGCGTTATCGCTACCACCACTGGGGGGTGAGTGGAACGGTTATGTTGGTTTCACACGGTCTTACGGTCCAATGTCGACACTCGGGAGTATAGCTTCATCCGAGCGAGCATTGGACCGAGTCCCTAACACTATGTACACCCTACACCGGCATACCAACCAAAACCCGCGGTGGCCTTCTTCGGCGCCTACGGGACGGTCCCGGGGTATCTTGTTGCACAGAGATAGCTGCACGGAACCGCCCCTGCGCGATGCCGCATTGCGGCCCCTCTCTAAATGAGGAGGCTGAGAAGCCTCCGACCTCAAAAGCACGCTTTGCGTTTACGACTGCAGGAGACCGACCACCCGCATTGTCGTCCACCTCGTAGTCGCTTACATTAGAGTAGTTGAGCGGGCAGACCCCCACTGCTCGCCCTGCGACTCTCGCTCCCCATTTAGTCGCCTCTTACGACAGGCAGGGGATGCCGTGGTGAAATTCTTTAGATGCCCCCGTACCACAGGGCACAGGCACGTGAACCTAACTTAACCGCCTAGTCCCGTCCCCATGCAGGCTGGGCGGTATTGGTAAAGAACTTTCTATGCAAAAAAGTAAACAGATTATGAACAAATATGTGACTAAGGTATTTACACTTAATTGGATTCTTAATCTATCTCCAAATCCCGAGTCCCCCCGCTCATCACATGAATACAACTGCGATTGGCCGTAGTACGTCGCTCGTCGGCCCTCGCCGCCTTCAATTTATCACGTACGGTGACGTACCGTCGTCGCGGCGATTTCTCTCTATATTCAACGGTTAATTTGTGTACACATATGCCCACGTGCCAATTAGTATATCCATTAGGAACACGATAGGGTTCACGGGCGTGTTTTGCGTCGCCGCGTGTCGTGCACTCGTCAGTACTTTGCGTGCCCTTTATAATTGAACTAGTAGTGCTCGCGGCTCCGCCCGCGTGAAAAAGTTTTTCCGGGACAAAAATATTTTCCCGGGATAAAAAGTAGCCTATAGCACTCAGGAGTTATGTAGCTTCCTTTTAGTGAAAGAATTTTCAAAATCGGTTCAGTAGTTACTGAGATTAGGGCGTTCAAACAAACAAACAAACAAACTCTTCAGCTTTAAAATATTAGTATATATAAATCGCCGGTGTGCCGCAAGAATAAAGCCTTTATAGATATAACGCCATTACTTTATAGGACTGGGGCAAAATCGTAACTTCAGTGACGAAGGGCATATCGGTCACGGTTAATTATTATTATTATTATAACTATGCGACGTAGGCGTCGTGTATTATTACTGAAACGCTAACTAAAATGACCTGAAAAACTTACTATAAAACCATGTAAAATTAAAATATCGTTATGAAAACGACAAAGGGTTTTCTCGTGGCTAACATATTTGTATTACTGTTCCCTTTTTGGCAAGATCTTCTTAAGCGCCGACACATCTCTTGTTAAGTTTCAAACTTAATTACAAATACAATAACAAGTTAAGCAACATTTTAATCTACACCTCGTTATCAAAAGATCCTCTAAGATTACCACAGTAACATAGAGGACTTCGTCATAACATTTTTTAGTTGATTAAGACGTGTACTTACATGTCGCGATGCAACTTAAAATAATGTAAAATCGCACTACTACCCTGCACGAACTTTAGCTTAAAAAGACATGGTTCGATATATTTCATTTTCAGAATGCAGTAAAATACAATAGATGCTTAGCCATGAAGATGGTATCACTTGTAATTGATAATCCATGGGCAATGCGCTAGGAAGACCCGAGTCTGTGGGAGCGCGCAGTGTAAGAAGCTTACGGTCTGAGCCAGGTAGAGCGACCTGCGCTACTGCTGTAATCCCGGGCCGACATTATTGCTCCTTATGACGACTGTGTTGGCGAATGTTATCTGTTGCTGCGAATATTATCCTGCTAGTCGTTCAATATACTCAAAAAATAATAAACTAATTATAATTTATTGATAAGTGTACCAATTGAAGTTAATTAATAACTTTATCATTTTGACTGCCTCGGTGGCGTATTTGTATTACAGTACGACTGCAAAGCTGAGGTCTCAGGTTCGATCCCCGGTTCAGGCAGTGATATTGAGTTTTTCTATTCAGTATCAGCCCGGAGTTTGGAATTTGTGCCCGATATGGCGATAGACTCGCCCCCTATCACATCATGGGACGGAATAACGGCGAAAAGTGGGTGCACTAGATGCGCCTCTGCCTACCCCTTTGGGGATAACAGGCGTGAGTGTACGTGTGTGTGTTTATCATTTTGTTGTGTCAGCCCAGAGGCTCTTAAATATTATCTAATTTAACAGTTGTCCCAAATTCGTAAGGTTCATTATAAATGGAAAAAATATTAAGGAATTTTTGTTTAAATTATTGATTAAAGTTTACAATTGTTAAATCTATTATTGATTTTTCACTGTTTGTTTGAAGTGTTTAAATCCATTAAAACCTTCTATGTCATAAAATATTGTTATTTAAATAGCCAGGAAGTGGCAAACAGCACTTCTAAAATACATAATTACTGTTACAAAAGTACTGAGGATAGTGGCACTTTGAATTCGTTTGCTCCTTTAAACCGCACAACAGTTTTGCAACAACGATTTTCAATTCTCGATAGGAGAACGTTAACAAAGATGTATGGCGACTCAGTTTCCTCATATTAAGTACTTCTTTCACTCATTACAAAATCATCGTATACAGACTATAGAACTCGAAAAGGAAATATTAAACATTTCCTAAAACAAAGGACGAAGCAGCTAGCGGCAGACGGAGACTAATTAAATTTCATATCAACGTTAAACAACAATAAATCAATCCCGCCGGCGAATTTACTTAGTGAACAAGCCCCGTAGATGATGCACACAAAACACGACACACAGAAGGTACATCTAACTGCTAAAATTTGGACAGTAACATTGTTTTCAATAACTTATACTTAGTTTCAGTTCCCCGTCCGTGCAAAAAATAGCCATAGCACTAATGTTGATGTTTGTATATTTGTTGCTCATCCGATTCCAACCGACAGATATGCTTCGAATTCAATAGATATTAAAGTGAATTATATGTAACAGGTCAATACTTTGTTTAATTAAAAATACTTTAACCATTAACAAGGGCGAACAAAGTCGCGCGTCTCAGTATGTTTAATTCAATTAAATATTCATCCAGCTGACAGATAATGCAGTCACTGAGGCAAATGTATTTAATTGCCAACAAAGTTGAATACCCGACGGTTAACAAGAGCTAAAGCTTTGCGATGTAAAAAAAACAATTATAAGATAAATAAACAGTTTTAATTAAAAGCGGTTCACATACGTTCCTAGGCGTCGCGTCGTCGTCGACGGCGTATGTAATTTATTGGAAGGTTGTAAGTTTCGTAGTTGATGATGTTGATAAGACACGAGTTTCACATGATTTCGCATCGATACAGAGTTTAAATAATGTTTTTTACCCGCGACGTAAAATAAAGTAATTATTTAGTACATGTTTTACTAGTCAATAGCCAAAACATAAACATAGATCACCGTTTCAACAATAAAAAAATCTCCTCTCAAAAAATTTAAAAAAATGCATCGTCATTTTTGCAAGACAGCGATCTAATTTCATATTTCACTTAGGAAGCGATACGTAGATTAAATGCACGGGTCGGCGATCGTCGCATCGCCGCGCCGCACCGTGCCGTGGGCTGGCGCGCTCGTCAGCGTTAATCTTATTTGGTCTCGCCGCTCCGCTCGAGGCGATCGGTGCAGGCTCGATACCGTCTCGACTCTCGTACGGACACCCGATCACACCTCACATAAACTCATTATAAGGTGTAGACGGCGCAGGAGCCACACTGATTCGCTTAACGCCAATGGCACCCTGGTTGGCGAGTTAAATTGAAACTAAAGTTTCGTCAATTCATGTTATTTTATAAACCGTGTTAATTAACATAAATATGATATATCAATGCAATTTAACTTTACCTTAAGATTAATTCATATGGACATCATAATATAAAGTATTACCACTATGTGGACAGCTCAAATCAAAAGGCTTCATAACCATTTTAACGCTAGCAAAACTAACAACGTTAGGATAACAATTTAGTGAAACATTTTTAAAATTCTTCACAGCAGAGTTTGGCCAGTTAATTTTTCAACATCAATATAGCGTTAACTAGTGACTATAAAAGACTAGACAGTCGCTATCCCTGGAAACTACACCTTAAAATTGGCTGTCTCTAATTCAAAAAGGTTATTCTATTTATGCAAGTCAGAATTTATTACTTGAATGGTTCCCAATGAATACTAATATGGAATGCAGCTGTTGCCATTCTTTAAGTACATACAATTCAATTTGTTACTTCCCTTACTTATTGCTGTTATTGTTTTTAAAATTTTATAGAACGTTTATTTAAACTCAGCTTTTGAAGAGAAAATGAAGTGGAATATTTTAAGGATATTTAATAATTAATTATAAATGTAAAAACCACCATAATGTCTGACTAGATGAGAACTATAAAAGAAAGAACTTAAGATTCGTCGTAATTATTTTCTGCTTCATACCGCGCAGTTGTCATTGGTAAAAAGCTCAAGTCGCGTCAACTCCTATATATTCACTATAAACCCAAAAGATTTATAAAGACGTATGCACGCCGCTCGTGATGCGCATAGGTGATGCACAAAAGTCTTTGTTCGCGCCACAAAACGTTCTACTTTTCAACAAAACCGTCTGGGAATATGAACTTTTTATAAACAGTTACGATAAACGCAACACACTCATCTTGCGCGAGAGAAAATCACGCGTTACGTAATAGGCCCCTCACGATCTGCCCGGGGCAGGGTTCAGTTAATTCAGTAGGCAAAACTGCACCGAAAGCGAAGCCTTACATGTATAGTGACTAACGCGATACCGCGACCGTGGTGATAAAGTGTGGTTGTTGTGCGCCTGCAACCGGCTAACTAAACCATAACAAATAATAAATAAACAAATTATAAATAACATATATCGCGCACTCATGTTACGCGACGCTGCTTCCCATATGTATTGAAATAGTGATGGCCTGTTGAGTTGGACGGAGACACATTACACATTACACGCACACTACGGCGTCATCGATACTATGCTTCCACTCAATTTCGAGCTATTACATTATGCATACCAATTAAGCGCACTAATTAAATGTTCACTAATCATTAACTATTCATATGTATCATCTTAATAGTATCACGCATTACTCTGCACACTAATTGATATTAAACTAACTCCATGACTAAGTAATAGGTATGTATTGTAAACGCTACGAAATTGTTAAAGATTACGAACATATAAGCGTATTCAAAATAAACGGAAAGCAAAATATCAACAGCGCCGCAGTGCGGTCGCCTACAAATGAATAGTTAACATGTCGGCAAAATGACATTCATTGTTAAAATAAATGCGTACAGCGCGTGTCTGTGGCGGATGTCAGCCGGATATATCGAAATCGAATTAACCATTCGGCCAGATATTTGCACATCATGCTTAACTATTAGACCGGCAGTGGTCGGACAAATAGGGACATCTATATGACTCTTCTAAGTAAAAGTCCAACGCAACAGTCAATAGGTCTAAAGAACAAGACAATACATTTCATACTGCCGGCACAAAGACTTCACTTGGAACTTATGTTATTTTTTTAGCATTTTTCTATCGTTGTAATTGATATAAATAATTATGTTTTGTAATAGACGTTTTGCTTCATAATTCGAAGTAGCAAATGAATTTATTTGTGCACTAGTACATTACGTAACATTTTATACATAGTGTAAAAGAAACTTACATCAAATTCCACAACAGAAATGTTTATTGCTTTCATTTGAATAGTAAAACTAGTGTAAAATTAATGACCTAAATATGTTAACAAGCAGCGTCGCGTAAAAAGGCACGGCGCGTTCGGAGCGCCGTCGACGGCGGCTGGACAACGTCGCGGCTGTTTGTGTTGGTTGCGTTTTTATGTGGGCCAAGAGTGAAGGTCGCCCTCATTATTTCTATAATGCGAACCGGCGCGGCGGCCCGATGCACAATTACCGACGGCGTGCCATTAAACCGCGAGCTCGCAAATATGTTACGTAACCAGAGAAAAGTTGACTCGGTTATGAAATCAATTTTTAAATGTGGCGGAGACCCAATTTGTTTGCAGTTTCCATTTGGCAGAGTAATCTCCTCCTTTCTCTTAGTAGGTTCATCGTACTATCGTTCTATATTGAGCGAGTGGTCGGGCCAGATTCTAAATCGACCCCACCGTTTGACCCTCGTTGCGGAATCGGGCCGCGCTCCTATCGCGTTTGTCCAGCACCCATCGACGGCGATCAATTGACACTTGACCCCTGCGACGCTTCTGTCGCGACCTTGGACTCGTAAGTACTGGGACTTTAACAATTCACGCGACACCGAATATTGAGCCAGGGCTTCCACTGCGAAGTTTTGTTACCATCAGTAATTATTACAATATAAATATGCAAACTATTTAGGATGTAATGTAAAGTATTATTTTGAATCCTTCGGAGTGGTTCCCCAGTACTCACGCGTCGGTTCCTTACTCGATTAGTTCAGGCATAAGTGTTAGCAGCGATATTGCGTTTTATTGTTAAGGATATAAGATTCAACTCACCCTGCGGCTGTTGCTGTGGAATGTAAGGTGTGAGGAGACGTGCCCTTTTCTTCTCATATCCTTTCTGGGTGATGTCACCTGCAATTATTGAATTTCATCAGTTTATTCAAAATTGTTAATTATTTTCATTAGTTTCGGACTGGAATTTAAACTGGGTTCAGGCAGCTGACGCGACGTGCTAACACGGTACGTTCAATGATCAAAGGCGTTCAGACGTAAAAATGTTGATAGGTAGTTGTAATTACAATAGTGAATAGAAACATAATAATTGTATTATTTTTTCCCATTAGAAAAAAAAGCAAGAAAGAAAATGATTTACTGGCAACTAGTTAAACGGCTAATGTAGTAAGTACTCATTTTTTTATAATTTACTTGGGAACATAGATTAGAGTGTGGTCTTGTATTTTGGTCGGCGTATGCATTTATGTGACGAATAGCAATTATCAGCAAGCGGTGAAATCAGCCCGTAATCTATTAAAACTTCAAAACTGTTCACAAACTTGCTGCATTTGTGCTAGATCCTCAAAAATAAAACACAAGGCCGCGATATCTAAATACAGCGTTAACATAATTTAATCACATCAATAATTACTCATGTGGAGCTATATAAAAACATTGCATTATACACACAGAACAAAAATAGGAAACGTTCGTTCGGCCTTCACGCGGACGGCACGGCAACAGACTCACTTTAAAACTATTAAGTAATCAAATCACGCGCCGCCGTGTATAAACAATGTGTGCATAACATTGAGAACAGAAAAGCTACGTTATAATCACAATATTCAATGCATTCGGGAATCTTCGGTGCATACATTACGTTCATTTATAATTGCCAGTACAGGAGACTGTAATTATATTATCTTACGGGCTGTATTATCATGTCATTTACGATATTTCGTCCGATCATATTGGTTGTATTCCATACACATGTATGACTGACCTAACTCAACAACAGTTTTATGGGAAGTCGCTAATAACGTCGTGGCAGTCATGACTTGCCTTAGAATATGGTAAAGAATGCTAAAGTTTTTACCCCAAAAAATATTCCATGCAATTCGCACCTCAGCAGCTCATTAAAGAAAACACGACATAACGCAACGTCTCATGTTGGTCCATTCGGTAAGATATCTCGAACGTGGGGAATTTTAAAAAATTAGAGTCGTAATTTCATAAAACTGAATACGCCATGCAATTGGTACATTAAATAGCAACTAAAATTACGTTTAAATATTTTACGAATGTACTTATGTTTAGGAGTAAATTGACTACATCTATTTTCTTGTATGGAAAGCTAAATATGAAATATGAATATCTCGTCATATTCGTTCTGAAAATTTTATCATAGAATCTTATTACTGTTTGCCACATTCGCTTTAAAGACACATGGTGCTACGTTCTTGCACTTTTTAAGATATCTATTTCGAATGGATTTACGTGCGTCGGCGCGGCGACGCGAATCTACTGATGTGATAATCCCCTTAATATCAGCTTTTCGTGGAAGTTGAAATTTGAATTGTGCAGCTTCGGCTAATATTTCTAGGAAATGTGAAATGCTGCAATCAAAATCTCGTAAAATGTTACTTCACAATTAACATTTGATGGCAATATCCGAATTTAATAGAAGCATTTGGCGAAAATCATTCGTAAATCAGAGTACCAATATATTCAAGAACAGACTTGACACATATATTGCGAATTAAAAAAAATCAATTAGATGTTAACAGGCGCTTATCAGTTTTTAAAACAGCTTGTCTGATAATAAATAAATAAAATGTTTCGTGTCTAGCAAAAAGACTATCATTTCGTTTACTTGCAGGCGGGAACTGAACGTGCCCCAATCGAATCTAATTGGAGGCAATTAACTCACGGGTTATTTAAAGTGGTGTGCTAAACACACGGTGTTTTGGAAATGTGAAGAGCGACATCGTATGTATTGGTGCCGTTCGGTAATTTAAGCAGGAATATTTCACATTTTTTTTATATAAAATACATTAATAAGTAATCACAGTTTTCCCATTATACGGTTGTATCGATTGTGTAAAGCTTAACTAAAGCATTTTAAACTAACACCTTTCTAATATAACAGAAGAAAGTACATGTCGGGAGCGTTCTTATGTAACATTAAAAAAATTAATTTTGTAACATAATAGATTAGAAAAAAAACACTATAATAATTGCAATCAGCAAAAAGTAAAAAAAACAAATATTACGTACCTACTCTTTTGTAACTAAATTGTCAGCGCAAGTTTTTGTTATTTTCCGCAGTAAACTCAATTAGAGCATATAATTAAGGAAGTCAAGCTAGATTATTATTAGTAAAATGTCAAATTGAATTCTGTGTTTTGCCTTTAATAAGCAAATAAAAAAAAGTGAACCCGGAAATGAATACAACAGCTTACCATCAAGCCGTGCTATATCCGGGAACTATTTGTAAGCCAATGAGAGAGAGGTAAACCCAGATTACATTCAGTCTATTAAGTGGGGTGAGCTTTATAAAAATCGACGAATATTGAACCAAAAGCCTTTAATAACATTACTTATTCATTCCATTCATTCATCCAAATAACGAAATTGCTTTAAGCTTAAAATCCCAAATAAAAGCAGTTAGCTGTCAAAACGAGATTAACACCGTTTGGAAAAATATTTTTGGTGCTTTATGGAAACCTCTGGAAAGTGCATACTGTAGCGAATTTCGAATACAAATACTGGCTGATTTTTTTCCAATATCAAATACGCGCGTAATTACTTCACTATGCCACAGGATTTTAATGCATTTAAATTTATATCGAAACATGAAGTATCTCAACAAAATGGGTTTGCATAATTAGATTGCGATGCGATGCAAGCGCATGTGTCGCTGCACTACCGGTCGGAAATTAACTAAATTCATTTGCGGTGCTGATGGCGATGTATAGGAATTGCGGCACCATAATGCATTTACATGCATAAATTACGCGACCGAGCTCACGTTCGAAAATATCGTAAACGAGATTTGTTTATTATTATGCGGCTACACGTTTGTGGGGAACTATCAGGTTGTTCTCGTCATGTCAAAATCATAATGTTTCGTCAGATTGACCACTGAGTTTTGATGACTCGATCGATTGTACGAAGTAGTTGCTAGTTTGCAATTGGCTGCATTCGTGTGGAGTCGGCGCAGCGGGCGATGCTTATTGGACATGTTATCGGTGTGAATACCACGGTGCGTCTGTCCCTAATTATCACAATAATTTCCTCTCATTTACCTTTCTCATCCTCCAATTCCTTTTTATTTACCCAACACCGATGTCTATGTTTGGGGTGGTACCCAAACGCTATTATTTCATACTAGCTTTTGCCCGCGGCTCCGCCCGCGTGAATAAGTTTTTCCGGGACAAAAGTCCCGCTTTATATTTTCCCGAGATAAAACGTAGCCTATATGTTAATCCAGAAAATGATCTACCCGTGTGCCAAATTTCATCGAAATCCGTTCAGTAGTTTTTGCGTGAAAGAGTAACAAACATCCTTGCATTGTTACAAACTTTCGCCTTTATAATATTAAGTAGGATTTAAAATGTGTAAGAGATTCCTTTTGTTTGATATGTTACAGGTTTTCATTGTTATTACGGGATTAATGTAGGTTTTTAATTGATGCCCGTGCCGATTACGGACCATTGTGCAAAAATTGCAGCAATAGACATATTTATTACGAACCTTTTCAACGTTGACTTGTATTATTCACATTGCTTTAAAGATAAATATTGAAATATATTTACAATTTACAAACACGATTCGATAATGCAATTCACCAGTAGTTGGTTAAGTTTAAATTGACAGTGCTTAGGTGTTGTGTACAAGATTTTCTTTAGTACAATGAAAGCTGGCCTTTGACATCTTACATGCTGTATAAAATGACTAAGTTATGATAGAAACATTGAAGAGGATAAAAATATCCTTCCCCTGAAATTATTATAGCCTAAAATAAGTATAGTGTTGTCCGGGGCGTGTTCCGTAATAAAATGCCTTTCCCATGTAAGTTGCAATTCCCAGAGCAACATGCGACCATCATCATAATATACTGGTACTTTATTTATTTTTTACGAAAACAGAGCGTCTAACCTACGACGCGATAGTCTTCCCGTATTTCTATATATCCTACTAATATTATAAAGGCGAAAGTTTGTAAGAATGTATGGATGTTTGGATGTTTGGATGTATGGATGTAAGGATGTTTGTTCCTCTTTCACGCAAAAACTACTGAACGGATTTCGATGAAATTTGGCACACGGGTAGATCATGTCCTGGATTAACACATAGGCTACTTTTTATCCCGGGAAAATATAAACCGGGACTTTTATCCCGGAAAAACTTTTTAATGCGGGCGGAGCCGCGGGCAAAAGCTAGTATTACATAATATTTAAAACGATCTGGTATAACTTTTCGAAATGAGTGAACTATGCTCTACCTTTATACTAAGAGAGCCGTGCTTGCTGCAGTAAAAACGCTTTAATAAAACGCGAATGCCTTAATCGAATATCGAGAATTGTTTAACTACTTTCGAGTACTCACCTCAAAACCAAGTAGACGTCGCGTCGTAACAACGAAAACATTCCACACGATTCCAAAATGAATAATGTAACCTTTAAGCGTAACAGTAACTTATTGCAAAGTAATTGCGAGTCGCGACGCTAATATATTGTCTGACCGGCCGTCGAGAGCCGTCATGATAAGATTAGATTGTTTAATTGCACTATTGTGAACGTGTGGTATCGATTAGCGACTCTTGAGAGGTTTAGTGCATTCAGTTTTGTTTACGTAACTTTAACTTGTGTGGAATATCAGTTACATTAGGGTGACGGGATACCGAACACTGCTAATCCCTCCGCCCTAACTCTTAATTTGTTAAAGGGCAATGACATTTCAAACTGTGATGTTATCTTAGCGTAGTACATAATCATTTCATACATGTTAACGTATGGGATAGAAGTCGTTTTGAGTAGTCTTTCTTTTTATTTGTATATTACAGTATACAAAGTTGATAACATTTACCTATTCTAGTTTAAGATAAGATAGTTTAAGAAGCGAAACAAGCCTTGCAAAGATATTAAAAATAGGTTTAAGACTTTAATTTTATTTATTTTATTTTTAATAAATAAAATAAAAAAATAAAATAAATAAAAATAAAACTATTGAATCGTATCTATAAATTCTTTCCATAATAGCTACAAACCTAGTGACAAGCTTTATTTCATTTATTTCTGTCCCGAGAAAGTATTTTCACGAGATGGTACAACTACTAGCCGCAAACCACACATGAATAATAAAAACGACCAAAGTACAACTCTAGGCGTTAAATCTAACTTCTACGTCTAACAGACCTGTGCGGGCTGCAGAGGCTAGATCCACGATGATAAATTTAACGCCAACGCCCCATCGCCTGAACTTCAATCCTTATCATAGGCTATTCAATAAATACGAAATATCTTTAAGGTACC
Source organism: Lapara coniferarum (assembly GCA_949316025.1). NCBI lineage: Eukaryota > Metazoa > Arthropoda > Insecta > Lepidoptera > Sphingidae > Lapara > Lapara coniferarum. The sequence goes on along the minus strand of OX438933.1, from coordinate 21,889,414 downwards.
GCGTGGGCGTTATAAAACGTGTGTTAAACTCATGTGCAAACGAGCTAAATTAGCACGAACGCTGCAGACACTAATTAATGGAGGCACAAATAGGTCTTCGGTTACAAGCGTGGGTGTTGAGAAAACACCATAAAAGCTATCGTCGCGTCGCGCCGCGGCGACAGTTTTCTGTAGTAATAATTAGGTATCGCTGTTAAGAACATAAGGGCTAAAATAAACTTTGGTGCTATGCGATAAGAACTTTTGTCGTATGGACGCGTGTCATGGACGTTTGACGTGGCATATTTACGCTATTGTGTTGTATACAGTTCGTTTGTGTAAGCGTTAAATGGTTAACTGCAAATATAATGTTCTGGATGATTGAGGATACAAAACATTCGATTTTCACGGACTGAATACACGATTAATGGATTCCATATAATCAACTTAAATTTAGTTTTATTTATTTAAATTAAGTATCGTGTCATTGCTGGTGCAGACGTTAATATAGGCCTGTGGAAAGTCCAAGAACTGCAGACGGTCGGGCCGAAGCGATAGACAAAACGGAACTAAGATAATTGTGTTTCCATCATCACTACAAGTCTACTGTTTATGTCACTCCCCCGCACATACTATATTTGTACTGAATTTATATCATGCTGTAGCAAACTTGTCACTTTCAAAATTTCCAAGTTCCAACTACCTCAAAGTATGTTTAGAGAAAGTATTTTAAGTCTTTATAGAAATATCTTAGAATACAAAATAATAATTATGAATCAATGCAACTCGGAACGGAACCATAATAAATATAACGTCAGATACATTACGACAAATTGCATTTCTGAGTCTCAAAATACGTCACATTATAATAAGCCACGAAGTAATAAGCAATAAAAAACAGTAATACTTGTTATACCGAACTATGATAAAATCATAATTAAATAATCTTGCGTGCACTATCTCCACTCTCCCAACATTACCAAACTGCAATACCGTCGAATGACAGCGAATGTCCCATGTAAACAAAATAATAAACAACACGATTCAAAGCTACTCAACGACACTAAACATAACATAACTAAACATACGACAAATCCAAAGAACTGATATGCCAACTTTAATAACTGCACAGTATAAATAGAAAATAACACGCAAAGGCGTACTCTTTGCCAGTGTTTCGTTCGTATCATATGGAATATACTCGCACTGATTTGCAGCACTGCACTAGATAATCCTGCCGTTAGTGCTACAAGCGGAGAAATTCTCTTTTTTTCTTCAATCGTATTTAGCTCATACCAGTTTTCAGGATAAATCTTATATGTATATATATAAAAGAAAGTCGTGTTAGTTACACTATTTATAACTCAAGAACGGCTAACCGATTTGGCTGATACCTGGAGACGGACATAGGATACTTTTTATCCTGTTCAACCACGTTCCCGTGTGACATGACATGAGATATCAACGATTAGGGAAAGATTGGTTTTAGGCCTAATCCTATTAGATTGTGTTGTCATCGGCACGCGGGCCGGAACTGCTAGGGGGGGTCGGGGGGGCGACGGGGAACGCGGCGAGGTCCTCGACGGCGAGGACGGAACTGCGGTCTTGTGGAGTGTTGGAGTTTCAAGAACTCGTTCTTACGGCGGATGGCCAGAGGGTTTTCGTCCTCTAGATCGGTTAATACGGAACGCGGCCGTCTCCATTTGGCGCGGTCGAATGGAGAGCAAATCAAGAACGCAATAATGTTCGAACAAAGCAAAAGATAAAGTACTCGAGCTCAGACGATAACTAAGTTGACGTCTGTCGGTTCACACAGATAAACAATGATAACGCAGATTACACACAAGAGTTATCTACGCGATGCATTTTTGACATAAAAACAGTTTGACAGGGCATTTAGTAGATAAAATTTAACACATAAGTTACCGTTTTTGGGTTAAGCAGAAATACATTAGAGAGAGAGAGGTCCATCGCCGTATCGGGCACAAATTATAATCTGGGGAAACACAGATATGTATTTCTAATCAAAAATCTCAATCAATTTATTGTTATCTGTCAGAATAAGCTACAATTGAACAATCTTAAATAAACACAATAAAAACGTCAAGGGATTAAATTTATTAAAATAGTCCAAAAATAAAAATGCCCAAAAATTTCCATTCGGTCGTTGAACTATGAATATAAAAAATAAGTAGGTAACAAGCCCAATAAGCATAGTGAATAATGGCCACGACCACCAAATCAAACATATTGAACTTTGTTAAAAATAATTATCGATCAAGCGCGAGTCGGTACCGCGCATTGCGTTCCGTTATACAGTACATTAGCTTTTGGCCGCGGCTCCAGCCGGGGGAAAAAAAATTCCGGGGTAAAAGTCCCACTTTCCATTTGGGATAAAAAGTAGCCTATAGCACTCGGGAGTAACGTAACTTCCTATTAGTGAAAGAATTTCCACAATCCAGTAGTTCCAGAGATTAGCTCCTACAAACTTTATCTGTTCATAATATTAATACTTATACAAATCATTCTATAATAATAAAAAGCTTACAAAATTTATCATTTACAATCCTCGTACGGATTTCTAAAACATATCAACAGATGGTGGCATACAAATGAATCATTATCGTCGTACGCGATACGGGACGTCATTGTTACTAAAACCGTTTCGTTTACCTCACATCGATAACCGCGATATAATCTTATCGCGCGCCAAATGTTAATTGGTAATCGATATAGGAACTACGTCTCGCGTCCCTACTTTGTCATGTTTTAAGGTAAAAAACCACAAACAGTAATCCTGGCAGGAAAGAGACTACAACTGACGCTAGAATACAATGCAATATAATTTTGAATTTCACTGATCTTCAAGTAGAGATTACTTTGCCCCTTCAAGGCCCGCTTATATATATAGATCTATGAGAAAACCCTATGTATATGGACACCGGTGTCCGTCGCGGGGCTTGACAGACTACCTCAACTCCAAAATTGGTAATCAGTGGGGCTAGTATGTGAAAAAATACACGATGCGTCTGCGCTTCGTTTTATTGTGATTGGTTGAGTGACTGACGTATCGGTATTTTGATGTTTGTGATTGATCGAGAGATCGACACGTCAGTCTCTCAACCAATCACAATAAAACGAAGCGGAGACGCATCGTGTATTTTTTCACATACTAGCCCCACTGATTACCAATTTTGGAGTTGAGGTAGTCTGTCAAGCCCCGCGACGGACACCGGTTTTTTTTTTCACATCCTAGCCCCCCAGTATAGATAATGTTTAAATTGTTTTCAGTGTTAAGTGATTTTAAAGGCGGTTTAATTCTTTGCTAAAAAGTTTTATTTGTTGCTTTTTTGTGTTGGTAGGAAATAGAGTAACTCAATGGCGTAGTTGTATTGCGCAACGGCACGCGGTACTACTATCGCGCTTAACTTTTGGATACAAGATTCCCAAAGAAATGGATAGGCAGGGGTGAGCTTATTTTTTGGCCTGGATCATACTCTCATACTCCTAGACTTTTGTCTGGAGGCACATGAAAACTTTGGCGTATGGTACACGCGATGAGCTGATTTAAAAAAATAATGCAGCTGAACTGAGAAGGCAACAGGAAGTTTGTTTCTTAGAATTACTAAAAGTTAATTAAACCACAGAATGCGCACTTGTATTAGGACAGAGACAAGTCAAGCAAGGTTTGTAAAATAGAGATATTTCATTGAAAGAATAATATCTTATTACGCTTTAATAAGATGCATACAAAACAATTTGCACCAAAGCAGTACACAATAAATTTATAAATTGTTTAACTTTTAGAAAGTTAATTTTGATGTTTTATATCTCTTTAACGGGATTCGCATTTAGTCACTAGGAGTTTTTCTTCAATAAACAGCAGTTTTGTCAAAAAGTTAAATAAAATACGAAATTGATAGATTTAAGACTTTAATTTCAAACTTATCGTAATTATTTTCATTTTATTGTTTCTTATGGAAGGTTAGAATGTAAAATACTAGAAAACAAGAGAAAACACAATTACATTTAGCAGTTTTTATTATAGAATCTTATTTGGTCTGATAAGTGCTTTCCCATAAAATTGCTTGAAACTATCGAGTTCCGGAGAGCTTCATGCGACAAAATCGATTGCTTTTAACCCAATCTACAAGCTCTTAACGGGAATACGTCGCATCACCAGCCACCCTGTATATTCAATATGCAATGGATCCAACAACACCATTGCAACAGTCTCGGGAAAACAAAATTCGGTCTAGATTTGTGCCCGATATGGATATAAGCTCTCCCCCTATCACATCATGGGACGGAATAACGGCGAAAAGTAGGTGCATTAATTGCGCCTCTGCCTATCTCTTCGAGGATAAAAGGCGTGAGTGTATGTGTGTGTGTCTGTGTTATTTCTATTTCTAAATATGATTACGAACGTAATATAACTATTAGTTTATATCGTAACACTACACACAAAACGCCGAATATAAAAAACTAAGTTTTCGTTCGCCACATTAATATCGATAAATGTTTCCTACTGTTCCATTCAAGAGGCAACAATAGTGTTGAACCTTGGTACAAATTGGGACGGGAAACAATACTTCGTCCGGTTCGACCGGCGCGTCCAAAAACATTCCACCATTTCAAATGCTGCAAATACATTAAATGTTCACAGGCTCGATTCGCATCCATATTTCGACACTGACACCAATTAATAAAGTGAAATTAATAAATATTTTATTCGTTAATCCTACTAATATTATAAAGGCGAAAGTTTGTAAGAATGTATGGATGTTTGGATGTAAGGATGTTTGTTCCTCTTTCACGCAAAAACTACTGAACGGATTTCGATGAAATTTGGCACACGGGTAGATCATGTCCTGGATTAACACATAGGCTACTTTTTATGCCGGGAAAATATAAAGCGGGACTTTTATCCCGGAAAAACTTTTTAAAGCGGGCGGAGCCGCGGGCAAAAGCTAGTAATGGAATACATGTTTGCAGTTGTCAGTGTGTTCAGAATCGAGATAAAGAAAATTTGAGTAATTCCGAAAATGCATTAATTACGCTTACTGGATTTAATAAATTGATTTCGTGGTTAATTTTTCAACCATCACTAAGGTTATCAATATTCTAGTCAAATTTAATGATGTCATAGCACTAATGGATCCTAAAACTAATACATCAACTGTACTCATCGAAGAGTAATATCTCCAACAATTAAATGGAGCTGTAGCCATAAAGCAAAAGACTTTGTAAAATAAATCCTAGTATCAAATCACATTCAGCAGAGGAAAGTCATATACCAAGAATGCGAGTAAAGCTTAGAACACACGTATAACGTAACATGAGTACAAGTCAACGCACGAAACAATCTCATGTCGCCAGACTGTACATACGGAGTTCGGGGGAGCGCGGAAATTGTGATGGAGATTAAATAATGAGACGAGCGTTCAACAGACGGCAATTTATTTACATGTCGCTTCACAATTTCCTTCATACGTTAGAAATGGTAATACGATATTCTTATACTTATCGTCTATTTTTGCTATGGTAAAATTATGACATAAAATATACAACATAGACCACACTAATAATTTTCTATTGCTTTTCAAACTCTATAAATCTAAACTTATAAACTACTTTAGGCCTTCTCAGTGCCCACCAACAAGGCATTGTGCTAACCGTTACGCAAATAAAAAAGTGCAATGTAGTAACGAAAAGTTAATATTTTGTCAGATTCTTGTGTAATAGCTGTAATACATAAAGGACGAGTTAAATTCCGGTAGGAATTCTTAGGTCCACTCGCCAGACCGCCGCGCCGCTCTGCAGGCCACACAATAACTTATAAGTTGCATTTGAGAACTTCTTCCGCATTATGTGTAGGGTGTTCGCACAATGGTTATTTATTTGCATCCAAGGCATGTATTTTATTGAGAACACTCATTGTACTATCCTAACTTACTGCTTGTAATAAAACGGAATATGTTAGCTTCTTGAATGGATCGTTTGATTTTGTTGCATGGACTGATTTTATACGGCAGTGGATAAGGCAGGACTTATTTCGATTCGGATTTCGCTACATTCGCTGTTAAATTTAATGTCATTTAAGTCAACATTAATAGAGAGTTTTGGATTATAATTTACGTTGTTAGTGTTAACATCACTTTATAGGAACGGTTATTGAAAATAAGCCCTAAACCGTTATTGAAGACGAAAAATTATAAATTAAACTCAACTCGATTCATGACTCTTCAGGTTACGTATACCGTCAGAATTAACATTATTGACAAGTCAACAGTATATTTTTATGTCGCCGGGTTTGTATTAGAACCACGTAATTCTACGTGAATACAATTCGTAGCTTGTTTTGAGTTCCCCATAGCGAATAGAAAGGCAATCACTACATAGTATAAAACAAATTCGCTTCCCGCTGTCTGTCCCTATGTATGCTGAGATCTTTAAAACTGCGCAACAGATTTTGATGCGGTTTTTTTTAATAAATAGAGTGATTCAAGAGGAAGGTTTATATGTATAATTTATCCCGGGGAAATATAAAGCTGGACTATTATCCCGGAAAAACTCATTCACGCGTGCGAAGCCGCGAGCAGAAGTCTAGTTTATAATAAAATAGAATATAAACTTTACACAAAATGTATTTATTAACTGTGTTTTAAAGTTTGTCAAACATTACAAGACGTATTATTTTACACCAAAAAAATCTCAACTAAACACAGACATCCTTCCTTTACACACATCATTTTAATTAAACCTTGATTTAATCGCCGGAATTAATCTTTCAAAGATAAAATTCATTAACGAGTAGAAACTAAATTGACCGACGATTACATAAATCACTGTAATGTGTTAACTCCGATTTTTTTGTGATTTAACCTCGTACGAAATATACAGAAATGCGACAATAATTCACCATTAAAATACTATAACTACAAGTTTATCTTTCATGGTTATGTTAAATTGTACAAAATGTAGCAATTAGTTGCTTAATTGTGTGAATCACCAATGGTTCTGGGGAGTCATGAGTATCTAAGGATGAAAGAGGATGGAGGAAAGGATGAGGTATAGCTTTATGTCCATGGTCGGCACGCTCTGACAGACAACAAATTAATGGAAATATTAATATTATATGCACGTTCGGCACCATCATCACTTTTATATAACACTCCATCAAGTCACGAGCCTTTACTGAGCCTCCTTTTAAAATTCAAACAATTTAACTGAACGATAAAAATAATAACAACGTATCTTTAATAACATCAATGCAGAAAATGAATACATCTTTCGTTAGAACAAATAAAGTTAGCTACTGCGCAACATAAACGCTTGACTAGATGCATCTTGAAAGCTTTTCATTTCTAATAATAAAATTGTCAGAAATATTGTTCATTTTTATACTGCTAATGATTGCAATTAATTTGAACTCATTTCCGTTTCTGGGAAAATGTACAATAATAAAGCAATACCTACACTATTTCCGATAGTGGAAATAATGCAGTAGATGATTGTACTTCCACATTGTAGTCTCTACAATCTTACGAAATAAATTAAACTACTCCAGTATTATGATATGCTTCGGTAGGACACCTGCTAATGGCATTTTAGGCTCCCTACATCAATTTACCAGGTATACTATAACATTTATGGAATGCATAATCCGGTAAATTTTTACCTGATTTAGTATCTTACCCATAGATATGTAAAAAACCTCAATGATCTTACCGTAAAAATCCTATATTAATAATATAAACGCGAAACTTTGTAAGTATGGATGTGTGGATGTTTGTTCCTCTTTCACGCAAAAGCTACTGAACGGATTTCGATGAAATTTGGCACACGGGTACATCATGTCTTGGATCAACACATAGGCCACTTTTCATCCCGGGAAAATATAAAGCGGGATTTTTATCCCGGAAAAACTTTTTAACGCGGGCGGAGCTGCAGGCAAAAGCTATATTTTTATGGGTACCTACTCTGATTTTATATAACATTATCTACAATTACTCGACTTACATTTAAATTGATTAACACAATAACTGTTAGTACTCAATTGCTAAATTGCTTGTTCATATTTGGCAGGGACAAATCGTATGATCCCGCAGGCATTTAGGTCTTGAATGAACTTGGGAAAGACAGTATTTAGCGAATATCGAAAGATATAGTCAGAGACGGTATACTAGATTGGAGTAACGTTATTCAATAATAACAAGAAATACGTCAGCTTTCCATTTTATGTGAGATATTTTTTAAATATTATTTTACAGTAAATGTTTTGATATAGAGTAAATTGAATGGAAACAGAATCGATATTAGTAGCACGGATTAGAAACTAGGTGCCTATTCAACACCTGCGTGAAAAAACCTTTTTAAGAAAAAATCCAAAACTGGTTATCAGTATGTAGGAAATTTTTAAGGATTTTTCAGTTTTTTGAAGACTGTTTAATTTTTTGTTACATAGTTTTTGTTTTCGCTTTTTTATGTTAGTAAAAAAAATAAAGTATGTACATGAAATACATTGCCAGTGCCCATAAAACTTGAGGGTTGCCTTTGATTTTCATATGATCCCATCATCAGTTACCGTCTTATACCTTCCATCAACTTAGCAACATGAGATGATAATTACCAGGCACATATGAATTCCGTCAGAAAGTATATGAAAAACAATGTATGTGCCTATAAGATTTAAGGGTTGCTCTCTATTTCTCTGAGATCTCATCATCAGATTCTGACTTGGTGACAATGAGATCACCTCCGAAGTATTATAGGCTTTCGAATAAAAAAAGAATTTTAGAGATCGGTCTCAGTTGGCAACGAGATCGGTGAACGTAGATAAAGAAAAATACATACAGTCGAATATAGAACCTCCTTTCTTTTTTGGAAGTCGGTTTTAAATTAATAAAATTAAATTGTGGATGGCTTCAAAGTAAATTTATAAAACTGTAATATGTACTTCGTTTCTAACAATACCAGTTTCCAACTTTCAACTGACGAAGTATGAATCATTGTGTGTTTACTGGTTTATTTTCCATAGAAAACTTTGTGCATACACGGCCGCGTGTTGTCCAGACGTAAATTTATAAACAACAACTAACAAAGTCGATGCGCGTGAAAACTGTTGTATATTTTTTGCATCCTACCACCACGCACCGACCAGCCCATACATATTGATAATTATGGTCTAACCTTACGCCCTAGTAGTGAACTAAGTTCACCAGTATGGCGAAACTTTCGACATGGCGCTGCTGTCGCATCGCCAGGTTTCGTTCCGGAATCAGGCGCTTTCCGCTTATCCGCTCGTGGAACTCGATAACATAACTGTATACCTATAGGAAACGCAGTAGAACCGTATTTCTATAGACTAGTTTGTTATTCCAATCTAACCACGTTAAGTTAAATGATTATTCCATGGTTAGGTGATCCGTAGGCCGTAAAACAGCTCACATTCCGAGTTCGGTGTCCAGATATGTCCAGATATAATTTACAATTCCAAAAAAAATCTTGTCATATCATAGGCATATACATGAGTTATCAGTTAGTAGTCAACCAACTGAAATTATTATAATGTACTCTGGATGTCGAGACGTACTAACCATATATGAAAGTAAAGGGAAGTTGGGGCGGAAAGAATATATGTATACCAACAGTTTTGCCACTGGTCAAAAACGCTAAAGCTGTTACTTCAAGTCAATTGTTTGTGACACAGTCTATAAACTTATGTCAAATCGTATCGTAGACAAATCGGCCAATGCGTCACTCCACAACAAAAGTGTATGTCCGAGTTCAGTGTACATAACATGATATCCATCATAATGAACATTTTTGCATATCATTAATATTGCATTTGACATACATAATTATATTATCACATCCTAATACTCGGTATAGGAATTAAGACGCCACCAAGACAAATACCTACCAACGGTATAGAGCTATGCAACATCATACGTCATTTGAATTTAATACAATCAAAATTAATACAACCGTAACATAGTTGTTTCGGAAACAGTTAGATTCGCAATTAAGCGATTAATTTAAGCGTTTCGTACAATAGGGTAGTTTACTTATTGATTTTGTACATTATTTTATACGTAACAAACAATAATACAAAAAACAAATCCTTCTGTGAAATCAGCATCAAAATTGGTGAAAAATTAAGCAGTTACTCTAATTTGAAATATTTGTTGTGAGCAAAAGCGGGAGCGTGGTGGGGATATCGCGCGATCTGTTTCACACGCACGCAGCGTTATGGCCGGTGAAACACGATGACGTCACAGTCTGATATTACTGTTATTTGACAATGACTCCTTCCACCGAATTTCAAAGCTTTATAGCTTACTTACTATTGCGGCAATGAAAAAAAAATCTCCCTTACATTTTGGATTTTACTGAACATCACCGCGTATAAACACATATAAATTATTTTTATCGTTGCTAATCCCCATATAAGCATACTAATATAACTATTAAGTACTAAAAATTCTACCAGGCTGCATTGATAGGTGTTATTCCCTATAAATAAAAAAAAATGTTATTAATATTTTTATAGTGCGTAGCCACTGTGTACGTACTATACCGGGTGGAAGGGAAACGCTCTCTATACCGGAACGGTAAGAGAGAAGAACCATAACATTAACGAAAAACTATATTCATTTGCAAAGCTAAGCGATAATACTTACGATTTTAGTATTTCCGTAATTCATGCGCGCGCAATGTAAAGCGTACAAAAAACTGGACGGCCGCCGCGCTGTGCCGGCACCGGCCCGCGGTCGTTAACCCGTCAGCTGATGTACGTGTTTCATTACGATTTTTTTGAAATATTGACCTTTTTTACTATGTTTTTTAGAATAATAGTTTGATTTATCTATCCATACGTGAACCTGTACAGAAATTTGAGAAAATCCTACTAAAATTGTAACAATGCGATCGCGATTTTTTTAGTGCCATCACGTCAGGAATCACCAATACTATCACCTGTATTCGTTTCCGAGAGCGTTTCCCTTCCACCCGGTATACTTTCACCGAGAATAAATTTTATGAAGAAAAATCGACGCCATGCACGTAACTACTTATGAAATCACTCAATGAAGCTTAAAATATTCAATCGAATGGGTAATACAATGAAACACATATACAATTCTGCGGAAACTAAAGTTGTTTCCATAAGAAATAATAGTCTCGCCTGCGGACGGGCACACCACAAGCCCAGAAGTCATATTTACGTGAACCGTAAAACATCGAATGAATTTTGTCGCACTTTACAATGATTACACTGAATGTACTACGGAGCATTTTTGCAGCGAATTTACCTTTCGACATCGGAAGTGCCGTTCCAACACCTCTGGAAATCGAAACGGAAAATAATTTTACGAAACAGTCTAGCAAATAACTTCCCGCCGCACTATAAGTACGTTTGGGTAATTGTAGAAAAAAATGTTAACACAAAAGTGATTTGTTGAGACGAATGGACACAAAACACTTTATTTCAAAACTTTTTTGCGTTAAGACACACAATGTGTTCTTTTTAAAAGTATTAACGAATTAAACGATTTTTTTTATATGGCCATCTTCGGGGCATTAGGGACGGCTGCGGGCTTCCTCCGACTCACGTCTAAGTTGTCGTCCGCAACCGCCCCTGCGCATACCGCTGTTGCGGTCCTTCTCCTGTTGGGCTCAGAAGCCCCCGCAACGAATTAAACGCTACAGATTGCTTTTACAATTTCGAAAGAAGTTAATTTCCTTTTTTTTCTTACATAATATAATAGGAACAATTGTTAAGTGAAACACATTTTACTTATATAGACACGTTAAACTTGTATAACTAGCATAACTTATAAACATTTATAACTCAAGAGCGGCAAAAAAACATCTCATACATTTTATATTCGACGCCATCTCAGTCACATGGCAGAAACAAAATACGGCAAAAAAATAACATGGCATTGTATACGGTAATTTTTTTTAATATAGTCTTTTTTTTTTCTTATTTAATAAGACGAAAATGTGAGATGTGCAAGCAAGTTTTAGAAAAGGTATGAGTTGCACAAATCAAGACTTTTCCATAAGGTGCACAGCGAAAAAAATTTTTTCTACTCCAAAAATGTCTGTTGTGCCTTCGTAGACTTGGAAAAGGCTTATTATAGGGTGCCGAGGAATAAATAACAGTAACATATGGGACTGAGGGCGGCCTGATGACGCACCTACTTATAAATACTTCTATTCAAGCCGAACTATGTTCGATTACTATCAGAGGCCGTTACCTGTTGCCCGCGGCTACAATCTGTATTGTATACCTGCTATAAACGAGGCATCGGGGCATGTTATATTAATATATTCGCCGTCAAATACAGTATTAATGGAGCGCCAAAATATGCCTGAATAATATCACGTATAATTCAATTAAATGTTACATTAACGTGTAATGTAAATTCAGTAATTACAAATATCTCATCACGGGACGGACATAAGGTCGGGGAAAAGTTGACTAGTTGCGTGTCTGAAGGCTAACATTCGAGGGTAAAGACTTGAAATTACGCGTGAATATATGAGATAGCTTTTACCCAATCCAACATTTATCGCCTCATTCATCTAGCGGCTGGAATTTGCCCGTGGAAGCTGGTAGATCCCATGTTCGTTGTCAGATACATACAGGAAATGAACATTTTATTGAGTTCGTTACGACAAACACACATTCACCAGAAGCTTCTCTATCTGCAGGCGGAAATAAATGTTCCGATGTTTAGCCTTTAAAAAAATGTTTTTATAATTCTTCGTAAAATTTACCTGTAAAAAAATATGATAGACTTATCCTACTAATATTATAAAGGCGAAAGTTTGTAAGAATGTATGGATGTTTGTTCCTCTTTCACGCAAAAACTACTGAACGGATTTCGATGAAATTTGGCACACGGATAGATCATGTCTTGGATTAACACATAGGCTACTTTTTATCCCGGGAAAATATAAAGCGGGACTTTTATCCCGGAAAAACTTATTAACGTGGGCGGAGCCGCGGGCAAAAGCTAGTATTATAATATTTTGTATTAATACGTCGTATCGTACTTATTATTATTTCGTGTATTTATTCCATCATAATCTAGTAGGTACGTCTTATTAAAATAATTATAGTCTTTACTAGCTAAAAACACAACACGCATTTATTTAAAAAAAAAAAATTTTTTTTTTCTTTTTTTTCACATTTCTTAATTCAAATTTATTACAAATTATTTTCTATGTTTAGTTGGGTTTTCTATACTTTATTATAATAGTTGTTATTCAAGCCAATCACGGATCCGTAGAAAAAGTGATCCTTTATCAGGTAACGGCTCTCCCGAGACTCTAGAGCCTAACATTATGATGATTGTGTAGGTATTAGTTATATAATTAATTTGTCGTACTTGCAATAAAAGTAGGAAGTACAATATAGATATTATATCGCTTGGTTTTTAAAAAGTTCGGAGTTCGGCATCGTATCCGTATCAATTTGTACATACATTTAGCATGTATTTTGTTACTTAATTAACTTATCGAATTTCAAAGAGCCTATACTTTATAAAGTTGTAAGAAAAAATCCATCAAATTAATGTTATCTTCAAACTTATTGTAAAGCCTTAAGATGTCTGACGTTATAAAGATGGAGCTTTAGAAGCTTTTTTTCAACGGTTTTATTGTGTAGATTAGATACCAAAAAAATATACATAGAAGCCGCGAGAACCGGGATGGCAGAACTGTAAAAAATAAGATAAAATACTATAAGATATTTTTTTGGAAAATATTGTCCTATTTTCATGTCTTGAAGGGGTGATAAAAGGCGCAACTAGGGCACCCATTTTTCGGCTGTGTTTTGTCCCTTGATGTGATAGGGGAGCGAGTCTATCGCCGTATCGAGCACAAATATTCCGAGATGACATTGAAATTATTTTTCTATGATAGTAAAAAATGATATTTACGGTAAATATTTGATACAATTAATATACTTGAGTCACCACCCGCATAGCGTCTCAGGGCGAATAAAACTTAACATTTTAATTAACCTAATTTGTGTGTACACCACAGAATACCGAATAGTGGTAATACGTACCAGTAAACAACGGTTTACCATAATTGATGAACAGTCTTTGTAACGTTAATATAGTAACATGCAGTAAAGCGCGGGCGGGAGCTAATTCAATAATAAAAATACATTTCACTCGTTTCCGCCAGCAAACCGTCCAGTTTGCACCTCTAAAGAAAAGTTGTTTGTTCATCTATTTAGTGTCAGTGGCAAACGTAACTCTCACCTATCGTATTGACGCTGCATGACATGTAAGCAAGTGTCATATTAGTTATTATATTGTTAGGATTCATTTATTTGTAACGGTATTTGTAACGTACTGACCAGTTACTAAAACCAGTCTAAATGTCAAATGAATCGTGGAAGTGGTAGTTGGGTGTATAAAAAGGGTGCCATATCGATGCTCACTGTCATTCGCTCTCATTCGCGCTCAGTCTCGCAATCGATCTCAGTGGCAGTTGAGTAAGTTGATCATTGACTTTCATACTGGTCGGTTAGTTGCAGATATCTTTGAAAAGTATTTCTGTTAAATGTCTTTATGTAAAACCATTGATAAATGCTTATGTAAAACCAGTGATAAATGTTTATGTAAAAACTGTGATAAATCGTTTTTATTTAAATCCAAATCGCTTCAGTTTCTAACAATATTGTAAATCTTAAACATTTCATTAAAATGCCATAGAAACAATTTGAGGGATAACTGTCCGTGCTTGAAATGGGAAGGTTACTTATCAGTTTCAATAATCAAAAGGATATTTATACAGGTGTCCGAGAATGTGACAGTAAAAAGGTACCAGGAGAAACATATAGCCACGACGACACAAATAATAAATTAAAGCCCTGCCTATCATAGTTCGCGACATTTAGTAATTTTAGAGAACATTCAACAATCTCTACCCTGACCGATATTTTAGGATATATGTGGTGTGTAACCACAATAGTGGTTTCAATAGTTGGTAATTATAATTACTGTATCACAATCACAGATTCCCAAGCTAATAAATTACAGATAAAAATAAATCTCTACAAGTTGACTTTTCAAGAAAAATAGTGAAGTTCCTAAAATAGTTAGTCAATTTTTCGTAATTTATTACTTAACTTTGAAGCCTTATACTGAAAAAAAAATGCACTTCAGTGTAGTCTGGCAAGTTTAATAAAAATTTAGCGCATTTTGTCGAGATTCTGAAATGCTGCAATACCTACCTATTTTAGTTCTAACGTCAGTTAAATAAATTTCTCGACCACTTGAGTCGTTTCGTTGTTTTCCCTCTCGATTTGGGCCAAATTTCTCTTGAATTCTTGAACAGAAACCCTAATACCATCCGTGTTGTTAAAATGTAGATGTATGTGTGGCATTACAAAGCTGGAAGAGTTCCGAACGTGTATATGCGCTGAAGTATCGGAGTACGAAATATTGCAAGCTAGCCAGAGAACATAATATGGTGTATGAACATGTCAAAACAAGAGCACCTGATTACGTTGCCAACCAGATATAGGACATGTCCATTGCCGGAAAAATACAAAGAAGGAGACCAAAAACTAAATGGAGAAATGTGTTGCACCGTTACATGATAGATAAAGATAAAGATAAATTTATTTCCAAAAATTACAATTCTTACAAGCGTTAACAACGATGTTCACACTAGGCTATGCCTGTATCGTGAACATCAAAAACATAGTTTAAAAGGACAAACCATATACCGTCTAAATTGTAATAGTAATACATACATGTGAATTTGAATAAAATGTAAAAGGAAAACAACAATAAAATTATAACACAAATGAGTATAATACAGAACTATAAAACTAAAAAGAAACTAACACAGTTGAAAAATGTATAGTCAACGACCCTAGGAGTGAGTGTGTATGCATGCGTGTGTAAGTGTGGGTGTGTATGTGAGTGTAAGTGTGTGTGTGTGTTGTGTGTGTGTGTGTGTGTTGTGTGTGTGTGTGTGTGTGTGTGTGTGTGTGTGTGTGTGTGTGTGTGTGTGTGTGTGTGTGTGTGTGTGTGTGTGTGTGTGTGTGTGTTGTGTGTGTTGTGTGCGTGCGTGCGTGTGTGTGTGTGTGTGTGTGTGTGTGTGTGTGTGTGCTTATGTAAAAATGTAATAGTCGCAATAATTATAATTTAAACATCAATTTTTAAAAGTCTCTCAGTATCCTCATGATTTAAATCAAAAGCATGCCCTTGACTGTATTTTTAGCTTCTCGTATAGTTTTTGTCTTAATGCAGCATTTCTTTTGAATTCTATTGTATACGTATGGAGATAGAAAAAGAGAAAAACGCCTGGCAAAAGTGGTTTTGAGTTTTGGTATATGAGCCTTAAATTGTCTGCGTTTCAGCAGTTCCTTATAGTTGGGTTGATTTAAAATAGACTTGTGAGCTGTGAGAGCTATTTTCAGTATGTACAGCTGCCTGACACTAAGAACCTGTGCATCTGAATATAGTTGAGAGGTTGGGAACCGATACGGCTTTTTCAACATTACCTTCAGCAGTGACCGCTGGGCTCTTTCTAATGTAATTATTGTCGACATGGAAGCCCCTCCCCATGCTTGTATACAGTAAATTAAAACTGATTCACAGAGTGAAGTGTAAATAGTTTTCAAGAGAGTTTGATCTGCAACTTCTCTCAATTGTCTGAAGACATTGATAAGTTTTCTTGTTCGCATTGACATGCTACTGATTTGCTCCTTAAACGTAAGCTTTTCGTCAACTAAGACTCCAAGATATTTTACGGCCTGCACTCTACGTACACCTGCACAGCTACAATTTGATCTGGAGGAGTCTAAGCAATTGGTACATGTGTGCACAGTGATGGCAGAGTGGATACCATAATCCGAGGCTGATGTTTTGTGGAAATATATGTACCCCGTTTTGTCGGTATTCAATGTCAGAAGATTATGATTCAGCCAGTTTGCCACTACTGCCATACCTGCAGTAGCTGTTTCATAACATTGTCTCCCGTTCTTGTCGTGAAACAATATCGCTGTATCATCAGCGTAGCATATGATTTCAGCATTATTAAGTTTAAGCGATGCAATATCATTAAGGTAGATAAGAAATAACGTTGGACCAAGTACACTACCTTGAGGGACCCCAAAAGATATGTCAGTAGTGTCACTGGTCCATTCACCAATCCTGACGCACTGCTTTCTTCCTGTCAAGTAGCTCCTGAACCAATCTAAAGGAACACCTCTTATACCAATATTCTCGAGTTTTTTCAAAAGTATTTTAATAGATACGGTGTCAAAAGCTTTTGCCAGGTCTAGAAAGACTCCAATACACGAATCTCCACGGTCAAGGATGCTTCCGACTGTATTTGTTAGTAAAACTACGGCATCTTCTGTTGATTTGTTGCGCCGAAAACCGAATTGGGAACTATTGATAGAATGAAATGTTTCCAATAACGACGTCATATAATAATAATACCAGCCCTGTATTATATACTGCTCACTGCTGAGCACGGGCCTCCTCTACTACTGAGAGGGGTTAGGCCTTAGTCAACCGCGCTGGCCTAGTGCGGGTTGGCAGACTTCACACACCCTCGAAATTCTTATGGAGAATTCTCAGGTATGTAGGTTTTCTCACGATGTTTTCCTTCACCGTTAAAGTGAACGATACTTGATAAACAATACACACGTAACTTTGAAAAGTCAGAGGTGAGTGCCTTGGATTTGAACCTCCGGACATTGTCTCGGCAGACCGTTTCATTCCCAACTAGGTCGACGTCATAGATAAGGTGAAATTTAAGAAGATTGTGAAGAAGTCTCACCGCACCACCATATGGGATGAACAGTAAGAAAGAGAGATAATACTAAAATTAATATTACAATTTTTGCTGAAGTAGAACACGGCTTTACCGCCACGGCACAACCGCTACCGCTACGGCACAACCGCCAGCGCCTTCTAACTTTTAAGCCTTTATAAGCAAAAAATTAAATTCATAGGCGGATAGGCATATGCGTAATTAGTTTCACACACTTTTCGCCGTGCGTATTCCGTCCCATGATGCGATAGGGGGCGAGCCTATCGCAATATCGGGCACAAATTCCAGACTCCGGACTTATTTTGAATAGAAAACCCCAATATCACTTTGCTCGACCAGGGGATGGCACCCGAGACTTCAGCACTGCAGTCCTACAATACAACTACGCCACCAAGGCAGTCAAAAAAATCAATACGGGGACAATTATGACACATACGTTCAGACAAAGCTACTCTAATTTCATCTGTTTTGATATTACCGAATATTTGCATACACTATTGCAGACAGCGCACTTCATACAATTAGCGACAAGTGCAAATGGCATTTACCAACAGTTTCGCGCGCGTCCATATCAATCATTCGTTCCCAATTCGTGAAAACGCATTTATCAGATACGCCATTGTGAATAGATTGCCAGATTGCAATCCAAGCGCCGGACTCTTAATTATGTTGCTGATTGGACGCGGTTTTATCTATTTAGACTAAATGTGAGTGCCACTTCTTAGCTTTAAAATCAAAGTACATAGATAATGTAATAAAATTGCATCTTTCAAAAATAAAAAAAATATATTAGAAAACAAAACAAAAAACCCGACTGCGTCAATATCTGACATATTTAGAAGTCTGTCAAGGCCCGCGACGGACACCGGTATACATATATATAGGGTTTTCCATCCTTACTAATATTAAATATTATAAATGCGAAAGTAACTGTCTGTCTGTCTGTCTGTTGCGCTTAAACGCCAAAACTACTGAACTGATTTAAATGAAATTTGGTACACAGATAGTCTAGAGCCTGAGAAAGGACATAGGCTACTTTTTATCCCGGAAAAATATAAACCGGGACTTTTATCCCGGATTTTCATTTTGCGCGAGTGGAGCTATCACGGCCAAACCACTGAACTGATTTCGATGAAATTTGGCAGGGAGATATTTTAAGACTCTAGGAAAGACCTAGACTACTTTTTATCCCGGGAAAATATAAGTGGAACGTTTATCCCGGAAAAACTTTCTAAGGCGTGCGGAGCCGCGGGCAAAAGCTAGTACATCTATATATATAAGCGGTGCTTGACGGGTTAAATTCATTGAAGAACTGAAAAGATGGAAACAAGATTTTAATTTGAATATTTTATTTTGGTTTTGAGTAATCTTAGTTGACAGTGTTCACAAACGCTGTCAACTAAGTAAAAAACCTTTATTTTGATACCACACTCGATGTATTTTGAAAACATGAGTTTTTTTTATATTACTTTTTGTCGTCAAAAATCCTCAATTTAGTTTTTTTTTTAATTTTGATGTACCCAGTGTCACTCTAACGGCTAAGACGAAGCCATCGATACCACTCACATAAAAATACGACAAGCCATTTAGGCTCTAGGGCGTGCCAAAAAAATATACATACATCCATACACTTGAAAAATATACCCCTCCTTCTTTCGCAGTCGGGTAAAAACCCATGACATTAAATAGTAAGAAAGAAAAGTGTACGCCGCATTGCACTGAAATATTTAATATCCCACTGACGGCACGCACACGCGAACATTTAGTAATATAAATTGTAGGCGAACTAACTACCTTAATCGATGGGTAAACGACTAGTTTCAAGCAGTTTGGAATAACTAGCGACTCAGACCCAATGCATACATATTTAGATAACCTGAAATTTTAAGTGCATGAACTTTCAAAGTAGAATACTTTAGTAGATCACGTACATTTGTTGTGACTTGTGAGGGCCATGAATTAAATGTTCAGTTCATATGTCATTCAAAGTTCGTGTCAGTACTCCTTACAAACAATCGTGGCTAATGTTGCCTTAGTGTAAAATTTATACCATGAAAAATTAAAGAAATTTCAAATATAAGTTTGTGTCGAATAAGGTCGTTCCTACTTAGTAAAACCGTTTCGGTACTCAGTGCACATGCAGAGATTCCCAAATGTTACTCTTTGTACCGCGTCCTTTAATAATTGTAATTAAATTGCCTGCATTAACCAACTCGGTGCCCTAGACCAATAGCACACACAAACCAGGGCTGGCAGCCGGACTATACAAATACATTTGCTACTTTTCAATTCAAATAAGGCTCTAATCCAAAGGATTCAGGTCAGCCGATGTCGCTGCCTGTATAATTTTCCTTGCAAAGCTGTGTCCGGTGGTAAACGACAGGTGCAATGCAAGGTGGGGGCAATTGAAGCGTATATTTCGCATAGAAGTTCTAATAGTTTGAAAATCGACTTTAATATCGTTTCATATACTTTGTATTTTTAATCCTACTAATATTATAAACGCGAAAGTTTGTATGGATGTATGGATTTTTGTTACTTCACTACGTGACATTACCACTTTTTTCACAACAATATTTCATATCTGATAAAGTGCCTCATTTTCCAAACATTTTGGGTACTGATTACAGAAACAAATAAAGTTTCATTTCAATCATGATTTTCATGAAAAAGTCAAGTGCCATGATCATGATGTAAATCAATCATGATGTATTTTTGAAATAGTTTCATTTCAAAATGATTTAAATCAGTGAACTCTGAGAACTGCAACACAATATTCTGATAAAAGCTAATTTTGATGCCGCTATGGAGCAAATAAAAACCTGTGTGGTATTTCGCCATGTATAAATATGATCTATTGTAGCTAGCATCAAGTGTGAAGGTGAAAAATAATAGTTAAAAAAACTGTAAAAACATCCTATATAGAAAATCCAACTAAAAACAGACAATAAATTTTAATACAAATGTTTGTTTGTAAAATGTAATTTATTGTGAAAAAAAAGCGTGGGGGTGATTTTAAATATAATCAAAATGGTAATCCTTCTACTCATATTATGTCAACAAAATATTTATATTATTGACACCATGCACCCACCCGCCCTGTGGATTGGGGGCGTTTGGAGAATTCCACCACGGTATCCCCTGCCTGTCGTAAAAGGCGACTAATGGGGTCTCCGGGGGTCACGGGTGGGCGGAAGGGGCCGTGTACCCATTAGTCTAGCCAACTTTTGTGACCCCCGTGATGGACGGCAGCGTGGCGGTTAGGCCTCACGCTGTCTTTGACGCCGGGGGCGTCCTTCGGTGTACGGGGGCTTCTGAACCCCCGCAACAACAGGAGACCGACCGCAACAACGGTACGCGCAGGGGCGGTTGCGGACGACAACTTAGACGTGAGTCGGAGGAAGCCCGCAGCCGTCCCTAATGCGCCGAAGATGGCCACCGCGGAGTTTTGGGTGGTATGCCGTGCGGTGTACATAGGTTAGGGACTCGGCCCGGCGGTCGCCCGACGTTTTCCATCTCTCCGGGCGGCTCAACGTCGGGTCGTAAGGCACGGTGAACCCAACATAACCGCACAGCCGTTCCCCTTGAACACTGGGCGGTAGTAATGTCACTTTCTCCGCGTAAACAAAAAAAAATGTACCCACGCTTTTATTTTTACAATAAGATACATTTTACAAACAAACAACTTCATTAAAATTTGCTTTCTATTTTTAGTTGGATTTTCTATAAAGCGTGTTTTTAGTTTAAAATATTGAATTGTCATCGGTCTTAAATAAGTACGCCAAATTTCGAATTAATCCGACGTTTTGAAGGGGGTCAAAATCATACTAAAGTTTCCGTTACATACATACTAGTCCGGTCAATTTAGACATTCGAAGTTACATAAAGTCCCAACAAGCTGAATTTCTGTGAAATTGTTCAAAACATAATTATAAACAATGTCTAAAAGTTCCCCATCATTCCCCTGTAAGGAAAAAAAATTATTCAAGGTCAAAGGTAAAAAAAATGAGTTTTTCGCGATTTTCAGCAAAACGGTAAGTTTTATGATAAAAGTACCTCAGACAAAAATTGTAGATCATAAAATTATCTATAAAAAATGTATCAATACTTTTTTCTTACGAGCCACCGTTTCTGAGATATAACGATTCAAAAAGTTATAAAAGTTGTTATCGTCATAATATGCACACGTTTCCACGCCACCTATGAGGTAGTGTACTTAGCGCGTTTTTTAACGTGGTTTCCCCAGTAGGCCTACTCCACGGGTCAGTTGTGATCCTGTTTAATGTAAAACTATTGCATAATAACGGAAATTTTCAAAGATTGGGAAAGATAAAAGCGATGTATTGATTATTGAAACAGCAATAGAGCAATTCAATTTGACAAATACAACTATTGTTGTTGGTGAAGATGTTGACTTACTTGTATTACTCACTGCTCGAACGCCAACTGAAAAAACTATTTTTTTCTTAAAACCAGGAAAAGCTCAGCGTCAATCAAATATATATTCATCAAAAAGTTTATTTACTTTTGTAAAGTGTCAAGATCATGTACTATTTTTACACGCAATAACTGGCTGTGATACGACATCTGCATTTTACAGGAGGGGTAAAACAGCAGTTTTCAAAATGTTTGAAAAACAAGATTTAATTCAATGTGCTGAAGTTTTTAAAAAGAGTAATTCAACTCAACAAGAAGTTATTACGAACGGCATCCGCTTTCTTCTTTCTATGTACGGAGCTCCTAAAAAAACTACCTGTTTAGATAAGCATCGATATGCATATTTCGTTAAAAATACTAAAAATAAAAAACAAGTTCAATTAGCTTGTCTTCCTCCAACCTAAGTTGCTGCTCACCAACATATTTTTCGGGTATATTACCAAGTTCAAGTGTGGCTTGGTTATCAGCTGGACCCTACAGACTGGGGTTGGAAGTTGGTCAACAATATATTAGAGCCAGTTCAAACTTTACTTCCACCTGCGCTGGAAAAACTGCTGAACACTATTTTTTGCAACTGCAAAAAGGGATGCAGTGCTAAATGTGGTTGCAAAAAAGTCGGACTGTCTTGTTCTGTGGCATGCACAAATTGTCAAGGCCGGTCGTGCTCTAATATTGAATAAAAAAAAATGGAGGATTCGTTTGACTCCGACGAAGTATCATGCGATACATTGCTATTGACGCAATTTACTTGCATCCAAAATGAAGATGAAGAAGAAGCAGGAGAAGAAGATCAAGAAGAAGAACACGAATTTGAAACTTACGAATAAGACGAATAAACTTCAACACTTTTTTTTTATTTACATCGCTTTTATCTTTCCCAATCTTTGAAAATTTCCGTTATTATGCAATAGTTTTACATTAAACAGGATCACAACTGACCCGTGGAGTAGGCCTACTGGGGAAACCACGTTAAAAAACGCGCTAAGTACACTACCTCATAGGTGGCGTGGAAACGTGTGCATATTATGACGATAACAACTTTTATAACTTTTTGAATCGTTATATCTCAGAAACGGTGGCTCGTAAGAAAAAAGTATTGATACATTTTTTATAGATAATTTTATGATCTACAATTTTTGTCTGAGGTACTTTTATCATAAAACTTACCGTTTTGCTGAAAATCGCGAAAAACTCATTTTTTTTACCTTTGACCTTGAATAAATTTTTTTCCTTACAGGGGAATGATGGGGAACTTTTAGACATTGTTTATAATTATGTTTTGAACAATTTCACAGAAATTCAGCTTGTTGGGACATTATGTAACTTCACTCTCATTTTTTGGTCTAAATTGACCGGATTATACGTCTGAAGCTAATAAAAGCGTGTTAAAAAATAGTCATTTTTCGCCACTTGCAGCGGCGCGACGTTGACTATCGCGTATCCATACAATTTTTAATTGAACCAACCAAACGAGTGAAATACATAAATCATTTTTCCAATGCTAAAAGATATTGAATGAAAATATTCGACCATGAACTTTTTTAAATATTCAGAATACCGGGCCGAGTCCACTAGACTTCAAAAAAAGAGAGCGTACCCCTTGAAAAAAATATACACATTTAAAATTGTTGGCTTTTTCTACCAAACATTTGCGCACAGGCGAAGTACCAATCACTATTATTCCTAGCATCCCAATAACGTCTGAAACGTATCCGGTGAAAACATGGGAAAATAACGAGTTCGCGTTGCGCATTTCTCAGTAGTTGCACGTTGTTGAATAATATAGTTTCGGTGAACGAGTCGTGAGTCGCGGGGATCACTTGTGACAACACTACGACCGTCACGTACAAAACTACTTATTTGACAAATATTATCGCAATACTGCAATAATGAACATTCGTTTATGCAACTTGGATTGCGAACGTTTATACGTTTATGCTAATACTGTTTGCTTAGAACACATACATATCAACTACACGTATGTTTCGCAACGACAAGATTTCCGAATTACTAATTCATAAAATTAAAATTACATGGAAATTGTGTCATTTAATATAATTTAAAGCAACCTCCATCCATTAAACTATTTGTTAATTATGAGCATTATGATTGTGGAATGATATACACATTATTTGAAATAAGTATGTGAATCACAGACTAACATAATATAATAAAACTATGATATCGTAATAAATCCAATAAAGGCACATAAATATATTCAATTAAATAAAGCCAATATAGCGATAAGCTTGCCCCTATCACATCATAGGATAGAATACACACGGTGAAAAGTGGGTGCACTAGTTGCACTTCTGCCTAGCACATCGGAGATAAAGGCGTGAGTGTGTATGTGACAAATGTTTTTAACAATATTTTTAGTGACCATTAGTTTGCCAGATAAACCATAAAAACCCTCTGCACCCCATTTTCACTCCACAAACTTGGATTTAAATTTACACTAACTCCCACTCAACATTTAAAAAATATAAAATGGCTTCCTCTGACAAATGCAACCCCAAAATTAAATGTAAGTTTACAATGGACTAAAGTATTTGCTCTTACATTAATTTTTCAAGCACTATCCTACTCAGATAAATATAAAGAAATACAATACGTAATTACAATCCTAAATTATTTTAATCTTCAATTGAAAAGTATTGTTCCTTCCATTTTGTAAAATATACAAACCTCTAAAAATTACTAAGCGGTGATAAACGACGTTATTGTTTTTTTTTTTTAAGTTATTTTAGTATGTTAAAGTGGACGATAGCATAGTTGGGAATCGAACGGTCTGCCGAGACAATGCCCGGAGGTCCAAAACCCAATGCACACACCTCTGACTTTTTAAAGTTACGTGTGTATTGTTTATAAATTATCGTTCACTTTAACGGTGAAGCAAAACATCGTGAGGAAACCTGCTGACCTGAGAAGTTTTTTATAAGAATTTCGAAAATATGTGAAGTCTACCAACCCGCACTAGGCCATCGTGGTGTACTAAGGCCTAAACCCTCTCAGTAGTAGAGGAGGCCCGTGCTCAGCAATGGGACAGTACAGACATACAGGGCTTGTATTATCATTATTTATTTAATATGTTAATCAATTCATGCTCCAACTTATACTATAGCAAGAATTTCGTTATTTACGTTTACGTATTACTAATAACCTCTACTTTTGAAAACTGAGATTAATTTCTTAAGAAAACTCAAAACGCCGGTAAAACAATAGATATTGCCGTATCCATTTATTGTGCTAAGATAATTGGAGAACTCAAAGTCGTCACCAACGCAATGCATTCTGCAAAAAAAATTCACTTTGATTAAATCAAATATACCGCTCAGAACGTACATAGGCGGCACAAGACTGGCGTGTCTGTAAATTCATCCACGTGCGAATTCGGGGGCATTGATGAATCAAATAAAACTGTTTGATACAACCGCCCACGCCCACGTGAAAAAGTTTTTCCGGGACAAAATTTTTTTCCCGGGATAAAAAGTAGCCTATAGTAGGAGTTATGTAGCTTCCTATTAGTGAAAGAATTTTCAAAATCGGTTCTGTAGTTCCTGAGATTAGCGCGTGCAAACAAACAAACTCTTCAGCTTTATAATATTAGTATAGATGTGTCCATGACCATACACGGCGATATCCGGCCACATGACAATAAACACTGTTATCCAATCCATAAACAAAACTGTTACGATAGATACGCGCTATCAAAAATACATGACACGTATTGTGAGGACGATACGACAAATCGATAATCGCGTTTTGGGATGTAAGTCCACAATGAAATATTTCCGCGAATTATTTTGAGGCAGTTCTCAAAATATTGCAAAAAGCCTAACACGTCCTTTTCGGAACAAAGTTCTATTGCCTAGACCGAATCGAACAGAGTGGACACTTGGATAGATTTGTTTGTACGCATTCTGACTCTGAATAATGGGATTTTATTTCACAACTAGAGTTCTGCTCGCGGCTCCGCCCGCGTGAAAGTTTTTCCGGGATAAAAATATTTTCCCGGGATAAAAAGTAGCCTATAGCACTCAGGAGTAAAGTAGCTTCCTATTAGTGAAAGAATTTTCAAAATCGGTTCAGTATAGTTCCTGAGATTAACGCGTTCAAACAAACAAACTCTTCAGCTTTATAATATTAGTATAGATTTGGAGTTAAGCTTTGTAATATGGTGATTCTACTATCTTATTAACATTATAAACGCGAAAGTTTGTAAGCATACATGTATGGATGTTTGTTACCCTTTCACGCAAAAACTACTGAACGGATTGCGATAAAATTTGGTACACGGGTAGATTATCTTGGATTAACACACAGGCTACTTTTTGTCCCGGGAAAATATAAAGCGGGACTTTTATCCCAGAAAAACTCATTCGAGCGGGCGGAGCCGCGGACAAAAGCTGGTAAGAAATAATAACATCGGTTCTGTACATTTATTTTAAAATAAATCCATGTACGGATTCTTTCTGGTCGCTGGAATACTGGCCGAGGAGAAGAATGCCTGACCGTCAAAGCAGTGTTCGGAAAATTACTATCTCGTATGAGTGCAAAAAATACATTTGTCCGTTAAGGTGAGCGATGTCCACAAAAATCGAGCAGCGCGGAATTTGTCTTGAACTTCTTTCCTAATTTTCTTTATATGTACTTCCTTCTACACAACCATGTCATGTATTATTTTTCTAATAGACGATACTTACGACCCTCATATCAATAAATTATAATCTCTGAAGACACCATTAAACATTGCCGTGGTATCGCCTGTACACCAGGCCCCCTACATAGGCATCACGTCAATGGGTTATTGTTCAATTGGAGAGGAGAGGTCAATCCATTAACGACCACTCTTCAAGTTGTCTGGGACCCTGGCGTTTTGTGAAACACCGCATTGCTACATTCATTCTAAATAGATGCATTGAATAGTTTCTGAACTCAGTATTTGGCAGTCGCAATCGTATTTACGTCTCGTAGTATAATGTATCGCAACGCATTAAAAGATATTGTATAGGACACATTTTTTTATTCACAAACTTGGAAAGCACCGCTAAATGCAAATATCACAGAATACTTCAACGTTCCAAGACAATAACTTTTGAGAAGTCCGCCTGGAAATCTTCAAGGGAGGCCTATGTTCAGAAGTGGACATTATGAGACTGATGGTGATACACAGCGTTTGTGCACCGACAATATTATTCAACTATGATAATAGTTTGTAAATAATTGTAATATGTGCAAAATATTTGCATGTTGAATAAAATTTGTATCGTGAGAATATATGTTTGTATTAATATCTCGAGGTATTTTATTTATTATATCAATAAAACACCTGTGAGCTATTCATATGACACATCAATGAAGTAATAATAAATGCAGTGTCTATTTTAATGCCAAAATAAAGTAATTAACCAAATTGATATGAGTACCGGCACTTGAGTTATTGAAAGTTTGGCTATGCAGGTTAATTTACAATACGGTTGGTCCCATTTTAGAAGTAATAATAAGATAAGCTATACTTTTTACTCACGAAAATAATTTAGCAAAAATATAAATGACCACTCTAAAGTTGGAAAACCTGCACAATTCCTGAGGGATATTTTTATTCCAGGAAAATATTGTTTTGTCTTATTTATGTTTTATATACACCCACTTCGTCTCA
Organism: Lapara coniferarum; assembly: GCA_949316025.1. Taxonomy (NCBI): domain Eukaryota; kingdom Metazoa; phylum Arthropoda; class Insecta; order Lepidoptera; family Sphingidae; genus Lapara; species Lapara coniferarum. The sequence goes on along the minus strand of OX438933.1, from coordinate 21,861,513 downwards.
TCTCAGCATCACCCAAAGGTTGACTGTTAGACAATGCCTCAGGCATTAAGTCCACCTGTATACATTTTGTATATATACGGGTGGACTTAATGCCTTTACCCGTGGACTTAATCCATTTTGTATATAAAGTTTTAAATAAATAAATAAAATAAAATATTTTCCCCCTAACTGGGCAACAAGTTAAAGGTACACACTACGTGGTAGACAATACATTTGTTTATACAATCACCTGTGTTTATCTTTCTTTTCTACAGAATCAATGATGACGCACTGTTACGATTACCTTCACTTGCGGAAATTGATGACATATATAGGTTCCGATAATTCTTTTTAACATACATACATATATACATACATAATACACTCACGCCCTTATCCCCTAGGAGAAGGCAGAGACTATTGAGCGCCACATGCTACGATCTTGACAAACCTCTTTCCAACATGTCGATCTGGAAATTTTCGGGAAAATGCTATGTTCAGCAATGGATATCCCATAACTGATAATTATTAAAATGTTTTTGTTAATATAAATAATACAAAAAAATTTAAAATAAACTTTATAACTCCAGAAAAAACTTATGAAATAATACATACTAAAAAGTTACCCGTAGAATGAAAAACTAGAAATGGATGCTATTCAAAAATGACGTAATCTAACGCCACACATGAATAACTTTGAACAATAAATGAATTATGGATTTTATGCTACGATGACCTATAAATTGAACCTCATAACTGAATTATACTATCGTTTGTACATCGTGTGTAAAACTATAATGATAATATTTTTAGAAGGTGAATAAACTATATTTATCGGATTCATATGACGTCATTTGGTAATCTACTTATCTATATTATATTTCATTTTGTGATACGTTAAGCGCTGATGCTATACGTAATGATTGTGGAGATACATTTGCGATAAGCCTGTATTTTCAAGTTAATTTTTTTTTAATTAAACTTATTGCTGCTGATGTGACTCGTCAAATGTCAAACTTCGCCTTAAAGAAAGAAGCTAATGTAATCTTCCTAGCCAGTTTCGGCCACGGCGGCCAATCTTAACGGAGATCAGCCAGGTACGCAGGAGATATTATAGTGCACAAGTGTGTGCGCAATACACAGGTGCACTCGCTATTCCTTCACTCTCATAAACCGGTGAGACAGCAATCCAACATGACCGGAGAGAGATCAGGCGCAGGACCAACGGCTTTACGTGCTTTCCGAGGCACGGGGGTATCACACCGACAACTTCCTGACTTCGAGCTGCGACTAAGTAATTTTTAAGATGGAAAAACCCAGTCACAATGTTTGTATTAGAAGAAGTTTAGAAGCTAATAAAATTAAAACAAAACAAACTGACATCAATCAGTGACAGCCGTAATGACGCATTGGTATGAGACAGACTAGACGCCGCGCCTGCGCGCCTCTGGCCGGCCCGCGTGGCTCTCTACTCATTTCATAGAGATACGAAAATAAATTAATCAAATCCAAATTGTTTATTACTTTGAAACTCAGTAAATCCTGAATCAAGCTGTGTGATGAAACCAGATGTATTGATGCATTTAAATTGCCTATTTGTTCTAGGATAAAAATGTGTATATACTTACATAAGGGTAACTGGTTAAATAATGTAGCATACAAAAGAACCACTGTTCAATGACCGGTTTGCATAAGATTATGTGAATAAGAAAAGCACTATCAAACCGAGAATGAATAAGTAATTTAAACATTTTGACCACCGAAACGACTGTATAATGTGGTATAAAAAAAAATTGTTTTTATAATAAACCGTAAACAGATGCTTGAGCCCCGACATTCACTAGGACTTATTCAAACTTACACCAGATGGCAAATTGCTGATTGCTGCGAAATAATATTTTTCTTCAGTAGATGACCTTCATGGAGCAGCCGGCTACAAGGAGGGTCACAAGTTCGATTCAGGCTTTGAAACAGATGTATTAAAGTATGTCAATACTTTGTTCTGGGCCAGATGTGGTGGGTATAGTGAGGCAAGGGTAACTAAGTGTGTAATACGACCTAATACCTGATATTTTGAGCAAAAAATAATCGTGTGTAACTGTTGAGATTGATTTAGTTCATTTGTACAATATTGCAACAGCAACATCTCTAGCCGCAATAGCTGCCGTTCGTATGTGTACTCTACATTATGAACCAAAGCTCATTTCTATTATTATTATGACATCAGTTTCGTGCTGCAATAAAATTTCTGCTGTCTATACACTGCTTTTACTTTTTGTTGTATCTATGAAGTTTAAATCATCAGTTATTCTTTTAAACGGTCCTGAAAAACAAATTTGTGTTCAGTTAACGACAAGTTGAAAACTTTTGAAATCCTAATGTTTCAAACAAAATTAAATTCACAATAATAATCATTTTTACTTAAAATAAATTATTAAGCATACGTTCATAAAAGCCGGGATGAATATGCTAAAAAGAACATCTATGTAATACTATGACCCTACGAGGGGACGTAATCTCTCAACAGCCAATCAAAAGAATTCGATCAGCTGGTTACCCTAGCGGGTAAGTATAAACCACTGCCCTAAATCTGTAGTTTTTTACTCAATTTACTGTATTTCTTATCGTTAGCCGCTGCGGTTGCCAAGGGATAATTGGATATGGCGACAACCGAACATTAGCAACCACCACCCCTTTGAAGACGAGAAGAAGAGAGAAAGCCATCCTATTAGGCTTCACTGTAATGTTAACAAGGGATAAACACAATACACTTTGCGCCACAATTTGCTGTCAATGTTGCCCCGACATGACAGTGCAAACGGCGAACGGGCAAGGAGCACCACTTGCCTGCGGAAACTGAATTTGTTGGTAAGTAGTTTAAGCATTGTAATACAAACATTGACAGCGAAAAGCGACCAATCAAATTCCATGTAAAGTAATCAGTGTTTTCGAATTGAGAACTCAAGCTTACATATCGTATTTAAAATGTTCTGATGATGAGATCACGTACAATCAAGGTTGGCATTTTAGCGGACTAAAATACAAAATATATATTAAGATTGCAATACTTTAGAGTTCAAAAAACCTTTTATCACAACCTATATTCCTAAGGCGTCATGTGAAAAGAAACGTAACATTTAAATAGTAATGTAAAAACTACTGTTTATAATTTCACGTAGACCAATTGTCTTTCGTTTTAATGAATTCGAAGCTATTCACATTCATATTACTTTGAGAATAGACTGTAAATCATTTAGTATTGTGTGGCTAAATTGCGCAAACAATGTATAAGTAATAGGACAGCGAAAGAAATAATGATGGCGTTACTGATCATTTGGTTCAAAATGCTAATTGGGGAAAATGAGGTACAGAGCATTATTTCTAATTTCTTTCTGATATAGCTTACAATGTTAATGTACATATCTGTTTTCATTATTAATAACAAATTACTTTGTGTCCACTTTTATGAAATTTTATATGGTATATTTTAAAAAGAATTATTTTATTTTTATCGATTTCATAGTAAGTGAATAATGACAGCACTTATCCCCGATAAGCGAAACCAAATTATACTCCTCTATAGCAAGTGTTCTGATTTAACTGGTGACGACGTTTAAAGTGCCGCAAGCGCCGGGTATTTTGCTCCCGCCGAGTTTATCAACGTAATATGGATAGATTGACGTTCAGAATACTTAGCCGAAACAATGTACATTATATTTCCCAAATAATACGAGCTGTTTAAAGGAAAGTCTTATCGATTTCCTACAGTAAGGGATAGAGTACATCATAGTTAATATACATAACTTGGTCACGGGTCTGTGCGTATGGAAATTCTTCTGTGAAATCAGCATCAAAATCGGTTGAAAACTGAAGCAGTTATTTATATTGGAAATATTGACGAGACCAAATGCGGGGGGTGTGAAGGCAATATCGTGCTATCTCTTCCGCACGCACGCAGCTTTATGGCCGGTGACACTCGATGATGTCAGTGTCTGATGTTACTGTTATTTGACACCCTTCCACCAAATTTCAAAGCTTTATACACTAGCTTATTATAGCGCCATCATTGAAAATTCATTCTAGATTTTGAATGGCATACATTTTTGATGAATGTATTTAAAAAAAATAGTTAACTATCGTATTCTAAACATCAAATTGCGTACACACGTGTACGTTTTACCATTTTTTGTCCGTAACAAATAAAAATAAAAGGGAATAAAAATATATCTATTAAACTTGACGAGTAAAGGCGACTTGCAATTTTGAATTTGTTCAGCTACGTATGTTACTGACTGAACATAAGTATATTTCATTAATAACATATTATTAAAATACATATAAACAACTAATTTTACATTGAACATTGTTGAAAATAAAGCAAAAAGATTTTCATCAAACAGATAGGCATCACTGGCGGTAAGGCAATCAAATTTTATTTCCTCTCACGATAACACGAGGAAAAAAAACAATGTACGAGTCAGCAAATATATTTTACAGAATTACTCAACTGACATTCAGCCGATTCACACAATATGTCCTCTTATTGATTACAATCCAGATCTAAAGACCAACTAAATCTAAAAATATCTCAATTGACTATTAATTATTTAAATAATACATATATTTAAATTGGAAGTGGGTATTAGTAAAGTTGTCTACAGAAAGTGCGGAAGTGGAAACATCAATTTTATCATCTTCTGGAAAACTCCCTAAATGCATCCTAACTTGGCTTCCGACCATATTTTAATATTGATTAAAATGATAATCTTTAAAAACCACTCCAACTAGGCATTTTGTTGAATAATATATATTATCAATCCACAAAATATCCCGAGAAATACAGAGTAAGAGGCTATTTCGATCTGCCAGTTCACTACTACTGACACACTTCGCCTACAATAAAATCCCAACCAATGTATATGAGGATTATTAAGGAGCCAAACATGCAGAAACTATGACTCATTTGTAACGTTACAAATTACGGTCGGCGACTCACGAGCCGACCCATTGCGTTAACAACTAATATAAATTCCATAGTCCGAGTTTTTGTAACAACCAATGCACAACGTCACGAATTCAGACGCCTTCATCAACAATTTCTATTGTATAAATAAGAATGAATTTATTATTCAAGCGTATTCACCACACCGGTGATTCTTTTAATAATGCAGTTTTTTAAACACATCAACTTCAAGTTAACCCTCAATGAAGCTTTTTTACCCGACTCGAAGGAAGGAAAGTTATTTATAAAGATTTTGAACCAATGGTTTTATTACAATGACGATTATCTGATTTTTTAATTTATTTACTCGATGAGGTTTCACTATTTTTCGCTCATCATCATCATCTTGGTCAGCCTTTGGAAGTGCACTGCTGAATAGGCCTCGCTAAAGATTTCCACACAGACGTGTTAAAAGCTAGATGCATCCATCCAGTGAGCCAAATCTTTTCATCGATTAGTAAATGCAATTCAATAAAGGAACGATTTCACAGGTAGACGCACGAAAATGCAATTTCCGTTCAAGTTTCTTTGCACTCTACCATTCGGCTCGTAATAAACGTTTGTAAAGGATTTAATCCTATTTTAGATGAAAGCGTCGCAGAGAGCTTCAGTTAAGAGTCAGAGCGAATCACCGCCGATGTGGAGCGCTCTAGTGCCCTTTTACCAGGAGAGCATCGTGTGACGCATTTCAAAACTCGTTTATTGGCCCGGACAGGCGCGACCCGGCTCAGGACCCAACAATCGCTCTGTTCACTACGCGCTCACAGTTCCAATATGTGAACACGAACACGAATGCACATACTGGATGTTGAATTAAATTAAATCGTGAATAGTGATCCATTGTATTTGTGTGCTAAATCATAATATTTACACGCAAACATACTCGTTATTATGTTTTATAAAAAATGGACAAAAATATACTACTTAAAGGCAGTGTGGTTGAGATCTACACAAAACGAAGATAACCTACAATTGTATGTTTATTAAAATAACGCAAAATCCAGTAATCTCTGTGAACTATCGCTTGCTTTAACGGTGAAGGAAAACATCGTGAGGAAACCTGTATATCTGAGAGGTTCTCTATAAGAATTTCGAGGGTATGTGAAGTCTGTTAACCCAGCACTAGGTCAGCGTGGTGGACTAAGGCCTTAACCCTCTCAGTAGTAGAGGAGCCCCGTGCTCAGCAGTGGGTAGTATATAATATAGGGCTGGTATGGTATGGTAAAATCCAGTAAAATACAGTATTCGTACATATGGATTTTCCACACAGAACGGTTCATCAAAGCACATTGATTACGTACGTCTTGTGCTATATGAACTGATTGGCCTCAACTACTCCGAATTTTCACCCATAGCAAAATAAACAGTGGTTATAATTACTTGACGAGTGCGGTTTAGAAAAAACCAAGAGAAAACTAAATGATGTAAAGGAAATAAAGTAAAAGTTACAACATGAAACATGATCAAAATAATCATAATTTCAAGAAGTGAAATTCCTCTCTTCTATCTCATTAATTTCTTGCATGACGTATTTTGACCACAAAAGTACTTAAACATCGGATGGTACCTATTATAGCCTTTTGATCGTTGTAAATCAGCGGATCGATTGACATATTGACAAATTGCTCATTTTCGAGCAGCCTGTACATTTTCATCAAAATCTGTGAATGCAGAACTTATTATCTCCAAAAATAATGGTCAGTTTTCTAAAAAAGTTTACTTGTGCCTACAACGGTTAAGATAGCTGTAAAGTCATTGAATAGTCGGGAGTAAAAATCGCGGAAAAAAAATCCGTAAAGTAGTATAATTTCAATATAGAATAATTTATTAACAAATTTCAAATCAGATTTGTTTTTTTTGACCAACGGTATACTCGGATGTCAATTGGCCAAAATTAAAACAAAACTATCCATGATAGTGGCTACCTTTCCCAGCATTTCTTACATATCACAAAACTTTTAAATTGCAGTGGAAAAAAGATTACTAATTTTAACGGCTATTTTACAATAAGCAATAAATTTATTTTTGTACGTGACCACGCGGTTAAGTTGTTTACCGGCAGTTATATTCGCACGTGATAGACGGAGCGGCATAAAGTGGAACTGCACGTGTTAATTAACACGCTTTTATTAGCTTCAGACGTATGTATGTATGTATATATGTATGTTATGTATGTATGTATATATGTATGTATATATGTATGTATGTAACTGACACTTTGAACATGATTTTGACCCCCTTAAAAACGTCGGATTAGATCGAAATTTGGCAATTCAATTTTTTAAACTATAGCTTTTATAGAAAATCTAACAAAACAATTAATGAAATATAATAGTTTATTTTTAAAAAGAAGTTATAAATATTTTATTGACAGATAATATGAGTAGAAGGATTATAATCATCTTGATGATATCTTAAAAAGCACCCCACGTCTTTTTTTACAATAAAATATTTTTTTTTTTTTTTTTCATTTTTACACTATACTTAATACAGATTTATTAAACTTTATTTTGTATTTTTAGTTGTAATAGTAAAGCGTGTTTTTTTAAATATTTTTTTTACGAATTGGAACGGCATTGTCACAAATGCCTTTACATGCACGCTTGCAATGAGCCTCCGTAATCAGTAGGCCTAAGGCAAAATCAAAATATTCACAATCATTTTTTCATATGAATGAACGAAGCATGTCTTAAGCTTTCCGTAAGTGATGCCTCAAACAGATATCGACTTCGCAGCAATGGCACCTTTCCCAAGCAATATAATTATAATTGCAATTTAATTTTATTATACGCCTTCATTACACGAGGGCCGCATTATTTCCACTTCTGCAGTACCGAAATTGTGTTAATTAGACGTCATCGTAATGCTAATTAAGGGCTTTGTGTAAATAATTGATATTGCTTTAGGAATTTAATTACAAAAAGATAAACAGAATCCAACCAGTTGAATGAAAAAATTGATATTTTATTTCAAGTAGTAGGAACGAGCTGGTAATAATTGTTACACGCAACGAGAACTACTTGATAACGGCAACTGTTAGTACTCTACTAGTCCTACGTAATATTATTAGTACCTGAATATTTAGTTATCCCAACAGCATTCAATCTAATGCTCATTAATCAAGCAGAACAACATACATGTACTTGCTTTATAATTAGCGGTTGAAGTAATGACTATAATACCTTCGTTATCACTGATAATCTGTTACGAAATTCTAGTTACGATATTACCCGTCATCCTTTGGGAACTCTGCGTACTTCTATGAAAACCGACATGAAAATTATAATTTAATTAACTAATAACACGCATTACACTTTCTAAGTGTGGTCATTCATTAATTATTGATTACAGACTTAAAAAACTATAGAATAATACACGAGCTTTTAATAATTACAATGTTGTTTTTGGGTGGTATTTTTTTTTTAATTCAATTTGATTCCCTGTAATCTTTCGGATAAAAGAACCATTGTGATTCAAAGCTCCGAAATGTATTTATGGAATATGCAAGATAGTTGATGTATAACAACCCGAAATTTACATGTTAATTTTGGCGGGTGATTATGACGTTGTGCGATTAGATCGAAGGGAACAGGCGCTCAACATTTCTTCGAGAAAAAATAATTTTAGCCACGACTTAACTGCACACTTATTAGGTACTTCATAAATACACACACACGCACACACATACACTCACGCCTGTTATCCCCGAAGGGGTAGGTAGAGGCGCAACTAGTGCACCCACTTTTCGTCGCCATTCCGTCCCATGAAGTGATAGGTGGGGAGCCCATCGCCAAATCGGGCACAAATTCCAGACTCCGGACTGATACTGAATAGAAAAACTCAATATCAGTTTGCCCGACCCGGGGATCGAACCCGAGACCTCAGCTTTGCAGTCGTACTGAAATACAACTACGCCACCGAGGCAGTCACAAATACGTCAAAAGAATAAAAAGAATCGTAACGAGTGAAACTGGTTCATAATTTTAAAATAGACCAATGTAAAAATTCTGTGAATCTATATCGCATTAGTTTAGACAAGAAGCCGTGTCGTGGTACAATAATTTATTCATGTTATCCCGTGTAGCACACAGTACTCCCTGGCTGCGGCTGAGAGTCGTTGCTCCCGAGTCCCGACTCGCGACTCGTGTAATGTGACCACATGTTTCCGGCAACGGCAGCCCACGGCGGAGACGCCTCGCATCAAATAAAAATGTGTCAATTGTGTGTAATCATTGAATTTATTCTCTGGTCGCTGTGTTGAGAATGATATTTTAAACAATGTTGTTCTCTCTGAGGTCGGTGTTATTACAAATCTTTGATATACTTTAAAAGCTATTTCCAGCTGTCACAGCAGTTCAACTAGGTCTTGACTCTTGATTCACTTTAGTTTTATATGTATTTGAAATGAGGGTAAAATACCTACATTTTTAAAGCCTTATATTTTTTAACACGCTTTTATTAGCTTCAGACGTATGTATGTATGTATCTATGTAACTTACACTTTGAACATGATTTAGACCCACTTCAAAACGTCGGATTAAATCGAAATTTGGCATACTTATCAAGGCCCGATGGCAATACAATATTTTAAACTTAAAATAAGTTTTTATAGAAATCCAATATATACATATACACTCACGCCTGTTATCCCCGAAGGGGTAGGCAGAGGCGCAACTAGTGCACCCACTTTTCGCCGCCATTCCGTCCCATGATGTGATAGGGGGCGAGCCTATCGCCATATCGGGTACGAATTCCAGAAATCCAACTAAATAAATAATACTTAAGTTTTCCTTGTGCTTCAATAAATGGCGCCAGCATACAATTAGATCGCGCTATGGTTTACAAGCAAGCGATACTATATAAGTTCGCATTATTACAAACCCTACTTGTTTTTTAGTGAACTAAAAAATGAAAAATAAATAATAGTTTATAAAAACTAAAAAACACGCTTTATAAAAATCCAACTAAAAATAGATGGATTTTTTTAGTCGGATTTTTATATTTTAGTTATACACACAGGCTAAAAACGACAAAAATCCTACAAAGGTTCACGGTGGCACATTTTCCTGAATTCCTTGCCTACAATGCGGTCGAACGTGCGTCGGATCGCAAAACAGTGCAATCAACGCTAGTTATAAATAAGATTTAATATTGCAACAATCGAAATACGCCACTGTTTTTACACCGCGCGCATAAAGTGTTTTGAAAATATGTTCAAATATTTATTGAACCTCCAGAAATTTTGCGCAACTGTTACTTTGTGTTGGCAAAGTACCAAATAAAGAAATCATGCATTTCTTACGCGAATACGAGTTAATTTAATGTTTTTAAAAATATTTGTGGTATTTTTTTTTTCATATTCAGCCAGCACCCGTGCGGATGTTTTGGTCGAATGTGTAGCTTTCGACCTCGACCATTGAGAATTATACATATAAAAATACGTGAAAAAATCAAATATAGGAAACTAACCTATTTTTATTCACCTTAATATGATGTGTGTTAGTTTTTTGTAATGTTAATATTTTATTTTTATTTTTTATGCTATTACTATTATTGTTATGTTTTCTTCCTAATTGCTTTATTCGACAGGGGTGAACTACGTATCCAATAGCGGAACTTTGCCCCCCTCTGACACCTTTCTGTGAAAACAAACCGATGACATTGTACGTATATATTATAACCTCAGAGTAAGTATATACCTATAGAGGGCTAATATCGCATCGTGCGCCCACTACCCAGCGTAGGCAGGTGAACTATAGCTACTTATATAGAAATGTTGGCGACTGCTAGGGATGGGCACGCGAGCAGCACCAACGCAACAGTTATCGATAAGTACAGGTCCGGCGGCGCAGTACATATTGTTGTTAAAAAATTGTGGTTCTACAAAATATGGCCTTGTGAGTAATTTTAAGCGAATTGCCTTAATATAGATAAAAGCTATGCTGCGAATTGGTGTAGTGCCATGTGGAATGATTTATAAACACGGTACCTCAAGAGCAGTTTTTACAAGCATTAAGAACCAATAATATTAATGGATATCCATTATAATTGAACCAATGGATATAAACCGAGCATCGCACCATGGATTTCTTAGCTAGTCTCCCCAAGCCTAAAATAGTCACGTCTAGTTTTTGAAATATTTATTACCAATGTAAAAAAAATGACAAAGAAATATATCTTAATGATTGCCAACTTATACTGTCAAGACCCGCGATAGAAGCTATGCAATAGCTTAAAAATATTATCGTAATCAGTCAATTTTTAGGAACAGTAATTATTTCTTTCATTTCATAAACAAAAACGCAATTATTAATTGGCTTAAAAATCACACACAGACTAAAACAGTTACCTAAGCTACATTATATTAAGCATCGCCTTCGATAGTAATAAATACGTATGCTATAATATGAAAATATTACATCGATTCTGGTATCGACGCGTAACATCACTATCGAAAAAGCGGGATGCGGGGCAGTGCGGGGGGTACAAGTGTTCGCCTCCCGAGCGTCTTTCATACCGCGACGCGTAATTTCAATTTTACCTAAAAATATGCTGAAATATGGCTTGCCTGTGAAACGTGATATTAGAATTCTGTTAAGTGTGTTTCCGAGTGTCGTTTTTACAAGATTCCACATACCATTTAACCATTTTGCAGTATTAATAATCAAATATTCGCATAGATCTCACTCGCGTGTGCTCACGCCGTTCCTACTCGAGTGACTACAAGCGCTTGCGGCCGGAGCAGGACGATGTTCCCACCCGTGCCTATTGTTCCCACTTGCATACGCGCTCTCTATAGGTATATACTTACTCTGAGATTATAACCAATTGTTAAGCAATAAAGAAAAAAAAATGAAAATACGAAAGTAAAATGACAAACCAAAGAATGATCTCTCAAGAAGGTGTCTATTTCAGTGTAGATTTTTAAATGATGATTGATTATACTTAAACCTTATATATTCAACTAGACTTCTGCTCGCGGCTTCGCCCGCGTGAATTAGTTTTTCCGGGATAAAAGGCCCGCTTCATATTTCCGTGGGATAAATTATACATATAAACCTTCCTCTTGAATCACTCTATCTATTTAAAAAAATCCGCATCAAAATCCGTTGCGTAGTTTTAAAGATCTAAGCGTACATAGGGACAGACAGCGGGAAGCGACTTTGTTTTATACTATGTAGAGATTAGCATGACTCATAACTAATTTCTACTCGCGGCTTCGTCAATCATTGATTATGATTAGTGATAATGTACGTATTTACAAAGTAAGTGCGAATAGATGCGAAATGTGTCGATATTTTAATTTTTCCGCGAAATTTAGATTTTTTACATAATTTAAAGCAAAAAGATGAACAAATTTGACCAAGTTAACACAAACTTTACTCTCGAAAGCTTCACTAAAATAAAAATTTTCACAGGATGAAATTTTAGATAATTTGCTTAGACTAGATAATGTGATTAGCCAAGAAACACCTGGTAAAACCCTAACTTTCCAAAGGCAGCAGGCATTCAAGGCCTCTCTAGTAAATACTACCTATAGATGCTGAAGGATTTTTTAGTATCTACAACATTGTAACAAATGACTAAAGACATTGGCGGAATGAAGAAAATGTAGAGATGACTACAATGTTAGCCGTTAATTATGTCCTTACGCTATAATTGTTGATTTTTTAAAATAAACGTGTTTTTTATGCGTAATTTTAATATTTTTTTAGAAGGAACGAAGTATCGTTTAATGCGTTCGTTAAATTAAAAAAAGTAAACTCTAGAAATCAAAATAACCTGCTACATAAGGCTGTGTCTCAAATGGGTAGGGGCGATGCATCGATTCTAAATCGACTTACAGAACTGATTCACACAATATTTTTTTTTTGCATGCTTATATATTCCGGGGGGATTAAAAACATGAATATTATAAAATGTAGTACTCGGAAATACAAACCGCATATCAGGGGCAATTAACCTCGCGCATAACTATGTAGTTATAAAGTATGCGATCATTACGCTAGAATAATTACGTTTAAAATTTAGAGTCTATTAGAATTACACCATAATGATTATGGTGTTATCTATTATACTGAATTACTAGACTGAAGGATAAGAGACGAGCTGCCACATGGAATAATAATCTCTGAAAATTTCAAGTTAAACTAACGCTGTTCAGTTCAACCCCTTGTTCCGGTACATAGCTTATGCTCGAGCTAAATGTATTATTTGATACTCTAACACCATTCGTCGCAATCCTAGAGTTGCCACGGGACCTGTAAGGCTTTTTTTAGTAAGGAACACTCTAGTAAGAGAACGATAGGAAAAGTAAAAAAAAAAAAAATTGCTTCCTACGGTTGCAGGACAAAAGACACGGTGAAAGCAAAAGAAAGATAGAAAAACCCGGCGGTGCGCTTGAGAAAATTCCTACGTCTACAATGCTTTAAATTTATCGATATGGACCTGTATTTGGATTTTAAATAAGTTATTTCTTATATTGGAAGAGAAAGAAATTGATGGAAGTAGACGAAAAATAATAATCGCACCTTCAATGTACTTATTACATACATATGCAGCAAGACTTTGTTGATGCTTAGACAGATATTTAAATGTTATTTTTTTTGTTTATTTCAAGTATATTGTAGACAAATATATCGCACAAATTATTTAATTTAGAATTTCAGTATTCTACTAAGTACAATAAATTTTACCTTGAAATCTTTCAGATTGTCAAATTTTATATTCTAATTGTGTTCCATTTAGATCCCCGATCACCCAATAACAGAAGAAACATTGTCACAACACAAAACAAAATAATATAACCTAATCAGAACAATTGGTAGAAAACTACAGGTAGCCATTTATTTCTTTGGTGATAATTTAATTCCACAAGTAGTGTTTTTTCACGGTTCAAGGTGAACAAGCAATGACGCTAGACGCTCTGGTACATTTTCGCTTTGCGATGTAATAGCGGCCGTGTGTAAGAACCTAAATGTTACACAATTTAGAGAAGAGTTTGGTATATCGAACTTTCCGAACATTTTGATTGAGAATAAGCGAATGATCAGTTTCGAGCCTTTAACGGTCAATATAAATCTTTAAATGTCAATATACAAGCCATGGTTTGGTATGATATCACTCTATACTGTTAGTGTATTTGTGTTTGGAATACCGCGAGGGTTCCCCGTGCGCAGCAGATTGACCTGGGGGCTTAGAATGTGAAAAAAAAACACGATGCGTCCCCTCTTCGTTTTATTGATTCGTTGAAAGACTGACGTATCGGTCTCTCGATCTATCATAAACATCAATATACCGATACGTCAGTCTCGCAACAAATCACAATAAAACGAAGCGGAGATGCATCGTATTTTTTTTCACATTCTAGACCCCCTGTTATGGGCAATTGTGATTAAATGCGTTTCGGCAGATTAGAATTACACTTGGCCACTGGATTTATATTATTCAACTTTCAAAGAGATTCTATAGAATCTCGCAGTCCTGATAAAGATTTAAAACTTAATTTTATAACTCAAATAATAAAAAAGGTAAAATAAGATATGTCATCACCATACACATTTCACGCTAAATATATGTTCTTCGCGCAGCTTATGCTAATTCCTGAATTAATTTCTCGAAATAAATAATACACCATGTCCACGCATGGCCCAGCGTGAGCTCCCGCGTGTGCGCATGTGTATGTTGACAAGTAATGAGGGCGAGGGGAAAGGAAATGTTAAGGATGAGGTAACGGAAGTAAACCCTTCAATCTTTCTATATCGTGTTCAAAAAAAAGTTCAAGTGGCTGGGTCGGTTCGATACGCTCGTAAGCCGCATCCATGATCAACAATTAAGTAGCTTTAAAAAATAAAAACACAATTAAAAATAAATGTTAAATAATAATCGAAAAGTATCTCGACCCAACCGCGCGTCAAATCAATTCGCATTTGCATAGAAACAAAATAAAATAATCGTTACATAAACAAACAGATAAGCGCCGTAACAGAAAATATTCGCGTTGCTGGTGCATTGGTCTGCATTTTTGTTTGGTCACAATTAAACGGGGTTCCTAACTTTCTGAATATACAACAGACAGGCTTTTGCAGCATTAATTCGTCTAATTATTTACTTTCTACTATATCTAAAATTGTTATGAGTTTTAGCGAGCAACTTTTTAAACTCTTTGTGTGTATTGTTTTAACTGTACTTCATTCTAACGGATTGATATTGAACAGGTAGTTTTGGTCGATCTCTGTGATCGCTTTAATGCAGGTTGAAGATAAATGTATGAAATCCATACATATTGCGATCATCACTACTTCTGCCACGCGTGTCTTTACGGTTTTGGTTGGCGTCAGTTTTAAAATGCCGTCATTCTTGTCTTTACACTCTGTGCCTCTGGTTTGCGCTATAATAGCTCGTCTTCTAACACGATTTACGTGACATTGTCTTTTCACACGATTATCGGCAGTTCATCGATAAAATATTCTTACAGACAGAAAAAAATTCTAATTATTATTGACTTCTCTGGGTGAACTGTTAACTTTATTTCCTAACTGATTCACCATAATACTGGTGCTGATATTTTAAATATAAAGACGTACGTATAATATAATTACGAATGAGACTTTAAAAAATCTTAATAATGAACCTATGGAAGGCACTGCCGCGTCAGGTATTACGGCAAGATTCCATAGGTTCATTGACGCCGTTAGTTACATCGGCAAGCTAGTAAGATTCTAGATTGAATTTTGATATTTTTCTATAACACACATAACATTTTAATGTGAGATAAATTATTGTCGCTGCAATGTTACACGTATCAGGTTATTTTATGAAGAGTTTAATTATTTATTCAATTTATATTTCCTTGCGTTACTAATGAGTCTACCAGGTTTATGCACAGTCACCAGCGTAAGTAGCTGAACAAATTCTAAATATCAAATTGCCTACATACTTTTGTGTTCTTACTGTAAACAAAAATAAAATAAAATAGATTTGCTTTACTTCATACGAAGACAATTTTTTTTTCTGTTTAACCTAACGCGTATATAGGCGATTTGAAATTCTGATTTGTACAGATATTTATACTGCTGATTGTACATATTATATATGTAATCTGGTTTATACAAGCACGGAGAATTTTCCCCAAGGCTCCTGATGGTGAGTGGGTCCAGATCGTGTCGACTTACGAGATTTTATCATCCCTCGACCGTCGACACACTTAAGCCGGCTTCTTTAAGCCGGATACATACAGACTAAAATAGATACATAGTTGTGCATCTTTAGCTAAGAAACAGTGACGTAAAATTATATAATGTTTTATAATTACATTACATCGCTATGTTAAATTACTCGAATGTGCCTATGTTTACTTGTTACGTATTCCAATAATATATTTAGCGATATATACTATATACTCCAATATTATATATTGAGCGAAACGGGACAATTCAAATCAAATGGGATAATAATTTGAATACTATGATGATGTACTTAGATCACATATGCAAGAATATTAATTTTTAGGACTCGATTATCCAAGCAATATATTCAAATAATTCACGCTTACTGAACGTTTTTAATGTTAAAATTGTGTATGTTGCTTTTAAATAATATTTCTTCATTACTAGCAATTAAGCAAATGGACGACGGTTATCACGTACCATCAGGTAACCCGTATGCTCGTTTGCCCCTATATCATAAAAATAAAAAAATTGATAAGAAAATATGGACATATCTTCCATAACATACCACAACCAGTCCTGTATTCATTATATCGCACCTTTAGGATGAAAACGACACAATTCAAAAAGATAGAAAATTGGGTTATCGTTATAAAATTACTTAAAATGAAGTCCTCAATACAACAATAGTTCAAAGACAGCCATATTCAAGCAGGAAAAGGACTAAACTGTTATATCGGTCCCTTTTTTATTATATTTTTATAAATAAGAGACTAGTTTTTAGTCATTTAAAAATGACAACTCAATTTTCTATTTTTTTAATTGTGTCGTTTTCGTTCTAAAGGTGCGATATACTGGCCACTGATAAGCACGGGCCTCCTCTACGACTAAGAGGGTTTTAGGCCTTAGTCCACCACGCTGGCCTAGTGCGGGTTGGCAGACTTCACATACCTTCGCAATTCTTATAGATAACCTCTCAGATATGCAGGTTTCCTCACGACGTTTTAATTTATCGTTAAAGCGAGCGATAATTCACGAAGAATACACACAACATTTTAGAAAAGTCAGGGGTGCGGTTTGGAACCTGCGGACATTCGTCTCGGCAGTCCGTTCTACTCTCAACTAGGCTATCGTCGCTTTTTTTCCAACCTTCTTCCAACTATATTAATTATACCTATAATAACACAGGATTTATGTATGTTAACGTTTACAAAATAGTATTGTCTTGTAAGAATGATATTTCGCATTATCGTATTGGAAACAGTCCGTCGTCCCATAGACTACGCCCAGTCTACATAGTAAGTACTAACTGAATAGACATTTCATTAGACGCAGTCTACCGTGAAACTTTACTGACACCCGGCCTACTCCACAACTTGTGCCTATCCACAATTGTAACTGTCTTGTGAGTTAATTACATTTCGACGCATTGGATGGTGTAAATATCGATCATGTTTGCGTTTCAGAATACTCGGAATTCGGAATGGCGTTCGAGATAATCGACCGAAACATATTGGCGTGTGTGCGATGCTGAAAATGGATATGAATTTTTAATTATATTTGTCTATTTATAGTACTGCACAATATCGTTTCATTTGTATGCTGCCATCGGCGGCATCTTGATTTAAGTTTGTATGTGGCAAGAATGTTACTACGGCGTTAACAGCCCACTTCAATTGCTCGTGGATAATATCAGCTTCTTCATTACATCACACTAGAATATTGATGACGTTCTAAATGCTTCTTTTGCTGCCGTAAATGTGTAATTTTAACATAAAGATTTAAGCAATAGGGTATTACTAAGTTGGATTTTGACAATTATTCCATGGCAAATCACTACATAGTAAAAAACAAAGTCGCTTCCCGCTGTCTGACCCTATGTCCCTATGTATGCTTAGATCTTTAAAACTACGCAACGGATTTTGATGCGGATTTTAATAGATAGAGTGATTCAACGGGAAGGTTTTTATGTACTTTTAGCCCGGAAATACTTATTAACACGGGCAAAAGCTAGTAATACAAAAAAGAAACCCTTTCGTGAAATCAGCATTAAAATTGGTTAAGAAATGGAGCAGTAATCCATATTACAAATATTGCAATGTGCGCGTAGTTGGGACGGCGCGCTAACTGTCTCTCGGGCGCATCGTTATACCTGATGACGTCAACTACCTATCATTGTCTCTTTTTCGTTTTTTTACATCCTTTCTATCAGATTTTAAATACATGTTAGTTTTACCGGATCTAGATTGTGCCCGATTTTAAGCGACATGAATGTGTGATAAACACAGTAAAAAATGAGTAAAATATCCTATTCCAGACTTTTTTACCATACAATATTTTTTTTGGATGAATGTTTTTGCAGCTCTAGGTTATCAGACTGACTGAGGATTTAAGATTTTTAGGTGATGACCTCAAAATCTGAATCATCAAAAATCTTCTAACCATTCCATATTTCTAGAAGTTTCTTTTAATGTTCAATTAACCCATTAATGCTATAACAAAATAAATTGGTTAACTGGGACTGTATTGAAAGTGTGAAATAAATATGCAGTTTATATTTCATGTCTCAGTAAGTTATGTGAAATTTTGGAAAATTAAGGGAGTCTGTTGCTGTATTTGTAGTGTTGGTTTGTGTTATAATAATGTATTATAGTAATTATGGCATATATGCCTACGTATGTTGTAATCCAACGATAAATAGTGCATTTTTACGATAAGAAAACAACTCTTTAAGAAATTTACTTAAATATTTTCAAGAAAAAGACAAGAGGATATTTCAAAATATAAATAGCAAATCTCACTTACATAATTTATCCTCCAAAAAATTGCAGGTCCAAATAACAAATTACACGTGATACACGCCAACACAACAAATAACAAGAATCATCCATAAAACAGTTTTATTTCAAAGTAACAAGAGTAGACCCGACTTGAGCACTTGTCATGTACACTACATTGACATCTCTAAATTGAGTGTATGAAGTACAATATTCATACAAAGGATATGAGTAATTTGCGCTTACTGTAACATGAACTCTCAAGCTTGACCATTTGATTTGGTCACAAAGAGGCTGACAATGAGCAAAGACACCAATCCTAAACAGACTTGAAACTGTCAAGACTGTTCAGGTGACTTATTGACATTTTTTTATTGCCTTATTACTCACTCAATTATTATGATTTTATGTTCTAAGATTTGTAGTTAATTTTAAAAGGTTGTTTTTTTTCTGTGGAACCTATAGTTTATTATTAAATGTGGTACAATTATGGCACTACTTATATAAAATATAAATACAAATAGATAATAAAATCTAAATCATATTATCTCTTCTGGTTAATGAGATTTGAAATATAATAATTTATTTTAAATACAGTAATCTTTGCTGCATATTGCATTGCAGTTAATCTTCAGAGATACATATGAAATCATTTTCGAAAGGTTTTTACTTATATTAATATGGTATGTCTCATTATCCATCTATAAATTTCAATTATCATTTAACCATTTTATTAATTAGACACAAACTGCCAATAACAAAGACTTTCTATGACTACTCCATAAAATACTGATTGTCTTCATGGAGTGTACAAAACGAGTTTGTCACAATTCATAGTTTTGTAAAAACCCCATTGAGTGGTAAATCACCACACAAATAAATATTAATTTAAATACACGTTAGTCATAGTTGGGCTCGAGCAACGCAACGTGAATATTCATTCCGCGCACACACCCAAGTTCTTGCAAACTTATACAAGTTTACAATAATTTTCGTGTCAGTGTAACCAGTTTTAATCGCCCTCCCCTACATAGCGACATAAAGTTCGGCGCATACAGTGCCGAAGACAGCATTACTGCCGCATACAAAGTTGCCATGGTAGACGCTGTTGGTTGGACACAGTTTCTTCTGAAGAATCGTCTAATCATTGTTGGTACGTGATGCGGCGTGCATTCCTGAGTACGCGATGTGTGACAGCGAACCGACTCGACCGTGTCTTTATCATAACATCCACGATCATTGCAATCATATTTTATTTACCAAAAATATCAGCTGTGCACGTCAGTGCTGTGAAACCAGTTCTGTTCGAGTCGCGCACCTTCACAAAAACTTCTGATAAATCTTAAACTACTTTTAGCCGAGTCTCGGTTTCTCCTCATTTGCTGTAAATAATCTAAATTAACAAATTATCGATCTACAAGTTACCGAGACTAGTCTACACACTTACCTTCGGATAACTCCAAGTCCAATTCGGCTAATTTATCTCTAATCTCGTCCGGCAACTTTGATATATCAACACTTAAGTCAGCCATGGTGAACAAACACTTTTTTCACACAAAACAAATAAAGTTAACGACAACAATTCAAGAGACCATCGTAACACATGGCCATCTTGAATTTTGAATATTTTTTTAGCAAGCTCGTACGACGGCCGACTCTCTGAACAACCGAAGCTTATGAAACAAGCGTGATGATCCACTAGAGGCCGCGACTGTCGATTTTCCACAGACCAGTAACCAACGACCCACCCGATCTCGGTTCACTTGGCGTTTGTCGTCTGCAGTCTGCACAGATTATGTCAGTATGTAAAAAAAACTGTTGGTGAACAAGAAGTTTATAATATATCTACTGGAGGCCTCGGTACACACATTTTTGTGAAGACAAAAAAATTACCTTTTGAGCTGTCTTCTATCTCACTCACTCTTTAACCTATGTTGCCAAAGCTTACGGATTATTTCCCCACCCATAAAAAAATATCAATACCGTTATTGTCGTCTCAATCATATATATATAAATATTTCCAACATATCTTATATAATGATATAAGTACTATTTTCATTTCAGAATTATTCTTGTTGAATAAGATATCCTTAAGGTTTTTTATCCTTATTAACATTTTAGTTAAACAAAATTTCCTCATTTAATTGGTAATTGCGAATACATATTTCGGCAACACTGTTATAAAACGTTAAGTTCGATGACAATATAGTTGTCAAATAAATGTTCACTTCGAAATTTTCTCTGTAATTATCTACAATAATAAGTGTGTTTTAGTGATATTTTAATGTGAATTGTGTAGTTCACGGTTGCAGAAATATTTGATATCCATAATTTAGTGTGAAATTCTACAGGTAAGTTTATTGTAATCAATATTGTGTAAATATTATAATTTTATCAATATTTATACGAATCGTAATAAAATACGTGAATATTTTATAAATGAACTGTAGAAAAACCTCGCTTAATGTGATTTGCTTTATATATGACTACTTTTTTCATATTAACGTAATGTTAAATGTGATTTTTTGTATTGTAAATAGTATATGTAAACAAGAGGCTAGGGTGACCATGGTGTAAGCTTTGGTGGACCGGTTTCACGATGGTGCTAGAGTATTTGTAATACTAGCCGCCTTACTAATGAATATTATAAAGCTTATTAATCTTTAAATAATCATCGTAAATAAAAACTGAGGATCAACAGTTACAATCGAGTTCTCAGTGTATCCAGCATTGATTTATTGAAACTTTTATTTAAAATAAAATCGAGTTTGTATTACTCTTTACAGATTTCTTAAAGATCTGGATAAGCAAAAACGTGGTTAAATATAAATACCATTAAAAGGTCAATTTGATGTCTGCAAGAATTACTAGTCTACATTTAAAGACAGAAGATTATGATTCTGAATGTGATAATGTGTCTTCTACTTCTCGGAATGTGGCAGAAGATGTCAAAAATAATTATTTATTACCAGAAACTCATGCTGTAAGTATATTATTTTTTATCATTTCACTGGTATAATTATGATCCACTTAGACTTTATTATTTACTAGCTTTTGCCCGCGGCTCCGCCCGCGTGAATGTTTTTCCGGGATAAAAGTCACTGTTTATATTTTACTGGGATGAAAATTGGCCAATGTGCTAATCCAGGACATGATCTACCCGTGTGCCATATTTCATCGAAATCCGTTTAGTAGTTTTTGCATGAAAGAAACATCCATACATCCAGACATTCTTACAAACTTTCGCCTTTATAATATTAGTAAGATTAGTAGGATAGGGCATTAAGCTTGCGACCCACCAAATTTTATAACGGCGGTACATTGGGTGATATCTGAGTGTACTAAATGGCACCTCTGCCTCTGTCTAAAATATATAGGTACTTAAATATATTATTATTGATTGATATTTACTTTTTACATTATATGTCAGCGAAATGAATATGAACCACCGTTGAAACGTCAAGACTTGAAAGATTTCAATATATCAGTAAATGTGAAGACATCCCGTGAAATAAATTAGAAGAAATAAAAGAAAGTATTGCAGCAGAAGATGAAGAGATAAAAGAAGAAAATTAATGACAAGTTATTTCTTACTAAAGTTGTTCATGATTATACTTTACAGTCTGAAATTGAAAATATTTTGCAGTGAAATTTTGCTAACATTTGAGATTTTTTTTAAAAGTATATTCCAAATAGCAAGCAAAGAAAAATTACATATAGTGATGACATAAAGACTTTTGTTTTAACATTACACCTTTAGTCGCCGAAAACAATTTTGTTTTTATAAATTCAAAGATTTATTTGCCGAAAGAGAGCACATTATGGTGATCTTTAGCAATCTTTAATAGTTTTGTTGGCTTCTTCACAGAAGTTTTAGAATATTAAAAATAAATTTAAGGAAGAAACCTCACCCGCAGAATGTAGCGTTAATTTTTGATTCCATGGCTCTCAAACAAGAATTTATTTAGTATTGTAATTTGTAAAACATCCACGTGTTTATTACTTTTGCTATAAATATCTACACAACTTTGTTTACAATCAACTTACCTATGGAATTTCACACTAGATGTTGGATTGCAAATAATTCTGCAATCATGAATTACACAACTCATAGTAGAATATCTCTAAAACACAATATGTATTATAGTGGATAATTACAGAAAAAAAGTTCGCAGAATACTTGCAAAAATTGTAAAATCACACAAAATAGATATTCGTAATATTTCAAAATTACTTACTGAAAATTAGGTTATTAACTTCCTAAATGTGTATTATTTTTTATGTATGATTGTTTACTTTTATGAGTATGTTTTTTATTTTTTTTTATTATATTTAAATTTAACAATAACTGTAGTTCGATCCCCGGGTCGGGCAAAGTAATATTGAGTTTTTCTATTCAGTATCAGCTCGGAGTCTGGAATTTGTGTCCAATACGGCGATAGGCTCGCCCCCTATCACATCATGGGACGGAATAACGGCGAAAAGTGGGTGCACTAGTTGTGCCTCTGCCTACCCCTTCGGGGATAACAGGCGTGAGTGTGTGTGTGTGTGTGTAGTTTTCATTTTTAAATATCCCAATGTTTTTCTGTCTAACCTTACAGTCTCCATATTTGGTTATAAAGGCCAGCAAACAACGTGAACATATCCAGTCGCAGGGGAAAGTAAAACATATATAATGTGAGGTTGTGTGCCGAGCAAAAAAAAAGCACGCGGGGCCGCGTGCGAAGCAAAAATTATTTTTTTTAACAGCTTTGTAAGTAAGGTGCCAAAAAACGGTCCCCCAAGGAGCTGCAAGATGCCCCTGTAACAGCGAGGCCCCAGGCGGTTGCCTGGTTCGCCCCCCTCCTCCAAGGCCGCCACTGAATTCACCACCGCGTGGTGAGGTATTTTTTTATGTAAGTGGAACTAGTAGTTCCGAACTACTTACCAAAACAGTATGTAAATATGCCAATTTTGTTTGGAATAAACTTTCTAACTCAAATTATATTTTTAAATATCAACTATTACTAGCCGCTGTAGTTGGTTTTCATAGTTAATTTAAACCGCATTACTTTATAGAAATAAAAATAAATATTATGGTGCGATATCATATTATTACACACTCACACACTCACGCCTCTTATCCCCCGGGTAGACAGAGGTGCAATTAGTGCAACCACTTTATGCCGTTATTCCGTTCCATGGTGTGATAGGGGGCGAGCCTATTGCCTTATCGTGTACAAATTCCAGACTCCGAGCTGATACTGAATGGAAAATAATCACTTTGCCCGACCCGACCATCCCGGGGATCGAACCCGAGATCTCAGCATTGCAGTCGTACCATAATACAACTACGCCACCGAGGCAGCCATATTATATCATATCATATTATTATGGACAGTTAATTATGTTACGTCCTGGTTTAGAAAATAAACCTTTGTCACTCTAAAGAGAGAGACAGCAGTTAACTGTGACGTCACATTTTATTCTTCAGTTTGTTAAACGGAATGAATAATCCATATGGGTATAAAATTCTTGTTGGTGAATGACATTGCAATCAATGTTTACAGACTAAAAAACAATGTCCATCTGAATGATATAACATGGAATATTGAGTTGACATTATCGATAGTATGATAGAATAATTCAAGTGGGAAATGAGAACAAAATAAAGGAAACATTAGTAAAGATTAAAAAGGAATAGGACGCTACAACCAAGAAGCTTATACATAATATAACATTTCCAGATGTATAAGCTTCGTGGTTACAATAAGTAGTTTCGATGGCGTTATAGTGCAGTGGTCTTGAACCCATCGATTTTTCGGTATTTCTACCGCTTTTGGGCCTGTCCTACCGAAATACCGAAATGACATGATTTTTCAACGATTTTTTGAAAGCTAGAAGATTCTCCCGATTTTTCTACCGATTTTCAACGATTCGATGCTAAAATCCCCTTTTTCTTTAACCTCTCGCGTACCGTCCGGCCCGATGGGGCCGGTCTGACAGCTGTCAAACTCGATATGTGTGCGTGTTGACGCGCCTTATGTGTGTGCGTGTAGGTCGATTTTCGCGTGTTGACAGACACGCGAAAATTGCGCTTGCGCCAGTGTGGCCAACGCAAGAGGTTAATATTTTGCGATTCCTTGGTTAAATATGTTGCTGTTTGGGGCGGCGGGGGGCAGTATTTTTAAAGTGGCGGCAAAAATTGTTCAAAGTTTTTACTTTCATGAGGGGGGGGGGGGTGTATGCGTGACTCTCGTTTGTTGAAATTACCTTCTTCTGGTACAATAAAAGTTCCTAGAATTTAAAATTAAGGGGGTTTTCATTGAAAATTGTTTTTTGCTAGTTTTATGCATATACCGATTTTTGCTCCAAATATACCATTTTTTCTTGGTAACTCTACCGATTTCACATTTTGTCCTTTGAGACCACTGTTATAGTGACACCACTGTCTCATGGTAGCTATTATGAAGACATCTATACAGATTTTCTAAATTTTATTATTTAGTTTATGTCCAAAACATTAAAAATGATGAAAGCCGAGCTGCGTTGAGAGTAATGAATTTTTATAAGTGTGAAAAACGTAAGGGAACTGTGAAGTAATGCACTTTCATAATACTCCTTAGGGTGCTCGCACACGCACAATAATATTGTCAATCAAGTGTATATTGTCAATAATATTGTGGGTGTATGTGGCGCGTATTGCGGAATTGTACAATATAAAAAAAATTAACAATATTATTGTGTGTGTATGTGTGTGTATGTGTGTGTGTGTGTGTGCAGGGGCAGGCGTACTGTTTGTATAGTCGGTACTGACAGCCAAAGTTATTCCCTTACAATATTGTTATTTAATGTTTGAAATATAAAAATTGTATTCTATGTAATACCGCAATAAACGTAATTTAACTTATTGTTCACTACATTTAATTCATTGCCCAGTTGCCACATTATATTATTTAATAGAAATCCCACTTATTCCTTTAATACTTATAGCAGTATTCAGACATGCTAAGAATGAATTATTTGAAAAGTAGGTACATAATTTAGTCTTATACATTTAAAAATTGACATGAAAATATTCGTGGTTTTTTCTTACACAAACCATGTCACGTGACCAAAAGGACAATGGCAGGTCTCCATACATGATTTTAGTTGATGTAAATGTGAAGCGTTTAGAAGTAAAAAAAATATATAACAATTCAGCAGCAATGCTTAAACAATTTTGTATCAAGATTATTAGTGAAAAAAAGTCTAAAGCTAAAGATTTTTCACTTTAAAAATTTGAGGTTATGATTTAGTTGACATATTTTATGAATTGTATTTTACATATTAAGTAATATGAATAGTAGATCTCATAAAATATTTGGTACTTTGTCTAATATACCACCATAATTATGCAATAATACACTAAGTAACACAAAAATAATGAATTAAAACAAGAGCACCTCATAACACTTCGAAGTTCCCGCCAAAGCACCACTACTAAAGGATTTTTTTTATAATTTTCCCTCATAGGTAAGGCAAAGAGTTCAAGCCCATACAGCCTCGTTTTATATGATACTAGCTTTTGCCTGCGGCTCCGCCCGCGTTAAAAAGTTTTTCCGGGATAAAAGTCCCGTTTTATATTTGCCCGGGATAAAAAGTAGCCTATGTGTTAATTTAGGACATTATGTACCCGTGTTCCAAATTTCATCGAAATCCGTTCACTAGTTTTTGCGTGAAAGAGGAACAAACATCCATACATCCAAACATCCATACATTCTTACAAACTTTCGCCTTTATAATATTAGTAGGATAGGATTTTTGTTTTTTTTTTACTATGTCTCGGCGGCAACGAAAAAACACTTGATTGGCACAATTATTACAATTCACTTCATTTGAGCTCTTTAAATAGAACTATATTGTATAATATACCACCATAATTATGCAATATAACACTTAGTATGTCCCAAAATAATGAATTAATTTATTTTCCCTTATAGGGAAGGCAAAGGGTTCAAGCCCATACAGCCTCGTCTTAAGTGATATTTTTGGTTGGCCTTTTTTTTAAGTACTATGTCGTAGTAAAGCAGTGGCTACCTTACCAAGACTTTATCAAGGAGTTATGGCGGCAACGAAAAACACTTGATTGGCACAGTTATTTCAATTTACTTCATTTGAACACTTTAATAGAACTATATTGGATAATATACCACCATAACTATGCAATATAACACTAAGTATCACCAAAATAATGAGTTAAAACAAGAGCACCTCATGACACTTCCACGTTCCCGCCAAAAAACTCATAATGAATTAAAACAAGAGAAGCTCATGACACTTCCACATTCCCGCCAAAACTCCTCCGACTAAGTAAAGATTTCTTTGTAATTTTTTTTTTGTAGTAAGCTCTGAAACTATTGGAAGAAAATACGTTTAGACGCTTAGTTCTACACTTGGGGGCAAAATTGGTAAAAACGAGCTTTGGAGAAAAATAAAACACTTGCTTTTTTTCGTTTATCCATCTTCTTCATACTCATTCTCTCTGATAAATATCTCATTACATAGTAATTAAAATGTGGTAAGAATATTGTTATTCTTAACATTTTATAGTCAGATATATTTTTAGCAATTTTTTAAGGACTTGATGAAAATGCTGTTTTGGTAGCCTAAAAGATCCTATGCCATAAGTCATTCATAAAAAAAAAATGGCCGCGTTACATTTACAAGAAAAGTCAATTAAGTTTCTTTTTAATTTTTGCAAGTTATACAAACTTATACAACTAAAATTGGTATGCTGAAAAATCATACAAAATAATTATATTGAGCTTACTATGTATGGAATTTCTAAACGTACAATTCGTTTATAAATACGATTTCGCCATTGTCCTTTTCTTTACTTATGTAATGTAATGACATGGAAACACATTGCTGCCGGAATTACGATATCCGAACTATTCATTAAAACTTACTCTGTGCTTTAACTTTTGTAAGTTGTCAAACTGAAATTATTAAACGTTTCAACTGTGGTTTCAAATAATTTGCCAATGACGTGAATTGGCACCCCTGTTTTACAAGTTGGTGGACTCTATGAAGAAAATTCGCATCATTTCCGTTTAAAAAAATGATTTACCAGAGGATCAATGTATTTCCTTGAATAAAATACCATGTCAAAAATAATAATAAACAATAATTTAATAGCATCGATAAAAATTACAATAAATGAATCACTGGTGTAATTATTATTTATTTATTTAGTAACGCCAACGTAACGTACATTAACACGTTATTAATTACGGTGACAGCGTTAAAATAGCCTTAAGCTAAATGCCGTTACAATATAAGGCGTACATGGCATGCATATAAACAAGAACATATTAACAAAATGATGAA
The DNA here is from genome assembly GCA_949316025.1 of Lapara coniferarum. Lineage (NCBI taxonomy): Eukaryota > Metazoa > Arthropoda > Insecta > Lepidoptera > Sphingidae > Lapara > Lapara coniferarum. Next base: position 21,833,236 of record OX438933.1, on the reverse strand, counting down.
CAACAAAAAACCTAAATAAATAGTGTATGAATCAAATACACACACACACATTATTATACACTATTATATAATGTAATATATGCTATTTAATATGTTTCGTGTTTTTTGTGCTGGCTTGTCATAATTCATCATTATCATCAACAGCCGCATGACGCCCACTGCTGAACATAGGCCTCCCCCAAATATTTCCAGATGGACCTGTCAAAAGCAGCCTCTTTTTTTTTTAAGCGGAGAAAGTGAATTATTACTACCGCCCAGTGTTCAAGGGGAACGACTGAGCGGTTATGTTGGGTTCACCGTGCCTTACGACCCGACGTTGAGCCACCCGGAGAGATGGAAAACGTTGGGCGACCGCCGGGCGTAGTCCCTAACCTATGTACACCGCACGGCATACCAACCAAAACTTCGCGGTGGCCATCTTTGGCGCATTAGGGACGGCTGCGGGCTTCCTCCGACTCACGTCTAAGTTGTCGTCCGCAGCCTGCTTCCACCACGTTCCTGCGGCCTTTATCAAGTCATCTGTCCCCCTTGCAGATGGATGGCCGATGCTGCGCTTGACAGTACGTGGTCTCCACTAGAGAACTTTGTCATAATTGCTCTTTAATAATTACTTTCCTCTATGACTCATTAATAAATTAATGTCATTCCATTATGACAGAGAAATATTCATCTTGTTTGATTGAAGTTATAATTCTTTAGGCGCGTTATGAAAAAATTATGATAGCGAAACTTTACAATGCGCGCGCAAGTGTGACACAAAATTCTCACGGGAGAAGTTGCCCAAAAAAGGTTGAAGCTGTTTAACGAAAACTTTTTGATAAAAATGAAAAGTAAATATTAAATTAAAGAAACAATTAATATTTAAGTAATGAATAAACGTAAATTCATTTTTTAAATTTGCTTTTAAAATATTAAATGAATGAAATCCTCCTAGCCAGTTTCGGCCACGGCGGCCAATCTCAACGGAGATCAGCCAGGTACGCAGGAGATATTATAGTGCACAAGTGTGTGCGCAATACACAGGTGCACTCGCTATTCCTTCACTCTCATAGTCCGGTGAGACGGCAATCCGACATGACCGGAGAGAGATCAGGCGCAGGACCAACGGCTTTACGTGCTTTCCGAGGCACGGGGGTATCACACCGCCAACTTCCTGACTCCGAGCTGCGACTGAGTAAATTTTAAGATGGAAAAACCCAGTCACAATTTTTTTTGGCTCGACCCGGGATTCGAACCCAGAACCTCAGCGCGCAAATCGTACTCGTAATACGTACGCAATACAACTACGCCACCGAGGCAGTCAAATGAAAATATTAAATAATTAAATTACGTATATACACGTACTTAATTACGTATATATACGTACATATTGCTTATGCAAAAGAAAATCAATAACTTTGGCCTACAATGTACATGTTTTTATATATATTTCTATAAAAAAAAACTACGGAATGAGTTTTATATTACTGCAAGTAATAAAAAATTAACATGGTAAAAAGAACATAATAGAAAGGACCAAAGGTGAGCAGCAGCATATTTAGTGTCGAGAATAACATCTGAAGTCTGTTCTTGGTGTCAAGAATTTATTCAGAAACGATATATTATTTTTCATAGTGGCAACTGGTTACAAATACTCATTATGTAGATGTCGCTAGGCGTGTTCTTCTTCCGTCATTCTCATTCGCTGTCTAGTTTTTCTTTTTGCCATTCGGTATGTAGGTACTTTAGTTGGCTGTAAAATTTATTCTCGTAATGGCTGCCACGCTAAAAGAGTAGCTTTTTGGTTATGTCATGTATATAGGAATCAGTGTCCGTATGTCAAATTGGTGTTATTCAACAAGTGTATCGAGCCATGATCGCTTGAAAGCTGTTATATTATCAATCTCACTGGAACGTTTCCTCTTTCATGTTTCCTTATTTGGCAATTAAGTTATGGACTCGGGATTTGTGTACTGTATGTAACAAAAACATAATCTATGCGTTGTGAAAAGTGTACGTGTGGACCATATTGAGTGCGGAGTGGTAGTTTTTGGTGCAAAATGACGGACAACAGGTCATCGTCGGCGCTGTTCAAGCGGGCCGAGCAATTGAAGAGATGGGAAGAGTCTGATACTAACAAGCAATCGCCAACGCCGAAGCGGGCGTCTAGGATCCAGTTCTCGGCGGGCATCGTATTCCTGGCGGCGTGCACGTCCGGCGACAAAGACGAAGTGCTGCGTCTACTGAAGGCGGGCGCTGACATCAACACCGCCAACGTCGACGGGCTCACCGCGCTGCACCAGGTAACTTATCTACCCACCTCTTGCTCCTACCCGCCATAACCATCCATTTCATGTTCTGTGGCTTCAGAATTGTGTTAGTTTGTTAGTACCTGATGATTAGTAAATGCTTTGGTTGGTGGCCCATTCTATCATTTTATTTATACAAAATAGTTTGGAACTGTTTTTTGGTTATGTTCATGGAATAAAAAACTGGTCTTATCCTTGCCTTCACTCCTTTGATTATTCTTTTGGATGTATGGATTATGCAGTAAGAAAATAAGATATATCATACATTTACAAGTCTATTTATATCACAATGTATTTGAATTTTTTTATTTAACAGTGTAATCTTGAATATTTTGTCCTGATTTTAATAATATATAGGTATTTCTGTGGATGCAGATAGGATATCTTTCCTATCTGCATCCGTGGAGCTCTAAAGGAAACCTGTATCTGTTACTTTTAGCTAGCTCTTGAATGAATCTTATACATTATTAAATTTTATAACATATATGAAATTCTCCTTAAAAGGTGGCCATGAAAATGTCAATTGAAATTTTAATGATCATTTATTACTTTAAGTCCACATAATTGACACACTTATATTGCAAAAATGTAATATTTAAACTAAAATTATTGTAGTCAGTTAGCTATATAGAAAGTTATATGGTATTTAAGTATGCATATAAATTATAATGAGATTACACCAAGTTCATTTATGTGATATACTATTTAAATAATGAAACATTTTCACATTTTAAAGAAATAGCTGGGCCTGCAACTGCATCTGCCTCGACATAGATCTATCTCAGCCTGTTATGCTTGCCTGATATACTTCCCTGTATACCAAACATGCAAAAAATCTTATGATTCTGGTATATTTCTCAGCCTCAGTGGTGTAGTTATATAATGGTACGACTGCAATGCTGAGGTCTTGGATTTAATCCCTAGGTCTGGCAAAGTAATATTGGGGTTTTCTGCTCACCATTAGCCCGGAGTCTGGAATTCGTTCACAATATGGCCATAGGCTTGCCCCCCTATCACATCATGGGACGGAATACATTCAGTGGGTGCATTAATTATGCCTGTACCTTCAGGGATAAAAGGCGTGAGCAACAAGTAATGTATAAAATATGTAGGTATGATTTTATTATATTCGGATAGGTAGTAGATGTTGTTAGTGGCTCATCCTAATATAATCCGTGTGCGATCAGATTGGGATGCAACCTTTAGAAACAGATTACTCAGTAGCGTCATCAAAATCATGCTAATGTTTGAGAGACATGAATGAAATTATGAAATCATTTTGTGTAACTATAATTACATATTTTGTGCATATAAATCACTACATAGTATAAAACATAGTCGCTTTCCACTGTCTGTGTCCCTATGTATGCTTAGATCTTTAAAACTACACAAAGGATTTGGATATGGTTTTTTTTTAATACATAGCGTGATTCAAGAGGAAGGTTTATATGTACAATTTGTCCCGGAGAAATATAAAGCAAGACTTTCATCCCGGAAAAACTCATTCACGCAGGCGTAGCCGCGAGCAGAAGTCTAGTATAGTATAAGTGTAGAAAATTTGGTAAAATCTCCACCTCTTTTTGTATTAAAAAAGAATTATAATTAAAATAAATTTCATTAAAATCCATTTGGCAGTTTCTGCTTTTACTTGTAACAAACGTCCAAAGATTTTGAAACATTTGTTTTTATAGTATTAGTAAGAAGTAAGATAGTCACAAAAAAAAAAACACATACTAAAAAGTGATGCATGCATTGTTCTAACTTGGAACATAAATTTCGTGTCAAGATTATGCATTTCAAAAACGAATGAGTAATCACGCTGGAATCCGTTTCCATATACGCAACTCTAGACAATAATTATCTGATCCATGTCTGTATCTGGGAATACACTTTTTTTAACCATCAGTTACAGCCCTAGTAATAAATAGTAATAAAACATTATTTGCCTCTACCCACAATAATAAATGACACAACAAATACATGAACTTTGTGTTTCAGCCTATTAACCTGTCAAATCCTGCTTATATATAGATATATGGGGAAACCCTATATACTCGGATGCCGGCGTCCATAGCTGGGCTTGACGAGCCAATGTCTTAGATCACTAATGCCAAAGACAAATTTAACAAATGTTACGAACCACATTTTTACTTCACGCATTTAGGAGAATATGGACATTGATAAAATGTTAATGTTTAATGTGAAAGGCAATTATAATGAAGCCATGAACAGTAAAATTGTTTTTCATAAAACTATTTTCTGTTGTCCTTATTTATGTTGTCTTTTTCTATTGCAACAGTATTTTTATTTTTAGTAAAAAGGCATTTATTAACCCCTGACAAACAAGAGTAAAAGTCAGATTGTCTCAAACTTACAATTCTCTCGACCAGTCTATACATGTATTCAGCAACTCATTGATCTCTCTCACAATTGTTACTGTTGCATATTTAGATTTTATAAGTAGTTCCATTCATTGCATGCTGTGACGCCTGAAGGTAATGCCTTTAACACGTGTTTTACTTGAATTTTTATTTAGTTATAAGTTTTATTGTAACTACCACTGGATGTCCTAATAAAATAAAATAAAAAATAAGAGGGGTATAATAAGTTAAGGGTATGTATCTGTTTATCTGTATGACTAATGTGGCTTTGTAGCTCACAAACCAATGGACTGATTTTGATTCGATTTTTTTTTGTTTTGCTGATGTGCTTGAGATGGTTCTTAACTATAATTTATGAAGATCTCTTTAGGCGTTTGAAGACTATCAGCGCATTTCCAACTATCACAATTCCAATTGATCTAAAATTTGGTGTACTGTGACTTCGGCAATATTTTAAGACATATTAAGCTTGAGCTGATGCCGCAGCATCACACGCAAGTCTTTAGTAACTTATAGCAGATATAGCGTGTGTGAGCTCATAAGAATGGTCTCAATGAGTAGGTGCTAATTAGTGGATTATCAAGGATCTATGATGGAGAATATAGTAATTTAAAAAGTTGAAATAAATATTAAATTAAAACTTTAATAAAGCTTGACACAAAAAACCTCTAAAAGAAAATAATAAAGTGTCCTTGTCATTTAAATACCCAGTCATATTTTGACCCAAGCATCATCGCGTCGGGAGACCTAATTCTGGACCAGGGAGGTGAAAATACTTCTTACGCGGTTCTCGACTCGACGACGCTAAGGTCAAAATATTACTGGTTACGATTGCATGCACATGCGCAGCCCGCGAAATATTTTCGATATAAGGGAGAGAGAGTAGAATGGCGGGATTTTAGTCGGCATTTTGAACCGGTGAGTCCAGCAGAAAGCCATAAATGGATTTCCCCATGTTAAAAGGGTCAAAATTATACTAGGTACTTAAACGACAAAGACTTTCATTGTTTTACTTTTTAGAGGTTTTAACATATTTTGCTTGTAGCTTATGTCTTTTAACTACCCAACAAACTTTAAAACTGTACCTTCTTATGAGCAATGGATAAGTGATACAAATAATATGTTTGATTGGTAATTGTCAATACAATAATTCGTTTCAAAATGGCACATATATATCAAGTGTAGTCTATAAATTTCCACCCAACTTTTTAGCTTATCAACTTATAGAAAATATTTTTCGAAATTAAATTATAACCATCATAATGAGGTGATTGAACTCATTTCCTTCTGATACTGTAGATAGTGACTAATGTAAAATAAATACCTTTCTTATTGTGATGTGTGATATATGCTAACAGTTAATCATCAGGTTGAACTATATAACATTTAGCGAATGTGTTACAATTATAATGAATAATTAGTATTAAAGTAAACTAAATAATATAAAATATATAAGTGTGTAAGATAATAAAACAGAGATAAAAGTCAATACCCTGTCACCATTATATTTAACTGTTGTTGTCTTTAGAGCTATCTGCGATAACAAGTTGGAGAGTGTGAATAGTTATGCAATATTAAACAGTTAACTATCTTGTTGAATAATAATTTGTTAGATACACAAGGCCTATAATAGACAATGGATAACAATGCTTATTTAGATATTACTTCTTATAATTTTTTTACTGTTGCGTAGATATAATATTCTATATTATGTTGTTGTCAAACCAATTATTGACTTGTGGGAATCATCACAAAAACTACATGTGTACATTTTTTTAAATGTACACATGTAGTTTTCGTGTAAATTCAAAAGATTTTGACCCTATTCCCATTGTTGAAAAGACATATTTTTTGTATAAGTTAATATTTAAAAAACTGCTCAAGCTTATGCTCTTAAATATTAATACTATTTGTTTCACACTTCTTATTAAGTTAAAAAAGTTATATTCTACATAATCAAAACAAATCACAGGCATGATGTGCCTGTAAATTAATAAATTTGCCTATGTGGGTATGCTGTTCCAAATATTGCAAATATGTAAGATATTACAGCAATATTGTGGAAAATATATATTTTTGCATATTATTGCAGTGCTTCAAACACAACAAGTATGATAGTTTTTATTACTATTTGATATCTTAAAAAATTATTGATGAAATCCTGAAGTAGAGCCCGTACCAATACTGCCATTCTTTCCTAATATTCAGGCATCGACATTGTGCAAGTGCACTGTGTTAAGTTCCATGAACAAAAGAAGCGAACCCTATTAGTTCCATAGAGTGGAAGTTATTACTAATGCTTCATATATCATCATTGTATGACAATCCTAAACTATATCTCAAGAAACTTGTACTCTTTAAAAATAATTATTTGTAGTATATACTAGTAGTGCTCGCGGCTCCGCCCGCGTGAAAATGTTTTTCCGGAACAAAAATATTTTCCCGGGATAAAAGTAGCCTATAGCACTCAGGAGTTATGTAGCTGCCTATTAGTGAAAGAATTTTCTAAATCGGTTCAGTAGTTACTGAGATTAGCGCGTTTAAACAAACAAACTCTTCAGCTTTATAATATTAGTATAGATTTCTCATTTCAGAGAAATGGATTAAAATAATTGTTGCCTATGAAACCCACCATAGACTTAGAGTGTGTTCAGAAGATGTAGATATCTTATAGAAAAAAATCTAAGGAAAAAGAGATTGTAACTTATAAGACAAGAGAATATTTCATACTGAGACCAGAAAATGTTTATAATTTTGAGTTATCCCGTAATGTTTTGTAAGGCACACTATAGAAGCTATTGGTATCATGTTTACAAATAAATATTTCTCTTTAATTGAAGAAAGTAACAAAATCTTATGCATTTAATTTCGAAAATATAACTTTAGCTATGAATCTACCATAGTTCCTGGCACTCAACCATTCTAAATGATTTCTATTATCTTTTATTGGACTTATTCATATTGATATTTGATACAAATTGTAATATTTCAGTATGATCATAATAGATTGCTACATAAAGAGTGCATATAATGTACATAATAAATATGAAGGGTTTAATAATTTTTATATTCTTACATGATGATCCTTAGAAATCGTCTTAATACAGTTAGAGGTGTTATAATCGAAGGTCCTATGCTGGAAAGGGATGTAATGGCCCAAAGCGAATGGTGGGCGATGGTACACTATTTATAATCGGCGATATGTTTATATAACTATTACGTGAACTGATGAGATAATGTATGTACATATTTGGCAGGGATGCATGACGGGTTTGGCAATTGTGCATGAGACTGTCCACACTTCATGTAGTCCAACAGCTTATGTGTCCAGCCTGACACTGACTAATGTGCTGTTGCATGTCTTTAAAGGCCGGCGCATACTGATACAAAAGCATCGCACGACATCGCTCGGGAAAAGTTCCCACATCTCATTATATTGCTTATAATTCACTCATTGTGAATCGGTTCTTATCGATATTTTAGAAGTTTCATCTTATTATGTGTCGTGTTTTTAATTAACATGTTTTCACTTCGAAATAATTGAAGTGCAACACGTTAATGCTCAATATGTTAGACAGAAACGTCAGCGCGACGTCGTATAATGCCGTGCAAATTATGCGTTTTGTATGGACCTGTAATCAGATTACCAAGTCCCGTATAGTTCAACATGCTTGTGGCTACATTTATTGAAAGTTCTCTGTAATTTCGCCAGTGTCGTATTGAAACTGTTCGATTCAGATTGAAATGATTAACTAAAACCAGCTATACCATACTTATAAATTAAACCTTACGGATTAAAACAAGTTATCTTAATTGTTTGTTAGAAATATGTATTCGATTTTTGCAACCAATTTGATAGAAGTCAATTCTTAACCCTTTCCTAACTGACGGTACAAATTTGTACCGGGTGATTCCCCGTCCATTATTTCGACAACACAATCGCGGATTACGTATTTGACACTGACGATCCTTCCGAGTACTACTACGCTAGCCAATCACAGTGATTTATTTCAATTTTGCCTATTTCCCGCCAGCAAGTGACATTTTCAAGTTTCAACCTGCTTCGGATTTGAGAACTGTGGATTACTTTTGTTTTAGAAAACATTTAAAAATAGAATAAACTAGGTAAGTGTTATTATTTTATATTATTATATTAGATTGTAGTTTTAACTATACAATGAATATGGTTTTAGATTATAATTTTGAATTTTAGTGCTAAAATAACGATAAAAATGTACAAGAACTTGTAAGTACCGTCAGTAATTTTTTGTTGATTAGATTGAATATATAATTATGTTTGTTTACCTTTTATTACAGTTATTTATAATGTGTATTTCAAAGAATACGGCTTTGATAGAAGCCTTACTTATGGAAAATCTTCCAGATTGTTTCAAAAATTCAGAAGTGGAATTGTCGGACGAAGAAAATATTCCCGAAGAAAAACTACCCTCAACTAGCAATTTTGATGAAAATTTTGAGGCAGCGTTAAAAAAATATAGGCTGAGCAAAGCTGAACCTAATACAGAACATGAGGTAGAAGATCCTAGTGCAGAAATAGACCAAGAGATGATTGTATATTCTATTCCTAACACTGTTCCAGATAATTTACAGACTGAGGAAACTGTTACGTCCACACATGCACAATTAAAAAAAAACTATTGAGCCTAATCGTAAATTAAAGAAATGTGATGTAGAGTATCGCCCAAAGAAAAAAAAGAGTCTAAATCTACAATCACCTGTCCAAAGGCCATCAAAGACTACAACTCTTACATGGGGGTGTTGATACAGCAGATATATTGAGAGAACTATACTGCGTGGACAGGAAGTCCCTAAAAGGGTAGCACAGGTTGTTTTGAGGTATTCTAGATATTACATTTGTAAACGCATACATTATTTATGGACTCATAATGGAAAAGATACCTGTAAACGATTTTAGGAGATCCATTGCAAAAGGATTGATGTCTATGAAGGACATCAAAGATAACAAAAAGAAAAGGTTATCAAGAGTCCCTGTGCCTAGCCCTGGGCTATCTAAGAGGCGCAAAACTGCCTTCTCAACGTTGAAAGACGTTCGTTTAGGAAACCGCGGCGTGCATTGGCCTACGTTTGTGCCAAATAGAGGGAGGTGTGAAGTATGCAGCATGAAGGAAGTGCAGTCAAAGCTCCACTCAATATGTTGGCACAGCAATATATTTCTATGCATAAATGAGAAAAAGAATTGTTTTGCAGAATACCACGATGCTAATGCTTAATTATTTTTTAATTTTATTATTAACTAGCTTTTGCCCGCGGCTTCGCCCGCGTTAAAAGTACATATAAACCTTCCACTTGAATCATTCTATCTACTAAAAAAACCGTATCAAAATCCGTTGTGTAGTTTTAAAGATCTAAGCATAGATAGGGATATAGGGACAGACAGCGGGATGCGACTTTGTTTTATACTATGTAGTGATTCGAGCCAAAAAGAAGTACTAAATCTTTCTATTTTATTAGTAACTTTGTGACCCAAAGTTCCTGACGGTACTTGTAAGTCCAGGTTATAAAAATAGTACCTAGATATAATAAAAAAATCTGAAAAAAATAAATTAGCTTTTTTTATTACCCCTTATCCATATAAAATCATAAAAACTTTGTTTTTCATTATTTTTGGTATATTCGCTAGGAAAGGGTTAAGCTGTCTTAAAAATTATGAGTAGTGAGAGAATGGAAAGCTGTGATAATTAATAGACTACTTGGGATGCCCTCTTTTATAGAGCTATGTTTAGATTAGCAAGAATACTTGAAGTTGACCTCCGCAAGCGATTTTGTCCTGAGACATAAGATGTTAAGTCTCATTACAACCAGTAGTTATACTGCCTATAATGTTCTTCAATCCGAAACACAACAATGTATGAACACCGCTGTTTGGCGGTAAAAATAGACATTGCGGTGGTACCAACTCAGGCGGACTCTTACATATGAGAGCCCTACCACCAGTATTCATTCCGTGCATGCGTGTTTTATGATCGAAGGACTTGTCTTTCAGCAGTAAGTCAGGTGTAGTCAATCGCTAACATAAAAAATAAATTTAAAAGTAATAAAAACATTCTATAATTAAAACGGTACTGTTGTACGCCCATGGATAAGGCCGAGTACCTCGAGATAGCGTTTCGGTTTGTTGGATACGATTCATAGCGACTCGCTTCTGTGAGTCGGTTCGGTATAATCAAACGTTCTCCCAGTAGCGTTCAACGTTCATTGCCGTTAAAAGATTTTTGATCTCTGGTTGAAAGCCGATTTTGTATCATTAGTTCAGGTACTTATGTATGATATATAAACTATATAGGAAATGTTATTCGACTATTAGTCCCTTCAACTATTGAAGATTTGTTATATTCTTACACGGCAATATTGATGTTTACGTTTTTATAATTTTAATAGTGAGATGCACATTTATGTGTGTTACTTAGTCATGAATGAAATATACGGTCATGTTATATATTTATTTGGTTACATACATAAAATATAAGGTATGACATTCGACTTACAAACACCTGATTATTTAAATTATACTTTCAGGCTGCATAATTAATTTCTCGTCGCAGAGAAAGTGTAGGATCGGTTATTTAGAACTGTAACTAGACGTTCATATTACGTGATAAAATCAAATTAGAAAGAAGTCAGTACACTGTCTTTTAAATTGTATCAAGCTTGAACTAATGCCGTGGACTGCCGGAATGTATGCCCTTTTACTGTGACATTCTATAGATTAACCATACTGATCAAAGACGTCTAACAAAGTGTGTAAAAAACAAATACAAAACTATCTGCATGTAGTGCTTCTGTTTCTCTTAACTGGCAGATACGTAAATAAGTCATTGTGTTTTTGTATTATATTGTATTTTTGTATTGAATAATCGCCACAGGTTTTAGTACCGTTACTCGACCTAAATCGGGACGAGAAGATTGTAAACGTATGATAGCTAATTCAGCGATTTGTTCGATAGAGTTGACAGATAATGATTTTCAACTAAAACCACTTCAGCGGACACTGCTATCGGTCTTCATCGTTAACACAAATGGTTTTTTAATTACTAATTTAGATCGTTTTAACTTTTGTACCGAGCTAACCTCAATTTAGAATCTCTCAATTTAGGCATCTAATGAGAACTTAATCGTCATCGTAAGAATAAAGGTCAAGTAAGTGATGTATGATTTAGGTTACCGTCGCATGTATTATTTCGTTTCGACTTCGGATTATCAGTTATTTAAAGATAAATATTATAAAGCTGAAGAGTTTGTTTGAACGCGCTAATCTCAGGAACTACTGAACCGACTTTCCTAATAGGAAGCTACATAACTCCTGAGTGCTATAGGCTACTTTTTATCCCAGGAAAATATTTTTTCCCGGAAAAACTTTTTCACGCGGGTGGAGCCGCGAGCACCACTAGTTTAAAGATATAAATATCAAAACCCGATTGTTACTTTACGTACACAAAGTCCGAACGATAAGTGGAAATAACTATTTCCGATCAAGTGTAAAATTATTATGGTTCAGAAAATTAATTTAAAACAGGTTTTCACTTCCTAAATCAAAATATTATTACCAATACAACACATCAAAAGTATAGATAATTTTATTGTGTGAAAAGTATCACACAGTGCAAAATATGCAGGTCAATCAATTTCAAATGGTTTAACAAAAACTGGATTATTTGGTTTTGCTCCGTTATTTATGTGGTAGCAAATAGCAGTGCCACCGTGGCGCCAGTCTCGTTATGTTTATCCGATATTGTTTCCATCGATGATTCTCATCTAGGGCAATCACTAACTATAATTATTAGAACGCCACTATTATTGTACTAGACTGCCTCGGTGGCGTAGTTGTATTACAGTACGACTGCAATGCTGACGTCTCGGGTTCGATCCCCGAGTCGGGCAAAGTGATATTGAGTTTTTCTATTCAGTATCAGCTCGGAGTCTGGAATTTGTGCCCGATATGGCGATAGGCTCGCCTCCTATCACATCATGGGACGGAATAATAGCGAAAAGTGGGTGCACTAGTTGCGCCTCTGCCTACCCCTTCGGGTATAACAGGTGTGAGTGTATATGTATATGTATGCCACTATTATTCTGTGAATGCCTTTCAGTCACCGTATTTCGAAGGCTTATAAAAAAAGACAGAAATAGTGTTGATATTTGCATTCCAACTTCAGCTCTGTTTGTAATACACAGAATCACTATTCCAGTTATGTGATTTTATGGCGCTTAACGAAGCTTAACCACCATAAGTGGTTATCTCCCGGTGTGATGTCTGTCTCATGCAATTATAAACCTGATCTCGCTTGTTCCTGGATTAGCTGACGGTTAACTGCGCCCCTGAATCTAGTCATCTGATCCTGTCCAATTAATCTTAGCCCACTACATCGTCGCTTTAATAATCCTTCGATTGACCCAAACTCAATTTCTAACACGGGATTAATTACTCCGGAAGAAAGCTTTATAAATATTGTGTTGACAGATAGACTTGAACATTTCCATAAAAAATATTTTATATTCGTGTGATAATAAAATTGCAATAATGATGTCATGACTCATTATTCAAAACTATGATTATTTTATGAATCTCGTGTAACATGTTAAATGGATTCTGCGAATAAAATAATGAAATGCTTGTATTTAAACAACCACGCGGGAATTAACTTTCGATCTACTGGATTATTTTGAATTGGCTTTTGAAAATTTACTTGCGGTTGCGTTCGCGTGTATCTCTTGATATTTTTATAGAGTTTTTAACTTTTGGAAGTTAAAACATTAATAGTTTCTAAAGTTTGGACTTTTCAATAAACTCATGTTTCCGATGATACGTCAAAGATATCAGGTTTGTTTATGTTGAACAGCGATGAGTCGTGAACCGTTTAACTGTTAATCTGTACATCTGCATGTGTATATTTGTCACTGTAAATAGCCGTACTAGAGCAAATCTCATAATTTTCCAGAAAATAAATAAATATACACACATGAACATCGTTTGACTACATTTTTAAGTAATAAAAATATTTTTATTTATGTCGCAAAAAGTGCTTTGCACTATAAGATGTTGACTGATAAATAATTAAAATAACTGAGTACTAAACGTTTTTTTTTTCACTCCCAAAACTGACATTTACATAGCAACCTAGCATAAACAACACTCAAATAGTAAAAGTCAGATAAATGACCTCGGGATTCATTAGGTTAACCACCACTAGTTGGTAAACTTTAAGATTTACACTTTAACCAAAGATTTACTCATATACGAAGAAAGCCCTTCTTCGAAACAGTTTTACAGTAAAAAAAATTATTAACTATTTATGTAAGCACGATTCGTTTGCAACGAACATAGGTCGCTTTTATTAGAAATAAAACAAAGTTCATGTACATAGGAAATTAGATCAACTAGTTTTCACCTAACATTCATTCCTTGTACTGTAGTTTGTCAAAGTATGAATTTATGAACGATGGCAGGCGTGCATTTTAAGCGCTGCATTCACGCGTTTTTACTGTTTGACTGTAAGTAGTTTTTTTGTTAGTTGTAGTGATTGAATTTCTAGCATCGCTTCATAGATGCGTTTTTTAAGCTAATAATTATAATTCATAGTTTGAATACTTGCGACATCCGTGCAAACCTGTAATCGGTACTAATTCGAAAATAAATTCCGAGCATTTGGAGCATTTGGACACGATCTCTCGTTACAGAATCATCCATTTCCATTTTGCCGTGTCCAGGTTTTACACGTGGGTCTGTAGTTAGTGTTGTTTTCGTCGTTGTCTACTACAGGATATATACCTCCCCTAATGTCGCATAGTCGTGGTTCCCTTTGCCTCCAATGGCTTCTTTCGGTGCGTGGTCTGCTTTTATTTGCAAAAACATGTGCTACACAAGTTTGGGCAGACGTATGCCTTTGTAGATCACAAGTTCCTTCACTGGAGGCCGTAGGATTTCGTAGTTGTATTCATAATATGATTACAGTATTTTTAAGAATAATGCACATTTAGGAAATCAATGACATACGCTTTAATCTTTACTATTTCCAACTATTGACTAGTTCAGAAGTTGCATAGAAGTATTGCTATGATTTACTTACTTTTGGTACCTACTGCAATAGATTTGAGTGGAAACTTGTCATGTTTTTAATCTACTTCTTGTTTGTTACTCTAATAAAAATAAATAATACGTTAGAATATTCGACTAGAGATGACGTTTTATAGTAAGCCTGATACTATCACCTATAATTTCTTATATTTATGGTCTTAATACGGTAGTACGGTACTATATAATATATTTTCCTAATAATAACAATTGTGATCGTCAGCAATCGTCAGCAAGCGACAATTTGCCTAATAAACATTTTCTCGTGGGGAGGGTGAATTTTTCTATAACTGCTTGAGAAGTAGATATGGCGGAACAAAATTTCGATGGCTGGTGCCGCCGACATCAAGCAAGTCACCGTCGATAATCTGAATTTAGTGGCTTAGTCTAGACTGCTTTTGTGTTCACTTGCATGGTTTATTTTTATTATATAACTTTTGATAAGTCCATTTTGCTGCTATCAATTGGAATAAGGAACAGTTCTAAATATTTACGGTTCTAAAATATTATGTAATCTACAACGCTTCTATAATAAGTATGTTATTAATGAACATGTCCTTTCATCGCATCCGAATAAATTAACCCACGAATGCATTTAACAAATTAACAATACACTTCCGTGTTTCGTGTTTTCGTATAGAATGCGGCGGCGCAGGTCACGCGCTCCGGGTTAGCACTCAGAATAACTTTCGATTGTTTCGGCCCACCGATAAACGTCACCGTTACACATTTAGATGCCGACGACCATCCGTTCGCCTATCTAGCGGCGTGTACCAATGCCGTTTCTATATGTAGTTTCATCTGCGCAACATTCACTTGAACAGCTATGTATCGTCAACTCTACGACACGATAGTTTCTTCTGTTTTATGTGCATTCGGTTTACGTCGTTCATCCTTATAGGTTACCATGTTAATGCCTTTTTTTTGTTTGGAATATTTAAAACGCGATAAAGTTGACTAAATTAGTTTAGTACAAAATGCCGTTTAGTTTTAAGGATGTGTTTTAACATAAAATGTTGTTGAGAGGCTCCGGTGGGAGTATGAGCGTGTTCTTAGCTCTTTGAGATTCCTAACAAAATACATGTGGAGTTATAGCTAGCCACTTTATGGCATTCTTGATACGTTTTGTAAAAGTTAGACACTGCAGGGCATACAAAATTGCTCATGTTCGTTTTTTAAACTCATCTTCCTAGATTCTAGACATTGAGGTTCCAACACCCAGTGCTTCTTGCATGTGTGTAGATGAATAAAGTAGTGATCTACGGAAGGCTAGTCCTGTGTGCCTTTAGAGTATAAAATTGTCTAGCACTACCGTCTGATAGTGTTGAAGTATGAATTCAGTAAAGCGTGTCTCTTTCGATATGCAATTCTAGGTCGTTTTGCTTCTAAATAAAATACTAAAAACAATATCAATAAAATATATTTGTTTTGCGTCTATTTAGTGGGGCTCATCTTGTTTTTGTTCTCATAAGATCTTTATCTTAGGATCGGGCAAGAAAAAATGATACATGGATATATTCTATAGAATATATCATTTAAAGGCTCACATAATCTAGGCTACGTTTGAACTATCTCTGTTCTGCATTCTACTCACTATAAGATGATAATTAGTGCTTGAAGTTGCCACTCAACTAATAGTTACTTCATTTATCGAGCTTCAGTTGGCATCAAACCGTTCAGAAGTAAATAATGTCTATTATAATATCTTGCCCGCCGTCGAAATCGTGTCCACGATCATTAATTTATCATTGCATTAATTTTAGTATTCATTCAGAATCTCTTGTTGTATAGACTGTAAATTTAGGAGATTTTTCACGTTCATAACGATGCACGTAATAAAATTAGGAAATATCCTATTACCATACCGGTAATATGTTGCAGGGCTCTCTGGCCCACGCTGCTTCAGACGCAGCTGTCATGAGTGGATTGTAAAATCGGTTGTTTTGTCAATCACCCATATTGGTCATAACCGCTGGTATTATATAAAACAATTTTACACTTGGCTAACATATTATCCCTACATGCATAGTAATTTAGTTTGCCTGCATTGCCGTCATGAATTATAATATCAATTTTATATAATGATTTTTTACATACATATACACTCACGCCTGTTATCTCCGAAGGGGTAGGCAGAGGCGCAACTAGTGCATCCACTTTTCGCCATTATTCCGTCCCATGATGTGATAGGGGGCGAGCCTATCGCCATATCGGGCACAAATTCCAGACTCCGAGCTGATACTGAATAGAAAAACTTAATATAACTTTGCCCAACCCGGGGATTGAACCCGAGACCTCAGCTTTGCAGTCGTACTGTAATACAACTACGCCACCGAGGCAGTCTGATTATGATTTTTTATACATGTTAATGGCTATGTAGTGCCTGGATAATGATTTTATATTTTTATGGAATCTAGAAAAAGAAGCAGTCGAAGGCGGGACTCGAACCCACGACCTCCGGCGTACCGTGCCGGTGCTCTTCCAATTGAGCTACCTCGACCCTATCTTCGATTGCCAATTTCAAGATCCCTATTTAATTCTCTTAAAGGAGATGACCAGCGACATCTGTTAGCAATTATTACATTACTAACTCAGCGTTACTCCTTTACAGGAGTAAGTAACTGAAACGAGTCGCTAAACTTTATTCTAATTTTATAGATTTTTTATACCTGTTAGTGGCCATGTAGTGCCTGGATAATGATTTTATATTTTTATGGAATCTTGAAAAAGAAACAGTCGAAGGTAACTTACTCCTGTAAATTCAAATTCAAATCATTTATTCAGTAATTAGGCCCCTAGGGCACTTTTACACATCATTTTTCACAATGTTGTTTTACTAAAAGATTCTACCAGTGCTTCGGAAAAGCCCACTGACCTGAGAAGAAGCACCAAGAAACTCAGCGTAGGTCTTTTATCATTTTTTTTTAAATATATATATATTCTACAATTTGCAAATTACAATATTACTTCAATTTTAAAGATGGATATTAAGTGCGAAAATTAACGGAGAGTACCTAAGTGAAACAACCACCTACATGTTTAATTTTAAGTAAAAAAAATAAAGTCAACCATCAAAAACAGGGCAGACCAGTCCACACAAGCAGCACCCGTTCACGAGTATGACGCATGTGCCAGCCATCGGCCTCCTCAAAGTAAAGTAGTAACCTGTAAAGGAGTAACGCTGAGTTAGTAATTGTAATAATTGCTAACAGATGTCGCTAGTCATCTCTTTTAAGAGAATTAAATTGGGAATCGAAGGTAGGGTCGAGGTAGCTCAATTGGAAGAGCACCGGCACGGTACGCCGGAGGTCGTGGGTTCGAGTCCCGCCTTCGACTGTTTCTTTTTCTAGATTCCATAAAAATATAAAATCATTATAATATCAATTAAATTTATTTGGAATAACGTCGCAATCACAGTAGAAACTTTTGAAATGTGCTCAACGCATACCTGTTTTGAATTTATTTTTCATCATTCGCATAATGCTCCACTTGCCAGTAATTCCATGCTATTATTCTACGTTCTTGATTTTAAAATCATGAAGTGTCTAGTCAAGTTGGCCCATTAGGTAATGCTCAGCTACGTCGACGACATATCAAAGTAATCAGTCAGCCAGTGCGCACAGGAAGATATTAACGAGCCTTAATAGATGCAATTATTATGACCCCGGACGGATCGGACCGTTCGACGTCTCGACGTCGCCGGTTTTAGAAATATGACACGCTTGGCACTCTCTCTTTTATGGTATCAGTGCTAGATTTTTTTAAATTATATCTCCCAACTTCTTGATGTGTATTTATGACGGTCTCGTATTGTGAACCGTCCGCGTCAAACCACTGTTAATAATTGCTTTACTTTTGAGTTAGGCGTTTTTATGATTCAGTACGTTTACTGTATACAGTAATTTCACTTATCGTCGTCTGCTTGTTGGTAAAGAGCTGTTTTTAAACTATAATTCTGCGTGTTGTATGGCTATTGCTTTCCTGCTTTGCTTCTGAAGCCTTTTGTTGACTTCTGCTTGTTGTTAGCTTAGTCCCCTCACATTATTTTTGTCTCGCGAAGTCCTCTTATAAACAATAATTTCTAAAAGTCATTTATTCATGCATACTTTTGGAATAAATATATTTTATTCACTTTTCAAGCCCCGCTACGGACGCCGGCGTCCGAGTATATAGGGTTTCCCTATATATCTATATAATATATACATAAAATTGTATATAAAGGGGTTTGACGGGTTAAAGGACAATTTTGGTGCTGATCCGAAGTAATAATGATGGACGTAAATATTTTTTTGCATTACATATAAGTCACCATCGACTCACGAATTGAAATGGGTGAGAAAAACCAATGTTGATGATTTTTCCTGCAAATCGGATAGCGCTCAATGATAATATTGATACTTTGTATTGGCGTCCGTTAACATGGGTCGCACGGCGCTGACTTATGGTTAATTTAAACTTACAATTTTAATGTAAGTTCTGCAAATGGCAATAATTTTTTGAATGGTTATTACGCACTCAATGTTTGACTAAGGTATTACTTGAAACTAAAATTTAATTTTAGATATGGCATTGGCGTTTTTTAACTTATGTTATTCACTACTACTTAAATTAAGATCTCGCTAATTCACGAAAACTAATAGACACAATTCCGATATGGGTTATAGTTAATATAGAAATATCCAGATTATTGCTTACAAAACAGTAAACATATTGTCGTAGAATCAGCCACATAAACAGCTGAACATGTTCGAAATTTCAAATCACTTCCACGCGTTAAGTTTAATTAGAAAAAAAAAACTTTGTGGGAAGTAAAGTTAATCACCTTTATTTTATTCTTGTGGAGAGAAAACAAAAATTGGTGAGAACACGAAAGTGTAGACGCGATTTGAAGTTTTGGATTCGTTCAGTTACTTATGTGGCTGACTGTACATAAATCACAAAGGATTCAACATCACCACATTGTTAATAATTCCGTGTAAATCCGCAAACAGTGACTTTCAGTAAGACACTCAACCCGATTTGCGTCCACCATTGCATCACAGTCGCTATGACGCATGGGAACACGACACCGTCTGTATTTATGTGTGCGCGCGCGTGTGTGCATATGTGTGCCACGTGATACGCTCTCGATGTGTGTGTGTGCAATTACTTATACAGTTTTATTTAAGAATAGGTGTTAGTCATGCTTGTGTGTCGGTGGCCACATTATGAAACTAATAAAAGCTTAGAGACCCCGTGAATCGATGCAGTTTTTATGCGATTCATTTGAGTGGGCTTAAATTCGAATCGCCTATGTCCAGGCTCGAGTTATAGTAATATCACGATTGCTTGCAGGTTTCATGTAGCACGTTCTTCGGTAGAAAAAGGTTATTGCTGTCTTGCAAATGTTTTGATATCTTTATAATTATACTTATTTTAAAGTTATTGAAAATAAAATGTTTACTTAACAAAACGAACATGAATCTTCTAATAATATTTTCAGAATAACTGTATAAATCTTGTAGTAACTGAATAATTAATGTTTTTCTTCAGTTCGTTTATATACAGTTGAACGTATTGTCCTGTGTGAATGAGAAATCAGAATGTAAATACGAGACCATTCTATTTTAACTATATGTGCATTAAATGTGAGAGGTCATCGGAACATAAGTGCTATACAATAATTCACCTGACCTACTATACTCGCGCGACATTTCAAATGGTACGTTAGGCTTTAAACTGTTGTATCTACATTCTATATCATCCCACAGCATTGTAATATGTAGCTAATTTTTCTACGTAACCGTAGAAATACCTACGTTAATGTTATCATGGGATGATTTATTGCAATTTGAGGCATCACTATCGTTAGCATGCGGTATACTGCGTCAGTGTTTTTGTGGTGTCCGTGGACAATCTATCTAATGTCAGCCTTAAACGGTATATGACTGAAATAATTGAGACCTAAGGCATCTTAATACTCATTTTTGGGGCTCCGTTCCTTAAAAGGAAAAAATAACTCTTATCACTTTTTTCTCCGTTTGTCTGTTTGTTTGTGTGCCCGTTTATTAAGAGCATTTTACTCAGAAACGCGTATAGATAATAAATTGAAAAATCAAACTTGTAAGTCGAAGCGATCACCAGATATGACTGATTATGTCGCATTTATGGTAGCATATTTTGCGGTTTCCCAAGGGAATCAAAACCTAAAATTTCGATGTATAATTTATTGCAAAAAAGCGAAGTTATAAACTTTTAAAATTCGATTAACTTATTCATATTTTTTGCGAACTATTGAACTTATCTCAATACTTAATATGATAAAGCTAAAGTGGTTGTTTGTTTGAAGGCGCTAATCTCAGGAATGAACCGATTTTGAAAATTCTGTCATTAATAAGAAGCTACATTACTCCTGGGTGCTATATGGTACTTTTTATCCCGGAAAATCTTTTTCAGGCGGGCGGAACCGCGAGCTATACTAGTTGTTACCATACCTACAAGTTTGTACGGAAACCTCGGCACGCGAGTCCAACTTGCACTTGTCCGGTTTTTATTGTTTGGTAATCTCATTATTATCTTTTTACTTATAAATAACTTTTTCATTTGGTGAATTGTCACCCGCCTCATTGGGTTGTTAGTAACGTTCGACGTCAGAGAAAACACGTCATTGTGACGTCATATTGTGTTCTATCCGATGTCAGAGAATAGGAATTTCGCGTGAGTTTAAAAACAAGTATGACTTCGTCAGGATCATATGACGTGTCAATAGTTTTGCATCTTTTGGCGATTTGATAGCAAAAGTTTCAGGACGCTAAGCATGCACTGGTTGTGTAGTTCATGTTCAGATATTTCGTGCCGTTTCTAGGCATCAGTTAGTGTATGCAAATTGCAACTGTGACTTACAATAGACATCCTATCGGTCACAATGCATGCGAGAAGTTATCATGAGAATCGTTATCTCCGGATGCGTCCGCTGCGACCGCCGACATAATATTATATAATGCCACTTTTGTACTCAAATTGATGTTTATGTGAACACTGAATGGTAACAGCACGGTTGTTATGCTTGAATATATACATCTTTCGCACGCCTCGTAGCTACCCTATGTCAATAGATGAATGAGATTTGGTTTCCAAATTATGTAGCTTTGCGCGATGTGTGAGTGAAATACATGTATGTTGTTAATTCTTCATGGTTTACATAATCGGAAGGTATGAATTAATGATAGTAATACCGCGGTAACGTAACGCATAATACAAAAGCTGGTTCGGTTGTCACCTCACTTTGGTTTCTATCAATAAGGTTTTCTTTTAAAAAGGAGCGTGGCCTAAATGGTTAATTATTATGAAAGGCAAATTTTTTATATAAAATATTGGCTTGGATAAATAACTCGGCAGACTCGTTTTTACTGAGGTACAGTAAACAAATTGAAACAATTTGTATTAATTTAAGTGAACGATAGCGTAGTTGGGAATAGAATAGTCTGCCAAGACAATGTCTGGAGATTCAAAACCCAAGGCACTCACCTCTTGACTTTTCGAAGGTACGTGTGTATTGTTTATCAATTATCGTTCGCTTTAACGGTGAAGGAAAACATCGCCAGCTAACCGGCATACTTGAGAATTCTCCATAAGAATTTTGAGGGTATGTGAAGTCTGCCAACCCGCACTAGGCCAGCGGTGGTGGTGGACTAAGGCCTAAACCCACTCAGTACTAGATGAGACCCGTGCTCAGAAGTGGGTAATCCTACTAATATTATAAAGGCGAAAGTTTGTAAGAATGTATGGATGTTTGGATGTATGGATGTTTGTTACTCTTTCACGTAAAAACTACTGAACGGATTTCTATGAAATTTGGCACACGGGTAGATCATGTCCTGGATTAACACATAGGCTACTTTTTATCCCGGGAAAACATAAAGCGGGACTTTTATCCCGAAAAACTTTATAACGCGGGCGGAGCCGCGGGCAAAAGCTAGTATATAATACAGGGCTGATTGTCTTGCATTGCATATTAATTTATATGAACATCTAAACATCGCATACTCCTTCAAACACTTCGTATCTGAATTGTTTAATGAGCAAATAATAAATATTTCGCACGTTCGGAACACCAACACAAGATAGCAAACAAAACGTATATCGGGTCGGTGCAGTGTAGCGAGGCGGTTTCGTTGTGTGCACATTGTAGACTGAACGGTGTTCCGCGCGCTCGTCAACAATATTGCCGGTGATACAATTAAACCATACATACAAATTCATTTTAAAAGTTGGTAAAGCACCTATAACTTTAGACTGGACCATGGATATGTTTGCTTGATTTTGACGGAATAAATATTGTTATTAGTCATAAATTTTACATTAATATGTGAAAGCTTGTAATTAGCAACTTTTTCATAACATATATTAAATATTTCATGTTTTGTTATTTGTCTGTAAGCTTTTCTTAAAATAAATAAATAAATTATGTCTACTGTCTATACATGGTTTACCTGTTATTATTTGCGACCTGTGTTTGCGATCTAAGAGTCAAAATAATAAATCTCTGCACAATGAACAACGTTCAAACGAATCGATCGATTAACTCAGTCCAAAAGGGGCGCGATAAACATTCGTCTGAGTGACAGTTGATTTAATTTATTGTTTGTCATTGAATTATTGAATTAATTAATGATTTTGTTGCCAAATTAAGCCGTCCTAAGTTCACCAAACTCAAAATAGGTCGATGTAGGTTATGGTTAAAAAATATTTCATTTGGTAAGTTTTAGGGTGTAGCATAAAAAGTATAAGTAGCGTTAACGTAAATAATTTTCAAATTGTATTTGTTTATAAAATGCGCAATTTTTTTTTGAAATATATAAATAAAAGTCAAATTAAGGTAATTTTTATATACTTTGTATCAAAGAAAATGCGATCATTACCATTTGAATGTCATCATGAGCCACACGAAATCCTCTGCCTGTTTTAAAGATTTCCAGATGGACCTGTCAAAGTTTGATTGTAGTTAACATTAATTGATATTGTGTTTTAATAATTTAGATCCGTAAAAATGTGTTGTGAACTGAACTGTCTTCAGAATACAAAAGGGATACCCATTATTCTATTCTAGACACATAAATCAATACCAGAAGCTATTTCCACTCACACAAGAAATTATAGGACATAAATACATATATACATATACACTCACGCCTATTATCCCCGAAGGGGTAGGCAGAGGCGCAACTAGTGCATCCACTTTTCGCCATTATTCCGTCCCATGATGTGATAGCGGGCGAGCCTATCGCCATATCGGGCACAAATTCCAGACTCCGAGCTGATACTGAATAGAAAAACTCAATATCACTGCCCGACCCGGGGATCGAACCCGAGACCTCAGCATTGCAGTTGTACCATACTACCACTACGCCACCGAGGCAGTCCAAGGACAAATATGTGTTACAATTAACATTTGGTTAATTGAAATAGTTTGCCAGACACACGGAATTCTGATACATTTTAAACTAGTACATGGGCCGCACACTGGCCCGTATTGCATTAAACGCTCGTCGACAATAAAAACTTCATATTCAGAAATATGAGATCACGGTCGAAACATCACTGCATCTATAAACTGAGTTTATCTATACGAATCTACAACGCTATCGTATACATACATATATGCCACCAGTGTACATTCAAGTTGAATGGGAAATTATGAAGTAAGATAAATAATAATTATAATTATCTGTGAGCGTTGAATAAGGTGATATATAACAAGAAATCCTATGAATATTATAAATTTGAAAATGTGTATATGTTGATATTATATATTTGTTAGAATTAAACGCAGAAACACCTTCACGGATTCGGATGAAATTTAGCACCCGGATAGACCGTGTCCTGAATTAAAACATAGGCTACGTTTTATCCCGGTAATTAGCTTTGTTCTGAAGCAAACAGAATATGCAAGTCAAACGTAAATAGTTTCAATACATGTTACTCTGACCCCACCTGACGCAACAAAGGAGAGGGTGCGATTATCAAGAGAAATGTCAATTTTATAACAGCGGGATAGGTATGATTGTATTGTGGGTAAAAAGCTAATAGAAGTATAACCGCCACCAAGAACGGTCTCAAGCCATTTCATTATCGCAGCATGAGTTTTCGCGTAATTTTGGTTGGTTACACTATATAATATATTCTCGCAGCATTCAGCCCTCCTACTGGGTTTTGTGCAACAACATTTACCCCCGTCACCTGGGCTGCCATTAGTAACAGGCCCCAGTCGACTATGAAACGTTACAAATATTTATAATTTAACGTTTGATCCGTACGCGCACTCATTACCGGTGTGAACGTCATAGCCACAAAGGTTATACGCAAAGCGGAACGAAATAATGAACCCGCATACAAAATACTGGCAATAGGCGTGATACGCGTATACATATACTATTTTATACAAACAAAAATGATTCACCACAGGGCGAGGTTAATTGCAATTTTGACGTTCGAGCAGCGTCATTATGAATAGTACGAACCGAAACTCCTTTGCATATTCTGTGAAATGAGTAAAAACTCCAAAGAAACTTACTGACGTATCAGAGGTCCAGTTTTCATTAGACTTAACCGTTTTAAGCTCGTAAATATTCATATTATTATTACATTGAATCATTTTATGACACCAGCGCCCTCTCATTAAACAAAGAAACAATAAATTATTTCCTACTGGAGCCAATCACCGAAACAATCATTTTGTCTATGTGTTAATAACTGGATATTGACTATATGTGTGTGCCCAATTTTATCCAAATCCGCGCAGGTATTTCTGCGTTTCAGTCTTACAAACATCCAAACTATTGCATTTGTATTGTATTGAGATAAGATAAGCTAATTTCAAGCAATATTACTATTGCCACTTGTCCCTGGAACATTTTCATAGCTCGACGTAAGTAACACCAACAGTCCTTGCGGTGCATCGCGTTTCAACGTCTTAGATGTCGCGATCTGCGTCACGCGCCTGCATGTAAGAGACACGGCTGACGGCACTAAAAAAAACAACCAATATGTTCTCACTCGTACAATCGCCGTCCAATCTGCTAATTACTATTTTCTGCCATGTACAATCGCGTGACTAGACGAATACTTCGAGGCCACACATTTGCGGTGAAATTAACAAACCGCTTTATATCCCGCGCGACAAAAAACTAAACTGCGCGCGTACTCGATGACGTAACATCGGTATCAACGAGCCTACATGTCTCTGACGTGACCTCGAAATGAAAATTTTGTCGCCCAATTCTAAAATAACGCGGCGCTATGTCATTCAGAGGCGAACGCGTCATGCACCCGCAAAATATTTGGGTCGGTCAATGACAGCACAGAAATTTGAGTCTAGATTGGTAACTGGGTACCGGGACCGATACAAATTAGGACGGATCGTATTTTAGCGGAATGTGCATCATAAAAAAAAAACCATGTCATGCCAGCGAACGCGTAAAACTTTACCAAACAGTTTACATTCTGTACTCGTTCCCGCTAATTTGGAATCAAATTTGACAGCTCATATGTTAGGACCGTTTCATTGAATTTTTATCCGTGGTGCTTTACAACTGGCTTTTCTAGTTGTAAACGTCTCTAAACTTGAGGTTAAAATACCTCCTTAGTTCATTATTTTTGTCTGCCGCTTTGCTATGGAGGGAAGTGGACAATTAATATTTCCAACTCCTCCCTTTCTTTCTTTTTGATTAATTTCGTTGCGGGTTACAGACATATTAGTGTTCCCTGAGACTCGCCGAGCTTCACCGCTCGGTGTCATAAAATGCGTGCCACTGCTGATCCTGGCTTACAGGAGTTGCAGTGGCGGGTGTGAGGGCGGGATAGTCTCTGTACTCGTTCCCATTTCAAACATAATGGAAGTATGGGATATTTCAGATTAAGTCTAACTATAATCTATCTATGACGATTGCTCTATAAATACGAAGTCGGTTATGTTACGAGTTGATCGTATGCCGAAGATAAATCGAACGCGGGGGCAAACGATGCCAAAATGATAACTCGCCGTGCGATGGATAAACCAGATTATGCTCGTGTTTATAATTTGCAACAAATATAATGACCGGGGACGGGCGTGATGCGAGTCGAATAAATTCCGATAGTGCCAGACGGTGTTACAAAACACGATACGGGTTTAAATAGGTTACACTGTTATTGTAATCGGAAGTAGGTCGTATGGATTTTATAACGCGGTTGTGAATACTGCAGCACATCTCAGTCTTATCGCTGCTGACGGCCGTGACGTGGGCTATTCTTCAATTTGAGATCATAATGTATGATGTTAGGGAAGTAACTCGGCAAGAATAATCGCGAGTTGTGACGAAAACCTAATGACGGGCTAGCATTGTGCCAAGATGGCACACGCGTCCCAGACTGGGTGCAGACTCGCCCAGTTTCACCTAGATAAAATCATTACAAAGATTTGTTCCTGTTGGCGTTTGTCAAAAATAAAATTAATTTAAAAAAACGATACTTACAAATTTATACCAGCTCATATTATAAGGTTGCGAAATATGTCTAGAAGCTATAAATATCACCTGCCCATCCACCCCTTTGAATAACAAAGTCTATAAAAAATAAGTATCGGTGACAATATAATAAATATAATGCTACCCTTATCAATTTTGTTTTTCGAAACATGGGAACTCGCTTACGATACAGCAGTCTTTTACATCCGTATTTATGAGATCATTCACACTAACGTAATATTTTATCGTAAAAATATATGCAATGATTCGTTATCGAGTATCTAATAGTGTCAACGGTTTTCGTCACCGAAGCTTCTGTCTCGTGTGTAGTTGGTCTAAGGTAACTAACCGCACTTTATAAATAGGGCAGGCGCACAAACCCGTCCGAACACCGTACGCACACCGCGTGTAAAAATATGTATATGTAGTAATCGATAAAATGATCTGTGCGGACCGGCAACGATGATGTAAACATGGACGAATGCGTATACCGCGCGGATAATCCGCCCGATATAGATCGATACTCGACACTGTACAAATCATTATTGCCGATATCGATTGCGGATACTCGCGGCGAGATCCGACGTGCGTAAACACGCGGTGTTTTGATCCGTGCATTGGGAACGGCTCCTTACTCGGAATCTTGTATACGATACGATACAATGTGTTGCGGTTGCATTATGACAGCGCTCGACACAGCCGTGCATAAGTATGTGTCTGTCAAAATAATTACATAAAGTTGTTACTTGAATCTTCATAACCCGTGTTCGCATCATTGATAGTTCAGCATTATAAATATGGAAACGTGCCCAGACACCTAGTTATTGCAATTTGTGACTATTTAAATAGAATTAATTTCGCAGGTGAACGTAGCCCAAGGGTATATATGGCCCAAACTGTAAATTATTTCTAACTAGCATGTTTAATTAGTCGCCGGTAAAACAGCGAGGTCTTGCGGATTTTCTTTTACCTTTCAAGAGTCTTCTCGAAGTCTAATAATATTTTCATGCGATATTAGCTAAAATTATTATCTCCAAAATAATCTCAGTCCTGCTTAATCAATACATTCGCATAAGTAGTTGTTAATGGGAATAAGATAAATAAAAAATGTAAATGAAAGTTTTACACACAGTTAAGAATTCAATGTAATGGAAGTCAGGAAAAGTAGGAAGTAGAAATGTGATTTATATTATGCGACATAATAAAGAACGTCAGAGAGTTGCACATTCTAATTATTAGCAAAATCCATTTTATTATAGAATAGCATTTGCTCATGGCTTCGTCCGTGTGAAGAGTTGTACCGGGATAAAAGTTCCACTTTTTACTTTCCAGATATGTATAAAGGTTCCACGTTTTAGTTTCCCGGAATAAAAAGTAGCCCTTAAGGACCAATGTAGACTAAAATAGTATGTGAAACCCATGTTAGATACGGCAAAAGCGCTGACCACCTTTAATTTCTTTATGGTAAATTGTTTTCAAAGTCGATAGCTGATTATGGTTCTTATGTTAGAATTGAAAGAAGTAGCTACAAATAAATACTTTAATGGTCGTTACAACTTCTACACATTCTAATATTAGATCAAGACATTGCGTCCAAAAGCAAGCCCAATTTTGCAATTTCTTTTCAGTCCAGGCGAACTGAAAAGAAATTGCAAAAACGCAACAACCTGTAGATGTTCAGTTTCCAAAAATTTCGCAGTAATCGGTCAGAGAGCATATGTCAATACCCTTTCGGCACCTAACGAACACCTTTTTAGAGCGTATATATACGCTTCCTGCACGCAAGGCTTTAAAATTAAGCTTAAGAACGTCGCTTACTAAAAGCAAAATATCACGCCTAAAGAGAATCAACATAAATAATACGCAATAACCCTTTCAGTCGTGCGCAAGTGGTCTAACAAACACATCGTAAAGGTGAATAGTGCCAAATAATGGCGTGTTGTGGCTAACCGAATGACACAATTGTACGAAGTAGCGAAAGAGCCAGAGTTAGCGTTAAGGTTAGCACCCAATGGACGATACGCAACGCGACGCGCCGCAATATCTAATTTCGTACTACTACTTAACTCCCAACAACTGTAGCACTGGTTACTGTGTAGCCAATAACAACAACGGTCGATTATTACATAAGCATCGGGGATTGATTAGCGTTAGATGTATTATGTGATTGCACACCTTAAATATCATTGGTGGGTTCTGCCGTAATAGTTGGTCTAGTCAACGCAAAATATCCCAAAAATAAAGTATGATCACATGGGATTTTATTTAAAGTAAATTTGTGCGCCCGGTTTACAAGTCAGCCCCCTTATTCTCTATGACACGCGTTATTTTCACCGCTCGTAACAAGCGCGTAACGTAACTCGTCGCGTTTATCACTATGGAAATTGGCATACAGAATACCATTTTACGCCCATTACACGAAGTGAACGTGACGCGGCCGCGTTACGAGTTAACAATGTCATAGAGAATCATGCCTCTGCTTGATTTTGATATTCATTAGTGACGCTTATCAAATATACCACAGAGCTGTAAAAACTTAACTCAAATAGGTTAATTAGGTAAACTGGATCTAAAATATTTGCTCTAAAGAAGATACAGACCTGACATAAGTCATTGGACTGACATCGGCCCTCACAACGCTGTAGAGAGGGTCTTCATTAATTACGTAAGGATGATTTCGTCAATTTCGACCCCGCTACCCCCATGTCACCGGGTCGTAGAGGCAGTGCGTCCTGTCTTTGCCGAATGGCTGGACAGGCGCCACGGAGCGGCAACATACCGCCTGACGCAGGTGCTCACCGGGCATGGCTGCTTCGGTGAGTTCCTGTTTCGGGTGGTAGGTGTAGAGGAGTCGGCCGTGTGTCACTATTGTGACAACTGCCCAATGGACACGGCCCAACATACGTTGGAGTGTTGTCCAGCCTGGGATGAGGAGCGCAGCGCTCTCAAAACAGTCGTCGGAGAAGACCTCTCGCTGCCGGCCGTGGTCGCTTCCATGGTCGGCGGCCGGGAGGCCTGGCAGGCGGTGGCCCACTTCTGCGAGGCGGTCCTCTCGCGGAAGGAGAGTGCCGAGAGGGATCGCCAGCGCGGTGGTGATCCCTCCCGCCGCCAGACGAGACGTAGGAGGCGTCGGGTGGACGACTGACCGACGTCTCCCGCCCTGTGGATTGGGGGCGTTTGGAGAATTCCACCACGGTATCCCCTGCCTGTCGTAAAAGGCGACTAATAGGGGCCTCCGGGGGTCACGGGTGGGCGGGACGTGCCGCCCACCCATTAGTCTAGCCAACTTCTGTGACCCCCGTGATGGACATGTCCGAGGCAGCGTGTCTCACGCTGCCTCGGACATCAAAAGGTGGACACGGTACGGTGTTTCGGGGGCTTCTGAGCCCCCGCAACAGGGAAAAGGACCGCAACAGCGGTACGCGCAGGGGCGGTTGCGGACGACAACTTAGACGTGAGTCAGAGGAAGCCCGCAGCCGTCCCTAATGAGCCGAAGATGGCCATACTAAAAAAAAAAAAAAAAAAAAAAAAACCCCCATGTAAAGGTACATAAGTTTTGTGGTACCCCTCCTTTCTCTTCTTATGTTAATTTCTATCTCTTTTTTGAGAATAATAAAATTATGTTAAAAAAGGATCAGTTACACTAAAATTCAGCGTAAATCAAAGATATTTATTTATTTTTGAATTTTTGATTGTGCTATAATTCTACTAATATTATAAACGCGTAAGTTTGTAGATAGCGATATATGGGTAATTGTTACTCTTTAACGCAAAAACTACTTAACGGATTTCGATGAAATTTGGCACACGGGTAGATCATGTCTTGGATTAACACATAGGCTATTTTTATCTCGGGAAAATAGAAATCGTGACTTTTATTCCCGAAAAACTGTCCAACGCGGGCGGCGCGGCGGGTAAAAGCTAGTTATTCATAAGATTTAAAATCGATAAATTATATATTACATAAGATAATAATAAGATTTTAACATTTTAAGAAACAAAAATATTTAAGTAAAGTATATGTCAATCGTAGTTACATTATAGAATGAAGAAAACCATCCGGCATTCGAAGTAGAACTAAATTTCTAATATTAAATTTTGACTTATAAAATACTACGTAAGAATGGGTTTTACTCGTGGGTTTAGCCGCCTCACTACTTATGATAAAGGCATGTAGTAATTTTAACCCCCCCCCCCCACTCCATCGGGACCTTTGCGTAATTAATAAATGTTCCCTAAACATATACATATATCTTAATTAGAACTTTGAGATAATAAGCTCGCTGAATAAAATATAACAGTTTAAAACAGGTAACGATTAATAGTCAGAGGTCATGTGACCTTTGGCTATTATTATGCAATAATCTAGTGCAACTGTACCTCGTTTTAGTAATAGCAGTGAATT
Organism: Lapara coniferarum; assembly: GCA_949316025.1. NCBI lineage: Eukaryota > Metazoa > Arthropoda > Insecta > Lepidoptera > Sphingidae > Lapara > Lapara coniferarum. The sequence goes on along the minus strand of OX438933.1, from coordinate 21,801,569 downwards.
GATTGTGTGCTCACGACCACAACGTACTGCAGGCATTTTGCTTTGATAAACAATGAATTAAAATAATATATGCCATACAAACGTACAAATGGAGAATAATAGTTTAAACCATTGAAGTAGCTAACCACCGACTAGATGATGCGGATCTAAAAGGGCAAGTAATCCGTTATGAAAGGTTCCCTATTGGATTGCATATTTTTTTTTGTAAAAATATTGTTACGCATCTTAGCTTTAAGCCTAAATATTAATGTGCATAATAATCATTACGCATAACTGTTTTAACATAAAATAAAAGAGCATAAATACAAAAAGCACAACCATCAGAACAACTAACGTCAAAAAGCATAAATATCAAAAGTCATAAGAATAAATAAGCATCATTCATGTTTGGTTTTGTCAGTTGGAAACGACTTGAAAGTCGGTTCTGGCACTCGCCGGCCGCTGCCGCGGCACGCTCGCTTCGCTCGCTCGGCTCGTGCGGTGGTTCATGTGCACCTAACACGTACGTCGCTTCGCTCCTCGCTAATCCATTTTATTCTTAATACATGTTATGCGAAATGTGTATTAGTCTAATACAAATTAGTCGAGCTCAAATTATTCCAATAGCTTATTATGACAAAAAAGTAGTAGGCAAAAATATTACTATGCGATAGTACTATTATGCCAATACATATTATGCAAAGTGAATTATGCGAAAAAATAATAGTTTAAAAAAAAGTAGGCGAACCAAAGGGATCCCGTTGTGAAATACGAGTAGCGATTTCGTTTCTCTCGTAGGGAAGTTGTTTTCATTCCTTTGTCATCTTGAATTTATCTCCAAAATTTAGTCTTGTATCTACAAAATATATCAAAGCTTTCTTTACTGTGACTATTATGTTAGTCTTTGGATCACACGTGGGTGCTGCATAACAAACACCCTTGTACAGTACGAGACCAGAACACGATCTGTGAGTATTGCGACGATAGGGGCGGATATCCTCTAGAGACACTCGACATGGGCTCAATCGCGGTGCACATACCCCCCTTAGCTCTTGCACTTGTCCGCACCAAATATTACATCCATTGACGTAGAATAGAATCGCTGTGCGTTTCCGCCTCCGAGCTTCGCGTCTATACTCTATCCCGTCTCCCGCGATCGGAACACGCGGCTCTCCTTTATTTTTACACACAAGGTTGTGTATATTTGAATGGGTGTTTTTGACACGCCCGATGCACGTATCATTCGGAAGATTTCGTAATGTCAGTAAATCAGACCGAGATTTATGTGAAATAAACCTTTTTGATATTGAAAAAAAAAAATGGGGGTAAGGTTGCGAGTAAACACGGCTCAACACATTATAATGAAATGATAATTAAACAAATGATGTACCTTTGAAATACATTAATCTGTGTGAAGCTTTAAAATGGTTTTCACGAATGTTATACTCGTGTTATTATCGTATGGAAACTGCAGATGTAATCCCTCACTCGGAAATGGTGGATTCACTTCCTCTTTCGCGGAAATGACACTGCCGCAATTTCCTACAGCGTCACCTTTGCGAAATGGCAAGTGCTCGCACCATTTTTAAATGGCTCTTGATTTATGCTTTCAACAACTATATTCATTACTCACATTAATTAATTACCTCGTCTTCATAAAGCAATACGGAGATGTTTTAAAATACTTTAAACTGAGTTCAATAGGGCAGTGTTGGTAAATATATCCATTACTGGCATTTATTAATCGCCTGTAATTAATAACCCTTTGAGAGAATATTCTAAATTTAATGTATTGTGGTAAGTAAAAGTATATGTAATGAATAAACGGCTGCCGTGTACTAAGAACGTTTTCGCTTCGCTTTAATATATTTTAGATTGATTTTGACCGGTACGTTAGCATCTACGCGGCGAACGCAAATTGTATTTTTACTTGTGATCAAACGAAATGGTAGCAGTGCCTAAATTTTTATTTTCTTCTGAATTTGAGATTGCTTATAGGTATGTTATGATTTAAATCATATACTTTGATATGAGACATGAATATCGAATTGTTCTATTACTTATTATAATAATAACACTTATATTTAAATAAAACTATTTTAACTATTTAATAAAACTATTTTACGGATTTTATCGCGATTTTTTTATTTATATTTTCTCCCGACGTTTCGAAGGCTTTTCAGCACTTCGTGGTCACGGGGCGGACAGAGGTGTAGGTGGTCCGAATAGTTTTATTTAAATGTCATAGCCTGCCCGCACACACATAATGTTATCAATATTTTTTTTTACTATTGAAAAATATCGCAATACTTGCCACACACACAGAATATTATTGACAATATGCACTTTATTGACAATATTAATGTGCGTGTGCGAGCACCATAACATTCGCGTAAACATAAGAAATCATTATGTTCTATTCTAATTATTCAAACCACCATTGACATACTACTTTCCAAGCGAACATTTAATAATTCGTGCAAACCACCTAACTCGCCTTGAGGGGCAAGGTGAAGTTAGGTGGTTTGTAACAAAAAACAATAATGTCATGAGTGGTTGACGTAGTGTGTCGGTTGGTCGGTGGTCATACACCAGCTGTTAGCCATAGGAGACTGGCACAGGCGGGCGTCCGCGCCGCCGTAGCGACTGCCAACCCGGTACCCCGATACTGTGCAATACATGTTACTGTGTGCAAACTAATTCTGTATATTGTTGTGGCCGAGCGCTCTATGGTGTGCTGTACCTATATTATATATTTTTGATAGCTGTGAAAATCAGCTGGCATGGCAAAGAAAAGACATTACGATTTCACCTCCAGACGACAATAAAATCAGATATCCGCAATCGCATAAAGTCGCTGCGGCCGTGGTTATAACAAACAACTTACCAGAATGACTGTGTTATATTTGTATGTTGTTAACGTGAAGTCGAACTTCTAGCTTGAATATCAGGGTATCGCAACATTACAATTGCAGAGAATGTATATACCTGTACAGGCATACATAGCTACGTGAACATGAAAATCAGGAAATAATTTAAAAGAAAGGCAAGAATCGAATGTCGATGTAAGAAAATCGATAGCCAATACTGAGCATTTACAACATAAAATTGACTAGTTAGATAGATAACTTCGTAATTCAACTGAAGCTACAGGTTGAGAGAGTGAAAAAACAGTAATAATTATTTTTATATTCTCGAACCTTATAGCAGATAAATTTCCCTACCGGCACACTAACGGTTTATATTCTTTAGTGTTTAGATTAATAAATAAAATTTTAGGATTTCACACGATTTGAATTTATTACTACCATTTACCTTATGGTTTTATTGTTTTTAAACACAGTCGACTCGTTCGTTTTTGCTATCACAATAAAATTAACCTAATGCGCAGCTCGAGAGTTAATGGCACTGTGCCTGTAGCCGGAGATGCAAGCAACAAGTTCAAAAAGTTTGATCGCAATCTGATAGACCGTATGGCGGTGCCTAAAATCGAAAAGACAAACATTGATGGTACACGGTGTCCCAAAAAATAGTGTCAAGCGGAGGTCCAGAGATGAGCATGGGGTATCCGAATTATCACCATGTATGTTTTGCGATTTTTCATAGTTTTCGAGTTATGAATGGTTTTCTGAATTTATGGAATTTTCGATCTGGAGAACGATTAAAAATTGTTTTTTTAAAAAAGTAGATATTTTTTGAGATTTTTTCTGCATCTAAATCTTCATTCGTTGTAAATTGAATAAAAAATAATCAATTTCGTAAATTTGATGAAAATTCTGAAAATGTTGGTGTAAAGTGAAGAACTAACGTTTTATAAATTATGTCTTAATTTTTTTAGTTCAAATAAAAAATCTAAACAGGTGATTTCGTGGTTCCAAAGTAGGTTTAAAAAAATCTTTGTTTTGTTGGAAGACCACTGATATTGCCTGTGTGTTTATGGATCTAAATCGCCAATTCCTTCCGAATTTATTTGGAAAATGGTTGCATCAAAACGGTTGCGTAAGAAAACAGCCGCGATCGTAACTTCGCACCTTTTATTACCAATCATTTAACATGAATTTCACTTTCAACGAATATCAACGTAAAAAATAAACAGGCGCATGTGAAAACAGCGTCGAGTGAGAGCGTTGGCGTTTTCAACGTGTATCTCCAACAATATCATTCAAGAGGTTTAATTAATTAATTTCCAACGTCGCGCAATGAAAAAGTGCAATTTTTGTTAAACAGCAGAAACGCGAAGAAAATGTTAGCTGAAATGGCATTATCGTAGCTTGGCTAACGGTTCAACCGTATTTTATATTTCTATATGTTTGCATACACATTCATGCCTCTTATTCCCGAAGGGGTGGTCAGAGGCGAAACTAGTGCAGCCTATTCGTGGTAGATATTATGATGATGCGCCCATGATCCTTAAATCATGTAATATGTAGAACATTCATACCTACTGCTTCCATCCAATAAAATTTTAAATTCACAAACTACATGCCAATGACCGCTTCAGTTAGCAACTAGCAACCGATCGACATCAAAGCTAATGGAGTCGCACCTTCCTTAATTACACATGAAATTTTGGCACACAATTGCCCATCAACTCGTTAAGAATCGCTCACCGCGCTTCGGTTTCATTGGTTACGAAAAAACGGATACATTAATTAGCTAACGAACGCCGTTGGCAAGGGAGGCGCTAATGCCCGATGGTTTTAGCAACGGTTAGTGTTCCGATCCATTTTTTCGTTATAAGTGATAATAATTGACACGCTGGTTGTAACATAGTGTTGTAGGCAAGCGCAATTATGGACTGCCTCCGTGGCGTAGTTGTATTGCGTGCGCTGTTCGATGCTGCTCTAAGGACCTGGGTCGGAATCCCGGGTCGGGCAGAATGGGTTTGTCTGCAAAGTATAAGCCCGGAGCCTGGAATTTGTGCCAGATATGGTTATAGACTTGCCCCCGATCACGTCATGGGACCGAAATACACTTCGTGAAAAGCGGGTGCACTAGTTGTGCCTCTGTCTACCCTTTTGGGGATAAATGTGGTGAGATTGTGTGAAAGTATACAATGAACTTACAATTGACGATTATATCGATGACTATCGTTTCTTATTTTATTAGTGAATTCTAGAAAAGGAGGTTTCCAAATAATAATAAAATGTATTTAACAATAGGCTCTTGTTTATTTTCATAAATGCACTTTAAAATGTTTTTTGTTTCGCGTAATATTCTGCATACATATAGGTAAAATACTTACCTGATTACGTGCCTAAAGCATCTAAATCGCTTTGCTTCAAGTTTCTGATGAAAACAAATACTTTTTTGAAATAAGATTTTGTTGCAGATCAGTAAAAAACTTTTTAGAAATAAGATTTTGTTTCAGACCAGTGAAAATTCGGCCTTAAGTTTACGAGCAAAAGAGTTTCTAGTTGTTTAATTTATGTTTATTAGGTTCGTATTTCCATATCTTTTTTTCTAGCTTTTGTTTGCAGCTTCGGCCGCGTTAAAGAGGTTTTGCGGAATAAGAAATAGCCTCTGTCCTTCCCAGGGTCTCAAGCTATCTGCATACCAAAGGACATGTCAAAGAAACGGCCATAAAATTCTCAACAAGGCAGTTTACATAAATTGGGATTGAACTCCTAAAAACTAGCTTTTTACAATAAATCGTTTGATGTTAAGGAGCTCCGATTATGAGATTCATGTAATTTTATTTTGCTTAAAAATGACACTATATGAAGGCTATTAAAAAAAGATAATTGTAGATAAAGAAAAAATGGATCCAGGATCCATGTTTGCCCCTTTAATATCCCTGAAATTTGAGCCTGGTTAGATTTTGAGGCCCAGCGCCCATACAAAAAGTAGACATCTTTCAACTAAATGCGTTCAATAGTTTCGGGAGATGTGCAGTAACCAACAGATAGACACAAAATAATTATTAATGAGCGTTAATGCTTATGTAAATCAATAGACAAGACAAAAAAGTACGTAAAATATGAAGGTTTTATGGTCCACTTTAGTATTGATAAAAATAAACATATCAGGAATACCGTGCAGCGAGTTTGCGCCAGTGCAGCGGGGATACTTATTTTTAAAGTAAATACCATTTGGTGCACTTCTATATAACTGACGAGCAAACTGCCGCTATTGTCAATTTGTACGACAGTATTTCTTAAACGACTTTATTTTTATGTTTCATCAATTAAGGATGCGTTAAAATCATGATACCATGATATGCACCAAAGTAATCCGCGGTGGAATTTGGAATAGCTGATGCCCGCTCCTACGCTAAATCAAATTAGTAAGATATTATGGTTCCTTAAAAATTACAATCCAATCGTGAAATTTCGTTACCGTTTTTTGGACAATTATTTGAGTTTGTATCAATTTCTTACATACACTTTTGGTAAGTTAGGGGTACTGTAAATAACGAGGATTATTGGTATAATGGTACATAAAATGATACTAAATAAGACTGCCTCGGTGGCGTAGTTGTATTACGGTACGGCTGCATTCCTGAGGTCAGTGGTTCGATCCTTGGGTCGGGCATAGTGATATTGGATTCTTCTAGAATTCGGTATCTGCTCGCGGCCTGGAATTTGTCCGCGATATGGCGACAGGCTCGCCCCCTATCACATCATGGGACGGAATACGCACGGCGAAAAGTGGGTGCCCTAAGTTGCGCGTCTGCCTACCCCTTTGGGGATAACGAGCTGGAGTGTGTGTGTGTGTGTGTAAATGATATCAGCCTACTCTGTATAAATCTAATTAATTCCAGCAAGTCTTTATTTTTAGACTTTGAAATAGACGTAATCGTTTTGATCATAAAGTTATACCTAAACTTACTTATATAATACATCATCATCATGATTCACCTAAGCACGGTGTCTGCTTAATTCATTAACATTCTTAACATGTGTTTAACTGGGCTCTGCGAATTCAATTTATCTTTTACAGCACCCGCGAATCTATTTTAAATATCTTCATACTTGTTTCTAATTTTCAGCATTATTTTCAAGTGATATGTCAAGTAATGTGGTTTCAAAATTGTTAATTTATACAAAATATTTTTTTCAATTCGTATGCTGAAATGCTGTTCTGGCTCTTTGCGAGCTTATGAAACATAAAACGCACCCTGAAAACTAAGTAAGTCCATCGTTTCACGCCATTACCAATGCCTAAAATAGTTTGGAAAACAGCACAAAATAAAGCAACAACCAGACCACCCACCTGATGTTTTAAACTTTACAAGTATATTTATGGTAGCTAGTGGCGGTGGTGCGTCGGGCACTCGCCGGCCACGCGCCAGCGGTCATGGCACTGACCCTGCAGAAGTTCCGTACTGTTGCACAATGCATTTTATATGTACACTTAATGTGCATAGCGTAAGTGCACTGGCTGAGAGCGCCGCTCGCACCAAAACTTGCCAACTTGAGTACCTACGCGCTACTTTGGTTGCTAGGTTACTTTTCTAACGCCAGGCGATTTCATATTGCATATATTATGCCGCACTGAACTATGCTTTGAGCACGCCTTTTATACATAACTAAAGGAGAATAGTTTGTATGTCATAAGTATTTATAATAAATTTGGATGATTTGTCTGTCACTTGATTGTAAAAATAATTAGGCAATCGAGAGATGTTTTTTTATGATATATATATATTCCATGAATTAGATAAAATCGTATCTATGTAACCTGAAAGTATAATATTAAATGGGTCTGTCAATCTTTCAAGTTACCTATTCCGAACTAAGGCATAATATACATGATGAACAGACCTCGAAGGAGTAATAACAGAACAGGGTAGTTGACTACTTTTTTTAAAATAAAGTTATGAAAAATGTATGCTATCCAAAATCTAATGGAAAAATAATTTTCAAAATTGGCGCAATAGTAAGTAAGTTATAAAGCTTTGAAATTTGGTGGAAGGGGTAGGTGTCCAATAACAGCAATACTAGGCTGTGACGTCACCAAGCGCTGTAGGCCATAACGCTGCCTGCGTGCGAAAGAGATAGCGCGATATCCCTACCACGCCCCCTTTTGCTCACAAGAATATTTGAATAACTGATTTATTCTTCAAACGATTTTGATGCTGATTTCACAGAATTTCTTTTTCGTATTATTTTCTGTTATATCAAAAATAAGGTACAAAATCAAACATAAGAAACTAAGTATTCAATTGCGTTGTCAGTTCGCTTGGAAAATCGAATCAGTGCATATCCAAGCTCTGACTGTTGGATAAGCTTTGATCTCAAATATCTCATGCAAACTTGGATTGCCGCGTTGTTACAAAATTTCTAGTGCCATAGGAATTTTAAGAAATTTCTCAGTGGCGCATCAGTACAGTAAACGCATGATTTGTCATAGTCAAGTCGATGTCACGCTGGCGAATACTTTGTAAGTTGTACATTTTGGCGGTTGCGTGCCGCGAAATGCTTATAATGTCTATAAAAGTGCAATTAGCGAATGTATTATTGTTTGTAATTTATTTATGTCTATTAGAATATTGCATAATACCGATCCGCAGCATATGAAAATTTCATTTAATAAGTAGCCAAATTTTATTCCACAATAGTTAATTAACGTGGTGGTAAATGCGGTGCTTACAATACCAGTGATCAACATTGTGGTGGTCATTTGTAGGTTCAATATACGATGATACATTACGAAATGATCGTCGGTGTCGACGTTTCAAGAACGCTGTGTACATTATTAAAATGCTATGTTAATTCATTCGTTTAAGTCCCGCATTTGCGAACGTATCTGCATCGACCGCACCGTTACTCCACTTAATTAACATGTCGTTGTTTTTTTTTAAATAGCTTAACAAATTATCGTGTAATTTGTTTTATGAATGGACAAAATTGCTTCCAAACGAGACGTAATATTATATGGATAGATGTATATTTTCTACCCATTGCGTATAGAAATGCAGCAGTTATAGCATTAAAGTATTGGGTTTCTTTGGATGATTATAATTAATGGGTGAGCTTCGATGAATCATACCGCTGATCAAACGATGCTTTCGCGAGTGTATTGATTGCTTTGAGAAACAATAAATTCATTGGGTGCTACAGTTTTAAGGTCACGCTAATAACCAGGAACGTGAGCATGAAAATTACAGTGATACTTTTTACCATTAGTAAGAAAATATTAAAGTGTAATGTATAAAGTCCACCCTTTGTATATTATACTTTAATATTTCTGTTACAACCTATAAAACGTTTATGACATCAATTCGGCGTCATTAAAGCTAACAAAATGAGAATTTATTTTTTCTCAAATTGAAAACAGAGATTATAATAAAAAATAAAAAAATCCGTTCACGTAGATATGTTTGAATAGTAGTTCGCGGCAGGCGTGCGGTACGCTACGTTCATTATCGCCATTCTCTCACGATTATAAACATTAGTGGGCCGGTCTGAATTTCGTTGTAAATAAGACTCCACCATTTAACCTATTTAAAAAAAGTTTATTACTTTGAAACACTGTCGAACTGTTGCGTATGTGTTACATCGTTTTCGTTTAGTTCTTTTTTTATTTCAGTCTTTTCATGACAGTCGTTTTATTTTATATATTTTAGTTTGAATTCGCTTGCTTCTGATGCGGTATTTTTTTTTATTTTTTCAAATCTCGGTATACATTATTAATTACAGAGAGAAACACTTTAACGAGTTTATATGGTTATAAAGAAAAAATGCGATTGTCATATATGTTATATAGTCTAGTTACAACCACAAGCTGATCCCATTTTCCCCGTTTAGTCATTTCATTGTGATATTTGTACTTTTAGGTTATTTCGTTATACGTATATGTGCGCATACGTATTGTTTACAGCTTCAGCATGGTAATAATATGATTTCTTATACAAAAACAAACCATTACTGATGGTTGTAAACATGGAATACGTAAATTACTACAATATTTTGACTCATCAAGCCCCGCAACGGACGTCGGCGTATGTAGGGTTTCCTCATATCTATATACATAAGCAGGGTTTGACGGGTTAAATCTATACAAATATTATAAAGCTGAAGAGTTTGTTTGTTTGTTTGTTTGAACGCGCTAATCTCAGGAACTACTGAACCGATTTTGAAAATTCTTTCACTAATAGGAAGCTACATAACTCCTGAGTGCTATAGGCTACTTTTAATCCCGGGAAAATATTTCTGTCCCGGAAAAACTTTTTCACGCGGGCGGAGCCGCGAGCACTACTATAATCTATAATCTTACTCTTGCTAATAATATAAACGTGAAAGGTCGTGAAAATGTTTGTTAGACGTAAACGCAGAAACAACTAAACGGATTTGGATGAAATTTGGCACAAAGTAAATCCTATTTTTTTTTATTTCATTGAATGACGAGGCGAGCATTTCGTTCGCCTGATGGTAAGCGATACGACCACCCATAATCAGTAACAACACCATCCAGCACCTTGAGCTATAAAGTAGGTACTGTGTGGCATTCCACTGCGCTCGTCATCGTGAGACATAACATGTTAAGTCTCATTTTGTCCAGTAGTTATATTGGCTACAATGTCCTTCAAACCGAAACACAACAGTGCACACTGCTGCGTGGCGGTAGAAATAGACATTGCGGTGGTACCCACCCAGACGGATTCTTACATATGTGAGACCTACCACCAGTAATATTAACATATAGGCTACTTTTTATCCCAGTAATTTGCTTCTATGGCAAATAACGGATATTGTTAATCTGTCATTGTGTTATTTCCAGGCGTGCATAGATGATAACTTGGACATGGTGGAGTTCCTCGTGAGTCACGGCGCCGACGTGAACCGCGGTGACAACGAGGGCTGGACTCCGCTGCACGCCACCGCCTCCTGCGGTTTTATCAGCATAGCTAGGTATGCATTGATGTTATAGCTGTAGCACTAGATGTATTGCATAAATGTTGTAGCGAATTTAGTTAGTATTTGTCTCTGGTATTTTTTGAAAATCATTTGTTATCGAGCCGATATTAACGAGGAAGTACCCGCATTTGCCCTTCTGCATCAGTGTGCCTTCTAATGTAGTTTGATTTATTTGTCCTATTTGAATACGGCTATAGCAAAATTCCACAGTACAGGTTTATTTGATGATGTTTTGAAGCATGAAGTTTCTCTAAGTATCAAGAAATAAAATATCCGTCCTCTGCTATATTTAATTAACCATTACTTACTTCGCATTATAAAAAATACTATACAACATAATAATAGGTACCGTTCTATATATTGCTACTTAGTAGACCTCAGTATTGTGCCTGCAGTTCAACTGTTATTAAAAGGCCATATAAATTTCTAAGTGTTTAAGGCCATGATAAAGATTTCCTCAATTTACCTAAACTTGGGTATATTTTGTAATTACTTTTCCTTGGAGCAACAGTTGATGGTAATTTCAGTTAATTTTTACCTAAACATGTTGTTTTATGTCGGGATCCATTTGTAGTAATTGAAATGGAATTTCTTTTCTTTTCTTAATTGTTTCTCAACTGATAGACATTTTTGAACTGTTCTGCGACAATTTATGAAATTTAAGAAGACGAACTTGAATTGAATGGAAAGGAAAACGACTTTACTTTTGAATGAAGAACTTGAAATGACTTAAACAATATTTTTTTTTTGTTAATGGCCCTACTGCCAGTAGCCTGACACGAGTCGGCTTTTCTGGCCACACCGGTCTTTAGGGTGAACGCAGAAGGCGCTCGCAACCCTTTGAATTAAGTGACCATGCTGAGGGCAACCCACTACGGGTTACGAACCTCGGCTGAGGACGGCCACTGAGAGAGGATGAGACATCAACGATTAGGGAAAGATTGGTTTTTAGGCCTAATCCTATTAGATTGTGTTGTCATCGGCACGCGGGCCGGAACTGCTAGGGGGGTCGGGTGGGCGACGGGGAACGCGGTCGGGTGGGCGACGGGGAACGCGGCGAGGTCCTAGACGGCGAGGACGGAACTGCGGTCTTGTGGAGTGTTGGAGTTTCAAGAACTCGTTCTTACGGCGGATGGCCAGAGTGATTTCGTCCTCTGGATCGGTTAATACGGAACGCGGCCGTCTCCATTTGGCGCGGTCGAATGGAGCCTTAAGCAATAAAATATCATTTAGCAGTATTCTAAAAGCATTTCTTTTTAGTATAATGGTAGATGCTTTAAAAAATTGCTGGCTGTTTTTTTTCTCTTTTGTTCTTTTTTATTCTTCTTTGGCAAACTGACACCCCAGCACCTAAAGGTAAGCGGTGTGGGTTTCAGGTAGAATGGCGACTGACCACATATCTCTCACCAATCGACTCAATTATGCCGGACTATTTGAACTGAATATACGTACATAGGCTGATCTCGGAAAGCAACTTACGAAATTTGTGCGATATATAGCCAAAAGACTATGGCTGTACCTCCATAAAATTAATACACAGCAGTAACAGTGAAATGGCCGTATGCGATGTCCAAAGAACAGCTTTTTCACTTATGTTTACCCACAAAACAGTTTTAATACTTTTTCTGGACCTGAGGGGCTACTGCGAAAAACGAAATCCGTAGTTTCGGGTGACGGATCGCACGTTTTCTTACTACGAAGTGTTACGGATCCTTCTTTATGAAGAGTTGTTGCGTGACGAAAGTGTTGAACGAAGTCGGAAGCGTCGCAAACTGCGTGAGACCTTCGTTCAAAGGTGACGGATCCGAAGTAATTTGGTAGTAAGGTTAAATCCTAAGTTCGTCGTTTCTTCGTTTCGGACCGACGTTTCGGATTTCGTTTTTCGCAGTAGCCCCTCTGTTTCGGAAAATCTTCGAAACGGCCAACCGGCAAAACGGTTTTGTTTGAGGTCGAAACCTATATTGACGGGACTTTCACAAAGTGGTGGCTGACTAAACGAGTACCTTGGGCTACATGGCTACATACCACTGTAAAATATATGGATTATCCCGCATAAAAATTAAAAGCTTTTAAGTCAGGATATACGAGCAATTTTGATATGAGCTATTTTCTTGTCGGAGGGTGAAATAAATTACATTTTATCTCGAACAATACAAGGGTCAAGGTTGACTGGTGTTTCATTACAAGCAAAGCGTTTTACTTTTTACAAAATAAAAAAGAAGAACATTACTTTGTTTGGAAGAAAGTGACTATAAAACCAATATCGCAAAAGTTGAGAATTTAAATAAAAATAGTGGAAAAGTACAAGCGAGTAGGTACTAAGAAATGTTACCGGCACTATGCATGCTATAAAATAAAGTTTAATTAACACTTCTGTATATCAACTCCTGTAAGCCAGGATCAGCAGTGGCACGCATTTTATGACACCGAGCGGTAAGCTTGGCGAGTCTCAGGGAACACTAACATGTCTGTAACCCGCAACGAAATGAATCAAAAGAAAGATAGGGAGGAGTTGGAAATATTAATTGTCGACTTCCCTCCATTGCAAAACGGCAGACAAAAATAACGAACTAAAGAGGTATTTTAACCTCAAGTTTAGAGACGTTTACAACTAGAAAAGCCAGTTGTAAAGCACCACGGATAAAAATTAAATGAAAGGGTCCTATCATATTAGCTGTCAAATTTGATTCCAATAATAGGTAAGCACGGAAATTCTGTCTAGTCTCTACAAGCTCAATGTAGTATACAACCCCAGCTGTTACTTGCATACTATCCAACATGATGTAGCGCTCATCATGCCAAAGACCACACTCCCAAAGTACGTCATATACCTACGTAACCAGGTGTAGATCATTTTTTGATTGCCACTCATCATTTTGCATTGGGTCTTAATCCTTCAAGCACCGCTTATATACATAGATGTATGGGAAAACCCTGTATATATGTACACCGGTGTCCGTCGCGGGGCTTGAGGAGTCAAGCATTCTCTGGAGCTAAGAATTATTCAAGATTCTTAAACAAAAAAAAAAGAACATCTTGTTAACAAATTAATAATGGTATGCATTCCTAACAGACGTAAAGTTTATTTAAACCTATCAGTTTCTTCTTTATGATCATTCAATTTATACCTACGAATATTGAAGGGGTGAATGATTATCCGGAATACAAGGTAAAACCCATTACGGCCGTCACCGTGGGCCATGTCTAGGCTAGGCGAATAAACGCACATTGACGCATCTCCATACGTGACATTTGATATTTTGTTGTTAACAAATGATGAATCATTGTAGAGTAGACTACTAGCTAGTGGTTTATATGAACAGTGTTGATAATATTTCACTAATTGTTTGTCGGCATCGAGACAATGTTTAGTGTATTGTTTTGTTGATGAACAAAGGCTATTAGTGCGTAAGTATTGTCTATTGATATATTTTCTAATGACACAATTGTTCGGTGTTAATATACTGTGATTATTAATTAAACATTGCATTTATGGCTTGCTGTCAAGTTTTTTGAAATGTTAATGCTATAAAAACAGGCCCTATGTTAATCTATTTTCAAGAAGTCGTACCGTCATAGGAGAAAATCTTTAACATCTCCCTCACATTGGCTTAGTGCTAGTTTGCAGACTTCACAAGACACTGTTGTTTTACCCGACTGCGAAAGAAGGAGGCTTATGTTTTTCCAGTGTATGTATGTATGTGTGTATGTATGTATGTATGTAGTATGTATATTTCTTTGGCAAGCCCTAGAGCCTAAACGTCTTTTCGTTGGTTGTGAACACTCAACTAAGATTATTCAAAACCAAAATAAAATACCTATTCAAATGGAAATCTTGTTTCGTATATTCGTTTTATTTTTGAGTAATTGGCAGAGGGCTAATATATCCACCTTAAAAGACTAAAACCCTCCTCATCTGGAGTTCCCTGATAGACCATCTGGTGCCATCGTCATTGGTGTTATTGTGACAAAGAATAAAACCAGAGCAAAACTTTTAACAAAAAGTTTAACTTTGTAGAAAATCTTTACCGAATAGATATTATGTTCGAATCAAAACGACTCTAATAGCTAGAACCACGCGCAAAAGCGGAGCAGCGCTTTCCGGTGAAAGACATAAGCACGAAAGGTTTAGCAGTCTGGTATGTGTTGAATTGACATACTTTTAGATTAACTGAATCAAATGATTGCTTATTTCATCTCAATGCTGTGTGTTTTTTGAGACATATGCATGGTTTTCTATTTTATAAAAACGAAATATTATTCATTTTCGTTACGAGACTCAATGAAAATATTTCTCGAAACAACACGTTTACGTGCCGCCAAACTTTAAAACGGATGTATTTCCTATGCCAAATGTTACGTCACTTACGATTTACGCTTTTGAAGAGGAAAATATAGCGAATACACAAATTCAATTCGTTGTCGTGAAGCATGACTCCCATGTTGTTGATGACTAACTATTTTTCCTACTAAAATACACGGTGAAATTGAGAGAAAGGCGAGTGACGTTGAAGTGTTTAATGGGTTACATTCTTTATAGTATTTAGATATGGTCTGTAATTACATATTGTGTTCATGCCAGTTATTTGGCTACACCAAATAAATAAATTAATATACCATGTTTATGATTTAGATGTCTCATTGCTTTTTGTACCTTCTCAGTAAATAGATTATAATATTATGTATTAATATAGTTGCTGTGCGACTTTAATAGTTCCATGACATTTCCGCTTTCGTTAAGCAGTCCAATTTATGACCACAAAACAGTACATTTATGTTCTCGGTGGCGTACTTGTACTGCGTACGCGTTGAGTACGATTTTCGCGCTGAGGTCCTGGGTTCAAATCCTGGGTCGAGCCAAGAACATTGTGACTGGGTTTTTCCATCTTACTCAGCCGCAGCTCGGAGTCAGCAAGTTGTCGGTGTGATATTCCCATGCCTCGGAAAGCACGTAAAGCCGTTGGTCCTGCGCCTGATCTCTCTCCGCTCATATCGGATTGCCGTCTCACCGGACTATGAGAGTGAAGGAATAGCGAGTGTACCTGTGTATTGAGCATACACTTGTGCACTATAATATCTCCTGCGTACCTGGCTGATCTCTGGCTAGGAAGATTACATTTGTGTCTGTGTACAATTACAGCACTATTTATCCTTATATTATGTATTCGTTTTTAGGTATTTACTAGAGAATGGCGCCGACGTGGCCGCCGTCAACTATGACGGCGAGCTGCCTGTCGACATCTCCGAATGCGACGCCATGACCGACCTGCTGCAGAAAGCAATTGATGAGAAAGGTATAGACTAGAATAACACTGTCACTATATTGTAGTCATTATTCAGGCTAGCATCATCATTATCATTAGTCATTCTCGTCCCACCGCAGGCCAAAGGCCTCACAACCAGCACCATTTGCGTCTGTCGAAAGCTTTCATGGAGAAAGCTGCTGCTTTTCTAGGTGTAGGATATCGCCGTTGTCAAACCAATATCTGCTATGTGCAAAGAGATACGGAGTAAAAACATTCTCACGTAAGAACATATTGATATAAAATTTTCATATAGCATATTTTTTCTAGCGCTTGATAGTTTCACCGTGTAACGATTAGAATCACATACGCGTTATATCAAACTTTGAGTGGCAAACTATTCATAATAGAATTTTGAAATCTCAAAAAGTGCATACAGCAGATATTAGTTTGACAACGACGATATCAATATCTTGATAAGAATAAAACAAATAAAAATAAAAAATCGTTTGTATTCGCCCGTACAGTGATTACCGACATAAGGTGGCATAACCCGCCATAGCGGGCCATGGAAGTGTGCCGTGCTCCGGGATGAGCCTATGTACATCCAGTTCAAACAGGCCGGCATGATTGTGTCCACTGACGCGGGATAATTATCACCCGTTAGTCGACACTATTTGGACCCGATTTACCATAAGGAGCAGTGGGGTCACTTTCCTGTACCCAAAAAGCAAAAAGCCTATATAGACTTACAAATTCTTGAGAATAGTGAAAAGAATGCTTGAAAGAAGATTTTCACTCGCTCCAGGTTTTATTAAAGCAAGGAACCCATCCTAGATTAAAATCGAACCATCCTAGATTGACATATCCCAGATAGCTTTTAATTAAAATGCACCCTGAGCGATATCCAGGAGCGTTTTAGTATATGGACGGGCAATGATTCTCTACGTTATACACATACTCGCTTCGACAAGTCCGGCATACCTTTATCGCACATATCACTTAATTGGTTAAATTCCACTTGCACACCATTTCACACAACTCACCCGTGATTGATATAATTTGCGCACGAATGTGTTGAATTAGATGATTGCGTTTCAGGCGTGGACTGCGAGAAGTCACGCAATGCGGAAGTGGACACGTTGATCAGCGACGCTCGGGAGTGGGCGATGAACGGCTATGTGGAGGTGAGGGACTTGAAGACTGGAGGCACGCCGCTGCACGTCGCCGCTGCTAAGGGATACATTGACGTAAGTATAAAGTAAATTAGGCCCTACGATATATCGTCACGATATAAGCATACGATCAAAAATCGTATTGTTAAAACGTATAGTTTTTAACTGTTTCTTGTATAATTTTTTACTGTGTTATTGAATTAACCAATTGTAAAGAAGGGACACTTTGAATCTATTCTAATAAGTTGTTAAGATGACGACGTATGAGTTATATCCACGGTGTTAACTTTTAACTCGCTATAATGATTCCCGTATTCCGGGGTCGGTCGGTAGGTATACAGATCGATTACCGAAAGCTGGCACGTTCACAGTACTCACACCAATACAATTTTACACAGTATTTTATTTTATATTACTATAAATAAGAAGAAGGGGCAGATTCATAGATGTTGAACAGAAATCACAATATTTTTGATTGATGCGTGAGCAATGCGTCGTCATGGCGACTGACGTATGTGTATAGACATTACACATGCGCAGCTTGTACATGTGTTGTACGCGTCAATTTTCTTTAATCAACCTATAACGTCCGCAACACAAGTCGGGGTTACCCTTACCACTTTATGAACTGCTAGCTCTCTTGTTTGTCAACATTATTCACTGTACCTACAACAAATATTAATCTAATAGCTGTAGTGCCTGACAAAAAGGTTTATAGTATAACTTTGCCAATCTCACTCAAAATGGAAATATAAGAAAGTCGTTATTGGACCTGTGACCAATGTCCAATATATAATTCCGCGAAATCCATACCGACCAAACTCTTATATCACATACACTACATCTCATCCAGTATTACATGCGCCGTATCGTTTCGTCCAGGTGGCGAAGACCCTGCTAGAGGGATGCAACGCAGAGCCGGACTGCGTGGATTACGAAGGCTGGACTCCGCTGCACGCGGCCGCCCTCTGGGGACAGAAGGAAGCCGCCGCTCTGCTGCTCAAGTACGGCGCCGATCCACATCTCAAGAATTATTCGGTGAGCTCGGCTATCCCTTTGAAAAGTATCATAATAGTAGTTCACTGACTAAGCTTTTATAATTCCTCCCTTGGTAATGCTTGCGTCAGTTTACCAGTTGTCCGTGGTGCAGCATGTAGTAAATGGGGAGTATTGTTGTTAGAGCAGTAAAAAAATATATAATAATAATAATAAGCCCCCAGGGGCGGCTTTGTGGCGAGCCGACGGTGAGTGGCGACACCGCGTACCCTGATTCCGTGGGGCTAAATGTGACCCCCTGACCCTTGGCTTGCCTTAACTGGCCGGCTAGGGGTGGAAATCGCAAGAGCTGAGCTCCAGGGTGGAAGTGCTCAATCTGCATAATAGCGAGGAAACCCACTCCGGGACGCGTCAGCGACCCGCGATGGTGAAATTGGTGCACACCTCTCGACACCCTTTAGCCACCCACACCGATGTTGCGTCCTTGGCATACGCCACTTTTGGGATGCCCATCTAGTGGGGGGCAAGTCACCGTCTGCCTTGAATATAAAAGATTGAGACAATTTACTTGGCAGGCGTCCCGCTGTCTCAATCAATAGCCCAGCAACCAGTCCAGCTAGATCTCATCCATAGACCCAATTAATTCCCTTCTACCCTGCAATAGTCCTCACACCTTGCAGACGCTGTCTTTGGCTCTATTTCTCTCATAAATGCAGACAGAGATAGTACCTGCATGGTGTACATATCCCAACTAAATTAACGTATCTTTAAGGGGCCTCTACGTGTTGGATCCATATCCCCACGCAAGCCTTCCAAAAGGACCGGTCTTCGTGCCGTGATTTCCCGCAGGAAATGATAGAACATAATAATAATACAAGCATTTATTGTGGTTAAACAAACATAATAATATAACATCTGATTATGTCAAATTAGTTCACAAGTAGTGTAAAAGTTTTTATTTAAAAAATCTTTCTTTTCGACCAAATAGTTCTAAGATTGTGTTGAGCGAAAATTGGGAAAATTTTCATAGAAAAATTTAGACCGTTTGTCAGTAACTCAATTTACCATGAAATATCAAAATACCTACATTCATTAGAAAATACATGGACATGGTCGTAATGCGTATATTGGTATATTTCTTTCCAAAATATTGTTTTTTTTTTTTACAAAATTTAAGCTTACCGAGACGTCTTGTCATGGACATGTCAGATAAGACAGCGACTTATTACCCTTTGGTAATAACTTAATAAGTTTTAACCAAAATCAATCAAATATTGCATCAGATTTTAGAACTAAATTGTAGATTTAAAGAACCTGGTATCGTGCATAATATTTGAGCGTACCTTATGTTTTAAACATAGGGCCAAACTTGCATGGACCTGGTGGACCCGAGCATATCGGCGTGGCTAGAGGAGGCGACGCGGCGCGTCAATAACAACAACAATAACATCAACAAGCGCAAGCTCAGCCCGCCGCGGCACGAGCAGGCCAAGCGGATCGACATCGAGATCACCGGACAGACGGACAAACTTGTCAACGGTAAATATGTGGTTTGGGGCTTGGGAGTTTTGTGTCGTGCCTAGCTATGTATACTTAAGATTGTATTGATTCTCTGGTAATACTATTTATGTTAGCTTTTTAGTGCCAAGAACTTAAGAATACCTGAAACTCGCAAGAAATGGTGAAATAAGAATGACAGCATTCATTTCGATAATTTGAATGCTATTAGTTTTAATGTAATCAAAGTAATTTGCTGTCTTTTTTCCCTACCTATCTATAATATATTTTATAACCTACGTATCCATTAGCTAGATGTGGCACATGAACTCCTTCAAGCCTGTATGTGTTGTAAATATTGAATCTCGTGTAAAGTGACGTATGAATGCAGTTAATGTAATGTCTAACTAACACAGAATGATGCATATTGTATACTCTGTCATTAAGAGCTGACAGTGTCTCCACCAAACACTGTAACAATGCACTTTTTTATGCTTGCTTTTGGACACCATTCCATAAAGCCTTTTTTGACATTTTATGAAGAAGTTTTGGGATCATAAATATTTTGTGATTTCATTGAGAGCAATAGGAGCTTTTTAGTGACACTTAAATCAGTCACCGCTAAGGGTGACATTCTTATTTGGAATACAAATACGACTACTGTCTTCGCAACTTTATGACTGTAGTCGAATTTAAAAATATAAAGTAATGTTTTAAAAATGTATATAACAGTTACTAAAAATGTTGTCCAAAACTCGCTCATCCATACATGGTCCGACTCACCTCATCGTTTGACATTTAACGCGTAACGCAGACAAGCCGGCCGCACCGGAGATTATACCGAAAATCACGGAGGGCAAGCCGCCGAAAGGCCGGGCGCCGTCGCCGGAGACCGCCGAGCCGACGGAAACTACACCCGCCGATGAAGCACCGTCGTGGCGTCGCTCCGGCTCCTTCCGTAGGCAGCAGGATGCGGCCAGTGAGTACTCACAGTGGAGTCGGCGATGTTTTGTGGCTGCTGTGTATAATTTAGCAACCTTTTTTTATAGGGTTAGTTTTGTTGAACACTTTAAAGGCGGTGAAAATATCTTTTTTTAAATCATGCTCCTCGTGTATGCAAGCATCAGAAAACGTACAACCTTTGCAGATTTAACGGTTTGAATGGGTGCATGATTATTCTTTTGAAGCTATAATAAGTTTTTTTTTTAAATATTCTACCACATTGAGACTGTCTTTAGATTACTATATGTAGTTAGTGTGTTCATTATTTAGGTGATTCTTGATCTGTTAAAGAAAAACTTAGAAGTCTATGTTCAAAATCTTACCGTAATATTCTGAATATTCGTAGGAGAAAACAAACCGCCCGCAAACGCAGTGGACACCGACACGATACTCAGAAGGACGCACAGTTTCGAGAACGACAAGACGTGAGTCAACTTTGGTTTTTTTTTTGTATTCAATGTTTTTTATATATATTTTTGTTTTTCTATAAAAAAATTAAATAAAACAATATTTCGGCATGATATTTATGAGAACTAAAACATTCATTCTTACAATATCATCCTGTTATCATTGATGTGCAAAAGTGAACACATAATTTATATTCTTCGTAATAATATTTTTGCTAGG
Organism: Lapara coniferarum; assembly: GCA_949316025.1. Taxonomy (NCBI): domain Eukaryota; kingdom Metazoa; phylum Arthropoda; class Insecta; order Lepidoptera; family Sphingidae; genus Lapara; species Lapara coniferarum. The sequence goes on along the minus strand of OX438933.1, from coordinate 21,780,188 downwards.
TGAGATAATAAATTTGTACCCATTTTTCATAATGAAGAACTATGTCGGTGCATGGCAGGCCACAGATAAAGAATATGTCCCAACTGATTATTCATAATATCTCAGATAATTTTCATTGGATAACTTTTTATTTTGATCGATTTTCTTTAGTACAGTAAAATCAAAGTTATTCATATGATAAAATGTATTTAACGATGCAAAAGTAAGTTATAAGGAAAAAAATTGACGTTCATTTTTGCACATGGTCATTAATTCTTGCTAAATGTTTAGTGCTGGCATGTTTGTTGTATGAAAATATTCATGTCTATATCGATCTCTCTAAGGGTTATTATACATGACTCACACCTTTAGAACGAAAACGACACAATTCAAAAAAATCGAACGTTGAGTTATCTTCATAAAGTGATTTAAAAAGAAGTTCTCAACACAACAATAGTTCAAACAGTCACATTGAAGCGGGAAAAGCACCGAACTGTTATATCAGGCCCTTTAAAATTATATTAAAAAAAAAAAATTATGACCATTGTTGTCATTTTATGACGATATCTAAATTTTCGATTGTTTTGTTTCGTTTTCGTTCTAAAGGCGCCGATGTATTTTGTGCAAGTGTGTAAACTTTATGAAAGAAATAGATGAGTTTTGAGATATTGGCTTTTTGTATTGTGATATTATCACTGTTTATGGGCTTGTAGTAGAATCCACACACTTTCATTTTGTGTTATTATTTCTCATCTACCCATGTCCAAGCGTACATTATTACTGAGTATTAAATGCTTAATCTTATCACACAATAATATTATTATTCCTATAACATCGTTTTACGAGACTGATGAAAAAAAATCGATAAAAGAATCTCAAAAATCTCATTAATTCAAAAATATTTAGTTTATAACTTGTACAAAATTTTCAGTCACGAAAGAAAGTATTGCCAGCACTAATCAAACATAATGATGATTAATTCTCTATCAACATAAAATATATAAATAATAATACATGTGCTAACGTGATACGATTAAAATGGTGTTTTCAGAAAATCAAAAAAGAACCTTGTCAGCTTTTTAATAAGCCGTTTCGATAAAGTGCGAGACCGCAGCGCCAATGAGGACGATTGTCACGACGAGTTAGTCGCATTGTATTACAATGTGTGCCGTTTGCGACTAGTAGCCAGTCGTGTTCGTTGTGTCGTTCTTATGTGCGTTGTAGTGGTGTAGGCGGTGACGGGCGCGCGATACCGGCGCGGATTTATACGTTTCACATTTGTTACGATATGTTTTAAAGTTAACTTTATCGTGAATTAAATGTGGAAGCTTTTAAAAAATAGAAAGCCTAAATCCGTGGTTTCACATGAGTAAAAACGCATGCGTGGAGAGGTTAATTTACTAACAAATATATTAAGAAATTCTTGTTTTCATGTTGTTTGCTGCTATTGTTTCTGTGTATGGTAGATACAATTTGTGGACTTTTCTCGAGTTAAATTTTAATTTCAGATTTAATACAAAATTTCATTACTTTGTTGCAAGGTATGCAATTTCAGCAATTAATACTCGTATAATTACTTAGATTATTTTACTTTGTAAAATCAATTGGCTTCATTTTAATCATACCTCAAAACCTATTTAAAATGATAGTGGTATGTTATAAACATATTTGTCTATATTCGTAGAGTCGTATCCTTTATGAGGAAGCTGTTTCGATATAGAAAAAATAATATTTTAAATTACATAAAATATTACCTACATGTATATCATTGTCTTTACGTAACAAAATCAGTTCAGCGCAGCTCCATTATCATGTAATGAAAACAAATCACATCGATACACGTTTCCACGTGAAACCAAAATATGTCTAACATAACATATAATATAGAAACAATACATGTAAATACGCATGAATCCGCGCCGCATCGTCCCCTCGTCACCATGTAGCACGCTTGTGTCTTGCAACAGTTTCTACCAGCGATACCGCGACGTGACGGCACGTATAAAGGCGTCCTCGTGTCCGTCCATACCGCCGCTGCCACAGTCCACGCTGGCGGCCATTGAGCTAAGGAAAAAGACGGAACCGAGTACGGAGGCTAGCGACGATGTTCACACGAGGTGATTGTACAACTTGCCAGCACGTTTTGGCGCGTTTTGGACTCGGCGTTTGTCATGACGTGCGCGTTTCACGCGTGACGTCACGCGTGCTAGTTTTAGGTGCGGTTTACATGAGAGGTGTTTGTCACATGACTATGAGTTGCATTTAATGTGACACTAAGCTCATGTGTTGATGTGACACGGAATGGTGAGATGGTACCGACGCACGTGGAACGCCTGTCATCTAAACGCGCTCTTACTATGTATTAAGGAGGTGATAGTTATACGAACACTGGTGGGATGACTGTATAACATTTATAGTACCTAAAATACTATTATGGATACGTAGTATGCCGGGCTTGTCTACAATTATCTCATCTACTATACTCTTGAGTAAAACGTGCGTCCATGCAGATTAGTTTCAAGTAAAGTGAACTTCGCAGACAAAATAGGCACACGCTTTCGTGTAAAATAGGATACTTCTTATGTATCTTTTTACTATTCCATTCAGACGCTGGTATAAGGTAAGCACAATCCGAAGAACACTCAGCCATCACGATGATAAATGAATTTGCGGAAATTGACCGAATGATTCAAATGTTGAATTAATAATGAATTATTTATTATCTGCATTTCAGTTTTAAAATTCTAACAATTTTTTTTTCATACTTAATTGGCCTTCATTAAAATTGCACATAACACACGTGATAACAAACGCTTGGATACTAAACGCCGTCCGAAACGTGCCAAAACCGTGGTCGACATTCATATTAACAATATTTAAAAGCATCAGAACAATAACATCACATTTAATACGCGATCTGGATGTCTGTCTTGCGATGTTTGCCTCAGTGTCTACGTGTATTCTATGTTGTACAGTTTGTGTATGGTGCCATTTCCAGCGCAATACTAAATCGGATTGACTGTATATACGACAATATACCAGAGATATTCGTTAACAAAGTATATACTGCTCGCATTTATATTCACAGGAAAAAAATATTCGCCCACGAAATAAATCTTTCTCGGAGTTTCATTTCGCCATTCATATTTTTGTGTTATGCACAGCACAGCATGTATATAAATGCTATGAATTCATCTCACATATTTAAGACAGATTTATTTTGTGGTATTATAATTTTGATAATAAAAATAAATGTAATCGTCTGGTTTTCTTGACGATTTGGTCTTTACATGTGGGTTTGTCTGGGCTACGGTTTTCGACGAGAGTGCTGGTCCGGCATAGTATCGGCGTAAGTGAGTTTCACGTAACGGTGCTGCCTGCTTTTTAAGAACAGATGCACACAGACTTGAATCTTTTAACGCAACTTGAAAACGCGTTAGTATCATGTTTTATTTGCATCGGTACATACTATAATAAACAATCTGCTAATAAGTGTCATAGTGTTACTAAAACGCGCTTTTCGTAGTGAAATCGTTTATGTAACGTTGTGTGCAAAGGAACCTAAATATTGCTAGCTAAAATTCATATGTATGTACATTATTTAAATGATATGTTAGCTATGACAGCGTTGCGTGAAACTCGCTAATGGAATTGGCAATGTAAAAGATTTTCAGTCCATTAAATATCAAATGGAAAGGATGGATGATAGGAGACTGACAAAGAGGGTATATAAGGTGAGTGTGGATGGAAGGGCCGGCAGGGGTCGACCGCACCGAACCTTCGAATGTCAGATATCTGACATTCTAAGTAAAGGCCAGGTCAAAAGTACCCTGAACCGGCGGGAGTGCATGAAAAGATTGATGAAGGTAGAGGAAGCGAAAGTAGTGTGCCAGAATCGAGCAAAGTGGCGATCCATAGTCTCTGCCTACCCCTATGGGATATAGGCGTGATACTATGTATGTATGTATGTAAATATCAACTGTCCCGAGTATAATTTAAAAATAATAATAAATTGATCAGTATTCTTGGTTTTTAAATGACCTAGTAAGGGAGTATCCTAGTTAACAAAATATTTTTATTGTAAAGGACATGCCCTCTTTTGTATGGGTGCTAGACCAGCGTGGTGGACTAATATCTTAAACCCTCTCAGTAGTAGATGAGGTCCGTGCCTAGCAGTGGGAATGTATATAAAACACGCCTGGTATTATCATTATTGTACGATATATCTCGATTAGAAATTACGTCGAATATAAGCTCGGTTTTGGGCATGTCCTTTAATTCAGTTTCATTAAGTTCCTTAAAATATGCTAAAATCTGTCTGCAAAAGTAACCGAAGTTATAATAATTTATAATTCCCACCAGAATAACCCCAACGGAACGGAAGGAGAGAGAAGCGAACACGTGGACAGCGCCCGCGAACACAACCGCGAACACCAACGCGACCAACACCACCACACAGACCACTGTCAGGAGGTACGTCAGCGTCACAATCAACGTCATAATTATTATAACGAGGGTCTAAATTTGCCATGACGCTCTTTTGCAAAATGTTGCCTCGGTGGGGTAGTTGTATTGCGTCCGCTGTACGACAGCCTTTTGAGTTCCTGCGTTCAAATCCCTGGTCACACAGTGATATTTTTTTACTCAATATCAGCCCAGTGTGCGGAAATGTTGTCCGATATGGCGATAAGCGCACCCTATATACACACAGGCGATAAGTGTGTGCGCTGGTTGCACCGCTGCCTACTCCTTCGGGGTTGAAGGCGTGATGTGTGTGTCCCGGTTTGCGCGTGTGTTTGCCGTCGCGTTGCAGTAACTGCTCGCGAGAAGCACGCGTTCCGCGGATTCATGCCGTATTCACTATATTATTTGGACGTACTCATAGGCTCTTTGTTCTAGTTGTAACACACTTGGGCTGTAAAATTAGGCTCATTCTGAGATCGATACACAGGAATCAAAAAGTATTTTAATTTTTTAGATTAATTGTTCGTAACATGAGAGTTGCCCAATATACGTTCGCCCTTCACGCCCCACCATAGGACGGTTATGGGCTGTGCGAAAATAAATATATTAGGTTCATGTGAACGTAGGGCAGGTTTCGGTACACAGGTGTGAGTTTTTTTTGCCATCTACTACAAATATTTAACAACTTAATTATAGACAATATTATCACTGTTTGGTTCAGTGTATACTTGTGGGATTTGTATTTTTTTTTATGTTTCACCTAATTATCCGGAATCTCACAAACATCTTTGAAACAGCATGATATATATTATCACCCCCTTTAGACAACGTAGGGTCATGAGGAAGACATATTAGTACAGTATTACTAGACATGCAGGGAAACCAGTTTCCCTGCCTATTCATATCTATGTATACTAGAGTATATCGGTGTATTCCTGGATAGGTACCTCTATTTCCGCAGCCAATCAACAGTAGGTCAAGCTCTAATTTGAATATCTTAGTGAGTGTAATATGGACATTATGTGATTAAACATTCAATGTGTGTTGGTGTAGAGTGCTGTGTCACGCGGTTCTTCTAAATTCCAAGTTGTGTGTGTTACCGGTTATGTTTATGGGCGAGCATAGCTTTTACCATCAGCCGTGATTTGCTTGTTCCGTCATTCAGACTACAATAAATTACGGGCCTTATTAATAAACGTTGTGTACGATAGGATTGCCCTCTATCAGTATTTGGGACGGAACACACAAACAAAAAGTGAATTCCTTGGTTGCACCTCTGCCCTCCATACATAGTTTTGTCTCGAATTATCTGAAATTTAATGTCACTCGACATAGCAAGCCAAAAAACTATATAACTTAAACAGACTTAACGTTGATTAGTAACGCAGTTAGTGTATAAGAATGTATTAGATAGCAGTGTCTAGTGTACAGTAGACAATAGAGTACAGTGTGTTATTGCGTTACAACAGCTCGGAGAGCGTAGAGTCGAACAGTAGCAATTCCACGCCGAGCTCCGCGACGCCCACCAAGCTGTCGCCCGGCAACATATTCAAGAACTTCTTCAAGTACAGTCATCGTTGTACTGAGTGTTCCTAGTGGGTGGTGACAATGCGACAGCGTATGCGAAAATGACACTTAACATCTATGTGCTAAGGTTCATTACTGATGTCGGATGTCACTTAATTGACTGTAGGTTGATGCTAGGTTACAGTATACAACTAAACTGTATTATTTATTTATTCGATTTCATCGAAACTTTTTTTAATAAAATGATGATTGTCGTAATAATAAGTTGATATATTTTGTAAAGAACTATATATAAATAAGAAACAATAAACACTATTGGCAACGAAACTCCTCTGAAATTGAGCGTTTAAGGCTCTCGTCCTAATCTATTGAGCTGATGTCCTGTCCGTACAATTTCGTCGTGTTGTCACCATTTACTATTGATATATTTCTATTTACTTGAAAGCGAGAAGTAATTGCTTACTCTTAGGAGTGATTTTTTGTAATATTATTTTTTTTAATTACTTTAACAATTAATATTTAACTGTGTTAGAATAGCAAAATATTTTTTCCATTTAGTAAGGAATTCTCACTTTCAAACTAATGATTTTTGTTCTTTATGATTTGCGCCTAGTTTTTTTTAGTTCTGTCGGATGTCTTAATTTTACAGTTTATTTTTCTATTGTTTTATTTAATGGCATGTTTGCGTGTACATTTTTGTTAATGCGCATGTCGGTTAGTTCTGTTTGTTCTTATAGACAAGCTGAATGTGATTTGTTTTTGCAGAAATAATCCTTTGTTTTCGCTTGTTTGCTGACATTATTGTTCATACCAGAATGTTAACGTTCAATGGTTTCACAGGTCTTTCGTACCGCCAGTGCGGGACGAGGAAAGCGAAACGCAAAGGAAAGCGCACGCGAAACGTGTGAGAGAGACGCGACGATCCACTCAGGGCGTCACGCTCGACGAGATCAAATCAGCTGAGCAACTTGTGAAGAAGAAGGCTGGGAACGGCACCACCGAGGCTCCCGCGCCGGCCGCCACTAAAAAGACAGAGGACACCCCCGCCCCGGCCAGCACGGACAACGGTTCGGTATGTGGACGTTTGCATTACGGGTATAATGTATCTTGTAGTAACGGGTTTACTGGTGTTCATTTTAATTGGCCCTACACATGGAACTAATAGGTGAAGGTTCTTGGATCTTCTGAAGTGTGATCAAATCTTTAAATGAATAATTGTAAACTACAATACAATTTAGTAATTCACATAGCGATACGAGAATTGATCACATTTTCGTAGTATCGGATGTGAATATTTTATAAAGTTATTAGATATTTTTCCCCTAGGCGGTTGGAGGTAAACTTGTAAATACGTTGAGGTTGTATTTTGTATTGTCACGGATAGACCGCCGTCCGGTCCTGTCATGTTTTGTATTGAACTGATGCGCACGCACAACTATTGAACGATGCATTAATAACCTTGAAAGAGAAAATGTTATAGAATAATTTATGTTACTGTGTTAGTAAATTGTCATTAATAATTAATCAATGAAATTCTTTTTATTTGACATAAAAATACTTCAAATTAAAATCGCAGCATAAAATTAAATTATGGTTTTCTAATCTGAGATTTCGTCGACAATCAATATAGATTATATTTATATAAATTGCAGTTGTTTGTGTGCATCAGATGTTATTAACTATACAGTCATAATATGTCATTGAATAATGAAAGTGTGTCGCTCGTGTTAATAATTCATTTAGATGTTCACTTTACATGTTCCATCGTATGACGCGTTTTATGTAAATACTATAGTTATTATCACTCAGGTCATACAAACTAGCGAAAGTGAAATAAAACAGTAGAATTATATACGCAAATATTTTTATGTCCTGTTGATTAAAAAATCTACCAATTATACCATTAAATCGTTTTTTGAATTTGTCGGTATGAAAAAACATATAGTGTGTATTTTTCTACTGATTACCGATGTTTTTTTATCAAAATTATAAGAGGGTATCTTTAGAAGAGAGTTTTATAAGTATTTAGTTTTACGATGCACGGAAGCGCGTCACGTGATGTGTGGGTGTGTAGGCACGCGGGGCGGGCGGGGCTACCGGCGACGTGACCGTGACGCTCGCGCTCGCGTGCGCCACCGCCACCGCGACCGCCACCATCGCGGCCAACAGCGAGCGACGCCCCTCGTGGCGGCTGCGGCTCGACCCCACTAATAAGGTCCTCATGCCATACCGACTACACACGGTCAAGCCGAACTGACAGTCTGTATTGAACCACTCCGTTGGTTTTAGTTGACGATAATCCATTTATAGTATCATTATATGTAAATTAACATAAGCTGTTCTATCAGCATCGGAGGTTACAATCAAGTGGTTAAGAGCAACGTTATGATATATTCGTGTTTTTGATGCCAACTAAAATATGGGTATTATTAATGAATAATCGAACAAGAGCCACCTAGGTACAGAGTATTTAATAACATCATAAACAAGCATGCAATGAAAGCTCACATCCGTTTCGACGCCATTAATAAACATAGCCCTAAATAGAACAGTTTTAATACAACATAAAGCTGTAATCACCAATGTATATCTCGGTCACAAATTACTAAGGGAACTGACAATATCCGTAAAATATATACCCTAATTGCATCCACATCTCCACACAACATTGTAACTGAAATTGTTGTAAATGACCATTGAACTCCAACTCATTATTCTCGCCCACTTACAAACGTGTCACCGAATATAGACTGACAGACTGGCTTGATCGTGTCACATGGTCTTAATGTCTGGAGAACGCGCATGGTGTGACCAATTAATATTGAACACGCATAAATTTGCTTTATGCTAGGTATTGGCAATTGTATTTCCAATTGTGATTTTGAGATGAATATATTTTTTCTTTTACGAAAATAATACCCAGCACTCCAATTTCAAGCAGCTGCAGGAAATAAATGCATCATGACCGCACTTTTTTCCATTTGTGGTCATATTATTTATTACCCGATGTGAAAGAGATATTGTAAGCAAAACAGAACAAATCTATATATTGAAGATATAGATGAAAACCTCGTCCTCTATTTTCAGACCACTATGAAAGTAAAGATTCAAATTTGTAATTTTGGCAGTTTACACGCAAGGCGATAGTTTGTCTGCCAAGTTTAAACATATGTGCTCATCACTAAACATAAACGATTACTTTACGTGACATTTTGCATTACTCTCAACTGCGTGCATTTGTATAAATACTTCGTAAGATTTCTAAATGTTTCCCAGGTAATGTCAAATTTCAAATTCAATATTTATAAAACTATAACCGGTCTGGTTGCGCGTTTATAGTCTTGCACATAACGACATTATTGTGTTTTGGGTCTTGTATGTTAATGCATGGTTTCACCTCGTATATTTGTGTGGAGACGGCAGTTGTAGGCATTTGTGAATTTTAAAATGCCATGCGGTTTTTATATAACTAAGAGGTACTCCAACTGCACCAGTCATTCTAGTAATTAAACATCCCAAATTATTGGTTTTCAAAGTAATTTAGAATCTTAGGCCAGCCATAGACGGACCGCATGTTGCAGTCGAGACCGACTGCTCTAGAGCGGTCGCGTTGAAGTCGTACAAGACTGCAACACGACCGCATAATGCAGTCGACTACGACTGCTTAGAGCAGTTGTGTTTGACCGCAAAATAATACTGATGCGAGTTCATTTACAAGATGGATTTCGATGAAGAAACACTGCTTCTTGTACTATTATTACGCAAGTGTAGGCGTAGAAGACACCGTATACCGGGTGCGTCCAATACTACAATCAAGAGAACAGCATGGAATATTTCATAATTCATACTTTGAATCCCCAGCTGAAAGAAGACTCTAAAAAGTTTTTCAATTACTTTAGAATGTCCGTGGTTTCATTTGATGAATTAGTTAGTATTGTAAGCCATAAAATACAACGAACAGCGGGGAGCGGGAAGGAAGTGCCGCGCGGTCGGCAGCAACCGCTTGTAGCGGTCCGTGTATGCTGGCTCCGGCAGCTCTAAGCAGTCGACCGCACGGAGACACTCGACGGCAGAGCGACTGCTCCGACCGCTCAGGAACTGCTCGAGCGGTCCGTGTATGGCGGATATGAATTTAGTATGGCATCTGCAGATCGCCGTGCGGTCACCGCATCTTGCAGTCGGTCTCGACTGCAACATGCGGTCCGTCTATGGCTGGCTTTAGGTTCACAAAATCTTACGCTAAAGTAGTACACAATGTTTGTCTATTAAATCGGCGTTTCGTAGTTTTTAGAATAACATAATCTATGCTTAAAGCTTATTCTGTTTCAGCTATATGGAAAAATAGACATAATTAGAAAACGCGCTTCATAAATTTCTAATACATGTAATGTTATTAAAAATACTAATTTATTGAGGCAGTTGTTTTTTGTGGTGTTGCATGTGAAACAGCGCCTAGTCTAAGAGTTCAAGAAGGAATCATTGCTAATATAACGTGGTAAAGTGCATTCAGCTTGAAGTAAAGTATTATTTGGTATGAAAGAGATTTCATTTTGTATATTTTCTTAGTCCCGTATTATATCATTGATTCCTTACTTTTAAACTCAACAACATGTTTTAAGATTTGTGCATGCTATAAGTATTCGATAGTCGTATTTTTATAGCTGTGTAGTATGAAATACAGCGGGGTAAATTGTATTTCTTATGTATGAAAATTTTCTAAGTAGAGGCAATTAAGTTAAATTATGAAGTATCAATCTCACCTGACTGTAATTTCGCGGATCAATTAAATATGAAACTGTAATTTCAGAGTGGGGTAACTGCGCAGATAATATTCAGATCATAGATATATCTAATGGTATAATTAATGACAACTAAGGGAATTATAATTTGAATATAATTAAATAATAAAACCCACCTATGTAATCTTTCAAAAGCTTTTTCAAGACCTTTTCAGAATTTTGTTAGAAAATGCCTTGAAATCAAAAACCCCACAGAAAATACAAATGCCAGTCATTTCAAGTTATTGACTTGGCCATTTCATATAAAATGTTGTTCCATATGATGGCAAACAATAGTTGAACTCGGAAGACGTTGAGTTTATGTTCGACGCACATTTAAAGCAGATGGTATATAGCGAGTGTGTACAGTCAGCAGCATAAATATCTGTACAAAATTAAAATTTTAATCGCTTATATACGCGTTAAGTTAAACTGAAAAAAAAAGTCTTCGTATGAAGTAAAGCAAATTTTTTTATTTTATTTTTGTGAAGAGAAAGAAAACGATTAGTAAGAACACAAAAGTGTGTAGGTAATTTGAAATTGTGAATTTGTTCAGTTACTTATGGTGGTGACTGTACACAGTTTGAGTTGGAGGACGCGGGTCGCGCGACCCCGCGGCCGGCCGCCGAGGCGACGGTGACGCTGCCGCTGCGCCGCCCGCCCACCGGCTCCAACGCCAACACCACCGCCCTGCCATCCAAGGAGGATACGCGTGCAGGTATAATAGTGTATTTTTTTACATAGCAAATAGTATACCAGCCCTGTATTATATACTGCCCACTGCTGAGCACGTGCCTCCTCTATTGAAAATATTTTAGGCCTTAGTCCACCACGCTGGCCTAGTGCGGGTTGGCAGACTTCACATACCCTCGAAATTCTTATGGAGAATCCTCAGATGTATAGGTTTCCTCACGAGGTTTTCCTTCACCGTTAAAGCGAACGACAATTGATAAACAATACACACACAACTTTCTAAAAGTCAGAGGTGTGTGCTTTAGTTTCGAACCTCCGGACATTGTCTCTGCAGACCGTTCTATTCCCAACTATGCTATCGTCCACTTGTATTGGTATGTTAGAATTGTGATTCTTAAAGAGGTATTTATATCCAAATACTCACCTTTGAGAAAGAAAAATGAATTGGTTTAATATTCAGTTGACGTTGGTGGCGTTACGTTGCGTTTACTGAGAACCTCCATTAAGCCGACATACATGTCATTAAATTACTAAATCATCCCACTATAATCTATGCACATAATACACGATGGTACATTTCTGGTGACAGGTGAAGAGGAGAGGGAACGCGAGAGCAGTTCTGAGAGCAAGTCTTCGAGCAGCGCATCACCAGCGAGTACGCAGGCCGCACTCAACGTCATACAGCGCCGACGCAGGCCCAAGCGACGTTCCACCGGCGTCGGACATGTGGACATGGACGTGAGTTACCACGCTACTCGTTACACCATCTTGAGAGGATGTCTCATTGCTGATTGATTTGATTGATTGATTGCTGCGAACAAAAAAAATCGTCACTTCCAATGCAAGTGCAGCACACGTACGTGTCGTTATAAACACACTCTTTTATCAATGTTAAACATCAGTCTGTTTTACGCACACAAATCTGCCAAATATAGAAGTTTTTCATAAATATTTCACTTATATTTTGGCAGAAAGGAAAGATCATAGAAGCTGCGTCCTTTGTATATTGTCTAAGCGTTAGCCTTTTTGTACTACTACAGTAGATTTATATATAAACATCATAAGCCACAATATGATGTCCACTGCTATACATAAGCCTCCGCTAAAGGTTTCCTAATGGATCAGGCAATTGCGGCCTATATCCAACGTGTTCCTGCTGACTTTATGGAGTCGTCTGTCCTTTGCACAAGTGCCTTTTTATTAGTTTTTATATAGGCACTACAAAATATTCCACTACACCTGATGTGAGTGTAGTGATGTCATGATACAGTATCCTCTGACGAGATAATTTTTTCTCGCCAGCAAACATAAAGCCAGACTGTTCGCATATGGACGAGGCACTCAAAATACAAATATGTAGGTTCACTTTCGCACACACACGCTGCGACAATAAAATAAATTGTATGTGACCTTGCCTAGATCTAACTCCTTCCTATTCTTCTATTTGATTAACTTCGTTGTTAGTTAAGACTAATTAGTGTTCCCCGAGACTCGCTGAGCTTCACCGCTCGGTGTCATAAAATGCGTGCCACTGCTGATCCTGGCTTACAGGAGTTGCAGTAGTGGGTGTGAGGGCAGATAGTCTGACCTTGCCTAGATTTTTTTTTATTGCGTTAGTAGGCAAACTAGCAAGCGGTCCGCGTGATGATAAGCGGTATCCGCCGCCCATGGACTAAAGCAATGCCAGAAGCAGAACCAAACCGTTGCCTAAATAGATACAGCAACGTGTGTCTGTAAGCAAACTAATTGTCTTTATTTTATCAAAAACGTAGCCAATGTGCGCTCGGCCTTATGGATCTGATAGTACAGACACTAACATTACAAACAACACATATAACGATTTTCATAAAAAAAAAATTGTTCCACGTCACAAGATTTATTTCAGTCGGTGCAGGTGTTTATTTATTATGACTTGCACAAGACAAATGTTTTGTCGTACTGATTTTATAAAATGTGCTGTTATTTTTTGTTTTGAACTTAACTAATAATAAATTGCGATGTGGATACGTCTCGTAATGGACATATTTTGCTTTGACTGCCTCAGGGGCGTAGTTGTATTGCGTACGCTAGGTTTTAATCCCAAGTCGAGCTAAAAACATTGTGTGAGAGTCAGGAAGTTGTCGGTGTGATACCCCCGTGCCTCGGAAAGCACGTAAAGCCGTTGGTCCTGCGCCTGATCTCTCTCCGGTCATGTCGGATTGCCGTCTCACCGGACTATGAGAGTGAAGGAATAGCGAGTGCACCTGTGTATTGCGCACACACTTGTGCACTATAATATCTCCTGCGCAGCTGGCTGATCTCCGTTGAGATTGACCGCCGTGGCCGAAATCGGCTAGGAAGGGACACACATTTTGCTTTTAGCTAAGGATGTAGAGTCCAAAGTAATTAATATTATTATGTATCCCTCTTGTTTCATAGGAGTGCAGCGCGTCGTTTTGAGCGTGTATGAAATGCGTTACAGCTACTAAATCAAATTAATTTCTAATTAATTCATTTAACGCTACTTAATTATTCCAGCAATCGACAATCTTATGATTAATCTAAAGTTAGTTACGAACTCTGTCGCTAAAGTTATAGAGATGCTCTTTTTGATGGACGTACTTTAAGCTATTAAGATTGTCATGAGCTGTTTGTTTAACACTGATCGCAATCACCTGTATCACTCTGACGTCTTCAATTTGCAATCCTACGTTGCGTGTTATATAAATATTGTGCTCAAAATTTAGTTGCACGGCGTGTCACCCTTTGATAAACCGAACGTCCAGCGTGACACTTGTTTGATTACAATTACGTTTGATGCCGGCGTGGTCGAAATATGGACGCAAAAAGTGAATTCAAAACACGAATAAATTTTTCAAACTCCTTATTGAGCATTCGTACGAACGTCATGTAGAATAATTTATGTATTCGTACTTATAAAGATTTCCCTAAGATGGGAAAAATTGTTTATTATTGTTGTGATGGGTAGACTTGTTGTTATACTTATTTTATTTTGAGAAATACGTTTTGAACAACAGTGGACCATCTCCGCATGCCTTCACCATCTTCACGACGTAGGCAACAGATTGCTTATTGATATCCCAGACAATCACATCCAACACAGAATTTGTTAAATGAAACCCTCAACCATTTAATATCTCTAGATAGACATTAACAGATTCATGTGACGTGAACGGCAAAACTAAACAAATCCAAAACATAATCACACTAAAATTAACACAAACACACCTGACGCACGCTCGTCAACGTCCGCGACACGTTCAACTTTCATTGAACCGTTACCAAGGCAGCCTTGAATTGATACATTAATAGTTTCAAAACATAAACACTCGGTATAAAGTTTATTGGGCGTATCGAAGAAAATATACACTACACAGTAATTCACACGTGTTCCTATTTCGGGGACCGTGTCAAGGTTTTTTGGTCGGGTGATAATTTTTTTGATGTTTACGTTTGTGGTTTTTTCGTACATCTTTTAGTATCTACCAATGGAGATGCGATGACCAGGCGAACCCCTCGTTGGCCATAAACGCGCAGCGGGTCTTAAACTTTTATTAAAACCTGTGTGACTTGCGATCGCTGTCTTTACATTCTACGATCATGACATTAAGCGGTGCTCTACAGAAATTTTGATTTTTGTTGTGCTATTCTGTAAAAGCGACCTTATATTCAACCCTGCACGTGTTTTTTTTTTGTTAAATGTGTGCTATCCGTGTCTACCTCGCCCACTTAGCATTGTCTCAGTGAGGGTGATTTTGCAAGTCGTTTAACCATACCCAAAGATTTTCTTGAGCCTTTACGAACAAGCTTACATAATGTAATGTTCCTCGAATTTAACAGACAATAAACACCTTCCCTAAAAAATATACATTTGAATATCGAAAACCCCATCCAAATCGGATCAGTAGTTTTTGAGAAACTCGCAGCCATACAAATTTACATACATACATACGGATCGAATACAGAACCTCCTTTTTGAAGTCTGTTAAAAAAGACAAATTTCCGTGAACTGCAAAATGGCAAATTCTTGAAAATTTTATTTGTTTGTCATATTCAGATTTTTCAAAATCCCTTCTTTCCATTCCATTACAGAAAATAATTTTATAATTATGAAATGTTTTCAAAGCTAATAAAATTTGTAGAGGATTTCTGTTTGCGACAGCTAAATTGCTACATGCACATACACCGAAAAGCATTTGTAAATTTGAAGATTGCGACCGGGTTTTTTCGAATGTAATTAGGGTAATCTTCGGTGTTATTAAACTGGACGGTCTCGCAGCGCCTCACGTGTCACGTCTCATACGTCACGCGTCACGCCTAATGCGTCACGCGTCGTCACGTCACGTCGCGTCGCACGCACTCGCAGAGCTGCGAGTGCGTCTAGCTTAATAGCACCCGAGAAAATGATAACTACTATTGAAAACACAGGGCCTTAGAGCTAGAAACTACAATTGGTACCAATGAAATTGTTATAAACGGGTATTGCAAATTATATGTTTAATAATACCTATTAGTTTGTTCTAAATTGTGACATAAAAATAGAATACGAACCGTTGAGTTCAGAGCACACCGAGGCAGTTTGGTATTCGCAACTCTGCATTAATTTAAAAATTTATTTTATAAGGTTTCCCGCTGGCCGATAACAATTTGCTATAAAATAAAAATACACTTCAAAGAACCGTGGTACTGGTGTTCTAAATATGGCATTGAAGTAACAGAGTACCGATTGGAGTTGCAAACTAGGCTTCTATTGTCGGTCTATAAGCAACAATCTTGAAAATGAAACTTCTTTTTAGTTTTGAATTCTTAATTAATTGTTTTGTTATGATGAAGCCCCAGCGATGCTCTATAAAAGTACGCTCATTTCCCCACGTTAAATATATATTTCTTATTGCTTTACAAATTAATAAACGATGCGTTGTGATACCATCTTTAAATGTGGGACCTATCTTAACCCGTCAAACCCCGTTTATATATAGATGTATGGGGAAACCCTGTATACTCAGACGTCGGCGGCCGTAGCGGGGCTTGACGAGTCAATATTCCAAAAACAAATTTTCATTATATTGAGCTCATATAAAACGTTCACGACCGTTCTGCGTCGATAAAATACATCTTTAACGTTCGCATCGAAATCTTGCACATTACCTGTCTACATGCATATGCAGGTCGTCTTGCATACCGACGCGTTTTATGTGTTCCGATCTTAGTCAACGTTCCGATAGTAAATGTCGCGTGAAAATAACCCGTCCTCGGTTGTGAAACGGTTTATATATTATCTGAACGCGATTATTGTCTGATTAACAGCCGGTTTCGTTATGAACGGTTAAACCAAGAGTTACAGCTAAAATGAGGTCATAAGAGTTGATGCAACACAATCGCTCCTAAAATAAAAGAGATAAAACTTACTTAAGAAATGACATAATTTAGACAAAAGTAAAAGTAACAGTTATTGAAATAACTGGCTGTCGGAGGTACACTGTTTATCGGTTTTGAAGAAACAAGCTAATGTTCTACGCTGGAAGACGTATGACTGGTTAACGCACAGTGTGTTTTAACGTTTGTCGTCATGGTAGCTTTGTTTTTATTTATAGCGTGAATTGTATATGGATTTAGTAGGATAATTAAAAATATACATATTTTGTATGTATTACACCTGTTGTATCATGAAGTGACGTCACTGTCCTAATTCTTAAATAGTTTATTTTATCAACCCTCCAAGAAGTAATGGAGGCCTAGCTGTAAAGCGGTAGACTACTGAATTATATAATTTCAGATTTTCAGTTTTATAGCTATTATCAAATGAATTATGTAGTCTTAATTGGTATAAAAGCAAGCAGATTGTCGATTGATAATAACAATATGAAAATACGTATAAAGAAGTATGATCTGTTATTATTAAGCGTGCAGATTCTTATAGATTTTTTGTTACACGTTTACATTAATTTAACGTTTCTGCAACAACGCGAACATAAAATCAAGGGATTTCCATGGATAAAATATTTCACACTTCATATTATTATGCTATAGTCACTGATCTTTAAGTACTTAACCTGTTAATTTTAAAATTTGTATATGAGTTAAGGCGGAGTCGCACCAGGCTAGCAACTTGCGACTATTGTATGCATAGCGTCGCTAAGTGAGCCAACATTAACCTGTATCAATTGTATCGGCTTTTGTAGATAAGTAATTATCAGGACACCGCACGATTTATCGAGCAAAACTATATTAAAAGAAAAACATTGGTTAGTTGACTTATTTATTTTTATAAAATTTCTTACAAAGTAGCTTTAACTCGCGGCTCCGCCCACGTGTACAAGTTTTTCGAGGATAACAGTCGCGCTTTATATTTACCCAGGATACATTTTATATTTTTCTGGGGTCTCAAACTATCACCCATACCAAATTTCTTCGAAATCCATTCAGGAATTTCGGAGATGTGCATTAACAGAAAAACAGACAGATAGAAAAGAATCATGAAAATCACTTGTTTTCCATTAGTCTTCTTTAGACACCCTCTTGCTTTTTTATCGCATTTCTTTCACTGTACAACAAAGGCATTTATTGCTTTATTACTTTATTATAGATGCATATCATCCAAATGTATATCTTTTAAAATCTTCGTAAGTACAAAGCTTTAAAATTTTGTGGAAGGAATAGCTGTTATATTTGACAGCAGAAATTGCGAACTGTCACCGTGTGTATCCGGCCATAAAGTTTCGTGCGTAAAAAAAGAGATAGCGCGATAAACACCGCGCTTCCACAGATTCCACAGGATAAATTATTTTTAGAATTATTTCCTGTGAGATATATGCAATGATCTATTAAATTAACCACAAGAAAGTACCCAATTGAGTGTACGTATTAGAAACATTATAGTATAACTACCAGTCGTTCAATAGTGGCCAGAGCCTACGACGTCTAACCGAAATCTGATGGCCGCAGGCTATTTATTATTTCCATGGCTTTATTACAAAAGCGGCCGGAATTGATCTAGAAAGGGTGTGGTCTTTCATCACGATAACGCTAGACCACACACATCTTTAGCCACTCGGCAAAACTAAGAGAGTTTGGCTGGGAGGTGTTAATGCATCCACCATCATATAGGTTTTTTTTCCGAAGGCCTAATTTAGTACCTTCTGAATTCCACCTGTTTGTCTCTTCAGAATGATTTAAGCAGTGTCAGGTTAACGTCAAGAGAGGACTGCAAAGACTACTTGTTGCGTTTTTTTTATCATAAGTTCCAAAACTTCTACAGCAACGGTATCCTGGCACTGCCTACTAGTTGGCAGAAACTCATCGAACAAAATGCCACTTATATACTGTAATTAAATTTAAATAAACTTTGAAAAAAGAAGTATTGAGTTTTCGTATAAAATACGAAGATTCTTTTTCCCCAACCAAATATTTTGTGAGACTGATGGAGTATTGTTTTTGTCCACTAGGACATCGTCAATGATCGCGGCGGAGGCGGCGAAGGCGACGGCGATACAGACACTGTACAGGTAAGTGCTGTAGATTATAATTATATTACACAGACTACATAGTTATAGGGCGGCACATAATAGCGAACATTTTGATACGCTTGGTATTTTCTTATTGTTCAGGTAAGTATATAAAAATCGACGATATGAAATGAATCTTCCGACACTTTAGGGACATACTTTGTGCACTATTAAATAAATTAAAAAGCACATTACGTTTTAAGGTTGCATTAGAATCGCACAAAAGAAATTTCTATTCTATTCCATGCTAAGATCATATCTAATGAGGAACGTAAAATATATTTGCGTGTGCAGTATATTTATTATTCGTACACGTTGACTTCATAAATAAACTACAAAGCGTGGGCTGACATCACGTTGAGCGTACGGAATGTATACTAGATTACTGAATTACCTAAATCATTTTAGTTATTTAATTTTGTTCTTTGGGAGAGTACTAAGTCATTGAAAGTATTTACTCGGTAGTAGCTCTAAGGTATGTGAGATACCGTCTACTTAGACAGGTAGATATACCCAACGCTTTGTCTATTTTACTAAACATTGTATTCTATTGTAGTCAGTATAATTATAGGGCGTTAAGAGGCTTAATGCCTCGCAGTGACTTAGTGAGTGGGAGCGGCTGGGGCGGCCCGCCCTAGACGAATAATATATTATCATCTTGTAAAAATGTAAACTATTTCTCTTCATATTTTTCTTGTATCTACGGTTCGGACCAACTGAAATGAGCACGGAATTATTCATTAGTCATTACTTAGTATGTGACGAAACCGGGGAATAGAATAAGTAGAGTAATATGTAATCGTTATACTTAGTTCTAGTTGGAAGTAGTTTTGATTATTATATTGAATTCACTACTAATCGCCAAGGTATCAGATCTTTTTATCGGTTCTAAGGTAACGCTGTGACCTACCTTTTTGCCCCGTATTCACCCTGTATACATTTTTTCGTGGTGAACGACGCTTTATCACTTCACCAATAATGGGGGGGGGGGGGGGTGGGCACCCAGTCAGTACCTACATGAATTTTTACATGTGATTTTATGCAATATACAATGCGAAAAAGCTCTTAAGATTTACTGTGTATTTTAGTCATTTAAATTGAAATATCTAAATATGGGGGCGGCGATATTTTCCTGCGCCACAGGCGGCTAACACCCACGTTTCGGAATTTACGTCTCGTCGTGAGATAGGTAGTGCGTCTTCTTACAGTAGTTTGTTAATCGAAGAAGCTTCTGTTTACGTGTTACTATGAGTACCTACATGCGACTAAACATTAGCTGCAGTGAAGGCCCTTTGGCGAACCAGAATAAACAAGTACAGTCAGCCACATAAGTAGCAGAACAAATTCAAAATTTCAAATCACCTCCACGCGTTAAGTTTAATTTTTTTCCTTGTGGGAAGTAATGTATTGTAAGGAGAAAACAAAAATTGGTAAGAACATGAAAGTGTAGACGCGATTTGAAGTCTTCAATTCGTTCAGCTACTTATGTGGCTGACTGTACCTATGCAACAAATAAACGAATAACAAATTCCACGTGTTTCTCATTCAATGGGTTGTAAGTATATCATTTTCCACTGCGTCTAGACTCTAGACGCTGCATTATATAATAACATGGTATCGATTTTCCCACTTGTTTCACGGCGCAGTACTCCACGGCGTGATTGGAGCCACAAAGGTTTATTACTAGGATGTGTATTGATTCAGCCCGGTACGAGAACACGCGTTGTGTACGGAAATTTAATTATCTAGCCGTGGCCCGTAGTGAACTAGGAGGCTTTGCGGTACGCAGCCGCAGTTGCTCGAGAAACATAACTTGCGCTTGATGTATAGACTTCCGTCTAGCAGAAAGTTGAAGAACTTTAAATTGAAGTTGCAGTTGCTTCATCTTTGCAATTCCTGAACAAGTAATAAACCACAGAGATCGTGTTTTAATGTAATTTATAAGTTCTGGTGGGCATTCGGAAGTAGAGAGATGGCTTTTTTGTTTATATATTTTTATAAAGATCTTTTGGATATTATCATTCCTATTTATATAAAATAATACCAGCCCTGTATTATATACTGTCCCACTGCTGAGCACGGGCCTCCTGTACTACTGAGAGGGTTTAGGCCTTAATCCACCACGCCGGCCTAATGCTGGTTGGTAGACTTCACATACCTTCGAAATTCTTATAAAGAACTTCTCAGGTACACATATTTCTTCACGATGTTTCCCTTCACCGTTAAAGCGAACGATATAATATAATTGATAAACAATACACACGTAACTTCGAAAAGTCAAAGGTGTGTGCCGTGGCTATCGTCCATTTAATTCATTCCTATTTATTTGCATGAAATGTTGCAAAGAAATAGACCCATTTTTATCTCTGAATAGAAACAGTATGGCCTTTATTCTGAGGATGGTCTTTCACGTAGATAGAATCATGAGTAACACTTGGTAAAAAATACGTAAGAATAAAAGCAAACTGATAGAAATATAGATCATCCAGATTTCATTTTAGCTTTATTGTGACTGTTTGCGCCTTAATGAGATGCAATGATCATCCAAATATTAAATTTATGCTTCACCACATACATCGTTCAGAATCACAAAGTAATCTATCTATATACATACAAATGAATAATGTAAGTCTCGCTAAAATTCGGAGTCGGCAGGACCGATATGTAGTACGTTTTTTGTTGACTTTTTTCTTTTTAAACTGATTTCTTAAACCCCTACAAACCGAAGAAAATTATAGCTTAAATGAATATAAGGGCTTTAATTTTTTTTTGAGTCTGTGCGTTATTATAATTACATTAATAATTATTAATAAATGTCTTAAAAA
The DNA here is from genome assembly GCA_949316025.1 of Lapara coniferarum. Classification (NCBI taxonomy): domain Eukaryota; kingdom Metazoa; phylum Arthropoda; class Insecta; order Lepidoptera; family Sphingidae; genus Lapara; species Lapara coniferarum. The sequence continues at coordinate 21,758,417 of OX438933.1, read as the reverse complement.
ATCTGTTTGGATCTTAGAAAAAACACAAATCACTCCTTCGACCAGCAAGGGATAGACAGAGTTGCAACCAAGGCACCCCCATTTCGCCATGTTCCGTCTCATGATGTAATAAGGGGCCTCTCTACATATCGGGCACATACCAGACTGAGTTGATAGTGAGCACTGAGCAGAAACACCTAATATCAGTTCGCCCGACTCGCGATTCGAAACCGGGACCACAAAGCGAAGTCGTACCACGCATGAAATACAGTTTGTGACACAGAAACAGTAAAAATAGAACTTTGTTAAAACGAATTTAGGTAATTTTTGGGATCATTTACAAGCAAATTTGCATCCAATTACCACTATAGTGACGAATTAAAATAAGAAAAAAAAATGAGAGGTGTCAAGGGACACCCGGATGGAACGAAGTTCTTTTCGATTAATTAGTGAAGATATTGTAATAAAAATTTATTTCTTTTAAGTTATAATAATAATTGTATATTTCATTAAAACGTTACCACATCAATGAAAACATTTAGTTCTACCTACACAATAGATATGTCATCGAATCACGATCATCACCTAAGGACGCATTGACGAAAAAAAAATACTCTAAAAAGCATTTAAATTGTCTTTTTTTATTTAAATTTCGAATGTCACTTTTACGGCCAGTTCTTTATTGTTACTGGCTGGTTTCACAGGGCAAGTATAAAAGTGTCGTGACAACTTTTCGTAAGATTTTTTTCCGTCTAGCCCCCTTTCACAACGCGCGATAAGGAACTTCGTTCCAAAAGTGATCGCCCTTCCCCTGTCATTAGGTTATAGGACACCGAGACGTCGACATGATTTTTTTTATAATATATTATGTGGATGAAAATAGTTTGTTTTGATATTTAACGGTCGGTGACCGAAAATAACGTATTGTACGCTTTTTAAATGACGAACGCTTTACTGGCTGTAAAACATCGTTGTTGGCAAAGATTTTTCAAGCGTATACAGTGCACACCTTAGAAATAGCATTTGCCATGAGTCGATCATCGCCATTCGTCATTCTGGTGGATTGTATCGAAAATAGAATTCTGGCACAAAATTATTTTCATGGTTCTTGTATTGTGGATTTATGTGGTGATCTGGTGTTTCGCGTTCATAACATATCGACGTATTATACCTGCGCGCCGTTAGGGATTCATATTTGAATCTGAATTAAAATCGTTATTTTTATTTTTATTTTATTTTTATTAAACAAAAGGCCTAATACAGAATACAATCATTTCAATCATTAAAACTTAAGCACTAAACTATATTAAGTCTAGATTGCCTTCCTTAGACCTATGCCCTAATTGAAATTATCAACGGAAGTGAAATCTACAAAAACAATTAACTAACTTTACAAAGTATACATCTGCTTTTACTTAAGTGAGTTGTATAAACAAAATTTCTATGGAAACTAATTGTTCTACCTATATACTACTTAGTTTTCTAATACTACGTAAAAACGATCCAGGCCTGCTATTCATTATGTCAATGGTACCATGTTTGACATAAAGTTCATTATATAATCTACTCATCCTGATAATGGGATTATAGTAGGACGTATTATTTACGAACACACGAAGCGCAAAGACGTTTGGATTACGGATTCTATAATTCGTATTAAAATTTATCAATGAAAGTAGTTCGGATGAGTCTATTTGTGCATGAATTATTTTGTGTAGACACATTAAATCCGCCATTTTCCGCCTCTGGTCAAGTCTCCATACTTTATACTTAGACAACCTCTCATCATAGGACGATAAGGTACGACCAATTCCGCTCCGGTAACAAATTATATAGGTTATATGTAGGTATTGTTCCAAAGATGATCATCAATTAATAATGGACACAAATTATGATACAGATCTCTTGTGACATACCCGTCTCGACTATCAGTTTCATCAGCTAGTTGCTCACGGTATACGACGGCTGGAACTTTGCTAACTTGAAGAATGTCAATGACAGTTCTGCTGGCAATATTGAACTTGTGTGTAAACAGTGCACGACGTTGCGGTGGCTTGTTATTAGGATTATACTAAGTGACCATAGGTTTCATAGTAAGCACTAAGTAACGGGCATTTATACTTGTTTTCTCTGTTGGCAACCCTACATGTTACACTGGAGTAGGGCTGCCATCATCTAAATTGCCGACGCCGGATATACACGGCAAAAATCCCGGACATTTGGGCGAAATATGGGTATTTCCCCGGACACCTCTGAAAAAATATTTTGCCGTTCCTTCTTGAATGCGGGGAAATGCATGAAGTTTTAACTAAGATTTATTTCAATTTGTCGCTCATCTATAAAAAGTGGATTTCCCCTGACAACAAAAGTGTCCGGGTTTTGCCCGGACAATTTTTAAAACCCCGGCCGGACGGCCCCCGGACGCCCTTCAAACTAGGACAAATCCGGGGAAATCCGGACGGATGGCAGCCCTACACTGGAGTTACATCTTTTCGTTGCATATTTATTGTATCCTACAGGTTTCTTCCATACCCGAATACATGACGAATTGTTAAAAAGTTCGTTCATGCAAACTTTCACATAACGCTGTAATTTGTTTTTCTTTAGAAGATCCCTGTTGGTTAATTCTTGTCTTCTCGACAATAGCTAGTACTTGACGAGATCGTTCAGGCGTTATTGTAGAGGCAGAACGGATTATAAGGCGTACTCCTGTTAATCGCCTTAAAATATTGTCCTTGTATTATTATTCTGTTTGGTAAAACGCGCTGTGTGTTTCTATTTTATACGCTAAGAACCTGAATACCTTAATGACCAGGTGCCCTCTTCCGAAACTCTTAAATGCCCCCGCAATTGTTGTTAAATCTTAAGAAAACAACTCTTATCATACAAAAACCGAGACGCTTTCGTGTTTGTGAACACTGACATCACCCAACATGAATTACAAAGTATCGCCTATCAATGTCACTGTGTCTCCCTGAGACGTTTCACTGACAACAATGGTCTTCAGACCGGTGAACAATACCTGCACACTGCCCCACAGCAGATAACATAAAGCGATAGTATACTCGGGCTATTGTACGCACTAGATCTATCAACATTGGTTTGTTCGTTACTAGGGCGCAACTAATACATACCTACCAATACTCTCTTACGCCATACGTGTGCTCTCTTATGACATACGTGTATAACGTTTGCAAAGCAATCATTCATCTGGAAGTTATAAGACTTCCCGTGATGTGTGAAGCTAACTTGTAAAGATTTTTTTCGATACAGTTGTCTGCCGTGTACAACTAATTTGTTGTGTCGCAATAGTCTCTAATCCCGATACAAATGATTGTGCGGCGTGGAGCCGTCGCGTCGCTGCGGTGTCGCGCGTATTTATTGCATCGTTTGGTCGCGTGACACCAGTAATTGGTCACTCTATGAGGTTTTTACAACACCTGTTTGTGATGTGCCCGAGTGATAAAATGTAGCGATTTTAAAGATTGTCACCGAGTCACAAATATGGTTGTAAATTATTTTATTTTATTGGTGATTTCAGTGAATTCCAAATTTATCAACAGTTCCATTCGTTTGTACCTGTGAGAAAATCTCTCACTCATTTGATGTTTTCTTTGTATACAATTTGCACACTAAATATGATATAACGGAACTATATTATTTATCAAATAAGTTACACTGGGTCAACCTACCTATATTATATGTACCTCAACCTCAAGCTATTAGCAAGACGTGGCCTAGAGAATAATCTGCGGTTGTGGCGGAAATGGAGTGGCAACACCATTCGGGTGGCTGTGGGGGTCCGGCCGCCCGACACGTTTCAGTAGCCATGCAATTGACCTGAGGGCTATTGGATTTGAACTTCGCTTTGTGCACGGTTCTATCAAATGTGACGAGATGTGCTCACTTAATTACAGTGTATATTAGCTGCAAAATGGCGCTACCATGTTTATAACACAGTGAATTTTAATTAATTAGTTTTAGTTATTGCATAGTAGAGCAACCTGACGCTACATATCGCCTTTTAATTGATTATTACAGACACAACAATAGGAGTTTATATGTAACTACACCAGATAACGTTGTGTTATGGAAATGTTGTGTCTATAAATGTATGATTTGTCAATGCTAACGATCTTAAAATAATTATGTACCTATTTTAATATTAGTTATTTTGATATGGCATTTGAATAAATAAATTTAAAGGCGTCGAGACCTCACTGCACGCGATTTAGTGGTCAGTTCAGAGTTGTGCGTTTCGCGTTCAACTTGCGCACACTGCGTGCGGTCTATAAATGCCGTGCAATGCCATCAGCCCTGTATTATATACTGCCCAGTGCTGAGCACGGGCTTCCTCTACTGCTGATAGGGATTAGGCCTTAGTCTATAAAAGAGTTCAGTAATATTTACCGTTAGTTGTTACCAGTAAAAGTCAAATAAGGGTTCTAAAGGTGATATTTTTACAATTATTGAACGAACATTTGGCATTTTTGATGTCCGTGCAGTGACCCGAGCGACGCGACGCGATACTAATTGAAATGAGCGTACATTTTGTAAATTTTGCGCTCGTTGGCATACATGGCATTGATGTAAATATAAGTATGTACACATACTTGTATTTAATGCGTTTCTGGTGAAAGAATTATAAAACTATTTTCATACACTATACCACACATATTGTTCAAAATTTATTTTTAATTTTATTACATCAACATTAAAAATCATAACAAAGATTGGTGCCCAGTTTTAATGCCCCCTGCGATTGACGCACGTGAACAATAGATGTATTTCGGGAGGCCATAACGGCTGGCCAGCCGCTCGGTGACCCAGGGCTACCACCTGATGTTGGCTGGTGACTCATGTGGCTCACCTGTATCTACCGGTATCGTGATTGCTATGGGACTCATATTATGAAGTGATGCAAAGATTTTGTATCCTTTTTTACGAAAATAGTGCGCACGAAATATGAAAATTGCCTCAGTTAAAGTTTATATAGCGAAGGAGCGCAGCAAGCTATTATTTTAATATAATATGCATTAGAAATACAATAAATTAATTAAAAAAAAAACACTGCACGCATTACGGTCCATTTCACGTAAGCACCTACACATTTAATACATATTATATCGAATAGAATACCTACAAAATATTACAGAACAAAAATACTTCACAAATCAGCCAGGACGATGTAAAAAAAAATATCGGAATACTTTATTTATGATTCAAGTATTATTATGCTGTAAAAAAAATGTGTAGCATTAGTCTGAATTGACAAGTCAATCTTACTAATATTATAAAGGCGAAAGTTTGTAAGAATGTGTCGATGTATGGATGATTGTTACTCTTTCACTCAAAAACTACCGAACGGATTTCGATTAAAATTGGGACACGGGTAGATATCCTGGATTAACACATAGGCTAATTTTTATCCCGGGGAAATATAAACCGGGACTTTTATCCCGGAAAAACTTTTTAACGCGGGCGGAGTCGCGGGCAAAAGCTAGTATCATAATAAAGGCAAAAAAGAGATACTTCTGGTTCAATGATCTTTGTGTATAGATATCATTAGGGTTGTTACAATAATAATTCAATTTATTAAATTTTAACTAAAATATTTCTAAACTCGGTCTCAGTAATTTCATTAAAGATTATTTCCTCTTTAATTGGACCCTGTTAAGCAAAAAAGATCGAAACAATTTGTTTTATGAAATTGAGTTAAAGACCTAGCCATAATCTCCGAATCAAGTTTCATATGTACACAAAATTCCAAGTAATTTGATGATATTTGATTTATTTCATCCTCGTAAAAAGATACGACTCATTAACCAAATATTTAAGTATTTTGCAAAAAAAAGATCCACGGTATATTTTCAGTAAATACAGAAATCCTTCATATGAAAATGCATTATATTTTACGTTCAAAATAATGTACTACATGTCATGTTTTATTGCTCAACTAATTTTCAATCAGTAACTGTATAGTACTATTTTTAAATTCGCTGTCAAACCTTAAACTGCATTTACTCCAAAGCATGAAAATGTCAGTTGGATCTTTCGACATAACAGGGTCCAACTATGCCCCGATGTAGAACACTGACAGGTAGGAATGAGAAACAAAGAAGGAATATATAGAATATGAATTTTGTAAGTGTGCGTGGATGGTGTAATCCGAAACTATGAGGAATAGCGAAAAATATTTAAAGAAGTATCGGGGCCGATTTTGATGAAAACTAAAACTGCATCATTGGATTTCTTAAAAAGCAATATTAATTGTATCCAGAAATTGAACTCGTTGATTGTGGTAAAAAAAGAAATATATTGTATCATTACACTATTCGATAATGTCGCTGATAAGGATTAAATCTTGGGAAGTAATAACATACGGCAAACTATCTACAGGGACATTTTTAATCATTATTTATCGAACTATGTATGTGATGTTCAATGGACATTTTTTTTAACCGCCTGGTTTTTTGTTTCAATAAAAAATATATGAAATAAAATATTCATTATTTCAATCTTCATTTTCAGATTTACGCACACACATTCTTTATTTTAAATATTGTATTATTTATTTGAAAAAGATAGTCATATTAAATGTGTACCCTTGGCGAAATTTGAGATTTTAGAGGTTATATAGTCTTTGAAAATAGAACAAACATTAATATGAATTATTGTCCATTATGGTGGAATTACCACCACTAACAATAAAACCGTAACCCAATTGTATTCTTTATTTTGCTTGTATAAATATTTTACGACTCATGATACAATGTCAAACTACAACCTGAAATCTATTGTCCACCGCGAAGTTCACCGGTGCTTTCAAACCCGGCCACCACACGCTGTATCTGTCGTCAGTTGCAGAACTCATTAGGCGTGTGTCCATGCGGCCCTTATGGCACGCGCGTGGCCTTGCACACGACCGTATAAATAAACGCCACTTGTCATAACGGCGTGAATCACCGTTCAGCCCGTACAGGGGAAATGCGCGAGCGATGACTGCGCCTTTGTGACTCGTTCAAAAAGAAACGAAATGAGGATACTCTGTCAATGAATCATTGTAGGGAAGAGTGCGCTCTGTTCTTTAAACATGTGTTAGCAGTGTATGGATAATGTTTTCGATATGTGTATTAAAGCGGTTTATGCGTATGTGACTTAATGGCTATTTATACACTTATATATAAAGTATAAAAATATAACTGATAATGTTTTAGTACTGCCTCGGTGGCGTAGTTATACTTTGGTACGACTGCAATGCTGAGGACTCGGGTTCGATCCCCGGGTCGTGCAAAGTTATATTGGGTTTTGTAATACGTATCAGAGACGAGCTTAACCATTTGCTAACTTTTATATCTCGCTGTTCTTCTTAGTGTTTATAACCAAATATCGAATACAGTCAAGTAAACACCCGTCTAACGATCCAGACTACAACTCTTTGAAGCAGCTGTTTATATACCTACTCTTAATTTAGAACGTTAACAGATAGTATTATAAACAGTACCAGAATAGACATAATTACGAGTACATACTTCACACGTAACTTGTTTAGTTCACAAGAAGTATTTTAAAAGCAGATTTCCAAACAATTATCTATTCAGTGGAAAACCAGAAACGTGTAAGAAAATTTAAACAATGTACGGGCAATGTTGATGGAAATTCTGTGAACGATGTTCTTATACACGTGAAACTGATGTTTTTCATAATAAACTGTCGTCAAGCAGACTATTGTTGGAACTTGGAAAATACAATAAAAGTAGGAATAGCTGCGGTTATATGTTTTTTTATTGTTAACCCGTCAAACCCCGCTTATATATATAGATGTATGGGGAAAGCCTATATACTCGGACGCCGGCGTTCGTACCGGGGCATGACGAGTCAAATAATGAATATCTTTTGTATTACCAGGAAGACAATTTATTTAGGTCATGTAAAATTTATTACTTGCATTTAAGAAGACCTTGTTGGCACAAACTCTTAGTCTAGAGAGTTGAACTATAAAAAGTCTATGCATAATTTTGAGAATTTGCGTTACGCCTAAACCTGGCACTTGCCGGAGTCCATCTAAAATTATATCTTACGGCTCTTGAACCACGCTCGTCATGCAAATGACTAATATGGCGGCTTGTTCGACTTGGAGATAGCATTCTAATGCCACCATGCAAACACAGATCGGGTGATAACAACTTTAAGCTTGGGATATTGCATCGTTACAAAGTCGTTACATTATGTTCGCAGCCGTATCCAGGTATTCTCATTTTATAAATAAAGAAATCAAAGAACATTTTTGATTATTGTTCTAAATCGGCCTGCATTAAATACGTGTTCGTATATGTCTATTATGTGCTAAAAAGAGTACAATTTTGTAGTTAACCTCATATTGAGCGGATAACAAGTTTTATTACTGTCTGTCCTGTAATTTTCAAAAGAACTCGGTGATGCAGACGATTTATTATCCCCAAGAACAAAAAAGTCTTGTCAAAAATAAACTCAAACGCACACGCAAAACCGGAAACAGTCATTACAAGTATTACAAGGTAAATTATATAAATCAGCGCACTTCCTACATGTGACACTAAGAGCGACCAGAAAATTTATAAGCACAAGAAACGGACAGCGTGCAGGCTATTGTTTAAAAAGCGGTCAATAAATAAAACACCGGAGACACTATTGGCTATAATCCAGGATTTTAAAATGTCTAGTAAATCGTCGCCGGGACACGCCGGTGATAAGTTGGGCGGTATTGAACACGTAACTCATCTAAACAGCAAATTAAATAAATAAAAAGCGTGGAAAAATAACGATAAATGTTGAGGTATAATTTGTTTTTCTCGTACGGGATGTCTTTGTTCTTAATCTCATTGAGGTGGCACCCCTAATTGTTAACCTACTTTTTTTATTAAAATACTAGGAAACTGAAAAATAATTTTCACTAAAATAAATGAAAATGCAATAATAGGTATGTAAATGGCGACTAAATAGATGAGGAGTTTTTTATACTCCGAGTATTGATGTTTTTTTTAATACATCAATGACTCCGAGAGATTCTTTTATGAAAGGAATAAGTTTGTCTAACGTTTGGACTTCATTTAACACCTTTTATAAATTGTTTGATGCCATGATAAACTTGGCCATTAGGTAATTAATAATAATAATTAATTAGGTATTTAAAATGTCAAAAATTGTGACATTAGTAATTACCACAGTGTTTCCTGTACAAGTTTAAAATTATTTAAATATTACGGATATTTATTTGCGTCGCTTCAAACTACGTTTATATTATGTACGTCGTTCCTACATGTGATTCGGCCATAATTGATGGCCGAATATCGTTTGACTGGTAAAAATATGTTCAATATATATCTTGTCACTCGTAGTTCCTCTGACGCATAACACCAACATAAATTGAAAAGCCAAGGACGAGATCCGAGAGCGCACATTATTCAAATGTAAAGCTCGATTCATACGCATGTGCTATAGTATAGCTCGTAATTCAAATAGTATAGGTAATGTATATAGTAGCTATACACATTATGCTATTTGAGCTGCGAGCTGGATTTGATTGATGGATTGCACTGATAATTGGAATTTTATTTTATACTAGCTTTTGCCCACGGCTTCGCCCGCGTTAATAAGTTTTTCCGGGCTAAAAGTACATAAAAACCTTCCCGTTGAATCATTCATCCAACACATTTATTTGGATAAATATTAATATTATGAGGTTGATACAACTCTTAACAAATAATGCATTAATTTCGACCAAATTTGATTACCATAAAAACGGTTCTAGTGAGTTAATCTTAAAAGAAGACATATACTGTCGCGGACATTTTTTTAGATCATTTCAAGAGGAATAATTCTTTCATACATATATTTTTGGTATCGTGAACCGTTTTCGCAGCGCACGCAATGGAAGCCCTCAAGGATGAATAATTTTCCCCGCTTTTTTCACATTTTCCATTATTTCTTCGCTCCTAATAGTTGCATCGTAATGTTATATAGCCTAAAGCCTTCCTCGTTAAATGGTCTATTCAACACAAAAATAATTTTTCAATTCGAACCAGTAGTTCCTGAGATTAGCGCGTTCAAACAAACAAACAAACTCTTCAGCTTTATAATATTTGTATAGATCTAAATGGCATAAGAACGGGTCCATTGCATTGATAGTAATTGTGAAAGAAACGACTGGTGGTAGGTATCTCATTAAATATGTTAGAGTCCATCTGGGTGGGTACCACCGCAATGTCATGTACTGTTGTGTTTCGGTTTGAAGGACATTGTAGCCAGTGTAACTGCTGGAGATAATGAGTCTTCACATCTTGTGTCTCAGGATGACGAGCGTAGTTGAATGCCACACAATACCTTGTAACTCAAGGTGCTGTACCTATGGTGTTGCTACTGTTTATGGATGTTCGTATCGCTTACCATCAGGCGAACGGCATGCTCGTCTCGTCGCTCTATGCAATATAAAAAACGATAATGCGAAATAGACATTGCCGATAAAATATTGTCTTAGTGCTGTTGAATGAAAAAAATAATTTGATTAAATTTTAACTAAATTGTTATGGTTTGTAGGGAGAAAAAGAGTGCTGTGACATCGTGGACGACGTAATACAGACGGTACCGAACAAAGAAAAAGTTTTGACCTGGAATAACACAAGTAGCCTTGAATTTAGACTTGTTTAGAATGTAGAATATCACCTTCTTAATTTCTAAGACAATTCGTGTTCGCCACACTTTCCAGCAATATATCAAAAATAAATTATGCCGTGGGACAAGCCTAATAATGTAGCAGCACAATATAATTGCCGTACGTCAGCGGAAACTGGAAAAGTGACATGAAATAATGTATGTAGTAATGTTATTTTAGTTCAACATCCGAGATTGACGTAATATTTCTGCCTGATCATTGATGTGAGTTGTTTTTGAGTATGGACGAAGCGTTTGAGGAAGTGTCTTGGTTTTTATTTTTTCTTATTTCATATATTTCTATAATTAGGGCTAGTCTTAGCTGTTGAAATTAAACAATTATCACGGATTTTATCGCGAGTTTTTTATTTTATTTTCTCCCGACGTTTCGAAGGCTTTTCAGCACTTCGTGGTCACGGGGCGGACTGAGGTGTAGGTGGTCCGAAAAGTTAATATTACAAATCTACCTTCAATTTATAATTATACAATATTAAGGTGTTAGTACATTGTTTACGGTCCGGTCTACGCAGTAAGAGCTCACAATGTCTTGAGGTCTGGCAGTAGGTTGTATGGGGCCCGATTTGATTAGATGTATTACCGGGTCCCAGGCTTGTGCAAGTTTCCAACCATCTTCTCTATTGAAATTGGGATGTTTTTTAATTTCAATAGCCTCGCGAATCATCCTAGGTAGGAATCGGTGTTCTTTGGCAAGGATTTGTGGCTTGTCGAATCTAAGGTAATGGTTGGAGCCTTCTTCTGAGTGTTCAGCTACTGCAGACTTCGTAGAGCGTCGGTGTTTAACGTCAGCTATATGTTCTTTTACGCGGGTCCCTATATGTCTTTTTGTTTGGCCGATATAAGAGAGGCCACAGTCACAATCTATCTTGTATACGCCCGGTTCTTGTAGAGGTATATGACACTTGACAGGTGGTAAAAATTGACTTATCTTCTTAGGCGGCTTAAAATAAGTTTTTATGGAAGCACGCTTCAGGACGTAGCCAATCTTGTCGGTGACTCCTCTTACATAAGGTAATACAACTGGGACACGATCAACTGTGGCTGGTTTCACTCGGTCTCTGTGACGGCGGCGTGGAATTTGGAGCTTGTTGTCTCGCAGTACTTGCTTGACATGTTGCAGCTCAGCGCCCAGGTGTTTCTCGTCACAGATTCCTTGTGCTCTCTGAAACAAAGATTTGCCCACGGTAGCTAACGTGCTAGCATGTTTTGGATGGTGATGAGATTCACCGTTCAGGTATTTATCAGTATGGGTCGGTTTCCTATACACAGTGTGGCTTAGGGACTGATCAGGATTCCGGATGACTAAAACATCTAAGAAAGCAAGAGAGTTATCCTGTTCCAACTCCATGGTGAATTGAATTTTATTATTAATGGAGTTGAGATGATTTAAAAATGCAGTTACTTTGTCAGATGGTAATATTGTGAAAGTATCATCTACGTACCGTTTGTAAAACCTTGGTGAGACCGGGGCTGTGTTCAGAGCTGTCTCCTCGAAGTCCTCCATGAAAATATCGGCGACTACTGGAGATACAGGTGAGCCCATCGCTACCCCCTCAACTTGTACATAGAAATGATTATTCCACAACATATAGCCAGATGTGAGGCAATGTTGGAGTAGTTCTGCATATTCAACAGGTATGTTATTTTCTGCTAACCTCTTAGAAACAATTTTAATGCAGTCTTGTACTGGTAAACTTGTAAAAAGTGACTGGACATCAAAACTGACCATTGCTTCATTGTCAGCTAATTTAAGGTGTTTAATGTCGCTGACAAATTGGTATGAATCCTTCACAGATGCTCTAGTGTTTCCTCTGAGTGGTGAAAGCACTTCAGCTACGTGCTGAGCCAGTCTGTAGGTTGGTGTGTCGATCTGACTCACAATGGGACGCAGCGGAGCATTTGCCTTATGTATCTTAGGTAACCCATACAGTTTAGGCGGTTTTGCACACGATGGGACGAGGAAGTCTACGTCTAGATTTAACTTATCGGAGTGATTCTTGATTAAAGAGCTTGTAGCCTTTAATATTTTGTTTGTCGGGTCTGTTTTGACTATTTTATAAGTACTTACATCCGATAAAAGTTGTTCGATTTTGTTGTTGTAATCTGACGTATCCATTACCACTGTCGCATTTCCTTTATCTGCACGGAGAATGGTTAGGTCCTTCAATGATCGCAAGTTCTTCAAAGCGATATAAAGATGTTTTGGGAGATTTGGTTTCGGCACTTTCTTTTGACGCAATATTGACGAAATGTCTTGGCGTATTGCCTCCGAATCTTCCTTTTTTATATTGTTTTTGAAGAGACTATTCTCAACGTTGCAAATAATGTCTTCATACGGTACCCTTCGTGGTGTTACAGCAAAATTTAAGCCTTTCGATAATACCTGAATTGTGTTTTCGTCCAATGTTTGTTTTGACAGATTTATCACCGCGCGTTGTTCATGGTCTGCGCAAGAGAGTGTTTTATCTATGGTCGCGCGCGTTCCATTCCTACACTCGATGTTATTAAGATTTTTGGCATTCGATTTTGATTTTAATTTGTCATATTTTATAATTTGCTTATTTTTGCATTCATTATATTTAGATGTTTCGCGCTTTATTAAAGTTTCGATGCAATTTTTAAAATCAAATGCTGATAACTCTGTTTTTAGTTCATTGGACAAAATCTCAACACAATTATTTATGTAATGGAGGTCGGATCGAGTTTCGTGTATGGTAGTCTTAGCTGTTCAGGCGCCCCGGGTGAAATACGCCCCATCCCTCCCAGAAGTAGACGCTCGATATCTATACTAATATTATAAAGAGGAAAGATTTGATTGTTTGTTTTCATTGAAGAAATAGGCTCTACCGGACCTATTTCAAAAATTCTTTCATTAATACAAAACTACATTATTAGCGAGTATCATAGGTTACTTTTTATGCTGGAAAAAGGAAAGTGGTACTTTATCCCGGAAAAACTTATTTACGCGGGCGCAGCCGCGAGCCGAAATCTAGTGATTTATGATGTCGACGTATACTACAACAGTAGCATTTTTATTGTTACGATGAATATACAGACGAATATACGACAATGACATTCATGAACCGAAACAAGCAAGACCTAATAGACCCTGGATCAGTTCTTAATATCGTCAGTTATGTCCTTTCAAACGATAATTGGTGAGATACATCAGATAAACGTATCATGAAGACTTGTGAACGTCAGCTGCAAAATTTTCGGTTGAGAGGAAATCACTGAAATATATATTTTTTCATGTTTGATCGACCAGCTGACGCATAACGTCCCAAGTTACAGTCACCTGATTATTTCTTTTTCTTCAAGGTATTGGGTTAGCTACAATTTAAAAAAGTTTTTAGTTGGCAGGAAATTACTCAATATATATTTTTTCTACTTGTTTGGGAGGCTACCACCGCTCATGCTCCCACCACGGCTTTATAATACACTTCTCTAATGCGTCTCACTAATTATCGTTTAAGAGGTACTTGGTCATAGATATGTCACTGGCCCGTGGACCACACCGTCCTATCAATTAAAACGTAAGTTCGATTCCCCGTTCTAAATAGGTGATTGGACAAAAATAACATAAAACAAACAGCACTGAAAATCTGGGCCGATCATTAATTAGCCGAAACTGTCGATCACTCCATAGGAAATGTGTCGGCACCGTCCATACCCTGATTCTAGGTCGTGCACCCTACAAACAAGACCTGTCGTACATCAAAGACAAAATCTAATTTTGTGTGATGAAAGTTATATTCTTCGTCGTACATACATCATCGCCTAGGTAACAACTGGTCTATTTTAGTTAGATTTAATGTATTTTCCACGGTATATCGGATTTATGGTATTTTGAGTTGCTTCGCGCGTTTCCAAGGGTAAGTAGAATGTAGTTGCTGGTTAGTTTTATTATCGCTTTTTGAGAAAAACATGTACATTAAAACAATTACATGCACATTACCTATATTTAATTAAATAAAACTGTCTACTTCCACTAAGTTATAATTGTCACTCCAAAGGAAATCCAAAGTGAACGGTCAATATTATTTATGTGACTGTTGAGTCTATATATTTATTTCCGAAGCAGTACACACTGTTATATTTCGAGCTGATGTCAAAACATGAAAGACGCATGTCTAAATAAAGATCATTCAGTTTCCACTGCGATCTAAATATGTCTCAAACATGATAGATGTTAAAACCATCGCCGCTTCACATACGCATATTATCTACGCTAGGCTATGGATTGCTTATGGGTTAGCTAGTAATGTTATGATATACTAGATTTTGCCCGCGGCTCCGTCTGCGTTAAAAAGTTTTTCCGGGACATAAGTTCTGCTTTTTATTTTCGCGGGATAAAATGTAGCGTATCTGTTAAACCAGGACATGATTTATCCGTGTGCCAAATTTCATCGAAATCCGTTCAGTAGTTTTTGCATGAAAGAGTAACAAACACCCATACAAACTTTAGCGTTTATAATATAGTAGGATTACTATGTTTTACGTATTTTGCGTTGATTATCCAAGACTGTTTGGGATTATGTTAATGAAAACGTTTTGAGAGAAATGCCCTGAACTGAGCTTTTTCCGTGATAAAAAGCTCATGTTACTCGTTGATAATGTAGCTAACCAGAATCGAACTTATCACACCGAATCGACGAGGACTCAGATAAATATATAAAGGCTCATTTACACTCTCGCGCGAGCGGTGAGCGAACGCGACACGAGCCACGTGTCGCGGTGCGAAGCGAGAGTATAAATGAGCCATTAATGTATTTCAATTTGACATTACGTCGGGAGCGCTGTATAAAGTTGCCAGTAAAATAAAATAGTATGGACAAGTATTGAATATCTCTAGTTGTTAATTTGTCTTCTTCTTCAGCCTTTAAAAGTCCACTGCTGAACATAGACATCGCCCAAAGATTAATTAATACGTCAATATTGTTGTTGCTATACATGTTTGGTATATTTTTTTTTATTTCATTGAATGAAGAGACGAGCATGCCGTTCGCATGATGGGTAAGCGTTACGACTACCCACCCATAAACAGAAGCAATACCATACAGCACCTTGAGTTACAAAGTACTGTGTGGCATTTCACTGCGCTCGTCATCCTGAAAATTCAAAAAAAATTCAAAATTCAAATCATTTATTCAGTAATTAGGCCCCTAAGGGCACTTTTACACGTCATTATTCACAATGTTGTTTTACTTAAAGATTCTACCAGTGCTTCGGAAAACCCCACTGACCTGAGAAGAAGCACCAAGAAACTCAGCGTAGGTCTTTTGTCATTTTTTTTTTAATATATATTTTACAATTTACAAATCACAACATTACATTCAATTTTAAAGATGGATATTAAGTGCGTAAATTAGCTGAGACATAAGATGTTAAGTTCCATTATGCCCAGTCATTACACTGGCTGCAATGTCCTTAAAAACGAAACTCAACAGTGCATGCACACTGCTGCTTGGCGGTAGAAATAGACATTGCGGTGCTACCCACCCAGTCGGACTCTTACATATTATGCGATTCCTACCACCAGTATATGACATAACTGATAATACAATAAATATTAATGCAATAACAATTCCGAGACGAAATAAGTTTTAAATCGATAGTACTAAATTCGTGTTAATAACTAGCAACATTGAAGAGGATAGCGGACAGCCTGATGAACCCGATATGGGAAGTCAGTTATAATTAATAACATACTTGATTTTCTTTTGTCAATTGTAATACAATCTAATATTTTTAAATGGAAGTCATATAAAATAGAAGAAGAATATTGATGAAACATGTTATAAGTGTACGGTCAAGCCCAATTTCGCCCGACTCCTTTGGCACACGGGTAGATCATATCCTTGATTAACACATAGGCTACTTTTTAACCCAGGAAAATATAAAGCGGGACTTCGATCCCGGAATAAATTTTTCATCTGGTGATTAATATAATTCTAGCGAAGCATTCCAATCGCCAATGTGCCCGACTAATGAACTTTTAAATCTTGCACCAGTATCACGATTATACGTTACGATTATATGTGGTTTGTCAACGTCCACAATGTGGGACGGTCGCGAGACAGCGTTATCGACGACGCGCGCCGGACTGCTCGCCCACAACTCGCGACGTGACGTGTCCACTGTCGGCTCGTGTTTATGAATTCACGTCTTCAGCACGAATAAAAGGAAAAGTTTCAACGGAACAGGATGCTAAATTGTTTAAGAAATAGTTTCATTGTGATCTATTTTCTTGGACTAGATTTCCAGTTTCTCGTGCCAGTTTAAATTGTACCTACAGTACTATTTTATCTTACTAATATTATAAATGCGAAACTGTGTAAAAATGTTTTCATGTTTGTATGTTTGGATGCTTGTTAGAAAGAAACGCTGAAACTACTGAACGGATTTGGATGAAATTTAGCACACGGGTAAGATCATGTCCTTGATTAATACATAGGCTACGTTTTATCGAGGTAATTTGCACCCATCGGAAATAATTAATATTTTTTTTATCTAGTTCTTTAAGTAGATGGCGCTGGCGTCGTACTGTGTTTTAGGAACTTTTGTAACGGGGAAGACTTCACGCGGGCGAAGTCCGGAGCATCACCTAGTTATAAATAAAATATTTAGTACTATGTGTAGCAGAATGCGCACCCATCAGCGCGACGACCAGTGCCATGTTTATCAAACGTTACAAGCCTTGTATTACAAGCGTTTTCTCTTGGAAATTAGTCCATGTTACAAAAATCTTACTATGCAACTTGTGAACTTGTAGACTTGTAATGTTTGATAAACAGGGCACAGTGCAGATTCCAGTCGAGCAATCGTGTATTAGCACGATACAAACATCTCAGAATTTGGGTCACCGCTTTTCGAAACGGACACGCGTAAACTTGAAAATAGATTTTATATTTAGAGATAACAAAAAGCGCAACCCATCTCGTTCATTGGCGCGTAGCACGTACGTTAAATACGTTTTCGCTTAGTTTGTTTCTATTATTGTGGTTTTATTTGGGCGATTACGTAGTGCTTGATATAGTGCGCCAGTGTTGCCTTATTTATTAGAGACGTAATACATAACATGATGCTGTGTAAGGCAGTGGATATATTTAGAGCGGGCGCGTGCGTACCTGTGTCGTGGGTGGTGCGCGTGTCCCGAGCGCTCCGCGCCCCGCCGCCTAGCGGTGATGGGTCCCGTTAACGGATTGACGGGGCAAGTCTACGGTAATAGGGGATCGTAACATCTATTTGCGCGCCGTCCTTGGGGCGCGGCGGTGGCGCGGTGGCGCGCCGGGAGACGCTTCCGTGCACCGTGCCACCGCGTCACCGCACCACCGCACCGCCGCGCCGGAGTCACAGGTGGTGCTGGCTGCCGTGGCTCGAGCGCGATTGCCCTCGCTGCTCTCAGTGCGTCCCCGGCGTCTCGCAAGCGCTATCCACCCGACTCGCCGCTTCCACTGTCGCAATATTCTTAATAGAACTCGCACGCGGGAAAGCTTTCAGTGTATTCTCGCCGGCCGTAGCGTTCGCGCGTATATACTTTTTATTTATGAGTGAAATGTGATCGAGAATGAGTCGAAAACAAGACAGGTACTCGACGCGGCCGAGGAGTTTGACGACTCACTATGGTTCTTCTCCCAGCATGTTGGGCTCCATGCTCGGCGGGCAGTACAGTCCATACGCGAACAATTACTCGAACTATGCGCCAAGCACATACCGAAACTACAACCCTTACAGTGTGGGACTGGGCCGGCCCGCTTCCAATCTCGGCATCTACGGAGGCACCAGCTCCGGCTACGGTGGTGTGTATTTGAGTGGTGCGACATTAGGCTCCCTCAATTTGATGACTCCAGTGCTGAAAAAATTGGACAAAAAGTTGTTAGCGAGTCAAAAGAACTTTAAACCTAAAGCTGTGCCGCCTGCGAAGGTAGTGCAGGAGGCACCCCCAGAGATTACTCCGGAGCCTCCCGCCGAGGCGCCTCCGCTGCGGCCCGAGAGAAAGTCGCGCTCGAATAAAGTGGGAAACCTGGACAAAGAGCGGTCGCGATCTCTCAACTCCCTCGATACTATCGGGGGGATGGGATCGCGCTCTCTCAGCTTTACCTCGGTGGCTTCGGATGGATATTGCGTATGTACCTTCTCCTGACAAGTTAATATTATATCGCAATTTGCAGTACGCGTGCCCTTACATTCCACATGTAGATGAATACACTAACACTGAATCTAACGAGTAATCGTGTAAATAAATAAAATCTAAGTTTGCTTTCTACACACAGGTGTATTTTAAAAGAAATGCGTTCAATCTGATTTCACGAATAAACATGTGTTGGAGGTAAACATTTTCGCAATGTTACGTGTTATAAACATTTGAGATATTTTAATCGTGTTGCGAACAAACGATCAGCTTCAATTATGTTTTTGGAACGTTTACGATGTACGATAAGCTTGCTGTTGTCATCTTTGGTCGAATTGTTTACGATCTCACTTTTTGAATTGTGTCGTTTTCATCCTAAAGGTGCGATATTATGCTGTGATATGAAATAGGCAATAATCTTAAACTAAAACGTTGCGATAGTCAAACTAGATGTTACTCAATAAATACTTGAAACATTTAATTTAAGATGATTTACTATTATTGCGTATTTGCTGATTTTGTTCTGTGCACATATTTATTGTTTTTGGCACATATTAGTTTTAATTAGGTGCTAACTAAACGTAACCGTTATTTATTTACCTGTTTAATGTTCATCATAATTAAAATGAATAACAATTTAGTGTTTTAAATTCAATTTTAAAATATCGCGTCATTGATCTAGTGACTTATATTATGAACTGAAACGCGAAAATCCTGGTTTCGCTTTCCACTATATGTGGGTTCGCTATATGTGTTTTTTTTAATAATTACTTCGGTGTGAATTCCTCGAGAGAAGATTTAGGAACTTTAGACTAACAATTATCTCATATCCATGTTCCAAAAGAGGTAAAAAACCGAGGGTTGCGACTTAAATTGAGGTGTAATAAAGTACCTATAATGATACATTATGTGGACTCCTCAACCCGTTTTTTTGCGAATTTTTGTGTGAGAATTGTTATTATTAATATAAATTTTTTTGTTGAGCATGAATATTATTTGAATGATTAATGATGATACTACTTTAATTATTTTTTCGTCCGATGGCCTAGGGCGGGGAATTTTGGGTCCGCCCCAGGCGGTGAAACCCACGCAATCCCACTGACCTTAATTGAGGATGGAAATAAGGCAAGCACAATTTCACATGGAATTATTATTATTATTTTATATAATTCAGATCACATAATCCATATAAATTAAATTAAAATCACAATCAATTACTTATATCTACTACATTCATTATATTATTACATTTCCCAGAACTACTTTCATCCTCTAATTTTGGAAAGGACGGTCAAACCGCTATTGATAATTGATAATTTAATTAATAACTCGAATTGATACTGGCAGGATAGTTCTGAAGTTATTGACTGAATTTGGTTCAGATTATTGTTAACATTACGTTACTGAAAGAAACCACTTACTTATATCCTAGGAAATAACACTTTACATTAAGTTATTTTAACAATAGATGTAAAATAAAAAGTGTAGGTTGCGAACGAAATAAATAATATCAATAAAAAAGTAAGTTTACAGGCCCTAATGCCAGTACTAGTGTAAGAGATATCTATTTAATTTTATAAAGTAAATAGATTGCATTATACTTAAGATAAGTTTATTTTATATTTAAATTTTTTGGTTAATAAAGTGACAATAAAAATCTGAGTTACACGTCAAATAATCGAAATAAGTACGTGCTTAAATTGAAAATGTACTTTTGTTTTTAATTCAGTATCATACTTAAAGCTGTCCATGCAGTGATTATTACTCTAGAGCAAGACGAGTGATCAGGTCGGCGTTTGGTATTGCACACACGTGTAGGTATCAGAAAATGTTAGATCGAAATAAATTGCCGCGTTGGCTAAAAATGCTTATTGACCCAGGTCATAGGACGTCGTCTGCGTACGAATTACAAGAATTGTTTTTTTTATGTAAAAAGTCGCATCAGCACAAACCGTCTGCTTTCTTTTTATGAATATATTCCGCCATATTATAAATTACCGCTTTCAAATAACGAGATCCATAATATTACCCTGTGTAAAATGTACATAGCACCAGGTACAGATAGCGTTGCCGGCAAACTGACGTATAGGTTACAGCGGGCTTTTCCACCCTCGCCCTTCGCCGCGCAGCTACCCAAGACGCGGTACAGCTCTTGTGGTCACACTATAGTTTAAAATATAATCTTGAAGATTTATTTAACAAAAACAAATAAATTTTCTGAGAAGTTAATGTATATCTCCAACGTCATAATAGATGTGTATCATTGATGTGATGTGTATACATAGAAATTAATAAGTGTATGGTTAATTCTCACTTCTTCTTCACTTCTAAACCTTTGACAATTATCAGTTTAATACGCGATTATTGCTTATTGCTAACGAATAGCCAAACAACTTCACAAATTGACACATTTATAATACGCAGAACAACTCCCCAGTTTTATTGTTATCATACCAATGGCTTAGGAATGCACACTGGATAAACATACTTCGAAGTTTTGTGCCATTATCTTCCATGCTCGCTCGGAAGATGTTTTACTCTCGAGTGTCGACATTGGGCCATAAGACTACTGAAACCAAAATAACCGTATCACTCACTCTCTAATGGTATTAGCGTTAAAACGATTTTTTTTTATTGAAAAAAGCAAGGTAGAACGATTAACGACAAACAACAGTTTCATCACAATCCGATAATTGGTTTAGGAAAGTATGGAAGGCAAATAAACAAAGAAAATTCATTTAATATAGACAGTATATCTTGTCCCTGCCTTTGTTCCTGCCCAAACA
The DNA here is from genome assembly GCA_949316025.1 of Lapara coniferarum. Lineage (NCBI taxonomy): Eukaryota > Metazoa > Arthropoda > Insecta > Lepidoptera > Sphingidae > Lapara > Lapara coniferarum. The sequence goes on along the minus strand of OX438933.1, from coordinate 21,736,811 downwards.
ACATCATAATACGAAAGCAGTAGTACCTGTAGCACCAGTCACCAGTGGAACCCGCAGGACAAGTGTCACCGGGTATTAAGTTACCCCCACACTTGCAACTGAGATCTCAAAAGATTGATGATGGTGTTTAATTATTCCCCTCGTGCTAGTGTCCGACTGAAGCTTCGGTTTCGGCCAATTTCGGCGCTTAATCATAGTTTCGGTTTCGGCAGACATCTTGCCGAAACTACAACCTTCTTGATTACAATATGTGACAAATTTAAATAATTGTTTTTTAAAATCGAGGTGTGTTGTACGAAAATTATTAAAAATGTCTAATTACATTTTTATCGTTTGCCGCTATTTATTTTGGCACACAACATAATCGTCCAGTCGCAAAGGCTAGTAGTAGTCTCTGCGAAGCAAAAAAAAACATTATTTTTTTACAGATATTCGATAAATTAATGGTCGTCGGTTTGCATGTCCTTATCTAAAATGCACAAAATAATTACCATTAAAGTTTGAAGTAAGTTTCGGTTTCGGCCGAAATTGTGAATAAACCGAAATCGGTGGTTAAAACTGGTTTCGGTCAGACACTACCTCGAACATATACAGTACCGGTATACGGCATAGACACATTAAAGTAGGAAGATGCCTTATTAAAACTTAACTTTGTATTTTCTGCTAGAGCCGGAGTAAATGTTGACGTTTAATCAACGTACGGGCAGCGGACGATATTGAATTTCCTTTCTTTGCGTTCAAAGGTGGGCACTGAGAGACGTTTTATTGCACCAAGAGTTAGAATTTTAAAAGTTATTGTTTTGTTTTAACTTAAGTGAACAAGGATATACGTTGATAAGCGTATCTTTGTTTAGCATCGGAATGGTTATTACGAAAATTTCAGCAAAGCTTTCTAGTTCCATAATGTTGAAAAGTAGACATGTAACACCAACTTGAAATTATATCGTAATTATAATTAGATATAGGTAGTCATAATATTCGAAAAGGCATATCAGTTTTTTTTTCTTTTATTATCAGTTTTTTTTCTTTTATTAAGTAGAAAAGAAACATGTATAGGTTTTGGGATACTACAACATAGTAAAGTTTATACCAAGTATTTTGTTCTTGTAACTGTTACAGTGGTTGTGTTTTATTCTTAAAATAATAATATCATGTACAAACTACAGCATGGGTAGTTTATCTTCTTGAAATCTTTAGTAGTATCTTTAAATTGTATAATCTTAAACATCTTCAAAGAAAGAACTTTACAAACATTGACAACAGATTTGCCGCCAGGTTAGGTCTCAGTCAGGTACTTTAAATTGAACATTTTATTTAATTGGCGTTATTCTATCATTGGCCAGATCGTTTTGTAATTATATAATATAAAACAAATATGTGAAAAGTCATTACTGTGTGATTACGATATACATGTTGCAAGCTCATCTCGCATTACTGATTTGTCGACGAAATCAGACAAACGAAAAATACCCGAACATTTGGGACATTTCTTTTGTTATATTGACGCTTTTTATAAATAAATGAATTCTGACTAAGAAATATGTAACATTGAATGCCATCATACGTCATATGTAGATCCGCAATCCGTACAGTGTCGCCACGATTTTCTTAACGAATTATATTAACGAGAGTATGTCCTGACTCCCTATATCTCTATTGCAGTCCGGCAGCGAGCGTACAGAGGAGCCCGAAGACCGCGACTATAAGGCGTTATACGAGGCGTCCGCGGGCGAGGTGCGGCGCCTGCGCGCACTGCTCGCCACCTCCGAACAGCAGCTGCGTGAGGCGCGCGCCACCATCACCAGGCTCACACAAGTGGTATGACGACGCAATACAGATGGATTTGATGTTTGATATGGTTTACGTGACGATCTCTTCAGGTGGCAACGCTGCTTAGTAAAGCCCGGCGTCGTGTGAACAGAATCGAGATTTAATTTGTATGTGTGGTTGTTTGTCGACTAGCTGTTACAAACTTGTCGGCTGTTATTTGGAATCGGAATTATCAATTTCATAATATATTTTTTTTTGTACACCATTCACGGCAATTATAAACACTTGAACATTTGCTGGATAATGGTGGTGTGTGTAATATAGTTTTGTGGTGGTGGTGGTGTGATGGTGATGGTCATAAACTTGTTCGGAAATTTATATTTAGTGGTATTTGGGGATGTTATAGATTTATGACGAATTTGTATGGGGACATAGATGGCAATAATGACATAATATTATTTAGCTCTTTGTCATTGTAATTAATTTCACACAATTTTAGCTTTTACTAGATCCTGCAATGTGCCGGCCACGCCTTGTTACTGCTAAGCTTACTAACTATTCTTGTGAAGTTAACCAACGAACTGTAACATCGCTATGTATATATAATACATATAATAGACAACGCATAAGCATTTTATTATATATACGCTAATATGCTTATTTTAATTCGAGTCATCCCTTTCATTTTAATTCGGGTCTAAAGAAATTTCAAGCTAGCAAGTGTTTAGTAATTTTATATGATTCATTAATATCTTTTTAAACGTATTCAAGTTATTCATACTAATAAACATGTAACAGTCAATTGATGTAGTAAGGTGTTATGTGAAATTACTAGAATTCTTAAACGGACGAGTTTTCAATGAAGAGTAGCGATATAAATAAAATACAAGCGGGAATGACTGGATTGTTAAAATCCATCGGCTCCCCTTTGTTTCCTTGGAAAGACTCAACTACTATTGTAGTATCGCTCTCTTTTGTGCTTCATTAATAATGCATCATAACCTTACAAGACATATGCATAATTTTTAAATGTTGCCATTTGATGTTATTTGTCTTTATAATTACTGGGAAGTCATTCTAAAAATGTTGTTTGTAAATTTTCCTATGTTATCATTTTTAATATTAACTCTCTTCTCTATAGTCCTTTTATTAACGATCTTGCTTAGCTTCACATCTCCATTTGAATAATGTAATAATATGTCATGCTTTATCCATCATCAGTAGCGTTTTATTTTCATAGTCTTTTTTTAGAAGAACATTAGAAAACCACCAAAATTACACAGCATAATGCTAAGTAAAAAAAGCAAAACAACATCGACAGTTAGAGTGAGCCGAGCGCTACATTTTTCATCAAATGTCTTATTGTAAATATCACACGTCTCACCACACACTCTATTTCAAAATATTCGACTAATCTCCGCCCACGGAGCAACACTAATTGTGTTCGAGACAGCCGACAGATTGGCTCGCGAGTCACACACCTGGACGTATTTCCTGCCAAATATCGTACGCTCTTCCACCGCCGCTCAGGTGGTTCACGGGAACAGCTGCACGAAGCTCTGCGAATGTGCCTCACAGCGATGTGGCGAAAGTTGCGATTGAAATGTTGCTCTTGTTAATTAGAACAGGAATCGTAAAAAAAATTAGTTGATATTTTATTATTGGGTCTTGTAGCTATGCGATTTTTTTAATAGTCGGTTGTTATTTGATGTCTTAGCGAATTTATAATTATCATAATTTGCACATGATTGTCACGAAATTACATTGGAAATATTTTTGTTTCCAGAATCAGAATTCATTATCTGAAATAGAGAAACGAGAAAAGAGAGCCATGGAGAGGAAACTATCCGAAATGGAGGAGGAACTTAAGGTAACGTTCATGACTATTCACGTCAGTCTTTAGTAACGGACACAGCACCCGGCACACGATACATTATATATTTTCAAATACATTTATTTAAACAGTAAAATAAAAACTCAGACATGTAACCGTTGAGCTTGTTTGATAGTAAACAATATGGCGGACATCAAGATGGCGCCGTTCTCCGCCGCAAGTTGTATAATGTCATGTTGATGTTTTATAGCAATTGCAAAAACTAAAAGCCGAGAACGAAAGGCTGAGGGCCGAGAATCGTGCCCTAACGCGGGTCGTGAGCAAATTGACCAACTCTGCCGCCAAATAGGTAAATGTGTACGTTTGTTGAGCGCCCGCGACTGGCCACTGGCGACGCAGGGCGGTATTAATAAATCAATCTCAAGTTTGAGTTACATCTCAAGTAGACATAATTCAATACATTATGATAACCTTGAGATGTAACTCAAACTTGAGATTGATTTATTAATACCGCACGCAGTGCCCAGCGCCCGCCTCAGCGCCGATCGTTGCTCTCTCGCTTGATTTCAACTGTTTTTTTTTGCAATTAACAACCTTATGCCAGTATACATAGCTTACATTGGAACTGTTTGCTATTGTGATTTTTTAAATTAAATTTCTAAAGACTGTACATAATATTATATCATGTCGTAGCATGTTCACTACGCTTGCACGTTTTTTTTATATTAGTAATCATGTGGTTTATTTTAAAAATTGTAAATCGCAATACTTAGTTTTTATTTCTTTATGTCTATTCATTCTATAATAAATTAATTATACTATAAAATTAGAAGATATAGCAAGCGAGTGGGTACGATCAGCCGGGGCGGGTGTCTCGCGCCCCCCACCCCCACCCCCTCTCAGTAATGTTCATTAACAGTGTGTTGGCGAGCATGTTTTGATACGTGTCTAACTTGCGCTCGATAAAACTTGCGGGCGATATTCACGTTGTGTTTTATCCAAAGTAAAACTACAAAAGTAACGAATGGTGATGAGAAAATATGTAGCTGATAAAATTACACATGGACAAGTAGTTTTTTTTTTTTGCTTTGTTTTAGGCGTCTTGGTTTATTCCCGCTTCTCCCCCCAGTTAAGGTTGATTTTTTGTTCTTATAGCTTTTAAAAAAATGTTTGACCTACTTCTGTTTAGTTCTTGCATATAGAATTCAATAAGGAGAAAAAAAAATTATGCTCTATAAGGTGACAATTAGTATTTATTCAAGTAATTTGGAGGCTGAATGAAACACAACGTCCGCAAAAGGTTGGCTAGCGTGTGTTGCATGACATGTCCGTTACAGCTACGCAACAAGTCTGAATCAATCGGAAACATCCATTACATCATAAAATAAACCTTTCACATACATAAATCTATATAGTTTTACAAATACACAGTACACAAGACACATTATTATCAGCAATGAGAACGATCGAACAATATACGACACTAAATTTCGATTATAAGAATGCTAAAGGCTTTTGGAAGTTTCAAAGTATCCTAACATACCCAGCGTTGCACACCTTGTACATATTGTTATTAGCTTTTAGTACAAATACTAAAAAACATCCAAAAGTCATTTCAACTTAGTGTTAATATAAAAAGAAAGACTACGTTGATATGCCTTGGATGTACGAATACAGCCGACATCATATAACTTATTACAAGATAATTATAAAATGTGTGTATACATTATGGTTATACTTTGAGTGTATCATAGTCGTTATCAACATTATTATATTTTGCAGCATTTCTAGCTCACTGTTTGGCGCATTTTCTTGTGCGACTCGAAACTAGTTTTCAAATTATTAGTACTTATTGGTTTTCTTACCCTTCCCTTGTGTCTAGATTTTGTTATACGTTCTACATATTATAGTTGTTGTGTGAATCTGCGTAGATTTATTTAGAAACTATCTTTAAAATATCTTTATATTTTAAATGGTATTTCTATAATTACTAAAGAAACGGCAATGTTCATATTTCAATGAATTTGATGATTCCATTAATATATACTTTTATATACCCTGATCTTGTGTCTACCGTTATTCAATTTTTCGATTTATCTTATCAAGCCCCGCTTATATATATAGATATATGGAAAACCCTATATATATGGACACCGGTGTCCGTCGCGGGGCTTGACAGACTACTCTGTGTATTATATTCACACTTGACAATGTAGTATAAGTGCCTTCTACTGTAGCAGTTCCCATTTACATACCAGCCAATGTTTTACAGTTATTGACTGATAATAGTCAATCTACAGGTCCATTTGTTCCGAATTTAAATAGCATGCACTGGAAATCTCACAGTAAAACGAATAAAGAAATAAGCGTCCGATACAAGTGTCAAGTTCATAGTGATAGGTATAACTTGCATCAAGTGCCGGATTAAGACAACTTGATGCCCTAAGCAATTCACGCCTGTGGGGCCCCCCTACATAAGTAAACTAACATCAGTCTTTAAACGCGCGGATTTTCAAACAGCTTTACTTTTATGTGCTAGCATTTTTTTGTGTGCTGTTTGTGGTGCCCCCCAAGACGTGATGCCCTAAGCAATTGCTTAATTTACTTATGGGCTAATCTGGCACTGCTTGCATCACATGGTTACATTAACCCTGGCCTGCGCTGTATACATACCGCTCGCATCGGCTCATGTACACATGTGCGTAACTTGTAGTGCAACCGCACGCGCGTAACGGCTCGTTGTAACGTTGCATGTTCACGTTTCAGTACCAACAAGCGCTGCAGGCCGAGAACCAGCGGCTGAAGGACGAAAACGGAGCGTTAATCCGAGTGATCAGCAAACTGTCCAAGTGAAAAGTTTGCAACACACATCATATTTGTATACAATAAAAAAATGTTTCCTAAACATATGGCAATGTTAAAATAGCTTGTACCTTTAGAACAGTGAGGAACCTTGTAACGTTTGTGGCATTGCGGGAACTATATTGTCTAATTATGTTAAGAGATGCAGCGGCTTTGTACAGCGACAACGTCCGTTATTATTTATTGGTATCTACTGTCTACGGTCCCCGCCTCGTGTTGAAGTATTTATTTTGTCGGTGATGCATTCGTACGATTTAGTGTATAAAATTTAAATTATTCGAAACAAACTATATGTAATGTAATAATGATTGCAGTACAAAATCCGTATATAAATACGTACAATATGATGTATTTGTTTCCATTTGTTTTGTCATATAACATGTACATAGATTACGTGCTTGAAATGAGGTTCCTGTCGCTACACACGTGCACGTCGGGACAAGCGCACAAATCCGCCGTATTCAATGCTTATTACATATTCATTTGACATTGTTATATTATAATTTCGATTATTTGATTGCATGTTCGTGTTGCACCCGTACAGTGTGGTATTAGTGATTTGATGGTTATATTTGTAGGATTTTTGCGATTGGTCCCGAACATTGCGCTAGTCTTTATGATATTAGTTCTTTTTATACCTTTTGCCATGCTTTTTGGTAGATACGTGGACGAAGTTGGTCACAAACACGGCCTATCCAACCGCATATAGGTCGGTAGTATTAAAGCGAATAATGTAGTCAATGGGCTTTTAATGCCAGCGAACAATATATTTTTTATAAAATTGATATCTAAATTAACAATAGGATAGGTAATGCATGCAGGATGTAGATGCCGTATATTTTTTTCGAATCGGACATATCTCATTGTTTAATTGGTGTTGATTTGAGTGGGTTTATGGTTATACGTCCATCGTAGTGGTGAAGTAGACTCCTGCCAGTAATGTTTGGTTGTCTGTTTGTTACAACATCGGGTCCCGTCGAGCGACGCTCGTTGTAGGCACAATCCGCACATCCGGCGTATTATTCGTTTTTCCTTACCTGTATTGTAAACAAACATTATGGCTAAAAATATTCCTTTAATATGAAATATGATACGTTTAAAATGGCCTTGTACATAAATTTTTATTTACTCTTTTCACGAAATTTACCATTTGGTAATATCTGTTGATATCATTTATTTTTGTGGTTACTGTAGAACAGGTAAGAAAAAAATGAATTTTAGTTAATTATAGAAGTAACTTATAATTTAGTACACATGTTCATAACTTTATATACGGAATTCGTTGGTGTGTAAAGTTCGCAGATGTTTTCATAGCGTTTCCTTGAAAAGATTCTTTTTACATTTTGTTTTGTATAGAATTAGATTTATTATACGACCGCACCGTTTGTTTAACGTGCCTTGTAACACATTTTCTTAAAGTGTTAGTAAGTATTATGTACTTATATAATCGTCCTACTGTACTTAGCGACGTGAAACATTGATATTGAGCAGCGAATGAAGTAGTCAGCGGGCTGAAAGTTAATGGTCAGGCATCGAACCCCACGCTACGTTATATACGACCGATATAATGAGCCGCACACAACACGATGCACAAACCGTCCGCCCGCTGCCGTTTGTTTTCGACGTTATGTGCCGGGTACAGGGATAAAACAACAAATTACATGGAAAATACTATAAAAATTTCTAGCTTTATTTAATAACACATGAATTTAATATTTTTCTGTACCTACAATTATAAAACTGGTAATATATTTGTTGTAATACACAACTAATTCCTCAAGATATTGTGACATCCTTGTTTTATGCCTGTACTCACCATATACAAACATTGCATAGCATGATTTGTGTTTATAAATATTATAAAAATCATGTTGTTCTCGAAGTATCCTTTTGTGTTGATATTTTGATTTGTATTCCTAAAATGAAGTAGTGTAAAGTAGGTTAGTTTTTATAGTGAACCTGTAGTGGGCTGGTTTGTCCGCCATTATGATTGGGTGGTTTTGTGTGTCGCAGGGATTTTGCGATGTTGAGTTTGGTTGACGGCGCACTATGGGACGTCCCCATAAAAACTGTTGGACAATTACTGGAGGTACTTAATGTCTGATAACCTAAAATTGAAATGCATTTTGGAACGAGGCCAATATGACTGAGATTTTATACGGCGACCTTCAAAAAATAGCGTATTCCCACTTTAAAGGCCGGCAACGTATATCTATGCTTGGCATTGCTGATGTTCATGGGCGGCGGCGATCATATAGGTGAACTATATGTTCGTTTGCCCCATATATCATAAAAAAATATATATATTTGTAACACCACAAATAACTTCTTACTTTAATATACAACACCAAAGTTGGACTATCGAGCTCAGTTTAAAATTACCTCATCCTTAAAAAGATGTTTTTGGTACATGCAATGGTTCCAAGAAATTATAAATAAATTTATGCTTATATAAACGTAACTTTTCCGTTTAAAAAGATTCTATATTCAATCGTAAAATTGATGTTTAAAAAAGTTGAAGTATTTGATAGTTCAGAGTAATTAGGACATTTCGCAATGTCTATTTCTAAGCAGCAGTGTGCATGCACTGTTGTGTTTCGGTTTGAAGGGCATTGTAGCCAGTGTAACTACTAGACATAATGAGACTTAACATCTTATGTCTCAGGATGACGAGCACAGTGGAATGCCACACAGTACTTTGTAAATCAAGGTGCTGGATGGTGTTTCTACTGTTTATGGGTGGTCGTATCGCTTACCATCGGGCGAACGGCATGCTCGTCTCGTCATTCGATGCCATAAAAAAGAGGGAGTCATGTCACGCTCTTTCCATGGCAACGTTCCACAGTGCGGCGTTAGAGTTAAAGTGAATATACAAACAATTAATTATAGATTTCTTCCATATGGTATTGATAGCTCAACGCTAACCTTACACACGAACAGCGGGAAACTAGTTGTTTGTCTTGCGGAATCCTTGCGACAAGTATATCTCAAATAACTAATATATACACATTATATACTGGTATTATGTATAGATTTTGTTAAGCATTAGTCGAAGAGGGATTGGAATGTGATACATATATCGATTTTGTACGCCACTCATGACTCTGTGTTATGGATTAAGATTGTTTGTAACAGTTATAAGCAGAATGGTTTTTGTTGAAAAAAAAAAAAGAATTATATCCGGGGCCACGTTGGTGCGTCAAAATGTTATATTGCCTATATTGTTTGTCTTGTTCGGTGAGTTGTGATGAGCGCCGCACGCCGACACTTATACTTCGCGCTCGTTTGAAGCCCGTTGTCATTTGAGGGTCAGCGGTTTGGTGCGTTATCGTATGCGACCGCCCATTCGGGACAAATATTGATTATTACGACTAGTCGTTTGTTAGCAGTGAGCACATGAATGCGTAGCAGCTTACCATCGACACACTGTTGCCTCAACACGTAGCGCTTACTGCTAACACTGTAACTATATCGAGACATCTCTATCGATGAAAAAATGTAATGTTTAAATTTATTTCTTTCACAATGTACTATGGTAATTTATCAATGACGCTACATTAACATTGCATGATATATATAAATATAATATAATTGTTGTCATCGATTGACTAAGTTCACAAAAGTTAAATGTATTTTCCAATTGTTTATGGTATAGCTAAATAGCACACGCGTTTACCGGTTGGGCTCGGGCGAGCAGTTTTGACAGCTTCAGGTTTAAGGTTTATATTAGTGGTGTTGTCATCGTGTGGCAAGCATCTGTCGTCGCATACGTCATCAGTCGTACGTTTGCTATTTAGTTGAATCAATGAAAATATATTCTTAGGGGGAAATTTATTGTTGTATAAATTAAGAGGTAGCACTTTGTTTATGTGATTGAATAAGATGTCAATGATCTTCGGAATTACTGCTGTAGTGAATTAATACGTACGCTTTTATTTTATGTAGCGTTTCGAAAATATCATTTTTTTTTGTTCATGAAAGTTTTTATTTATTTCAAGACATAAGAGTTGAATAAAACACATTTCTTCATTAATTTATTTTTTATTTGTTTTTATTTTCCTTTATTTTGAATTGCCTTTTTGTAGCTGCTAGCTTGCGAGTGCTTTTATGGATATACGACAGATGAGCCGTTTAGATGTATCGCGCAGTAGTGAGGGCGGTTATAAAATTGTCTGTCGGTATCGATAAAATACATTTTTAGTTTTATTGCAATTTTAGATTGGCGTGTTAGTGCGTTGTGCGATTGTTTTTCTTTTGTTGATTGGTTGGTCATATCAAATAACTGGGCTTCCAACTCGTGTAATATATTGATGTACTGGTAATACGACGTTATTGTGTGCACCGTGCGCCGTTTGACTTTGACGATGTGTCCGTGACGTCGACTAGCACGTAGGGATAGATTAGAAATATCTTCGTGACCGAAGATTTACATTTAAGTCAAGCCTAAATAACGTGGTGTTCAAATGTCGTATATTACTCAGATATCAAGTTGAGGTCTGTTGACACGGAATTGTTTTTATGTCATTTACAACATTGAACGAATGATTTTCAAAACAATTAGACTGGCATCTTTCTAGAAAGCATAGCGAATCATATGTAAAATATTGTTGCATTAGCGAATTTTGTTAAAGTTTTAAGATAATGCTATACAATAATTAGATACAAAAATGTTCATATTTTTCAACTGAATGTTTTCATATTCCTGTCAGACTTTCCGTATAATAATTACGGGTACTGTAATGCTCGTGTTCAACATTTTATTCCTTGTTGCTGTATTTAGTTGGATACACCTTTGATAAGTCTTGCGAAAGAAATAGTAACATACATGTTATCATAATATTTTTAACACTTAGCACGCCCATATCAGTACTGAATTATCTCGAAATAATCTGTGAATCGTGTTATTTGTTTTGTTAAAAACACAAAACAAAATACACGATTCACAGATTATTTCGTGACAATTCAGTATTGATCTGAGCGAGCGATATAGTCGTCAAGGTTTGACATCTATCTTCCACTGTTTAGAAATACTTCTTTTTAGATATTTATAACATACCACGGCGTAAAGAATATTGGATTTGTCCGCTGTCTCTTGAAACAAAGTCAAACGGCGGTGTGGCATTTTAGGCATGCTACAGGCAATTCACATAGTGTCTTAAACAGTAGTAGTGTCGATGATACAGCGTGTTCAAATAGACCCTGTACGTACACTCCCCGCCCCGCCTCCCCACTCCCCGCAATGTAGACGCTTGAAGCACACTCATCTGAATCCAGAGTACATGGATAGATTTTTGGAGCAGCTTGTGTGTGGACGCAAAACCAGTGCAAAAAACATATGTCGTATAAGTTATTTCCGTCAGCCATATTGATGATTGTTACAGATTATTTTCTTTCTTACAGTGGTATAAGTTAACTAATAAGGTCAAATGAAAGAGCCCGGTTCAGCGAATGTTCTTAGACCCGAACGAACGATATACCTCAATTAGAACTGAATACATATAGATAGCTATGTAAACATAATAAATGTACAGGAGGGAATCGCGTTTGAGTGTAGATAACTTGAGAAGGAGAAATGTTAGGTGATTTCTGATACTTGATAACAAATTTATATATATTTAAACATTTCATTAAAAAACAAAAATGAAAGAAATCGTTTGGATAGGATAGCTGGACGGACTTGTAATAAGTTTCGTTTAGTTTTTTCAATACACGGTATTATTTCCCCGCTCTGATAGGTTTCTGATTTTAAATAATTTTACAAAAAGCCTTTAAAAAAACGTAAGAATCGGACCTGTTCCTGAGGTATTTCTAAGAATGCCTATTTTATGTATTCATTGACACAACTATTAATGCTTGTTTTACAACGTTCCCTATTCGGTGCGGATCACTTGCTAGGACGATGAAATGCGTCGATATTCAGTTAAACATAGTCATTCGATTATAAGAAATATATACTTACGATGTCCACGCACTTGATTGCTAGCGCTGTCCTAATTCGTGTATATAAATAAATAATATAACATATAAAATTAGAATACATATAATTGAAGCCATGTAAATGTATATACAGAGATATATCGTAGCCGGTCAGGGGCACCGACGAAGAACGCCGTATAAAGTAGGTACATAATATATAAACTTATATATATACGTTAATATTATCATATAGTGGTTAGTGCATTGATGTATTAAAAACCCTACATCAATGGGTTAGTGTAAGGATTTTTCTAAGTTGAAATTATGTTTTTGGCGAAATGTTCTGTGGTGAACATTTCAATATACCTACCTACCTCTAAATCTTATACAAGTGTCTTGTACACTGATGTATAACTCGTAAGAAAACGAGTGTAATATATAATTGATTAGATCTCATCATGTACATAATAATCAAGATGAGTTAGACATTATGAATAAATTACTGTGAACCCAGAAAATTTGCTTTCCATCATTGGAAATGTTGGATGCTAACCTTCAACTTTTTTAATTCATTTTATTACATGTAATTTTAGTATTATTTTTAGTACTATAAAATATAGAAATTGGGCTTGCTCATAATGCTTGTACTTTATTTGGCGATTTTAAACATTTAAAATTATGAGTTCGGTTTAGGAATAGATGTAAAATATTAAATAACTGTATGGAATGTGGAGTGCGCAGCGAAAAAGGGATTTGCAAGGCGAACACAGAAATATATGAATGTTCTTTTGTGATAGTGAATTTCTGTAAGATCGTGTAATGCGTATGCACAGGTGTCTATGCGTATAAGAGTGTAACAATTGAGAAAACCGATTTAGACAGAAACCTATTAATTTACGTGAATTTATACTTTAAGTGGTTGCAGATCCGAGTACAGATAATAATACCATTTCGTTCACTTACTACCATACAATGAAGTTTTTGTTTGGGCTGATGCTCATGGCCCACTACTATGCGTAAAGTTTTTGCGAGAATGTTTAATGTTTTAATGAAAGAGTCTGTACGCTTACCTTACGCAGTTGTTTAGTATAATCATAACATATATTTAAAAAAATAAAGAATATATTACGTATTAATAAAATAAATTAATATTTATTCATCCTGCCCGGTCGGTTTGTACCAAAGAGCAATATAATATGGAAAGCCTGTACATTTGACATGGATTTGCTTACTGCGCATAAATAGTCTCGTCTATTGTATAACCTACTTCATGCGCGAACGTTACCTAAATTAAAATATTACATATTAACTTCACTAATTAAATGCAATCAAAATTAAATCTATGCTGCATGAATGAACAGAGGCAACTGAAACGAGTCCATATTTAGACTATAAATTAGGACACATGTGGAGATCAAGATACAAAAAACAGCGGCCGGCATAGAACAATCTCTCCAAGACCAGAAGTTTAACAATGGCTTGAGTAAGCTAATAAGTTAAAATAGGTGGTTTTTTTTAACAAGCTGTATGCAGATATGATTTTATGGATTTGAAATCTAAGGAAGAAATTGAAATAAAAATGGGTTAAGTATTTTAAATAAAATAGAAGATCTTAAATGGAAACTAGCTGTTTGATTAGCCAAAACACTAAAACGAACCCTTGTTTTATTTTTGGACAAATATCAGAAATAGCCTTCTAAAAACTCAACATACAATTATTTATCATAAATGTATCAGACCCCGCTTATAATATCTTCAACAAAAAAGAATCTAATAACACCGTAGGACAAAATATAATTACCGGTAAGAAATCATCTTGAAATAGGCATAACAAAAACGGCTTAATTTCATAACCCACATGAAATTTAAATTCCAAACCAAATTACATTTCTCAAAAAGGGAATTAACGGAATCATTATGATTAAACTTACTAAAATAAGTTATAAATGTAATATGATGATATATTAAAACTTACGTAACGAGTGAGATAATTTTTAGGGAAGGAAGTAACTAGCGTCGAAGACGCAGCCTAGAACTATTTGAGATGCTGGTGCCAACTCCATACTAGAGTAACTAGGTTTAAAATAAAATAGTCGGTTATATAATTGCATAATTTTAATATGAATGATAATTACGGTTATCTTAGTCACATACAGTACGTGGAATAGCGCATAGCAAAGGTTTTACGTTCCAGGCCGTAGCCTCGATGCCGTACAACAATCTTTAACACTAATTGCCAATGAGAATGTAACCACTACGTTAACTAATTGCTAACGGTGTCTATGATATCGACATATCGAAAGAATATGTCATTCCCATACATTTTTCTATTTTCTATTAGTTTCAACGATTCTAGATAGGCATCTTAGGGCCGGCCTCGGTATAACGATGCTCTTGCGCAGGCGCAGCATGCTGCGGATTTAAACTTATATTTTAACTTAAAATGTTGACACCAGAGACTGACTTAAAAAATTACTTAATTACTATTTGTCTTTATTCCGTACCTTTCCTCTAGTTTGCCTAGAAAGTGGTTAAAGTGCAGATTTTTGTAACTATCCACTCTTTTTGTACCTATAAAATTCGTAATATTTCGATGCGTTTTTTCACCATTCATTTAAGCTTTATGGCCAGAATAAAATAAAATGTTCATTTGAACATTATAGGCTGGTGCGTATTAGTCTACATACTGTATCATAGTGCACACGAATTAGGACAGCGTTTTATTGAACAAAAACGAATCGTAGCGTAGAAGAATGTGCTTCGAAATATTTAATCAAAGCTATTATTCCAAGATTACTCTGCGCTGTTCACTGTATTGATGGCACGCGCGTTTATATCTTCTGTGTTTTTGATTTTCACTGACTTTTCAAACCTAATTAGATTTTATATTTATTTTCGATTGACTTGTCTATCAATCTCTATCTTTATATCTTTATTATATTCTTTTCATTACGGAAACATGACAAAACTCTCAATGCTTCTACTTCTTATTCTACATTCGTTTTCCTGACATTGCCTATTTCCGGGAATATTACTCACTTTTATAGTAACTTGCCTACTATTTAATATAATTATATGGATATATTATATACTTAGGTTTAATTGATATTATAGTTGTGTACATACATACAATTCGTTAGGACATAATGTACGTTTTATTCAGCTACATAATATATTTTAATAATGACTAAATCCTAAATTGTGTAAGAATATTGGAGTTGTAATAAAAAAGTTCATTACTTGGTAAATATTTGTGCAATATTAATCAGAATAGGATGTTTAATTATAAAAGTATCCAGAATTGACAATGTAGATCTAGGATAATATTTTATATTTAAATTCTTCAGATACCGTGTACAGTGTAATTGAGACATGCCACTCTATGACGCAGGTCTGTTGCACATTTCCGCGGAAAATATTAAAATATTCAGTCATATAAAATTAAGGAATGAGTGTTATTGTTTATAACACATTATGACATCGACCATTGTGTTCTAAGTTATCACCGCCGAACGAGATCATTATTACAGGTGTCTATGAAACAGGCACTCCAGCTACCTACTGTATCAACTCAGATTGAAACTATATTGATAGTAAATTAAATTATATTCTACTATTTAGTATAAGGGACTGTAATAAGCAAGGATATATCTTTATACCACTAATAATTATAAGTTATAAGGTGTTATAGTAGACGTTATAAAGGCATTTTCTACTTTGAGAGTGATTTTTAAAAAAGCAAGGTTACAAGAATGGAATCTATTTTATTATATGTACCCTGTTATTATGAGAAGGTATCAGAACATTATTTTGCGTTGTAGCCTTCAATTTATATAAATAATCGTTATTTTGTGTAACCTCGAGTTGTCTATGATTGCGTGCTGTAATTTTGTCTTCTAACATAATTCCGGAAATCGTTGTACGTTATTACGTGCTATCTTCAAAGCGTAGCATTTCACACCTAAAAGCAAAAAAAGTGTTAAACAATATACCTAAATTTATTTAATAATTCTGATAACCTCAATTGAAATACATTAAAGTTATCAATGAATTTAACCACAGTTTAAAATAAGCGATATTAACTTTTCGGACTGATTTTCACTTATTACGTATATTCTTATTTCCCGTTGGTTCACCGCCTCAGTGGGGCTAGGGCGTGAAAAAAAAATCGGTCTCTCGATCAATCACAAACATCAAAATACCGATGCGTCCATAGAATAAAGACGCTTATAGTCCTTATTCTGAGGATGCGTCAGTCACTCAACCAATCACAATAAAACGAAGCGGAGACGCACCGTGTTTAATTTTCACATCCTAGCCCCACTGATATGTGAACATAATGCCGGCAGTCATAAAAATGACAATTACTATAAAAATGTGCTTTATAATTTCTCCAACTAGCCATAAAACCTTCTGATGATAATTACTACTCATAAATTCCGGAAATTTAGATCAAACAAACTTACAGGTATCAAATGAAATCTGAAAGGTACGATCATCTTGCGCTCACCGATAAAAACCGTATGGAACTGCTGTAGTAGCGACTGACGCGATTAGAATATCGATATACTTTTAGAATCACATTATTTATATATGTAAATCATATTATTTTGTTTGTATTTAAACCATGGTTGATGTGGATTTATAAAGATCATGATTTAAACGACTGTTTTCGTATTTTTCGACAAAAATAAAAAGCCACGGCATAACGTACTAGCCCGGCATAGTGTACTTTTACCTCATATTTATATATAATTATGTATATACCTATATGTCTAGATATATCTATAATTTGATATTGGCGTATCGATGACATTAGTTATGCATATCAATGTTAACATCACTTGGAATGCAATTAGTTTTATTATGAAGCCATAATAAGGGTGGAAAATATTAACTACTACAACTTACTTACTACATTTCGATTTACTATACATTTAATGCAATACTAATAGTGTTTGAAATATAGAATAAAGTATATTAAAAATAATATTCAGAGTCTGTTTACACTCAGTAATATCTCTAACTCATCGATCAACTATTTTCATATAATGTAGTCATTGTTATCCGATCCTGTACTAGGCGTCATTACTAAACGAAAGCATGAACTCATTCCTCATCGATTAGTGTCGTCCATAATATTCTACTCCGAATTATCAAACCTAAATATTTTTATCTAAAGATCTTTATCTCCGGGCCCAGCCTCTATATGTCGCATTATATTAAGCCCATAAGTAACTATGGTATATGTCTCACTCCGATTAATTCTAACGTCTTACTCAAATATCAGTATCACTATAAGTATAATGTTTGCGTGTCCACATACACTTGGTATTTTTTTAGTCTACCAATGAAGCACGATAATCTGTGTCAAAAATTCGCCCTGGGTAAACTGTAAGTCACGTATCCACTGAGCGCCAATGGAGATTGCATCGCGAGTACTTGGCACCAGGAGTTAAACTCGGCTATTTATGCATTGACCACATTTTAAAATGTAGAGACTATGTATGGATGTTTTGCTACACAGTCGTGGAGGTTAAAATACATTAAACAGTATAATTATGGACCGGACATCAGGCCCAAATTTTCGCCCAAAAGTTATTATTCGTGAGTAATAAGTCGCTGTCTTATCTGACACATCAATGTGTCAAGACGTTTCGGTATGCGCAAATGTACAGAAAACCCTAAAAACAATATTTTGGAAGGAAATATGCCAATTTGCGCCTTACGAACAAGCTCAAAATATTTGTATGAAAATTTGCTAATGTCCGCTCTGTATAATCTTAGAACTCTTTGTGGAGGTTGTTTTATGATTATATGTCGTCGCATCTTTCACCCTGTAATCAGATTGTAACTGTTCCACAATAAGAAGAAGTTCCGTATAGAATAATCTGAATACCTGGAAATGAATTGCTTCTCAGCTGATGCGGGCATGAAGCGAGTGCGACATTCCTATATGTGTGGAACAGTTTTGGACAATAATATAAAGAGAGTGGTTCGTAATTATGTATGTGGGTGTTGTCCATCAATCACTACTGCATAGTAGGAACTAAGCGTCTATAAAGTCGATGGAAGCTGCGAGGATTGTGATTCGTGTACGCACAATATTACTGGTACCTAAAACTCGTCATACTCTGTCCTTGGGACTCTCTCCTATCATATTCTTATGAAGTATATCCTTTTAGTGGTACGTATTATATAGGAACTATCGTCCACACTATATTATTTTATAACATCGATCATCTTGTTAAATACTAAGCCATAATATCCATTCTATACTATTATTGATATTATTAATTGTTAATGTGGAGTTATTTATACGTTAGGAAAAGTATTTGTTTGGTCTTAAAATATATTTTTAGATATTTATTAGCTTTTTGTGTATTATGTTGTGGAATATTGATGTATTTAAAAATATTTGAAGTTAATATTGGTAGGTTTTCTGTGTCTAAATTGATAATTTGTTTTGTACTAAAAATATATTTACAAGCTGTAATAAATATTAAGAATAATCAAATGGGTAAATTCGAATTTATTCGTAAATATGATGGAATACTACTGTTTCATATTATAATATATAATACAAACTATATTATAATAGATACTTAGTCCTGCGCTCTGCTGCGATTCCTGCATTACTTCACAAATAAATCATTAGATATTCTTACTTTTGAGACTCTTTTGTATGTAACCCATATTTTCAAAATACGCCCATTACATTCAATCAACAATTGTACAATTTTGCTTCTTAACATTCAAAACATGTACAATTGGAGAAAGTGTTATAACACGTGCTACTTACTTGATCGATAGTCTTTCGATAATCTCGTATAGAGATGCCGTTACATGTCATCCTATCTCTTAGAAATAAAATAATATTCTATAAGCAAAATATAGTCATGTACATTTCCTAAATAATACATAAAGTAAATTTTCTATGAATATATTGTGTGGGAACATGGTCCCGAAATACTTCACCGTGTACAATTTTATATTAACACTGATAAATGATGACTCTCATCAAGAATTTAATTATATCCCATGACAATTAAGTCACATTTCTATTAATTTACACATGGAAAGTAATTATTGAGAAAACTAACATCTTGATGGGAATCAAATTTATGTTGAAGATTAGCCTTAGGTGATGTATCGGCCCTACTATGAAGGTACTAAAACCACAAATGTGTCAACTAACAATAATAATATTTGCCTTAAATTTTTCGAAAGTTTAAAGCTTTGTATACATGAATGCGATGGCAGCGATGCGAGTGTGATAAAAAGTAAAAACCTATTATAATTAACAGCTCCTATAAATAGTTATCAATGCGTAAGCTCGAATGATAATTTTCACCATATCTAATAATATTAACATTGTGTCTAACTAAGGGCGTATGTATATTGGACATCATCAATATTTTTTCCAACTTCTCAGTCACAACTCACACGGTGGGCGCCAGTTTTCGTCATGCTAACAATAACCACATCAATCTTGTCTACTAACTTGTCTTAAAGTAAACGACACAAGAGATACGCTATATGGTCCCATAGATGTATAGAAAGCTTAAGAACTTTTTTCATTCTGTGGCATGTTTGTTATAAAAGCACTAGTTAGTGCCTTCATCTGACGGCCTCTTGTATAATTATTGATGTATATCTTTTACTATGTTTCAAAACTGTTCGTTGTCTTGTCAATTTTATACAAATAAATGAATAAAAAAAAACTTATTTTTGTTCCAATAAAACAAAATTGCATTTGAAAGACGTTTATTTAACATATTTATTTTTTAAAATAAGTACTTATAACTATGGAGGCTGATGTCATAAACAAAATTGCAGTAATCTGTCACCATTAACTTATAGCCAATCTTGTAATCTGATTTATAATAATGTAAAATAGTTTACGCTTTACCTATTTTTATTACATTTAAAACTCTGTTTTGGCTACATATTAATTACTGCCTATTCATCTAGACAACAGTATTAGGCTCAAAAATGTTTAACAAAAATATAATTCCATTACTGTTAAAAATGGTGTTAAAGTTAATTTAATCACAATGATACTTAAAAATATGTAGATAAAGGCACACTTTTTACACTAAAATTTAAAGGAATACATTGTTTACGAAATATAGGACACATTTCTTTGTGAAAATTAATACGTTATGATATCGCGTGTATATTACAGTACAACAAACGAAAAATTATGAAGTAAAGTGCATCATTCAATAAAAATATTCCATCATTGATTTATTTAAATTCATTTCAATTAAATTTCGTCGTTACAAAAAAAAACAAGTGTTGGCTGTTTAAAAATAAAAGTCAATAACGCTGATATACATTTTCACAAATTTCGTTTTACCAGAAAATTATACGTTAAAAATCTGATATCCCAAAATGAATATTTCAACATCACACAAAATAGATAGGGAAATTAAACATGTCTTTTATATAAAAAGTAGAAAAATACTAACACCTCAATGAATTACAACTAATGTTGTATCGTAAAGGGCTGAAATGAAACGTGGTAAATATTGTAAGTGAGGGGGAGCGTCCAAAGCGGGCTAGGACATGTCAACCAATAGGATTGGACAAAACCGAACTGACACGTTCATTTAATTTCCTAGCTTTAGTTTGCTTTGATTTGATGAACAGCCCTCATTATAAATTTTCGTAGTGAATATGTGTAGTACATTAATTACAATGTATTTAAGAGTAGTATTTACAAAAACATATAATTAATGAATAGTATAAGAATCGAGTTCGAGTATAGTTAGTATTACGAGAAATTATGCCAAATATATAATTTATAGTCATACACACAGTTGCATAATATTCGCAAGAGCATACGCGCTCGAACGCATGCGCTTGAGCATACATATACGGCCATCCAAAAATCACACGCTTACACACACTAGCAAGAATATGTATAGTTGTAAATCCCCCAAAAATAGAAAAATGTAGTTATTCGCTTATGCTAATTACGAGACGCGTATTTGAAGGGCAAACAATATTTTGGCATTAAAATACAATCATACATCGATGCATAACAATAAATTATTTTATACGTTAATTATTATTAAATAATTTACTTTTGGTTCACAATATAACGATTTTATTGTGAATCTAAAGTTCTTTTGACTGCAATTGTTTCTAGAATAAATAATATTATAGAAACACAAGAAATTATAGCAATCAATATACATCTTATTCCTGACATAATTTAATTTGAAATATTATATACTTAACAAAAATATTTTTTGTTTTATGGGAGACACGAGTCGGTGTTAATAAAATGTTGTCATAAAACAATTGCAGTCATAATAATATGATATTCAGTATAAAAATTTCAACACATTTATATCTTTGGTTCAATATCTATGATTGGTTGTGGATCGATACGAACACTTAATTTGTCAAATCCATTTTAAATCTAATATACTAAATTAACAGTTTGAACAAACGAGTCTTTAGAATGGTAACCGCACCGATAGACAATTTTGTTACGAATTGTAACACGTATAGGAGAGAAGGCACTTTTGCAAACCAATTGAATAACACTAGTCATTTTGTTACCGACAATTACACAAGTTCAAAATCCACACTGGCAACACTGCGAACGATCACATGTCAAGTTGGTGATGACGCACTGTCATACGTTTTTTATCGCAAGTATCAACATTTGATAAAACTGGTGGAAGACGCACGCTGTGGTCTGCGAATATCGCAACTGTTACTGACAATGAGATGGAAGCTATGCGGCTTAGCAGCGTTGACCGTGCGGGCAGACGGCAGCGGCAGATCGCACCGGCTTGACTGAACTCGTCAGTGATTACGTGTGGCGCGTCAGTCCTCTGACGCGTGTCGTGCGCCGATCAACGCACCGCCACCCCGTTGATCGTGATGACGGCGCTAGGGCCGGTGGGCTCGGGCTCGTACGTGGACTCGGTGTCGCTGCGCCGGCCGTACGCGACGTTGTCCGTGATCCTCTCGCTGTACGGCGAATCGTACACGTTGTCTGTCACGTGGTCGTATATGTGCCGCCCGTTGGTGTCGTGTAGTGTGGCGTAGCTCATGACAGCCGCATTCTGGTCTTCCTTACGTTCCGCACCTTCTATATTTTCAGTGTTCTTGACAGGTGTTGCTTTTCGCCTGAAATTAGTTACGGCGTAATTGTAATGTATTTCGTAAATCATGATTGGAAATAAGAATATTGTCTTTAATATTTAACACTACAGCTGGAACTTTCTTCATTTCTCAAAAGGCTTTGTGCTTGATGACAGTTGGATGAAGCAACCCTAGCTCTGAATTTTACAACAAATAAATTTAAATAACATTAGGGTACCGTATTGTTGAATTCAGACTAATTTAAGAACACCTGCATTGAGATTCAGAACATTAATAAAGTGTCATAATTATTTCAAATGTGAATTCCGACGTTAGTACTTACAGCCTCAAATAAATAACTCCTAAAAGCATCAGCAAGAAGAGTACTACTCCGCAGCCGACGCCCACGCTGAGCGGTAGCGTGCCATTGTCCACCGCTTCATTAGTGGCGAGTTCGCAGCTAGGTTCATCGCCTGACCACTTGCCATCGTCCATGCACTTGCGCAAGAACGGCCCAATCCGCTGGTACTGCGGCAGGCAGTGGTACTCGATCGAGCTGCTGAACAGTGTCGACCCATTCGATATTATTATGCGCCCGTTCTCAATCGTTCCTGGTGATTTGCAGTCGATTGCTGGAAATAACAGAAGTTTTTGATCAGTTACTGCGGTATCTATGGTGTTGTCAGACATCATTTTAAATTGAAATAGCTTTCAGATATTCTGGAATAAACGTATATGTGGAATGCAGTGATTATAACAATATGTAAATGATCCATATACTTACGTATACAAACAGGCACGGTGCCGTTCCACTGTCCCTTGGGCATGCAAGTCCTGGTCTGCTGGCCCTTTAGGCTGTACCCTCTCTCGCAGCGGTAGTGCGCCTCTCCACCAATACTCAGGGTTGACGTAACCACTAGTAAACCAGTGTTGCCCTTAATTTGAGCTGACGGATCACCGCAGGTTATTTCTGGAATTGAATCGAACATTTATGATGTATCTGATGAAAAGTTGCATTTGTAGCTAGCTTCTAACACTTTTCAAAATTAAAGTGTTTTCGTATCGCTTTTGGCTTGTGGTACCGTAGTAAATTATTAGTCACTAACTTTTGCCCGCGGCTCCGCCCGCGTTAAAAAGTTTTTCCGGGATAAAAGTCCCGCTTTATGTTTACCCGGGATAAAAAGTAGCCTATGTGTTAATCCCTGGATTATGTCCTGACATGATCTACCCGTGTGCCAAATTTCATCGAAATCCGTTCAGTAGTTTTAGCGTGAAAGAGGAACAAACATCCTTACATCCAAACATCCATACATTCTTACAAACTTTCGCCTTTATAATATTAGTAGGATTAAAACCGACGCGCATGGGTTGTGATAGGTACGTCGCTTTTCATATAATGCTTTGCAGTACGATAGATTAGATCGAAAGCTGAAGAACGTTCTCAACAATTTACTCTATTTCTTTTTTTTCTTCTTACAAGTCACACTGTTTTCATAAAAATCTTACCTTTGCAAACTGGTGCTTCAGCACTCCAGGTGCCGTTGTCCTGGCACAGCCTCCTCGAGACGCCGTCAAGTTGCCAATGCTCGTCGCACTCATAAAGCGCTGCAGCTCCATAGTAAGTCGCGTTTGTCGCCAGGGTCACTTTGCCGTTCTGAATGCGACCTGGATTGCCGCAGTCCACGTCTGAGGAATGTGAGAAGATTGTTACCATCGGAAGATAGATTTATGATACTAGATGATGAGTGATTCTCTTGCTTCGATTTCTTAATTGTGAGATATAAATTGTGGTACATCCTCTAGAGACTGCCTCGGTACGATTGCAGTGCTGAGGTCTCTGGTTCAATCCCCAGGTCGGGTAATGTGGTATTGAGTTTTACACTAAGTATCAGCCCCGGAGTCTGGGATTGTGCCCGATATGGCGATAGGCTCGCCCCCTATCACATTATGGGATGGAATACGCACGGCGAAAAGTGGGTGTACTAGTTCCGCCGCTGCCTAGCCCTTCGGGGATTAAAGGCGTGAGTGTGTATGTGTACATCCTCCAGAGATGAGTATGCCAAATAACTCAACAGGTTTGCCTAAAATATGGTTTATCGAATTAGTGTTGTGCATCACCATAAAAAGATTGTGTTCGAGTACCAAGATAATTACTCTTATCAAAAATTTATCTACCCAAAAGACATGTGTCTGCGTGTCTTCAGTTGGCACCCTAATCGCTTTTAAAGGATAACCTTTTGACAGTTTATCACTTTACTTACATTGGCAGGTAGGTGTAGTCCCACTCCACTGCCCATTATCCTCACAATTTGACAAGCTCTCTCCCACCACCTTGTACCCCCTCTCGCATCGGTACTTCACTAGCGCTCCGATCCGGTATGTGTTACCGACAGTGGAGCTCACGGAGGTTCTGATGAGAGTCCTGCCATGGTTGCGGTCGTTGCCAGTCACTGATACTATACTGTTTTCTGCTACCACCGGATCCGCGCAACGGATTTCTGTAAAATTTTATTAATTAGTGGAGTTACAAAGATTGACACAATAAATAATACCTATACAGGAAAGTGAGTTATGATGATCAGCTGATCGTGTCCTAATAATTTTAGTCGTGTATATTCAGTCCAATCTCTTTAGCGCCATAATATATAGCGCCAAAATAATAAGCAAATAAAACAACTAGAAATTAGCAGAAACGTGACCAGTTTACAGTACAAAAATTGGCTAGATTTATATTTGCCTTACCTTCGCATCTGGGAGAAAATTCGCTCCATTGATGGTCCTCAGTGCAGATCCTGCGCACAGGGCCCACGAGCCTGTAGTTAGTTGTGCAAGAGTACTGGATGATGCTGCCAAGGTGGGTGCTGCCGTTAAGCAACTCGGCGGATCCGTAAGGCAGAGGCGCGAGCTTGCCGCAGTCCACGTCTGAGAATAACATCTTTTAGTGATTTATGTGATAATGTTTTCAATGGATTGCCTGCTACGAAGAATATATGATGTCTATGACAAAAATATTCTGAAGAAACACACAGCCAATACAAGGAAAGACTGCAATTAATTGGTGAAGCGAATGAGCTTTCCCGTTTATTGCTAAGTCTACTAGTATGGGTAATGGATTTATACTCACATTCGCATTTGGGAGGTTCTCCCGACCATTCCCCGTCCGGTTGGCACAGAAGGCTGGTCTCACCCACAAGCTTGTGTCCTTTCTCGCAGTGGAAATCGATGGTGGAGTGCACGTTGAAATCAAAACCTACCATATAGCCGTACGCTGGTGCTTCCGGTTCCGGACATGAGATCACTGGAAGATATACACATCATGTTATGGCTAAGTAGATTTTTGCTTCTTTGGCGAGGCTAGAAGTTTCCTCGATTTAGGTATTTGAGATACCGATAGAACCAATCAAATTAAATAGGATACGCTTTGTGTTTTGTATTTCTAGGATAATATTCACTTCTATATTCTAAGTAATTATTTATGCTGGAAGCAATACTGTGATGTGCTTTATTTATTCATAAGATCTTTGAATCTTCATAAACATCCTTTCCCTCGTAAACTGGGTCTAAAAATATATAAGCTAGAAAATTTTTACTTACATTCACAAGACGGGATATCATGCGACCACTTCCCGTCTCTATTGCAGACAATTTCCTCAGCGCCGGCCAGCCAGTAGTCAGCCTCACAAGTGAACTGCGCCACGGAGCCGTAGGTGGTGGTGCCGTTTAGGAGCACGAACGAGCCCTGGTGCACCTGCGCTGGGGTTCCACAGTCCACATACTTGCACGATGGAGGGGTGCCTGACCAAGTCCCGCCAAGGGTACATGATACGCTCTGGAATTTGTTTTTAAGAGTTATTAGGATTGCGAAATTTTATTTCAAACTGTATTTTTATGAGATTCTTGATAAGAAAATAATAATGTCTCTCTAAATCTCACCGGCGATCCAAAAAGGATGAATCCGTTTTGACACGTATATGTGGCCTGCGATCCAGCTTTGTGACCGGTGACGGTGACCACAGCGCCGGTGACGGGCGGCGGCTCGGGGCACCAGTCGAACAAGCACTTCGGCGTCTCGCCATCCCACACGCCGTTATCACCACACTCCCTCTCAGCATTTCCAACCAGGGTGAAGTTCTCGCTGCAGGAGTACACCGCTTTGGCGCCGTGCGTGGTCCTGCCGTTGACTAAGGCTACCTCTCCATCTGGGAGCTCGGGTAAGGCGCCGCAGTTCACGTCTAGAATTTGTTTCAAATAATAATTTTAGTATGTTATGGTAATCTGGTCTACTTATGATAATTATAGACTGTGGCATTAATTTTACGTTATTTTATATTATACTAGCTTTGTTCGCGGCTCCGCCCGCGTTAAAAAAGATTTTCCGGGATAAAAGTCCCGGTTTATATTTTCCCCGGGATAAGAAGTACCCTAGGTCCTTCCCAGGGTCTTAAACTATCTCCCTACCAAATTTCATCGAAAACGCTCAGTGGTTTAGTCGTAACAACACGTGAGAAAAAAAATCCGGGATAAAAAGTAGCCTACCTATGTGTTAATCCAGGACATGATCTACCCGTGTGCCAAATGTCATGGAATTCCGGTCAGTGTTTTTTGCGTGAAAGAGTAACAAACATCCATACATTCTTAAAAACTTTCGCGTTTATAATATTAGTAGGATATATTACACACAAAACAGGTCATAATCGGGTACCTACACAATTTTTTAAAGTTTTGTAAAATAATTATAACGTAGAAACTTGTGTTCTGGAATTAATATTAAGTGTGAACGAAATAGGAAAGGTAAAATGAATTAAACGTAACTGATAATGCTAACTTCAATGGGTTATACCATGATTTAAATTAGATATTATGTTTAATGTTAACAATATGGTGTATGACAAAATTAAATTGGTGATAAATTTTGCTTAACTTGAATTATTAAGGACATTACGGGTCAGATTCTTATATGTGATATTTATGCTATGAAATGAGTCTACAGAGGGATTCTTATTATATTTATATTATTATTATTGCCGACACATACCAACAATACAGTTCTCATCACTACCAAAACAAATATACGGAATCCTTATTAACAGTTGCTACATTATAATCTGTAGTTTATAATCTTATCACAAATACTATGCAAAAACAACTCACATTTACAAGTAGGCGCAGTGCCTGACCAGAAGCCATCCTTCTTACATTTCCTGGTCTTGTCTCCGAACAACATGTGTCCCTCAGGACACTTGTAGGCGATAGTGGCTCCCAACAAGTAGCTGTTGCCTTCGATTGTCGTATTCAGCAGTTTGTCCGGACTACCGCACGAGGGCGGTACTGTAGACGGAAAGAATTGTTGTAGTTAAAGCATTCTGATAAACTTCATATTATTGCACATAATTCGCTTTGTTTATGATAAGTACGCCTAGGCATCGTTTACGTAATTAAAATATCATGACTGCAAAAGGCGTTGTGAAGGCACAACTGTTCAGTCGTCGAATGTAGTAACATTTAAGCAGTTGGTACTTAAAACTATAGGCAATAATCATAAGTAGGTAATGAATAATTGCCTATTTTATAAAATGAAAATGATCAGCGATAAGGAAACTAAATATAAGATTCGCTTTGCAATGTCATTTGCAGTTTACTCATTCAACAAGTCCCACGGTTACTCTTAGAACTTTGCAAACACTATTTAATTCGCAAGAAGTCCGAGATTAAACTTTGCAATCTCTTATATTGCCTAATGGCGGTCTCAGTAAAACTTTGGCCAGCTTCTGTTAATTTGCAGTTACGGAGTTATCGGATAGTGTATTAATTAAAAGCTAATTTAGTTTGTAGCTTCTTTGTTTGATTGTATGATGGTTTTTGGTACGAAATTCGACATATATCTCCTTATAAATGTAGTATACCTATTTTGTTATGATCAAAGTGTACGCAATATGGGGCCGATAACTAATCCTGAATCATAACTTTGTTCTTAGAAGTTTTTATCACATCTTTGTATCTCATACATGCACAAAATATAATGAACACCTTTGTTACTTCGCGAGCCATTTGTTAAACATTCACTTTTGTAGCGGAATGTGCGGGCGTTGCACAAAATTACAATTAAAATACTTGATCGGTATCTTAATTTGTATTGCCCAATGTGTTGCATTAATGGACACGTATAATTTATGCTAATTACATAGATATACATGGAAGGCTGTTGCGTATCAGCAAATGAAGCATTATAGAACAACCATGCGTTAGACCAGCTAATTTCGCATTTGAATACAATATAAGAACGATCGCGTATTAGATACAATAATTTTCCAAAGTAGTAAGAAATAGCCTATAGTCGCTGATTCCGCTGGCCCAGCAGGCATAGGACAACAGATTTGCCAAAAACAACTCGCAAATGCAATTTATCTAGTGAAGATACATTAATTGACGAAACCATTGCCTTTTGTACTAGATATTTCGCTATAGAATAAACGTAATGTAGGTATGCAACAACTTACAATATTTTAATATAAAGAAAAAAAACGCCAAGAAGTCAACTAAACTGCATTATTTGCATCAATCCTGAGCCAAACACAAGCAGTTGTAATTTATATGCCTTTCCCGTTTCAGTTTGCTCTCGCCTAATGGAATGAAGCTCGTTATTTATAAAACTAGACGTTTTCATACATTTTTAGTTTTTTTTATACAGCTACAAAGTTCTTTAGATGCTTCAATCAGGATTTTCATATTATTTATTATCTCTTTATTTACTCCATTGTTTTTTTATACTAACTTCAGGAACTTTGTGCATTTAGATGTTTGTATTAATTTAGAATCAGCTTTGGTTTTTGAGCCTTTATCCCGAAGAATTATATTCATTAGTAGTGTTTTAGACATAGAGTAGAATAGTCTGTAGTGGCGTGGTGAGCGCACAGTCGGCACCCTCGAAGCTAAATTTAAACAATGTTCGGACGACTACCACCCGCCTTAATCGCTTGCAGACCATGCAAGTTATGTCCAACATCAAACCCATATCTTCTGTATGAAACTTTGTATTGTTGTAGGCACCAAAAAACATATACACAACACGTCCTATTTCATTTTGGGGATTCGCCAGAGGCGCTATTACAACCCATTTCGCCAGCTATGTTACATCCCTTGTATCAGGGGCGAATCTATTGCTATTTTTTTAAACGGGCAAGGAAATTTGACCTTACTACAGCTGGTGGTAGGCGGAGAGGGGTTCAGATAGAGTCTCAACTTACGAGCGATAGATATCCCTCTCCAGCCGGCCTGTTTGAACCGGATAATCACCATTTGCCAAACATAATACCATATATCGGGCTGATAATAAGAAAACAAAAACATCACCGGTTCGGGGATCGAACCCGCTTTCTCAGCACGGCAGTGAAATTCAACGCTACCAAAGCAGCATAGAAACCTATAAAAATCCATTTACAAAGTACTATACCATCGCATCGCAAATTCGCCGTTGCCAAGCAGAATAAAGTAGATATGTACCTATGAAGGTGACACTCACGGTACTGGCATATCCAGTGCAGGTAGTCGAGGTTGCAGCCGACGTCGTTCCAGAGCCAGGCGCGTCCGCCGTCCAGCACTGCGCAGTTTTGTTCCCCGTTGTAATTGTTCGGCTGGTCTTTACCCCACGTCGGCTTGGACACTACTTCACCTGTGCAACAATAGAGCATTAAGATTAATTGAGTTGAGATGGAAGAATATTTAAGTGGCTTGTGTTTTCTAACAGACTTACTAATGTAGAAAATGTTCAACAAACAAAGGAAATAGAACACACATTAGCACCGAGATGGAAGAATCATTGTCGCATATACCGATATATTGGATTGCAATGCCTGTGAGTACTTGGGATTTGGTTATAATCTGAAGGCCAATGACTCTTGGACTTCAGGGTGAAATTATTTGATATTGTTTTCGACATAAAAGTATTATTATAATAACGTGATATCAAATTACGATCACGAATTTTTTTACCATTACATTTCAGTAGATCAAAACATCTCAAGCGCTTTAAAAATCACATAAATTAGTATGCATGGCAGTTATAAACACGAGATATAGTGTACACAATATGATGAAATTGATGATTGAATTGCACGGATAAATTTCGAAGATCAACAATTTCTATGTATTTCTGCCATATCGTAGGTACGGCAAATGTATTTAGTTCTACCCTGAAAATAGCGTTGAACACAAAGCTTGTGGTATTCAGAACTATGTCGCCTTGCGTCGAGCATGAAACTAAAGACTAATTAGACAAGCATATTGCAATATAACTTCTCAGTAGACAAAGCCTTTATGATATCCATATTAGAGGATGAAAGCGAGTATCAAATTTTCACAAGCCACAAGTTAAATTTTCCTCAGCGAATGCTACCTTTGGTATCGCTTTCACAAAGCAAACTAGTGGAGCAATATAAATAGTTAATGTAGCTTCTAAAAATGTATTACGTTTCTGGTATAATTATTTCTGTGCAGTTGTCTGCATAAATTATGATTATTCAGCTAATACGTATTTGGTTATTTAAGTGACTTCGAAGCGGATGGTCCCCCGCGGTTGTGGCCGCCGAAGGCGTCCTTTTAGAGTTCGGAGGCATCTTAACCCCCTCGTCTAGAGATGGGCCGCAATACGGCATCGGCGCAGGGATGTTTCCGAGCAGCTATATTAGTGCAACAAGATACCCCGGGCCCGTTCCGTAAGCGCCGAAGAAGGCCACCGCGGGTTTTGGTTGGTATGGCGGACATAGGCTTAGGGCAGCGTTTGGCAACAGGAGGACTGCAGTCCGGATACGGACCGCGGAAGGTCGATCTTTGGACCGCTGAATATTTATAAATACTACCTACCTATTCAATGTAAATATTTGTTTTATATAACTAGCTCTACATTCATGTAGTATTATGAGTTTTTTGGCCCTCGGTACAAATTTTATACAGGATCCGGACCCCGTTAGTAATTACTTGCCGACCCTTGCTTTCCAATGCGCGCATTGCGCTATTTCAAATATTTCAATAACCGTTCTACTGACCCTCGGTGGTGGTAGCGATGACGCGTTTTTTCCCCGCGAAAAAGAAGGTTGTTTTACTTTGTATATTGTGCAAGATTTTCACAGCGCAAATTGGTAAACGAGGAGGTTATGTCATCTTATAGTAATTACCACCGCTCGTCAATGCCACGAAGAATGATAGGTGCAATGGTGACTATAAAGGAATTGGAAGCTAGTGGGTATTTACTGGGTGAATTTGGTGAAATGAAATCCATACCATCAACCCATTTCCAAGTCCTGGAAGTGAGACCTGGCTCCTTCTGCGCGCCGATCCACACCAGCTGCGTCTTCAGTTGTGCCTTGCGACGTTCCAATTCTTGGATCAAGAAGCTTGACGTTGCACCCTGGAAATGAGGGTATGTTCGTTAGTATAAGATTCCACGTCTAGCCCTATAAAACTTAAAAACACACAAATGATATTTTTTCCCCGAAGGTGTCGGCAGAAATGCAACCAGGGCACGCACTTTTCGCCAAGTTCATTCCGTGCAATGATTTATGGGGGTGAGCTTATCACCATATCAAAATGATACTGAGCAGAAAAACCCAACATTACCATGCCCGGGATTCGAACCCGAGACTTCAGAGGGTTGTTGTACGCACACAATAGAACTATGTCACCGAGATAAATAAACAAATCTTATCAAAATGGGAATGAAGATTGAAGTCTAAATTATTGCTCATTGACGCAATTAAAGTATGGATTAAAGATATGTCTTAAAAATATTATAATCGAACGCTGACGTAGGATACCAAATATTGGTTTTACTATCTGAGATTTTCGTGTGAAGAAATTAAACTTTAATAGTCTAAGGATAAGATATAAAATTTTTATCTTATGGTACTATCGAGGTACTAACTAGTATGTAATATGTCTTCGCCACGTAGCGTATGAATTCACGAGAATTCACGTTCGAGCTGAAATATGAACACAAACTCAACGTCACGGATCACAACCAAAATCTCGCTAATGGACTAAACATTTAATTCTATAAGATTTGAAAGACATTATAAATATGTATAAGCTTATATCTGCTGTTTTACTATTAAACTTGATTAACCATTGTCTTCAACTGTTCATTATGTTATGGCTACGTTCCAGGCGTCAACTAATTATTATTGAAGAATCATAAAGAAGACCGTTAGATCAACCAACGATTAAAAAAGTTTTAGCTAGGCACCAAATGCCTGAGGGCATAAAACAATTAAAAAAATATATCTAACGAATATATTGTTATACAAATATGGAATATACTTTAAATTACGGAAAGCACCATCATTACCGTGTTCCATACATTATTGATGAGCTTATTAAAAACACATTAGCTGTTCCCCCTTTCTCTGACTTGTTTAATGCAACGCAGCTCCCTCGGCTAAGGTAAGTTAATTTCTTTAATTACTGACCACTCACGATATGTAAACGACTTTCGATGCTCAGCATTGAATTAAACATTTATTCTAATCTTTAACTGTGAAAGATGTAGAAAACTAGGTACATCTTGGCCTGTCGAGATTTGAAGGAAAGAAATCGCCTTAACTAGTGGCCACTGTTAATGTTAGTATAAGGAAAAATAGGCAAAGGAAAGGCCACAATCATTATATACACAATAGGCAACTGAATGTACCACGGAGAACGCATTGCTTTGTACATTCGTTGACAAAATTCGCGCAGTGTTCGTCTTTTTACCGAAATGCTTCCGCTGCGCTGCGCCGCGCCGTCCGACATAGAGTGCAGATTTTCCCGACAGACGGAAAGCGAGAACGCTTAAAAAGACAATGATAACGCTTCCAGGAACATCTGATGGATACTGTATTGTACAAATAATGCATTCCCTTCCTTGTTATTACCTTGAATGTTCCTTCCTAATGCCTGAAATAAAGTTTAGAATGAGTCTGCTTATATAAAATTTAATTTAGTCAGCTGAATTACCTGAAAACCGTGTATGAGGTCTCCGCCGTGGCTCTGGCACTGTTTCCTGGCCTCCTCGAAGGAGCCGCCTTTAGCAACATTAAACTCGTAGCAATTTCTCGAGAAGGCGGCTAATTCTATATCGGCCGCCGCACCCGCCGGCGCGCATCGGTCATTCGAGAATTCTGTAAACGGAGTTAAACATGTTATGGGAGTCGAGAAGCCGCAGCCAGGGGAAGCCGTGCAAATCGCTCGTTTTCCACCCTGAGACGATTCAAATTACCTACATACTTTTGTGTTTTTACTAATCTTTTTTTTTCTCTTCACAAAAATAAAATAATAGAGATTTGCTTTACTTCATACGAAGATTTTTTTCAGTTTAGGTTATAGCGTATATAGGTGATTTGAAATTTCGATTTTGTACAGATATTTATGCTGCGACTGTACAGCAAAATTGAACTCAAAATTGAATGTCAATGTTGACGTTTTTCAATAACTTATCAACAGTTGCAGATGTTGTCACCATAATATTTTATTATATACATTTTCAATATCGTAAGGATGAAAGGAAAAATAAACGGTTATATAACTTGATAGGATAATTTTTTGTAATAAAAACGTACATAAATGATTTTTTTTCCAGTGATTAACATACGTTTTTCTCTGACTCTCAAATTAGTTAACGTGAGGTAATTGTCGAAATGGTAATTAGTTAAACTTACTTTAAACGTTGCCCGACTCCAATAATAACAATAATTTAAAAAACGTAGAGAACATTAATTTTTTTGGAAAGTTGTTTGAGGCAATATAAAACATTGTTAAAAATCTTTTTCTAGTTATATATAGCTGATGTGTTGCAGGTTTTAAGCGAACCTATTTTTTTTTAAAAAGCCTTTTCTTGCCATATATTATGGGGTATTTAAAAAATGTAATATAACAAAACTTTGTATTTGCTCTCCTTGTATCAACTATCGCAACCGCTCACTACACGTTACTGGTAAGAATAAAATAATTCATCTATAAGCACGTCAATATTCTGATCAATAGTCAATCTCTGAATCAAACGGTAACGGTTAAGATAATTATTTATAGGAATCAGGTATTATCGAGTGTTGACGTTACCTTCAGTGGTGAAGACCTCGACCTCACAGAGGGACAGGGAGCCCTCCACGCCAACCAGCTGCAGGAACACGTGTTGCCCGACAAGGGGACGCGCGCAGGTAAACGTCTTCGTCACACCTTCGTCTGCAAACATAATCCCAGTGAGTGCTCTGCCTTTGCTTTGCTGTGTACATTGATCAACAAACGCTTTATTATATTGCAATGTTTTCTTGACTAGGGTTTTCTTTGTGTTGTCACAGGGTGGCACTTATTATTTATACAGTGTGACTTCTTTTTTATAGTACTAATATAATAAATGCGAATGTTTGAAAAAAAGTTTGGATGTTTGGATCTTTGTTAGAAGTAAACGCAGCAACCGCTGAACAGATTTCGATTGAATTTGGCACATAGATAGACTGTGTCCGGGATTAATATCACTATTTATCCCCGTAATTTGCTCTTGTGGAAAATATTTGAATTATAAATCTGATTTTTGAGTAGATGGCACTGACGTCGTATGGATCCTTACAGTTATGTGGGATTTTGTAGCGAAGGCTTTTCACGCGGGCAAAGTCACGTGCAAAACCTAGTAATAAATAAAGTTCAACAAGTTGTGGAGCAGTGATTATTGGCTAAAGTTTCATTAAAACTAAGTCTAAGCCTTTTGTTTTTTCTTCTCCCATATAAACGATTAATGCTCGCAGCTCCGCCTGCGTGAAAAAGTTTTTCCGGTATAAAAATATGTTCCCGGAATAAAAACTAGCCTATAGCACTCGGGAGTACCTAATGTAGCTTCGTATTAGTGAAAGAATTTTCAAAACCCGTTTAGTAGTTCCTAAGATTAGCGCTTTCAACCAAACAAACAAACAAACTCTTCAGCTTATAATATTAGTAGATAAACCGATTTGGCTGTTTTCCGACCGGCCGCATGACTTTAATCCTCTTTAAAATCCCCCTATTCAAAAAACCTAGGGATCTGATTGCGACCTGGCACATGCCTACTGCTACTTAATGAATAATTTTGTTTAACAGGCTCATCGAGAGTAATCTCATTGAGGTAAATCAATATATGGTTCAAAAGCTTGTTACAGCGCTGTTTTAATGCTGTGTAGTGTGAGTGCATCGGTGAATAGATAAATGAGATGTACTCTTGAATTCCCAACAATGCTAGTTAGCCGCATTGCGAGGAAAAACATTAATTAAGTCTCGTGTTCCTGTACTAAGGGATTTCAAATAAGTTTGTATTGAAGGCAACGTCATGGTTGAATTAATAATTAATTTATTTCATATGGTAATTTATATATCCTGAGAACATGATTTCACTGAATGTAAATTATGGGCACGGACATCGTGGGTTAAATATTATAATTTTTATGCAATAATCTATATTATATTACATGTACGAGGAAATTATGTATCACTTTTGTCTTATTTATTTAACAGTAGCTTATGCCCGCGGTTCCACCCGCGTGAAAATGTTTTTCCGGGAAAGAAGTTCCGCTTTATATTTTCCTGGGTAAAAAGTAACTTATGTCACTCGCTCATAATGTAGCTTTATATTGGTGTAAGAAATTTCAAAAAAATAATCGGTCTAGTAGAAATACAAAAAAATACAAATCTTTCCTCTTTATAATATTAGTAAAGACTAATATTAGATGAAAGAAACTGTGAATAATTATTGTTACGTAATCTATAGTACCTATCAGATGAAATCATAAAAAATAATTATGAGCAGTTTCCTTTCATTGGAGCGATGATACCTACCTGTTGAAAATTTACGTTCTTCTGTTTATAAAAATAATTGTTTCTTCCTCAAATGTATCGTCACACGCTTTCAAATACTTTAAACTTATTACATGACGGTATGACGAAGACATTTGTACACAAAGCTTGCATTTTTACGTGGGAATGAATAATTATCAATTTGGTTAACAATCTCACAAATCTGTCAACAATAGAAAGTTTAAGTTGGAAAGTTTTCCTTATTGTCTCGTTATAATTATATTTTAAGAAGACTGTACATTAATTTAATTTAATTTTACAAAACCGACGAATTTTTTCGTCCATGTTTTGGAGTTGTACAGTTATTTAATCTCGGAGCGCATTGCAGTGGTTTGGCGGTGATGCGTTTACGAAATAAGACACTTTAACGTTGTGAGATTTTCTTTTTATTTCTAATCCTAACTGGCTGTATAAGTTTAATAAATTAATACAGTTGAATAATAATGGACGTGTCATTTCATTTTGTAGTCCATTAATGATGACAGCTCATTGATACGACAATTAATAAATCAGTACGCTGAACAATATAACTGTGGGCGTAAGAATTTGGTGTTGAACAAAAAATAGTGTCAATTTATTGTTTGACGGCCGACGCGTCATGCGACGCGGCGACGTGAGGACCGTTATTATTAATTACTATTACTAATCAAGATTCTATATTTAAATTATTCCTAACTTTTATCCGCGACTTCCCTTGCATGAAAGACTTTATTCAGTGGAAATTTAAATTTTAATTAAATTTGTAAAAGAATTTCCTCAGCTTCTTTTTCTTCTTTTCACTTTTGTACTGCTATATTTTATATAGGTAAAACCATACCTCAATTCATACTTCAAGGATGCTAGTTTTGTTTTAACATTTACTCTATTTTATATGCAGTCTAATTACAATTTGTCGGATAACTTTTATCTGACTCTTTACGCCAAAACGTGGTATCCAGCTTATTTACGAACTCAAATTTAATAGGGTGAAGTAAAAATTCTATTCAGTGGTTCCCTAAGCAAAACAAAGTTTTAAAGTGCAGATCTTAATTAGTGCCAGAATCAGAAACTGTTCAAGTTTCACAAGTTCATTATATTCGGAGTATCAAAACTGTGGATAAATGAATCTTGGATTTTATCTTGCTAGGTAATGATTTGGTTTGGATTAGTTAAGAATATTATCGAAATTTATTACAAGCCATTATTTGCTGGAAATTTAAGCATTGATACCCGTTATATTTGATGATATAGGATATAAAAACCGGTCAAGTGCGAGTCGGACTCGCGCACCGAGGGTTCCGTAAAATTGATGGTTTCCACAATTTTTCGTTTATCTGTGCTATAAAACGTTGCTTCGTACCAAATTTCAAGATTCTGAGTTCACGGGAAGTACCCTGTAGGTTTTAATTCTCTTGCGAGTTTCTAAAATTTGCGGTAATTTGGGGCATAAACGGCTGTATTTTTTGATTGCGTTGGCTTAGAAGTTTGATTTTTTCACAGCTCCAAGGGACAGTAGACCTGAGTATTGGATATAAATTTCAAGTTAATACCTCCACGCGTTCATGAGAAAAAAGTTCTTGGCAGACGGACGGACGGACAACAAAGTGATCCTATAGGGGTTCCGTTGCTTCCTTTCGAGGTACGGAACCTTAAAAATGATGAGTATGCGCGTATAAAATTTAAAAAAATACTAAACATTTGGCCTTTGCTTAGCAACTGTTAATACGTGCAACATAATGTATAGGATGGATGTAAAAGTAAGAGGAAAAAAGCGGTTAAAATATTTACAAGATTCAAAATCACTAATAAATATTATCTAGGTGTTAGCTAAAACTAAATGAAAGGCCTAAATAATACTATGCCGCGTACTTCTAATTTTGTTTTCCAAAAAACATAACAGATGGCAGCACAGTTAAACTATACAACCACGAATTATCTCTATCTCTGTTCTGTGTATACAACAAATAAAGTGACAATATATACAGGACATGTCCAAAAATGGGCCTGAAAATCTAAACAAGACAGTTTATTTATTTATTTAGTTTTAGGAAGGCTTACAGACTAATTATACAATGGATAGGGAACATTATATTTTGAACAGATTGCTGACAATAAACCTCCACCTATGAATAACTTAAATAAGCACCTTGCGTCTATAAACTAAAATTAAAAATTAAAGAAGGATTTTTTTTCTTAAATAGAACCAATGCCTTTACAATATATTATATTATATATTTGGATAGAACTCCTGAAAACTAGCCTTTTGCAATAAATCGTTTAATTTTAAAGACCACCGATTTCGAGATGCATGTAACTTTGTTTGGCTTGAAAACTACACTTAATATGAATGTTTTCAAAAAAGTTGGTTATGAATGGAGGGGTCTAAAAATATTTATTTAATGGATCTAAGTTCCATATGTTGCCCCTTTAATATCCCTAAAGTTTGAGCCTGTTTAGATTTTAAGGCCCCGCACCCATACAAAAACCGGACATCTCCTTTTTAAATGTACCAAGTTTTGATTCTTCAACTATAACATAATATAACTGTTCATAGAAAACCTCATATATTACGACTGATAAATAAAAGACAATACATTAAAAATGATACTGATCAATGAAACAATTCAATTGGGCTACTTTACTAGTCAGTCGTGTTAAAATATGTTTTATGGATGTAACTTTTATCCGATAATTGAATAGCGTATGCATGCATCTATGCCGCTTTATGAGTAATGTGGGAGTATCAACGGAGAGACTGAGTTTGATTAGCGTACTAAGATTTTTTCAATTTAATTTTAGAGCACTGGTCTTAGTTCAACTTTAAATTAATGTAATTCAGTTACTGTTAGTTAATCGTTTCACCACTTTCCCTTCTATTTATCTTGATTTAAATATCATTCAGCTCAAGATTTAATATGGTAGCCCTTTCTTGCGCTGGCCTTCTCATATAGCAACAAACTATATCAATAGTTACCATCAATATGCAAGGCTGTGTTACATTAGCGGATGTTCGCGATCATTAAGTACCACAAACTCGTTAACAATATAACAAATATTTCAAAATATTAAATAGATCAATAGCTATGGTCAAGGATGTACGTAAACCATTAAAACATCCGTCATTACTGGAATTCATTATTGTGTAATTTCATTGTTACTTGAGGCTCTTGGACTAATTAGGCAGTATGTGTGACGGACTGTGCTTGTTATTACAATTATGTAAAGTTATAAACATTATATAAGGTTTTAGCTATTCAACTACTACTCACAAACACACACACACACGCGTCTGTTTTCCCGAAGGGGTAGGCAGAGGCGCAACTAGTGCACCCAATTTTCGTCGTGCGCATTCTGTCTCATGATGTGACAGGGGGCGAGCCTATCGCCATATCGGGCACAAATTCCAGACTCCGGGCTGATACTGAATTTAAAACCCAATATTACTTTGCACGATCCGGGGATCAAACTCAAAACCTCAGCATTACAGTCATACCGTAATACAACTACGCCACCGAGGCAGTCTCAACTACTACTGACTAGATTTCAATTCAACAAATTATTATAAAACATACAACATTATTATACATTCGGAGGTAATGATTAACTTCTTCTGGCTCTTAAATATGAGCTGTTCATTTAATGCAGTACATGGTATTTGTAATGCAATATATTATTATCCGTTCCTATAAGAAAGTTCCTCAACTATGTTTGAGTTGCCTTGCAGTTTGAGTTCCGTATATGTAGTAAACAGAGGGAAAGTTGACTCAATCTTATTCAAATATGAATTCCTGGAAACTAGACAGAATTAACATGCGAAATGTTTGTACATTATCCTACTAATATTATAAAGGCGAAAGTTTGTAAGAATGTCTGGATGTATCGATGTATGGACGTATGGATGTTTGTTCCTCTTTCAGGCAAAAACTACTGATCGGATTTCGATGAAATTTGGCACACAGGTAGATCATGTTCTGGATTAACATATAGGCTACTTTTTATCCCGGGAAAATATAAACCGGGACTTTTATCCCGGAAAAACTTATTAACGCGGGCGGAGCCGCGGGCAAAAGCTAGTTTCATCATATGTAATCACATTATGTAAGTACAGAAATTTTGACTGCATTTTTGATTTTCCAAGGGACTTTACACTTTAGTTAATAAAGTTCAATACCTGACCATCACTTTAAATTGAAAGGTGTTTCCAATTGCATGACTTTTTTTTATGTAAATTTAGGCATAGCAAATTGATTAATTTGGTTCATTGTTGATCTGATATGAATTATTTGTCTGATAATTGGATATTTGCATTAGATATGATTGTATATTCACAGCAGAAGGGATTTGTTTCCCACGAACTTGCCCTAGCCATCAGAATGAAATTCGAAAAGGCAAATGTAGAAATCCTACGCCGTAACTTTCATTACCTTTTAGTGGAAATAGCCGTTCTTTTAAACTCGAGGGAATTGATCCAACACGGCCATTTAACTTTATTGATTTGAAATAAGTTGACATTTTCGATGCCGCTGCGGTTAATAACGGCGTCGTATCGTAAATGGCAAAGTAAATCTCGCAAAAATTAATTCCGATTAAACATGGTTTGCCCGATGGAATGAAAGTGGAAATCATGTCGAGTACGTTCACAAAGTGAGGTGTGCGGCCTGGGAACCGGTATAGAAACCAATTGTATGTGTGTGTGTGTCAACGATGTCATGGCAGTGGGAAAAGCTGACAAATAGATTACTAATTGTAATCTTTATTAAATACATGGTGAAATTGAAATCATGGGCATTCATTAAACGTTATATTAACCTACTAAATAGGAATACTTAGAAGTTATCTAGAATGTGAATAGAACCATAATATTTTTACGGATTGCTTTGTTGATTGTTGCGCGCCGCACTAAACAGCGCGGCGCCGGCCGCTTGAATTTTGATATTTGAAGATTTATTGGCTTATTTTTCCAGGTATATTTGTTTGCGGTAACAATTGATGTATCGCATTAGACTTTACGATACTTTTTGGTTTTCTATATAACATAAAAAAATATTTTCATTTGCGTAATTATAGTCCCAATAAGAAAAGTATCATAAGTAATGAAGACATTACAAGACAACTTATTAAGGTTCAAAGGATGATTCATGAATTCCATTTCATCCGGTATTTACTTCTATATTCCGAAGAATACACGATAAACCTTATAACTACTGCCAGCCATCAAATATTTCCACAATAATTGATTTAGGGAAAATTCGACAGCCTACAACGTCAACTCAGAAATAACGATAATTACGATGAATACACAAAGTAATTATGGAATAACATTGCGTGCTCTGAGAGTGAGTTTGAACTAGCGATATCTCTCTCAGAACTGTTTTGTAGTCTATTTTTTCAAAGCTTCTAACAAAACATAAAAACATAGATTCAGAACTTGGATAAATAAATAAAAATCGTAGGTCGATAATATTGATACTAGATTTTGCCCGCGGCTCCGCCAGCGTCAAAACGTTTTTCCGGGATAAAAGTCCCGCCTTTTATTTTTCCGGGATATAATGTAGCCTATGTGTTAATCCAGGACATGATCTACCCGTGTGCCAAATTTCACCGAAATCCGTTCAATAGTTTTTGCGTTTAAGAGTAACAAACATCCATACATCCAGACATCAATACATACTTACAAACTTTCGAGTTTATAATATTAGTAGGATTAAACTACAATTCCGCTTAGGACTGAACTAAATTATCCGTCAATGACTAACACTCGCAGTCGCAACTTGTATTTTCTAGAGGTGGACTTAAACTTTCTAGATAGCGCTGGAGAAATATAAAAACGGATAAAACCCGTATTATGAAAAAGCATGAAAAAAATCCTACATAGAAAATGAATTTACGGTATACAATAAAATACCATATGGGATTTATCAAAGCCATCTCAATACGGGAGCCATCAAAGCTATGTGAACAGGTGCATTGTGCGTTAAATAATAAACAAAGAGAGGTCAGAGTTATGACGAAGAGCCGAAAAGGGTTTCACGGCTAGAAGTTGCTCCATCGACCTCATTAGCAAATATAGCAGTCCACGTAACGCTTGCAGTCGATGTTTACGAGATCATGAACGTTCAGTCTCAGCATTACTAAAGGTACAGTGGAATCGTTATTCTTGGTTCATGAAAATGAGTTACAGAATATGCAACAAACGGGCTACTGGGTCACCTTTTTTAAAGTTTGTATCTGAAAATTTATTTACAATCATCAATGTTGTATTCAATATAAATTCAACAAGAAATGTGAATTTTGTTATTTTAATTATTAAGGCAGGCCAACGCAGTTCCTTTCTAAAATCTAAATAGCAACGATTCAGCGGCAAAAATTTAATCTATTTGCAGATTTAACCAAATAAGATCTAACCATTAATGGTCATGCACAATTTCGTATCGGTTACCTCTAGATACTTAAAAAGTACTATTTTATAAATTGGTATACTCGCTGTATGTATGTATGTATGTATGTACCTATGTACATAAAATTAGCTCTATTGATGACAAGAATGGCCTGTAGAAGTTATTATAGTGCGCTCTACTCAAAATCTATACTAATATTATAAAGCCGAAGAGTTTGTTTGTTTGTTTGAACGCGCTAACCTCAGGAACTACTGAACCGATTTTGAAAATTCTTTCACTAATAGGAAGCTACATAACTCCTAAGTGCTATAGGCTAATTTTTATCCCGGGAAAATATTTTTGTCCCGGAAAAACTTTTTCACGCGGGTGCAGCCGCGAGCACTACTAGTATGATAAGTATTGTAAATAATGGTTACAAAAAAATAAAATATAAAGAGTGGTTTCAAGTGGCTGCTTGGCGATAAAAGCGTAGTATGAAATACTTATGGAGGTTCTTTCATATAGGGTACTTAAACATAAAATAATTTAACATTGAATGTATATGCAATTATGCTATTTATTACAAAATAAATCTCCTCAAAATAAAGTGCGTAAAGAACATAGTGACAACTGATGACACTAACATGCAACGAGTCCTACATAACAATTCGACAGAAATTACTATATTTAATAGAAGATGATATCACCATGTTTTTGTAACATCATTGATGTATTCGTTATACTAAATATTTTATTATTAAACAGACGGATTTTGTTTATTAAGGCTTATGTTTCTTTTTTAAATATCGTCAAAGAAAATTACTTACTTTATATCATTATATTGTTATTTTAAGGTAG
Organism: Lapara coniferarum; assembly: GCA_949316025.1. Lineage (NCBI taxonomy): Eukaryota > Metazoa > Arthropoda > Insecta > Lepidoptera > Sphingidae > Lapara > Lapara coniferarum. The sequence goes on along the minus strand of OX438933.1, from coordinate 21,693,260 downwards.
TTCTAAGAAGTTACAGTGGAATATGTAAAAGTAAACTAACTTTGAAAAGTGTAAATTCAGCGATTGGGAATTTGAGATTAAGTGTATTATGATTAAAGAGAATGAACGATAAAAGAAATATACGGAGGATAATGAAACAAATTAATTGTGGAACTTATCGAAAAATATAGTTTTTGTAGCCATTCTCATTCACTTCATTTCAGGCCGCTTTAAAGTTTAATCAATGCTAAAACTACAAATATTGCTTGTATGTCAATGTGAGTCAATAGTATATAAATTATAAGGACAATACAAAATAAACATAATAATATATTATTATGTCTAATATTAACTATATTTTATCACAATTTTGATATAAATGTATTAATCCACAACCAAAACCACGAAAAATATATTAATCACATTTCGGCGAAAACGGGGTTTCGATTTAAAAAGCGATCACCGCCCGATAAATAATTGTTCCCTAAATATCATCAAATGCAGATTATTAGTTTATTAGTATACTTACTAAAGCAAATATAGATAAATATAAAATAAGCATTAATTTCAGGCACTCCTAAAACCAATCAAGCAAAAAGGAAATATACCGGGACGTAATCGAAATTCTTCCGTTAGATGGCGATGCCGGTATCTTAACCGCGCTTACGAGTTGAACAAAGTAATATTTCCAATGTTTTTTATAAGTTTTGTCTCGCTTTATTTGACTTGGGTCTTGCTTGGCTGCATTGGACGGCGCGGCGCCATAACTTTATGCATTTTTTAAATCAAAAGAATACTTTCTCTATAGATCCATAATAAATTAGAAAGATAATTAATTTTCCGGATTTCATACTTAATTTTAAGTGTAAATGGCATCTCTCTTAAGATTACACGTGTATCTTCTAAGATGAAGTCAGGTGAGTTTGTATCGCCGTCTACCGAGCTTATTTACGTTCCGATGTCATATCTAAGATCTCCTAACGCCTTATCCTGTGTTGGAAAAAATAGCTACAAGAACAACTAATTTTAGTTACGCAACTTGGCAAACGAACCTAGGACCTCGTCGGTTTCAAACAATGAGCTTCAGGATTACCCATGTAATTATGAATGGATTATATATAATATAATACTGCAGGTATAAGTGTATGCATCGCAACCTCATTCAATGTGTATCGGCTAGTGAAAGTCGACTCTATCAGTACTATAGTTTAGAAAGTAAGATATCAAGATAGTTTTAGTTTGTTTTTATTAATTTGGAGTATGATGGGGTTGATAAACTGTATGATTACATATCACAATGTATTGTTACATATATCAATGCTTTCAAAATCTTTGTTAGTTGTTATTGGTATGCTTGTTCCAAAACGAAATTTCAAAGTACTTATTTGCTATTAATTGATATTTTCGATTATCTATCCTATTCGAATATATTTACGTACGTATGTAAATCATATCAAAATGAAACTTATCCAGTCGACACGTTCGCAGACATCTATGCATGCAAATTACATAAATCCACGATATATGCACTAGAAATTAGTAGGTAAGCTATAGTCGCAAGCAATCAATAACCACCAGAGAGTACATGCAAAGGACATTCATTTAGTGTTGTGTAGGACATTCAAGAGGCCGTATTTTATATTGTACTACTTCCAATTTTACAATCTAGTCGTGAATTCGAATTACTCACTCTCCGTTTTCGTAAAAGTAAGTATAGGACGAGGATAGAGAGCGAGCGAAACGCATGCTACAAATAATGCTGAAGAGTTTTTGTTTGGTTGAACGCACTACTGAACCGATTTTGAAAATTCTTTCACTAATAGGAACCTACATTATTCCTGAGTGCTATAGGCTTTTTATCCCGGGAAAATATTTTTATCCCGCGAGCAATACTAGTTAAGGATACGTCAAGTGTTCATTTATACGAATCGAATAGTTTACGCAAAATACCAAAGTTTTGCGTAAACTATTTTTAAGTTTTGCATTTTTTTAAAGTAAGTTTTGCTTCGGATGATTTTAGCTATATCTTTATTGATGATAATCTCATTTTCTGAGTTGTCGGTTGCGAAACGAAATGATTTTGAATCTCGCGTCAAGGTATTTTTTTGTGATTTATTGTGTCCAAATATACGCTTGCTGTCTTCTAATGTAATCCTACTAATATTATAAAGCTCAAGAGCTTGTTTGTTTGTTTGTATAAACGCGCTAATCTCAGGAACTACTGGTTCGAATTGAAAAATTCTTTTTGTGTTGAATAGACCATTTATCGAGCAAGGCTTTAGGGTATATAACATCACGATGCAACTATTAAGAGCGAAGAAATAATGAAAAATGTGAAAAAAACGGGGAAAATTATTCATCCTTGAGGGCTTCCATTGCGTGCGCTGCGAAAACGGTTCAAGATACCAAAAATATATGTATGAAAGAATTATTCCTCTTGAAATGACCTAAAAAATGTCCGCGACAGTGTATGTCTATCTTTTAAGATTAACTCACTCGAACCGTTTTTATGGTAATCAAATTTGGTCGAAATTAACAACTCTGTCTGTCGCGCTTTCACGCCAATACTACAGAACCGATTTAAATTAAATTTGGTACACAGATATTTTAGAACCTGAAAAAGGACATAGGCTACTTTTTATCCCCGTGAAATATAAAACGGGACTCTTATCCCGGAAAAACTCTTTCACGCGGGCGGAGCCGCTGGCAAAAGCTAGTATTTAATACACTTAATAAGAGAATATACCGGGCATACAAAATCACAAAACTTAATACTTATTTGAAAATCAAAACGTAAGTTGATTCGAAGAATACTTAAAATAAATAAGGTTCATCATAGTGCAATTGATTTGATGAACAAAAGGTTAACGCTGGAGCCATTAGTCTGCGCCGACGAAGTCGTCTGGGATATTGGATAACTCGTCAGCAAACACCAATCAGAAGTGAAAATACATTCGGAAATGTGATTCACTCACTTCATCTCCATTTGTTAACTTTGTTCTTAGGTAAACTGAGTGTTCCGAACGCTTATATTGAGTGTTTTTAACTGAGATTCAACGGGTGCCGGTAGATAGATTTATAGTATATATGTTTCGATGTCGCCGGGCATCTCCTTTACGAGATAAAATAGGGAACTTGAAATTGGACAGACGAAGGTAGGGTCGAAATAGTTCAGTTGGCAGAGCACTGGCACGGTACGCTGGAGGTCGTGGGTTCAAATCCTGCTTTCGACTGTTTCTTTTTCAATGCTTACATAAAAATATAAAACACTAGCTTTTGCCCGCGGCTCCGCCCGCTTTAAAAAGTTTTTCCGGGAGAAAAGTCCCGGTTTATATTTTCCCGGGATAAAAAGTAGCCTATATGTTAATCCAGAACATGATCTACCTATGTGCCAAATTTCATCGAAATCCGTTCAGTAGTTTTTGCGTGAAAGAGGAACAAACATCCTTACATCCATACATCCAAACATCCGAACATCCATACATTCTTACAAACTTTCGCCTTTATAATATTAGTAGGATAGTAGGATTATCCAGGCATTACATGGCCATTAACATGTATAAAAAAATCATAATACAGGATTACAAAAAATTATCTTAATGTAATTAGAATAAGAAAATCGATGTTACGCATTGATGTAAAAATACCCGTGTTACTACGTAAATAATATTTATGGAATCGCATTTCATTCTGTACATTACCCAATTAGATTTAATAATGTAACAAGTAATAACCTATTCCTTTGTTACAGTCAATAGTAATACGCTGACTCGTCGGAAGTTATGTACAAATTACAGAGTAGTTATTGATTTATCATTAATGTAAACGCTGTCAACCCGTGTCATGGGTAATGTTATAAATTATAATTTAGCCAGAGAATAATATTATTGTTCATTTACGCCGAAGCAAAGTTTTGTTTGAAATGACAACGTAAATTGTAGGTACTAAATGCCAAATATAAAAAAAATATAGACGGTTTGTCCCTCGATGGTCTACAACATTTAGTCGCCTGACATGGATCATATTTATGAGATAAGAATGCCATGATATAGCTCGGGCGCTGACAACGTATTCCACAGGCGCGTAGCCTTTAACATATCTACATCCATATTATACATTGAACTCTTACGCGTGAAACACAATGAATATAAATATGTAGTAGGTACTTATTATTAAACGTTGAAAAGAAAAATGAGTTAGTGCTGAGCTTTTGTGTTTGTCCGTATACCAGTGGACTTAAAGCACCGATAAATTAATAAAGATAAATTTACATGTAAATAGCCCCCGAAACCAAAAAAATCGGCGGTCTCCTTCCGTGATATGACGCACTAGCAGAAGGAGACCATCGCTCGCCAAGTCATCTAGCCGCGAACCATGGCAGACACCACGTCCGGCAGCGAGAGATTTACTCCGACGACTGCTCTAAGAGCAGATTCAAAACCCAAGGGCACACCCACCTCTGACTTTTCTAAAGTTATGTGTGTATTCTTTGTGAATTATCGTTTGCTTTAACTTATCAGTGAATAACAGCGGCAGATATAGACAAAGCGATACGTAGTTAGACGGGCTGGCGAGGAAACTAGTATAAAATAAAGTACCTGTGATTTAAGTATAAGAACTTACCGATAGTCCCCGGAAACCAGGCGCAAAGCGGATTCCTCTGGAGGTCTGAGCTACTGTTCCCCACCCGAATCTCCAAGTCTTGCAAAGGTTGGTGACCTGCCGAAAGAATAATAGATTATTTAATGTATAGCAACTCTGAAATAGTTAGCACGATAGTCTGACTGGGAATGAAACGGACAGCCGAGATGAAGGTCCGAAGGTTCAACACCCAAGTTACCACAGCTTTTTACAAGTTAGGTACTTATGTGTGTAGTTTATTAATTACCGATCGCTTTAAGCGAAGGAAAACATCGTGAGCAAACCTACATACCTAAAAATTATCCGTAAGTATTATTTCTACTATACCGCCAAGCAGCAGTGTGTATGCACTGTTGTGTTTCGGTTTCAAGGACTTTGTAGCCAGTGTAACTACTGGACATAATGAGACTTAAAATCTTATATCTCAGGATGATGAGCACAGTGGAATGATACACAGTACTTTGTAACTCAAGGTACTGGAAGGTGTTTCTCCTGTTTATGGGTGGTCCTATGGCTTACCATCAGGCGAACGGCATGTTCATCTCTTCATTCAATGCAATAAAAACAAAACAAAAAAAAAGTATTTCAAAGGTTTATATTTATTTCAGGTTTGGTGGAGGAGACTAGGATCTTTATTAAATACCTCGGGAAATTATGTAGTCACTATATCCCGTTTTGAATATTTCGATATCATATTGTAAAGCGCTTACGCTTGGCCAAGCTGGGTTTCATTGCTTTTCTGGCAAACAATGTTTGCCAAACAATATCGAAATCTTAGTGTTGAAAATGATTGTGATAGACAATTTGAACAGCGATAGCTCAGTGTGAAGAACCGTCTACCGACGCGAAGGTCGAGGCTTCCCACCAAGCCTCCAGGGCACTCACCTCTGACTTTTGGAAGTTACGCGTATAATTACTGTTATTTATTAACAAACGATTTGACCGTAAAGGAAATAAGCGTATCTGAGTTCTCATGGAAAAATTTGAAGTTATTTGAAATCGTTGATTTGCGATAGTGATGTTGGGTAGAAAAAACCGTCACATGATTAGAGGAAAGCCGTGTCCATAGATAACAAAAAGCATTTTTTTTTGTTATTGTCCTTACTGCCAGTAGCCTGACGCGAGTCGGCTTTTCTGGCCACACCGGTCTTTAGGGTGAACGCTTAAGGCGCTCGCAACCCATTAAATTAAGTGACCATGCTGAGGGTAACCCAGTAACGGGTTACGAAATTCAGATCAGGACGGTCACTGAGATAAACCATTTTATGATAATTATTGTCATTGACAAATTTACCTATAAGAATACCGAGCCCACTATGTTTTCTTCACGTTCCGATTATGTTTGTGGGCCTCCCAGAGGGTTCCTCAAAGTGTCACTATGATTGAAGCAATAAAGCAACGATTAAGAAAATAAAGTGTTGCGCAAATGTGCTGTGTAACTGTACGCACAGCTAGAAAGTTCGTAATTACCTAGATTACCGTTCTTTTAAATATAGAAATAGGTGGGGAAAGTTATAAACTCGGTTTTGCCGATTGCGTGAGTTTTAAGGCCTTATATATTTATTTAATGGTTTATTTAGTCAGTGTTTTTAGAATTGCATTTGCTTGTTACTTCATCGGTAAGCGCGTATTAAAGTGTATTAAGTTTTTTGTATGAATTCTAAAGCAAGTCCTTGATCTCATCAAGAGTGGGCTAGGAAGATAAAATTGACATTTGCTACGTATTGCCTCTACTTATCCCTGAATCATCTAAAGTTGAAGTAGTCTGGAAACAAATAAGGTAAACATGCATCTTCTGTGTTTTTAGACATTGCTTCATGCTCGCAGTCCGCAGCCTTGAATACGCATTTAAACTTGACATATGAAAGGATAATAGGTATATTTATACAACATAATATAATTTTATAACAGAAAAAAATAAATAAAATCGAAATCTATAAATATTCTGACCTTTACATAGATGAATGCACAAGCGGCAGAAATATATTACATTTTACTATACATATAATTAAGTGAATAGACCACAATTTATTGTCACATGGCAAGTTTGAATGAACATTATCGATTTATATAGAGTAAGTACCCAGCACAATCTAATTTTAAATGGTAAAATTTTCCATGATCCTGCCTAAAGGCTTTGATAGTGAACACTTTTATTTATGACTATCATCGTATTTTTATCTTGCTCATGCCAATTTGTATTGTCTTACATGTGACCGTAACATGTCCTACGCTTAACATCAAACTTCATGTTCGCTCCACAATGCCAAGGACAGGGACAGGTTACTCCACGTTCAGGGGATTTTGACCCTCAGCAATGAGGAAAACTAGGCGAGGAGGGGGGATATAGGACCAAAAGGACCTCTTGTGGTGAACGTTATAATAATTATTATGTTTATCCACATAAACTACGTGAATCGGCCACCATATGCCATCAGGCGAGCCCACTCGTTTTGTCATACATAAACATGTAAAAAGTTTTTGTACTCACCACAGCACCCTCTGGTGGTGACCCTGACGACCTTGACAGCGTAGTGGCGCAGCAAGTCGACCTGCCACCACGGCGATGCCTCCCGCTGCGTTTCTGTGCACCTTTTGCCGTCATGCTCTGTAGTCTTCTCCCCATCATTTCCGTTGGCCGCAGCCCCACCACGCACCGTGGTCGACTGGTTTGCTGGTTTTCTGAATGCCACATTCGTCCCTGGGGGCAGACGATTGCTTAGATTGTTTTGCAGACGACAAGGACTTGGTACGTAGTTTTTGAGTTCTTCAGATTTGAAGTTACTACTCTCGGTTATAAGATTTATGGTTATTTGGGAGGAGGTTAGTAGGAATCTGGAGTTCGTTAACAGGATTGTACGGTGGCTCCAAGTTCACATTGCTTGCATTTTGTAGATTCTGAAGAAATCGTTTTTGTGTAAACAGTAGCAAATATATCAAAGTTGTTGGAAGGGATCTAATAACGGAATATATTCTTACCATGTTTCGGAACAGAATACCGGGAATATGATGATATGTTTTGGAGATTTATTAGTGCTAAATTGACTGACACTTCGATTCTTTTGGTTCCGACTATAAGGTTTCGCGCAAAGAATATTTAAAAAATTATGCGCCTTTTAAAAAACATATAGACACAGAATGAATAATACTGATGTAATGAGAAAATTTTAACGGGAATTTAAAATGCCATCGCTAGAAGTCCAGATGGCATAAAGACTAAACAAATATAACTAGGAACAACACCATCTCAAATAAATTCACTTACCACAGAAAGGAGGTTCAGCAGTCCAGTCGCCCCTTAGTGTGCACTCTCGCTGGTGCGCTCCGAAGATCTCGTAACCGTCGTCGCATTCATAGGTGGCGATGGTGCCGGGGCCTATGTCTTCTGAGGACAGCGAGACCCGCGCGTTCGGCGGCACTGCCGGGTGACCGCATCGTCGTTCCACTGCAACCAAAACATATTCAAAATAATTAATTTATTTATTACCTGTTAATTTTAACATCATATGCGTCGAAATAATTAACATCTTCATTGTCGGGTCAAACAGGAGAATTTCGCAATGACAATAATCTCCCATGGATTTATTATGTTCTACGTATGCCGTTCACGCTTTGTGTGATGATGGTTATTACATTTACAGAATATAACCAATATGACCTTCAATATTTTACCTATTATAAGTATTTTAACGTAAAGAAGAAAGTGACAAAACAGTGAACAGCTTAAACATTATTTACCTTTATAATGGACGATAGCCTAATAGGGAACGGAACGGTCTGCCGTGATAATGTACGGAGATTCAAAACCCAAGGCACACACCTCTAACTTTTCCAAGTTACATGTGTATTGTTTATCAATCATTGTTCGCTTTAACGGTGAAGGAAAACATCGTGAGGAAACCTACACACTAAAGAATTCTTCATAAGAATTTTGAGGGTATATGAAGTTTGCCACTAGGCCAGCGTGGTAGACTAACGCCTAACCCCTCTCAGTAGTAGAGGAGGCCCGAGCTCAGCAGTAGGCAGTATACAATACAGGGTTGAGTTACCGTTATTGAAATTGAGTTAGGTACATACAAATATATTGTGTTGGGTTTGTAATCGATAAGTAAAATACTTATAGATTACAAATCAATTCAATTTATTTTGCTTTCCGCATAAACGTAATTGATAGACGTATGAATAAGTACATAAATATCAGTAACTGGTGAATCTATGTAATAAAAATTAAAATCGACATGAAAGTGCGTATGAAAGCAAATTAAACTACAGAATTTCTCGAAGAGGGGGAAACGAATGAGTTTGGTAAAATCTAGAGGGTGCTTGAATCTCGCCGTCAAATAGTCGCTCAAAGCGCAAGCTGAATAAAAGTTGCGCGCAAAAATACTTCTCAGGGCTGCAGATTGGCTGCATAGATGGAGATGAAAGAGATTTTTGAAAATATCCGAACAAACATAATATAGTAATGATTAATTGGAACTGGGCTGGACTTTCGAATACGTATACAGACAGTAGGGATATCCACATTTTGTTTTAACGAACAGTTTCAATAGATAGATTGGCAGCCACTTCGTTCCGCGCGGTTTTAATAATAAAAAGAATAAACGTTCGGAATGTTTTGTTGAAACCGGAGTTTTTGTATGGAAAAAATATTTCTTCTGTACGTCAGTTATCAAATGGAATTTATAGTCGAAAATATTTTTGCGGCCACAGAATACTTCGACTACTTCAGTTACAAAATTCATGCCCTCCATTCTCGTACTTCAACTCAGATATAAATAAGTCTTTTATATAACCTTATTTGAGATTTCTTTATTATTTTGCCCTGTGAGTTGTGACAACGTTAGTAATTTTTTAAAGCTTTAAAGTAGGTACTAACGATAAATGCTTCTACTGAAGGTAAAACCATTAATCCTAGGTTTGAATTAAAATACTATATTAATAACAATTCTTTGCTATAACGACTATGTTGAAATATGTGAACGAAATATACAAACGATACATTATTGCTAATTATTGAGAGTTTATTTCATGTTGTGAAATTAAGTTCACGCGTGTCAGGTCAAAACTGATGACATTTGTAATTAGCTGTTGACCTAAAACATTTAAGGGTTGATATTTACGGAGCCCAGAATAACGTTTTATTTTGGATAGCGAGGAGTTCTAGTAAATCAATATTTTGTCCCGTATATATTAAGAATAATTGCTTGCTTTGTCATGTTATAACATACAGTCTCCAAGAAACATCGCAACCGACATTCCACACTTCTGCTAAAACGGCTTTATTCTTTATTAATTCCAAAATATTCGGGGCCTTTTATTTTTAAATAAAAACAGCTGCGATTAAGTGAGATCCATTTTATTAGTCTGCGCACTTTCTATTAAAAAACATAATTTGTGTATAGTCGGCAGCATAAGTAGCTGTATAAAATCAAAATGTGCTTTATTGCCACGTTATCTGGCGCGGACTATAGTGCACCCACTTTTCGCCGTGCGAATGCTGTCCTACGATGTGATAGGAGGCGAGCACAACGTCATATAGAGCACAAATTCCAGATTCCGGGCTGATACTGAATAAAAAAAAAACAATATCACTTTGCTCAACCCTGGGATCGAACCAGAGACCTCAGCATTACAGTCGTACCGTGATACAACTACGTCACCGAGGCATTCGTGTCTTGATTTTCAACAACGATAACGCTTCCACTAGTGTTGTCCCGCACACGTTTCTTTTTATTGCATTGAATGACGAGACGAGCAAGCCGTTTGCCTGATGGTAAGCGTTACGACCACCCATAAACAGTAGAAACACCATCCAGCACCTTGAGTTACAAAGTACTGTGTAGCATTCCACTGCGCTCGTCATCCTGAGACATAAGATGTTAAGTCTCATTATGTCCTGCAGTTACACTGGCTACAATGCCCTTGAAACCGAAACACAATAGTGCATGCACACTGCTGCTTGGCGGCAGAAATAAACATTGCGGTGGTACCCACCCAGATGGACTCTCACATATGGGAGTCCCACCACTAGTAAACCGTTTTATCCCAGTTCGGCACTGTGCTACGTCTGTAATCTGTATGTCGGCGTCTGACGCGTCACTGCGCGCGAGTAACACACGGCGACGCGGGAAACCGCTTGACTACACGCGATTCCGTATTTACACAACACAAATTTGTACCTTAACTATGGGAAAATAGAGATGAATATGCTGTAGGCGAATAACATGACGCGTCGCGACACTTCGACTACGCGACAGTGTGAGTTGAGCCAAACTCGGCCTAAATTTTCGTATTTCAATCAGAATGTTAACTAGTACAACTGCTTACTTTGTCTTGACTGTTAACGTAAATTAAACTCAATCGCCAGTTTTTTTTTTTACAATTTGTAGTCGCAGTGAAAGTGTTTGTTTTCTAAACGTAATGGATTATTACGTAGCTCATGGTATTCGTCCGTTGTTTTACTCTTGTCGTTTTTGTCCAATTTATACTGGGTGTAATTTAGTGTATTACTGGTTGATTTGCTATTTATTTTTTGTCTTCTCAAATACTAGCTTTTATTCACGTCTTCGCCCGCGTAAAAGAGTTTTTCGGGTATAAAAGGCCCGCTATATATTTTCCCGGAATAACAAGTAGCCTAAAACTTTCTAAGGGGTTCAAACTATGCCCATACCTTCATAGAAATCCGCTCGGTAGTTTTTGAATTTATTACATACAGAGGCGGCAGAAAAAAATGGTACTGGTGGTAGGTCTCTCATAATATGTAAGAGTCCGTCTGGGTGGGTACCACCGCAATGTCTATTTCTACCGTCAAGCGGCAGTGTGCATGCACTGTTGTGTTTCGGTTTGAAGGACATTGTAGCCAGTGCAACTACTGGACATAAGGAGATTTTAACATCTTATGTCTCAGGAGGACGAGCGCAGTGGAATGCCACACAGTAGCACTTTTATACACTTTGTAGCTCAAGGTGCTGGATGGTATTTCTACTGTTTATTGGTGGTCGTACCGCTTACCATGAGGTGAACGGCATGCTCTTCTCGTCATTCAATGTATTAAAAAAAGTATAATAAATATTTATATTGCATAATAACTAAGCTTATTTATTACCAACATTGAAGTAATTACAAAGGCACCGTACACAAACATCTTACATAAAAAACAACAAAAGTAAAATTCACTTAAAGTGGGCACATACGATGCGATTTGGTACAGCCGAACCATTAAAATGGTATGCCATCGAACCATATCGCATCGTGTGGAGCACGGTTCGATGGATATTATTATTATTATTGTTGGTACGGCTGGTTCGATGGCTTGTCCATCAAACTTGGTTGGATACAACTGGACATCGCATGGTACGGTTCGATCGTGTGGCGTGAAGACTGTACCGCGTGACGAATTGGTACGATGATACCAAATCTAATCGTCTGTTAGTAGTATTAGATTTGTAAGAACTAATCATGGGAACAGTTACAATAGCGAAAGTGGGGGATGGGGAGGGGAGGCGTCGCGTGTCTAGAACGGCATGTATACAGCTTAGTGCTTACCTGGTGCGTCAATTACACGAATGAAGATAATTGGTTTTAAACAACAATCCTGTTTGATGTTTTAGTGAAATTCATTTTCTATTTGCTTAGAAATTGAAGCCATTTATTGGTTAATAGTAATAGTATTACCTATTTGACGGTATTCTCAGAGGAATTCTTTAGTAAAGAAGTTAAGGAACTTATATTATTTTCCAAGTGTTAATACAGAGATGTAAAGATGGTTCAAACTTTATACTTCATCAAATAAGTACTGAATACTGATATATCTGTCGTATTCATTGACCGAATGACCAACTGACAGACAACGCTTACTCTGTGGCTCTAGAATTTAAGATCTAGAATCAGGAAACACACGAGTTCCTTGTATAATTGAGGTGAGAGTTATATTTGAAGCTATTCCCTAAGTGGGAAAAGTTAACCCCGTTTTACTGTATTTCTAAGGAAATATTTCACAAGTTTCAAGTACATCTTATTTGACAACTATCGTATTAGACAGCTAATGCAGGTAGTACTCATTATACCATTTATTTAGAAGCATAGATGACTTTTGTATTTGGTTGAATTATATATTTATGCGACGAGTAACATTTACTAAGAAGTTTTAAACTGGCCCTTAATTTCTTTGAGAATTCGTTTTTTAATGTCCCTTTGACACGATGACCGAACGGCTTCATAGATAAGATAACTGCCTTGACAGGTTAATAAATATTCCACTAACTGATTGTGCGAACAAAGATAGAGACGAAAAACAAGGCATAGAAACTAAAAGTAAACAAAATAAAACTTATCCTAACTATATTTTTGCTCGTGGTTTTGTCTGCGTGAAAGTCTTTTTCCGGGATAAAAGGCCGATTCCAACCTATGTGAAAGATAGTCTCAAAATATTTACATAACATTTCATCGAATTCTGTTCAGTAGTTTATGAGTTTATAGTGTTCAGACAGACGCGCCAGAGGTCGTTGTTTTATAATATTATGTAAGGATAATTACAATATTTCAAACTACAACAAAAATAAATCTGAATTGAGAGTATACATTAAGTCTTATATAAAGTGTATCACATGATAAGATCTGATCTAATAATCTCTAAACATTTTGTAGCCTTTGTAATTATATTTTATAAATCGCTTAAATATAATGTCGGATATAATATATAAATTGTAAGGAATTATTATTTGCACAGATTAATACCTTTTATATGGCTAGTTCTTACGGCGAAGGAATAAAATGGGGTGTTTTTGGTTCCACACTGTTTTTTACTAGATTTAGTACATAAACTAGCCAGACGTCAAGGTAATGACTTTAGTAAACTACAGTATCGTGGGCCAGACAAAATATTGATAATTTTTTAAATAATAGCCGTTTTAAGGTTTTTTCATAATAGGCAAGTGAGATGTTATGCAGGAAATTGAAATCAATGGTATAAAAGGAACAAAAATGCATAATACGCGACAAGTATAGTACATAACAATATATATTCTTAATCTCAATATGTTTATAATATTAAACACACAGCTAGCGAAGATAGGAATCTAATATTTGTATTTTGTCCCGGAAACTGAGTAATATACAAATAGAACATAATAAAAACGACACGTATAGGTACTTAGTATCCCGTATGATACCAAACTTTCATCATATTACATTGTATTAATACACGAACAACAGCTCTGCGAAAGTTTATCACATTACGTGTACCTAAATCCAGACAAGTGATATACAGGAAAGTGATAATTTTGAGGTTTTTCATGAATACTACAAAAATGATGTCTTTAATTGCAATTTTCAGGCTTTATATTACATTTACATCAATTACATTAATTAAAACTATTAAAAATAATTAAAAGATTCATTTATTGTGTACGTGAGTACTTACCATACGAGTGAGAATTTGTCTGACCCAAACACGTTTGCGGTCGAAAAGATCTTCGTCACGACCGTCTGATTATCTTATTGGCTGCAGATCGAGCGGCAATGGGATCATTGAGCTACGCACTGTGTATCGGCAGTCTGACATCGTCGCTTTTTTTTTAATTGTAGGTGTTATTAACGTGTTTTTAGCTGACAAGAATGTGATACGAAATTCTTGTCGCCTCTATTCTCTTACGAAAAAATGATTAAAAATAGGGTGTGATGTGTTTAGTTTTCTAAGTTTTAGCAAAATTATATTAATAGTTACTGTAATTTGATGCCAAGTGTTTGATTATGTACATATTTTGCGTAACATTATGGTTGAAAGCTCGAGTTTCGGAAAATCTCCCCACAGGATAGTGATAATTTTGACGACATTTGGGTATTTTTTTGCAAGAAATTAGTTTCTTACCCTTCTGAATTTCAGTGCCCAAATAGAAGACCGTTAGATAATTGTTTCAGATTTAAAATAAATCAGGAATATTATAAACTTAAGGAGCTACGACTTGAGCCCACTAAAATTCCTTCACTGTAAGAACTAACCATATACGTCCAGACTTCGGAACACAAAGACTAATGTCAGCGTTGGTTTGCAGACCTATAACGTATTGATATATTTCATTTAAGGTCACATTCGCATTGTGTACTGAGACGAACTTATCGTGCTTTCAAAGAAATTCATGTGGACGTAAGTGAATATTTTTGACTCGCATCCTCAGTTATACAATAATTGCGAAACGCGTACAGTTGCGGCCAAATCAATCGGTCTGTATGCACCGCCGCACGTAGTTGCCTCACAGTTATCTAACTTATGTATCGTTAAAATAAGTCTAACGCTTCCTCCTTGCTTGACATTTTGACTGACAGTATGAATTTTCGTCAGTTCGTCGACTTTCTAATTACTATTTAGGTAAGAATGTCTCAATATGCAATTGTTGTTCGATACATTGCATTATATTTTAAAGAATCTAATTTATTTTATATACAGAATTTTAAGATATAATACGGTTTAAAGATAACTTTTGACAATAGAAAAAATCTATCTCAAAATGTAATGAAAATGTTGTAAATATCCTATTTAACCAATTACGATATTATAAAGCAGGAGAGGGACCATAGTGTGAGCGAACTATTTGCACTCCACCGACTCTTTACAATATATTTCATTTTTTTCCATAATCCAAATAATGGAATTGCAATATTTTAGACTGGATGAAAGGATTCTCTCCAAATACGTAGCATATTCACTTTACTTGATTGATACTTTTAGTGGTATTCATTTTGAGAACAATTATTTGAGAATGAAAAAGTTAGATACTTTGTTAACTAATTAGTAAATATTGCATCATAATCATCATCATCAGCACACGACACCCACTGCTGAACATAGGCCTCTCCCAAAGATGTCCAAGATGGACCTGTCAAATGCAGCCTGCATCCAGCGCGTTCCTGCGGCCTTTACCAAGTCATCGGTGCACCTTGCAGGTGGACGGCCGACGCTGCGCTTGCCAGTACGTACGTGGGCAGGGCACATAGTTCGAAGAACTGACGGCAGATGGGGCAAAAAAGTTCTTGAGTAAGTATTTATCTAGCTTGAAATGAAAAGTTGCATGGTTTGATAAATGCTAGAACTAATGTACTTTTCCTCCTATTTCAAATAAAGAACACGTTTTTCAAACACATACCATATCAGTTTTCTATTTATATACAGAATATTATAATATATACCTTAAATGAACGACTCTACAGAATAAATTTGCCAACACTGGCTGGTGGGTATTGACTAAACTGGTTGACTCATTACACACATCGAATCAGTATCGGACTCTTTTGTTCCAATCTTTCCTTTGACCTGTGCGAAGCTTTGTGTTGCCGTGTGAGGAATTCTGTTGTAGTGTATCGTATTCAAATAGCTCGTTCTAAATATGTGGTTTCTTTTATGAGATTGAAGTCACTAAGTAGTGTTTATATAAACTATAATGTCGATCTAAATACATTTGTAACACATATTATACATACATTGCATCTTTCTGCACTCCTCTATATGAACTCTATTTATACAGATCGCACACTTCTCCGTGCACTTAATGTGCTTAAAAAGAGGTACAAAGGTACTACACGTATGAATGTTTAAATGTATGATAATTAATAGTTATATTTTGTATTATAATATATAGATATAAACAGACGAAGCAAGGTAATATGACTAAAAAGAATATTATGACTAATATAATATACGTTTATTTATTGTATCGTATATGTACGCTATATGTATATTTGAATACATACATACATATACACTCACGCCTTTTATCCCCGAAGGGGTAGGCAGAGGCGCAACTAGTGCACCCACTTTTCGCCATTATTCCGTCCCATGATGTGATAGGGGGCGACCCTATCGCCATATCGGGCTCAAATTCCAGACTCCGAGCTGATACTGAATAGAAAAACTCGATATCACTTTGCCCGACCCGGGGATCGAACCCGAGACCTCAGCTTTGCAGTCATACTGTAATACAACTACGCCACCGAGGCAGTCAAGGTAATATGACTAATATAATATACGTTTATTTAATTGTATCGTATATGTACGCTATATATGTATGTATATATATTTTAATTTCATACATATTATGTAATATGTACATAGTATTGTATTTATTTTCGTATTCTTTACATTTCACTATTTTAACTGTTTCGACATGACGATTAAGTTCAGTTCCGTGCACCTACTGTGATTTTGTCTCTGCACCGCCGCAGGTGGACTGGTGAAGGATGCCTTCGGCATTAAGTCCGCCTTTACATAACTATGTATAAAGTGCAATAAATAAATAAATGAATCTAAATATGTAAAGTTTATGACCAGCCATTCCTAGGGGAATAGAAGCGCAATGTCAACCTTTAAACGAAAACAGGGGTGTGGGAAATAGAGCTCATATTTTTTTTTCTCTCTAAAAGAAAATCTAGTTTTATAAATGGTCTCAAGAAATATATATCAAGATTTTAATTATAACAAAAATATGGGTATACAAAATAGTGTTTACAATATTGGTGCTCGTTAAAGTAAATTCAGCTTCAAAATGAATAAAATGTTTAAATAGTCGAATGCTTATTATTAATTTACAGATTAATAAAGCTTACGTGTTGTGCTTGTTTATTATATAATAATATTCTGTACATTTTTAATAAGTATTCACTCTCGCCGCACAGTTTCACTCAAAATAGACATAAATCCAGCCAATCCTGACCATACAGCTTTTCTTCTAAAGTCAATTTTTTTAAAATATTCGGTGATATAATACTTATTTGAAATATTCATTCATAAGGATCTAAATTTTGAAATCCATTACATTTCCTGAGTATTTATGTGAACCATATTTGCAACTGACGAAAATGCTGTTTAGTTCAGAAGATTAGCGAAAAACTAAAACATACATCATTGCTGGATCGAATTCATGCTTACGAAACCTTGAAACCAAGTGTCAGATGCGAAGAACCAAAAATAAAGAGATTTATAATATTATGAACAATTTTCAATGGCGAAGGGGATAGACGATATGTTGAGTGGAGAACTTAAGCGACTACAGTTGTGTATATCGGGCTTAGGTAGTACTTTTTTATAACATCCAAATACTTAGTAAATGCTTCAAAAAACCTAGAAATGTTAAAATGAATTTAATTTTGAATTTCTATTACATACGTACATCGAACTCCTTTATTTTCCATATGTAATTAACGGACAGCATATTATCTATGTTCGAAAAAGGCCGTAAGGAAAATAAGATAATATTTTTTTTAACGTGCTCATTTTTCTTTTAAGTACCTACCAGGTTTATTCATTTGTTTGTCATGTATAATTTTTTGTGTAATGAAATAATTTTAATTCTTATCTTACTTAAATTATAAATACGAAAACTTGTGACAATGTTTGGATGTTCTTACAAGTAAAAGAAAAAAAAGCTGAACGGATTTAGATGGAATTTGGCACACGGATAGCCCATATATTAGATTATACATAAGCTACTATTACTACTTATTTCAAGAATTGACTCTCTTGGGAAAAAAATATTTTTTTTTAATAAATGGTACTGGCATTCTACAGAGGGCGCCGCGTATCGCTACAGTAATTTAGAGACCTTTGTAGCAGCAAATGCTTTTCACGTGGATGAGGCCGCAAACATCATCTGATTTAAGCTTGGTGACCTGTATACGTTTAACGTTTATAAAATTAACGCCGAAAATCACTCTAAGGCCTCATTTATGAAGGCCTCATTTATGGGTTTTTCCATCTTAAAATTTACTCAGTCGCAGCTCGGAGTCAGGAAGTTGGCGGTGTGATACCCCCGTGCCTCGGAAAGCACGTAAAGCCGTTGGTCCTGCGCCTGATCTCTCTCCGGTCATGTCGGATTGCCGTCTCACCGGACTATGAGAGTGAAGGAATAGCGAGTGCACCTGTGTATTGCGCACACACTTGTGCACTATAATATCTCCTGCGTACCTGGCTGATCTCCGTTGAGATTGGCCGCCGTGGCCGAAACTGGCTAGGAGGATTTCAATCAATATGAAGACGCTGAGCGTCGTGCGTTGTGTTGGGCGGGGAGGCACGCACTACATTCAAACATATCGAGTTGTAACTTGTTAGAGTGCGTTCACGGATAAGCGATTTTGCACGCCAGAGGACACGCCGCGGGCGCAACGGCGGGCACATTGCCATATGTTTGTGTTTACGCGTGTGATAACGCGGGCCACTGCACGCGTCGCTACTCTATAATATAAATGGAAAAATTGCACGACGCACCGCGGGACTCCACGCCACACACGCCGTGCGTTACGCCGCGTCTCCGAAAATGAGGTCTAACGTTAGACAATCAAACAGTAATAAACATTCAAATCACATAAAGTTCGCCAAATCTTCTAAATTGCGCCACAGTGGCAAGAATCAGGCCGCTCTAGTCACCTATAACGATTGTGAATCGGACCACGAGCGAAGCCTCGTTACGAGCCTGATGCAAGTGGCTATTGTTTTTGTTATGTCTCGCTCTGGCTGGTTTTGAGGTTTTTTAGACTCAATTTATTGGCCATTTTTGTGGTTCATTGTGTCTGATGTTTCTTCCTCTTCCACAGAAATAATAACTTTCTATACTGTATTTGTAGATGTAAATTGTATACCTACTGCAGTTCATCGTCTTATATTCTCGCTTTAGGGCAAGTAATCTGATCGGATTTTAATTGGGACAATAGGTTCTGTAAGCCACTTGACATCAGGCGTTATTATACGACGATTATATGTATTACTTACATTAATTAGATTTTTCTTAATTTCTCTTGATAACCTAATGCGAATGTTTTGTTAAAGTAAATTTTTTTCTGTACAATGCTATGTCGGAAATACTTTGTAATGAAGGAAAATATTACAAATACTCTTGAAAAAAAATTATACGACTTCAAAAATAATAATAATGGTAAGACTGCTACAAAGTGCCTTTAAAGTCAAGTGGCAATCGTTAGTTGTATTTATTCGATATCGTTATTAGTTCGACAACAATAACATTTAAACGCAATTTGTTCCATTATTTTAGCCAGTGGGCTACAATTCCATTCAAATCGAAACACAACAGTGCATGCACACTGCTGCTTGGCTGTAGAAATAGACATTGCGGTGGTACCCACCCAGACGGACTCTCATATGTTTGTCTGTAAATATTTAATACGTTGTCGTCCACCTATTAGTCTAGCCAACTTTTGTGACCCCTGTGATGGACGGCAGCGTGCCTTACGCTGCCTTTGACGCCAAGAGCGTCCTTCGGTGTACGGGGGCTTCTGAGCCCCCGCAACAACAGGAGACGGACCGCAACAGCGGTACGCGCAGGGGCGGTTGCGGACGACAACTTCGACGTGAGTCGGAGGAAGCCCGCAGCCGTCCCTAATGCGCCGAAGATGGCCACCGCGGAGTTTTAGTTGGTATGCCGTGCGGTGTACATAGGTTAGGGACTCGGCCTGGCGGTCGCCCGACGTTTTCCATCTCTCCGGGCGGCTCAACGTCGGGTTGTAAGGCACGGTGAACCCAACATAACCGCTCAGTCGTTCCCCTTGAACTCTGGGCGGTAGTAGTAAGTCACTTTCTCCGCGTAAACAAAAAAAAATGTTATAAGCGCTCTTATAATTAATTTTAATTAGCAGTTAAAGCGAAAAGGAATTGAGAGGTGAATCTTCGTATATTTATGCACCTGACTAGGTAGCCGTTAGCGATTATTTTAATACTAGCTTTTGCCCACGGCTTCGCCCGCGTTAATAAGTTTTTCCGGGCTAAAAGTACACAAAAACCTTCCCGATGAATCACTCTATGACTATGACGTTGATACAACTCTTAACAAATAATACATTAATTTCGACCAAATTTGATTACCAAAAAACGGTTCTAGTGAGTTGATCTTAAAAGATAGACAGATACTGTCTCGGACATTTTTTTAGATCATTTCAAGAGGAATAATTCTTTCATACATATATTTTTGGTATCTTGAACCGTTTTCGCAGCGCACGCAATGGAAGCTCTCAAGGATGAATAATTTTCCCCATTTTTTTCACATTTTCCATTATTTCTTCGCTCTTAATAGTTGCATCGTGATGTTATATACCCTAAAGCCTTGCTCGATAAATGGTCTATTCAACACAAAAAGAAATTTTCAATTCGAACCAGTAGTTCCTGAGATTAGCGCGTTCAAACAAACAAACAAACTCTTCAGCTTTATAATATTAGTATAGATTATACTTGATGAAAACCCCGTCGTCTCGACAAGTCTCGGTCTAGGGGCACCTAAGCTAAATTCTAGGGCTCAGTAACATTCGACACCCTTATTTGCTCTATACTATCCAACTAACATTATAAACGCGAAAGTTTGTATGAATGTATGGATGTATGTTTTGTGTTTTACTATTTCACGCAAAAACTACTGCACGGATTTCGATGAAATTTGGCACACGGGTAGATCATATCTTGGATTAACACATAAGCTAATTTTTATCCCGGGAAAGTATAAAACGGGACTTCTATCCGGGAAAAACTTTTTAACGCGGGCGGAGCCGCGAGCAAACGTTGGTACTATATAATATTATCGTCACTAAGTTCTAAAGCCGCGGAAGTCAAAATTGGCAATTTATTAATATGAAGCTGCTTAAAGCTACGTTATTTCAAATTATAATATACTAGTAGTGCTCGCGGCTCCGCCCGCGTGAAAAGGATTTTCCGGGACAAAAATATTTTCCCGGGATAAAACGTAGCCTATAGCACTCAGGAGTTATGTAGCTTCCTATTAGTGAAAGAATTTTCAAAATCGGTTCAGTAGTTCCTGAGATTAGCGCGTTCAAACAAACAAACTCAACTCAGCTTTATAATATTAGTATAGATTAGTTTTCCATTGGTTCAAATCGCTATGTTTGATTTGGTCAAAAGCTGCGTCTTTCGATTCCCTATAGAATGGCATAGGTAAAAAACGTATTTCACTTCATATTTGACTTACGCGGCGATAGATATACGAGTATGCTTATACAATTATACTTACAAGCGGTCTAGCACACGGGATTTAAAAAAGGATTATAAGTTCACTGTCCACTGTCCAGTGACCTGGTCATCATTAACAAGTACTGCGCGTACGCAGGGCCGCGCCAGATACCAAGCCATAACGGACACCGATTGTTCAGCTACAAAAACCTATACGCAGAGACGCGCGCCCTACTTGGAACCGTCTGTAGCATGAGAGGCCAGCGGGCATATTTTGACGTAATTATTTTATTCACATTTTAATAAAGTAGTGTACCAATGATAATTCATATAACTAAGGGATAGATATGCACACGCGCAACCTGAAGACTTGAAAGTAACCCAATTGGGATACTTTTATATAACACTTAAATAAATACTACCTGTCTTTATTGTTCATATTAGTAAAATAATGCCAAGAATGTGCGTGTGGAATACTTTTTTCATTTAATATGACCTATACTTTTTGAAAATCATTGTAGTGGACTGCGATGGCGTAGCTGAATTGTATGGGCGGTACGACTTCCACTCTTAGCTGTGGGTTCGATTCCCTGGACGGGCAAAGTAATATGGAAGGTTTTCTTTTCACTATCAGCCTGGAGTCGTCGTCCACATCCCGTCATGGAACACAACACACACGGTGAAAGGTAGGTCATAGGTGCTCTAAAACAGACACCTGTTTTGTTGAATAAAGTAGTGCTTATAGTATGTTTATTTTTTTTGCTTTAAGCCAATGCAATACATGAAAATCTTGTTGTTTACATTACAAATTCGTGCCGTGCTTTGCGTCTGGTGAATTAAAATATATTATCTCCACAGTGTATTGTCACAACAATATTACAGGCACTTCTTTACGTACGGACTTAAGACTTTAACTCATCACTTGAGCCGTCTCTTAAATTGGCCAAGAATGTAGGCGGCGCAACTAGTTAACGCGGCTTGAACCGCGCTTTGGCCATACTACGGAGACCCGTATTCCCATCAGAAATAATATTCAAAATCATAAACATTATATATCTAATATAATGTTATTAATATTTCGTTTTTAAATGTAAGAAAAATATTGGCAACCCTGAATATAATCTCAAATAACAAGCACAATAAGTATGCAATTAGTCTCGTACAAAGATGCAAGTTTTATAAAATATTCGCTTTCGCTCGCGGTTGCACTCGCGTCTAAAGTATTTCTGTGACAAAAGTCCCAACATATATTTTTCCGGGATATAACGTAAAGTCTTTTCCAAGATCTCAAACTATCTCCACACCAAATTTCATTAAAATGAGTGCAGCAGTTCAGCCGTGAAAGCTTAACAGACAGACGAACACACATACTTTCGCTTTTATAGGATCCAAATAAAAAAAAAATCTTTCGTCGTTGGCACCCATTATCTTTCGTTCCATAATCGACACATTAGAATCTGCACAACTTACATGCCATCACTGGAAATAAATTCGGTTGACAGTGACAGCCCTAACGTAAAGAGGTCCCAACATTGTTATTGATCCTCTTTACTTAGTTACAGCGGTTTATATTACTTGCCCCTGGCCGTGAATGCGCGACGCCTAATGAACCCAAGAGAGCAACAAGTGTGCGTACAATGTTTCACGTCGATACTATATAGTATGTTATATAGTTATATCATACTTCCTAGTATAGTCTAAGGAAGGAAACTATTGATAAAGGTAGCCAAGCACTTTTTGCATTAGCACTATATGCATTTCTATCAATATAGAAATAAAAACTTCGATTGAGTTATTGCGTGCGCGGCACGACTGCCGCTGAGGTAACGGGTTGCAATCCCGGGTCAGGGAAAGTGATATTTTTGAGATCAGTATCAGCTAGGAGTATAAAATTTCTGCCAGATATGGCAATAGGCACGCCCCCTATCATATTATGGGACGGAAGTAAAGTGTATTTCTGCCTATCCCTTCGAGGATAAAGGCGATGTGTGTTTGTTTTGTAAAATTAAAAAATGTCTCATTTTGTCAAGAAGTGACTATTAAAAGACGCTGAAGGTAACTGTATTTCAGTGAGACCGTATGAAGTTGCGTCAGATGCAGCGTATAATTATATTGCGTAATTGGATGTATTTACGAACTGTGAGAAACTTCTCGTGTTTAGAACTGTGTTTTTGATACTTTAATGGGTTTACCACAGATTACCACTATTATAGATTCGTGGTTCATAGAGATGTAAATGCAGGCCGCTTCTAACAGGTTGGTCTGGATGTCTTTGGGTGAGGCCTATGTTCAGCAGTGGACTTTGAACGCTAAAAAAGACGATGGTATATAAAAGAATCTAAGGCTATGTCCATTTTAATACTATTTTACACAACAAGCAACTGTTAAAACTAATGTAACTGCGATTCAAGGTATATAGAAATAAGTTCAAAAATATGTGAATTACCATAATATACCATTTTCATACTTATTTGCAAAACCAAATTGAAGTCAACCTTATTAACTTGTCTTGTAGCGTAGATGAAATCCCAGTTGGAGTTACCCATATTCAGCTGTCTGAATTTTAGTTCCTACGTGTTGCTAACCTAACCAGATAGGTACTCCCAAAATGATTTTTCATAAACTTGGTCAGGAATAGCACGGATCGTACAGAGACTTTGATATAGAATGTTCAAATTAACAAAACATGTTTCGTAATTTTAGAAACGAAGTCGCAAAATTCATCACTAAATTACATTTAATTATAGAATATGAATTCACGGATTTATTTCAAATGGGGTAGACTCATCTTATGCTCACGTAAGCTTACTTCATGATCGGGCAAATGTGATTTTATGTCCACATTAGACATTTTTTCTGGAACCTAAGAAAATCCTGTAGAATAATTTGTCACATACTTCTATCAATCTTTGAAACATTAATTCAAACTATAAAAGTCATATTCCTTGTTTCATTAAAGATTGAGGTGACTTAAATCCATTTGGTGTTTATGTCTGATCACCTGAATAATGACATTAACTTTTGTCACTCAGAGCCTTGTAAATATTACAGATTTCGACTCCGCCAAAAACAGACATAACGGCTAGCCAAACAAAACCACACTACTATCAAATAGCCAAAAGTAGATAAAAGTGACGTGTATGGACAGCGAATGATGCGAGGCGGGCGATGGGTGTCACTATTATAGCGTCGTAACAATGACACAATGAGCTTGCTGACATGCTGACGCCGCCGGTGCCGCCGCGTACCGCCCGTACTTTCTATATTCTGTCCAATCGAGATATATTTTAATGTCTGATAGTTTCTGTATATGTGTATGTAAAGATAATAGGGTAGTTTCCTATGTTTGATTTTGTAAATTATTTTATACGTTACAAAAAATAATACGAAAAAGAAATTCTTCTGTGAAATCAGCATCAACATTGGTGGAAAAATAAAGTAGTTATTTATATTTGAAATATTGTTGTGAGCAAACTTGGGGACGTGGCGGAGATATCGCGCTATCTCGTTCGCACGCACGAAGCGTTATAGCCAGCGACTCTCGGTGACGTCACAGTGTAGTATTACTGTTATTTGACAATTAATGTCAAAACTTTATTATAACTTAGGTACTAATAATTATTGCTCCAATTTTTAAAATTATTGTCTATTAGATTTTGGATGGCATACATTTTTAAATAGTGATAAATGTATTAAAAAAGTTGTGTAAAATCTACCCTATTTTTACTTCGAATGCTATGCTAGGGTAAGTATCGATATCGTATGAATTCGGTAGCGGACCGCATGGAATCGATTTCTAAAATGTATCGTTTCCCGAGTATAGATAGTGAGTAAAAATATTGTTTCATGTTTTAATTTTAGTAGTTGCCTAATTGCCTATAATATGGTAGTTTGAAACATTTGAGTATGTACAGATAGTATAAGTAGCTGAAAATCTTCATAGTAATATATCAAATATATGACCTTATATTTTTACAGGAATTTAGGCACCTAGGTATTTATGCTTGTCCTAATCCACATTTGAAGCGTGAAGGGCAAACTTATTGTACATAAAGGTCATACCCACACGTTATGACCGATAAGGCATACCGACAGTTAGCACAGGGGTACCTAATTTTGCGGACAATAACAATTCTGAGGTTTACTCTGCCATTTTGTTTTACGTTCATTTTTATTAGTTTTATGCAAGCTGTGTGTTAAAATAAGTCACTCGACTAATTAAGGGAACACAAATCATAAAATAAAAATACAATTTAAGTAATGTATATTCGTTGTCTAAAACTTGATTGATACGAATACATTTTATCGCAAATTTTGAAATATGAAATGAAATTTTCTAATATCTTCCTCGCTGCTTCGTAAACGCCTTACTGTTGATTTCCACGCTTAATTTCTTTTCATTTATATATTAATTCAAGTATTCCACGTGAACTAATTTAGACCTCAGTATAATTTATGACGAATGTATTAACTCATTTTGTTGTAAACAGCCTGTTACCCGATGATAAGTGGTTATTACTGCTTGTAAATATTATGTTTCTGCAACCCCAGAAAAATAGTCTATGCATTGTCGTATTTTAAAAATGGTTTTCTTGAACATTGGTAGCTTTTTGAGCTCCCGGAGGTCTTATTCATCATACAAAACCAACTGGTAACTGGTTTCGTCAAAAATCTGTCAATATGTATACAATTTCCTACATGAAAGACATCTAAACGTACAATCTGATAATATAGATATATACAGAAGAACTGAAACAGGATTAGCTCAAGGAGATCCATTGTCTCCTTTACTTTTTAATGTAGCAACTATAAACATATGTAAAAGGATCAGCCAGGATGTGTATATTTCTCAATATGCAGATGATTTTGTTATTTTTAATACAGGAGAAAACATCTGCAGTCTTCGCACAGAACTGCAAATTGCTCTAAATACTCTTACTAAATTACTAACAATGCTTGGTTTAGATCTTTTACCTGCTAAGAGTAAGATATGAGGATGCAGTGGCCGGGAGCGATGTTGTTATAGCGGTGTCGTTGGACATTTCCAACGCTTTCAACTCGCTGCCCTGGCCCTGCATCCACGAGGCACTGCGATACCACGTGGTGCCGCCCTATCTCCGGCGTCTGGTGCACGCGTATCTGTCTGACAGGCACATGGTGTATCCGGGCGCCGATGGGTGGCACCGAAGAGCGATGTCGTGCGGTTTTCCACAGGGCTCGGTTTTGGGCCCTCTCCTGTGGAACATCGGGTACGACTGGGTGCTCCGTGGTTCCAATCTCCGGGGCGTCGGCGTGACATGTTACGCCGACGATACATTAGTCACAGCGACTGCTGGGACCTTCCGGGACGCCGCAACTCTGGCGGCGGCAGGCACCGGCCATGTAGTTGGAAGAATTCAACATCTAGGTTTGAAGGTGGCTCTCGAGAAAACCGAGGCCGTGTGTTTTCACGGACCTCGAAGAGAGCCACCGGCCGGTGCCCGCATCGTCGTTGGGGGGGTGCGGATCTCCATCGGCTCTAGCATGAAGTATCTGGGTTTAGTCCTAGATAGCCGATGGCGATTCCGCACCCACTTTAAGGGGGGGCTAAGGTATTTAATTTATTTTTTTTTGCATTTTTTTTTTATTTTCTAAATTCAATCCGTAATATCTGAAGAATATTGTGTTAAAATTTCAAGTCATTTGGAGCAAAATTGACGAAGTTATGAGTATTTTTATACCTGCCTGACGCATAAGCCGAGCAGAGCAGGAAGCTGAACGACAAACCAAAGAAGGCAGGATTCTTCGTAGGCAGGAGCAAAAAGATGCATTAGACATCATCGATGATAGCAACATCCTCTATGGACCTGGCATTGATGACTCAGTGTGAGGTATGTCGATAAAATTCGCTTATAAACGTTTGAACTGGATTTTTTTGTGATTAAAACTTCAAAACGTTTTTCCCACAACTCACGTTTTCAAAGTCGGTGCCCCTGATAACTCCAAAACTACTGCACCGATCCTTTTGAAATTTTAAACACTATTTCTGTACATCATTTACGAGGTAACGCTGTCGAGTTTTTTTTTTTTTTATTCATAATTTTGATTTTGCAATAACAAATTAGCCGATTTTTTCCCACAAAATTGTATTTTTCAAAGTGTTCGAAAAAATTAAAAAAAAATTTGGAAAAAAAAAACTCGACAGCGTTACCTGGGAAAAACTATTATCTAACGAATGAACTTTGATTTTTTGATTTCAGATGATCCAGCACCAAGTTATGAGGGGCACCGCAATTCAACTTTTTTTCGAGACACGTCCGAACAATTGCTGCCATTGCCGTATTTTTTAATATTTCTTTATAAAAATTTGATGAAACATTCTTCGAATGTCATACTTTAATGTACCATTGGTTAAGTAAATAAATTTTAACTGTGTCGTCAGGAAAAAAATCACGAAAACATGGCTTTTTTTGTACGATTTGACCTTACCCCCCCCCCCCTTAAGGAGTTGAGGACGAAATTGTCCCGGGCAGCGGGCGCTCTTTCCGGCCTGCTGCCCAACCTGGAAGGTCTGGCTTCCCTTGCCGGAGGCTGTATCACGGAGTCGTGCGGTCCATGGCCCTTTATGGCAGCCCCGTTTGGGCTGACTCCCTGAGCCGCCCCTGCGTCGCCCTTCTGCGCGCCCCGCAGAGAGCTTTAGCGCAGCGGGCGGTCAGGGCGTACCGCACGGTCTCTTTCGATGCGGCTTGCTTATTGGCCGGATTTCTGCCCTGGGACCTGGACGCCAAATCCCTTGCCGATGCATTCCAATATGTTTGTTTTCTAAATCAAGGAAAGTTTCCAATTCTCCAGTTGAACTTCAATGTTATTCAAAATCTTTACAAGTAGTTGATAGTTTCAAGTATCTAGGGATGTGGCTGGATCGTTACTTGAGATGGAATAAACATATAAGTGAAACATGTCAAAAAGTTTCAAATTCTTAAATCTCTTTAAAGTGCTGTCAGGCCCTGGCTGGGGAGTTCACCCTAAACGTCTCAGGCGACTATATATTGCAATTATACGTAGTCGTTTAGACTATGACAGTTTTCTCTTTGATAATAGTTGTAAAATACAATTATATAAGTTAAACAAAATTCAAAATCAATGTATGCGAGTTATCAGAGGTTTTATTAAAACTACACCCATACACACCATGGAATCCGAATTAACGCTTCCTCCCTTAGATATTCGTTGATTTTATTTAGCGGGAAAATTTTGGTTAAAAATCAAATCATTTAACTCAAATATTTTAACTGTGTTGGAAGAGCTACCTTTGCATACACCACAATCGGGTGAATTCGTTTTACCCATTAAAAACTCAAACATGTTCAACGGGATGTGACCAGTACGGAGACGCACAATCAAAACTCTACGACAGAATCATTGAAATCCGGTAATAACTCAACAAGGTATAAGCCCTGGAAATTCGGTAGAAATTAAGAGTTTAGTCAAGAAAGAGACTGGAGTATAGCCATGTGACGTCACCGGGAACTGCGAGCCGTGGGAAAGAACGAGATGGAGCAATTTCCCCCACTATGCGCCCACTCCTGTACATGGCATATTTGAAATATAAATTACTGCCTCATTTCGTATTATTTGCTATTATGTGTAAAATGATTCATAAAATCAAATATAGACAAATACCCTGTTGCCATTTTCGTATATTATGAAAATAATAATATTAAGCGTCTAATGCAGCCTTTGTAACAATTAACTGGGCTTTATTATACCCAGCTTGGTTATAATTAGATTATCGTATTAGTCAGTCGGATTAATTCATTAGCACAGAATGCGGTGGAATGCCTCCTATATTAATATCAGATCTGATTTCTGTTTTGAATCAATTATAACAGCTTTTTTGTTTACAAGATCAATAAACAATTTAGAATGAGGGTCTGTATGAACACGAAGTTACACGCTATCGTATACCTAGTAAACGTAATGGTTTCGCTTAATTAAAACTTTGTATGGAGATCTCAAAAGCCCCCCGGTGAGCGTATTTGGGACTAAAATACGGTACTCGGTAGCGTGAAAATTGCGCGCGTACAAACTCGGATTAGTAAACGCGTAACCATGGTAATGGTAGACTAAAATTTATGGCAATTGATCAATATGAAATTGATAGTAATATGTTTTTTTATGTATATTATTGTTAAACAAATACGTAAACGTTAACTCCCTGGATACGAATACGAGACGAATAGGTATAGTCAGCCACATAAGTAGCTTTCGAATTTGTTCATTCGAAATTTCAAATCTATACTAATATTATAAAGCTGAAGAGTTTGTTGGTTTGAATGCGCTAATCTCAGGAACCACTGAACCGATTTTGAAAATTCTTTCACTAATAGGAAGCTACTTTACTCCTGAGTGCTATAAGCTACTTTTTATCCCGGGAAAATATTTTTGACCCGGAAAAACTTTTTTACGCGGGCGGAGCCGCGAGCACTACTAGTCATCTATACGCGTTAAGTTTAATTGATCCATTTTTTTCTTTGTGTAAAGTAAAAAGAAAATCACCATAATTTTATTTTTGTGACGAGAATACGTAAATTGGGAAGAACACAAAAGTGTAGAGGCGATTTGAAGTTTTCAATTTGTTCAGCTAGTCATGTGGCTGACTGTACTATACACGATTGGCGTATTGTAAAGTCAGCCTAAATCCTGTTAGGGGTACCTACTGTTATATTTTAAAAAATTCCAATATAAGGTTTTGATTTTTAACGGTGACGAAGAACATATTTGATATCATTTTAGTAAAAAAAAAACACCTGTTTTTATTTGCTTGTTACAATGAAATGCCACATAAGTAATTTGTTTTAAGATACAGAGCATAAAATAAAACAAGAATTCTCCTGCAAAAAAATCATTAAAACATGTTTACTCTAATGTTCATCAAAGAAGAATCTGAATTAAATTTGTGCATCTTTAATTAGCGGAAAAAAGGCAGACAGACAAAACAAACACAACAAAATTATGGTATTTTTGCGCACAAGTAGCAAGTAGAATATAGAAGTAATTAATTGTAGATGGGTAAGTTTATTGAACACCACTTATCTGTCTTAATTGTTTATTTATTACTAGCTTTCGCCCGCGGCTCCGCCCGCATTAAAAAGTTTTTTCGGGATAAAAGTCCCGGTTTATATTTTCCCGGAATAAAAAGTAGCCTATGTGTTAATCCAGGACATGATCTACCCGTGTGCCAAATTTCATCGAAATCCGTTCAGTAGTTTTTGCGTGAAAGAGGAACAAACATCCTTACATCCTTACATCCATACATCCAAACATCCATACATTCTTACAAACTTTCGCCTTTATAATATTAGTAGGAAGTAGGATAAATGCGAATAATTAAAATCCTCGTTGTCTGCTAAGCACCATGAACATCAATAAACAGGATCGCCACTTTGAACTATAAAGCTTCGTCAAAGGTCTTGCATGGGCTTTTGCCGTATCAAATTATATGAACACTAATTGACAAGTGACGCCTCGGTCACAGGTGTTTGTCATGTTTATCCGCGTTCATGTAAAATTACACTATACTCTCGGCTTCATTCGATTCCAAAAAAGAAAAGTAACCAGGTCAATATAAAATTGTCTGTGTTAGCCAAGAAACTAGTAGAATTAATCTAGCAGTATCTTGTACAAGTTAAATAGTTCCATAGGAACCTGTCAGTGGTTGTTAATATTTATGATATGGCATTCTAGAAAATGTTAGCAACATATTTACATCATCAGATATGATAACTATTTTTATCTACTTGTACAATAATTTTTTACTTATCGTTAAGACAATGAAAAAGTATATCCATATTAGATAAACAGCTGGTGTGGGAAACGTCAGACAATGGCGTTGCGGCATGGATGGATGGTCATCCTTGACGCTGCGGCCTCTGTAAGAGATGGAGACACGCAGACTAGCTGCTTTACACAATATATGGCAAAAATAAACGAGAAGGATCGCATGTCTCTATCTCTGTTCTGTGATCGCATGTGACACGTGCGCAAACTTTAGCAACACTAGACTTATGACAACAACACATTACTCCTTTATCCTCAAGAGGAAAATAAAAATGCAATTAAGGCAGATGTTCTATTATTCGTCCCATGATGTGATATGGGGTGAGCCTAGTGGAATGACTATCCCCAATGGAATCTACGCAACATACGTTGGTTAACTCTTCAATATTCCTTAAATTCTTCGAGACACATTGGTTAACATGGTGGTAATCTAAAAAGGAACAGATCCGTAGTGGGACAAAGTGTAAAGTCTAAGCGTGAAGCCCCCCTTAAGTGACAAATTTCTCAGTGGACGCTACTGCCTCCTATTTGATCATTCTACGTCGACTCGTTACATGAGAGCGGTTTAGCGGTCGCGTCCAGTGGTCGACCTCTGAGAGGTCGCCCGCGGCTTTGTGATTGCTTTAGCAAGGCGCTTGAAGTACTAATATCTTTTTATAACTTTGAAGACACCAGTTATTTGCTTATCTATTTTATTAAATAGCCCACAAACTGGAACTTCAATAAAAGGTACGCTGATACAAATTGGAATAACAGCCATTTTATCCGCGGAGAATGCAGTAGCAAATTGGACAAGTCCTGCCAAAAAATACTGCTAAATACTCTAATAATACTAACGTTTTGTTATATTCAATCATGACAATATGTATTTAAGTTGTATTCTTACATTTGTAATGTCCATTCACTTTGTAACAATGTTTTGAAATATCAGTCCCCCATTATATTGCCAAAGTCCGTAATCGCCTTGCGTGATAGGCCAAACAATCGAACTGTTACAAACCCGAAAGAAATACACGTGTACTAGATTCTAAAAATAAATTTTAAAGGGCATTTAATTTTTTACTTTTTGTTCCGTTTATATTTGGAAACGTGTTGAACACGCCTCACATTACCATTTTATCCATTAAATCTGGAGGTGGTCTCTCGTAAGAGTCAGCTGGGTAGATACCACCGTAAAGTCTATTTATAATTGGAGGTGAGACCTTTACTGAAAGAAAATCTGGTGATGAGCCCAGTGCAGTAATGATTGTGTTGGTTATGGACGATCTTGACGTTTTCATTTAAAAAACAAAAGAAAAAAAAACAAATCAACCTAACCTTGAGGCTCTTGCGTCTACTCAAATAACATCTATACTATACGCGTATCAAGAGCGAAATATACATATTATATTAAATCTGTGGAAACTGTTGTGGATAATGTGTTGTTTAATCGTTTTTAATTTATAAGTGTTATGTTTTTCTGTAGTTTCCCACATAAAGAAAAATAAAATCTATACTAACATTATAAAGCTGAAGAGTTTGTATGTTTGTTTGAACGCGCTAATCTCAGAAACTACTAGTTCGAATTGAAAAATTCTTTTTGTGTTGAATAGACCATTTGTCGAGGAAGGCTTTAGGCTATATAACATCACGATGCAACTATTAGGAGCGAAGAAATAATGGAAAATGTGAAAAAAACGGGGAAAATTATTCATCCTTGAGGGCTTCCATTGCGTGCGCTGCGAAAACGGTTTAAGATACCAAAAATATATGTATGAAAGAATTATTCCTCTTGAAATGACCTAAAAAATGTCCGCGACAGTATATGTCTATCTTTTGAGATTAACTCACTAGAACCATTTTTATGGTAATCAAATTTGGTCGAAATTAATGCATTATTTGTTAAGAGTTGTATCAACGTCATAATATTAATCTTTATCCAAATAAATGTGTGGGATAGAGTGATTCAACGGGAAGGTTTTATGTATTTTTAGCCCCGAAAAACTTATTAACGCGGGCGAAGCCGTGGGCAAAAGCTAATAATAAATAAAATATTTTAAAGCATATTGGTAATTGAATAACGTCCATGTTCTAATGTATCTCTTGAGAGTGTTGCCTGTCGTATATTCTCGGTCCTATGTCATCATTTCTATGAACAAACCTTATCAAGGCAACTGTCCCTCAAATGTGATGCTTGCGTTCTGATACAAAAACTATTGAATTGTAGAACTATTCAAGATCTTTTTATAAATGTCATGGTAATTATGTAATATTTAATGATACGGTTGATGAAATATATATTAAGTATGAATTATGATGTAAATTATATCTATATATTAATATAATTATACTTAGGGTCATTCAGCTCAAAAGTACGCATTTCTTTTTCTATCGTCTACACACTCAAAAATATAGTGTCCTGAAAAACGTTTTAGCACTCTATTTAAAGTCAGTTTATTCTATTTTCTATTATTTAATGAGTTTTTAAACGTTGCTTCAACGGTTTTTTTGGTATACATGTTTCAGTGTAGTGGGAGATATTCGTGCTCTTGACCTATCATGTGCGAAATCGGTCTCATACAATTTAATGCTGCATAGTTGTGCCGTTTGCCATCGCGGCACATGCCGTCTGCCGTCTGCCGCGTCCTGCGGAATCACAGCTTAAGCATTCGCATGCAGGTAAACTACAGGCATACAATTACAAATTGTATACAAATGGAATCATATGGAATAAATTTTTAAACTTCCTTCATTCTTGTTACAAATATTGTAAAAATAAACATTAAATGTACCCTTATTGTAAGCACCAAAAACATCATTAATTAGACTGTAGAATTATACTTTTAGTATCCTTTAATTATTTTTGTAATGTTACCAACTTAGATGTTACTTTAGTCCTGTCATTGTTGTTGTTTCTAATTTTAGATTTACTTAATCGATTTATTTATTAATTATTCTTTGCGATTCTTTCCCTGTACACATTTAAGACATTTATATATAATTAATATTCCACAAAACCAACTCTTAAAAGTGTTTAATAAGAATATATTTTTTCTTTATAAGACCAAAAATCTTTTCAAATAATATCCGACTTTATTACAGTTTAAAGAAAAAAAATCGTGCGAACATTGTAATGGAGCTATAACAGCGTACTCTTATCCGAACAGGGAATATTTTAAAATGAAAAAAAAAAAAAACAACAATAGGCGCGTTTTCTTAACAAATAAAACTGCTTTTTGGGGTATTTTAGAAATTTCGAGAGCCATCACGCCAAGAAACTCTGTACACATGCCTTCACGTCAAATGTTATTAGTCCACGCTTCCATAATACTCGCGCCAGAATATAGGGCAGTCTCTTCACATGGATATATCATCAGAGATGGCAAACTAAATGTAAATAGTAACTTTTTGATCTATTTTCATTAATAAATAGAGAAAAGTGGATTTCGGATTTCTTCGCGTTTTTTTATTTTATTCTACACCCGATGTTTTGAAGACTGCATCACTGCTTGAGTCCATCCCATGGATATGAAGCTTTCTATGCGTCGCGTCAGGAGTAAAATAAAATTAAAGACTATCTTAGTTTAATCACAGATTTGAAATCTATACTAACAAGCTTTTGCCTGCGGCTCCGCCCGCATGAATGAGTTTTTCGGGGATAAAAGTCCCGTTTTATATTTTCCCGGGATAAGAAGTAGCCTATGTGTTAATCCAGGACATGATCTACCCGTGTGCCAAATTTCATCGAAATCCGTTCAGTAGTTTTTGCGTGAAAGAGTAACAAACATCCATACATCCAAACATCCATACATTCTTACAAACTTTCGCCTTTATAATATAAGTAGGATAGTAGGATTATAAAGCTTAAGAGTTTGTTCGTTTAGTTGAACACGTTTGACCTACTGAACAGATTTTAAGTTATTTTACTAACATTACTCCTAAGTGCTATATGCTACTTTTTATCCCGGGAAAATAATTTTATCCCAGAAAAATATCTTCACACGGGTGGAGCCGCGATCATCACCTAGTTTCTAATCCTACTAATATTATAAAGGCGAAAGTTTGTAAGAATGTATGGATGTTTGGATGTTTGGATGTATGGATGTTTGGATGTATGGATGTAAGGATGTTTGTTCCTCTTTCACGCAAAAACTACTGAACGGATTTCGATGAAATTTGGCACACGGGTAGATCATGTCCTGGATTAACACATAGGCTACTTTTTATCCCGGGAAAATATAAACCGGGACTTTTATCCCGGAAAAACTTTTTAATGCGGGCGGAGCCGCGGGCAAAAGCTAGTAAAAGACTAAAATGTTTTGATGGTTGTATTCAAAGTAATAAATAATAGCCAACGGCCTTGTGGCGATACAAGTTGTCTCCCTAACCAACATAAACATTCGGTTTGATATGCACGGTCACTTCTGCCTTGATTTAAAATGTTTTAAGAAAACGTTTCATTTCCTTACAATGAGGCTTACGTACTTGTTAATAGTATTTAGCCGTTATTTTAGTTTATATTTTCATCATTTACTTGATCATGATTGTCTTCATGTAAATATTTGTAAGTTTGATAAATTAACTTTTTAATGGAGCCCAGAAAAGGCATCCATATTTAAATTTTAACAATTTACCTGCAGTGATTATTAGTTCTTATTTAAAGTATCTTCGTTTCCTTGTTTGTAGCAAAATGAAAATGCCGTAATTTTAAGAGGCCGTATACAAAATTTCGACATTTTCAGTCAACTTTTCATCGTGATGTTTTAAAAAATAACCTGATCTGGTTAATTTAGGATACGTCATCAGAAAAACTTTTTCAACACAAATTGGCTAAACGAGCCAGATTTTTCATATCTTTCTTTAATTTCAATCTATCATCCATCCAAGCTCCAACGTCTGTTTCAGATTTTTTTTTTGTACGGAGACTCAAACTTGTAGTAGTTAGCACAGTGTAGGCACACATAATGTCTACTAAAGGGAAATGCCCCTTAACGATTGCTAGGGTTATGCCATGCTGATATATTAAATACAAACCGGTGATCCCGGAACTAGATATACTGAAGGGCACAAAATATTTCTATCAACATACCAATTGACAAGCAAACTGATTAATTCTGTTGAATTTTGAATATAAAAAATGTATCATCATTTCCGAAATTCGTCAACCCTAGTCAAACGAAGCTAAAGGCCGCAGGCATGGACATGTGTAGAACAAGCAAGTCAATTTGCAGGTACTGCGTTCGCTCTTAACAAAAGATCGATAGTGAGATAGAATATGGTTCGAGCGCTTGTACCATGCATGCACATGTAAATAATTGGCTGTAGGTATACTATATGCTAACATGCATCTGTTAAGGATGGCGCGAATTCTTACTGAGAGCGAAGAGCGGGGAGACTAAATTGAAGTTGCAGAGAGCGGATGACAGTGCCTTTAAATTTGAGAACAATTTGTATTATTAAATACCAATTTTCTATTTATATTTAACCGACCGTATTTCGGATAATGTATGTTCTTTTTTACTTTTATTTAATTGCCTGTTCGAAGTCTATAGTATATATTAATAGCAACAATTTAGTAAAACTAGCAAAATAATTTGGAATGGTTATTACATTAAAGATACATTAACATTAATTTGATGTAATTGGTTAAAATTATAGTGATTGCACACTAATTTCACACTGCACTGATGAGGGTAATTTGTGAACTTTTAATTCGAATAATTTGTAACTTAATCTGTCGCTTTTAGTAAGAAATATTTATTTTTTGCGTTTATTCCAAAATTAGTGGGGCTAGGTTGTGAAAAAAAGACACGATGCGTCTCCGCTTAGTTTTATTGTGATTGGTTGAGAGACTGACGTGTCGGTCTCTTGATCAATCACAAACTTCAAAATACTGATACTTCAGTCACTCAACCAATCACAATGAAACGAAGCGGAGTCGCATCGTGTCTTTTTTTCACAACCTAGCCCCACAGGCATCTTGTCAACTGAGAGAAACGATAGCACGTCGAAGATTTATTTTGACAGACTTTATTGTAACCCAAAATTTCCGTCTGTATTGGGCTACGTTTTTATATATACTAGTTATATCTCATTAATCATTGTACTATTTATACTGTTAAGTTAAAATATCAACAAAGCATTTCAAATATAGTATTAAATAAAGACCTTTTCCGTTATGTTTCGCAAGAATTGAAAACCGCTCGCAGTACGACCGCAGGCTTACCTTCCGAATATAACTCAATTGTCTCTACGCCACGCACCCCTAAGCATCATAATAGTATGGACACTGTGTTCATGCCTGTTCCGTTTCGACGCTTGCTTCAGGTTTTTTTATGGATATTTTTTTAACGTTTATACCTATTTGCATACTTGTGATATTAGTGTCATGGCGGTTACGGACGACAACTTAGACGTGAGTCGGAGGAAGCCCGCAGCCGTCCCTAATGCGCCGAAGATGGCCATGATAAAAAAAATACTTGTGATATTGTAGGTAGTATAGTCTGACCGCGAGTGCTGTACCGCGTCTTGGTAGAGACTGAAGTGAGGAAGAAAACAAAAGCACAGTTTCACATGAGATTGATAATACCAGGATAGTTCTTAAGATATTGTTTGAATTTGGTTCGCAAAATTTGAAAAGATACGATATCTATGCTAATACATTAATTTTATAAAGAAAGTGGATTGAATTATACGTAAGAGATATGTATAT
Organism: Lapara coniferarum; assembly: GCA_949316025.1. NCBI lineage: Eukaryota > Metazoa > Arthropoda > Insecta > Lepidoptera > Sphingidae > Lapara > Lapara coniferarum. The sequence goes on along the minus strand of OX438933.1, from coordinate 21,655,173 downwards.
TTGTTTGTTACGACAGACCAGGGAATTTATTACTCAAAAATAAGTCATTATTTTTCGGTTTATGACATTTGGACGTTATGGGATTACTGTTGAATTTGTCAATATGCCCTAGGCGGCAACCTGCATCCACAGTTTAGTGGAACTATTTTACAGATTTTTGCAAAGCGGGACTTCATCTAGCATTATAGGACAATGGAAAGCGCAACGATAGATCAATTTAAATAGAAACTGTGTGGATTATCCTTACTAAAGGAAAGAGTAAATCCGGCACTGATTAGATTTACACCAAATATAAAGTTTAATATAATTTTACAGTTTATGGAGATTGGTTATCACGAAGCGAGCTACTTGCCTACTACTGTTTTTTTGTACAATTTAAGCATATTGTACAAAAAACTTCAACAGACACCATGACCATGAATTCCAAAACACTTACAGACAATAATAATTATTGCGGCTCCATATGGCGTTCTTTGTTGACCACCCACTATTATACCTTTAAACTTTTAGACATTTGGTAATTTTTTTGTAGAAAATTTACAACGTATTATTATTTACATATAATATAATAATGATAATATATTATTAGGGTCTGTTTCACAAGTTTCAAGTAAATTTTATTTGTCAGTTCTGTAAACTTTCTTATTAGGTCGGCTTATCATCATCATCATCATCAGCCTTTATCAGTCCACTGCTGGACATAGGCCTCCCCTAATGAGCGCCATAGCGCCCTGTCTTCAGCTTGCCGCATCCAGCATCTACCTGTCTTTCGCACATCGTCATCCCACCTGGCCGGAGGGCGTCCTACACTACGTTTGGCCAGTCGTTTATTGCAAGCTGTAAAATCGCCCTTCATAGTCAATAGAAAAGGTGTGGAATTTGCAAGCGGATTTTCGAAAAGAATGGGTTGCACAAATCGAGTCTTTTCCATAAGATGCAGTCACATCAATAAGTAGCTGAACAAATTCATAGCTTTAAATCGCCCCATGGAGTTTTAATGAAACATGCTATGAAAATGATATATTTCCCTTTGCCCGCGACGAGGTGCTTCCTCCGAATACTGGGGGCCGACCCCAACCATATCGGTTACTATTTACTCGCATTTATTATGTATAGCCTCATAGTATATACGTATGGCATTTCTGTTTCATTATACATAGTAATTATTTATTATAAATTATTGTCGCTTCGACTAGAACTGTAATTGGATGCGTTATACAGGTTAGTAAGAAGATGCATATTTTGTATAATTCTAAACAGATTAGTTTGGTAGGTATGTGATATTATACTACTGTGCAAAGGAAACTATATTTTCCCTAGCATATGCGTCATTTATGTATTATAATTATATATTCGATCCGAAGTAAAGGTGTGAAGTACAATATTTTATTCCATAAAAATTCCATAAAAATATAAAATCATTTTCCAGGCACTACATGGCCATTAACATTTATAAAAAATCACAATATAGGATTACAATATTTTAGTTTATATCATTAGCTTAATTGCACAAATTTAAGACACGGCGACATTTGATTTCTCAAAGCCTTGGAATTAGAAATATGAGCTGTGTTTCTGTTGTCAGACAGATTGAAGAACCGACGAACGTATTATTATAGCTACTACAATTTGTCATTGACAAGTATGACGTCACGCCCTTCTATAACTTGAGACAAGAGCACCATTTTCCGACTCCTGCGCATGTAGGGTGACCATCGCGGTGGGAGGATTAATTACTAGACAATAAACATCCAGACTTGAACTAACCTGAAAAGAAGAAAATTATACTTGAGTTTAGGAAATTTAGCGAAATAATTAATTTTATTTTATGTTTTCTTGCGATCTCTCAGTAAGTATAAAATATGTCATTTATGAAATTATATTTCCGTAAATAGTGTTAAAATAGAAAGATTAATTTTGCGTAATAATGTATGGTTCCCAAGAAGCAGTGAAACTCGGTAACTCAACAATACATTCGCATTTAAAAGACTATAATATCATTGTTCAACGTAGTACAAAGATCATTTATGTAACACGTTTCCAAGTTCCCATTATTAATTAAAAATACCTCTTGAAAATATTCTATAAAAGATGTGAATAAACATAATAAACTAATAAATTTCAAGAAATTAAAACAACAATAAGCTTCCTTTATTAAGGTTTCATTTTTATTTTTTTCCACATCATCTAATGTATTCATGAAACTGGTTTAGACGAGAAATAAAATGTTATCATAAATTTATTATAAGATGGCTTCCATGATTTATAACGGTCGGCCTTGAGAAACTGTAACCAAAGACATAAAGAAGCGTGTTAATTACAGATAATAGTATCTGTCTCACGAGAACAAAATTAGCTCTTAAGATAATGTCTTGTAGTTACATTAACCAATAATCGCTTAATATACGCTAAACCAAAATTACCAATATCAGGAAAATATACAATCATATTATCATTACATATTATAAAACAGAGTCCCCCTCTGCGACTGTCTGTCTGTCTGAACGTGATAAACTCAAACGGATTTCGAAGAATCTTGATATGGAGATCTTTGAGACCTAGGAAAGGACATAGGCTACTTTATGTCCTGGAATATATAAAGCGAGACTTTTACCCCGAAAAAACTGTATCACGCGGACGAAGCCACGAGCTAAAGCTAGTAATAAAATGAATGTAAAATTATATGCCGATGTGACAGATGAGATTTGGACGAATAATAATACAAATCCTCCAGGAACAAAATGCACGACTCACGACTTTTATACAAGGGGCCTTCTATTTACAAAATAGATGCTAAATGTTAGCACAAGTATTTTTTGCCTAGTACCTATTGGATCCATTCCGGACTCATAGTGTGATAACCGAATATTATTTGGTGTTTGTAACATGTTTTTACTTGATTATTTATATGTGGAGGCTTGTAATTAGCAATTTGAGTCATTATGTATTTAAAAACTATACTATACATGTTATTAGTCTGTAAGCCTTTCGACAAGTAAATAAATAAAAAAAAATAGATGAAATTGTCTACAAGGCCTAGTGTCGATAATTATTAGATGAAAGATATCCACAAAATTTGTGTAGTGTGGTGGCTCTACACCGATGTGGTGCAGATGTCGTCAAAGCTAGCTTGCCGACTGATTTATGTGAAGGGCCGCGGCCAGTTTACGACACAGCACCGCGGTCACTTGGGCTCTGTGCTCGACTGTTTTGGTCGTTTATTTGCATCGGTATTACTTCTTTTTGTCTAGTTCGTCAAGATAATACATACAAAATATTAATTGTAATTTGATGTGTTAGTTAATATTTTACTATTACTAAATTTTTCGTAGTTATTAAAACTTAATTGTTTTTTGACTTTGAACATTTTAGAAGGGGTTCGATCATTTTACTTTAAAATGTATTTTAAATTGGTATTTCATTATTTCAAATCATTTCTAGGTTAAAGAGAAAAAAATACAGACAAAATTTGTTGGAACTCCATATCAGGAAGAAATCGTATGAACGGTCTACCAGTATTTAAGATTGCCGCTCTCGCAAAATGACATTATTTATGGGCACCCACAAAATAGTACAAATAATAGTTCGTAAAACAAGAACTCTGTTTTTTCTTTTATCACATTGTGTGATTAAGATTTTAAGACGTAGTGTAAATGCTGTTAACTTATTGTACTTGGGTGCACGAGAGATACAAATGGACTCACTAGGATTTTTTTAACCTGGACCTAACGACCGCCTGACGAGGGTCGGCTCTCTAGGAAATTGACAGTCGTTGAAATAATATTACTTAATGGATTTTTTCGCTATAAATGTGTTTACTTTTAGTCCCGATGTTGCGAACATTTTACAACTTTCATGGTCACGGGGCGGACTGAGGTGTCGGTCGTCCGAATAATTAAAACAACAATTTCTATCATAACATTTTAAGAATCTTTTGCCTAGTGGCTGGTTTTGAAGTTAATATTTAGTAACATATCCAGAAATAATACTGAACTATAAGTTAGCAGCTATATATATCACTTAATTATTTTGATAATAAACCGTTTGAAAATAAAAATAAAATTACGAATTAAATTCTCTTTAAGATGGAAATGACCAAACCTATTTTAACTAACTTCCTTACATTTGAAATTCGAACACACTCCCCTTGAAATGATATCCGTTTACAAAGGCAGACAGCAGTGTTTGCATAAAAGTATTTTTTTTATCGTGGTTAAATACTGCAAATCGCATCATGAAATATGATTTCAATGATACTTTAAATCAATATTTCAAAAATTCCATTCGATGTGATATTTCGCATTTATTTTTCATTCAGAAATAAAATAGAGAGCGTAATTTTTAACAACGTAATGGCTCGTACTTTGTACGAGCGTGTTTGTACTTCGTACTATATACGAATTCTTTAAACGCACTTTGTGACTTCAATTGGATATTGGACGGTAGCTGTCGTGTAAAATGAAAACGGTCAAGCGTAAGCAGGACGGCGTGCCGAGAGTTCCGTACAACTCTGTAGTGCATTCATAGCCTTTGTATAATGTATGTCTATACTAATTTTATAAAGAGGAAATATTTGATTGTTTGTTTGTATTGAATAGGCTCCGAAACTACAGGACCGATTTGAAAAATTCTTTCACTAATATAAAGCTACATTATCAGCGAGTAACATTGGCTTTTTATCCCGGGGAAATATACAGCGGGACTTTTATCCCGGAATATCTCATTCACGCGGGCGGAGCCGCTAACAGAAGTCTAGCAAGGTATAAAAGGTATACGATTCAGGGTATTCCATTCGCATACGTCACTACTATTTATTTTTTTGCAATCAGCAATAACTTTATAAGAAAAGTATAATTTACACACTGTAAAATGGAAACTTATTTTGAAAACACCTCTTTTTCTCTTCATACGCGAATCACACTAAAACAAACTTAAGCATTGGTGTGAGTAACGCGTGTAAACAAACAAGCGAAAATCCATAAAGGCTTCCATCACTCGAATGCGGGTCACTAAAAGCGCAGGTTGACATCCTCAATTTTAGCATGCGATACAAAAAGACGCATGCTCAACCGTTTGTCATGCTCAAAATAGAGGGAAAAATACTTTGATCCATGTGCTTCAATTTTGCGAAGGTACAGGACGCCTATTGCTTTGACATCGTTCCGTCAAAGCGATACGATTTCGATACTCTTTCCAACTTAATTAAGTATTGAAAGACATGTCCGTTTTTTGTATGGGTGTTGGACCTCAAAATCTAAACAGGCTCAAACTTTAGGGACATTAAAGGGGCAACATACGGAACTTAGATCCATTAAATATATTTTTAGACCCCTCCATTCATAACCAACTTTTTTGAAAACATTCATATTAAGTGTAGTTTTCAAGCCAAACAATATTACACGTATCTTAAAATCGGAGGTCTTTAAAATTAAACGATTTATTGCAAAAGGCTAGTTTCTGGACTTCTATCCAAATATATATAAACTGTGTTGTTTAGATTTTCAGGCCCATTTTTGGACATGTCCTTTAAAACTTGCTGTCAATATCCTTTATGTGGTGTTATATGACGTCAAAAGCAGGTGAATAAAAGAGTTTTCGCTGATTCTGAAGAGAGGTAAAATATTTTTAATCTTCAAGCTTAAAATGTTTGTAATGTATGTTATTAATAAAAGCGTGATAGTTGGGCATAGAAAAACTTTAAAACAAAATATTGAAGTAGTTACTTAAGCAAGGCATTGATATCGCCGCGATGTTAGGAAGATAATTGTTACGACGAAAGTTTTCTTTCTAAAAACTAACAAAATAAGATGAAGTGACACTGGCAACTCAATACAGCCCGTATTACACAGTCAATAATATCGTGATCCTGGAATCACGATATTATCACAAGATCCCAAATGCTATGCCTATATCCTGCGAAATTATCATGATACTACGATACGCATCAATATTACTTAAATATTATCGTGATAATACGAGTATCGCGTGATATTATTGACTGTGTAATATACCCCATTGAATCAGAAGCATGACAAAATGGTGGGTAAATGACAGCTGTTTCCACTGATTGCTAAATTAATCAACAGTAGCTCGTACTAATCGTAGTTACTAATTTGTGTTCTAAATATTTGGTTAATAGTTGTCAATTTTTTTCCGGTACAAATGATGGAGTCGCATCATGCATCATAAGATATTTATGCCATACAAATTCTCCTTTAATTATTAGTAGACTTAAGCATGCACATTATTAACTCAATAATGTGATTAAAGGATGGAAACGCACCGTGCGTGAACTAGCAAAATCAAACAGTCATTAATAACGAACACGTGGACTGACTTCAAACACTCATGTTTTATGAATTCAGTGAGCTATGGAGATCGATTGCCGTGCTAAATAGAGCACATAATATTTTGGTTGCATATTGACGAAGTGTTATTTTGTACGCCAAACAAGGTTATAGATAGTAGTAACCTTCCACTTTTATTAAAATTGATATGCTTTCTCTAACATCGTGACTCCCTTACGCGATGGGTAAAAAATAACTTATTTCAACAGACTGAAAAAAAAAACACATAGTCTTCCGTAACTCATAACTGTTAGCACGGTCATTACTACAATTAATGTTAACATCTGGCAAAATAATACATATTATATGTTTTGCTTGCTTTGACGTAAAATATCACTGACAAACTTAAATAGATACATTTGAAATGTCCATAAATAACAATTAGTAGAGATACATCATTCGACACAGGCTTAATTGACTATAGATTTACTAAGGCATGTAAAAATCCTCGATGCCTCGCAACGTATTCAAATTACACACACATTCATCAAGCGGCGGAGTGAAAGGGTCGGCGCGGTGGCCATTGGCGACTGGCGCGGAACTCTTTGTTTGCTTTGCCATGTGTTCGGGCCTACCGTTGCGACATGCACATTATGAAATAAAAGTCTCATTTTTTATATTAAATAAAACTAAAATATTTTTTAGAGCTGGCTAGTTAGATTTTTTGTATCTGATAGTCAATAACAAAAATTTAATCCACCACTATAATCCAAAAAAGAATTCATCATCACCCAATACCCAGTCACTAACTTACATTTACAATAGTCGTTATGGTCTTGATCACTAATACTACTAACTAACTGCTGAACATAGACCTCCTCCAAAGATTTCCAAATTAATCTGTTAGAAGCGGGTTCCGTTCGTAAAGATCGCACCTTTACGAGGTCATCTGTCCATCGTGTAGGACCCTGGAAGAAGAGGTGGTAGACGTCCAACGCTGCGCTTACCAGTACGTGTTCTCCACTCGACAACTTTTCTACAACATCTGTTGTCAGTTCTACGAGCTTTGTGCCCTACTCAGTACCACTTTACCTTGCTCGGCGTCTTTCGTTCTTCTACGGATCATCTCATTTATAATTAATTGATCACATATAGAAACGCCGAGAATTGTCCTCCATAGTTCGCTAAGTGACAGTGAGCTGTCTTAGGCGGCCCATAGTCAGAGGCCACGTCTCAGAGCCGTATGTCATCACTGGTACCCACCACACAATCATTTAAGACTTTTGTCTTCAGGAACTAAAGTACATATTTTGGACTAGAAGACATGAACCTGAACCCACCTACATGAAGAGAACTACTTACTGTACTGTACTCAACTGTAAATATGTTTTTAAACAAGTAAAACTTTAGTCATCTTACGAATCATTTGAAATAAGGTTTTAGCAGTAGGTAAAGTTAATATCCGTTAATTTATTTAGTGAATCAGCAATTCCTTGATGACAATTAAGCCCTTATAAGAACTTTAACAATATAAACCACGTTTTTGTGCACGTTTAAATCATGAATATTATTTGTAAGACTAATAAAGTATTTAAAATTTACAATAATTACAAATATTGCCATAGTTCCCATATTTAACAGACACGTTGTACGCAATACTTGTCACGCAATTGTAAATTATGATCCGTCGAAAATAATATTACTTGTAACTAATTCTGTTTTTCAACATCGTTCGGCAAATTATAGGTATATTGTATTGTTTTGAAACATTTCGTCAGCCAAAGAAAATTTTAGATACCGAATTTTTACTGCTAACGTTATTTTAGGCCACAGGCATCTAATTGACTGAGTAATATTTTAAATTTATTATGAATATTTAAAATATTATGAACAGATATATACCTAATGAAATTCGGTTCCTGATTAGAAATATAGATTTTTATAAAATACAATGAAGCAGCTTTAGTTTTAATCAAAATCGACCCCCAGCCTTCTTTGAAAATTTTTTGCTATTCACCTTCATATTCACCTGTATATTTACTGACTGACTACCTCGGTGGCGTAGTTGTATTACGGTATAACTGCAATGCTGAGGGTGCAATCTTGGATTCGATTCCCGGGTCGGGCCAAGTGATATTGGGTTTTTTAAATTTAATATCAGCCCAGAGCCTGGTATTTATGCCCGATATGGCGATAAGCTCGCCCCTTGCTCATCAGGGACGGAATACGCACGACGAAAAGTACGTGCACTAGTTGCGCCTCTGTCTACCCCTACAAAAGGCGTAAGTGTGTATGTGTATGTATGCATACACCAATTACCAGTTTAAATTATGATAGTATCGATCTTAACCTATGGATAAACAGTATAATATTATAAAATTGTCATTAATAGAAACGTCGACATGTGTTTTTTTTTAAATTGAGGGAATGAAAAAATTCTTATTTTTATATTATGATTTTTTATACATGTCAATGGCCATGTAGTGCCTGGTTAATGATTTTATATTTTTATAGAATCCTGAAAAAGAAACAGTCGAAAGCGGGATTTGAACCCACGACCTCCGGCGTACCGTGCCAGTGCTCTTCCAACTGAGCTATTCCGACCTCGCTTTCGATTGCAAAAATTCTTAATTACTTTGGCTTATTAAATAGGTATTTGTCAATCATGGGGTAAGTTTCTTCAGGACACCATTAAATTCTGCACGAATTAAGTATGTGCTTAGTGATATAGATTAAACAACCTTAAATGAGTAAGTTACATTAGACGATATATGTTTGCACCATAGTTTTATATGTTGCACTCTTAGTAAAATGTTGGCCTAATCGAAAATTTTGGTTTGGATGAGTTTTTGCAAAATATGGACCCTAAAAAACAAGCTGCATCGACTAAGAAAGAAAATGCGCCTTTTCAACATTGAAAATACGGACAAAATGGTTTGAATTTCTGTTCGTCCTCCCCTGACTTAAAAAAATGTTTCATAAAGTTAGTTTTTTGCGACGATTCCCACAAGTCAACGTTTTTGGAATAGGTCTTTATTTTATTAAGAGTGCGATGTACTCTCTCTATATTTTTATTATACTCTTTACTAGTAGTATATTAGTATTACTATTAGCGCCAAGTGAGCCCTTACGTCTCTGCCCATTCTTCCACAATGCTTTATTCGTACTCTTCGAGACCACCCCAAAGATCTTGCATAATTTGCCCATAGAAAAGTAATTCAAATTCATGACGAAAATAAGATTTGACCCGTCGATGGTCAAGAATTATAAAAAACAAGAAACACATGTGCTCCTTTGCAATGTGCATCTGTTTCAACCTTCTAAGAACGACAAAAAATTCGAAAGTTTGTCTGCAAATTTCGAGAAATTACGAGAATGGCGACCTTGAGTATTCCTAATATAATATTTAAAATGCGAATTTTTTGTGCGTAATATGTTCGCGTGTGTAAACTACATACAGTATGTTTGAACGATTTAGATTAAATTTGGTACAGGAATATACCGAGTCCTGATTTTTCAGGTTACCTTTTACTTAAATTATTCCATGGCCCTTTAATCCGCGGAGTTTCAAAACTCAAATAGCACAAAATATACTAAGTAATATTTTCTTTTACCTGAAATTAATGACTATAAATTCGTTTCAGGTACAAGAAATGATTTTTATACATGTTAAGGGCCACGTAGTGCCTGGATAATGATTTCATTTTTAATGGAAACATTGAAAAAGAACAGAAAATATTTAAAGACTATGTATATTTTAATAACACGGAGTTATGAAAACTCAACTACATAATACAGGACTATAAAAAAGAGAGCGCTTGATTGTAGCCTCCAGGGAACGTCCTTCATCCTTTTTGAAATTACTTATATAAATTATCTTTTAGCACATAAGGCGAGAAAACGTTTCGTGTGAAAATTCCCTATAACTACTTAGAAGTTTTTTTTTTATTGCTTCGAAGGCAGACGAGCTAACGGCCCACCTGGTGGTAAGTGGTTACCGTCGGCCATGGACGTCAGCAATACAAGGGGCACAGCCAAAAAAAAATTTAAGCCTCGTTTAAAGAAGGATAAGTCATAGCGCTGAGGAAACACCGTGGGAGGAAGCTCATTCCAGAGTGAACACGTTCGAGGTAAAAATGATCTCTGGAAACGTACAGTGCTGGCTACTGGGCGTTACCAGGTGGAACGGATGAACTTTCCTCCGAGAACGGGTAGTCCGGTGGTAAAAAGGAGATGATGGTGTCATCTCGAACAGTTCCTCAGAGCACTCCCCGTGGAAGAGCCGATAGAGTACGCAAAGGGCCCAACGTCTCTTCGCATTCCCAACGGTTCCAAACCGTCCGCGAGCTTAGGATCGTCTATGATTCGAGCAGCGCCTCTGTAAGGAGTCAAGTGGAAGCAACTGGTACTTGGGTGCCCCAGCCCATAGGTGCGAGCAGTACTCCACAACAGGCCGGATTTGTGCTTTGTAAAGCAACAGTCTTTGTTCCGGCGCGAAGTATCGCTTAGCTCTATTAAGGACACCCAGTTTCCTTGAGGCTAATGTAGCCTTACTTTCGACGTGACTCCCAAACTGGGCACCGCTCGAGATCCTGACTCCAAGTATCTCGAGACTCTCAGAGATCTGCAGGGAAACTCCTTGGAACTGTGGCGCTATATGACAAAAGGATCCTTCTTCGCGATGAACACGCACACTAGTGTCATAGTGGGGTTGAACCTAACCTGGTTCAGACTACCTCATTCTGAGACCCGCCCCAAGGAAGTCTCAACTTCAGACACAAGTTTAGATCGCCTTTCCTGCAGTTCACTCCGTGGGATATTCTGGCGGCCGGTATAGCGCGCTCCTCCTGTACTATCATCCGCATAGCAATGTATGTCCTCGATTGATAACTTATCATTGTTATGCAGGATGAAAAGCATGGGGGAGAGCACCGAGCCTTGAGGCACGCCAGTGTTAATGGTCTTTGTCTCGGAGATACTGCCATCAACGACGACTTATATGCTGCCGTCGCTGGGCGAACAACCTAATCCGAACCCTTTTTACTATAGGATAGGGTTGATATTAATTAAATTATTTCAAAATTATTTAAGCAAACAACTGTATATTCTTTTAACCCGTCAAGCCCCGCTTATATATATATAGATATATGGGGAAGCCCAATATACTCGGACGACGGCGTCCGTCGCGGGGTTTGACGAGTCAATAATAAATCGAATTAAAATGACATTCATCTTTGCACATCTATTACGATTTTCTTATATCAGTCGACTTGAAGTTATTACGATAGTGGTGTTAAGTATTTCATGCGCAAAAAGCCAATACTATACTTTAAAGCAAAATACAAGGGGTATAAATTAAACCACACCCATAATGTTTACACCAGGTTTCACCTAATGAATGATACTTATCAGTGAATTAATGTGTTACGGGCGAACCGTAATATACTGGGGATTTGTAACTCCGTTTAGATACATTAAATTGACAATGAAAGGTAACTATGAAAAATGTTCATATCTTTGAAAACCAAAGGCAATTAAACGGATGTGAATAACTCTGGTTTACGATCTGTTAGGACTTATTTCGAGTATCTAGTATCCGAGGCGCAGAGCGTCTAATCAGCTGCGAAGGGGACTAAAATTTCGATACCCAGAGGCGAAATTGCAAACGTTTCTATTTTATGCTTTTCCTACAATATTTTGAACTATTCGTGCGCTTTGACTATGTGGCTTATCGCTAGGGTATATTTCCGATTCCTTATTTGTTTTCTATTAAGATTAACAATGGTTAAAAGGCACCTCAGGCTCCAAATTTACACAGTGATTATTGAATCCGCAGAGTGTATTTTTTAAAAGACACACACACTCACGCCTATTATCCCTGAAAGCGTGGACAGAGACGCAGCTAGTGCACCTTTTCGCCGTGCGTGTTCCGTCCCATGATATGATAGGGGCGAGCTTGCCGCCATATCGGGCACAAATTTCATACTCTGATAGTGAAAAACCTAATTTTAGTTTGAACCCGAGAGCTCATAACTGCAGTCGTACCCCACAGAAAGTCACTATTTTATAATCCAAGTGTCCAGATTCATATTCTATTTAAGACATAATATAATATGACCACTTAAGTTAAATATGAACCCCACAGGCAACAAAACACTGCTCTCCAAAGAGTAGCCAATAATAACGTTTATCCAACCGATAATAAAGTTGCGTATGCTAATCCTAAACCTGTATCTGACATTTTTGTTCAAAAGTCAAGGCTAGTGGGTGCAACGTTCTCGTTCGCCCACGAGTTATGTTCCCCATACTCGCTACTATGTTCCGGTTTAGTTCGGACCGCTTTAATGATTGGTTTGGATAGGGGTTTCAATTCGATGCCTGCATGAGGATTTTTTTATATATTTGTCGATTCAAAAAACGTATTTGTATTTTTTAAATCTTTATATAATGTGCTTTTTCATACGGTTATTTTGGAATTGGAATTCAATTATTTATTTAAATTATACATAGTTGATTGAGATATTTTTTATTATGAAGTAATTGGTCAGTTTTCATTGTTACAAAGTGAAAAAGTAATCAGTTACAGATATAAATAGTGTGTTTTTTTTACAAATAAATAATGGAACTGAATATGTTTTTTTTTCAAATGCCTAATGTGGTGACAGTTGCCTTGTATAATTTCCTAACCTAAGTCCGAGTTATTAAAAATAGTTGAAATATTTAAAGCTAAATAAATAAGAGACTAGCCACTAACAAAGGACGAGCATTGAATATAATATACTAGATAACATTTTGCCCAGATAACATGCAATTGATCCCAAACTCGCGCTGTATACCTAACAACTAACAGATTGCAGATAATGTGATTTCAAAGTGGGGCTGCAAAATAATCATGCCTCTAACCCTTTGGGGATTATGGTGATCACAAATAGCCGACATAAATAAACTTCATGCACCCGTTACGTCCCGACTCCAATAGCTCCGCTGGTGACCAGCCCACTGGCCTATAATTTTTTTTTTTTTTTATTCGGCCACGGCAAAGTGACTGCACCTCACCTGATGGTAAGCGCAATGCCGTCCAGACAGAGTATCGAATGGTAGCAGATGGTAACCTCATGCCATTCGACACAATCATGCCGACCTACTGAGCTGCTTCTTCACGCTACGTCGGAAGGACCCAGGATTATAGGAAGGAGGGAACACGTGCGCCGGTAAACTATTCCAAAGCTAAACTGACTCAAAACGTAACACTGAAGTGTTAACTTAAATCACGGGGGCTAGGATGTGAAAAAAAAACACGTTGCGTCTCTGCTTCGTTTTATTGTGATTGGTTGAGAGACTGACGTATCGGTATTTTGATGTTTGTGATTGATCGAGACACCGATACGTCAGTCTATTACACATCCTAAGCCCCTGGTCACTTATTATGAGACGTGACATTTCAGATTTGTGAAATATGGTGCAATGAGATTCAATTTTATTATTAAATGAGGCTTATTGGCTATTCGCAGTTTCTGTTTTTAAAGTAGGAGAACTGGTATGTAATTCTAAATGTTATTTATTGTTGATCAGAATATTCAAATGCATCTAGTTTTATTTCTATATCACCTGCGTCTCATTTTCAGACACTTAATTTTGGTGTGCTATAAATAATTTGTCCAAAAATATATTGTAATAATATTAATTATGATAGTTACTACAAACATAAGTATGTTAAGTCTTTTGTCTTGGTTAGCCACAATCTGAGTAGTCTTGCTCGCTTTAACGTCTGTGCTCGCGGCGGCGTCGTGTGCCGGGTCGGTCACTTCCCTGTAACATGGTTGAGGAGGCCGATGGCTGGCACATGCGTCATACTCGTGAACGGGTGCTGCTTGTGTGGACTGGTCTGCTCTGTTTGACGGTTGAATTTATTTTTTACTTAAAATTAAACATGTAGGTGGTTGTTTCACTTAGGTACTCTCCGTTAATTTTCGCATTTAATATCCATCTTTAAAATTGAAGTAATATTGTCATTTTCAAATTGTAAAATATATATATTTAAAAAAATGATAAAAGACCTACGCTGAGTTTCTTGGTGCTTCTTCTCAGGTCAGTGGGCTTTTCCGAAGCACCGGTAGAATCTTTTAGTATAACAACATTGTGTAAAATGAAAAATGACGTGTAAAAGTGCCCTTAGGGGCCTAATTACTGAATAAATGATTTGAATTTGTTATATTGTATGGGTTACCTATCCATTATAGACATAACTTAATTTCACAGAAAACATTTTTAGTATAATAAAAAATAATAATATTCGGAATAAGTAACATTAATCGAACTACATTCCTGTTATTGTTAACATGCACTCAATAATTTTAACCCCATCTCTCCGAAAATACAGTGTATGTATCCACTTCCATACAATAAATTTCAACGCGTTGTGCCTCGATAGTACTCCACGATTGATTGCTTGAAACATTCAAACCATTAATTGGATATTGTTTCCATAAAAAAAAATAACTGATGACTGTTATTTATGTATATGGAACATCGAAGCCAACCGACATTTTTTTACTTAAGTCTTCATAATCTCTTTTGAAAAATGGGTATAATTAAAAACGGATAGCACTAATGGTATAGTCTGGAAAATATTAGAATGGTGAGAAAAATATAAAAAGTCAGGGTCACTTCGGAAATCTGTTTGCAGGGGATTAAGCCGTGGACGCAAGAAAAAACAATGATATAAGGCATTTTACATCCGCATTTCATGTAATAAGGCTTTTAATTGAAAAAACAACAAGAGCTAAACAGGCGTATCTAATTGTTGTGTTCTCGATATTTTTATAACTTTTCTGTTTACAAATAGCTGCAGTCTATATAAATGTCTGTCAACGTCATTACAGTGTATTCACTAATAGAGATACAGAAATATTATCTCTCTCATTATAATAATTCCTCTTATGAATTAGTTGATACTGCTTTTCCGATTGAAGCAACTGTAGCGTTGCATGATACTAGTTAGGGTAAAGACAAAATTGCATCAAGGAATTACAAAAGTAACAAAATTACATCCAATACAATAAACTTAATAAGGTAGACATTTGTTCACGTTCCTGTTTCTGGATGCTAAAACACTATAAATAGCTTAGGGTAAGTCGGTGTACACTATCAGTTAAATTCTCTGATCTTCAAGATATTTTAATAAACTATATTTCTATGCCTGCCTGGACTGCCTCGGTGGCGTAGTTGTATTATGGTACGACTGCAATGCTGAGGTCTCGGGTTCAATTCCCGGGTCGGGCAAAGTGATATTTTTTTCTATTCAATTTCAGCTCGGAGTCTGGAATTTGTGCCCGGAATGGCGATAGGCTCGCCCCCTATCACATCATGGGACGGAATAACGGCGAAAAGTGGGTGCACTAGTTGCGCCTCTGCCTACCCCTTCGGGGATAATAGTGTGTATATTTCTATGCAAAGTAATAATATAGGTAACACGTAAGTAATATAAATGTATAAAAACGAAACTGAAAATTGGTGGTTTATTTAAGGCGCTGCGCAGACGCCATCTTTTTGTCGTCCATAAACAACACCGCTGTGACAATTGACATACAGGCAGTGTTTGCGCGGTGTTCTGTAGTTATCGTCGTATAGTTATCGTTCCAGCGGACCACTAACATTTTTTTACCTCACTGAAAAATGTAAACCAACAAATTCAAAAACTTAATGTAAAATATCCCTTCACAGAAATAATTCGCCGAATAACATAATTTTAATTAAGTCCAGAATAAAACAACATTTCACGCGAAACGTATGACGACCAATAGCTATTACAAAGCAATTCAATAATCGTTACCCAATAGGTTACATAAAAGTCGATTATATTCGCTTGCAAATCGGGTCGCCGCTATTAGTTCTGCTTACTAATAGTTAAAGTTTCGCATATTTTGTACAAGGATTGAATCTATAAACAAACGACTACGATCTGGCTTTATTTTTATAGTTACTCTAAATGTAATGAACTCTAGTACGAACTAACATCGTCTATTTTCTCGTATATCAATTGTACCTCATATCGAGCACATGTATTTTTCAGTATGAGTAATGGTTTTGTCGCATTTAGACATTTTGTATTTTATCATAAATGTTCACTCTGTGGATATATCATATTATGACGCATACCAAATATTTGCAATAATACATAAATATTAACGTGTGTGTATGCTTTCTATGGAGTCCCAGACGACTGGAGCGATCTTAATGCAAGTTTTATATTATCTTCAGCTTAGCCCAGCAGGTGATCTTATGAAGGTTGGTAGCAATAGGAGTACTAGAAGTCAGGCTATATAATTAGTGCTACTCGTGCAAAGCCGGAGTGAGTCGGTAGTCAAGAATAAAAGCGATTCACTATCGGCGGCACGTCGATTTGTACCGGCGCGGCGGTCACGACTCGGCGGTCACGTGGCCAGCCGTATCGCTGACGTCGGCTCAAGGTCGCAGCGAGCTTTTCATTTCTATAATATTGTTATAGTTGTGAACAGATATTTTACGAAATAAAGTTAGTTCACAATATTGACTGAACATATTTTTAATGCTCGACTGCCTCGGTGGCGTAGTACACACAGTACGACTGCAAAGCTGAGGTCTCGGGTTCGATCCCCGGGTCGGACAAAATAATATTGAGTTTTTCCATTCAGTATCAGCTCGGAGTCTGGAATTTGTGCCCGATATGGCGATAGGCTCGCCCCCTATCACATCATGGGACGGAATAATGGCGAAAAGTGGGTGCACTAGCTGCGCCTCTGCCTACCCCTTCGGGGATAACAGGCGTGAGTGTATATGTATGTATATTTTTAATGTTAAATATTTTCGGATATATTTTAAACTAGCTTTGGCCCGCGGCTCCGCCCGCGTTAAAAGTTTTTCCGGGATAAAAGTCCCCGTTTATATTTCCCCGGAATAAAAAGCTTATGTGTTATTCCAGGACATGGTCTACCCGTGTGCCAAATTTCATCGAAATCCGTTCAGCAGTTTTTGCATGAAAGAGTAACAAACATCCATACATCCAGACATCCAGACATCCAGACATCCAGACATCCAGACATCCAGACATCCAGACATCCAGACATCCATACATCCATACATACTTACAAACTTTCGCGTTTATAATATTAGTAGGATGTAACGTAAAGCTCGTAATTCGTCGCTAGTATAAAAGATTTGAACGGGTGACTATTTTTTTTTAGATATTTTATTGTATTGGAAGATAAAATTTATGTCAATAATGTTTGTGTAATAAGTGTGTAAAATAAATTAATCGGACTTTGCATTTTTACTTTTTACATTACAACTATTAGGTAATCAAGTTCTTAAAGTAAACTTTAATAAGAATGCTAACTCATACACAGCTAGTAGAGTTAATTTATTCATTCATAATCTTAACATCGAAGTTGATATAATAATATATAACGTCGGGTGTATCGATGCCCTAAATATAATAGAAGTTAATGGTGGTAGGTCTCTCACATGTAAGAGTCCGTCTGGGTGGGTACCACTGCAAGTCTATGTCTACCGCAAAGCAGCAGTGTGCACGCACTGTTGTCTTTCGGTTTGTAGGACATTGTAGCCAGTGCAATTACTGGACATAATAAGACTTAATATCTTATGTATCAGGATGACGAGCGCAGTGGAATGCAGTACAGTACTTTGTAAGTCAAGGTGCTGGATGGTGTTTCTATTGTTTATCTTTATTTTTTACTGGCCGTATCGCTTACCACCAGGCGAACGGCATGCTCGTCGCATCATTTAATGAAATAAAATCAAACAAATAAAAATTTATCGAAAAAAAATTTACCTCGTATATTTTAGAACTAAATCCATGCCGGGACAAAAGTTTATTGTTGCTTCTGACTTTATATCGGAGGTGTATGATATGCATATGAATATAGATAAAAATAGCTTAACTTAATGAGGTTACAAGAGTTATATTCTTGCAAGTGAGCCGCAGAGTGGTCAATTACAGCGATTTCTATTTCTGCAACTATCGCTACCAACTAGCTCGATTATTCCGCTCCTCATGTACTTTTACTATGCTATCCGTCAATTACAAGAACTAATATTAAAACTAAAAGTTTAGTTATATTTAATTTTCATAGCCATCACTAAAATGTAATTACGTAGGTTTATGATATTTTAAAGGCAATTTTCAATACTCATGTAAAAGATTTCCATGAAATTTATGACCTGATTGAATTTAATGGTGGATTATTATTCCATTTTCTTCACTGAACTTTAATGCTTAACCCTTCAAGGCCCACTTATATATATAGATGTATGAGAAAACCCTATGTATATGGACACCGGTGTCCGTCGCGGGCCTTGACAGTTTAATATAAATTATGCTTTATATAATTTATTAATTGATAGAAAAACTAACTCAGAATTATAAATAATTAGCTTTTGTCCGCGGCTCCGCCCGCGTTAATGAGTTTTTCCGGGATAAAAGACCCGCTTTATATTTTCCCGGGATCAAATGTAGCCTATGTGTTAATCCAAGACATGATCTACTCGTGTGCCAAATTTTATCGAAATCCGTTTTGTAGTTTTTGCGTGAAAGAGTAACAAACATCTATACATCCATACTTACAAACTTTCGCGTTTATAATATTAGTGAGAAGATAATGTCAGCCCTGTATTATATACTGTCCCACTACTGGTAACGGGCCTTCTCTACTAATAAGAGGATTTTAGGCCCTAGAACGCCACGCAGACTTCACACACCTTCGAAGTTCTTAAAAAGAAAGCCTCAGGTATGCCAGTTTTTTCACTATGTTTTCTTTCAATTTTCAATTTCAATTAAAATTATAATTTTGATGTCTGAAAGGATTTCAGACTTGTCGCTTAGTGGAATGTGAGGACTTATATGTAAGGCTTATAATAAACCACTGAATACAAATACACACACTGGTAACTGAACACGCGTAAATAACATCCTCAAATCAAGTTCAAATTAAATCAATAGACATCGAATATAAATATATTTTATCAGCATTAATTACCATTTACTTATAAAATTCCTTGGTGGCATAGTTGTATTACGGTACGATTACAATACTGAGGTCTCGGGTTCGATCCCCGGGTCGGCCAAAGTGATATTGGATTTTTCTATTCAGTATCAACCCGGAGCCTGGAATTTGTGCCCGATATGGCGATCGTCTCGCCCCTATCACATCATGGGACGGAATACGCACGGCGAAAAGTGGGTGCATTAGGTGCGCATCTGGCTACCTCTTCGGGGATAAAAGGCATGAGTGTGTGTGTACGGGATCCCTTTGGTTCGCCTACTTTTTTTAAACTATTATTTTTTCGCATATTTGACTTTGCATAATATGTATTGGCATAACAGTACTATCGCATAGTAATATTTTGGCCTACTACTTTTTTGTCACAATAAGCTATTGGAATAATTTTAGCTCGACTAATTTGTATTAGACTAATACACATTTTGCATAATATGTATTTAGAATAAATTAGGTTAGCAAGGAGCGCAGCGACGAGCGTGTTAGGTGCACATGAACCACCGCACGAGCCGAGCGAGCGGCGAGTGCCAGAACCGACTTATGGCGTTTCCAACTCAGACAAAACCAAAAATGAATGATGCTTATTTATTTTTATGCCTCTTGATATTTATGCTATTTGACGTTAGTCGTTCTGATGGTTGTGCTTTTTGTATTTATGCTTTTTTATTTTATGTTAAAACAATTATGCGTAATGTTTATTATGCACATTGATATTTAGGCTTAAAGCTAAGATGCGTAACAATATTATTACAAATACATTTATGCAATTCAATAGGGAACCTGTGTGTACTTATAAAATCTATTTTTGAAGGTCTATCTCACAAGTTTCAATTACATTTAATCTGACAGCTATCGTATTGAACTGATTGAATGTAGATTTTAGTTACATTATTTGCATTTATTTGGGAACATCTTTGAATATTTACCAGGAGGGCATAAATTAGAGTATGACTGACATTTTATATAATTTTACATATTTATACATTTAAGTGTCAAGTAGTATTTACTCAGGGCTGTGAAACAAACCATCAATATTGTCCATAATCAATACTATCGTTAGAAATACATTACATTTAACCAAGTCTATAATCTCATGAGTATTAACAGTTCAATTGAAGCTTTCTCGTCTCAATTGCATTGTACTTTTGGCGGCTAATAAATCGCCCTAGATAATAACTAGATGTAACAAAACGCGCAGTTAATTGTAACAATTATGTTCATTTTGATGTCCTTGTTGGTTCGCAAAACAGCTATGAGAACTTAAAAACGAGGTCGCAGTAAACAGTAGGGAATGCGGACTGTTGTGCAGGTGATAGACGATTGTTCTTTTTTGGTTCGCCGAAGATTGAACACCTCTTTTCTTTTAAAATTAATGAGTTTTTGCAGACTAATATGTTCCTTAATATCATTTCTTTCTGATTTTCTTTTTACTTCTCTTTCAATGTCATGGATGGAATTATTTTAAATGTCGCGCCAAGCCGTATCACCACACGTACGGAATAAATGCGATTTCATCCTGCGCGCTTTGGTTGTCCTTAAATTAACGCCAAACGTTCCCTGATAAGCACATTTTTTTTCTCGTTTTTCTATGTCGCTATTCCCTCTTTACTTGTACCATAAAAGCGATATAAAGACAACACACATCCAGTACATCTTGACCCGTACGACGTACCGTCACGAAAAGAGCACAAGGCCTCAGCGCCTGGTCTTTAATACACGCCGAATCAACAAAATTTGCAAACTGACAATTGCAAATTTTGACTTAAACTTTTAATTACTTCAAACTTTGAGTAGTTACAACATTCTGTACAATATCAAGTATTCGTTTTAAACTTTGTTAACCACATTTAGTTATACTAAATACAACAGGTTGCTTATTTCTTATGACAATTTGATTCAGAATAAATTATGTACTGCACTGCACGTTGTTAAGAACAATTGTTATTTAACGCAATTTACAAATTGTAGGGTTTTTCCCGTGTAATATTTACGCGTGCTTCACAAGTTCCAAGTAATTTTTATTTTATAGTTATCGTATTAAATAGTTAATGTAGATAGCTCTCATTTTATGACCATTTTTTTGGGAGCATAGATTAGAGTGCGGTTTGGTCGGCTTATACATTGTGACAGGTAGCATATCGACGGCTCCGTAGAACAAAGTCGTATATGCAAAATTAAGCTTTTCAGTAGAGCGCTTTGAAAGTCTAAGTTAATTGTGAAAATCACAAGTTATAGTGAACAAAACATTATATTCTATAGGGTTCAGTAACAACTTTGAACTTAATGTGTGAAAATAGCACTAATTCCCACATGAATACAAACTAACGACTTTCAAAGCGCTCTACTGAAAAGCTAACATTTTGCATATACGACTTTGTTCTACGGAGCCGTCGATATACTCAGAAATTGTGAAACAGGGCCCTAAACATAATTTGTATTTTACTTGAAACGAACGTTAACGTTAAATCACGTTTAATCATCATTCCTTTTTGTATGGCCGAATTAAACCTCAATATACATGATGTCCATTTAAATTAGCTCCACACTTGACCATAAAACATTATAATTAGGTACGTTTATATCAAAACTTATTTCACATAATACAAAACAAAAAAAGAAACAACATGTAACTGTTCTCATTCTACGAATGTGTAGACTGTTCCAGTTAAATTATAAAGTGTCTAATTGTCTACAATTAAATTGCTTTAAAGTTGTCTGTTTTCAAACTTACAGGACTGGACAGATGCCCCGGGAAATATGCCAGGATGCTGGATGCAGGCTACTTCTTTTTTATTATTAAACCTTTATTGCCAACATAATTTTCAATACAGTTTTTTTTTTACTATCGAATTTATTATTTAACAATAAGCAATAAGTAACTGCGATCGTATATACTAGTTATTGGGCGTCGGCGTGTCTTTTCGACACGAAGGCCTCCTCCAGCTCTTTCCAATCCACTCTTTTTTGAGCTGTTCTGTGCCATAGTGGACCCCGCAATTTTTTTGATGTCATCAGACCATCGTTTTATTTGTCTTCCTCTTTTTCTCTTTATATGGAATCTAGGGGTCCATACTGCAGGCTGCTTTTAACAGGTTGTAAATCACAAGGAGAGACCTCTGTTCAGTATCCAAAGACAGATAATGTTTGTTTCGTCTCCACCCCCTTGAGTTTTATTCTTTTTATTTTACCATACAGCTACTCTCCTTGCTGACTCATTAAATGTCTCATAATGGCCAGTAATTAATGTTTTTAGTTTTAAACACATACGGTGATGATGTAAGTATTGTCTGTGTTTGCTATCTGACTCATTAAATGTAATCTGCAATAAATGTACTCCAGATGCCGCTGCAGAAGTCGGGACTCCTTTTGTTCCTGTTTATTATGTAATTGCTAAAGATCTTCATGTAAATTAAACTCTCCGTTTATGATACATTGATTGTGCTTTCTAGGTCTATTGGTAGGAACATAATGAATATTAAATGTAAAATACTATGCTGGATATAAATGCTTATGTATGTTATTAAATCTATATATTTTTTTTTAGCTTACGAGTTATACTCAGATCACCGTGATTATGGTTTATGTATTTTTCACAATGTATTCTTTATGATAAATCTCTTAACCATCAACAAATTACAGAAAAAACGTGTAATGCAGTTTCATGTTTCTGTTGAAGCAAATGCGGACAAAATTATATTAGATACAAATTTGCAATACATATGTTCCAAAGTAGGTCAGTAGGTCAATAATAATTACGCATTAATTAACTGATGATACATCCAAAATGAGTTGCTATACATTCACAAAGGATTAGTTTTAACCATTCCTAATAATTAATGGAAGGTTTGAATCTACATGTTCCTGCCTGTTTGTGAATATGAACATGTATTCGTATGTATTTGTATTTTTATTCACGTATGTCATAACGTCAGAAGCGCGGGTAGTGCTGAGTGGAATCTTCAATAATTTGATTTTCCTAGAGTACCTATATTATGTAAAATTTGAACAGTACCGATCCACATAATATTATGTATCCATATTTTAATAGTAACATTGATAATTAAATGTTCGTGACATTGTTTTTCTGAATTATAGAACTTTGATTTAGATATCATAAAATGCTTATCGAACTTATAATGATCTTCATTCATACAAACCTAATATTTGCTTGCAAATTAGCTAAAAGAAAAGTAGATCCTTCATTTAAGTCTAAAAATATCATTACCCGTACGTAAGCAATTTTCATCTCTATCTAATAAGTAATATAACTAATGGATGTACTCGATGTCACAGAGAGCATTGCGGTAATATCGGTAGTGCATAAACGGTTGAGAAACCAATAAATTTGCGAGAACTATCCCGAGTCAATTAATTCCGAGATGTGCTTCGTGATGGCCGATGGAAACGTAAAGAGGATGGTCTATGGACCGGAGCAATATACTTTACTTTAAAACTATTTTCGTTTAACAAGTACTAAAATAAAAAAACGTGCATACAAATGTTATAAGAATAATATAAATATGAAGTTAATCAGCCGTATAATAAAAGCGAATCTCAAATCTCTTTATCATACTGACGTTACTATAGAAATCGAATAATTCATAATAATAGGCACCTACTTACCTGATTGTATGAAAAAAATACAGTTACGGATAACAAAAAAAATACTAGACTTTCGCGAATGGAAAGTATCCTTTAGACACAGACTATATCTCGTTTCATCGACTGAAGATGTGGAGTGAAACAAGGAATCACGGATATCAGAAATCCATGTGCGACGTTGATTAGTTTAATTAATTGTGTTCAGTGTGATTGCGTTGAATTTAAAAGCAATTATTTTTATACTTCCGATATTAAAAAGACAGCATACTCTCGTAAAGGACAAAACTATAAAATAAGGACAATACTATCAAATGTTATTAAATGGCAGACAATTTTAATTTAACAAGCTCATTTTCTGTGATTTATCTATAATAAGTCTTAGTATATATATATAAATGCGTAAGGCTAGTCACTCACTCACGCACTCATCACGAAATCTCAGAAACTACAAGTGTCAGGAGTCTAAAATTTTGCACAGGGGTTCCTTTTAGGACGTAACTGCTCACTAAGACGGGTTTTGCGAAATTCAATCCCTCAGGGGTTAAAAATGGGTAGCAACGTTTGTATATGATAAAATAAAATCCTCCGCCGCGTACCAAACGGATTTCGATGAAATCTGATATAGATATAGTTCGAGACACTGGAAACGTTATTGGCTACTTTTTATCCCGGGAAAATGTATGGCGGGACTTATATCCAGGAAAAACTCTTTCGTGCGGTCGAAGCCGTGCACAAACGCTTAAAAAATATTTTTTGATATGTTGTTTTCATGTGTTATTTTTTAAAGAGAAATAGGGAAATACTTCTCTGACATATCCCTAATCTAAACAAGTACAGTAAGAAGCATAAGTAGCTAAACAAAGTCAAATTGCGAACATTGTGTTATAGTATCAGTCCGGAGTCTGGAATTTGTGCCCGATATGACGATAGGCTCGCCCCCTATCACATCATGGGACGGAATGTCGGCGAAAAGTGGGTGCACTAGTTGCGCCTTTGCCTACCCCTTCGGGGATAATAGGCGTGAGTGTATATGTATATGTATGTATGTATGTGTTATACTAATCTTTTTTTCTTGTAAAATATTATACAATATATTAAGTTTAAATTTGGAGCCTTACAACAAGTATAGGCATATTTTATAATATAGTTTGCAAAACTTTGTTTGTATAAAGAACAGTCACATTCTTTATTCTATGGTTGATCTATGGGTCGAACTTTACTTTTTCTTGTCTCTGTCCATCTGTCACTCTTGTACAATTGCTGGTCACGTTGTAACTGTTCATGTATTTTCAATACTTAAGTAATAAAACTAAATCACGCTCTGCTTTAGTGTTTTATAACATTTAATAAACCCAATAGGTTATGGGCCCAGTAGCCTAGCAACAAAATTTAAATTACGAAGACGAAAAGAAAAAAAACAACCTAGGCGACACGTGGTGTAGAATCAAAAATGAGTTCAAGTAATCCGTTGGCGTTAATAGAAAAACTAACTGGTCGTGAAAATTACTCGACATGGAGATTTGCCGTCAAAACTTACCTGGAACATGAAGATTTATGGAATTGTATTGAAAATACGGATGGCTCGACTGTGGATGCCAAAAGTGATGTAAAGGCGAAATCAAAAATAATACTACTGGTGGACTCGGTCAATTATGTTCACATTCAGGAGGCCAAAACAGCCAAAGAAGTATGGCATAATTTGGCAAACGCCTTTGACGACTCAGGATTAACACGCCGTGTGGGCTTACTTCGTGATCTTTGTACAACGACACTTGTTGGATGTCAAAATGTTGAAGAATATGTTAGCAAGATAGTAACAACAGCTCACAAATTACGCAACATAGGGTTTAAAGTAGACGACGAATGGCTGGGAACGTTGCTACTCTCCGGTCTACCCGATACATACAAACCTATGATCATGGCCATTGAAAGTTCAGGCATGCAAATAAGTGCTGACTCCGTTAAGGCTAAGATCCTACAAGACGTCAAATTGAGTAACAGTGACTCATCAGCTTTTGCAGTAAATTATAAGAACAAAAGTTTCAAGAAACAATTTCAAAAGGGACCACGCTGTTTCACCTGTAACAGATATGGACACATAAGTACACAGTGTAAGCTTAAATCAAAGAAGAGGAACAAAGTTGAAAGTCAGGAAAGCTCAAGCTATGCCGCCGCATTCATAGCTTCAATGAGTAACAGTGATGCCTGGTATGTTGACTCCGGTGCCTCTACACACATGACCAAACACAGTAAATTATCACAAGAAACAACCCCACTTGTAAATTCTATCAAGGTGGCAAATGACAAATGCTTAGCAGTTAAAAGCTCCGGTCAACTAGTTTTAGATATGTGTGATGGTCAAAGGTCAGTGTAAGAAAATATTATTGCAAAATGTCCTGTACGTGCCAAAACTAGCTACTAATCTGCTATCTGTCAGTCAGATAATAAAAAATGGTGGTCTAGTAAAATTTACCAGTAAGGGGTGCACAATAATGAACAATAAAAATGAAATAGTTGGAACTGCCAGTTTAATCAACAATATGTATAGGCTAAACACATATAATCACCAAGCATACATATCTGATGTTGATCAGCAAGACATATTTTTATGGCACCAAAGAATGGGCCATTTGAACTTTCCAGATCTTGAGAAGATAGTAGAAAACACAGAAGGTGTACAGTTATCTCAGAAAGGAAATAAATTATTATGTTTAACATGCTTAGAAGGAAAACAAACACGGTTACCTCTGAAATACAATGGATCAAAAGCATCAAAATTATTAGAGCTGGTTCACTCGGACATTTGTGGTCCAATGGAGACTGTGTCAATAGGAGGAGCCAAGTATTTCATTACTTTCATCGACGATTACTCAAAGAAGGTATTTGTTTATTTTCTTGACAAAAAATCAGAAGCTTTAGAGAAATTTAAAGAGTTCAAAGTTCAAGTGGAAAATCAATTAGAATGCAATATTAAATGTCTGCGATCCGACAATGGACTTGAATATGCTAATCATAATTTTTCTGAATATTTAAAAGGAGCCGGTATAATCCACCAGACCACAATACCATATACGCCCGAACAAAATGGTGTGGCCGAACGCATGAATAGGACTCTAGTGGAGAAAGCAAAGTGTTTATTAATAAATGCCAATCTTCAAAAATCATATTGGGCTGAGGCTGTACATACCTCTGCTTACCTCATTAATAGAACTCCTACTTGTTCATTAGCATATAAAACTCCAGAAGAAATATGGTTCGGGCAGAAACCTAATATAAGTCATTTAAGAATATTTGGATGTGAAGCAATGATACATCTTCCAAAAGAAAAGCGAAGGAAATGGGACCCCAAAGCACAGAAAGCTAAATTTATTGGATACTGTGAGAATTCCAAAGGATATAGATTCATAGTCCCACCATATGGGACTGTGATAAAAAGCAGAGATGCAGTTTTCATTGAATCAACTGTCAAAAGAAAATATGCTCCGGTGGATCTAACTGAGCATGCGTCTAATTTATCATCTGACACAAACGAGAACAGCTCATCCGAGAATTCCAGTGACATATCAGACTCCACAAATAATACTGCTGAATACTACTCTGATCTCAATAACTCTTCTGACAGTGACTATAAGCCAAATGTGCCTGTTAAATCACAGCCACATTCTAATATAACTCTGAGACCTAGAAATAAATTAACAGTTTCCAAAGAGAAAAATGTACATGAGAAAAATCATCTCTGTTATAGTGCAAATACTGAACATCAGGTTCCACTCAACTATAATGAAGCAATCAATTCGACTGAATCTAAAAACTGGCAGATGTCCATGGAAACGGAATTAAAATCTCATCAAGATAATGGAACGTGGACATTGGTTGAAAAGCCTCAGGATGCTAAGATTATTGGATGCAAATGGGTGTTCCGCATCAAGGATGAACCAGCCGGGCTTCGTTATAAATCAAGACTGTGTGCAAAGGGATATGCCCAAATAGAAGGCATCGACTATGATGAGACATTCTCACCGACAGTGAGGTATGATTCTATAAGAATATTATTATCTATTGCAGCTCAACATAATTTAGAAATTATCCAGTTTGACATAACTACTGCCTTCCTTTATGGTGAACTGAAAGAAAATATATTTATGTCACCACCAGAGGGGCTAGACTGCAACCCAAATATGGTATGTAAACTTATTAAATCTATATATGGCTTGAAACAAGCACCAAGGTGCTGGAATACAAAATTTAATACAGTACTAGATAAATTTCACTTTGTTAAAAGCAAAGCAGATCAGTGTGTTTACATTGGAAAAATCAATGATTTTCAGTGTTATCTTTGCCTGTATGTGGATGATGGTTTACTGATATGTAAAGACAAAACTACTTTGATTACAATAATAAATGATCTTCAAAAGAATTTTGAATTGAAAGTACTTCCACTTACTAATTTTGTGGGAATGCAAATTGAGAAATTTGAAGACTATATTTTCATACATCAAACCAAATATATTGAACAATTATTAACAAAATTTAATATGCACTGTGCAAATCCCAACAGCGTTCCTGCAGACCCTCATAAAAGGCTTTTAAAGGCTGAAGGTATACCTGAGAAAAGTTACCCCTATAGAGAAGCAGTGGGATCTCTTATTCATGCAGCAATTGTAAGTAGACCAGATATATTATTTGCTACAAGTCAAGTCAGTCGATTCTTACATTGTTATGATGACTCCCACTGGAACGCTGTCAAAAAGATATTTAAGTATTTAAAAGAAACTAAAGATTATGGCTTATGCTACTCATCTAAATCAGAAACCACAGATTTAATTGGATATAGTGATGCAGATTTTGCCAATGACATTGAGACAAGGAAATCTGTAACTGGCTATGTGTTCCTTAAAAATGGAGCAGCAATCACTTGGTCATCTCAGCGTCAGCAAACCGTAGCCTTGTCAACAACTGAGGCAGAATTTATGGCTGCTTGTGCAGCAACAAAAGAAGCAATGTGGTTAAAACAGTTACTATGTGATGTCAGTGAATATAAACAAAATTCTGTGTGCATAAATTTTGACAATCAAAGTGCAATAAGTGTTGTAAAGAACAGTGACTTTCATAAGCGATGTAAGCACATTGATATCAAGTATAATTTCATTAAAGAAAAGTATTTAGAAAAGGTTATTAATTTAAAATATGTTCACACAAACAATCAATGTGCTGACATGTTTACAAAGGCACTAAGTAAAGATAAATTTGTGTCAATGAGACAAAAAATTGGTATGGACAAGTATAAAGTTGGTTAATTTTACTGTATGTAATGTTTTAAAGTAGATTAGTAATACTTTTGTTAATTTATATATTGTTTAAAGAAGGCTCAAATTTGATGGGAGTGTAAAATATTATACAATATATTAAGTTTAAATTTGGAGCCTTACAACAAGTATAGGCATATTTTATAATATAGTTTGCAAAACTTTGTTTGTATAAAGAACAGTCACATTCTTTATTCTATGGTTGATCTATGGGTCGAACTTTACTTTTTCTTGTCTCTGTCCATCTGTCACTCTTGTACAATTGCTGGTCACGTTGTAACTGTTCATGTATTTTCAATACTTAAGTAATAAAACTAAATCACGCTCTGCTTTAGTGTTTTATAACATTTAATAAACCCAATATTTCTCTTCACAAAAATTTAATAAAAGAGATTTACTGTACTTTAAACTAAGAAACAAGTATTTCAGTTTTAACTTAACGCGTATATAGGCGATTTGAAATTTTGATTTCGTTCTTCGGCTGCCGACTGTACTGTTGACTAAAATTCTTTGAACAGGCACTCCAATTTGTTACGCTGTAAAGTAAATTGTTCTGTATTGTTTATGGAATTAAACTATCCATTGAACCATGGGACGTTCGTTCGATTGAATTTTAAATCCCATTAAAAAGTCACTTGTAAAAAAAATAAAAATTAAATAACTAAAAATATTAATATACATAATACATATACTATAAATGTGTATAAATATACCATATTAACTTACCTGAAAATTAAATATGTACATCTCTTATGGCTTACATCCCTCACCTGTATATATGGTGCTCCTTGGTGTAACTATCTGAGTTTGTAACAAGTAACAAGGTATTGTAAATCAAATACCTAAATGACGTTAAACAGCACCTGTAGCCTGGTTTAAAACGCTGTAAAATCGGAAGTTGGAATCGAATTAGGAAACGTCTTTGACAGTTTCGTCTGGAAATTTTTAGGGCAGGCCTATTCAGCAGTGTACTTCACGTGGCTGATGATGATGACCTGAAATAGTGCCTCGATGATTCTGGAAAGCTGTTATATACCGATATGTCGCTAATCGAATTCAACCATTGAAATATTTTTTTTATTATAATTAAGCCTTTATTGCAATTTTCTTTATTTCATTATACAGTTTAATTAACGATCTAATACTTCAAAATCTATTGGTAATGCAAATATTATTCATCAGTTATTTTCTTCGTCGTAGACAAATAGATCTTTACTGTCACGCGAACAATATATAGAACAAACGAATACCACGTGACTATAGTACTCGATTATGACCTCATTTTAGATTTTGACATGTATTATGCTCGACATATGTATTTCTTTGCCTTATTATTAACTTATTTTATATTCTGCAAAGCTGAGGTCCGGGTTTGATCCTCGGTCGGGTAAAGTGATATTGACTTTTTCTATTCAGTATCAGCTCGGAGTCTGGAATTTGATATGTCGATAGGCTCGCCCCCTATCACATCATGTGACGGAATAACGATAGAAAGTGGGTGCAATAGTTGCGCCTCTGCCTACCCCTTCGGGGACAAAAGGCGTAAATATATGTGTGTGTGTGTATGTTATTATATATTCTCGTATTAAGCACTATTTGGTTTTGCTTAATTTATCGATCTCTGCTGCTTAGCCTTCTACAAATTTCAATACACTGCATACAGCTCAAAGTAAAAGCAAATCTGCGAGACAAGAACAAATTATATGTTGCAATACACTTGTGAAGGATAAATAGAGTGTAAATTAATTTCCCTTGTGTGAATGTGGGTTATTTTTAATAGAGATATAATGTATATTTTTGTTGTTAGATATTTGCCACAATCTAGGTAATCTATGGTCTCAGTTTTAGTTAACCTGGAGGTTGAAAGTTATGATTTTTTTTTATGATATACAGGGCAAATGAGCTTCACCTGATTGAAATTGAATTAAGACTCTAATGCTTAAATCAACGGACTTTCAAGCTGCATATTTCCTTCTTCAGGCTCACTGGAAGCTAAATTAACACTACAGAGCTTTGAAGTGTTTAAGTGGCCTAATTAGGGTTATTATTATTATTTTTTTTAGCGTCGGCATTTTTTTCTTTATTTACTACTTGACTTTTTACTTAAATAAAATGAGAATAACAGCTCATAATAAAGACAATGTGTTGAAAGAGTATTTAGTTAACTGGGACAACCTTAGCGCAGATTTCACCAAGTAAAAAGTAACAATAAAAACTTCGTCTGATTTGATATGACGGTTGCGACAGAGCTTGCTGGAGCTGCAACTCGATGCAATTATTATGCTGTTAAGAATTATATGTTATTCTGTTAGCATGTTTAATAAATATATAATAGTTCACAATATTATAAACTTTCAACACACAATACTATTATGAAATTCTGTACGGCAGTATTTATTAAGTGCACTTCAAAATAAAACAATACTAGATCTTTTTAATTATTCTCAAACTCAAAACATGTTTCCATTTTTAAAAGTAAATTCGATACAAGTAGGCATTCGAAACACGCTATCGAAGTGTCCGGAATCACTTACAGATTTCGATAAACTGGAATACCGCTACACGTCGATAGCTAGCTGTGCCACTGACCAACATGCGCAAGAATTTATGGCTTTTTTAATGTTCCAAACTTAAATAGAATCCGACGGTACATGTGCGAAATTGGGGAAACAGTTAGGCTATGATATTTTATTGATTTGCCGAGACACGGTTGATGCGAAATTTTATTGAGATAGTGATTGTTTTTAATTCGTTTCGGATATTGAAACTCTATTTAATCCGCAAAATAACATGATCGAAACATATTGTGAATAAGTGCGGGTGTTTATTTTAATGACGCCAATTTTTATATTGAATATTGTGGGTTGTTTTAAAGTGCTTATGCGTATTTTTATTAATATTAATATTTATTTGTGTATGTATTTATACATATTTTTTGTTTACGAACTGATTGTTGTAGATACGATTTCTTTTTTATTATAAGATACTTTATAAAGTTTCCATGATGTAGAGACTTTATCAATAGCTTTATAAAGGGTAGACAATTATATAATATGTATTAACTTTGTACTCATTTTAATAAGCCGATAGGGGAAGAAAAATGTTATTAATGTTAGGTACAGGGCCCTTGAAAAAGACACGGGTATAGTGTTATAAGGGCAGAACAAGGCGTTGAAAACGTCGTAGTAAACGTAGAGCATTTAATATTAAATCTTCACTAATATTATAAAAAGGAGAGGTTTCCTAATAAATTATTTCCTATTAAAAATAATCCACGAGCAATTAAATTAAACACAGTAAAAACCGGTTATAACGACATTGAAGAGACCAACTAATTTGAACGCTTGGTATATACGATGGTCCTTATAAACGATACTCTTTTTTATACAATATGTAGACCAAGACCTTACCATCGGTCGTCATATCGTGTCTAGAACCGGTCTCTACTACTTAATGTCATAGAATCTACAACCCACTATGCATTTTTCATATCCCTTATTTAGTTAGGTCAAGGTCTTCAAGGTCTAACTCACCAGCCAATAAACTAATTACCTAATGAGATTGAGTAACGAAAATTTTATCCAACAACTCAATTACCTCGAATTGATATGACGGCATATTCAAATAGATGTAATATAAGCGAACCTCGGTCGGTGAGTGGTCGAAGGTCGACTGCTCACCACCGTGCGCTGTGACCCTAACCGATCCTGCTCGAGCATTCCCTTGAACATATCCACTTATCCGCTACTATTGTTTCAAAATATGTATTCTGGTATTCGCATTAAAGACACACACTCACGTCTTTTATCCGCGAAGGGGTAGTTAGAGGCG
The DNA here is from genome assembly GCA_949316025.1 of Lapara coniferarum. Classification (NCBI taxonomy): domain Eukaryota; kingdom Metazoa; phylum Arthropoda; class Insecta; order Lepidoptera; family Sphingidae; genus Lapara; species Lapara coniferarum. Next base: position 21,622,092 of record OX438933.1, on the reverse strand, counting down.
CAACTAGTGCACCCATTTTTCGCTTGGCGTATTCCGTCCCATGATATGATAGGGGCAAGCCTATCGCCATATGGGCACAAATTCCAGATTCCGGACTAATATTGGTTTAATGAATGTACTGAATATACCAACTAAATCAAAAACCTAATTTGAATAAAATGCAAAGGTCATATCAGGAGCGATTTCAAATCGTCAGACAGGTACAAAAAATTATAGCCTAACCGAATAGAGAAGTAAAAACAATAAATTATATTATTCGTACACCCACATAGTGAATTTGTTTTTGTTTAATAAAAACAACTTATCAGGCCAAAAAGAGCGAGTCGTATTTCAAGATATACACGTCTACAGCATATAACAGACTTTAAATTAAATAATTTTCTGCGATTGATTGCCCTTTTCCACATAATTACAATATTATTGGAAGCAAATGCACACACCTGTAACAGACGTCGCCCGTCAACAGATTATAATTTTGGCATCAAGGATACAATGAGGACAAATTGCATCGATTTAACACATTGTATACAAATCGCTTAATTGGGTGCTGACCGTGTTGAGCGTTAAATTCTGAGTTGATTCGTGTGAATTTGCTTTGAAACAGCCTGAGACAAGTCAGCCAATCTTAGAAAATAAGTGTTTATTTTTAACAAGGCTATGTATGTTCTTAATTTATTGTAAATGACCCATAATATATGAAAGACAATATAGACAGAATATAAATACAAAATATAATAACAAGAACTGTACACCTGTATAACAATTATGATCTAATGTGTCTGTATAAATCCAGTTTTATTAATTAATTATGCACTACATAAATAATGCGATATTTTTATTACGACTAGCAAACGCACTGACTTATAAGGCAGAGTGTATTTGAGCATTATAGATTCAATGATACCCAAAATTAGACATGCTATTATTTCTTTATGCTTACTTCATTTAAATGCTGTTGGATACGCTTTTTTATAAGGCCGCTAAACGTATTCCACGACAATAAGCTTCACTATAAAGAAAAAAACAGATGAGTTGTGATTTAATTTACTGTAGTTCAAACAAAGGAACAGGTTGTTATATATTGATAAATCTGCGAGAATTTCGGTGATACCATAATGCGCAACAGAAAAACAAAGCTCGCTATTTTATATCCCAGTATTTTAAAGGTCAATGCAGGGTAACTTAATACTGGGCTAGTGTTATAATAGCCGGGAAACAGTTTGAGCACATTGCGTAATGATTTTTGTACGTGTAGCTGTGTACTAACGTACAAAGAAACCTCACCACGCGGTAGAGTACTTATATTGTTTGCTGTCTACTATTTTACTGAGGGTAGGTGTCTCAAATGTAAGAGTCCGTCTGGGTGGGTACCACCGCAATGTCTATTTCTACCGTCAAGTAGCCGTGTGCATGCGCTGTAGTGTTTCGGTTTGAAGGGAATTGTAGCCAGTGCAACTACTGAACATAATGCGAATTAACATCTTATGTCTCAGGATGACGAGCGCAGTGGAATGCCACACTGTACTTAGTAACTCACGGTTCTGGATGGTGTTACTACTGTTTATGGGTGGTCGTATCGCTTACTATCAGGCGAACGACATGCTCGTCCTGTCATTCAATGCCATTAAAAAATGTACTTATAATAATTATATACACACTAGCTTTTGCCCGCGGCTCCGCCCGCGTTACAAAGTTTTTCCGGGATAAAAGTCCCGCTTTATGTTTTCCCGGGATAAAAAGTAGCCTATGTGTTAATCCAGGACATGATGTACCCGTGTGCCAAATTTCATCGAAATCCGTTCAGTAGTTTTTTGCGTGAAAGAGGAACAAACATCCATACATTCTTACAAACTTTCGCCTTTATAATATTAGTGGGATATATTTGGGCAATTATATCGTTCATCATCAGGCGCCTCAAATTTTTCTCCAACAACGATAGTTTCTTCCCACCCAAACCACCAGTTAATATTTTTATTCAACCACAATTACATTATCAAAAGTATGTGTCACTCTCAAGGTTTCGGTAACAGTTCGCTGTCCACACCATATTTGTATCATAATGGCGGTGCGAACCATTGTTTTTGCTTAGACCGTAGCAGCGTTGGTTCCACCCACTGATGTTTACGAATTGTACTGCTATGCAAACTATTCCAATAACGTAGGTCTAGCCTTAAAAGTACGAGATTAGAAAGAGGTGGATGAACTCGAAATTTTAGTTTACGTGTTGCAATAAAGTTCAAAATGTGATAGCAAAACATGAAAGAAATTAATTGAGAGGTGTACAAAATCTATGTGTGGGTTTTTTCTATATGTTAACATACATTTCAGTTTTAACTACGTATAAAAGGTTTGTTTTTATGCAAATAAAATAAGTGAACTAATAACGAATACTAAGCATACATATAAGTTTATTAATAATTTATTTTAGATAAATAATGTTAACAAGAAAGCTGTGGTTTTAGTATTAGAAAATATTCTACTAAGTTCTCAGAGGACGCAAGGAGCGCCCATGAAGTCACGCAATAGGCAAAACTTCCCAACCATTCAATAGAATGCTGGTAATAAGTACACATGCAAAAAGTTACAAACTTGTCCAAATCAAACAGATCCATCGATTCAAAGCATCCGTTCCGACATAGTATACTCGTCTAAATGATTTTCAGTTGCGATACCCTTTTTTTAGTTTGTACTTATTACAATGGGGAACCAAATAACTTCCGGTGAATGTTTCCAATTGCGTTCTAGCCCCTTTGAAATATTTTTTTAGTTCGTTGCTCGTAGAAAGTAGCAGAATTTGACTATTTTTAAGTAATGCTACTTTAATGCTGATGTTAGTTAAATAATAGTGATATTTAGTTTATATAACATATGTGATTGAGGAGATGTGAGATATGGTCGATTGTTTATTTATTGGATATTCTACTAAGCTAATGCAATTAAATTTCATAATTCGACAAAACAAGTAACTTGTCATCATGGGACGAAATACGCACGGCGAAAAGTGGGTGCGTTAGTTGCGCATCTACTAACCCCTTCGGAGATAAAAGGCGTGAGTGTAAGTAACTTATAGGTCGTAATCCTTTTGTAGCCAAGTAAGTACGGCCCGATACGAAAATGAGTCATGATAGGGGTTTTTCCAACTGGCGTAGGTATTGTTCGCACTCAACGCGATTACAACAAATTTGAAAGTAGGGCTGCCAGTTTGACAAATCTAAATATCTGGAAAACATTTCGAAATGTCGGGTTTTTGGAGTTGTTGTCTGGAGAAATGCACTAAAGGCATAAATTGTTATCAACATCTTTTTGAAATATAAAGTTCGTTGGTACAATCAGAGGGCTCTTCCCGTGGAAATAAGATTGCATCTTTTAAAATTTTTATTCAACTAGGAATATATTAAGCGGTTTGGCGGGAGATTTTGTTATTTGTCGGGACATCACATGAAATATCGGGAGAATCCAGACGATTCCCGACCATCTAGCAACCCGATATGAACGCGTAAACTAGAGTTTATTTGACCTTATGCCATCGCAGATTTCACAAGAAATCTACCACTAACAGCTAATTTCGTCATTGATAGTGGCATTCCAAATTACTGTTAGTTTTGTCAAAATTATAGCTTCAGTATCATTTCAACCTTTATGACTTTTAATTAAAAGACATTTCTACTGTCGCAAATCGTTTGACTGTAACTTTAGCTGTTATTTTTATCTTTATCATTCAATAAATTGGCTGTTAATAAGACTTTAGGGTGGATGAGCAGGCCTTGCACCACATTCCGTCCGAAATGGTGAAAATGACTTTCACTGAAATTCTTTTTATAATTAACAGATTAAACATAACCGAAGTTGTCAATACGTCGTGTTAGCGTTCTCGTACAATGTTAACCGGTTCGGACATGACGTCAGCGCGTGGGACGACAATCGTATTCCAACTGCCAAAACCGTCTTACATTTCGGACACAGAACGCGACACATTTGACACAGTGTTCAATTATTTGGATGACGGAGTGGACCAAAAAAGGCTATAATGGACATCGAGTGTGATTTATATGGATTTGTAAAATACTTATGCAATTTAAATGTCATTGTCACTGGACGTGCAAGTTTGTTTAATAAATTTAAACCAGTTTACTAATAAATTAAAATGCAAGAACATTTACAAAACTGCCTCGGTGGCGTAGTTGTATTACAGTACGACTGCAAAGCTGAGGTCTCGGGTTCGATCCCCGGGTCGGGCAAAGTGATATTGAGTTTTTCTATTCAGTATCAGCCCGGAGTCTGGAATTTGTGCCCGACATGGCGATAGGCTCGCCCCCTATCACATCATGGGACGGAATTACGGCGAAAAGTGGGTGCACTAGTTGCGCCTCAGCCTACCCCTTTGGGGATAACAGGCGTGAGTGTATATGTATATATATGTACATGTATATACATATACATGTACATGCAAGAACATTTGTACGAAAACATTTCGAGTGTTCTAAAATCTAATTTAAATTAATCAGCAATACCGCCATTATTGTTTATGTTATTTTTAAAAACTCACAATGTATGAATTTAGCAGCTATTACTACCTGGAAATGCTTTCTACCAATTTTATAACATTGTAACTGCTAAATGGTTTCCTCACTATAAAATTGTAAATTCAACTGTTTTTTATTTTCCGTTCCGAAATTAAAGCCGATTGAAAAACACGCGTTGTCCTACTTTTCTTCAAACGAGACACATAATATTGTTCCTTGTAATGTGGAAATATAAATGTAAGTTATGGTTATTGTTACGGTCTTTCTTTACGAACGTTATAAGTGGTTAAAATTCAACTTCCTTACTTAGCAATATAAAAAAGGACAGCGTGTGTGGCGTCGTTAGTGGGTTGCCCTCAGCATGGTCACTTAATTCAAAGGGTTGCGAGCGCCTTTTGCGTTCACCCTAAAGACCGATGTGGCCAGAAAAGCCGCCTCGCGTCAGGCTACTGGCAGTAGGGCTATTAACAAAATACAAAAAGTGTGTGGCGTAGTATTTGGTACTATAATACCCCTGGTTCAATCCCCAGGCGAAAACAAATGTTTGTGTATGAGCAAATATTTATTTTGAGTTTGTCATTTTGCCTAAAAAAATTATTTGTAGTTCCAATGTCCAGTTCCATTAAGTATTAGGATTCAACCGAGTTTATTAAATAGATCTATAACTAACATAGTATTAATGTTAAAGGTTGTTTGCATTTAATTTGTGCAATCAACATCATTCACAATTTTCTAACCACTTTATTGACTCGAAGGCGAATATCCCTATTTTTATGTATTTTTCAATACTATAGTGTAGACGTAGATTAAATCATTTAGTAATTGATATCAACATTTCATTTGGATTCCATTTATGATACACATGAGTCAATGACACTAAGTTGGTCAGACCGTATACTTCAAGCGAGTTTGCGAACTTTCGCCCGCACAATTTGTACTCGCGGAACATTCTAGAATTTAGGGCTTGAAAAGAATCCTACTATACTACTAATATAAATGTGAAAGTTTGTCGTGATGTTTGGTAGACACACACGTGTCTTTTGTCCCCGAAGGAGTAGGCACATGGGCTACTGACCCGTTTTTCGCTGTGCGTATTCCGTCTCATGATTAAAGAATTCTGATGTGAGTATAAAAACAAAATGAACTTCGAAATTCGATGTACACCAGATTTATTCTAGTACTGGGCTAACCTCGCCTATATCTCATCGTAAGTAGGAAATAAGGCACATTATTATGACTTTACTAGATTTTACCCGCGGCTCCGCCCGCGTTTAAAAGTTTTTCCGGGATAAAAGTCCCGCTTTTTATTTTCCCGGGATAAAATGTAGCCTATGTGTTAATCCAGGACATGATTTACCCGTGTGCCAAATTTCATCGAAATCCGTTCAGTAGTTTTTGCGTGAAAGAGTAACAAACATCCATACATCCAGACATCCAGATATCCATACATACTTACAAACTTTCGCCTTTATAATATTAGTAGGATTCTGCTCCTTCCTACAGACCTGAGTTATTGTAAGTTGCAGTCGATCCATATTTGTTAGATATTTTATTGTGAACGCAGTAGTTGATTCTCGGAATCAATGCTTTTATTTTTAATTCATCGAGCATCTTCCAACTCATTTATAGTAACAACAACCGATTATGATAAACTAGGTGTTATTGAATACATCTCGATAAAGTAAGGTGGCTATAAAAAAACAATGTGGCGCCCACCGATTGCCTTTTAAATCGCATTACACCATTTACAGAATTATATCAATTCTTGCATGTGATGCAAAGCTGTTAATTATGAGAAAACTCTAAAATATAACTTAATTTTGACCGTGCTCTACTTAATAGGGTATATTTAGAAAAAAAAGGGAATTAGTCTTCACAGAATCGGAACGTCCTCGCAAATCTTAATCTAAGTGGTAAACGGAAATCTGAGCCAAATTTTTCTAAATACTATTGTTCTATTTGTAAATCTTAGTTTTTTATGATGTAAATTAAATAAATGCAATAGTAATACATAACCGTTTAAAACAACGTAAGTATGATTAATAAATTGCACCATTAGTATTGTACAAAGCCCTAATTATTGGATATTATTTACCTTAGACAAACGATAACGGACTGTAAATGTTTCTCTCCCCTATAATTACGTAGAGCTTTATTTAACATTGTATTACATGATTGGATTTGTAATGTCATGTATCTTTAGATTAATAGAGTAACCTAATTCGAAAAAAATAATAAATTTGAAGTTATTTTCTTCAAGAATTTACTGTATAATGTATATGCTCTTTTACTTTTTAGGTATTTTTTTTTTACACTTTTAAAACTCTTTTCTTGTGTAGTAGGTAAGTACTTATCTTACACCAGTTCCTGCATATGATGCATCACAATGTTTTTTGTTGCAGTTAAATGACACATTCATGCCACTCGCCTTATGGTAAGCGATACGACCACCAATAAACAGAAGCAATACTATACAGAACGTTGAATTACAAAGTAGGTACTGCGTGGCACTCGATTGCACTTGTCACCCTGAGACATAAGATGTTAAGGCTCATAATGTCCAGTAGTTACGCTGGCTACAAGGTCAGTCTTTGTAAGTACAGATAGAAAAAAACAACTTAATGTTGTCTATTGATATAATGACTTGACATATTGGAATATCTAATTTATCTCCTTTTAGCAAGTATGTGGGCGATCGGCTTTCTCTCTAGGTAGTAAGGTCATTGACACACGTCATCGATGAGGATACTCGGCTAGGTTTAATCATGACTAGGGTTTGTAGTTGTAAATCACCTCGTTGCTTCAATAGCATCTTTAGCCGTAAATCATGTTCAATTCTCATGACTAACTTTTTATCTAAGTAGCCCTGATTTTTTCATTAGTGCAGTAGTTGCATAGCCAAAATGTTTATAAATAAAATTTGTATAAATAAGGTAAGAGGGCAGAACGACTATTGGGTGTGGAGCCTGACTGGAATGAATGCCTGACTTGTTTTACGGCCACCGTGACTGAAATCGGCTAGGAAAATATCATCATTCATTAGTCGCGTCTGCATCTGTTGTTTAAGCCTTTGGTGATAGGATGAGTGCTTATTACATTCTCAATAAAAAAAAACTTTTAATTTACTGAAGTGTTTACAGCTCATAGTTTAATCAGATCTGTGGATGCCACAAAATAATCCCTCTACATCTCAGCACTATTTCTGAATGCTAAGAATTTACCGAGGGCCATCGGGCCATCCGGTTAAGCTTGTAGAAAGCTAGTAGCGATCCGAAGCGGAATCTTGTCTGTAATTTACATCTTTGTTAATTAAATAATTAAGATAAGTAAGATATGGTTCGCTCTAGCAATGTTTATTTTAGGTAGGGCTGCCATCCGTCCGGATTTCCCCGGATTTGTCCTAGTTTGAAGGGCGTCCGGGGGCCGTCCGGCCGGGGTTTTAAAAATTGTCCGGGCAAAACCCGGACACTTTTGATGTCAGGGGAAATCCATTTTTATAGATGAGCGACAAATTGAAATAAATCTTAGTTAAAACTTCATGCATTTCCCCGCATTCAAGAAGGAACGGCAAAATATTTTTTCAGAGGTGTCCGGGGAAATACCCATATTTCGCCCAAATGTCCGGGATTTTTGCCGTGTTTATCCGGCGTCGGCACTTTAGATGATGGCAGCCCTAATTTTAGGTGAAAATGCTGTAATTTAATGATTCATGTCGGTATTCATTTCTTGTAGCTTTAATATAATCATTTGAGCGAACAAATGACCTAATGGATCGTCTGATAGTGAACATCGCCACTAATTTAGATGTATTCTCAGCGCGTATGTATGCGTACAAATTAGTTTTTTTTAATGTTAACATTACATCTGTCTTTTTCAAAAATGTTCTGCTTTGCGAAATTGAAGATAGTTTACGTTAAGAAAATTGTTTTTGATTAAAGGTTATCTTTCTACGGAAACGACTTGAAAGAGCTCTTTATGTAAACATTTTGTCATGAAAACGTTTTATGTTAAAATAATAATGTCTACTTCAATGTCGCAACGGACCGGTAACGAATGCAATGTCAAAGGGATTGTAGCAGAAAGCGAAGTAATACAGCTCGGTGCATCTAAAGAAATATAGAGAACAAATATTGGGTATTAAAACTGTATTTTATACTCCGGTTTATAGTATACAATTTGCATTGGACGTAACGATAAAGTTTGACAATATCATAAAGATGACATGGGGCTAGGATGTGAAAAAAAAACACGATGCGCCTCCGCTTCGTTTTATTGTGATTGGGAGAGAGACTGACGTGTCGGTCTCTCGATCAATCACAAACATCAAAATACCGATACGTCAGTACCGTCTGGGTGGGTCCATCGCTATGTCTATTTCTACCGCCAAGCAGCAGTGTGCATGCACCGTTGTGTTTCGGTTTGAAGGACATTGTAGCCAATGTAGAGAATTAACACCTAGTGTTTCAGGATGGCGAGCGCAGTGAAATGCCACACAGTGCTTTGTAAGCCAAGGTACTGAATGGTGTTGCTACTGTTTATGGGTGGTCGTATCTCTTACCATCAGGCGAACGGCATGCTCGTCTCGTCATCCGATGAGAGAGTGAGAGGGTATTGCGGGCCTTGCATGTTCATGACATCATAACTGGGTTGATATGAAAATTTTTTGAATTTTGCTGGACACCGTGCAGGCCGGTCATAAGCGATCATATAGAATAGAAATGTATGTACTATATTTCGGATATTGTGGAATGACTCGCACAAGAAGGCCGGCAGCAACTGGATGCATAAAGCAGCAGACCAGGCTCTGTGGCGTATCTTGGGAGAGTGTTAACGTCATGAGTTTGATTCTCGATTCGGGCAGCCCTTTGTATGGGTTTTTCCAACGCACACAACTTATGGAAGAGAAAACTAGGTCAAGTTCTTTCGTTAATAAGCTCGAAAGAGTTTAGTCGACCTAATATAGTAGGAGTAGCTTAAGCACAGATGGAAGAAAAAAAAAAACCCCTGACGGGGATGTTGATGCACGCGAAATAAAACTACGTCTCCGAGGCAGTCAGAAGAATTATCGATTATTATTGTCATTATCTTCTTTATACAAGAAAATATACCGATTAGGTTCGGTATACAAAAATCATAAGAGAAGCTAAAATTCTCGTTCCATATTTAAGCTGTTAGAGGAATACGGATAATTACGTCTCTCTAGCTGCATTCTCTACGTAGTTAATTACAAACGTTAAATTCGGAGCTTGACAAGTAGATAATTGCGTAGCTTCAGTTTATGCTCAATTTAAATGTTATTTTGGTCTTTATTTTTGGTTTTGTATTTGTAATTACTAAACATACCTTTAGATTTATAGAAAAATGATTTTGGTCAGTTTACTTTTGAAGTACCCAGGTCAGTTGTTCTTGACCATTCATTCAATCAAATTTGTCTATGAGTCTAACGTTTTTAAGACAAGACGATGCATGTATTTTGCATATTTTTGGGCACTAAACATTGTATATTGTAATATTGTGGAACCCTGATTACACTGGTAGGTTTATGGAAAACGGTGCTGGGAAGAACTGGCTAAATTTGATACTAATTAGTTCAATATAGCGTAGGATTACGATTTACGGAAGCATATTTGATAGTAATTTTCCAACTTTGGGATATCACAGGCTAATACAATACAAAACAAGCTTTGTTTATGTAACTATAAAGTGTGAATCTCAGTATCAGCCGGTTCGGTATAAGTCTATGTCTAGTTAATAATAGCGGTTATCAGACAAAAACTCAACCAATTGTTATTCAACACACGCGATGAGTTGTGCATTACGGGGACACTTTCACTAACCAGTTTGATCACTTCATTACTATCTTACTCTTGTAGGTGTTGATTGTGACCAGTAAACGTCGAACTATGCTTAATTCAACCAGTGTTTTGACTCAAATTATTTGATCTAAATTATGGAATAATGCGGATTAAAGATGGGAAAAAATGAAATTAGTTAAAATGATAAATTTTGTTTGTACAGTAGTAGGTATGTGAAAAAGAAACGACTTACTTATAATTCTGAGACATTTAGAAATGATTTGTTGTATTAATACTGGTAGGTGCAAAATTTTTGATTTCAGCTTTATCCTTCAATCTACAGGAAATAATTAAGTCTTCCAGTATGATGTAAAAAAGAACCTATAACTATTGTTCTACAGTGTGTACTAGACTTAGGGGAGACCACTAAGTCGTTCAGTAGAGCAGGCCGGATGTGTGAGTGCACTCACACTGCAGTGGCAATAAATAAGTGAAAGCGATATGCGCGCGCGCACGCGACACCATCGATCAATACTATTGAGATAAAGCTGTTACGTTTTTTTTATTCAATTGTAATATGTGTAATAGAAATTGTAATTGTGTCCGCGTTTTGCTCGCGTTTATTTGAGGATATTTCTCAAAACGAAAGTAGAAAAAGTTTATCGATATTATAAGGGTCGTTTAAATATTGACTGCCTCCGTGGCGTAGTTGTATTACGGTACGACTGTAAAGCTGAGGTCTCGGGTTCGATCCCCAGGTCAGGGGATCGAATGATATTGGGTTTTTCTGTTTTTTTTTTTATGGCAACAATAACAAGACGAGCATGCCGTTCGCCTGATGCTAAGCGATACAACCACCCATTTACAGTAGAAACACCATCCAGTACCTTGAGTTACAAAGTACTGTGTGGCATTCCACTGCGCTCGTCATCTGAGACATACGATGTTAAGTCATTATGTCGAGTAGTTACACTGGCTATAATGTCCTTCGAAATAATGAAATGAAATAAATTTATTTGAACCCATAAAATGTTATACATTATTTAGATTCAGATTCAAATTGATACACAACAGTGCATGCACACTGCTGCTTGGCGGTATATTACATTTCATTGGTACATTTTTGGCCTAAAACCGGTTGCAGATAAAAATACTAAGTTTAGCTTAGATATTTCTTGATACTTGTGTGCAGCCAGGCCCTAAACTATGTAATTAAGCTATGTATAGCATAATAAGTAGCTGAACAAATTCGAGTCTTCCAAGTGCCTATACACTTTTTTGTACTTATCAAAAACAACTCCATTAAAATAAAAGGATTTACTTTCCTACACAAATGATTCAATTAAACTTAGTGCGTAAAAGATCAGTTTTTTATTTTTTCAGCTACATAAGTGTCTGTACCTACTATGTTCAATTTTCTTAGCTATTCGAGCTTAAACCACAATATCTTAGCTTAGTGATTTTTCTGCAACTGGCATAAGTCTGAGGAATACATTGTATCCTGGGTTTGACCCAGTGCCGGATTAAAGCAACTTGATGCCCTAAGCAATCCACGCCTGTGCCCCCTCACACCTGCCCTATCCATAAGTAAACTAGTATCAATCTTTATATTTTTTACGTATACCTTAAAATATGTATGAAACGTGAAAGAGACTTGTATTAGGTACATGTAATAAAAACCAAAGTTTTTTTTTATTGAAATGTGAACTGCAATTTTAAGGGCACTACTAAATTCGCGGAAAAAAGTTTTTAAGTCCAATCGAGCCTGTCTTGCAGCATCGGCGTTCTTTTTAAAAATTTTATTATTTTCAATTTCTAAAAAGGATATCAAGCTAATATGCCAACTTTTTGTGCTGTTTCTGGTGCCCACAAAGACGTGTTGCCCTAAGCAATTTCTTATAGGATAATCCGGCACTGGTTTCGAAGATAAGCCAAGTTTGTTCTACTTTACAACTCGATAAACATTCGTGATGTTCGGATTTGCTTTCAATACAAAAATATCCTTAACAATCATATTGTAAGTTGAACACTCGAGAGATAGGAATGCATTCGTTTTATGTGGGACATAATAAAGTTTATTCAAACAAGCTACGTCTGATATAAAATATGCAACATATAATATATAGCTTTTGCTCGTGACTCAGTCCGCGTGAAAAGTTTTTCCGGGATAAAAGTCAAAAAGTAATAATTGGTAAAAGAATTTCTTAAATCGGTTGAATCGTTTTTGAGTTTATCCATTACAAATAAACAAAAAATGTTTTTATGTTCGGTACGATACCGCTCTCGGGTTCGAATCCAGGATTAGAAAGATATTTTGGGTTTTTCTGGTCAGTATTGTCGATATTGTGCCCGATATGGCGGTAGCCTCGCCTCCTATTTCATATTGGAACGGTACACAAGTGCCTAAAGTGGAATAAGGCCTTATTTCCCACCTTACCTCTTTTTACCTCCTTGGGGAAAGAGACATGATGTGTGTGTGTGTGTGTGTGTATGTATGTGCTTGTGAGTATGTGTGTGTGGATGTCAATAAACAATCCCACTGATTGGCTGATGTGGATGTAGAGTTTTAATAAATTTTTTCTTACCATGAATTCGATGTTAGGAACTGGATTCCTGAATGTAATCGTCCGTAAGGACACCTACGAGCGTCGCATTGGTAAAGTTAACATTTAGCTCGTGCAAAAAATATAACACTCACTGGTGTCTGAACTTTTTGCAAGAACCGGTTTTTGTCGGTCAACAGACCCGCAAGATGTGAAAAGGACATGATTAAACTCAACAAAAACGTCACGTGAAATACTGAGCTAAAAGCGAAACTGGCATTGTTAACTTCAGTGGACTGATGTGTGTTATTTCATCTTAAATTGTATATTAATTACATAGCCTTTTTAGTATAGCGATTGTATAACAATTCCATGTCTTGTTAAGGACCTATTTTGGATCAAAAGGTATTACAAAATATTTTAGACGTACTATTTGTACATAGATTTTTATTAATCAATGCGGTATTTACTAAGATTCAAAACAAGGATAATTATTGTACACTAGATTTTGCCCGCGGCTCCGCCCGCGTTAAAAAGTTTTTTCGGGATAAAATTCCTGCTTTTTATTTTCCCAGGATAAAATGTAGCCTATGTGTGATTCCAGGACATAATCTACCGGTGTACATCCATACATCCAGACATCCATACATCCATACATACTTACAAACTTTCGCCTTTATAATATTAGTAGGATTGTGAAGCTATGAAACCTATTTTGTCGTAAACTCTGCCAACCCCAAGGCCTGTGTAATGGACAGAAGACTTAAAAGGCTGGTGCTCAGAAACAAGAACATATTAATACCGGCTGACATGTTTTGAAGAAGTTTATTGAGTATATTCTAAAGCTATTATTTGCAAGACTTAAAAAACTGATGAATTAATATTGATGGGCCTAATCATATTATACCAGCCCTGTATTATATACTGCCCACTGCTGAGCAGGGGCCTCCTCTACTAATGAGATTTAAAGGGAATCACTAAAACCAATATTTCAAAATCTAACTTAAAAATAAAAGCGTATTAATATACGTTCGGTCCAACGCACCCTAGTCAGATATAATGTGACACAATACGTCTCCACTCTAATACATATTTACGGTGAACGAGACTAGATGTTGAGTTGACTTTATTTGAGATTTGAGTATCTAGCAATGCAAAGGAGATGGGATGACCAGGCGAACCCCTCTTTGGTCAGGCATGCACAGCTGGTCATAAACTTTTATTAAAACCTATGTGACTTGCGATCGCTGTCACATAGGAATCCTGATCCTGATCTGATCCACAGAAATTGTGATTTTTGTTGTGTTATTGTGTAAAATGCGACCTCATATTCAGCCCTGCACGTTTGGATTTTTTTTGTTAAATGTGTGCTATCCGTGTCTACCTCGCCCCCCGTCAGGATTGGCAGAAAAAATGTTACGCATTATTGCCATATCGTGTCCATTGGTTAAGTAGTCTAAGTATTTGAGAAAATTGACGTTATTAAACCTTATCACGCCGAATGTGATACAGTGAATTGATTTGATTGATACTTTGAAATGCCTTCAAGCCACTGTCATTTGCAATATTTGTCAGTACATTATAATTGATTACGCGCATCGTGCCGTCGAGAGAGAAACTGGGATAAGTTTGCGTGCACCTCGAGTTCCGTATCGCGTGAAGTTTTTCTTCCTACTGCCCCCGATTGTACGTTCTCGTATCGGAATCTAGTTCTTGTACGAAATTCGACTCTAGATGGAGTTTACTGTTTTATAATAAAGACGGTATCATTCAATTTAATCTAGTGTCATAATTTGTATGAAACTTGAAGCTTTTGAGTAGGTATTTTATGAAGGTCATCGTCCGTTAAATTACAATCTTGTGTTAAATAACACTATTACATTCGGGAACTATGTTGTATTGTATTGGTTTATAGGTTGTTCATATTGCCACAAATTATCCTTGTAGAGTTTGGGTAAAATACTATTTTGCTCGTGTAGTTGAGACTGTTGTTCCAATGTGTCAAAACCAGGGCCATATCTAGGCCAAGCTCTCGTTGTAGTCTTTCGTAAGAGAATTACTTAGACATGTTGAAACTGATGTTAAACATTTTTCCAATGACGTTGTAATTTTGGAAAGTACTAAGTATACTTAGACTTTGCGATATTATAAATTACTGATTACACCATATTGTGCAAGTATGAAGAAATTCTTATAAATTATTAAATTTTTGTTTTATTTCGATACTAGCTTTTGCCCGCGGCTCCGCCCGCATTAAAAAGTTTTTCCGGGATAAAAATCCCGGTTTATATTTTCCCGGGATAAAAAGTAGCCTATGTGTAAACCAAGACATGATCTACCCGTGTGCCAAATTTCATCGAAATCCGTTCAGTAGTTTTTGTGTGAAAGAGGAACAAACATCCAAACATCCAAACATCCATACATCCAAACATCCATACATTCTTACATACTTTTGCCTTTATAATATTAGTAGGATAGTAGGATTTACAAAGCGTAATATCACTAATGCTTGCAAACCTTTTAGAATTATTACCAGTTTAAAAACTGTCTGGTCAATATTCACATAAAGAGTCAAATAAAAATTCATAAAATTAAAAGCTTATCCACAACGTATGTGAATGCATGCAGCCGGTATCGCCAAGGGCATCGCGACGTGAGTGAAAGAATATATAAAAACGGTTATCGTACCTGTTGTGTTTGTTAGGTCATTAAATAACCATGTCGATGGGGAATACCAATACGAATGGGGTACTTTTTTTTTGTTAATGGCCCTACTGCCAGTAGCCTGACACGAGTCGGCTATTCTGGCCACACCGGTCTTTAGGGTGAACTATGAAGGCGCTCGCAACCCTTTGAATTAAGTGACCATGATGAGGGCAACCCATTAACGGGTTATGAACCTCGCCTCAGGACGACCACTAAGAGAGGATGAGACATCAACGATTATGGAAATATTGTTTTTTAGGCCTAATCCTATTAGATTGTGTTGTCATCGGCACGCGGGCCGGAACTGCTAGGGGGGTCCGGGGGGCGACGGGGAAAATGGGGTACTTGTAATTGGGTGGTTAATGGTGAATAAACTGCATTCGTTTTTAACTCAGTTGGAGTTTAAAGATTTACGGTCATGAAGAGTTTGAATTATAAATATTGCCATATTTATAAGTATATTTAATTTTTGGACCAAATTTATTGAAATAAATTAAGTTGCTAAGCTACGAGCTAAAAATGGTATTAAAAAGAAACCTTTGATGCAAATATGTTGAGGTCATCGTTGATTCATTTTGTTTTATTCAAATCATTCTGTTGCTTTGATTTTACTTTGGAACACGTCGGACAAGTTCGCACACCGAAATCAAAACCAGTCGCAAAACTTAAAGTACCACTTGCGTAGAAAAAAGAATGAATATTTTATAAGTAACTTGTTCTCGTTTTTGGGTGTTGCGCTTGACAAAATAGATAGTTTTCGCACCAGTAGTGCGATTAACATAGTCGTTAGTGGACAATAGACCAGCCTCTAATTAATCGTGGTGTATTTACGTCACTTTAGTATTTTTGCCGTTTCGAAATCCGCTCGCTTCAATTATAATAGAACCTGTATATTGTATATTGTACGCACTTGCGGCATAAAAAGCGCTGCGTTAATACCATGAATATATATAAGAATATTATATGGACATTATGAGCAGGCGCATGCGCCTTGCGCTGAGATTTTTCGCGTGCATTGTTCACTCACCTTGTGCGAGACCAGGCGCAAGAAAAACGCTCCAAATAATAATGCACAACAACATTTTGATATCGTCTCTTTGCATTCAAAAATAACCAATATCACTTGTCCATGACGTCACTAAGCACAACACAAAAAATTCGAACGAACTCAGAACAGCGCGAAAGTAAAAGTTTGACGGTTGATTTGCGTAGAGTTGCGCGATGGACACGGCGCACGGCGCAGACTCGCAGCTGGTGTAGGCTCGCGGCACACTGGCGCTCCGGCGCGCTGTCCGTGTGCGCGGCGCCCCCACCAGCGTCCGCCTTTCACCGTTACAATTCGTAACCCGAAAGACTGTTGAGCAAGGCTGTATGACGATTGACATTCAACAAAAACTACATAGCCATACGGAAATAGCATGTTTACACGACCATAGTCCTGGTAGACTTTGTCTGGCTATATTTGGCCCGGTTGATACTTTAAAATTATTTGACAATGCAATTTCTTCTCATAGAATACCAAATTGCTGGGAGAAAAGCGACGACGTTGACGTTTGACGTTGAAGTCAAACGGAGTGATTCTAAGATGATGGGATTTCGAGAGGAATGCAATTTATTGAACATTCCATTTATATCTTACGCCCAGCTCTACTCAAAATCGAATAGAGGTTTTCTCGAGCTCTGTATTGTTGTGGCTGGCTCGGCGTAAGTTCTTGAGCAATCCGATGCTACCTTGACATTCTAGAATGTAGACTAAATGTAATCAACATCCATATATGTTGCTTGTAGCTTTAAGCAAAAAGCGTCTAATATTTATGACATAAGCCGTTGTGTTTTACCAATTCTTCCTTATAGTTGATCTGTCGGGGTCGTCAAGAAACATTTGCGTCTAGAGCCCGCCATTTAGACTTGGTACTTGAATGTTAATTAATTCATAATTCAATGCAGTGTGCGGCTGTTTGATATTGCACATTATAGTTATTGATGTTAAGTAATCTAATAATATTATGTGATTCCTTATAGTTTTAATTATTATTTTATTTTAATTAAATTATTAATTTTAATTCAATTATTATTGATCTTGAATATTCACAGTACATCATAACAAATTATGACCATCGAAAACTTCTCTACCAACCTGTACAATGTACATGTAAGTAACAATCTAAATATTTTTTTCAGTAACATGTTACTAGATACAGAACATGACTGCCTCGGTGGCGTAGTGGTATTGCGTACGCATTACGAGTACGATTTGCGCGCTGAGGTCCTGGGTTCGAATCCCGGGTCGAGCCAAAAAAATTGTGACTGGGTATTTTCATCTTAAAATTTACTCAGTCGCAGCTCGGAGTCAGGAAGTCGGCGGTGTGATACCCCCGTGCCTCGGAAAGCACGTAAAGCCGTTGGTCCTGCGCCTGATCTCTCTCCGGTCATGTCGGATTGCCGTCTCACCGGACTATGAGAGTGAAGGAATAGCGAGTGCACCTGTGTATTGCGCACACACTTGTGCACTATAATATCTCCTGCGTACCAGGCTGATCTCCGTTGAGATTGGCCGCCGTGGCCGAAACTGGCTAGGAGGAGGATTTTTCATTACTAGATAATAACTTTTATAAACAATGTTGTATTATCTTCAATAAACTTGTCAAACCAAATAATATTAAGTTAATAAATATTTGTTTTATAATCTGCACTTATTTAGAACCACTATTGTGGTTCTAAATATTTTATCGACGCCTACTATTGTAGGCGTCGATAAAATATTGTGTATATATTAGCAAAATAAATAAATTGTTTGAAGATATTTATATTATGATACTGTTTGAAATAAAACTATTAAGTTGACATATATAACATATTTATTTTGATGCTATATCTGTACATTTAAAACACGACAATATTATCTTTGACACATATATCGAATACAATTATGATATAATACATTCCATTTTTTTACACACATAAATTAAATAGTAAAAATGCAAAATCTTTCAAAATACAATTTTCACCACTACGTGATCGATTGTAATTATAAATAAAGGCTTATTAGTATACTCCCAGATATATTGAAATGGATATCTAATGGTTAGGTATAACAAATGATGCTATAGCAACCAATGATTTTTTCGTACTGTTTTAACTGCATAATTTTCATGCAAAATGAATCTGCTGACTTGCTGTTTCCGTATCTGTAAAGGATACTGACGTGACAAAAAAAAAACAAAATTAAATCCAGTATTTAGTATTAGCCTACACATCAATGTAGAGCGAGCTAAAGAAGTTGTCAAATATTATGAGGATGGTGATGGTGGATGTGGCGGCAATGAAAATGATTATGGAACTTTTTTATTGCCATTGAATGACGAGACGAGCATGCCGTTCGTCTAATGGCAAGCGATACGACCACCCATAAACAGTAGCAACACCATCCAGCGCCTTGACTTATAAAGTACTGTGTGGCATTCCACTGCGCTCGTCATCCTGAGACATAAGATGTAAGGGCTCATTATGTCCAGCAGTTACACTGGCTACAATTTCTTTCAAAGCGTAACACAGCAGTGCATCTACACTGCTGCTTGCAAACGGACTCTTACATATGAGAAACCCACCACCAGTGACAACTACTGACGGTGATGTTATGACGTAAATTGTGACAGAACCGCAACAGGTAATGTGATAATTGAAATGAACGTGACATTGTGATGATGATGATCATGATGGTGATTATAATGATTTTAAAAGTGCTAGTAATTGATACTGACAATGACGCTGAGAGTGATCAATGATAGTGAACTACTGAATAATGTATTATGCCGTGAATCATGAAAATGCATGTTTCATGATAAATGATCAATGAAAGTTATAAAAATACCAATATCAAAAATGTTGAGGACTTCCCCAAAAGCTGTCAAGAAAACGAACATAACTGCAAATTAATGA
Source organism: Lapara coniferarum (assembly GCA_949316025.1). Taxonomy (NCBI): domain Eukaryota; kingdom Metazoa; phylum Arthropoda; class Insecta; order Lepidoptera; family Sphingidae; genus Lapara; species Lapara coniferarum. The sequence goes on along the minus strand of OX438933.1, from coordinate 21,602,586 downwards.
TGATATTATAAAAAGTCATGAAAGTAAGACAAGTTACCTATTAGAAAAGTTGTGTTATCTTTGGCAACTCAGAAAAATAATCACGAAAAAGATGATTTACAAATAATGATCCTTAAAAAGGATGTACGTACAAATACTTCAGCATCGAGTTATGTGGAAATAACGCTATTCCAAACTCAATATGTCTTTTATAAATCAAATATCCGTTAAAGAAAACAATTGATTTAATTGGATAAATTAAAAGTGGTATCTCTAAGAGATCCTTTTTGTAAAAAATACTATGAGTACTGTCTATTGTGACAGAATAATATTAATTACAGGTACCACTATGAGTATTATTACCAAAATACTGCTATATCACCCTAAGAATACTGATTTCTATGTTTAGTGATGTTCTACTGTCATTAAGTTTACTAATATGTATAATAATAAAGTTTTAATTCGAATCAGAGAAAATATTCAAGATCACATTTGAGAGTTAAGATATCGAAGTGATATTCAGATATTACTGATACCGATCTATGGCCAGAGGTTCACGCCAGCGAACACTTAGGTCTTAAAAACTATTTCGAAAACACCTTATATTTCATTGGTTACTACCGTATTTATGTATTTTGAAAATTCTTTTTAAATATTATGTTATTTATTGAATGGTTCTATTTAATTCCATAGTATTTAATCAAAATATAGGTAGGTAACATCAAAGGCATCTAGAGACGGGTTAAGATTGAGTTTAAGGTAAATCATTGATGTATTAAAAACCACATCATTGAACTTAGTAAGAAAGTTAAAGACGCGATTCCATTAGGCAAGTTACTTGTATGCAAGTTGCAAATTGCATGCAGCTTGAACAAACCTGCATACAAGCTACAACTTGCATGTAGCTAGTTTGAACTTGTAAATGTTCATTCAAGTGACGCACAAATTGAACGGGCACAGGTTATTTGCATGTTTCGAATTGCAAACGAGTGATATGGTGACTTGTGCTGTACAAATTATCGAAAAATAATGGCCGTTAGGATGGGGGCACGAGAAACTAATTATCTTTATTGAGGAGCATCACAGAAACGAATACCTTCCACACATGATGTCCTACTTAATTTTGAACGCCTCCACTTGTATTCAAGTAAAACTTCCATGCAATTTGCACACTCTCTATGTAAGCAACTTGTACGCATATGTGACGTCATACTTGTATGCAAAACTTGCCTAATGGAATCACGCCTTAATAGTTATGTCATAATAGCGAGTAAAATGAGTTGCACTGCTGTACCCCGCGAACATAAAGATAAGATATGGCCATACAATGTTACATACAATAATTAGTAAATATTTGATAGCTTTGGAGAAATGTGTAAAAAGAGGACAAAATAAGAATATAGCATTACCAATGTGTATAATGTATATAGACTTCTATACAGGGGTGCTTCAACAATACACTCCAAACTTATCAAAAATATAAATTATGAAATGTAAAAATTTGGGGCAAAATGAAAACAAAATAATACTAGACAATATTACAACTGATGATATCTCAGCAAATTCTTAACCATCCACTTAGGGACACTGAGAGCCCTTTAACCCCCTAACTTGTATAGTAAATTGTTAAATATTTATTACGCTATACTCTTGTTATAAAATCCATTCGCGTCAGTCTATTTTCTCTCACCTTAAACATTTGGCGTAAAAGCCCGACAAGCCTTTACATTCCAACAATACTTAAACTTACATTATACATATATATCTTATGGTTACTACAATAAAGAATAATTATAAAATTGGAAAATACAAGTACAGTATAAATTCGAATCACCTCTTAAATTCGGTTTAACAGTAAAAAGTAAAAGTGATACAAAAATACAGGCACGCCTGGGTTTAAAATTTTAAAAGAATTTTCTAGAAGGTACAAATGTCCGGCCCATTAATCATGAATCAATGTTGATATTCAAAACACAAAATGACTCGAAACACTATAGATACAAAATTAAAAATATCATTATTATTATGGGCCTTTACATAAGAAAGCCTAAGAAGGCCCATTCCATTGCAATGTAATGTATATTATATATATATGTATATTTTACTCTATGTATATAAATATAAGAACTATAAAATAGAAGCTTGAAAAGACAAACTTTTTAACTATCCCCAAACAATACCAATGATGCCCCACTATACCAATAAGGCGCTTCTTCGAATATATTATATGTCTAGATACCCTTATAGCCTTTTCCAAATCACATACTTTCCAAATTAAAAAAAGTATTGACCCATAAATAAAAAAAAATGTGTCTTCATTTCCCATTATTTGAAAACAGGAGTCATTAAATAACATTAATATTGTTATAAAAATCCCACATACATACATCCAACATATCCATAAGATATACATAAGCTCAGTGTGAGCTACTTAAAAATACATCCAAATAATAAAATGGAAAATATAACCTAAGTAGTACTAGTACAACGATTGACCACGTCATTTTATTCAACGTAGTTGACATGCTTGCAATTTGAACATGTAACTGATCATAATTCTTGCGTCTCCCGTGTCGTATTAGAGATGCGCTGAGGGCTGCACATGCTAACGGCTTGGTGCATGATATGGACCCGCACATCACCGGTAGCAGGTTTGTATTCAAGAGCCCTCCTGTGACGGCTGGCAAACGTGTCCGTCAAGGAACTTTTACAACAGCAGTAATAGAAGAGGTCAGCAAACGCACGCCTGAAGTTCCTATTGATTCCACTGTATAGTAAGCCAGTTGTAATTGAACGCATCATTCCGAACCAGACAGCGTGATAATATCTAGAGTCGCTGCTATCAGGGTATTCGTGCACAACGATAAGATATGGGATCCAAGCAACGACATATAACAAGTAGGCCACAATATTCAGGTGGGTGGTAGAGCAGTCGCGGTCGTACTGTTGGGATCGCCTGTAGTGGTTCTGGGTACGAGCACGGCGGGAGATACAAAAGGCTGAGCTACAAAGTCCGTACATAGTCATTAAGGACGGTAGAACATGGAGCAAACCTAAGGTGCTGGCACGGAAGAGGAAGCTGCCAGTGTAGCGGCGCTCGCAGTAGTCGTAATCAAGTTTCATGTAGACGCCAACAGCAGCGATGATGGCGCTAAAGAAGACAACCAGGCAGGAGATGACACCCACGTGCAAGGAAATGAACATGCGGTATTCACTACTGGTGCGGCACAGGCGATAATACGTTTCTGCAGCTACGAGCTGAAACAAAACGACTAATAAATATCCTTCGTATCGCACAATGTACACGTAGTGAAGGATATGGTATTGTTGCGTTTCCGAACAAAACTAATAGTATGCATGAGAAAATAATGAACAATGTGACGAATGGATTATGTAAAATTTTACTAGATATAAAATAATGTATAAATAAGGATATATAATAAACATAACAGGCGTGAGTGTATATGTATGTATGTATATGTATAATAAACATAAGGAAAGAAAAATATGAATCGCCAAAATATACATAATACATATACACTCACGCCTTTTATCCCCGAAGGGGTAGGCAGAGGCGCAACTAGTGCACCTACTTTGCACCATTACTCCGTCTCATGATGTGATAGGGAGCGAGCCTATCGCCATATCGGGCACAAATTCCAGACACCGAGCTGATACTGAATTGAAAAACTCAATATCACTTGGCCCGACCCGGGGATCGAACCCGAGACCTCAGCATTGCAGTCGTACCAATTTACAACTACGCCACCGAGGCAGTCAAGCCAAAATATAATTCTATAAAATAACATACCTAGCTAATTATAAATTGTGTTTAGGAATATAAAAAATCGTTAATTATCTAAATGAATACACATCATAATAATGTATAACGTGGTACAAAGTAAATAGGTCAGTAGAGTATGAACAGGATGACAGGTGGCGGTACCCGCATAGGTACCTCGAACTGGTTTTGCAGCTGTTTTTCGCACGAATACGGAATAAGTCTCAAATTTAGACGCCTCACGTACTTGTAATATGTTTTGATTATTAATAATGTTTATTATAACTAATAATAATGTGTATTATCATATATATATTATGTATTATACACATTTGGGCCGTTTGAAAAAGTTTACCACATTGACTGAAGACACTGAACTTCTTGACTTCGTTTTAATTGTGATTATTACGCATAAAAGTTTAAATACGATAAAAATTCAAAGTTCAACAATACATTTACCACAAATTCTATTGTTTTAATATAACACATCACAAAAAAATACCAGAATAAAATAAGTATTAGACAACCTGGAGACAAAAATATTGCTTACCGTAAAAAATAGGCTGTAACAGTACGTAGAAGTCTCTGTTAGAAATTGTAAGACTCTACAGACAGGTATAGTGTCCCATTCGCCGGATAGTAGTACGACAGCGGAGACAGACATCACTATTCCTGTTATTATTAGATCAGAGAGGCCTACACAGGCGAGGTAAACGTTCCCTGTGGACAAAGGAGTTAAAAGATATATCTGATGCTAAGGTCTAATTACACCAGTTTCTTAATCGGGAATTAAATTAACGCGAATGTTAGGGTATATCGCGTCCCATGAAAGAACGCGTAGATAAGGATGATAATCACCTGTTAGGGTATGGTGGGACACTCAAAACCCATAACAGTGCGTTAAGATAGTTATCAGGCTGTTAAAGTAACAGAGTATGGTGAAATTAGGCCTTAAGGATATATAGCTGTTACACGTGTTTACATAATAGGTATTGTCCTAATATTAGAAATAACCCCCTCCCCACTCCCAGTATCGCCCTAGTAATAAAATTCAGGACAAGTTACGCCTAAGATCCAGATTTTGATTTGATGAAATTTAAGCTAGAGCGCATTGAAATTACAATAAATCCGAAAATTATTGACTCCTCAAGCCCCGCGACGGACACCGGTGTCCTATATATAGGGTTTTCGCATACATCTATATATATAAGCGGGGCTTGAAAGGGTTAACATAATGATAGGTGAATGAAATCTTAAAATAAACATGTATTTTAAGACACACACACACACACACACGTTGACGCCCTTTATCCCCGAAGGGGAAGGCAGAAGAGCAATACATTAAAAAAATTGTAACTTTACATACCCACTCGTTTCAAAGTCCTCTCGACAAAGAACGCTGCCACGAAGAAGCCGTTGATGATGGTGCCGAGAGTTGCGCAGAGAACCATGAAGATCAGGCGTGCGAGGGTTGGCCATTCCTGGCTCAGAGTCACGGGGGAGAACACGCGGGTGCTGTTGGCCAGGGCGGCTTTCACGACCATCGCGGGCACGGCTTTAAAAATAAACACTTTATATCCGACAAAAGAAATTCAATGATAATCAAACTATAGACACACACACACACACTCTAGCCTTTTATCCCCGAACGGGTAGGCAGAAGTGCAATTAGTGCACCCACTTTTCGCCGTTATTCCGTCCCATGATGTGATGTGATAGGGGGCGAGCCTATCGCCATATCGGGCACAAATTCCAGACTCCGAGCTGATACTGAATAGAAAAACTCAATATCACTTTGCCCGACCCGGGGATCGAAACCGAAACCTCAGCATTGCAGTCGTACTATAATACAATTACGCCACCGAGGCAGTCATAATCATAGAGTGATCAGAGTTATAATCAAACTACTAGAAAAATAATCAAAATGTGCAGTGAATGACGGAACGATCTCTACTTAGTGCGGTAGGGACATGTAGGACTAAATTTAAATAACTTGAGAACTGATAAAAATGCTTTTTACTTTTTAGAAGCTGACATTTAACTTGTAAAGCATAAAACAACTTAACTAAACTTCTTGCAAATTTTGAACCGCCCGACCGAAAGTTTCTCAATTCGACGAGTATTTTTTATGATTGTTACCTCAGATCTTCAACATTTATTAACCGATCTACAAAATTATTTTATCAATTGAAAAATATACTTTCTGATGATGACAACATGATGAGCATATACAGAAATATTCTATCTATGAGAAACTTACCAGATGTGTAATGTGTTTAAAAAAGGACATGTCCAAAACGGTTTTAAAGTTCTAACCAAGATACTTTATATATATCCGGATAGTACTCCTAAAAATTAGGCTTTGGCAATAAATCTTATAATTTTAAAGTCTTCCTATTTTGAGATTTATGTAATTTTATTTTGCCTAAAAACTACACTTAAAATGAACATTTAAAAAAAGTTTATTATAAATGGAGGAGTCTAAAAATATTTTTAATGGATCCAAGATCCATATTTTTGTCCCTTAAGTTTGAACCGGGTTAGATTTGAGGCCCAAACCCTTACAATGTGGACATCTCGTTTGTTCTGAATTTCTGCAGGGTTAAATTTCTTATAATCTTGTTTAGGTTATTATTTCCTGATGCTTGCAGCTAAGGTAGCAGTTGTTGCAGGTAAAAACATGATAAATATACCAACATGAGTTGTATTAAGACTGGCCAAGAGAACAGACGGAAAAATAAATAAAACCTTACGGTAAATAAAGCTGGGAACTTGGTGGTTCCTGAAACTGATAAGAGTCCACTATCTTTTTTTTGCATAAATAATATTTATTCAAACAACCACTAATTTTTTTTTACTTGTATTGAGTTCTCTTGGGAGTATGACGTACTTATTAGACTTGAAAATAGCCGTGCCTAGGAGAATAATATATTATTTTGTAAGTTTTTTTAGAGTCGCTCTTTTTACTTATTATTTATGATATTTTTTTCTATAGAAAAAATATTATGAATTTTCAGATAACGACAATATTTTTTAAAATTAGAAAACTGAGGTGGCGAAACTTGGACGAAGCCCGCGCCCCTAGTGGATTAAATTGGTACTTTGAGTTCACGATCTCAAAGAGAAAATAAATGTTTGAAACTTATCGATGTATTCATATTTCTCTACGTTATAAATAGAAATGTTATCAAACTCATGCTAACATAAAACTCATCCTTAGTAAGTTTTCTTAGCGTGTTTTCCGCGAAGAATCACATTCTTACATAACACAAGTACATTACTGAACGTACAGTTGGCCAGATATCCAACAGAGGCGCTGTTTTCTCAAAAACTAAGTACAACGGCGCAACATTAAAAGTTTCAATCTTTCTCGAGTGAATGTTCTTTAACGAGTTTTTTGTGCATGCGTGATAAGATGCCTATATTTTATACTAGCTTTTGCCCGCGGCTCCGCCCGCTTGAATAAGTTTTCCCGGGATAAAAGTCCCGCTGTGTATTTTACCGGGATAAAAAGCCTATGTGTTAATCCAGGACATGATCTACCCGTGTGCCAAATTTCATCGAAATCCGTTCAGTAGTTTTTGCGTGAAAGAGTAACAAACATCCATACATCCAGACATCCAGACATCCATACATACTTACAAACTTTCGCGTTTTTAATATTAGTAGGATACATGTACGGGACGAGGTTTCGGTACAGGAGAGCTGTAAGGTATTTTCGATAGTCAAGAATGGCATGATACCATCAATCCATCGCGTCACGACGGGACCGTCTTAAGAGGCTAGTAAGGGGCGGCTAAAAATTCCAACCCTTCTAAGCTACATTATAAACTGATACTGATAGTTAAAATTTACCATCAGCCCATTCATTTGGTATACTTGGAAAGTGTATCATCGCGCGTTTTTTTACTGCATTTAAATGACGAGATGAGCATGCTGTACCGCACCGGCGCACATAACTTTTAATTACGAAGTACTGTGTGGCATTCCACTGCGCTTGCCGTCCTCAAGTCTCATGATACCCAGTATTTGCGCTGGCTACAATGTCCTTCAAACCGGAACATAACAGTGCATGTACACTGCTGCTTGGCGGTAGAAATAGACATCATGGTGGTTCAGGCTGCCTCTCGCATACGATAGACCTGCCACCAGTATGTTTTGTAATTATTGATTTATGACCCCCGACAGTAAAAGAAGGGTGTTATAAGTTTAGGGTGTGTATCTATGTATCTGTGTGTATGTCTGTGGCATTGTAGCTCTCAAACGAATGGACCGATATTGCTGCGGTTTTTATTTTTGGTTGAAAGAACATACTAAGTAATACAGTAAGAGAATATAGTAATTTAAAAAGTTGAAAATAATAATTAAATTAAAATATAAATAACGGACCAGGGAGATGAAAATACTTTTAGCCGTCCTCTGACGCGACGACTCTTGGCTCAAAATATTACCTACAAGGTACTGAAACGATAAATGAAGACTTTAATATCTACTTTTTAGAGGTTTTTATTGTGTCAGGAGTTATTTATAGGCATTTAGACGTGTTTTCCTGAATTTCTAATTTGCCATTTCATGCAACGCAATATTGGAAAAGTGACGCCTCATTAGACAGATTTTGGCAATATTGCCTTTCCGATTAATTTAACTTTAAAAATACATTATGTAATAAATTAAACGAGAGAAAATTTCCTATAATTCATGTTAATATGCCATACCATTCCAGCCCTGTATTATATACCGCCCACTGCTGAGCACGGGCCTCCTCTACTACTGAGAGGGCTAAGGCCTTAGTCCACCACGCTGGCCTAGTGCGGGTTGACCGACTTCACATTCATGTTAATGCCACCTTTTAATTGGAAAATGAATAGCATTGCCGTACAAATGATTAAATTTGACATACAAGTTAGTGGGAATAACTTAAGTTGTCATTTAAAGAGATGTTAACGCTTTATTGAGAGACATGAGATAAAGAGGGATTATAAATGAATGCAAAAGTAAAGTTTAAAATTAATATTTTCTGCAATCCATTAATTTCCGCACGAAAATTTGGCAGTTCTAGTAGTTTCAGTCCAATTTAAATTTAACAAATTGAAACGTATACTTTTATGATACACTATTGTTGATAAATAAAAAAACATAGGTACATTATACGTACAATAGGTCTATTATAGACTATGAACATAAATATTGATACAAAACAAACATTTGGTTCAGAAACTTCCGCAACGTTTCTATTAGTGATTACAGAAAAAATATTAGATTCAAACTTAAAGCCTTCAAATGTGCTCCCAAATTCGGAAATTCTTTTTAAAAGTTGTGGACAATTTTAGAATTTTGTAAAATTAAATGGATTCCAGCAAATTTTTATTTAGTTGCATTTAACGATGTAAATAGTGTTCAGTAATTTATGTCCGTACAGTAGGGAAGATATTACATGTACCCAAGAAGAATAAAAACTTCGTCAAGCTGCTAAGCAGCTTTAATAGCCCATGAAAGGTTGATAATGTTTTAGAACTATATTGTAATGAAATTTACCATTATTGAGAGGACTTAAGGGGAAAACTAGTTATGCTGAATGGAAAAAATATCTGTCACTACTCTACTAAATATATGTCCCCTAACGAGGTCAATCCAAATTGTCCAATTAAAATCTTCGCGCGTTTACACAAAAACCGCCCCGAGCAAAACTGAGCAAATAAATTCAAATTTCAAAAAATAAATTCAATTTTAAATATGCACGGTGCACGAGGATGACCCAGTTCCACTACAAGTGTAATTAAGGATATTTATATCATGGGGTGAGGTGTCCCTACTATTAATGTAGTGGGTACATCCTAATATCAAAATATAGAAGAGGGATGGTGAATCAATGGCGCGCGTCGAAATAATTGGGATACGACAAAAATCTGTGAATATATGCAAAAAAGTCGGAGGCATCTGCTCACTCCGAGATTTTGTTGCTCTACCTGTATCACCAACCAAATTATGAGAAGTGAGCGTGTTATGCTTCCGACAGCGTTAGTGAACACTGTTAACTAAGATTATTCAAAACCAAAATAAAATGTTAAAATTAATATCTTGTTTCCATCTTTTCAGTTCTTCAATGAATTTAATAAAGATGGCAGATATTGACGCAGTTGGGATTTTGTGTTTTTTAATTATCCTTTACTTTTTACGAGAAATACGTATTATTTACGAAGCGATTTTAAGTAATACAGCATTAATCCTTATCCAATTAAGTAACTTTATTACATTGTGCATTTAATATAGATTAATATGGCCCTATAGAGAATGTAATTTAAATAAATAGTTTCAATGATATTACAGATTTAAAATGCAGGGACATAGCACTTGCGGCGGTACCGGCCGGGGGGCTGGCGCGGCAGCGTGTGCTTATAATATAATTCTTCTGTGCGTGTGTGTCACTAAACTCCTCCTAAACGGCTGGTCCGATTTTCATGATTTTTTGTGTGTATTCAGGTAGATGCTGGATGCGGCAAGCTGAAGACAGGGTGCTATGGCGCTCATTAGGGGAGGCCTATGTCCAGCAGTGGACTGATACAGGCTGATGATGATGATTATGATGATTCAGGTGGATGCGAAAATGATTCAGATTTACAATTCGGTCCGGGAAAATGTGTAGTTTGTATATAAGTGACTTTCGCGACTTTATACATGAAAAACTCTTTAATGTGGGCGAAGCCGCGGGCAAAACCTAGTTAAGTATAAATGACATACAACTCGTATAGCGTATCTAAAATAATTAATTGAAATGCCTCAAAAGCATCAATACGCGAAGTCTACGCAGCATGAGCTGTATACTTAATTCGTTTATACCTTCTTTGATATTCAAATTAAACCTAGACACTCACAGTTACCGTAACGTGTACAAACTTTATAGTATTATTTTCCATATTACAAAACCGGCCTCACAGTTGGTCGTATAATTATTGTCACGAAATTAGGCCAATCATATGAATACGTAAATAGCATTGCGGTTTTACCTCGAAGCCTTGACAGCTTCGACCCACTGACGTCACTCGGTTAATGCAAGTTGAATGCACTTCGAAATTTAAATTGTGCCTTCGAAAAAAATAAAATGGCGGCTCAGATAGTAAAATACTAATTGATACGTGAGTATTAGTTAACTCATAGAATAGTAACTATATCTAACCGCATTGGACCAATTAGATATTGGATAAAAAGTGAACTGCGTGCCCAACGCAGCACTAACGATGCCACTGCCTCCAAAATTTGGGCAAATCAACTTTTTAAAGTCGCACCTGCTACGCGGAGTATCGTATCGGTAGTCACTTTTTACAGTTTTAATTTAACTCAAAATAATGCTTTCGAATCTATTTTACTATGAATACTGTTGAAATACAAATATAGCATTTTAGATCGCAAACATAGCCATGGTTCAAACTTGATATTGTGTAAATCGAACCTGACTACGTAGTGACATCTCGTGGTATCTTTTTGAATTAAATTTTAGATCGTACAACAATGAGGGACATTTTTGTAAATTCTTGGAGAGGGCAGTGATAAGACAATTACAGTGATAGAGTTAGTAGAAGAAATTATGATCATTATGACAGATGATAATGATGATAGTGGATGAAGTGATGATGATTATTTTGGCATGAGTGATGACAATAAGGATATATTATGATAGAATATGTCATGAGATCTACAATGATGATTAATGAAAAGGAGAATTACTGTTGTAACTAACTTCATTCCAGAATAAAATTGATATTGTTTTTGATCTTGCTTTGAATATAAAACATTTTTCATCCACTTTAAGAAATTTAAGCAACATAGTCCTGAATAAAAATAAACTACGTTTTCTAATATTTTGGGTTCGGTACGAAAACTATTTCTTAACTGTCTAACTGTCTTAGGCTTTTATTGGAAATACCTTTCATGAGGGTACTTTATATTTGTGTTGTAACCAGGGCTATAATAATATTAAGTACAAGTGGAGTGATATTGACACTTTATAACTTTTTTAGCAGTCATTTTGCAAAATGGCAGGAGAGGTGAAAAAATATTTATTACAAACTAGCTTTTGCCCGCGGCTCCGCCCGCTTTAAAAAGTTTTTCCGGGATAAAAGTCCCGCTTTATATTTTCCCGGTATAAAAAGTAGCCTATGTGTTAATCCAGGACATGATCTACCCGTGTGCCAAATTTCATCGAAATCCGTTCAGTAGTTTTTGCGTGAAAGAGGAACAAACATCCTTACATCCAAACATCCAAACATCTAAACATCCAAACATCCAAACATCCATACATTCTTACAAACTTTCGCCTTTATAATATTAGTAGGATTATGGAAATTGAAAATTTTCAACTACGCACCCACTTACACACTCCCTTTTATACCCGTAGGGGTAGGTAGAGACGAAACTAGTGCACCCACTTTGCGCCGTGCGTATTCCGTCCCACGATGTGATAGGGGGCAAGCCTATCGCCATATCGGGCACAAATTCCAGACTCCGGCCTGATACTGAATTTAAAACCCAATATTATTTTGCCTTACCCGGGGATCGAAGCCGAGACCTCAGCATTGCAGGCATACCTTAATACAACTACGTCACCGAGGCAACAATTAGGTGCCTAATTTAACAAATCTTGGCATACGAGGCAATCGGTTTAATAATGGCAGACGTCAGGGAAATGACAGTTAACGTCAGCCCTGAGACCACTATACTCTGAGTGACCCTTGGCGAGTTAAATTAGTTTTTTCTTGCGAAAGTAGAGGTGGATAAATCATAAATGATTCAACCCTTCTTTTTACTACACATTTATGAATATAAGTAATATCATAACGTAAAATTCGTTTTATTAAAATTCGTTTCTTTACATTGCTAGCTGACTTCTTTTGCCTAAATTAACATGTTTGTGTCGTAGCTTTTCGTATATTTCTTCCTGATCCTTTTAACACAATATGGAGATTTTTACATACACACCTAAGTGCCCCCACTGTACCCGATGGAAGGCAGAGTGGGGCTAAACAGAATGTCGCCTGACGAGAGATGATTGTCGCTAAGCAGTTGACACAACAATGCCGGCGTATTTGAATCGGATATCCCGCGTGCTGGTCTTGGAACGAGATACATGGGCCACTATCGCGGGTTTATCATCTGTACGGTGGTCGCTGTGCGGGCGGATAGATATATTTTACCCCCATTTTTTTTATGGTATTGAATGATGAGACGAGCATAGCGTTTGCCTGATGGTAAGCGATACGGCTGCCCATAAACAGTGGTAACACCATCCAGCACCTTGAGTTACAAAGTACTGTGTGTCTTTCCACTGCGCTCGTCATCCTGGACAAGATGTTAGGTCTCATTATGTTCAGTAGTTACACTGGTTACAATGTCCTTCAAACCTAAACACAACAGTGCATGCACATTGCTGCTTGGTGGTAAAAATAGACATGGCGGTGGTACCCAACCAGACGGACTTACATATGAGAGACATACCACCAGTCAAATCTTATTGCATAAAATTGGCAGTATTTCATTGCTTAGGTACACTTTTGTTTTTAGACTAAGTAGCCCTCATAGACAGGACTGCAAGCGACAGCGTTCACGTTGTTTTATTGCTATAGATGAATCTATTTGTTAGTACGCGCGCTTAAAAGCTTTGGCCTGAGAGAGTTGCCAAATTTGTCAACCGACCAGTCGCTAGAGAAATTTATAACATTGTCCATACTTTCAAATTAATGAGTTGTGAAGGGGCATTGTTATACTTGAATTCACAACCGTATGAACAAAACTGTTGACGCGGCTGACTGTGTGTACATGTATACATTGTTTAATATTAAATAAAACGTTTTTACCACATACGTACCTATGTAACATTAAAAAATGCTTAGTGTTCCTACTACCTAACAATTTTGATTCTGAAATGGAAATCCTTATTGAAAAGCTTTAATCATTTTAACGACAGCTAGACTACTAAATTACACTAAGTGCTTGCACACTATTACAATGAATTCGTGGCCATCGAAACTGTAATCAAATGTAGTTTACATATCACTTTAATGGGTACAATTAAGACTTTATTATGCATGTTTTAAAATGTAACATAGTTAATGAAAAAAGCGTATATGTAGTTAGTTTGAGAATACATGCACATGGACATCGGCTTACTATTATTCTTCGCTAATTAATTTAATTATAATAATATATTCATTTATTTGTTCTGTATTAATTAAAAATATAATTGCTGTAACATATAAAAAATTGTAAATTACGTAATTATTTTGCAAGATCAACTGTATTTAATAATGGTAGGTCCATTTCTCGCATTTTCTCTCGATATCTAGGCGTATATATTATATACCTTCCTATTATTATTTTTTTATTTATTTATTTATTTAATTCAGATCACATAATCCATATAAATTAAAATCACAATCAATTACTTATAGCTACTACATTAATTATATTATTACACTAGCTTTTGCCCGCGGCTTCGCCCGCCTTTTTTTAGTTTTTCCGGGATAAAACTCCCGTTTTTTTTTCTCGGGATAAAATGTAGCCTATGTGTTAATTCAGGACATGATCTACCCGTGTACCGATTTTCATCGAAATCCCTTCGGTAGTTTTTGCGTGATAAGTAACAAACATCCATACATCCAGACATCTATACATACTTACAAACTTTCGCGTTTATACTGTCAGTAGGACAGATTTCGCTCGCGGCTCCGCCCTCGTTAAAAAGTTGTTCCGGGATAAAAGTCCCGTTTTTATTTTCCCGGGATAAAATGTAGCCTGTGTGTTAATTCAGGACATGGTCTACCCGTGTGCCAAATTTCAACGAAATCCAGTTAGTAGGTTTTGCGTGAAAGAGTAACAAACATCCAGACATCCATACATACCTACATCCATACATACTTACAAACTTTCGCGTTTATAATATTAGTAGGATCCCGGGATAAAATGTAGCCTATGTGTTTGTTAAACCAGGACATGATCTACCCGTGTGCCAAATTTCATTGAAATCCGGTTAGTTGATTTTGCGTGGAAGAGGACCATACATCCAGACATCCATACATACTTACAAACTCTCGCATTTATACTATCAGTAGGACAGATTTCACCCGCGGCTCCACCCGCGTTAAAAAGTTTTTCCGGGATAAAAGTCCCGTTTTTTATTTTCCCGGGATAAAATGTAGCCTGTGTGTCAATCCAGGACATGATCTACACGTGTGCCAAATTTCATCGAATTCCGGTTAGTAGTTTTTGGGTGAAAGAGTAACAAACATCCATACAAACTTTCGCTTTAATAATATTAATAGTATATTAAAGTAGGACTATAGTAGGATAGATTTCGCCCGCGGCTCCACCCGCGTTAAAAAGTTTTTCCGGGATAAAAGTCCCGTTTCTGATTTTCCCGGGATAAAATGTAGCCTATGCGTTAATCCAGGACATGATCTACCCGTGTGCCAAATTTGATCGAAATCCAGTTAGTAGTTTTGCGTGAAAGAGTAAGAAACATCTAGACATCCATATATCCAGACATCCATACATCCATACATACTTACAAACTTTCGCGTTTATAATATTAGTAGGATATCTATCAATCAAATCAAACCTCAATCAAAAGTATGATATAAGCACTGGAAATCAATTTCTAAATGAAGTCGTTGAGACACAACCATCAGCAATAGCCCACTCGCGCGTTCTAAGCCCGCGGGTTAGGCAGCCTTTGTCACATTAATTCGTTGGTGGGAGAAGTGGCGGGAGGCGCCCGACGTGATGGCCCATTTGTGGCATGCGCGTAAGCTGCGCGTGGTACTGGATAGTACTTGGACATTGCAACATTACTTTATTTTTCTAAAATAAAATATTTTTTGTAAAATAAACCTTAGTCCTTAGTTACTCCTTATTACATCAGATACCTGCCAATAAAAGTCCCGTCAAAATCAGTCCAGCCCTTTCAGAGATTCCGCCCTGTGGATTTGGGGCGTTTGGAGAATTCCACCACGGTATCCCCTGCCTGTCGTTAAAGGCGACTAATAGGGGCCACCGGGGGTCGCTGGCGGGCGGCAGGGGGCTGTCCGTCTTTCGTATTGTGCGTGTCTTTTAGCACATTGCTGCGACCCCCGTAATGGACGGCAGTGTGGCAGGTAGGCCTCACGCTGCCGTTGACGCCAAGTGCGTCCTTCGGTGCGCGGGGGCTTCCGAGCTCCCCCCCCCCGCCCCATACAGGAGACGGGCTGCATTAGGCGGCACCGCTCAGGGGCGGCTGCGGACGACAACTTAGACACTATTAGTCCGGGGAAACCCGCAGCCGTCCCTAATGCGCCGAAGAAGGCCACCGCGGAGTTTTAGTTGGTATGCCGTGCGGTGTACATAGGTTAGTGACTCGGCCCGGCGGCTCAACGCTGGGTTGTAAGGCACGGTGAACCCAACATCACCGCTCAGTCGCCCCCTTTGAAGGCTGGGCGGTAGTAATAAGTCACTTTCTCCGCGAAAACAAAAAAAAAGCCCTTTTAGAGATTAGCCGAAACAAACAGACAAAAAATGTCAAAAATATTATTTTGGTGTATGTACCGACTACTACTCTACTCTATCTATACATAGGTATCTATACATCTTCCTATACATATCTATGCATCTATCCGTACATTTTTTATACATCTATCTATACAGCTCGCGTTGAAAAGTTTTTCCGGGATAAAAGTCCCGCTTTATATTTTCCCGGGATAAAACGTAGCCTAAGTTACTCCTTATTACGTCAGCTACCTGCCAATAAAAGTCCCGTCAAAATCGGTCCAGCCGTTTCAGAGATTAGCCGGAACAAACAGACAGACAGAAAGACAGACAGACAGACAAAAATTGTAAAAAATGTTATTTTGGTGCATGTACCGTATATATACTCATATGCATGTAGTAAAAAACGGTTTTTTAAATATTACAAACAGACACTCCAATTTTATTTATATGTATAGATTTCCCAGAGCTATTTTCATCCAATAATTTTGGAAGGGACAGTCAAACCGCTCAGCGATCACGCTTAACATGCCGTTACTACTGTTTCTTAGGCGCTGCAGCATGGAAGAAGATTTTTTGCGAATTATGGCTTGAAAACCATCCGTCCGCGCTTCCGCAAACATACGAGACGCACTGCATCGCCACGGCAGACGCAACAACACCCTAAACGCATTATTATATTGAGTACGCAGAGCTCTGTAAGCCCGTTTCGTATAACTCACCCATAGGCCACTCGAGTAGAAGGATTGGCAATAGGCTTAAGAAGCGTCACCTTCACTGCGTTCGTACATCGAGTAAACCTACGGACGAGCATATTACTACGTACTGCCAGAGCCCTACGCTCCCTCTCAATATCCTCGTCATCTTGAAGGTCACTGGTCACAATGTGACCGAGGTACCTGAAACTCTCAACCTGTCTCAGAGCAACCCCATCAAGCCGAACCGGAGGCACATAGGTAGGCGTGTAACTACCTGCTTTGAAAACTAAGAGCTCACTCTTTTTAGAGTTATATTTTAAACCATGTACCTTTGCATACGTCTCACAAATAGATAAAAGCACCCTTAATCCATTGACTGAAGGACTCAGCAGCACCATGTCGTCGGCATAGCTTATGTTGTTGAAAGAGGTGCCATCAATGTAACAACCTACATGCATGCGACTGAGTCTCTCAACCAACTCATTAATATACAAGTTAAACAAAAGAGGCGAACTTAACCCACCTTGCCTAACACCACATTCCAGCTTGTACTCGTCCGACAAAGCACCAGCCCAACGCACCTGGTTTTTTTGATTACCATACCAATACTGGAATAGTGAGATACATTCGGTCGGTACACTTGCGC
This sequence comes from Lapara coniferarum, assembly GCA_949316025.1. Classification (NCBI taxonomy): domain Eukaryota; kingdom Metazoa; phylum Arthropoda; class Insecta; order Lepidoptera; family Sphingidae; genus Lapara; species Lapara coniferarum. The sequence goes on along the minus strand of OX438933.1, from coordinate 21,584,972 downwards.
CAGCCAACTTATCCCAAAGCAAGTCATAAGAAACCAGATCAAACGCTTTTGACAAGTCAAGAAAGCACGCGTATACCGACGTCCTTTTCCCTGTATAGTACTTAACAGTGTGCTTCAAGCTAAGAATAGCACTCTCGGTAGATAATCCAGGTCTAAAACCAAATTGGGCAGCATGCAAGCTCACCCTGTTTGCGACAGTGTCATTAAGCAGACTGTCAAGCACTTTGGCCAGTACCGTGGCAAGTGAGATGGGCCTGTAATTGGCCAGGTCGGACGAGTCACCCGTGCGATTTTTTAAAATAGGTACCACTATTGTTCGCATTAATGACTCTGGTAAGTAACAGTGACACAAACACAAATTATATAACATTGAAAGGACATGTGGCAATTGTACTCCAGTGTATTTAAGATGTTCAATACTGAGTCCGTCATGACCAGGAGATTTACCACCATGCATGTTTTTAATTGTCTTTGCGATATTTGATGTTGCAAAAAACAACTCACGGCCGCCATTACGGACTCAGCATCACATTGCATATTCTGAGACGGACCTCTAGGTGACTTCACAGTAAACTGTTCCCTAAACATATTAGCTATGCCTTTATGATCACTTATGCCTCCAACGCTCACAGGAATGCTCGGTGATACATTTATTTTATTTACATTTTTCCAAAAAGATTTAAAATTTTTACTTACATGTTTAGAAGCAAGTACATCCATTTTTAATTGTTCTTGTCTATCCTGGCACCATTTTAATTTCGATTTGAATATTTTACGTGTTACAGACATATCACGGAAAATGGGACCCCTAGTGGGCTTACCAGCTAGAACCCATTCTTTGAACTTAATACGAGCCTCCCTGTGAGCACTAGAGACATGTATATTCCATCCTGTTACAATGTTTTTATTTTTGGAATTTGTTTTTCTACTACAGGTTAGCATTGCGGCCTCTGACAATATATTAACAATATTATGGTATAATTTATCAATAATTAAGTTGTGATCAGGATTGCGACACAACCCATTAGAACACATTCTAAAGGAAAAGAAATTTCACTGAGCTTTAGGTTACATATATCATGATATTTCATTATTTGAGGCAGCTGCCTGTCCCCCCAAATTATTCTTTTTCTAACATTGTCCATAAAAACATTACAATGCAGCTTACGATTAATTCTAGACAAATTACAAACAATCACAAGAGGGAAGTGATCAGACCAATACACATCCTCCTGCACATACACACTGTTTATAGTTAACAGCGCAGACTGACTGGCTATGCAGTGATCTAACCACCTCATACAACCATGAACTTCACTATGGAATGTATAAGTATCAGATTGCAGACCGAGCACATCCACATCTGCACAACATAACGAATGTTCATTACAAAAACTTATCAACTCATTATAGAACAATTCATTAGGATGGGAATTAAAATCTCCAAGTACATAGAAAGCCTCAACTCCGCATTATCAATATAATCAACAACACAATTACATTAATTTTTGTTCACATTATTCGCGAATACGAATGAAAAAGCTAATGGAATCTTTCCAAATGCGAAAAAAAAATGCGAATACAATGTAGCCCGATGAGCTGCCTATGACAAACCAAAATTTTATATATTAAAACAAACATGTGATTACACAAGGGAGAGTTGGCTGTGCTCTACGAGAGAGTCGCGTAAATATCCTTCAAACAACATATACCGTTCGCGACGATATGACGTCATCGTAATAAGATTGAGGACAAATCAAGGGGAAACTTAAAGAGGACGTATTCGAAACCAAAGGTAATGGCTTGATCATAGTGTAACATCAATTCGATTTACTGACACAATTATATTTTCAGTGAGTTCATGTTAAGTCGAAACGACAAACTGAGGAAAAAAAGAATATTAGCCATTTCTTATCATTATACAAACGAATCAAGTATTAATCTTCATTAAATTATTTAAATTATTCAAATAACGATTACAATTGTGATAGCTTTTGGTAGGAAAATATCATATTCCTATTCACCATATCCGGAAATTAATGAATATCATTAAGCATGATGTATTTTAAAGCAAAGTTGCAAAATATGTCAAACTGGTGGTAGGACTCTCATATGTAAGAGTCCGTCTGGGTGGATACCACCGCAATGTTTATTTCTACCGCCAAGCAGCAGTATACATGCACTGTTGTGTTTCGGTTTGAAGGGCATTGTAGCCAGTGTAACTACAGGACATAATGAGCCTTAACATCTTACGTCTCAGGATGACGAGCGCAGTGGAGTGCCATGCGGTGCTTTGTATCTCAAGGTGCTGGATGGTGCTGTTACTGTTTATGGGTGGTCGTATCGCTTACTATCAGGTGAACGGCATGCTCGTCTCGCAATTCGATGCCATAAAAAAAAAGAAAACAAAACTTCGCATCCTATACTGTCTAGGCAATAACATTATTGATGGTTGATAGCAAATCTATTACACCAATCGCATGGCCATTAAATTTACTGTCTTCGGCTAAAAGTCATAGGACAAGCTAACAACAATTGTAGATTATTTATAATATCATCTAAAGTTATCAGTTACCACATTTTTTTCTACAACTTTAATCACTTATAAGCGTTAGCATCGGTTTAGTGAATGTTATGTCAGACAAACAATTAAATTCGAATAAATAGTTTTGTTTCAATTCCCACAAGTAAAGAAAATTTTCATTTCCAGTAGCACCCGAAGCGGGAATAATCGAGTGAAATAAATCTAATAGAGAATTCTCATGATGGCACGATTTCAGAAGTGCTACTTCACGTCTCATACATCGAGGGCGTCCGAAGGTACTTTCATACAAATCAAATATCTAATCATGAAAGAGAAATGTTCAACTCAGTTCTGATTGTTACTTCAGCTACAACTTGATTGGAATATTTATTTCCATTCGTTTATTGTATGCGAGTATTGAATAATGTGGTGTCAGGATAACTGACAAGCTAAACCCGGACCCCGAATTGGGTTAACTGTTGCTACTTGCTAGTGAATGACTAATTTAAATAATACTTGATCATTGCTTCACGTGGAATCTCAAAAGGGGGGCTAAAATAAAAAAAGCTGCTCTGTATTTTTACAATGTAGACACTAAATAAATTAAAGTTTGCCTTGTCTAAAAATAATTAGTTATTCATAATTATTATTTAGTGCTTGCATTCGCAATAGTGCATTTAATTACACTAAATACAGTTCAATCATTAGCTAGAAGCGGGTTGGCAGAAAATACATAAAATCGAAGTATAAAAATTTCAATCGCATTCGCATAGGTATCTATTCGCGTTCGCATTCGTATTCGCAATGTGTACGAATTTCTTCAACAATGACTATTTGGCTATTATATAATTGTTTTGTCATTTGAATGGTTAACTTCCAAAATATGTAACCTTTAGTTATTTCAACTTTAAACTCTTCAACAATTAACAAACGAGTACCAAAAATCATGGAATATCGTATTGTATTTACATTTGTTCAACGTAATCAATTTCAGTAGGATTTACTATGATGAACGGATGCATTGTATTAAACGTGAACAGAGAGAACGAATTCTAAAAAACATTAATGGAAGCGAAACTTTAAATCGCTTGCTTTGCAAACAAAGGGATAATCGAAAATGCGCATTTCTCTCTCAATCTAATCACTGTGTTTACTGTAACTTAGAACTTGTTTGCTGAAACTTTAAACTATGTCATATAAGTTACACGCGTTATGTATTGACGTTTCTTTGCATCATATTAATATGAAATTTTATTTATGATAGTTTGAAACTATTATGTAATGAATTTTTCCGTCGCATCAAATTTCTTCTAGTGGACTAATTTTATACGTTATTTAAATATTTCATGGGTAACGATTATGCATAATTATAATGATGGTAATACTAATGAAGATGATGATGAATGATGCAGACAATGGTAAAGTGGTAGTGGTTTGATGTACTATGATGATGATACTAATTACGATGATTATGGTGGTGATAATAATAGTGATGGTGATGGTGAAGATGAAACAAATACGGCGATAATTATGACGTTTATGATGAGTATGATTTTAACGATAATGATGATACTAGCTTTAATATACGAAAAAGGATGGGAAGACATGAGGCAAGCAGCTGATTGAAAAAGTAAGCATAATAGTTTTTTGAAATCCTGGAAAACGCAAATGTGCCACATTGGAGGGGCGTAAGCAAAGATGGTGGACGATTCGATTATTCGAGTTACGTGCTAATTCTTAAACATGCATAATTTTGTGAAAATATTATTTTTTTATGTTCAGAAATATAATCATACTATTAAAATAGTATGATTATATTGATATTTAAATACATCATTAGCGCTAGCTTTAGTAAAAAATTTATTCAAAAACAATAATAAATAATAGAATTGTTATAGGATAAAGCCGCAAGGATACAGGAGAATATTTCTAATTTCCTTACGTCTAAATCTGCAACCTAATGGAGTCTATCCCGATAGCTGACATTTCACACGCCTGGCCTACCGTCATATGAGCTGGGTGGTTTCAGCATACAATAATATTTATTAATGTAATATCATTTCATCGCCTTGGTCTCTGCAGCATTAGGCTGGACTTCAAGGACTTACGTGAAATTAGCAGGTCAGGAATAATGTCTGGTTCTTTTTAAACATGATTTTTCCAGCTTTCTAAGACCATGTTGAACCGTAAGATCAGACTTTAGTTTATTCCTATCGGTATAACCACATCAGAAGGAATTTTACATGGATGCATTGCACCTCTTCCGCTTCCTTATAGCATAATATAGCTTCTGTAACTCCATATGTATTTGCAGCCTTACCAAGAATAGTTCCTCCACAATTTACAAGACTTTCAGAGAACCTTTAACTATTCGAATACTAGTTCGAATCTAAGAATACTAAACAAATTGAAAAGGTAGTTTTCCACAATCGGCTAGTTCCCCCAATTCAATATTTGAACTTAACTCAATTGCATCATCAAAAACGCTTCCAACTTAAGTTCAGTCGGAGAAATTCTCATCTCTCATAAGCGGCTTGTCGTTGTATCGGCTGGCAGTCTCTAGAATTGAAACGCTCATGGTTCATAGCTCTTCAACTATAACTGCATTTAGGATTCTATTAGTTTTCATAAAAGATTTAAAATTAAAAGACGGAGACCTGACATATGATGAAACAATATGTGGAACGGACTGCCGAGACAAATGTCCGCAGGTTCAAAACCCAAGGGCAGGTACCTCTGACTTTTTACTACGGCGTTGCCAGGAAGGGTAAAGAGTTTAGCACCCTATGTATGTATGTATGTTTTGGTGTATCCATTTTATGTTCCACTCTAGCGTCGCTCCTATTGAACCGATTTTGGCAAGTGAGGTGTCTATCGATGCGTATTTATTGTGCGATGGTTATAGGCTATGTATTTTTCCAATATTTTTATTTGTTAACCAATTGCGCGTAAAAGAAGAATGGTGTTTGCATTTAAGCTAAATCTTGAAAGTGTGATTCAATGGAATCATGTACGTTTTATAGAACAATTAAAGTAATATATATTCTTATTCACAGATTTTTCCTTAGCCAAACATTTCTTTTTTGTTTTAACTTTATAAAGAAATTCATAATAATATAATGGTTTGCTAAATCTAAAATATACATAGCAAAAACCAAACAAAAAATATTAACACTACAGTAATATGTAACTTACTCCATTGGAATAAATTATTTATTAGGTAAAACAAGAGTATTGACAGAATGGATAGAAACTCTACCTTTTCCTAAACACACTAATTTCATCTGTCATGACTGTCAGAGTTACAGTTTATTACGGTATTTACATATTTAATTATTAATATTTTTTTCAATCTAGAACTAGCATACGCACACAGCTACATAGCCATGGTTCACAGAATGGAGTATTTTCGGCTTTATTGTAATAAAACGGAAACAAGAAACGCAAGGCTATCACAGGAGTTTGTTGCAGCTGCATTACACGATGGGTGTTGCTCAGATGTAATATGTGCCACTTACGAATTACGCCAGCTGATTAATTTCTCGGAGAAGTCTTAGTCACTTCAGAGACATGAAATCTTGATAAAATGCATAATACCTAAATGAAAAATAAATGCTTTAAAGCAGAGTTTATACGAAGCCAGTAATGCTGGCGCCAGTCCTGCAGACAAGCCAGCGTTGGCCTGGCCCCTGTTGTTTAGACGAGGCCATTTATTTACGGGTTTTTCGACACATACACCGTACGGACGTTCGCCAGTGACTGGCGAGATACGTCTACACGTGTCCGCAACGCTGGCGCAGGGGTCGAGCGGTATGCGGGCGGAGGTCACTGGCTAGAAAAATAGACGGGTGCTCTATTCTCGCCAGCGTTGGAAGCCAGTGCTGGCTTGGTTTGAAAAACTGTTTACACAAGGCAAACATCAAGCCAATGCTGGCTGCCAGTCGTATTGGCAGCCAATGTTGGCTTCGTGTAAACTATGCTTAAGACTTAACATGTTTCGTTTTTGATTTGACACATAAATTTCAACTTAAGTACAATAATATACTTATTGATATTATAGTTGTGACTTGTGAGTATTGGTAATTTATAGGTAAGTTATATCATAGACATCACCATACTTGTTTAGACTATGATTTCAAATAGGAATATTTTCTTGTTTAATATTTTTCGTTCATTCTTTTCGTAGCCGTGTTTTAGTTTTTTTACTTATTTTTTTTATAATCCTCTACTGTAGCTAGGTGGGTATAACATTTGAAGGTCTCGCTATCGATATATGAAATCGGATTTATGATACTATTTTTGTTTTTGAATGAATGGTTCACAATGTACAAAAGGAATAAAATTCCTTTGATTCAAAGGATTTCACCTTACTGAATACTTTTGTATTTCAATTTTCGCTTAACAAATAAATAAAATCGTCTCTAATCTTCTTGTTGTTAAAAAAAACACTTTCACAGAAAATGAAATGGTATGAAATAGATTTTAACATTTTTTCTTTGTGGCCGCCTGAAAGAGCATTATTTTGATCAGTAATACTATCGAAACCGATACTTTAAACAAATTGCGGGCTCATTATCATTGCCATCAAGCTGTGGCTTCGGATGCCAGCACGCGTGGTTCTGCTGAAGGAAAGGAGAGGAGGGGATCAGATTAAACAATTCTTCAGAGCAATCGCCATGATACAGACGGTAGAACACGCTTATAAAAGCGACATCCCTCCGCAATTGTAGCGACTCCAAGTTGCTCGTTACGTCTGCATCATCCACAATGCGGATGGCCCGCCGCTGCAATCGATCCAAGGCATTGAGCAAGTATTGGAACCGTCCCAGAGGTGCGAACAGTATTCCATACCCGGCCCTACCTGTGCTTTATACAAGCGGTAGATTTGACCGGGCGTAAAAAACCGACGCACCTTGTTCAGGATTCCAACCCTGTGTGATGTGGCAGATATAACGCCTTCGATGTGATTCCTTGGATCCAAATCACAGCGGATATCCATACCAAGGATATTCAGGTCATTCCGCAATGAGAGTGGAACACTCTGAAGATTGGGGAGAGGGGAAAACGGGGATCTTTTGCAAGTGAACGCACACACCTGCGTTTTCTTGGGATTGAACTCAACCAGGCTCATGGAGCCCCACGTGGAAATGAGATCCAGAGTCCGGTTGAGCTCAATGACAAGATCATTGCACCTCCTCACAATGTCCACCCGCGAACCAGGGGGCTCATGGTAGTATCGCCCATGAACCGTGCTATCGTCTGCATAACAATGAATGTTGTTACTTTTCATTGCATAAAGAAATTGTAGTTGTGGAACATTTTGCCAGAATACGTTGTTTTCTTATTCCATTTTTTTCCCTACAACTAAGCGTTATGAAGAAATTAGGCAAGCCGGCATAACTGTGCCGACCGTCCGGGGATTTATTTATTTCTTTAAAAATATTCTTCATTTATTCGCATCTATCAAGGTTTTTAAATAAACAGTGGGTTTACATGGTTTACTTCTAGAATGTTGTGTACAGTTTCAGTTGATGTGATGTAGGATTAGGGTTACAAATGCAAGTTCTAGGTGTTGATTCTATTGTTTGTTAGTAATAATCAAACGTATTGTTCAAAAAACAATACCCTCTGAAAATACTATTCTTAACTATCTTTTGTCCGCGGCTCCATCCGCGTTAAAAAGTTTTTCAGTGATAAAAGTCCCGGTTTATATTTGTCCGGGATAAAAAGTAGCCTATGTGTTAATCTCGGACATGATCTTCCCGTGTGCCAAATTTCATCGAAATTCGTTCAGTAGTTTTTGCGTGAAAGAGGAACAAACATCCATACATCCATACATTCTTACAAACTTTCGCCTTTATAATATTAGAAGGATTTGAGTGGCGTCTTATTTAATTTTCTATTCACAGTCGTTTGCATCTCTTAAAACGTATTTAAATCAACTGGACAGAAGTGAAAAGAACTTCCTGTGAGAAATTAAAGACTATGCCGCATCTCTTATATATATTGCATGCAACATTGGAAATGAATAAAAATAACAAAGTTGAGGTGTGCCCTAAGTTACAGACTTTTTAATTTCGGCGCGTAATTATTTTTTTAATTAATAATTAACTGATTACGTAGGTATCTTGATTTCATCTCTGCGTGGTTTGTTATGTATTTTAGTTATTATGAGTGATTTAGTTTGTTTGTTGTTGGAAAAACAACAAACAGGCACAAACACTTTAATTATAGTAGTTAACACGAAAATAGCACTTTTGACTTTAAGGATCATAGATTATCATTTTGTTCTTCATTTAATGTTACCGATTTGAAAAAATAATACAGTATTCAATAGTTATGGCAAGTTTTAGCCTATCATATGATGATTTCGTTAACGTTGTATTGTCTAGTAGGTAATCTGGAAGTGCATAAGTGTATTGAAAGTCTGAAAATTAAAGAAACACTTCTAGAGCAAATATATACCGAGTTAAATAAAATATTTTTGTCGAATTCCACGAAATCTGACATGCTGCCTCAAAAACGAAGCTATAATTGTTTGCTAATAAAAAATAAGTTCAAAAAAACTAAAACCCGCCTACGAAAAGAGTAACCGAAAAATATTAAACAAGAAAATATTCCTATTTGAAATCAATCCTTTTTGAATATTTTAAAACAAACTATGTACAAAAACGAAATAAGTATATCATATCTTTTATCTATTGAGATGTTAAAAGTTAAACAGTCCGCATTCACAGCTTGATCCTCGTTCATGTTGGTTACATCATTACAGACGATTAATTGAGAGTAATTTCATAGTGAATAAAACGTGAACGACCTCCGTTTTACAACTTGATCTTGACCTAACTTACGACATCTATCAATGACCGCTTAATCAAAGCTTTAGGCCGGTTTTGTGGCGTTCAGTTTATAACCTAAATTTTATTAGAAAGTCGTTTACCTGTTATTGAAATTCACCTGCCCAAGTGGAATAGTTTTTTTTTTTATTTTCACATAATATTACTCTCCTAGTTTTAATTTGGAACGAACAGAAAAAAATCTGAGAAAAAATATCGCGTAATGATCAAAATTATACCGCACTAAAGAGTGGTTTATTTAAAATTGCGCTTGAGAAAATTATCCTTTTTTTACTTTCATGATTTAAGGTCGATATTTCTTTACCGTTCCGTTTTATGATAGATCTTTATTTTATTTATCACCGTATTTTATGGGATTGACGCATGGCCAGCTAAATTCTGGATGTTAGTCATAGCCAACTTTGATCAACATTACAGTTTCATAATAACTATAGTTCATTGAAAATTTGCAGTCTGTCCGATGTTCACGTAGTCCCAAATCAAGAACAACTCAACTCGAGAGGTCATTCGAAAATTGATTTGGAAGCGGACATAACGCAGGACAGGTCACCTAAATGTCGAGTTCAGATTTAAACTGCACTTGTCCTTACAGGATTTGTACAGGTTTAGATAGAACAAGCGTTTCATGTACGTTCATTGGAATTCAGTGCTTTATAATTTGTATTAGCACTTCCCATAAAAAAAAATATTTCGCCACATTAATTACCAAGAATTTAATTTTTATTTTTTTTTATTAAATAGTTTCAACAACTTGTTGAATGATTTACTCATATAATATATCATATGTATATTATAAAATGCATGCATGCAGTAAGTCTGAAAGTGAATATTTCAATGTATTTCATTGTGTCCGTAGGCAAACGTTAGAAATAAACTGAATGCAACAGAATAACAACATTGATGCTGAGTTCAATCGAGATTTACGAGATCAAAGGAACTAGAAAACTAGCAAGCAAAGCTTTGAAATCCATGTCGGAAATTTTGCAGTTTTATTATCAAATGTTGTTTTTAAATTAGATTGCCTAAGTAATGATTTATGTTTTATAGATCGATAGATATCATATTCGTCATCATTAATACTGATTTTCACATTCGCTGGTACTTCAAAAGTTACGAAAAGTTTTCCGATGCGGCTTTTCTGAGCGAAGGGCATCGCCCTAAAACCTTAAATTTAAATTATCTATCACCGTTGGGTTGAATCCTTAGTCTATTGCCAAAATAATTGACTGTCGTAGTGACATATCAGTAATAATTTTAAGGTATTATTAGAGTATACCTGATAAATCCAAAATACGAGGCAACACGAAATATCTAATTTATTCATAATCTCGCTTGTGTGAAAAGCCTATAGAAATCTATGATTTTAAATTATCAGCTAATCTTAATTATTATGAACTTTATTTCCATTCATATTTTGTTTTATGGTAACGTAACATTACTATAATTATCTATTTTTAACCCCCGATAAAAAAGAGGGGAGTTATAAGTTTAGGGTGTGTATCTGTGTATCTGTATGTCTGTCTGTGGCATCGTAGCTCTCAAACGAATGGACCGATTTGGACGCGGTTTTTGTTTGAAAGCTGATGTGACTGCGATGGTTCTTAGCTATAATTTATGAAGATCTGTTCAGGCGTTTGAAGATTATCAGCTCATTTCCAACTTAAAAAGTTCGAATAATTTGAAATTTGGTGTACTGTGACTTTGGAAATATTTTTAAACATGAGCCGATGCTGCGGCATCAAGTAGTCTGCGGGATACCCAACTCCTTAGCAACTCATAGCAGATATGGTGTGTTTGGGCTCATAAAGATGGGCTCATCGAATAGGTGACAGATAATTGATTAAGAAGGCCCCACAATGGAGAATAAAGTAATTTAAAAAGTTTGAAATAACAATTAAATTAAAATCTAAATAAGTCCTGACACAAAAAATCTCTATAATTAAAATATTATTAGTGTCTTTGTCGTTTAAGTATCTAGTAATATTTTGATCCAAGCGTCCTCACGTCGGGGGACCGAACTCTGGACCAGAGAGATGAAAATACTTCCTTAGCGGTCCCTCGACGCGACGACGGTTGGGTCAACATATTACTAGGTACTTAAACAATAAATTAAAATTTAAATAACCCCCGACCAGGGAGATGTAAATACTTCTTTAGCGGTCCCCCGACGCGTGGACGCTTGGGTCAACATATTACTAGGTACTTAAACGACAAAGACACTATTATTATTTTAATTTTAGAGATTTTTTGTGTCGGAGGTTATTTAAATTTTAATTTTGGTTTTGATGACTATAAAGATTGGGTATCAAGTAAAGAAATTTAAACATCAAAATAATGCTATAGCCGATCTTTCTTCTAAATCTATGAACTTGTCCATTAATGGCAGCATTATGCCTTTTGTACATTTGCTGCGTTTCCATATTAAAATTACTTGTGAGTTGTTTTTCTCTAACAATTATTGAATTTTCAAAAAGTAACAAAAATTCAACGTTTATTGTTTTTTAATTCAAATTTATGATAATAGAAGATTGTTGATATTAGTTGCTAGTGTTTGATAACATTGAAATGTATCAGACTCATAAGTTCTGACAACATATTTATCTTCTCAAGGCAAGCCATCACGCTGTCATTTTTACCCCGAAAATAAAAGTTTTAAAGCATTTTAACTGTACTTTATTTTAATATGTATATTAGAAAGTCCAAGTTTGGTTTCTTTTAAATTTTAATAGCCATAAGTGGTAGGAAAATGGGCGTCCAATTGTCGCCGTGTAAAAATGTTTGCTTTCCTTATGTAAATTTGTCTTACTTTTTTTGCTATATTTTATGGAGCACACGCCGATTTGGCTTGTTGTGTTCACGAGCTTAGACGATATATTTTTTTATTCTTATGTATGTCTTAAATTATTTCCAAGCCATTTATATATATTTATTAAATTACAATCGCATTCCATTTTAATTGATAAATTATGTCGTATATCTTTGAGATTTTAAATTTTCTTACATTTTACATTTCTTTTGCCGTCGACAATCTATTTTGAAATTCTACTGCTTTATTTAAATTGAAACTGACCGTTTAAGGAACATTTTTATTTAAATCAGTTAATTAAATTATAATAAATATGGATTAAAACAAATTCACCGATTTTGCACCTGTATCCAGAGTGTTCCTGTTATAGTTTAAACAAAATGCACCCAAACCAAAGACAAAACTTAAAGAAAATAACCCTTGGGTCTGGAATTTGATCCCTATTTCTTAAGCCACAACATCTCATATCCCTTGTAATTACACATACAGGACATTCGCTGTTGCGTTTGCGCTCAGTCTCAACACCACCTCGCCTGCGCTTGCACAAAACTACTTGAAGCGGTGACACATTTGGGGCACGAAATGTTCTTTATTTGAATTTTATCATAGCTGCTTATTAAATAGATCTTATTTTACTAAAACGACTTATTATAAACACGACATGTACAGTCAGCTACATAAATATCTGAACAAATTCCAAATAAATGTCATAGCGCGGTTACCTAGCTGTTTCAATGCGAAATCTTTCGTGACAAAGAAAGCCAGCTGCATTTTTTTAAACAATTTATTATTTATTATTTTTATGCGAAACGAAAACGGATTTAATAATTTAATAATGTCCAAATAATTTTTATTACAAAAAATAATATATAATTTTAATTTATATGCAACTTAAAGAAAAATATGTCGTAGATATTTTAAAATTGAAAAATATTGCAGGATGATAACATAAGAAATATTTAGTTGACATACACGACACTATGAAAAAATTTATGAAAGAATGATTAAAATAAAATTTTAGACAATGACAGGACCGATTTACGCTGAAATGAAACACACAAGACGACATGATCAATATGGATGAAACGTGAATTTACATAAGATTCTAAGAGACAATACATGACTTTCGTTTAACATTACAAAATTAATTCTCAGCGCGCCAAACGCCGATTTATTACACTGGCACCGAAGTTAAACTTTTAACGAACTTTAACAATCAAAGCGCGAATTTTAAACACGAGAAACTTCCGCAGAAAATGCTTTAAAAAACACCAAAATTCTTTTTATGTTAATTAGTTTAAATGAATTGTAAAATTCACTTTTCACGTGCACAAAGTTGTAGTTTCAAACTTACCTTCGAATCGGCTTCCGGCAGGCGCTCGAAGTGCGAGGACTTTTAAACAGGATGGAACTCCTGTTAGCAATTAGAAACTTTAGTTTCGACCAATAACCGATCAAAACTGATCAGTAAAACTTTACAAGTGAATTTGGAGGACTTCAAAAAATTTTCAAAGTTGGTGATTTTTCGGAAAGTGTACTCGTAGCAGATGCAGCGCGTGTGCTCGCCTCTACCGCTTCAGTAATAGTACAATTGTAGGGTTACAACCGTGGCTGTTACTAGGCGTGGTAGGTGGGGTTGGGGAGTGTGGGAACGATGCGCATAGGGGATGGAATCAGCTCTGCGCAGTATCTTGAGCGAATTTCGTCGCTGTTCCGACGACACGGCGACGCGACGGCGGCATGCTGACGCCATTCTTACTCGAATGTACTTCGGATTTGTAAAGACTTGTTGCGTTATGAATTTCATGTTATTAGCGGTTTATAATTTAGCTAATATTAATTAGAAGTAACTGTTGTTTTGTAGATTTAAGTTAATAACATCTTTAAAAATTCAATTGCATGTATCTGTCTACTTAGTATTCGTATTGGGGTACACCACACGTCACCATGAAAGTTTTATAAGAAGCGATAAACTTCTTCCGGTTCGAAAGTTCGTGGCCAAGTTGCCTTATTTTAATAAGTACTTAGATGACAATATTATACTTAAATATAATATTATAAATATAGATTGACGGCTTTAATAAATACTACGTAGCGGTCGTCAGTGGCCTAAATTCGAAATTATATATTTGTAACACAGGATATCTTTATAAATATAATAATTCTGTGCGTGTGTATGTCACTGACCTCCTCCTAAACGGCTGGACCGATATTAATGTTTTTTTTTTGTGTATCTTCAGGTGGATTCGAGAATGGTTTAGATTTACAATTCGGTCCGGGAATATGTATAGTGGGACTTTTATTCAGGAAAAAGTTTCGTGCGGCCGGAACCGCGGGCAAAAGCTAGTTAATATGTAGATTAGGAATTTTAAAGACTGCCTGGATATAATACAACTATTTTTGGCAAGTCCGTTTATTCCAATCTGGGATACGTCTTCTGTGCCTTTAATTCTATTTGAATACTTTCATTCAGCGATTAATGCATTTAACATTAACAAAAATTTACTTTCGCATTTATATTATTAGTGCATGCGTTTGAACTCCTGTATATTGCTGATGGCATTCAATGATAAAACCTTTAAAAGCTATTACATACGCGTCGGGCTAAAAGGGTTTTCGGGACGTTGTCGCGCATTGAGTGCCGACATAAGCGTTCCTATATCACAACAACTATTTATATTTGGATAGCTATTGCCCGCGGTTTCGCCGGCACGAAAGGGATTTTCCTGGATAAAAGTCCCGCTGTACATTTTCTCGGGATAAAAAGTAGCCTAAAACCTTGAATGAAACCTTGATTGTATTTGTTTTGTTATGGTGTACAATAAAGTGTTTTATTCATTCATTTATATGAATAACACTTTATTATATTTATATATTATGATTAACACTTTACACCATAACAAAACAAATACAATTATTATTTAGAGTAAAATAAAAATTTACTGGTGGTAGGACTCTCATATGTAAGAGTCCGTCTGGGTGGGTACCACCACAATGTTTATTTCTACCGCCAAGCAGCAGTGTGCATGCACTGTTGTGTTTCAGTTTGAAGGGCATTGTAGCCAGTGTAACTACAGGACATAATTAAACTTAACATCTTATGTCTCAGGATGACGAGCGCAGTGGAATGCCATACAGTACTTTGTAACTCAAGGTGCGGGATGGTATTTCTACTGTTTATGGGTGGTCGTATCATTTACCATCAGGTGAGCGGCATGCACGTCTCGTCATTCGATGCCATAAAAAAAAATAAAAATACGTGCACAGTAGGCGGTTTTATCGCTAAAAAACGATCTCTTCCAGACCTTTCCAGATTCTCAAACCATATCTATACCAAATTTTAACGAAATCCATTCGGTAGTTTTTGAGTTTATCGCGTACAAACTTCGCCACCCTTAAGGGATGAATTTCAATAAAATACGAAAGACATCTTCCATCAATTCTGTTAAGAAAGGTTTATGCAAAATTATAAGTATATTGGACCAAGGAATCACGTTGTCCCATTCAAACTTTGCCCCCTTTTTTCACCCCATTAGGGGTAGAATTTCATAAAATTCTTTCCTATCCGATGCCTACATCATACAAATTAGACATCCTCCAAGTTTCAGATCTCTACGATCAGCAGATTAGGCTGTGCATTGACCCGTCAGTTAATCATTCGGTACAAAGCATTTTATATGAAAAATAAATCAAAAACTGTATTTTTAAATGAATTATACTGTAAATATTCGCCTCGTGCAGCTAGACGGCTGCCCTGGCCTCGAGGCCAGAGGTTCTGGATTCGAGTCCCAGTTTGAGCAATACTATGACAAATTAGAGAAGACTAGATTGTACTTCCGTACCCGCGTTTTTTTGTTCCTATGGTGCGGTTTTAAAAATAGAAGTAATATATTCAGCGATTAGCGTGTTTAAACTTCAGCTTCATTATTATAATCATACTTAGTTAGAATTCCCGAAATACCTATACATTAATTTGAGTTAGAAAAAATATGTAATTAAGCTTACGTATTTGTTTATGAAATTACAAATTTAATTGACTGTAGGAGACTATTTAAATTTTACTGGGATGAGATTTATGTTCTGGCTTTAATCACTGCCTCACTCACCTGCAATTTTATTTTAACGAAGAGCATTTTACCTGCGATATAGAGATTCTCAATACATTGCATATATCGCACGTGTGTGTGGCAAGAAAATTGCTCCATATACATGAGGCTTTATTCATGAACAACCAGTAACTATTGCATATATTAAGTACTACCATAATATGAAATCATAAAATCTAAGTGCTTATGGAAGTTGTCACAACATTCATTAGTAAAGGCAGTAACAATTATTAAAGTAAGATTAAGAGGCTTTAATGTAGGTACATTAATCATTTTAAGTAACTACAAGCCCAGGATTACCTCATAAATCCAATATCCGTGTCTGCGGTCATCTTATTTTTAAATATACGTGTTGTTTATTTCTGCGGGGTGATACCACAGACTAGAGAAATAGGGGCACCCATTGAAATCCGCTCCAAGCCTCCCATGCTACACATATGTGAGACCTCATAGTCGGTGTAGATATCATGCCATACCAGCCCTGTATTATTTACTGCCCACTGCTGAGCACGGACGTCTTCTATAACTGAGCGGGTTTAGGCCTTAGCCCACCACGCTGGCGTAGTGCGGATTGGGTTAGCGTCGATAACATTTCTGGTTTACGCTGGTGGTAGACTACTTGTACATGCTAGGAGAGCGACCACCGGACTTAAGGCAATCCATAATGGCCTACATAAGATAGCCGCGTTCCGGAATCAACCCATTTGTATCCAGTTTTTGTTTAATACGGTCTTGGCCAAGTAAATCCCCCTTTTTACTAGCTAGCTACCACCACTGGGGGGGTGAGTGGAACGGTTATGTTAGTTTCGCACAGTCTTACAACGCAATGTCGACACTCGGGAGTATAGCATCAGTAAATCCCCTGCGTCTAATTGTAGATTAAATGGGGATCCACGTGCCGACTAACGGGTGATGGTTATCTCTCGCCAGTCGCTATAATTATGCCGGACTGTTTGAACCGGATTTACAAAGTCCATCCCGAAACTTATTTACGTAGGCTACTATGACGGGTTTTTATACCTTGTATACGGTGGTCCATGGGCGTACCTATAGCTTTCACATGGGTTCTACTGTACATACATTTTAGTGGCGTGGGTTCTTGGCTTGCACGACACCGTATTTTAGAAGCTAAGGGGGGGAGTCCGGATCCCCAAAATGTCAGCGGTCAGTGGTTTATCGTGGTTTATTTTAAGCTAAGTGGGGGGTCCGGAGCCCCTGATCCCCTCTCCTTTTTACGTCCATGCGGTGGTCACTATTCAGACGGATACAAGATACCACCAGCAGGTTTTAAACAGGCAGGAATCCTGTAGATTGTTGAGGGATATATAGGTATATCGTTGGTCAATACTGAATCTGGACCTCAGTCTATTCAATATCGGTGCAGAGCAATATGCTCTGATATAGAACAAATCCCACAAATCTGTGCCCGTCTATAGTAAAAATCTTCATTTCACGCGAATGCTTTTACGGATTCTTTTTGTATGAAGCTGGATGGTAATCTTTCCTAGAGTACTTTTCAAAAGAAGCGGATGATTAAAGGAGAGATAATCCATAGTTATGTTTTATTTTAAAATATGTAGTGTCAGAACCATCAGGCGGGGTTGTACTTTAATATTTTTTTTGCAGATCTATAACCCTTCATGTCCTTTAAAAACGCAGCTAAACAGAACAAAGCTGTGGCGCCTATAGGTTGATTACTGAAAACTGGCGCGTACAACTATAATGTTTACAAGTTGGGCGTGTGTGTGTTATTTTTTTATCATACTGTATACATTTTTTGTTGGTGTGGGTACTATCAACGTGTCAGCTTTTGTTATTCAACATATACCTAAACAGAATGTCATAGAACAACAACTAATTCATAGGTCAGTGTGTTGTCTCTCTGGGGCCCGGTCAAGCGTAAGACTTTTCGGTTCCCAACTAGAGATGCAGTGAAGTGTGTCTAATGCGAGATCGTTTGCCGCATATCGGGATGAATATGCTCACTTTGAGTCAAATTTATAATTTTTAAAATATAGTTTCATCTACAGTCAGCAGGCTAGTTCTCTTGCGAGAGCGGGTAGGCTCACGCATTGTCTCGTGCGTACAAAGCTAGAATTAGCAACTTGACACTTTCGTAAAAGTGTTATATAAATTACAAGATTTTGTTTCATACCCATTTTTTCTCAAAAATCCGTAATAAATTAGAATAAACTTTTCGAACACAAAATGAAAAAATAAAAATACGTTAATTTTAAAAATATGCTTTTATTTAAATGCTCTAAAAAAGGCTGTAAATTGAATCAAACTTAACTTTTATCTGTACATATTATAAAGCAAAGTTTGATTCAATTTATAGTTTATTTATTTCTTTTTAGAGCATCTAATTAATAGTTGGTGTACAAAAGATTATTTTTTTTAATATTTTTTTTTTTTGTTTTTTATTTACTATAATTCAGTTGCAAGAGTTCACCCGAACAATCAGACCCCAAATTCATAATCCGCGATTCTAAAACCCCGGGACAGCAAAATCTCGATCCGAATGGAACAACTAAGTTTTTGGGCGTCATCTTGGATATGCCATCTTGATTTTTTTTATCGCCAATACTCTTGTGGGTCTACAATTATTGTTCGAGCAACACAAATCTATACCTAATCTAAAAATAAATAAATAAAAAGTAAAGAAAATATTTTCAAAACAAACTTTTATTTAAATGCTCTTAAAAGAAAAAAAATCTTTAAATTCCATCAAACTTTGTTGAATACTATGTAGAGACAAGAGCTTGTTATTTCGCAATATCACTTCGATGTGCAGACAGTAGAAAATTTGATTCGAAAATAACACATAATTTCCTTAGGATTGGTCAACCAACGTAATGATAATAGATGATATCATGAGCCAACTGCAGAAACACTCGTTGCCCTTCTGAGTTCTGCCTAATCTCCAGAGCTAAAGGAGTGACAGTAACTAATGTATTTGATAGAGCCAAGAAACCATCTAACCTATTACCGCTGCAGTATGCTTCATTACGTAAAAGCCTATTAAGCGAAGTCTATTAAACACAGGAAGTAGTATAAAGAAATCTATACACAGTAACACAGGAAAACTGCGGAAACGTGGCTCAGTCTAGAAAATTGCTAGGGTATGCATTGGCTTCTGGATCTATTATGATTTTTTTATACTAATAAATGAGACCAGTAAATCATTCGTTCAATAGTAAGTGAGCTACTATGAATAGTAGCAATCACCTAAAGCCTCGTTTAGACGGCTTAGCAATTATTGCTTAAAGGTTGACCCATCTGAAGACACGCAAAAGCGAAGCAGGGGACTTAGGATGTGAAAAAAAATACGATGCGTCTCAGTTTTGTTTTATTGTAATTGATTGACAGACTGACCTATCAGTCTCTCGATAATAAAGATATAGTCCTTATTCTGAGATTCACAAACATCAAAATACCGATACGTCAGTCTCTCAACCAATAACAATAAAATGAAGCGGAGACGCATCGTGTTTTTTTACATCTTCTCGCTCGCGTTGACGTATACTAGTCTTTAGACAGATATTCAATACTATTATTACTACCAATAATTATATAGATAAACCGGTGCTACACTCAAATAGACTCCCGTAACCGAATGAGCTAAGAGGAAGTTAAGAAAGGAATATGTTTTGCCCCAATTTGATTCTGAAATTCTGGTCAATACTGTCATTTTCGTGGGCCTCCACGTGTACCTGAAGTCCCCTTGGAGTCTATAAATACCAGTTGAACAGTTTCAACTAGACTGCACGTGTAACAGCAAATTTATATAGCCTGCAATCGAGTTTCGAAACTTATCGGACCAGCTTTATACGCATCTAAAACTATCGTCCGGTCTCTGTTATACTGCCTTTAACGTATGCTAATATTTTCGCTTGTGTTTTAAGCTTAGGAATTGTTACAATAATATTGATAATGTCGACAACAGCTGTGTTCATTAAAATAGCTAAATTAAATTATCCTTAAATAAAAACCCTCAAAAAATTAGAGCTGTCTACAGTGCAATGCAATCAGCCGTGTATTATATACTGCCCACTGCTGAGCACGGTGCCTCCACTACTACTTAGAGGGTTTAGGCCTTGGTCCACCACGCTGGTCTAGTGCGGGTTGGCAGACTTCACATACCTTCGAAATTTTTATGAAGAATTCTCAGGTATGTAGGTTTCCTCACGATGTTCTCCTCACCGTTCAAGCGAACAATAATTGATAATTAGTACACACGTAACTTAGAAAAGTCAGAGGTGTATGCCTCGGGCTTGAACCACCGGACATTGTCTCGGCAGACCGTTCCATTTCCAACTAGGCTATCGTCCACGTCAGTAAAAAAACAAAATGAATACCAGTTTTGTAATAGATTTTCAAGCAATTTTGGGGCACTACCAATAAATATTTCATCAATGATTAGCCCAATCAGTGTTTCTTACCGACACTCAAAGACATTCATAAATAACTAAACAGTTATTATTTTAAACACTAATTATTAACAGCTTTTTTTTTATATAGGTGTTAGAGTTACTCATAATATCTACACGGACTTCAAAACAAGGTACATCTGAGCAGCATTTTAGTCCCTAAATTATTGCACTGTGAACCGCTGCTCAATGAACTTGAACTTCTATTACTACACCTAGCTTACACAGTCATAGCTAAACACCCTATGAAAGTGGCTGTATGCACGCTCTCCCATGCCCGCTTCTGTTATAAACCAATAACCTCGGTTCTTAATTTCATCGGAGATGCAGTGCCGTCGGGCAATATTGCATCGGAATAAAATTAGTGATCACTATTATTCAACGCATGTGAGGCGTTGTACACAACTCTCCGCTAAATGAGTAGCTTGTGTGTTACGTGTTTATTAGATTGCGAATGTGAAATACAATTTTATACGAGACAAATTGAATTTTTCTCCGCAACTGCAGTAAACCCTGTTTATAATCTTTTTATAGGAATGGAAGTCTTCTTCCGGTCATTAAGTTATCTTAATGTAAACGGTCTTGTTTAGAGCAATAACTCGAAATATTAAAAAGAAATCAACGACATTTTGGGTAAAATAGTTACTTTTGATCATTGATGTACCTACATATAAAAGGTTTTTTTTTGCATATCAATGCTTTTGGTGTACTCATTTGATAATAATAAAGGGATACAACAATTGTTTATTACCTATTTGTCCCTAAAAAAATATTTATGAATTTTCTTAAATTCAATTTTCATTTGGAGCAGCCACGCACCTCTTGAAAGGAAACAATAGTTATATATTTTTTTTTGCGCGAAATTGGTTTTGGCATTTGGCATTTTGGCGCCCTTTGCTAGCTTGCACCTAGAGCGACGGCACCTCTCGCTCTACCCTAGAGTCGCCGCTGCGTGAGGCAACCTGCATACCTGAGAAGTTCTCCATAAGTATTTAGATGGTATGTGAAGTCTGCCATCCTCCACTAGGCTACTGCACTGGCCAGCGTGGTACACTAAGGCCTAAATGCTTTCAGACAACTCATATCCTCATTAGAGGATGCGTGCTCAGTAGTGGTCAAGTATGTAATACAGGGCTGGTATTATTATTATATAATTTACGTGTTAAAAAGTTTTTCCGGGATAAAAGTCCCAGTTTATATTTTCCCGGGATAAAAAATAGCCTATGTGTTAATCCAGGACATGATCTACCCGTGTGCCAAATTGCATCAAAATCCGGTCAGTAGTTTTTGCGTGAAAGAGGAACAAACACCCATACATCCAGACATCCATACATACTTACAAACTTTCGCCTTTATAATACTAGTAGGATTAATAATTGAACTGCTCTAGCAAATGTATTTTTTTGTATCATATAATACCGTACCCACTTCATTCATATTGAAACATTTTAATTGAGTATGAGAACCCAACACTAAAGTTTCTTGCCAGTTCTTTTCTGGTGGAAACTGCTTTCTGAACGGGTAGTGGAGTAGAAACCAAATGAATCTATGTAGGTAACTAATGTTTTACATTTTATGGAATCGAATAAATTATTTCATTTTAATGCAAGATAACATAAGTAGATAAGATCGAACGCGTTAAAGTGGAGGTCCGTTCAAGGACATAAAATTGACTGATGAGAGATGATTTCCCGCATAATGCCTGTTCGGATAAAAGGTAAATAAATGAACTTTTTGGGTAATCCCTATGGACCATCTTATATCCGCGTCACAGTGCTTAAATTCACGCTTTAACTGGGGTCCCAATTATTCACACTTATGAATCCTTGTCCAGTGACTATTAATAAAGGTCGACGAATACGCCTGGCAAATGTGAAATGGACCGTTCAGCAAGCAACGCTGTCGCAAATAATTAAAAGTTACTAAACAATTATCATTTTTGACATAATAAAATAATAAGAAGAAGAAGTTCCTTTTTTATCCACATGTTGGTCTTGTGCCAATTTTGTGCTGCCCCCTATTGTTCGTGCATGTTCCCTATTCGTCTGTGCTCGGCAAATATCTAAATCAGAGGTAAACAATACATACCTATGTAGGTACAGCTTGGCAAAAAAGAGTATGACGCGGTGAAAATAAGAACTAAAACTAATTATTTGTTGCAACACTATTAGACTTGTCATTTGTGTCAAATTGTTAGTAGATTCTGTGTCATCGTTGTTTACGCTAAGTTATCGACGGAATTCTGTAAATTCTTCTACGATCATTGCTTGTTTTACTAATTAAAATGAATAAAACGATTCGTAGTAGTGGTAGAGCAGTGATATACCAAGTTTTTTCGATGTTTGGCTGAATCTCAAGCGGGACAAATTTTGTCTCAAATTGACAATGAGACAATTATCAGAGAGTTGCCGATATGACAGGTATTTATGCAAATTATTTACATTCTACAAGCCAAACTATACATTTTGCACTGGTTTATAACATGAGTAACATAAAATTTACGATATTTTAGTGTTTTGTTGACAAAGGTTATGTTTACAAACCACTTATACACTGACTTACTTTTTTGACACTTGAGACATGAAAAAAAATATGAATGTTTTGAAAATTCATGCATTTTTGGTATTTATTTTAGGTAAATCTATCAATGCTATAAGAAAATTTGTTGAAGAAGGTGAACAAAATAATGGCATTTTTTCTACACCTGGGAAACATTGGAAAGGTCGACCAAAGAAAGATCTCGATGATTTTGACTTATGCGCAATTAGACAAAGGGTTCATTTCTTCTACACCGTAAAAAAGCAGGTATGTAATATATTTGATATTAGATTTTTGTCCCGGATCTGGCCATGGTAAAACGCTTTTGCGGGGTAAAGGTTCCAAAGAGAGAGCAATATTTAAAAATAATAATGCATAATAGAAATCTGCCTACAGAATTACAAAAATATGTTATTTATTTGGATGAAAGCTATATATTGACATAAAGGTAGAGATCTAGTACATAATTATTTTTTCTTAATGTTATTAACTTGAACTCATAATTAGTAATATTTTACTCCAACAGATGGCAGCTGAACAAGCACTTCTAGCTATTACTGCTGAAGATTGTAAGAATTCCTGCCATCATATTATGAAAATTGAAAAGGAATATTATGATAGGGGTATGACTATGTATCATGATATTGAATAATTAGTTATTAACCACAGAGAAGACAGCAGCAGCGACACTGCTTCAGAATCAGATGATTTTGTTGTTGCAGGAACATCTAGCCAAGACACAATATAGTTTTCTGGGGTAGAATACTTAGATGAAAGTGTTTTAGAATCGGATTAATTTCAATAGAAATTTTGTATTATTTAAATAAATTATGAAGATATAAAAACGTTTAATTTTCCTAAATGTTTAAGATACGATGAACGGATATTTATACTACAATAGTATTTTCTAACGATGATTACACCAGCTCGAATCTCGCGAGAATAAGAAGGGCTACTAAATTATTTGATAACAAATAATTCCGTGAGTGAGCAGATGCTTCCATGTAATATTATTCATAATTCAATGGACTCAATACTACTTACAATATTTTTCATCAACAAGTTGCTTTTTTTCTTAATTGTGATTCCTGTGTTCTGGCCAAACCAAGAACCTTATACCCACTATAATCTCCTTGGGCCAAACACAATGTACCACGTGATACTCATTGAAAAATAACAAGTATCTAAACACTTTACGTCGTAGTATACTGGGTTGCCATATTAGTGTTATATTAGACTTAGGCGCCCTCATTAAATCCACACTCTTTTTTGCCAAGCTGTACCGTGTTTATTCTAAGATTTTACGGTTTCATCATGGGTATAATCACAGGTCATCATCATCATTATCAGCCACATGACTTCCACTGCTGGACACAGGCCTCCCCCAAAGATTTCCAGATGGACCTGTCAAAAGCGGGTAAAATAAAATTGCTAAATCTCCCAACTGCCGCAAATTTTTGTTATGTTGAGAGCAAGTGAAAACGAAGTCAGTTTTCGGATTGTAAAACATCTAGCGACATCTATTGATAAGAAAGAAAATTAAATTGCTCCTGAGTCCCGAGAGATTACAAATAAAACTGCCAATTTCTTCCACCAGAGGCGCTATACTTTTTGCATATTTAATTTCAGTACTTCTGACACTGACTTCTATTATAGCGTACTAGTATAATAGACGTCAGTGACTTCAGAACGCTATATACGCGTTTAGTCGCTTTGACGTTACAACCAACGGTATTTCAAAACCAGTTACAGCTAAAAGAATAGGCTTAAACATGATAATATGAATGTGTATGCATGGAGATTGATAAAGTAAGAAAAATTATACTTATATGGAAAATTATACAAGTACTCTGGGTTGATATTACAATTATCACGTAACTATTTATGTATAAAACATATTAAAACTAGTACCTACCACATTTTTTCTACTTTTTTTATATATTTTCTACTTTTCTTTTATACATCCATGTAATAATACAGAAATAATATTATATCGAAATAATGCTTTCACGGCCGTACGGTGTAAAATGCCTTTGCCTTATCTGTACGTTGTAGAAGAAAAAGGAATCTGTCATTTTTTTAAAATTAAATATGCAAGTTTTTAAAATTGAAATTATGACTTTTTATTACAACAATATTTTGTATTTGTCATGAGGTTGAATTAAAAAGTGAATAGGTGCAGTTGCGCCTTTCATTTGGCTTTTGAACACCCGTTTTTGTCGCTTATAAAAAGGTGAGTGTTCAGTGTACAAGAACGCTGTGAATTTATTTGCAATTGGTGACCGTGACCTTGTTAATAAATTGAGAATTTAAAATTGATTCGGTAGCTGCAAGATCCCTGCGGACGACTGAATATACAGGTCAGTATTTAAATGTAAAGTTTAAAAATCCCTTTATTCAGTGCGACTGATCGCTTCTATAAATAAACTTCATAAAATGTTTTGAACAAATGGGACGTATTTAAAATGATATCATGATTTAGTCAGTACGTGTTGATTTTACTATTGTAGAATATAATACAAAATAAAGTTCTTTAGCATTCATATTTCTTTATAATATGCTAGATATTCCTGAAAGTATTTTTTAACTATAGGTGTACCAGCAAAAGACTGGTGCATCTCTGTCCCACAATGGGATGGGAAAAGGTGCTAATCATTATAATAATTTCCAGGAAGAAATTTCTTTACACACAAAGTTATACACTATAATATCTCCTGCATAGATAGGCAGGTGCCTATCTGTGTTGAGATTGACCTCCATAGCCAAAAATTCAGCTATGAGGAATTATTATTAATTTCTAGGATAAATTCCTAGGCGATTGTCTCAACGTGTATACCAATTAAAAGTTATTTCTGTTAAAAAAAAGCCCTGCTATGGACAACAACATCTAAGTATATAGGGTTTCATTTATCTTCACAGTTTCCCATATATCTATATGTATAAGCAGGGATTGATGGGTAAAGTATATCTTTGACACTAATTCATAGCACAAACAGAATGATGTAGTCTGTTTGCTAATGATAACACTACAATGAATGAGTCAATGTAGATAAACTGTATCTCTTGTTTTACAATCTAGAACCTCTTTATGGTTTTAAGATATTATGTTTCGATGTGAGCTGTTTAAAAACTGTTACATTTTACATTCTCAAATATATTTTAAATGACTAATGGAAGTGAAGTGACTTTGTAAGATTTAAGTTTTATCTCTTTATTAAGATCATGTTTTTGAAAGTGCAATTCAATAAATTAGCTAGCACTCTGGAACATTTTTTTTTATAATTTTATTTCTTGTAATCTGCCTGTGTGTTTAGGTATTTATCTAGAGGTTAGGGTTTTCTGGTTGTCTTGAATGGATAAGGCCAAGGGCTTTACCATTACTCTAATGGCACATTTAAAATGTATTTACTACCGAACATACCTGTTTCTAGATACAATCATGGAGGACCTGATTCAGCACATAGCAAATGCACTTAGCATGTTAACTATAATGTCATGTCTGTTCTTAAAAGTGCCTCAGATTATGTACATAAGGGAGAAACAGTCTGCAGAAGGTATTTTCATTCAGGCCATGCTCATGGAAATAACTGGGTAAGTTATAGTTATATTGTATTCAGTGATCTTTTATTAAAAAAAGTAATAGAATTTCTGTGATTTATACTGTTCATAGAAGACAGCCAGGTTTTTATTAAAATATTTTGGAAAATCTAATGTGTCCTCTGACAATAGAGTATATTTAAAATATTTACAAAATAAAATAATTTCATCACAAACGTTTTTATTGTAAAGAATATATGAAATTTAATTTTATCACTGAACATAAGTTAGGCTTTATCTACTTATATTTATCAGAACATCAGAAATAAAAAATAATTCTTGTTATTAAGTTAGAACATGTTTTTTCTACTTTACAAACAATTATCCTCTCCAGCCATTTTATAAGAAGAAATATAAATATAATTAATGCAATGAAAGTAATAAAAAAAATTTAGAATATACATTTTTTTATATTTTTATCAATTATCTCATAACTTTATCGAACTATTGTTGTCTATTAAATGATAGATGATATTTTTTTTTTAAATATCATGTTATCTGACACCTGCATATATGCTGTGCCACTAACATTAACTATTCAAAGAACACTTTCATGATTTTTAGTATGTATAATATTATGTATGTATAATATTATGTTTTATCAATGCCATAACTCAAAATATTTCTCTAATGTTAAAAACTGTGATAAATCTTTCAACATTCAAGAATTTTGTTTGCAGTTTATTTAATCAACTTCGCTGTTATAATTTGTTATAGCTATTTTAGTTACAGTCTATGTATGCAGTCACTTTCGAGTTTGGTCTTCGGAATTTAGATTAGGAAAACAAATTATTCATTATAATATTTATGAAAAGTTAGACATTGAAATAAAACTATTTTATGGGTTTTGTCGCGGTTTTTAATTTATATTTTCTCCCGACGTATTGAAGACTTTACAGGTTTCATGGTCACGGGGCGCTCCGTGACCATGTGACGTCACCGAAAACCGCTATAAAATCCGTAAAATAGTTTTATTTCAACCAATATTATTCATTATTTTATGGAATAAATAATACGTAGTTTTCAGAAATGCATTTTAGCTTCAGCTTTTGTTTTAAAGTCTGTTAACTTATTAATTTCTATATATGGGTATATAAGAAGAATATTATTTTTGCATCTTTTTAGATTCTCGATAATGACGCTATACAACTACACGAATAAATACGGAATAATGACGTACATGGAATATCCGATAATATTGTTGCAAGTGTATGTAATGTTTTATTATGTGCTGAAATTCAAGAACATGCTTTGTATGCCGATGGTGCCTGTTTTGACGACTGCGTATTTTGCAACCGTGACTGGATTTATGCTGGAACTTCTGCCGAAACAAATATTGTCTTACTTGGTGGTAAGTATTATTTTAAATTTACATTTTCAGCCGATTTTAGACCTTGGGTTTTAAGTCTTTTACGGTATAATATCATACGGTCGGGCACAGTCTACACTCTACAGACACGAAGTAAATAATATACTAGTATCCACGGATTGTAACCGTGACTTGCGAGTTGCGATGATATAACAGAATTTATTAAATTGGCGCGAAAAATGCTCTACGCTTTGCGCGGGACGATGATTGAATTTCCTTCTTAACCGACCGCTGAGGCGTGGTTATGATTTTAACAATCAGTAGCATCAATACCGACAACGGGATCGCGAGTTGTAAAGATAGCTATATACATGTATTCATAGTTATAAACTTGGACCACTCTATAAAACTGGTACTATGCTACGTGAAGTCAGGAAGTTTTAAACTATGTAATTTGTTTGGCGCGATTAACGGGGGAGACGAGCAGCGTACTATTGCGATTTGTTTTATGATATGCGCGTACCAATATATGAAATGTAGACTAGCAATTTCTCTCAGCAAAATCTTGCGTAAGAACTTCCAGATGCGTTTGCGCTATCCTGAATATTTCAACAATTCGCTCAATAATACACACGATACTCGTTGCAAGTCATGCAATTTAAATTTGTAATAGTCACCTTACTGTTCATGTTAACACGGCAAAGATCGCTTGCGGAATATAACATCTGCAATTTTTCTTGCTAATCTAAACCTATGTAATTATTACTTGATTATTTCAAGAGCAAGTACGTAAATTAATTTGAATATTACAATATTGCACTTAAACTAAGCAATTGAAAAAATGATCAAATTTGTTTCGTTAATAATTGTCTTCAAAATGATATTGAATTAGGCAACTGAAAAAACATAGAGCTACGATAGGGCCCGAACTAAGCGAATCTATGACTACGATTATAAATAACAATGGTAGCTAAAATCGTTAGCGGTTGTTTAATTATGATCTCTATATTTCTCTTCATTCTTTGTCAAATCTATCATAGCATTTGCAACTAAAAATCAATGCAAAGAAACAAATATCGCAATTGCGTTCATTCCCGTTCAGTCAATTTAATTAGCAACAATTTGCGTATCGATACAGTTATGTACATCTCACTATATGGAAAAAATTAGATCATTCCGTAAACAAAGAAAAACATCTTAGTCATCAATTAACGGATTGTTATTCAAAATTCAGATTCTTTAGTGTGAGTATTGTGATGTTACGGAATTTGCAACTTCTCGAAAAACTAACGGTCTGTTTGTTCATTGACCTAAAGAGTTCGTTTTACTGTGACTTTTGCTTATATGATAAAGTTTGTAGCTATGTGTCTTATCGCTTTTATTTTGGCTCATACTTTTAAAGCTTATAATAAAACTGACTATAGGATCTGCCATAGCGCCTACGTGAGTGTATATTGGGATCTGTATTTCCGGGGCAAACAGGCCAGTATAATATTTGTGTCGACTGGCAAGGGATAGTCATCTCTAGGGCTGCCATCACCTCAATAGCCGAGGCCGGATAAGCACGGAAAAAACCCCGGGCATGTGAGTGCAATATGGCTTTTTCTCCGGACATCGCTGAAAAAATATTTTTCTGTGCATTCTTGGATGAATTTTTAACTAAGATTTATTTCAATATAAAAAAAAATGGATTTCCCCTGATAACTAAAGTGTCCGGGTTACATCCGGACACTTTTTAAAACCCCTGCCTGACGGCCCCCGGACGCACTTTGAACTAAGACAAATCCGGGGAATACCGGACGGATGGCAGCCCTAGTCATCTCTCGTCAGTTGACACTCTGGACCCCACACTGCTTACATTTTTTTTAATGTTATAGGGGGGCAAACGAGCATACAGTTCACCTGATGGTAAGCGATAACCGCCGCCCATGAACATCTGCAATACCAAGGGGCATATAGATGTGTTGCTGGCGTTTTAGGTGGGAATACTCTCTTTGAAGGTCGCCAGGTCGTATCTGTCCCGAAATATACACATCAAATGCAATGGGGTAACTTTGCCGTTCCTCTAAAAAATAAACCGGCGGGGTCTCTAAAAAATAAAAAAATAACCCGGGGCTTTTATTCCGCAAAATCTTTTTCAGCGAGTGGAACCGCAATAAAATAAATATGGAGATAGTTTGAGATCCAGAGGAGGTTATAGGCTACAACTATCCCGGAAGAATATAAACCGGGAATTTATCCCAGATTATTTTTCTCGCGAGTGGAGCCGTCACGGCCAAACCACTGAACCGATTGTGATGAAATTTGGAAAGGTCATAGTTTAAGACCCTGGGAAAGACCTTAGGTACTTTTTATCTCGGAAAACATAACCCGGGACTTTCATCCCGGTAAATATTTCTTGCTCGTGGAACTGCGAGAGAATAATTATTGGAGATAGTTTGAGATCCAGGAAAGGGCAGACTATTTTTTATCTTTTTTTTATTTTTAAGGATATGTCCTTACATCATTACATATTATAAAACGAAGTCCCCCTTTCGTATCTGATTGTCTGAACATGATAAACTCATAAACTACCGAATGGATTTTCATACGTCTTTCACCGTGCTAAGCCAGGGCGGGCCGCTAGTCATTTATATAATGCTCGATTAGTAGGTAAGCTTTGTTACTACCCATCATTATTGTTTATTACTAAATTAATCATTGTCTCTCTTAATTTTGTGAAGACGTTGTCAATGATCAATCCATCTTTACGTAAAACATGACTGTATGACACAGCGGTTAGTAAAAATGACTTCTTGAAATTGCATGTGTAATGTAGTGAAATATTTTTAAACATACGTCTAGGAATGGTTGCCAAGTTTTGTTTCCAAACGCTACGCGTATCTATGTTGTTACATTATAATTCGGTGCTCATTGTTTCAGCACTTTGTTATTAACTATAAACAAGGTATTTTGAGTTTTAAATCGCATTTGATTGAATATTTTTTTAATTGAAATTTAACAATTACGGTCCATAATTAAGGGCTGCCATAATAGTTGAGAATAAACAGTTTTGTAAAAGTATCAATTTGAAAACAATGTGAAAATAATATGTAAAAATAAGACTCACTGATCCGTTACTTTTTAAAGCTGACTCCGTTCTTTTCTTGATGAGTTTAATTTAATTAAAAAATAGTTTATGAAAAATATAGGGAGCTGACATTACAGAATTAGCGGTAGTATAAATACGTAAAGCTGATTGGCCAATTTCTGTTATTGTTTCTTTGTTGATGCCATGGATATGAAAATACATGCTATCTCACCTTCACTCAATATTGAGGTCACCGACCTTGACTCATTTTCTTAAAATGCTAAAATTAGTTTGAAATAAACAATATTTATCATTTGTGGTTGTTTTTGGCCGATACACGGCTCTGGGTGTACTAGTTCATTAGATATCTTTTTAAGGCAATTTTAACTGAGACCAGTAGTTAACAAAACTTACGGCAACATGCTCTCCTTTCAGCTTTGACACAAATACAAAAAAATCGAATCAGTAGTTTTTAGACATCTGCGGACGTATATACATACATTACATGCATATAGGTCGAATACAGGTCCTACGTTTTTGAAGTCGGTTAAAACTATGTTCTATCGAGACGAATGTCCGCAGGTTCGAAACTAAAGAACACACATCTCTGACTTTTCTAAAAATTTATGTGTGAATTCTTTGTGAATTATCGCTCGCTTTAACGGTGAAGGATAAACATCTTGAGGAAACCTGCAAACCTGAGAAGTTCTCTGAATTTCGAAGGTATGTGAAGTCTGCCAACCCACACTAGGCTAGCGTGGAGGACTAAGGCCTTAACCCTCTCAGTTGTAGAGGAGGCCCGTGCTCAGCAGTGGGCAATATATTATGCGGGGCTGGTATGGATTGTATAGTATGGTAAAATAATGTTACATGATAACTACTAAAATTAATTGCAAAGGCGGTTTAAAATTAATTTCATTAGCATGCAAATTTTCGTGTCTTAGGGCCCGTTGTTTCATCCGTGGTCAATTAAAGTTAAAGGTTTAATAACGTTTAGAATTCATAGCGCAGCGAGGCGAAGACATTGCACGCTCGTCCTGTGCTGTACCTACCTGACCACCGTTGAAACAACGGCCCCTTCACATGCTAATAAACTTGTTTAATGTTAATTGTTTTTCTTCATATGTAATATTCCAGCCCTTCTGCACACCACTGAGCGGTTTCGCAAAAGTTACTTACATATACGGCATCATTCAAGCGGCGAATGCGGACGCAGTGTCGCCTACAACATGGATTATATCCGTACTTACAAATCTCGGTGAGTGGTTGGAGAAATTGTTACATATTTACTAGTGGCCACTGGCCGGGATAATTATGTATTTTATTCCAAAATGAAAACAAAATCCGATGTTAGTGAATTTTGTATGAATATGATTTATTGCACTTATGTATAAGTGAAAAATGTAAATTTATTCCCGTATAATAGTTAAGTGTAATATATTATAGGGTTTATAGGGTGACGATGACCCATTTTGTTGCAATTTTTCGCATAGTTGCAACATGAAACACAATGTGCACCTAATTTACTATCCAGATATCTATTTACAAGAGCCGAGCCTCTACAAAATCTAACACATACTCCTTTAAAGAGATTTGGTCTCTGGAGACTAAACCCAAGGTTGACTCTTAATTTTAAAATGGTTTAAAAACAGGCATCCGCCCTGAGGTGTGTTTACGCGTGCACATTTCCCAACATGCAATCAGATTAACGTTAATATTTATTGAGTGGACGCCTTGATAGTCGATAATCCATAGATTAATGCCGTTCAGTTGTGCTCCGTGTTAGTAAATTTATTAGGTGATAATTTACACAGTTCGATGTTCATTAAATTACGCCTACGTAAAAAATGTTAATTACTGATTGGCTGCAACTTCAAGTCAAGATCTAATTATTTTGTTATATTAAAGCGCAATGGGGCGTTGTTCCTATCCACACAGCAGGTGACGTAGTATAGTGATCAGCGAACATCTCTTTCTATGGTAAGCAGTGGACACGGCGATGACCGATAACCAACGATTATTTAAAACAATAATCATTATGAAGGGAGGCCTTTGTGCAGGAATGTATAATAGCTGATTAATCACGATTTTCAATAAGCGATCCCAAAAGATTTTTCGATCGATCGCAAAAATGGACCAAAGGTCTTTTGACAGACAAGTTACAAATGGCGTATTTTGATTGGCTTATTCTCGAGATCGGATCAAATATTAAGATTAGAAGAAGTACCTTAAATCTATTTATAACTGTTTTTGATACACATAATTAATTTTTATTAGCGGAAAATAAAATTAAATATTTGAAATATTACATAGGTATTTCTTGAATTATATCCAATGAATCAAAATTATGCTTTTGGAAGGTTTAATTTTTTCCGGGATTAAAAACTTACGATATGCAAATCCGTTCTTTTAAGCTTTAGCGCAGACATGGTTAACTGAGTTTTTATGTATTTCCTTTTAAACGCTTCTAGCTCGCGTGTTCACGGTGTACGTCGACTCGGCCGATGGGAAATTGATAACGAACTTCGTTATATCGACTCTCCTCAGCTCTGGAGTGTTATTCACAGCTCTGTATTACCAAAGGAAGACTGCTAGTTCGCCTCGCCGCCGACGCCGCACCTCAAGCCATGACGACTAGTAACTGCCGCGTATTACACAGTCAAAGTCACTTTTAGTGATATTCGTCAGTTGTCACTTACATACTAATATTATAAAGCTGGAGAGTTTGTTTGTTTGAACGCGCTTATTTCAGGAACTACTGAAGCGATTATTGTTCCTAATGAACTGTAAAGTCTGGGGTCCGGATCAGAGAAATGTGCGTTAATCCTCGTAAAGGGGTTGCCCGCGGTCATTTTCAAAGCAGCTTATAGTTAAGGAGTGACTTCTTATTACTAGACTTTTCCGTTACACGTTTTAAAAGCTAGTACCTGTGGATGGATTTGGGCTAACTATTTTCAAACTTCAAGTTTTGTTTGTGTTGATTGAACTAAAAAAAAAACTCAAGACTATTGATGTATTGATGTCACATTGTATTAACAAGTTTGCATGGGTGGCATATAATTGATGTATGTATATGACGATTTTATGTGTACAGACGACCCGACAGAGGCTTTATATCCATGCCCAGGCCATTCGCATGGGATGGATTCGTATTGAGCCTGATGGCCCTGCTGGCGGGGCCTATAGTCAGACTACTGAGATCCGTAGTTGTAATGCGTAGTTGGCTTCCATTTACTGGTAAAATGTATAACTTATTAATCAGCTAACTGTTATAATTTTACTCGTATTGTAAATTATTATTTGTGGGAATCATGAATACCATATATTTATATCGTACAATATTATTTTATTGCAATTTTTTAGATTAGACCGAGATACAAATGTATTTTTAAAAATAAATTTGTTTGTAGCAATATTTTTACAGCCATATAACTAGTTTTAAAATGATGAAATATATTTAATGATAATTTTTATTCTAGTCCCTTGCATTTTTTTATGTGCAATGTATATGTAATTCCCATTTTAACATATTTATGTGTGCTTACAATAATGTAGTAAAATAACCCTGTGTGGAAAAGCTAGGTTAGGATTTTAATTATTTAATAACATATTATAGTTAAAACGACACTACTCACGCTACATATCAGCAGTGCGCTAAACAAATGTACATTATTTCAATGAAAATAAATGTTTTGTAGATAGAGAAAATTGTGCTTCCAAAGTATAATTTCGCAAAGCAATGCACAACCTTTGAATAATGTTAGACAATGTTTTGAGAATATCCAAATCCTACAAAATATTGTATCATTCAGTACCAGCGACCATACAGCCTCTAGATGTCGAATAACAGGCAATAATCTTCAGCAGATACGTCTGACAAAAATATCAGGGGGTTTAGAATGTAAAAAAAATAACGATGCGTCTGCGCTTCGTTTTATTGTAATTGGTTGAGAGACTGACGTATCGGTCTCTCGATCAATCACAAACATCAAAATACCGATACGGCAGTCTCTCAACCAATCACAATAAAACGAAGCGGAGACGCATCGTTATTTTTGTTTTTCACATTCTAAGCCACCAGACTTCGGTTTTCTGAAAAATTGCATTATTTCATATTTATGTCATTAATTTGACTTAATTCATATTTTAAAAACTTCGAAATTCATCTTATGTCTGCCCATTATGTGTTTCAAATTTTGGCATTGAGACCTGTTATACAGCCTGTAGCCAAGATGATTTTTTACAAGCGTTACGCTAATAGAAGAGGAAATAAAGTATGGGAATGACATATCTTATCGACAAGTCTAACGCAAGGATACTTCATTCCCATACTTTTGTTTTTATTCTGTCGGCGTTAACGCTTGTAAAAAAAGCACCTTGGCTACAGGCCCAGTGCATTTTACGATATCTCTATGGCTTAGTTGTTTAGCATTACCTACATGGTAACTGACGCACCAAATAAAATCGTGTTCCTATGGGCTATGAGTACGTAAAACGTGCTGTTGGGAGTCTCAATAATAATGCAATATTGTAAGTACCCCGCTTCTCCAAACCTCAGGTAGTTGACAAAAAAATAAATATGTTGGAGATTAGTTGTCTAGGGGTTGTATTGTCGCTGTTTGGTGTCTTTAAAAGACAGTTGTGTTGTGAATAAAATCAAGCATTTATACAATAACTAGTCTCAAATATGAATCAATGGTGCATTAACAATAATGAAAGAATACTTGAATGGCTTCATTGGCCTTAGACCTCATGGTCGTACGCATGGGATATGAGAAGGCAGGGGTCTAGGTGCTCCCCCTTCTTGATTTTATAAGTCTACGCACAGCAGTTACATACATACTTTTTCCATTTTTGTTGAATTACCTATAATAAACCCAAGGCACACACCTCTGACTTTTCAAAGTTACGTGTGTATTGTTTATCAATTATCGTCCGCTTTAACGGTGAAGGAAAACATCGTGAGGAAACCTGCATACCTAAGAAGTTCTTTATAAGAATTTCGAAGGTATGTGAAGTCTACCAACCCGCACTAGGCCGGCGTGATGGACTAAGGCCTGAACCCTCTCGGCAGAGGAGGCCCGTGCCCAGCAGTGGTACAGATAATACAGGGCTGGTATTATTATTTTTACCCATAAGTAATTCCTGATTGCTGCACCTTGGTCAAGCACTCGGTACGCCTATGCGTACAATGCAGTTGAAATATGTTGACCAATGATCCGTCACACTCCTGTGCGGTTACTACACGAATGCTATGCCCTCACTAAATGATTGACATTAGAAAAATCAATAAATTAAAGCAATATCAAACAATGTCTTCACATTATATTAGTTTAGTCCAGACAATATTGATAATGACAAATGTTACCAACATAAATATTTGCCTACATTATATTATATTCAGAGTGAATTTTGGGAGTGGGTGTGGATATCCCAATCCCAAAAGGGAATAGTGAAAGGTCAAACAAGTCCCGAATTTGAGGAAAACTAAAGGTGCATCATGCGTTTTTTTTTAATAGTTAACTTATGTAGGAATCGAATCTATTGATTTTCATACACAACTCATTGGTACTAAAATATTGTTTAGATTAACATAGATAATAATATTATGATCTTTTTAAAATATGACAGCTTATTTACCTTTACTAGATTTAATTTACCGATTTTAATATCCATTTTAAATATTTTATTTTAATGAATTTTTAATAAACTTTTATGGAAAGACTTCTTTTAACGCTCACTTTTCGAGATTTCCACAAAATTGTTCACGATATTATTTAAGAAATTTTTCGAAGCTATAATTATTATAATAAATCTTTAAATGCAATTTATCCAAATACGAATTTTTTACACAAAAATAGCCGAACAAGTTCAAGCCTTCCAATCACGTAGATATACACGTTAAGTTTAATTGAATCTTTGTTTTCTTTGTGTGAAATAAAGTAAATCATGTAAATTTTATTTTTGTGTTGAATATAATATATTGTTAAGAACACAAAAATGTATAGGCGATTAAATTTGTTCAGCTTTTTATATTAGTGTACATACATAAAATAAATATAAAATAAAAACACGCTGAAATTTTTAAGACAACATTAAGGCATGGCCACTCGTTGTTTTATTCTAAATTAGGTTTCAGTGTGTAATCTAAGGGATATTCTGTATACAACTGCACAGATGTTGGCGTACTAGTGTTGACCTTTGGACATTGTTAGTAAACACAAAATTACCGCATAAGTTTTCACAACGCATGCGATTTGTTTTAGGCCGGATAACACTATTTCAAGTACAAACTCAGTAATGGCTTGAAAAGGTTCCGTTTAAAAAAAATACTGATATTAAAATGACTTTGGTAAATATATGTTTATTTACTTGAGTCGTACAACATACATACTGGTGGTAGGACTTTTATATGTAAGAGTCCGCCTGGGTGGGTACCACCGCAATGTCCATTTCTACCGCCAAGCAGCAATGTGTATGCACTGTTGTGTTTCGGTTTGAAGGGCATTGTAGCCAGCGTAACTAGTGGACATAATGACACTTAAGATCTTATGTCTCAGAATGACGAGCGCAGTGGAATGCCACACACTTCTTTATAAGTCAAGGTGTTGTGTGGTGTAACTACTGTTTATGGATGATCGTATCGCTTGCCATCGGGCGAGCGGCATGCTCGTCTCGTCATTCAGTGCCATAAAGAAAACAAACATACAGTGGCAGTTCAAAATAGATTATATTTTAAATCAGAAATATATTTAGCAATTAATGTAAAGAATGTACAATGTAATAAGCAATAGGGTAGTTGACTACTTTGTTTTTCTACATTTATGAAAAATGTATGACATCCAAAATCGAACAGAAATATAATTATCAAAATTGAGCCAATAAATAATAAGTTATATAGCTTTGAAATTTAGTGGAAGGGGTAGTTGTCAAATAACAGTAATATTACACTGTGACGTCACCGAGATTCGCCGGCCATAACGCTGCGTGAGTGCGAACGAGATAGCGCGATATCCCTCCACGTCGCCACTTGCTCACAATATTTCAAATATTGTGTAAATATGAATAACTGCGTTATTTTTCGCCCAATTTTGATGCTTATTTCACAGGTTTTTTTTTCGTTTTATTTTCTGTCATATAAAATAATTTACAAAATCAAATTTAGGTAACTAGCCTATATATTGATGTATTAAAATTATTTATATTAGTGAAACATTATTGTAGCAAATTATTTTAAATGTATTTATAAATTTCGAATAGTGTAGAAATAGTTTGGACGTTGTTTAATAAACGCCAGGTATAAACGATTGTTACCTATTATTATAGAAAATAATGAGACGGCCCATTCCTCTTGCAGGCAAATATAATATGTCTACAGCGTGCCTGTCAGTTTTAATGTTTAGCTGAAATATAAGCTTAAATTAAATAATTTTTAAAGCACGTGTGATTTCTTAATATTCATTTACAATTATTACTTACTACTGCTTTGTGTTTCTCAAGTGACGATTATTTTTTGTATCTGAATTATATTCAAGTCAATTCTCTTCTAGTCAATGTAGTGTGCAGTGAATTTTTATGAGATGAAAATCGAAAAATGACAAATGAAATCAGTGTTGGGCGTAAAATAAAAAGATATGTCCAAATTTTTTTACAATTAGTTTGTATATACCCTATTTGGATAGAACTCCGAAAAACTAGCTGTTTACAATAAATCGTTTAAAATTTAAATACCTCTGATTTTAAGATTTATGACATTTTTAATTGGCCTATACCTATGTTATACTTAAGCTGAATGCTTTTAAAATATAAAAGGTGATTGGCTTTATCGATCGTTGTTTTTTATATGTAACTATTGTCTCTGAGTAAAAAAATCGTTAGAATGACATTTGTTCTTTCTGTCTGTAAATCTCGATACATTATTTTAATTTGCTCACCCATCCATTATTATAAGAGATTTAAAATACACCTTCGATAAATCAATTTTAATTTATATTTTTTAATGAAACTTATATATATAAAAAAATAAGTATATGGCCATTGTCTATAAAATATACAGCCGAATAATATGTATTCCTTTCTTATTTTTCTTTGATGGGTTGAAGATCAATGCTTGGCGTTTTAATATCGGTTAGTTTGAGGCTGCTTGGATTTTGGTCAAAAAAAATTCCAGCGCCAATACAAAAAGTGGACATGTCATTTAATTTCAGAAATATTAATACTTTCACAGGTTTTTTTTAGTTTAAATATTTTGCGAAATTAGATAAATTCATTTTTATTACTTAAATAATGTCTAGATATTCCAAAGCTATGTGTATATTATGATAATTACCAGTTAATCAGTTTTAACAATTTTAAAAACGATTGTCATTGAATACACTTTTATATACCATGTAATTTCTATATAAATTTATTTTAGAATGAAAGGAGGATAATTTTATTTACAGTAAAAGAAAATTAGAGTATATCCTGCATAACAATAATTGCGTATCTTACGCTTAACATGAGATTAAATGCCTTACCACTGAACATACAGAGATAAAAAAATATAACTGTTTTGCATTAAAACAAAACAATTATTATGTGTTGAAGAAAACACACAGCATTGAGATGAAGAACGCAATCATTTGATTCGGTTAATCCAAAGATAATGTCAGTTCAATACATACCAGAATGTCCAATCTTGTTTCCCACAATTGCACCAGAAGGCGCTGCTCTACTTTCGAGCGCAACTCTAGCTGTCAACTCATAAAGTCTTCATCACCAGCAAGATCCTTGTACTAATGCTGTGTGTTTTCTTCAACACATAATAATTGTTTTGTTTTAATGCAAAACAGTTATATTATGTGTCTCCAAAAACACACAGCATTGAGATGAAGACCTGTTTGATATCTGCTGGTGTAATACAATCGACGCTATGTGAATATAAAAAGAAATAATTCACATGATTTGTGAATGTACTATTTTTTCTTCTAGAATTGTTTCTGAAAAACTCCATAAAACAAACTTAACAAAAAGAAAGCTTGGATAAAACTAAAAAACTCTTATTAGTTATTTGTCATATTAAGAGATCATAGTAATAATAATTAAATTTTAAACACTTTATAGTTCAGTGGTATCTTATACACTCAAATCAAGAGTATCATGAGAAATGAGATCAATAATTTATAAAAACAAAAAATTATACATTGAAACACTTTAAAAATTATCCTACAATAAAACATCAGTATGAACACTGAGTCTGTAAATCTCCTGACAAGATATCTTTAATAAAGTGCTTACAGATTCCCGGTTAGCTCTTTTCAGAATATCTTCCATTATAATATTCATATTATACTACCCTTTTGATGCTACCGTTGATAGAATACTAGGTATATTGCTAAGCTGGGGCCTCATTGCGGCTACAATATTTTATAAATGGATGTGTACTTGACTGTTGTCTATGTATATACAATGTATTATTTGTAGTCAAATTAAACTTTTACTTCTATTTTATCTATCTATCTATCTACACAGAAATGCATGAATAGTAATTTGTTTAAAAATACAAATATTCAGCCAGCCACTCTGGTATTTGATGCTAATTTAACAGTTTCTATGACTGGTATAAAAAATAAAATAAAACATTTTTATGTCATTTAACTGCTCTGAGAGTTGAGACACATAATTTAGTTCTTTCACCTGAGTAGCTGAGATTATAATATGGGTTCTGGATACCTATTTAGCAACTGCCTGATAGTCTGGACACAGCTGTTTGTTCTTTACCCAGATCTTGGCCCATGAACCAGCCTGAGCAGAGTGGTAATCTCTTCCCCAACAGTTCCAAAATGGGGATCAGGGTATGAAATACATAGCCTGAAGTTAGTTATGATGTACTAGTGGTATTTATAATAAATCATGTGTTTGAAAATTATCATAGGTTATATATAGAAAAAATCTAGGCTTTGTTGGATGACTCTTGATAACTTTTTTTTTTTTTTTTTTTTTTTACAGTAGTTATACAAGCATCTAACATCATTAATTTGTGTAATAAAACAGTACTGCCTGCAAATTAAAATCAAGCTGCATCATGACTAGACCTTATGTCTTTTGATTTGTTATCATTGCACTAGACTAACAATTTTCTATTTGGACACTAAAGGTGGATAAGGTGGCGAAAGACCACT
The DNA here is from genome assembly GCA_949316025.1 of Lapara coniferarum. Taxonomy (NCBI): domain Eukaryota; kingdom Metazoa; phylum Arthropoda; class Insecta; order Lepidoptera; family Sphingidae; genus Lapara; species Lapara coniferarum. The sequence goes on along the minus strand of OX438933.1, from coordinate 21,543,572 downwards.
TTTCCTTAAATAAGTGATTTCTCTTCTCCTAGCTCCAAATAGCTATGCTCCACCCCCCCAGTTTTGCCTGATGAGACATTTTGTCAAGAACCTTCCGCAGGTTCAATCAATAAGAACCTTCCGCAGGTTCAATCACTAAGAACCTTCCGCAGGTTCAATCACTAAGAACCTTCTGCAGGTTCAATCACTAAGAACCTTCTGCAGGTTCAATCACTAAGAACCCTCCGCAGGTTCAATCACTAAGAACCTTCCGCAGGTTCAATCAATAAGAACCTTCCACAGGTTCATTATTTGAATAATAGTGATTAATGTTGTTTACTAGTGAGATTCAATAAAAAAGAACTTTCTGCAGGTTCATTATTTGAATTATGCATGTTAATTTTCTCACCTACTAGTGAGGTTCAATCAATAACAACCTTTAGCAGGTTTATAATTTGAATTATGTATGTTAATGCTCTCACTTACTAGTGAGGTTTAATCAATAAGAACCTTCCGTAGGTTCATTATTTGAATTGGGTGAGTTAGTGCTTTCACTTAATAGTGAAGTACATACTACTACCACTACGCCTACTGTTTAAGGCGCTAAAAAGCACTGTGTCAATTTAATTGCCTATTATATATCCCTTCTGCACAGTTTAAATATGCAGGGACCTTGGGGTTCATGTGGGTGGCAGGCAACCCCCGTTGGCAATGTAATAAAACAGTATATAAAGTAAACAGTACATATTGCCAACCCATAATTATTTAAAATTTGGGTTTGTGTAAACCTGTACAATAGTGGTATATTTTTTGTCAAATATTCGGACTTGACCTGAACTTCTAAGACAACCACCCTTTTTATTATAAAAAGTTGCCTCCGAGGCTGTTGGTAATAAGTGCCATTGTAGGTAGGTCCATCTCTTCAGAGATGATTTGCACCACTGTTTAGTCTGCTTGGTACCTATCAAGTAACAATGATGTCAATTTTATATATAGAGTGAACGCCACCTTACACAACCTATTGGTAATGTCCACTTGGTTGGGATTTTATGTTACAAGGCACTGACCACTGCTGGTACTACTGAGCATTAGAACATTATGTGGCTAATTCTTGAGCAGCTGCTCACATATTTTTTTTTTTTTTGCATAGTAGAGTTTTACTGTTCTCCACTGTATCAAACCATCATTTAAGTTCCTGAGGTACTCCGTGAGGCAGTATCATTCTTTGGTCTCACAATGTGAATTCTTAAGAAAATAACTGTGTCTTGCAACAGTGTTTTGCAGTACAGTCACCAATGGACTATTGCATGGTTTGCAAGGTTGATGCCTGCTCAATATACTTTGAAGTCAATTCAGAATATAGCTATTTAGCTGTAAAATGTTAGGTTGTTACAATTGATAATTAATATACCAAACCCAAGATTTCAAGGTTGCAAGCATCTCCGAGATCTTTGCAGCCTGCTTGGTTTTTTTTTTTTTTTTTTTTTAATATGCAGGTGAACCTTATTACCATATACATATTTGTTCCCTCTCTAGTGTAGGGTTTCTACAACCCAGTTCATAATTACTGCAAATTGTACATTGAGTTCAAGATAGGCCAAATCAAAAGTAGGTTAATTGGGCAATCTCTCCGTTCTAAGTAACCAATGAAGGAGTGCACTTCCGCAATGCTTAGATAAAAAAGAGGGTGACGTTAACATAAAGCAGTACTAACCCAGGAGAAAATCTTTAACATCTCTCTCAGAGGTACAATTAATATAATGATAATAGCTGTTATGAAAAATATATTATCTTACTGCAAGGAATTGACCTTCTCTGCAAGTGAGAGGTTATAGGCCTTTGACCACCATATTGGTTTAGCGCTAGTTTGCAAACTTCACAACACACCAATTACTTTTTTGTAGAATTCTTAGGAAGGTACTTGTACTTTGTAGCTTGCATTGATAAGGCCGCTCTATTATACACCATAATATATTTAAGAAAATTGTATAATATTCAATTATTTTTCTGTTAAAATGGTTACAATAAAGAATATTTGTATTGTAGGTAATTCAGATGAGGTCCATGTATGAGTGCAAATAAATGGCAATTAAGCACCTGTTTTATTTTTTGAGTAATTGGCAGAGGGCTAATATATCTATTAATTCACCCTGTAAGGCTTAAAAAATCCTTTCTCATCTGAAGTTCCCTGATAGGCCTGGTATTATCATTAATGTTACTGTGACAAAAGAAGACTAGCAAAAACAAAACTTTTAACACAACAAATCCAGAAAGTTACTGTAAGATAGACAGTAGTGTCTCTATATATTATACACAGGCAGTTTTGAAGCTGGTATATCATACAGTAAGGTAATTCTAAACCTGATATATTGGTTTGTTTAAGATCTGATTGTGTGGGCACATATTAGTCCCAGTTTCTTTATCTTTATTATTATTCAATAATTTGAAATAAAATATGTAAGCCAAATTTGGTTGGCCTCGGAGCTATAATCATTGATTATGCTCATTTATGGACTGCAATTCTATGTGCACTATTGTCAGTTCTACTTTACTACATAATACCATGTATAATCATAGTATTGTAATGGTAATTTAATAATAACCAATAATTTTATAAAAATGCCTTAATATATTACTGGTTTTTAAGCCTAAAAACATGATTGAGCTAAGCTTTTCACAACAGATTTGTAGGTTTACTTTGTGTTTATTCTATACATGTGAATGGAATGTCTTTATTTTCATATCAACTATATTCCAGATTGTCCCAAGGCAATATAGGTGTATCTAATAACAGGTTGTCTGGAGCTATCACGAATCCTATTATTGTTAAATGTAACTAACATGTTTATTTTAAAGGGACATATTAAGAAAATTTTGGTAATTGGAGCAAATAGTTTAAGAATAATTAGCTAAATAAAACTGAGTCATTAGCGAGTCGACACGCGTATCTGAACCTTACGCACATGTTTGTGCCTGTTCCTGCGCTAAGAAGTACTCGCACGTTTCATAGATAAGGGTGAAGCTATGCCCTCATATTTCAAGGATGAGGAAGTACCCACTCAATGATATCCGATATGCATGAGTTTCGAGTCGAGACTTGTTCCCCATAAAGTTCCGGGGCAACAAATTGGTGACCTACAGGTACCTATTTTGCATAAGCTTCGGGTCGTGATCTGTTCCCCATCCGAGGCAACATATTCTTGACCGGTACCTATTCTGTTTGCGCTTCTATTTCGCGTGTCGTCTTTACTAAATGGCTCCAAAAACTTACCAAAAATACAATGCTGTGTACAACACACACTTTAACACTTTTGTTGTCACTTATAATTAATATTTGGTAAATGTTTGGTAAAGTTTTAATTTGATTAATAACTTTACCGAACTGATCTGTTCGAATCAAAACGACGCTATGAGTTGACAGCTAGAGTTGCGCTCGAAAGTAGAGCAGCGCCTTCTGGTGCAATTGTGGGAAACAAGATTGGACATTCTGGTATGTATTGAACTGACATTATCTTTGGATTAACCGAATCAAATGATTGCGTTCTTCATCTCAATGCTGTGTGTTTTTGGAGACACATAATACTTAGATTTAAACGAAGTATGGTCCCTTAACCATATATATGACGAGATTAAAATTGACTTACGCTAATTACATATGAAACTTTGTTTACCATGTAAACAATAAAATACTTTAATATTTAAAAAAATAATACATATGTCCAAATTTATTTTAATGTATATTTAAATAATTACATTGAATGTGCATAAGTTTTAAACAGAAACTTAGTAATCTTTTAAAATGTTCAAATATTAAGTTTGTGCCAATATGTGACAAGTGTTACAATTCTAAAATTATTTTATAATAAAATGTTTTTGAATTACCACCATTGTTTTATTGTAAAATACGTCGCATACTCACGCCTTTTATCCCCGGAGGAGTGGGGAGAGACGCAACCAGTGCACCCACTCTTGGCCGTGCGTATTCCGTCCCACGATATGATAGGGGGCGAGCCTATCACCATATCGGACTGGAATTCCAGACTCCGAACTGATACTGATCTGAAAAATCCAATGTCACTGCCCGACTAGGGGATCGAACCTGAGAACTGCAATGCTGGGGCATTGCAGTCGTACCGCAATACAACTACGACACTGGCAGTCAAATACATAATAGACAAATAACATAATACAAAAGATGAGGTTTCTACTGGAAGGAAACATCCCTGCAGGGTTACTTAACTTTCAGTCAGAGAATTTAAAACAATATTCAGGTAAGTAGGTACAGTCTGCCACATAAATAGCTGAACAAATTCAAAACTTCCAATAGCGTCTACACTTTCGTGTTCTTGCCAATTTCTGTTTTCTCTTCACAAAAATAAATAAAAGCGATTAACTTTACTTCCCACACAGAAAGAAAAAGTTTCAATTAAACTTAACGCGTGGTGAATTATATATTCGGTAGAAAATATGCAGTAATTTGATATAATCGTTAAGAAGAAAACTAAATAAACATAGGAACATTCCTCCATCACGAACCTTTCATATTACATATAAATAAGCTTACCTATAACAATTAGTAGAACCTCATCAAGTCCTTAAAACTAACATTAATAACACCACTCACCTAATGTGAGTACCTAATGATGCTAGCGAAGTCCATATATTATTGCTTATTAAAAAGTTATAAGTATCACTAATGAAAGGCAAATAAAACATGTGGAAAGCAAAATTCCGAATTCGCACGTTATCCGTGATTAGTTCAGAGTCTGAGTAAGTGGTCGTCGTTCCTATCGTTCGTTATGGTGTGGTTCATTATAAACGAAGACAATTTAACCATCTTTCTGAAGCTTTTCAAACATACCGAGAATTTTATCTGCTGCCCTCTTCTTGGCCGCGGTCCCTTTCCAAATATTCAAACGAGTTTTGTTACTGGGACAAACAACTTGTTTCCTGTTCGAGGCGATACTTTCACGCGGTGATAGACGGCGTTTGGCGTCAATGACGCGTGAGCAAAGCACTCGCGGCGAGACTACTTCTAAAGAAGACGAAGATGTCAATTTCTTCCGGGGCGAAGTGATAGATCCATGCTGAGGAGTGCTCACGTAGTTGGGCTCGAAACGAAACATGTTGCGAGGAGCCCCCACGGGCAAGCAAACGCTTTCAGGCAGAGAAGGTAGCACTTCAGCTGGCACATTGTCATTCGTGAAGCGGGTCTCCTGCATTAGTCCTTGAGGTTCCTGAGCGGCGAAATTAGTCTCCTTCATCGCGTTAAGTTCTAGACGCCGCATTATAGTATTACGAAGTTCTACTGTGCTTACGCTGCCGACCAAATCTCGATTATCGTCAATAAAATGTGTAATAGCCACGGTCGCTTCTTCTGTTGTTAATTGGTCATCACGAAAAAAACCATGTCCCTTGCGTAAGTCATCGATCCCTTGTTCTATGAGCCAGCCAAATGTAAAGATGATTAATGCCAGTGTAGTGACAACGGCGAGCGCTGTTATTCCATCTGGTCCAGAAAATTTATCGCGTGCCCTTCCTATGGTCCCATAAGTAATAACATTGTCTATAATATTGCCAACAACTCTACATGTGTAAAATCCTTTTTTGTTTGTATCAAGCGTGGAGACCAGCCGCAGTACTCTGACATAGTCATTTTTACTGATCTCATTTACTATGTCTGTTGCATAGCCATACAGACCGGTACCATTTAAATACTCGTTGTGCATCTCTGTGTCTAAAATTAGCCATATAATGTCATTAGGCGATCGAGCTCCCCCTGAGGGCAGGCAAGATAGATTTAGTTGACCGGATTCACCCCAAGCCGTTTCAATGTAAAAATTCGATACGCTTGCTGTTTTCGAAGATAGTTGCATTGCTTCGTCTTGGTACCGTTCCAGACTAACTTCATGAAGATCATATAATACAGAATTTAAACTAATTGAAGCTATGTACCCATAGAACGGCGTGAATATTTCTAAAACCGTCTTTTTTACTTGTTCAGGTACTCCCCCGACGAAATATGTATGAACACACAAAGCCAATGTAGAGCGGTTTCCTTCAGAATGCGGCTTCGTTTCGAACAATTCGAAAGGTATTTTACAAACTTCTGAAGACTTACGTCTTTTTCGATCCATGTCCACTCCAACAAGGACGTGTAATCGTTCGCCTCCGTTAATAACCGTTTCTATAGAGTTCGCATCTGACTTTTTCGTTATAGTTATATCTAGCCACTGATCTTTCAGGCATTCTGAAGAACTTATACTCTCAGACTTATAATCCCCTATTGCCAATTTCACTCTTAGACGAGAATTTTGCAATGAGATATGTAACCATTTATGATTGCCGTTTAAAAATAATATAGTTCCAGAATCTTGTTGCGGCTTTAAAGTCAGTTCAAGTTTCCACTCATCAGGATCAGTGGAAAATGGGATGCGCATTAAATATTCTCTGTCGAGTAACACAAAAGCTTCTTCCAAATTAGCAGTCTCGTACGCTACATTGCTTGCGACGGCCATTGACGTGTTAGTGACATTGCGAACAGTGTAATACTCATGCCTTTTATCAACTTCAATATCCAATGGAGTGAAATTAAATATCACTTCTTGAATTTCCCCATAGAATCTTTCTCCAACTATAATATCCATAGTTGTATCGGGCAGGTGTGGGTCACACGGAATTTTGTATTCCATGGATATCGGATCGTCGTCTAATCGCAAAGAAATATATTCAGTGGTAAGAGTTACCATTGTTGTGTGCCATACGGCCGGTTCGATGGGGTTAGACGAACAAATACCGGGTATGTCGCAGTTTTCGTTCATGCCGGTTGCGTCTACACAAATATGCCATTTTTGAATACTCAGGCGAATGTAAGGGGTGGAATCTATTTCTCCCCGGCGAATTAACATGCCTTGAGGAGATAATGGCAGAAACCGTATAAAAAAATGAATTAGAGTTACACTCTTACGATGCTGGAAGTTATAATATATAAATGAATCCCCGTTGAATAAAGCGACAGTGTGCTTATATACTTCGCACGGGGCCAGATAACAAGATCCAACTTCAGTCTTGGGCCCAGCGCATGGAGTTCCATTTCCAGATGGTATCGGCCTAGTGCATGACCGCGATCTGGAGCGTTTGCCGGCTCCACACGTCTGGGAGCAAGGTCCCCAGTTTCCCCAACCAGACCATCCACCATCGAGTGAACATTGCTTATTTTGACACTTTCGTAGTTGGTCATGTTGGCCTCGGCAGTGAGTTCCCCAGCTGCCAGAGACAATCGGTGTTTGTATTTCCAGGCACGAGCGACGACGACGTTCGACGCCAACTCCACAAGTCTCCGAACACGCAGACCACTTACCCCATTGTGCCCAAGTGCCGCCGATGTTGTGCCGCTCGATGGCGCACTGGTCACCGTGACATCTCCTCACTTGTAATGGACTTCCGGAACATACGTACTTGCGTTCAGATGGCGCAGGTGTGTCGCACCGTCTCAGCCGCCACTTAAAGCCACGACCGCAGCGAGCGCCGCATGCTGACCACTCTCCCCAAGCTCCCCACTCTCCTATCACGGGACATCCTACGTTGTGCTTAACGCAAAGTAAAGCATTCCAAACATTTTCCGGGTTCAGTTGCCAGGTGTTATCTACTGACAATGCAGATACAATGGCTTCATACCGACAATCCGAAGGCAGGCACCGATCCATCAGAGCTGGAACGGTTTCCAATTGTCGCATCGCTTCAATCCTCGCTGCGTCTCCCTCGACGGCGTGCCTGAAGTCATCGGCCGTGCAGTTGATGATGTGACACGCCTCTGTTTGTTCATCGGGTCCGCTGCACCCGACGCCGCCGGGAGAAGGTGGTGGATTGGAACAATCTCGCGTCCTCCTTCTGTGGCCCATCTGATCGCACGAACCTCGACACGCCGACCAAGGTCTCCACGGTGTCCAACCGCCGTCGATGGGGCATTTTGGATCGACAATGACCCCCAACGCGCACTCAATTCGCCACAGCAGTTCGTGTTGTTGCCTATCAACGAGCCTTCTACTTTGTGATATCACTATAAACAGTACGACTAACAAATTTGACTTTTTTTCCATTGCTATAAGATGTATTTAAGACAAAGTACACTGGGAGCGCGAGATTGTACCGAGAGTAATTATTGTATCATATATCTATGAATTGTATCGCCACCAGCCAAAGAGAAATACACATATAATGGAAACCGCCAGCCACGGCGACACCGGCAGTGACAATTTAAGGGACAATAAAGGACAATGCAAAGAGCATTATAATACTACGGAAAGGACAATGATTATTTTGGTCAATAAGCAAATTTGACGTGAAGGAGTATAGACAAAGGTAGGTACTTATAGATAACTGGCAGCTTCACATGTTTAATTCCACGCAGAAACGTTAAATTAAATAAAAGATAAATTATTTATGGCCTAATATACGAATTTAGATGTTCTACTTTACATAATTATTATATTCGCAGAGATAAATAAATAAACACAAGTTCAAACATTATACGTGTGCGGGGCTCGGACTGGGCCAACACCCCGCAATGTGTTGTGTGTGTGCTGGATTGCGTGAGTGGGAATATGGCGATACCAGTGACAAAGTAACAAAGGCGTAAAATCGGGAAATAGCGTTTATTTCACACACTGAATCGAAAGTTACAAAGTTCAGCCACAACGGTAGCCAAATTCTCCCGGCGTTAATATTCGGTGCGTAGTCTCTCGTTGCTACGCCGTAGCTATGCGACGTAGCTGGAAGTCGTCCTCGTAGCACCGTGCCACAGCTGATGAGGAAGGATGGTCCACTCTGCATAAGCGCCTGTTTCCTCTTCAAACTTGCAGACTTCTTCTTTCTTGCCGACTACTTGCTGTTTTCTTGATGTCCCGAACTATTTCTATTAAACAAAACTCCTAACACGTTTTTAACTCAAATATACAAAAAAACAAATTAGCTTAAGTACTCCGCGGCTATACCGTACGGAGCACTAAGAGGGCCTTCCCTCTTTCTAGGACCTCTTTTTCACTTTCAAGATTACACTTATTTTCAATTCGCGCCTAAGTTAAATCTATATGCCTAAACTATAAGTGTCTTGGTACATAGACACTAAGTGGCTCTATATACTAAACATCATAAAACAACCTTATGTGCATTACAAAGAAAGTTATCGTGATTTACTTACTCTAAGTTTAGCACAAACGATGCACACAAGCAACATTTCTAAAAATAACTATTTAAACTTTATACATACGTTCATCCCGCTACCGCAGCGGGGTAGGCAAAGTTCTAACCTACACTATGACACCGAATGAAACACTACACAGTTCATACCGGGTGAGTTATAAGCGTTCAATGACCCTAACGATAACACGATTTTTTTCACTAAGATCACTGACTAAAGTCTATGACGTCACTAAGAGGTCCGAGTTCTATTACGAAATCGCGCATGCGCGGTATGCACTTTACGTTGTTCTCTCTTCGAGAATATGCGTCCTGCACATTCTCCCGCCGTGCATCACCCAGCGTCCAGGGGGTGATGCAGTCACGCTGTCGGGCAGGATGCATCCGCCGCTGGCTGCGGCGCGGCGCTCTCGGTCCTTGTGTCGTCAGCTTGGTGTATGACGACGATCCTCTTCACGGGTCGTCGCAGGACACCTCCGCGGGTGGTGATGTCCACTGTGCGCACCACTCCATCTGGGCCGGGATACATGGCGCAAATGCGCCCCCGCGGCCATGTGTTGCGCGGGAGCGTGCCGTCTATGATGCGGACGACATCACCTATTTGCAGTTCGGGGCCCCGGCTGTGGGCCTCCCGCCGGTTTCTCAGCTCGGGGAGGTACTCCCGGAGCCAACGCGTCCAGAATGCGTCGGCGAGCTGCTGTGTGGCTTTGAGGTCGGCGTGCGCGCCGAAGTCGTGGTCGGCCGGGAAGTTCGGCACCGACCACGGGCCCCGACCGCCCAACAAAAAGTGGTTAGGCGTCAGGGCTTCCGGATCCTCAGGGTTCACCGACACGTGGGTCAATGGTCGGCTATTGACTGTTAGTTCGACCTCGGCGAGTAACGTTGCCAACGTCTCTTCTCGAGGGCTCCTCTCGTGGAGCACCGTTTTTAGTGCGGTTTTCACAGTCCGCACCAGTCTCTCCCAGGCGCCGCCCATGAATGGCGCGCCCGGGGGAATGAAGCGCCATCGGATCGCCCTCCGCGACGCCTCTTCTTCGGCGCCCGCGAGGAGGGTGTTGCGCAGCTCTCGTTCCGCGCCGTGGAAGTTGGTCGCATTGTCGGACCACAGCTCGACGGGGCTCCCACGACGCGCTGTCATGCGCCTGAGTGCCATGATTGCACCCTGCGCACTTAATGAGTGCACCACCTCTAGATGCACCGCTCGAACTGTCAAACATGTAAAGAGAGCTACATAGCGCTTTTGATTGCTGCGGCCCACGGTTACGGTGAGCGGACCGAAGTAATCAAGACCGGTATAGGTAAATGGTCTGTGATGATGAGCCAGCCGACAGGCAGGTAAGTCGCCCGTCACCGGCTGCGGCGGGGTCGCCGCCCTCTGGCGGCACTTCAAGCAGCTCCTCAGTGTAGTCTTGACCGTCGGGCGTAGTCTCAGGATCCATCTCTGTTGGCGGCAGCAGTTGACCACGCTCTCGACGCTGGCGTGATGCAGCTCTGCGTGGACGTGCTCGATCCACAGCCGTGTTGCCCGATGCTCGCCGTCGACGACCGGAGGGTGCTTCATTTTTTCTGTGATTCCCGTGGTAGCTGAAATCCGACTATTTAAACATATCAAATTATTAATTAGTACAATACTCAAAGGATACAGGCGGCTATCCCGTGATACGGGTTTTCCTTGTGCGAGTGCACGTATTTCTTCGGCAAACACTTTTTCTTGACTCATTTTTATAATGAGGTATTCCGCCCGTTCTAACAGCTCAGCTGGGAGGGTCATGAATGTTATGTCCTCCGATTTTCGCGCGCTCCTCTTCAACGGTTTTTTCGACGTTTGAGCGCGTTTCCAATCCGGGTCTTTTTGCGAAGCGGCCTTTGTTCGCTTGTGATTAACGTAATCACACCGTCGCCGGAACATGCGCACTGCCTGCAGAGTGCGAGCTGTAGCTCTCAAGTATCGGGTCCAACTCGAGAACCGATTCACGTCGGGTAGGGCCTCTGAGAGCTGTGGCTCTCGATGTCCTGAGGTGACGGCGCCTACTCTTTCTTCACCGGTCGTGGTGATGATGCCCCTTTCTTCCGTGGGCCATAAGTCGGGTGGATTTCGGAGAAATTCCGGCCCATTGAACCATCGATGTCGCTCATCGAAGTTGTCCGGCACGTCGCGTGTGGCATCGTCAGCGGCATTGTGGCGCGTCGGCACCCATCTCCATTCGCTCGTTTGTGAATGTTCCTCTATTGCCGCGACGCGATGAGCGACGTATGGTTTGTATGATCTGGATCCTGTTCTGATCCAGCTCAGCGTTGTCCGACTGTCTGTCCAGTAGGTCGTTGACTCGGGTTGTCTTCCGTGTTCGCGCTTCACCGCGGCTGCCATCCGTGTGCCGAGTACTGCTGCCTGTAATTCTAGACGGGGAATGGACGTTAGTTTCAGCGGCGCAACTTTCGCTTTCGCTGTTATAAGCGAAACCGTGACCCGTCCGTCTTCATCTTCGGCTCGCCAGTATAGTGCGGTCGCGTAGGCGGACTCGCTGGCATCGGTGAACACGTGCAGCTGCAATCTTCTAGCTCGAGTATAGCCTAGGTAGCAGCGTGGCACGGACACGTGACCCAATCTTCTCAGCTGTGTGACCCAATCCGCCCATCCGGCGGATATGTCGCCGTCAAGCGGATCGTCCCATGCAGTGCCGCGTCTCCAGACCTCCTGCAACAGCTGCTTGGCCCTTACCGTCACTGGGGATGCAAGACCTAGAGGATCAAACAGGGACATTACTATTTTAAGCGCTTCTCGTTTCGTGGGCGCTTCTCTGATTAACAAGTTTGGCGGTATGCGCGCCAAATCCAAATTGAAGGCGAGTCTGTCTTCCGTTGGTCTCCAAATGAGGCCCAAGACTCTCTCCGCCTTTTCTAAGTCCACCTCTTCGCGGTGGGGACTTGCCGATTCGCCGAGTGCTTCAAGTACCTCAGGCGAATTACTCGTCCATTTTTTCAATATAAAATGCGCCTCACCGTGAATGTCGCGCACTTGCCGCGCAATCGTTGTCGCGCTTTCTATGTCCGGATAGCTGTCAAGGTAATCGTCCATATAATGTTTTCTCCTTATCGCGTCGACAGCTTCCGGATGCGTCGATCGAAATTTGTCCGCGTTGCGATTCATGACATAAATCGCCGTCGCGGGAGAGCTAGATGCACCGAAAATGAGTACCTTCATCCTGTATATTTCCGGCGGTTCGTTATCTCGGCGATCCGCTCGCCAGAGATATCTGAGGGCGTCGCGATCTTCCTCGCGCAATCTCACCTGCATAAACATCTCCGTGATATCCGCGGTGACTGCAATGGGATGTTCCCGAAATCGCATCAGGACGGCGGGAAGAGGCTGCAACAAGTCTGGACCTGTTAATAAGTTATCATTCAAAGTGGTACCCTTTGTCTTGGCCGCCGCGTCGTGCACAACTCGCAGCTTGTCCGGTTTCAAAGCATTAAAAACTGCGAAGTGCGGCAAATACCATGTCCTTGTTGCATGGGAGGTCGCGGGGGCTGGCTCGGCGTAATCCTTCTCGATCAGCGCCTCCATCTGTTGGTTATATCTGACCTTGAGTTCGGGGTTCCTATCCAGCTTGTTTTCTATGTTGTGCAGCCTTTTCAAAGTGTTCTCGTAATTGTTCGGGAGCTCGACATTTTCTTTTTTCCACAGGAGAGACGTGGTATATCTTCCGCAGGGTTCTCTCGTGGTGTTGTCCTCCAGGATTCTCAGCGCCTTTTCTCCGGGGTCGCTCTTTGGCCTGCGGGGATCTACAAACAGATTATCAAGCAAAATAAATTCTTTTACGAGCTCCTCAGTTAGGTCGTCGGTTGCTGTCTGGCCGACGAAATTCACCCTGTGTCCTAGGGTTCTGGTCCGGCTCCCGTGTACCACCCATCCTAGTGGTGTGAGCGAGGCGACCGGTTGGTTCCTCCTCCCGGACCGTGTTTTGCTAGATATAAGCAAATGCCAATTATCCTGGCCTATAAGAAGTCGGGGTTTCGCTTCTTGCGTTTGTGATGCAGGCAGGAGGCCCTTCAAATGGGTACAGTCTCGCAGCGCCTCTTCAGGAATACGCTGCGCCGCCAATCTCAAGTTGTCGACGGTGCGGGCTTCTATCTGCTGCCGTCCCCGACTTCCCCTTATCTGAAACTTAACACGACATGAATTATTCCGTGTAGTTTTCTCTCCATCGTACGTGATTATGTGGAGCGGTTCATCCGGTCCCTCCGCGCCGATGTCCTTGGCCAGCTGATGGTCGATCAAACTGACCGTCGACCCGTCATCAAGTAGCGCGAAAGTGTGAGCCTCTCCCGCCGGTCCTGAAATGCATACCGGAGCTATTTTCAAAAATGACATTTGCGACGTCCATGCCGAATTTACCACCTCTTCATTGGTGGCCTCGTCGGTACTCTTACTCCTCCGGTCCGAGTGCAGCATCCTATGGTGATGTCGTTCACACCCGTCCGTGTCGCATTTTCGAGGCTTGCATGTGTGTTGCTTCGATCGAAATTTCAGGCACCTGAAACATAGCCTATGTTTTTTTGCTAAGTCCCACCGCGCGTCAACCGCGGCATCCCGAAATCGTGCACATTCGCCCATCGAATGTACCTCCTGGTTGCATACACAGCATGCGGGCTTCTGTTTGTCGGCGACGGTATGTATTCGTTGCCGGCGTGGTTGTTCGCCGCCGCTAGCCTTCACCGGGGCCTTGTCCGCGATGATCTCTGGCACGGCGAACGGACTGCATATCTCCGCTTCCCTGGCAATGAATCGGCTAAATTTTAATAAGTCGGGCTCACCTCTAGGTTGTGCGGCGGCGAACTCATACCATTGCCTTCTCAGCGTCGGAGTCAATTTTTCCATCACCGCCTTCGTAACCTCCGGATTATACAGGTAGAAGGCACAATCGAGCGCTTGCAGGGTTCCCACGACATTTTCTATTTTCGTACTGAAAGTGCAAATATCTCGCGGCGAATCAGTGAGGCGGGGTAGCGCCCGGAGTCGCTCGATCTCGGCCAATGCGATCGAGTCCGGACGCCCAAACCGCGTCTCGAGAGTCCTCAGCACAGCGTTCGGTTCGGCGTTGGTGATGAGCAGCCCTTGTACTGCTTCCTTTGCTGTGCCCCGTAAGCTGCGGCGCAATCGGGACATATTCTCCAACGCTGTAAAATAACTTGCGGATTCATTATAAGCGGCTCTATAAGTTAGCCAATCTTGATGCGCACCGTTGAAAATGGGCAACTCCGTATACTTCAACGGCTGTCTATGTTGTGCAGCTTGCACAGCTTGCGTTATGGCACACGCAAGTTCACTATAATCGGAGTTCGGTCGCGCTGCGACCAATTCCCGGCCCCGCACTTGACGCGGGGTAGGCGGGGGCTGCGGCGGCGGCGGCTGTTGCGAAGCTTCATTTTCTCTTAACCAGGCTGCTACTACAGGCGGCGGTTGCTTCGCAGGCAGCGGCTGCACATTCGGGTTCGATGCCGCAGGGTTACCTGAAAATGTTATGAAATCGAGCGGATTATTTGATGCATCATTTGCCACTGGGTGACACGTTGGCGGGGGCACGGCACTGGCTCCCGCCGGTGCAGACGCCGGGATGTCCCAGGATGCGGCGGTGATCACTGGGTCTATGGGTTCGGGTGGCGGCTGCACACGGGATTGCGCATCTTGCACTTCGTGAGGTCGGTTATCAATCGCGAGCAGCTGACTGGTATGTAACCAGCTGTGAACGCGTTGATCCTGCTCGACCTCGGTGATGACGGAGTTAAGGTCATCCTCGCTATCTTCCGCTTCGATTTCTGCTAGCTTTGCGGTCGCTAGCTCTATCTTGAGTTTTGTGAGTTCGGCCCTGGCCTGTGCCAGGCGACGTGCTTTCGTTGAACGCCTTGAAGAAGTGGCTGGTCGACTTCGGGGCCGCTGTGGCTTCCTCTCTTCCGGTGCGGCGGCTTGAAGCTCCTCCGCAGCGGTGCCGGCAGCGGTATCCCTATCGGTGGTGAAACACGTTTGAACGGTGTCGGCGATGGTGGTCTCGGTGGCCTCAGTCGCAGACGTTGCTGTAGCAGACGTCGCGGTCGCGGACGTCCCCGTTGCGGACGTCGCGGTACATGACGTGACCGTCGTTGACGCTTCCGTGGCCGACGCCGTTCGTTTCCCGACTGACCTTGTCACTGGCATTTTCCACACTCACGTAGATCCGGCTCGCGAAGGACCAGAAAATGTGCGGGGCTCGGACTGGGCCAACACCCCGCAATGTGTTGTGTGTGTGCTGGATTGCGTGAGTGGGAATATGGCGATACCAGTGACAAAGTAACAAAGGCGTAAAATCGGGAAATAGCGTTTATTTCACACACTGAATCGAAAGTTACAAAGTTCAGCCACAACGGTAGCCAAATTCTCCCGGCGTTAATATTCGGTGCGTAGTCTCTCGTTGCTACGCCGTAGCTATGCGACGTAGCTGGAAGTCGTCCTCGTAGCACCGTGCCACAGCTGATGAGGAAGGATGGTCCACTCTGCATAAGCGCCTGTTTCCTCTTCAAACTTGCAGACTTCTTCTTTCTTGCCGACTACTTGCTGTTTTCTTGATGTCCCGAACTATTTCTATTAAACAAAACTCCTAACACGTTTTTAACTCAAATATACAAAAAAACAAATTAGCTTAAGTACTCCGCGGCTATACCGTACGGAGCACTAAGAGGGCCTTCCCTCTTTCTAGGACCTCTTTTTCACTTTCAAGATTACACTTATTTTCAATTCGCGCCTAAGTTAAATCTATATGCCTAAACTATAAGTGTCTTGGTACATAGACACTAAGTGGCTCTATATACTAAACATCATAAAACAACCTTATGTGCATTACAAAGAAAGTTATCGTGATTTACTTACTCTAAGTTTAGCACAAACGATGCACACAAGCAACATTTCTAAAAATAACTATTTAAACTTTATACATACGTTCATCCCGCTACCGCAGCGGGGTAGGCAAAGTTCTAACCTACACTATGACACCGAATGAAACACTACACAGTTCATACCGGGTGAGTTATAAGCGTTCAATGACCCTAACGATAACACGATTTTTTTCACTAAGATCACTGACTAAAGTCTATGACGTCACTAAGAGGTCCGAGTTCTATTACGAAATCGCGCATGCGCGGTATGCACTTTACGTTGTTCTCTCTTCGAGAATATGCGTCCTGCACAATACGTATATTCATTGACAAAAGTTTTAAATACTTTCGCATGTGTTTTACGCACGCCAAAATATAATTTACATTAATTTGAATTTATGGACAGAATAAACATGGAAATAGTACAAGGTTTTAATACCCATAAAGCAAAGCCTTATAAAGTGCCAAATTACATATTTCGGCGAAAACCAAGGATTAAAAACCTACATACAAATACAAAAAATAAATTAATATATCCCTTTCAGGGACATAACTAATACTGTATTAAATATCAACAATTTAACGTTTACAATATGTACATTAAAATATGAATAAAACAAGATACTAATATAGATATTGTACTTACAAGTTATTATACAATGCTCATTGGTAATTTGTATTATTATAAATATAAACTCATTTGCAAAAAAAACGGGCACCTAAGCAATGAACCATTTCAAATGTTACTATTGGTTTGTTTGATAATTATAGGTAGTTTTACTTTCACAATTTTGTAAATTAATAAGCAAATAATCGTTTTCATCAGTATTATCATAAAATTTTGATAAAATTTATGGGTTTTAATGCTAAAGTTCACTAGTAGTGTATGCTCGCTAGTAGTGCATATGCTCGTGAAGTAAAAGTTAACAAAGATTTTTGTTTGTTTTTTCTTTAATAAAGTAAAAGCAGATAAATGTTTAGTATCGAGTGTGACCCCCTCTAGCTGAAATCACAGCTTGAATTCGTCTGGGTATGCTAGCGAGGATATCCCGGATACTTGCTTGCGGAATACGTTCCCACATTGCCAGACCGGTGGGCGCGAGCGTTGTCGTCCATAAAAATTGAGTCTTCGCCTAAAGCGGCCAATGCGGGTTGTGCATGAGGAATAAGAACTTCCGTTATGTATCGGTGTCCAGTCAGTGAGCCGTTTTCAATGAAGACTAACTCTGTACGATCCATTGAATTTATTCCTGCCCAAAACATAATAGAGCCCCCACCATAAGGTGTGATTTCTTCAAAGCAAGCCTCTGCAAAGCGTTCTCCTCGTCTTCGTAGCACTCGCCGACGTCGATCTTCACCGAACAGAGATATCCTGGCTTCATCGGAGAACAATACCCTATTCCAGTCTTCTTGAGTCCATGACTCACTATTTCGAGCAAACCTAAGCCTGGCAACTCTGTGCTCACGGAGTAACTTAGGGCCGCGGGCCAGGCGATGACTGCGTATATTGGCCGCGAGCAGCCTCCTCCTGACCGTCCATAGACTAATATGCACATTTCTTACTTCTTCGAGGTTGTTCTTAAGGTCCACATACGAAGACTTGCGATTTCTCAATGCGCGACTCACAAGAAAACGATCATCCCGTGGTTGGGTACATGGTTTTCTTCCAGAACCAGGCCTTCTCTCGACGGAACCGGTGTCTTGATACCGCTGCCAGGTCCTTTGAACCGTCGAGCGACTCACACTTAGCCTCTGAGCCACGAAGCATTGGCTGCAGCCCTCTTCGAGCAGCGCAATAATTTTGGTAGCTTTTACCACTTTCTCTAACATTATTGAGACAGCTAAACAGCAATAAATGAAGCTTTGACAATTAAGAATATGAAATAAATTCATAAAAATTGACTAAAAGTTATGAAAACCGATATTATCTTTTGGAACTTCGCACCAAAAATGTAGGATAAAAAGTGGTTTTCTGTAAAAACGAGCATCAAACGAAAATTTAAATTTAGAACGTACTGTTTTAAACACCACGGCATTTTTTAAACCGGCCAGTAACATGTACAAATGATTGAAATCATTTTGGTACCGTATTTTTTTTAAAAAGAATTAAAATCCAAACCGCCAGTTTTTTTTTGCAAATGAGTGTATATTTAAGAATTGCAAAATCTATTTTAAATCTTTTCGATTTTTCGTCCTTAATTTTTGTACTTACAAATCAACTTGCAACAAATCAGGGGTTTTAAGGTCGTTTTCAAACAATACCAATCTTAATCTTCGATTTGATCCGGAAAGTAAACCAATCTCAAAAAGTTATCTATATTTAAAGCATGTAAAACCCTTTATTCTGAGTGAACCATTTCGCGATCGATTTAAATAGATTGAGATATTTTAAATCAGCGGTTAGTCGTGCGCTTTAAGCATTTGTCGATAGATATGAGACAATATGGGTAAGTTTTTTTTTTCTAAAATCGAAAGACTACGGAAAACTAAAGATACAACCTGAGCAAATACTTATGGAAGCAGCTTTAATTTTGTTGCAACGTTAACGATAGGAAATCAGCTTTAGTAATTAAAATGGACATTTTAGTTAAGCTGATTTCCTATCGTTCTTTTATTTTAACCCATAAATTACACTTTCGTATAACATTTCAAAAATATATTTTTTGCAAAAATACAGTTCACTTCACAAAACTTACGTGTAAAATATATGTCATATATCTTGTTCTATAATAATCTATAGAAATATATTCGGTGCATTAGTGGCATAGTGAATAACAAATTTCGCAGTCCGACATATTTCTACGTTGTCACATAAAAATCGGTTGAATACAACAAGTAACCAACCCTTCTTTTATATAAATAGCGAGCAAATTACCTAGCATTTATCATTTAGCAAATTAGCAAGCGATATTTTATAATTTTTCTTTGAACCAAACACGAAACGTCAGTAAATCAGAACCCAATTTTGTGGATGGTTGTATGCAAAGAATATTGGGCAATGCAATAATAAGGAGTATGACGATTTGTCCACATATTGCGATACCAGAAGCCATTTCGAGAGCCATTCTCTCATTTCCTGGTTTGTGAGATTGTTTCCGTTTAGCCCCCGTATGTGGCAAGCGTTTCGCAAACACTCCGCGTTTAGAGATTCGACGCCGCCTTCCCGAATGATGGCTTGGTCCATTTCCAACAGTAAAAACGCTCTGTATTTCAACTTATTTCGTCTGAATATTGTTTTTCTTAGACCATGCATTTTCTGTAGGTGTCCCTGGAATTAAGAAAACACGAAAATTATTCTTGTGCTAACTATTCTTGTAACTTAAATTATTCTTGTGCTGAGAACTTTGAGAAATTATTTTGGATAGCTGCCAACTAACAATACACTCGCAAATTAATTGATATGAAAATGTGTTGAGTTTCAACATAACTTATATTTTTAGTACATATTACACTAGCGATATTCCAAACCCGAATAACACCAATCTGGCACATTTCGCTGACGAAACTGCCATCTACACATCACGTACAGATAAAGCACAATTGATTCGCTTTTTGCAGGACGCTGCCGACAAACTCGGCGAGTGGTTTAGCAAATGGCGAATCACCATTAATCCCACGAAAAGCTAGGCCATCCTTTTCACTAGGAATAGGATCGCACCCTAACGCTACTGTCACAATGTTCTCGCAGTCCATCCCATGGACCAATACAGTCAAATATTTAGGAACGATCCTTGATCGGAATCTGTCCTTCATCCCACATGTTGATGCGGAGCCGTATTCGCGAAAAGTCATCTCCACTGGCTCGTTAACAAAAAGAATAAGCTCTCTATCCGCAATAAGATACCTACGTACCTATCTTTACGACGTGTATTAGGCCGATCATGACATACGCAGCACCCGCGTTCGCTCAAATACCATCCTGTCAGATTGAGCGTCTGCAGGTTTTCCAGAATAAATTTCTACGACAGATAATCGATGCCCCTTGGTACGTGTGTAATCGCAACCTCCACGTGGACACCGACATGCCAACCATCGGGCACTTAATTGAGACGCTTAGTAGACGCTACTTCGACCGCGCGGTTAATCATCATAATCCGCTCATCCGGAACTCATCCATTTATACTCCATTTGACCGTGCGAAATAGAGACGTCCCCGATCAGTCCTGAGTCCTGACCGACCCAGATGATGCCATCATTCTGGCCATCCAAAGAAAGCACGAGTTATTGAAACTCACTCCTCAAGCGCGCTGTACCGTCATCGCCGCGTCCCCAGGTGTCCTGACCCTGTTAGCAGTTCCGGCCCGCGTGCCGATGAAAGCAATGGATAGATTGGTGTATTACAACGCTAAAATCCCCTAATCGCTGATGTCTCAATCATCTTCCAACGACAGCCCTGAGCCGAGGCTCGTACCACACTTAGGGGGTGTCCTCAGCGTGGTCGTTTAAATGTAAAAGGTTGCAGTGCCTAAAGCGTTCGCCCGAAAGTCCGGTGTGGTTAGAAAAGCCGACTCGCGTCAGGCTACTGACAGTAAAGTCATTAAAAAAAAAAGTGCTCAGCAGTAGGCATTATAATACAGAGCTGGTATTTTTTTTAACAGTACACACACACACATATGAAACTTGCAAAATTAAAAGCATATCGCCAGTAAATCCGCTGGGCATTTTGAAAATAATCTGACGATAAGAATTTTACAATAGGGTAGTTGATTACTTTTTTTATAAATACATTCATCAAAAATGTATGCTATCTTAAAAGTTAACGGAAAAAGAATTTTCAAAATTAGTGCAATGATAAGTTATAAAGCTTTGAAATTTGGTGGAAGGAGACGTTGTCAAATAACAGTAATATTAGACTGTGACGTCACCAAGTGTCACCAACCATAACGCTGCCTGCGTGCGAAAGAGATAGCGCGATATCCCCGCCACGCCTCTACTTTTGCTCACAACAATATTTCAAATATAAATAACTGCTTTATTTTTCAACCAATTTCGACGCTGATTTCATAGAGTAATCTTCTTTGTATTCTCTATATCTAATGTACGAAATCAAACATAGGAAGCTACACTATTATTGTACCCTAATTTTTAACATATAAATCTTTGTATTGACAAGCCAGTAGTAATCGTAATATATTGCCGCGTCGCAATTGTTGCCAAGCAGTAGATTATGATATTTGAGTCGCTTTGCTAGTTTTAGTGAAGCAGATAGCTTATATAACTAAAAGGCTGATGTATCATTTGTGAGCAAATTGCAGTCACGCCATTCAATTATTTAAAAAAATAATTATGCCCACAAAATCAGCTCATATCAATCAGCGTAATACACTTATAAAAAATTAAAAATATACTTTTATTAACGAAAATCACAATTCGCACGTTGCATCACAGATCGCATGATTGATTTAAGAGATAAAGACATACATTCCAACACCAGCCCCTTGTTCTCTATGACAACATTATTTTCGGCGACCGTAACAAAATAGTGGAAATGGGTGCATAATACTTTTGGGAGTGATACATGCATGATGGTTATAATCAGAACCGTGAACTTACCATATGCGCATATGTTAAACTATTTAACTGATATGGCTCTTTGCTAAACAACTCTTTACAACGGAGCAAGTCGTTAGGTGTAGCGTGGACTCCAGAACCAAGAGATGCCACCACCCTTCTCCATTTTGTTTTTAATTCAATATCAGGGATATCATCCACTTTTGCCTGCAGAGCTCTGAACACAGGCTTGTTGTGCCTGAGACGGTCAGTCAAATCTTGCCTTGAGAATTCAACTTTCTGCTGTATAGACCAGAAGTGGGAACACAATAGCTTCCGTGGTTTTAGAAAACTGGAATTGAGAAAGATTCGAGTTTTAATGAGTATTCAATATTTTCTTAGTATGTTTGTTTACAAACAACATATTATATAATATTACAAAATGTACCATATAAATATGCTTTTAAAAATAGTGTCATTTTTTATGATAATAAAAAAATTTGGTATGTTTATTATTAACATTAACATATCTTATAAAGAAAAAAAAAAATTTTAGCATAAACCCTAACATGGGTTTGAATGTATTTAGCACACAGACAAATATAATAATATCCAAACCAGGAACAAATATATTATAACAATTATGCTAATGTTTTGATACTTGATTTGAATGGTTTGAGGCTTGAGTTGACTTGTCGAACATTCAGGCTTGGAGGTTACCAATATGTAGTGGGAATGGCCACTCCATAATAAATATTATCATATTCCAGTGTATAAAGTAAATTAATACTTACGCTAAAGGAAATATAATATAGTTGCCAAAAGGTATCGCAGAGAGAATCAAAACAGGGGCAATTTTCCACATATCAGAAGGCATTTTCTCGTAAAGCTCCAACTCTTGCCGGCTCATATTTGAGAAGCCACGGTCCTTTGCCACCTTGAGCCGGAGCGAAATGTACATCTTCAAATCACGTAGGAAATCTTTTATTCCCACACTGAACACTCTGTACATTTTGACAGCATTCGGGAATCTCGTCTCTAGTACTTTTGTGTAATTTTTAACGTAATCTATGTACCTCTGTACTACATACATTCGTAATTTCTCTTTTTCGTTTTTTAAAGCTTTTGTGTGCTTCAATCGGTTGACAGTCAGAAATCTGGAATGTGACAATGATGGATATGAATGTTTTTTAAAAACAAACCAACACCTGTTTCATAATTTTCATTAACTTAGCCGCACTCTTACAACAAATGTCAATGTAACTACTACAGTAAGAGTGTTGAATGTAGCTGTATTGTGATAATAATTTAGTATAATATATTGATTACAAAATTGACAAAACATATTCAATCTTTTTTAGTATGAGAGAAATATTACTACATGGTTCAAAACTCAATTAGCTTTATAATTATACTGCTGGGTGCCGGTCAGTGTATTGTTGACTTTAACCATTATAACATTAAGCTTTTATTTTAGAACATTCAGGTAGCGGATGAATTCGTGCTGCTCAAGATTGGAATGGTTTGCTTTCACTTGGGGATGTCTATGTTCAGCAATGAATGGCTATAAGCTGATTGATGGATTTAATGAAAAAATGTGTAAAATATTAAAATAAAATAAAATGCTTTATACATCACGTTGGCGAACATAGTTGCACTTATGATAAGTCAAGATGTATTCAATTAATAATTAATATTACAAAAAATCACTTATTTAACTACTGTCATTTTTATAGGGAGCAAAATCAATGAAAAATAAATAAAGAAACCAAGCTCGGGCTGGCAGGAAAGTGAAGTTAAAAAAAAACATGAATTAATTTTATTAAAAATAATAGGAGGAAAGCGTTGCGATCCTCACTGGTGAGGACACTACAGGCCCTAGCCTAGCTAACCTACCATCCTTTAACTAGCTACCTAAGTGATGACTACCTGAAGAAGAAAGGCAGAAAGAAACTCCAGGCTTACTTTTTTGTCGTCAATTGTCCATTTAATTTTTATACATTTTGCATTACGTGTTATATATATAGTTTTAAGTCTTTTGCATACAAAGTCTGATGAGTTATATAAGCTAATGCACACAATATTGTTTGATAATTTAACACTTAGCTATAGTGCTAAGTTTTAAAATAAAACAACAATCTCTATTACCTTTGTAGGCAAGTAAAAAAACCCTTAAGGCAGAGTAAAACATAACAAGGATTTCAAATATAATAAGAATAATTTTTTTTCCATTGTACTATGTGACCATATTATATTTTCTAAAAATTGTAGATTACTTACAGAAATTAACCAAGTGATTTTATTATGTTTTCATCATATTGCAGTGCTATGACAAAACAAGCATGCCATTCGCCTGATGGTAAGCTAAAAGACTGGGCATAAAAAATAGACACACCCTACAGAACCATTAACTAGAAAATACTGCATAGCACTCCACTACACTCCTCAGAATTAATATATAACTAAGAAATAAATATTTATTTAAGTTTTAACTGTTTATGCAAAGGACATGACCAAAAATGGGCCTGAAATTCTAAACAAGACAGTTTAATTTTAAAGACCTCTAATTTTGAGACTTATGTAATTTTGTTTGGCTTGAAAACTACTCTTAATATGAATACTTTTAAAAATGTTAATTAAGAATGGAGGGGTCTAAAAATACAATTTGGATGGATCTAAGTTCTATATTTTGCCCCTTTAATATCCCCAAAGTTTGAGCCTGGTAAGATTTTGAGGACCAGCACCCATATATGGAATTATGTAAAAAGTACTCGAAATTGCATTAACTACGTCACACAAAATAATTATAACTAAGCCTAGACCATTGGTAGTTAAATATGTAATAACTATTTTTTAGTGTTAAAAAAAGATTATCAATGAAGTTCTAGTTACCACGCAAAATGTTCTTTACAGCTAAAATAATGCTTAATAAATGCTGAAAATTATAATTCTTGGCTTCAGTTTATGTTTACGGTTAGAAAATACCAATGTTGATTACCTCATACCTGTTCCGCTCAATTTGATGGAAACTGTGGCTTGCTAAGGGAATTACGCGACCACAGTGCAGTATTGTGCTGTATAATGTACCTACTTTCTGTGCAAGCATTTTGAAAATTATATAAATACGCGATTTACAAAACGATTCCCAATTCGCCTTCCTGTCTCAAAAACAAAATAAAAACTGACTAATGTTGCCATATGTTTGCATTGAAATACCTGCCAAATGTGATTTTTTTAAACTGTGTGACATTAAAAAAAACATTACTTTGTATCTTTTTTTTAACCTTTGTTGTAAGAACTAGATTCTTAGCAATAAATTACAATCTAGTCAATAAAAATAATACGCAATATTATTGAAACAAAATTTTCTAGGTGATAAGTTTACTACAACTAAGAATAATATTATAGGCACTTCCTTAGAGCCTGATAACATAAAATACATCTTAAAAAAGTTTTTAGACAATTGTAATTTAAATACAGTGTGTTGTACTGTATCCGTATTTTACTCGTGAAGGGTTAAAAGCCCTCCAAATTTGAAGAAAGAAATCTGCAACTGGCTGCTGGCATCACTAATGACACTAATATTGACGTTCGGATTCGGTCGTCTTTGACTGTTGAGTATCAATCAAGAAGATTATAATCCCATCATAAACATAAATGTGAAATGTGGAAGCCAAGTCTAATATTAAGAACTAGCTTTTGCCCACGGCTTCGCCCGCGTTAATAAGTTTTTCCAGGCTAAAAGTACATAAAAATCTTCCCGTTGAATAACTCTATGACTTTGACGTTGATACAACTTTTAACAAATAATGCATTAATTTCGACCAAATTTGATTACCATAAAAACGGTTCTAGAGAGTTAATCTTAAAAGATAGACATATACTGTCGTGGACATTTTTTTTAGATCATTTCAAGAGGAATAATTCTTTCATACATATATTTTTGGTATCTTGAACCGTTTTCGCAGCGCACGCAATGGAAGCCCTCAAGGATGAATAATTTTCCCCGTTTTTTTGACATTTTCCATTATTTCTTCGCTCCTAATGGTTGCATCGTGATGTTATATAGCCTAAAGCCTTCCTCGATAAATGGTCTATTCAACACAAAAAGAATTTTTCAATTCGAACCAGTAGTTCCTGAGATTAGCGCGTTCAAACAAACAAACAAACAAACTCTTCAGCTTTATAATATTAGTATAGATATGCGTGCTGGTCGACTTCACCCACAAAAGAATTGAAATCTTAATGGTTGCCAAGCCCTGTAAATAATCCTGAAAATTATTTATAAGAACATAATCCATTCTAAAATAAATTTAAACTAATTTTTCTTTGTTTTTCTGCTATGACAATGTATGATATTTAAAAATATAATTTCTTAAATTTGAATAGTCGAATTATTTACACAAAGCAGATAACTTACTATAAATTTAAGCTCAAGATTTGACTTGAGTTATAGAGGCGTCAAAGGTCGCTCCAAATCAAGAATTTTATACCCATATGGATTATTCATTCCGTTTAACAAACTGAAGAATAAAATGTGACGTCACAGTTAACTGCTGTCTCTCTCTTTAGAGTGACAAAGGTTTATTTTCTAAACCAGGACGTAACATAATTAACTGTCCATAATAATATGATATGATATAATATGGCTGCCTCGGTGGCGCAGTTGTATTATGGTACGACTGCAATGCTGAGATCTCGGGTTCGATCCCCGGGATGGTCGGGTCGGGCAAAGTGATTATTTTCCATTCAGTATCAGCTCGGAGTCTGGAATTTGTACACGATAAGGCGATAGGCTCGCCCCCTATCACACCATGGAACGGAATAACGGCAAAAAGTGGTTGCACTAATTGCACCTCTTTCTACCCGGGGGATAAGAGGCGTGAGTGTGTGAGTGTGTAATAATATGATATCGCACCATAATATTTATTTTTATCTCTATAAAGTAATGCGGTTTAAATTAACTATGAAAACCAACTACAGCGGCTAGTAATAGTTGATATTTAAAAAATATAATTTGAGTTAGAAAGTTTATTCCAAACAAAATTGGCATATTTACATACTGTTTTGGTAAGTAGTTCGGAACTACTAGTTCCACTTACATAAAAAAATACCTCACCACGCGGTGGTGAATTCAGTGGCGGCCTTGGAGGAGGGGGGCGAACCAGGCAACCGCCTGGGGCCTCGCAGTTACAGGGGCATCTTGCAGCTCCTTGGGGGACCGTTTTTTGGCACCTTACTTACAAAGCTGTTAAAAAAAATAATTTTTGCTTCGCACGGGGCCCCGCGTGCTTTTTTTTTTGCTCGGCACACAACCTCACATTATATATGTTTTACTTTCCCCTGCGACTGGATATGTTCACGTTGTTTGCTGGCCTTTATAACCAAATATGGAGACTGTAAGGTTAGACAGAAAAACATTGGGATATTTAAAAATGAAAACTACACACACACACACACACACACACACACTCACGCCTGTTATCCCCGAAGGGGTAGGCAGAGGCACAACTAGTGCACCCACTTTTCGCCGATATTCCGTCCCATGATGTGATAGGGGGCGAGCCTATCGCCGTATCGGACACAAATTCCAGACTCCGAGCTGATACTGAATAGAAAAACTCAATATCACTTTGCCCGACCCGGGGATCGAACTACAGTTATTGTTAAATTTAAATATAATAAAAAAAAATAAAAAACATACTCATAGAAGTAAACAATCATGCATGAACAGAATAATACACATTTAGGAAGTTAATAACCTAATTTTCAGTGAGTAATTTTGAAATATTACGAATATCTATTTTGTGTGATTTTACAATTTTTGCAAGTATTCTGCGAACTTTTTTCTGTAATTATCCACTATAATAAATATTGTGTTTTAGAGATATTCTACTATGAGTTGTGTAATTCATGGTTGCAGAATTATTTGCAATCCAACATCTAGTGTGAAATTCCATAGGTAAGTTGATTGTAAACAAAGTTGTGTAGATATTTATAGCTAAAGTAATAAACACGTGGATGTTTTACAAATTACAATACTAAATAAATTCTTGTTTGAGAGCCATGGAATCAAAAATTAACGCTACATTCTGCGGGTGAGGTTTCTTCCTTAAATTTATTTTTAATATTCTAAAACTTCTGTGAAGAAGCCAACAAAACTATTAAAGTTTGCTAAAGATCACCATAATGTGCTCTCTTTCGGCAAATAAATCTTTGAATTTATAAAAACAAAATTGTTTTCGGCGACTAAAGGTGTAATGTTAAAACAAAAGTCTTTATGTCATCACTATATGTAATTTTTCTTTGCTTGCTATTTGGAATATACTTTTTAAAAAAATCTCAAATGTTAGCAAAATTTCACTGCAAAATATTTTCAATTTCAGACTGTAAAGTATAATCACGAACAACTTTAGTAAGAAATAACTTGTCATTAATTTTCTTCTTTTATCTCTTCATCTTCTGCTGCAATACTTTCTTTTATTTCTTCTAATTTATTTCACGGGATGTCTTCACATTTACTGATATATTGAAATCTTTCAAGTCTTGACGTTTCAATGGTGGTTCATATTCATTTCGCTGACATATAATGTAAAAAGTAAATATCAATCAATAATAATATATTTAAGTAGGTACCTATATATTTTAGACAGAGGCAGAGGTGCCATTTAGTACACTCAGATATCACCCAATGTACCGCCGTTATAAAATTTGGTGGGTCGCAAGCTTAATGCCCTATCCTACTAATCTTACTAATATTATAAAGGCGAAAGTTTGTAAGAATGTCTGG
This sequence comes from Lapara coniferarum, assembly GCA_949316025.1. NCBI lineage: Eukaryota > Metazoa > Arthropoda > Insecta > Lepidoptera > Sphingidae > Lapara > Lapara coniferarum. Next base: position 21,515,209 of record OX438933.1, on the reverse strand, counting down.
ATGTATGGATGTTTCTTTCATGCAAAAACTACTAAACGGATTTCGATGAAATATGGCACACGGGTAGATCATGTCCTGGATTAGCACATAGGCCACTTTTCATCCCAGTAAAATATAAACAGTGACTTTTATCCCGGAAAAACATTCACGCGGGCGGAGCCGCGGGCAAAAGCTAGTAAATAATAAAGTCTAAGTGGATCATAATTATACCAGTGAAATGATAAAAAATAATATACTTACAGCATGAGTTACTGGTAATAAATAATTATTTTTGACATCTTCTGCCATATTCCGAGAAGTAGAAGACACATTATCACATTCAGAATCATAATCTTCTGTCTTTAAATGTAGACTAGTAATTCTTGCAGACATCAAATTGACCTTTTAATGGTATTTATATTTAACCACGTTTTTGCTTATCCAGATCTTTAAGAAATCTGTAAAGAGTAATACAAACTCGATTTTATTTTAAATAAAAGTTTCAATAAATCAATGCTGGATACACTGAGAACTCGATTGTAACTGTTGATTCTCAGTTTTTATTTACGATGATTATTTAAAGATTAATAAGCTTTATAATATTCATTAGTAAGGCGGCTAGTATTACAAATACTCTAGCACCATCGTGAAACCGGTCCACCAAAGCTTACACCATGGTCACCCTAGCCTCTTGTTTACATATACTATTTACAATACAAAAAATCACATTTAACATTACGTTAATATGAAAAAAGGAGTCATATATAAAGCAAATCACATTAAGCGAGGTTTTTCTACAGTTCATTTATAAAATATTCACGTATTTTATTACGATTCGTATAAATATTGATAAAATTATAATATTTACACAATATTGATTACAATAAACTTACCTGTAGAATTTCACACTAAATTATGGATATCAAATATTTCTGCAACCGTGAACTACACAATTCACATTAAAATATCACTAAAACACACTTATTATTGTAGATAATTACAGAGAAAATTTCGAAGTGAACATTTATTTGACAACTATATTGTCATCGAACTTAACGTTTTATAACAGTGTTGCCGAAATATGTATTCGCAATTACCAATTAAATGAGGAAATTTTGTTTAACTAAAATGTTAATAAGGATAAAAAACCTTAAGGATATCTTATTCAACAAGAATAATTCTGAAATGAAAATAGTACTTATATCATTATATAAGATAAGTTGGAAATATTTATATATATATGATTGAGACGACAATAACGGTATTGATATTTTTTTATGGGTGGGGAAATAATCCGTAAGCTTTGGCAACATAGGTTAAAGAGTGAGTGAGATAGAAGACAGCTCAAAAGGTAATTTTTTTGTCTTCACAAAAATGTGTGTACCGAGGCCTCCAGTAGATATATTATAAACTTCTTGCTCCAAATGGTTCGAGTGAAACTACACTAGGCAGCTACGATTTTTTTTTTTGGTTGGCTTGACACCAAAGAGCATTATAATACTACGGAAACTTGACACGCTGCCGCGTGGTCGATATATCTAAAAGTTGTTTATTTGTCTCTGTCTAAAAGGTTCTTGGTATCAATCCATAGAATAAGGACTATAAGCATCTTTATTCTGATTCTTCTTCTTCTTCTTTTAAATTATGGCTTCCACCGATTATCTATCGGTGATTTCGCCAATGTCAAGTAATAATAGCAGATACAAAACAATAAATATAAATTCTTAGTAATAAAAAGTAGTCGCCATGTCGAAAAACAAAACACGACCCCCTTTATTCTGATTATCAATCGGTCGCCCACGTCCGTCATTGCATCGGTGCGACCACGGAGGAAAGAGATCCTGTTCTGTGGGTGCGACGGTGGATGTCGTAGACTCATTGGTTAACAGACAGAATCTAGACCAGTGTTTCCAGAGACGAATACATTAGTTTCCGTAGTATTATAAGGCTCTTTGCACACTAGATTATTGATATGACTATTTCCCGTCGTAGACAGAAAATACAACCGCACAATATTTTAAAATAACTTAACATTATAATAACTACTGCAATACCGATTTCTACCACCAAGCAGCAGTGTGCATGCACTAGTTACAAGCTCAATGGAATACCACATAGTGCTTTGTATTTCAAATTTATACTATGTAGTGATGTGCGGACGGCTGCGGCATTGCTATTGTTTATGGGTGGTGGTAATTCGTATCGCTTACCATACATCGCATACCATCAGGCAAACGCCGAATTAAAAAAAAAAGTACGATGCGGACGATAGCCTAGTTGGGAATGGAACGGTCTACGGAGACAATGTCCGGAGGTTCAAACCCAAGGCACACACCTCTGACTTTTCGAAGTTATGTGTGTATTGTTTATCAATTATCGTTCGCTTTAACGGTGAAGGAAAACATCGTGAGGAAACCTACGTGCCTGAGAATTCTTCACAAGAATTTCGAGGGTATGTAGGTATGTATGTAGTCTGCCAATCCACACTAGGCCAGCGTGGTAGACTAAGGCCTAAAACCCTCTCAGTAGTAGAGGAGGTCCGTGCTCAGCAGTGGGCAGTATTAATACAGGGCTGGTATTATTATTATTATAAAAGTACGCAGTATCTACGTACCTAGGCCGGATTAGCCTAAATTGCTAATTAGGCAACTGCCTAGGGGCCCTTCGTCACGTGACCAAAATGTGAAAATTATGTTTAACGATTCATATTTAATAAACCCGTTACCCGATGACAATATTATGATTGCCTTGATTATCTTTTACGTTATACATATTTCAATATATTTTGGGACATATTTTGTTTTAAGTTGTTAAATAACTCCTTATTTCTTTTGCAGCCAGTTCATTAGGTTGTGATAGAAAATATATAGGTATTTCAGGAAGTCAGGAAAGGGAAAAGGGGCCCCAAGGGGCCAATGCCAAGGGGTATTTTAATTACTGTACACAGAGATACAGAGGACATAATTCCAACTACAATTTTTAAAAAACATTACTTATATATTTGCTTATATATAAACTTAGAGTATGTATAAGTACCTATATAGTATATAACAATATTGCAACACTGCTGTAAACTCCTAGAGTAATAGTGTTCTGTGGCTGTAAACGAAGGATAAAGTATGATAGGTAATATATTATAATTATAAGTCTTGATTTTAATAAAAGTCATGGACATTGCATTTTCATCGCATTTAAGGATTATTTCAGCCTCTGAAAGAATCAAGACCTAGAATACAGAGAAATCTATAAAAGCTTTTTACGTGCTTCGGAACATTTATACCTTTCCGAAAAAGGTAGTGGGCATAGAAGATGAAGGAAGGGTTACAGCACAAATGTAGTGAGCAATTAGGGCTAGTGTTTTACTTGGATATAATTTTATTAGGAGAAATATACTTGCATGAAATGCCAATTTATTATTTTACTTACATCTTTCAATATTACAATCCCAGCCTTGTATTAGATACTGTCCCATTATGTTGTGGGCACTAGTTTAATGTGAGTTAGCACCCTAGTTATTAAAATATCAATATCCAATTAAATGGGACTAATATTAGTTTAGTACTTAACTCATATTTGTTCTAAGAAATTCTTGTTATGAAATCTTGTGTTTAAAATTCAGCACTTTAGGTGGAGTAGGTATAAATAAAAACAATGGCGGGTTAAGTACAATTTTTAATTAGATATTTTAATATCAGAAAATCTACTACAAATTTATTTTACTTCCCAATTTTCTTATAAGTTTAGACTACTTTGGCATCTTCAATGTTATACTTTCACATAATTAGCATAATAATTATATTGCTACCTACTTTTACAAGCATGATTATAATGGATATGGATATTACTTTAATATTTTGTTGTAATTCTAAAGAAGTAATATATAATTTCAGTTTAGAAAGTTTACTATTTAAAAAAATTCAAATGTCAATATTATGTTTGCTTATTTGATTTATCCATTCCCTTGAGTAGAATTTCATATAATTGAAATGGTGACTCAACAATCGAAAATCAATTTATTTCTTATACTGGAAAGACATACAGCAAGAAATAATCCTCAATTAAGTATTTTTTTTAAATTACCAATTATAACAAAAATTAATGAGATAAATTACACCCAAATTCATTAGTTCTCACAGATTTAAATTTAAAGATTGTATACGATATCCAAAAACAGTTTAAAATGTAAGGCCATATTGTTTGAAAATTCATACCGTCTTTCATGTGGGTTATAATATGAGTTACATTTTGCACTCCATTATTTTCACACAATAATGTTCCATTGTTCAGATGAACACTAGCTGTTTCAATCACAATGTTAGTATTTCATCTACATCAAATGCAATGACCATATTATACCGTGTCAATATGAGTATAATACTCTAGATTGATTACAATGCTAGAACTAGACATACATGTTGCACACAAAAGACAACAAAGAAACAATATCAACAAGGAATCCACCCTATCTCTGGGGCACTTGATTCAACATGAATGATTGGTCTAGTTTGATTGTACTAGAATACCGAAAATGACAGACCGCTCTGATTCTTGCAGTCTGTGAAGTAGGTGGCTGTTCCACTGTATGTTTCATTATGGAACTTCTTACTGATTCCGCTGCCCATGGAGATTTTCCCTGATCTTTTGGATCAGCTCCCTCTTGATCGAGTTCGGCACGAGAGCGCGGGCTCGTGGGGTCACTTGGTTGACCAACATCTCAAAGGTGACATTGTTGGGCCCATTATTCTCTTTGACGACGTTGCGACACATCGCCCTGACCTGATCCCTCCAGCCACACTCAATCAGTCGCTTTCTAAGGAGTTCCTTGAATCTGTAATCATATCACTTGTGAGACAATTCCCAGGGTTAATATTATTATAGTCGCAAATCGCAATCATGCCACAGTACCTGTCCCGATCGCCACTAGGAGACACTCGGGGATGAGCCTCTTTGATCAAAATATTTTCATTGTCGAAAGTCATGTTTTCTTAAAATAATTTAAGTAGGTATATTAGCATTGCAAGTGATGTGATTTAAAAATATAGGAATAGACCTCAGAAAACATATTATGGAAATAGAAAGTACCTAAAGTGTAAATTATTTTTCGTACATACCAAATGAGACGGTGCACACCTCATATATTGATTATTACGATATTTATGATTTTACTATGTTATAGAACCCACACACATTCCCTACCACTTACCTGCGCACTCAATACTGACCAGGGTTGCCACTTGCCACATTTAGCAGTTGAATTACCCGACCAATATAATCAAAGTACTCGTTTTTTCCCACCAACCATCAACAGAATACACGGAAATCGAGTATTTTATTTAGGTACCTAATTCAGGTTAAACATGTAAAATAAAAGAAAATGTTTAAAAAGTCATTGTATCAGTTCTTCATCAATATTTCAATGATGGATGTTAGGCAATAAAAAAAAACTTTTGAAATCAACTGGTAGCCAAGTACTAGCGCAAATTGATTAATTTCCACACTTTCGCATTTCTGCCCACACAAATTGCACACTTGCCGATGTGATAATGCCCGGCCATTGACAAAATACTTTTTTTGTTTAACCGGCCTAGCAAATTAGGCAACTGTCTAGGGGCCCAGTATCGGCCAGGAGCCCTTCATCCAGAGCAAATACATAAATAAAATATATTTAACGACTCATATTTAATAAACCCTTTACTCGATGACTATATTATGACTATTGCCTTGATATTTATCTTGTATACTATCTATATTTCAATACGTTTTGGAACATGATAGATTACAAAAAAGACATACTTTTTTTTTGCACTCGGTTAATTAGGTTGTGGTAGAAAAATATATTTTATGAAGTCAGGAAAGGGAAAAGCGCCTCAAGGGGATAATGAGGGCGCCGACATGTTAGATCCGGCCCTAGCCGTGTGCTATACAACATTTCTTATGATAGTTTTGCCATCTAAACTTAAAGTTTGTCAGCGGTAATAATGAAATGATTGCTAACTTTAATTCATTTGATTATATTTCAAACATCTTACTAATATTATAAAGGCGAAAGTTTGCTAAAAGCTAGTATTATATATAGCTTTTGCCCGCGGTTCCGCCCGCATTAAAAAGTTTTTCCGGGATAAAAGTCCTGGTTTATATTTCCCCGGGTTAAAAAGTAGCCTATGTGTTAATCCAGGACATGATCTACCCGTGTGCCAAATTTCATCGAAATCCGTTCAGTAGTTTTTGCGAGAGCGAGAAACAAACATCCCTACATCCAGACATTCATACATACTTACAAACTTTCGCCTTTATAATATTAGTAGGAAATTCAAGTCACGAATCTGTAATATTATAATTGGTAAATCCTACTAATAGGATTTACCAATTATAATATTACAGATTCGTGACTTGAATCTCGTGTTCGATGAATTAGTTTTTGACTTACCCACAATTTTGTGAATTTTTTGTTAGCTAGCAATACTGATTAAATGTTGAATGTTGCCGCACCAAAATTAAAGTCACTCGCTGAGGGGAGTTTTGGCGGGAACTTGGTAGTGTCATGAGGTGCTCTTGTTTTAATTCATTATTTTGGTGATACTTAGTGTTATGTTGCATAATTATGGTGGTATATTATCCAATATAGTTCTAAAGGGCTCAAATGAAGTGAATTGAAATAACTGTGCTAATCAAGTGCTTTTTTGTTGCCGCCAAAACTCCTCGATAAAGTCTTGGTAAGGTAACCACTGCTTTACTTTGACATAGTAGTTAGTAAGTACTCAGGATAATTAAAAAAGAAACAAGTATGCGTCTGAAGGACTTTGTATCCATGGACATGAATAAATTAACAAAAAAAAAAAAGTCACTCGCTGACAGTTGTTCAGTGACAGAAAAAAGACAAACTATGGATTTAAATCCGCGGTAAGTTTAAAAACATTACGTTATTTAAATTCGTAAGTGTTAGGAGTTAACCCTTCGCGATGTACAGACGACTTAATAAAGGCTTTAGTAAGAAGCTGGATGAAGGCCGTTTCCATCAGGCTGGTCTAGATATCTTTGGCCTATGTTTAACAGTGGACATCTTATATTTTTGATGATGATGATTTTCTTGTTGCTAGGCTTTCACGCAGCTGTCCTGAATGTAGAACTCCCAACAATGGGGCTTTCAAGAAAATTCTTAACCTGCAGAATTCTGGCCTTGTTGTTTACATTCACAAAGAAGAGGGTTCTCTGGTTATCATTTTTATACTGTTTTGTTAACAAACTTAGAAAAATGACGAACAATATTAGGTACCTATGTATGCGATATCGGTCACATAAAAAATATTTCCGAATTAAAAAACCTACAGTGTCTTAGAGCATTGATTGGTTAAAATATAGTCTAAGTACAGTGTAGATATCCGGGTTAAATAATAATCCGGAGCATGATCAATTTCCGTATGTAGTTTCTATAAAAACCATCCAGCTGTTAGCGTTTACTTCCAGTAAAGATCCAAACATTTTCGTAAATTTTCGTGGTAAAATAAGTATTAGATATATAAATGTACCTACCTAGTCACTTAAGGACATTCCAACTACCTACTTACCTATCTCCTTAAAATATGCAAATGCAATCAATGAAGCGTGACCTATGATACTGATTTTGAAAAGAGCAACACTAGAGTTTCTTGCCCGTTCTTCTCTAATGAGAACTGCGTTCCGAACTGGTGGTCGAGTTAATATTGACTGAATCTAACTAATGTATAACATTTTATGGGTTCAAATAAATTTATTTCATTTCATTTCATACCTGTGTTTTCAAAGGAAACAAAATTAAGCGTATTTTGCAGTAATTAAGCGTGTTCTGGAATGGAGATCGCGTCTTGGCAAACGTAACGTGGGACGCCCTCTGGCCAAACGGCGGGTGGACTTGCACAAGAGGGCCGGCAGCAACTGGATGCATAATGCAGCAGACCGGGCTCTGTGGCGTATCTTGGGAGAGGCCAATGTCCAGCAGTGAACTGCAATGGACTGATGATGAATGAATGAAATGTGTAGTTGCTAGTATATTGTATTTGTATTCCAATGATTTCCGTAATATTCCTATCATCATTATAATTTTCCACTCTTTCTGTTAGGACGAAAGAAAAATTAATGGAAGTAAAAATCAATACTACATATTACACAATACCAGTCACAAAGACCTGAATAGACCAGATTTTATAAACGAACTATGTAAGTACTTTTGAAAGATATACTACACTACTTACTGTTTCGGTGGCGTAGTTTTATTACGATACGACTACAATGCTGAGGTATTGGGTTCGATTTCCGGGTCGGGTAAAGTCGTAGTCATATTGGGGTTTTCTACTCAGTATCAGCCCGGAGTCTGGAATTTGTTCTCGATATATCGATAGGCTCGCCCCCGCATCACATCATGGGACGCAATACGCACGGCGAAAAGTGGGTGCACTAGTTGCGCCTCTGCCTATCCCTTGGGATGAAGGGCGTGAGTGTGTATTTATGTATGTGCCTTCTAAGCTACTTATAGGATCATAATAAAAATATGGTCTAGGCCCCTAGGGCAAATTCAAATCATATCAATATATATTATGTTATTCCTCATTCAGTAGATAATTTTGTCTGTTTTATAGGCCAGTACAAGACCAGATGTTTTCGCTGTCGGACAATAGTACAAAAAGTGCGTAGTTTGTTAGATGAAATATCAGCAATAAGGAGAAATGACGTTCTAGGCGTTTGCACATATTGCAAAACAGCCAATCCTGCAGGGAAATGTAGAAGATGTGAATTCATAATCGAAAAATTTCGTAATATTAATTTGAAACAGAATGAAGATCGTCAAACTAAATTTAACACATGGTTGAGAAGAGTGCGAGAATTTCTCGAGTCATTTTTGGAGGAAGAGAAATCCTGCGAGCACAGATTACACCGAGAGAGTTCGGCTACTGAGTTGCAAAATCTTCTAGAGGAATTGAAATTACCTCTGACCATGCACGAACCAGACATACAGCTGTTCACATCGTCCGATTCCCAGGTAGAAATTTCTCAAAGCAAAGGAATGCTCGAAGAACTATTATCTAAATTGAAATATCCTTGTGAAGAACGTGACTTGTCGGGTTTTGACATGTCTCCGTCAGCATCGCATCCCACTTGCGTCTGTAAACATTTAAGAGATAATAATTTTTTACCGCTACCTCCATTGATGGAAAAACAGGAAACGGTGGATACAATGTCGTTTCAAGAGAGTGATAAGGACATCAAACAGGGTCTAAAGATAGATGTTAGTGAAAAGAAATCAGACGAAAGAAAACACGACGTGGAGGGTTTAAAATCTCCACTTAAAGAAAAAGTGAAAACTGTTGCTAAAGATGACGTAAAACATAAAAAGAGTTCCTCCAAAGAAAAAGGAAAAGCGAATAAGGAGAACAAACCACCAAAAGAATCCAAAGAGCCAAAAGAACCTAAGCCACGTAAAAAGTCTTTATCACCCGAAGAGAAACTAATGTTGAAAATGATGAAGCAAAGAGAGCAAGAAAAGAAACAAAATGAAAAACCGGTCAAGAAGGAAAAGGAAATGGTGTTGCCCAAGTTTGAAGAATTACCGCCTCTGAAGGTCCACGAGGCAGTAGTAATAGAAGAGTCCTCGGAGAGTGTCCTCGAATGTGGAGATCAGAAAGCTGCACATCCAGCAGAAATGGTGAAAGGAAGTAAGATAGTGAAATATGCTCCCCGTGCTGGTGAAGACAGTCATTCTGTAGAACCAATGCTGTTTAAGATACACCCGGTGTGCCCAGAACCCGCGGTGGAGCCACCACCACCAGCGACTACGCCCCTTCGCATCCCGTCAACCGACAACATGCAAAAAAAACAGAAACAGAAGGACACTGTGAGTATCATATTTACCGAATTTCAGTAGGTAACCCCTATATGAAATTAAATGTATAAAATTGTATTACAACATTAAATTCATTTCTCAAATTAGACCTTTTAAAGGGTTTTCCTGTGGAAATCAACACGAAAGGCCTTATAAATTATGAGCTGTCGAATCGTGACTTCATTGACAAAGGATGGACGCAGCTTCCTACAACCAAGATAATGCGGAGGGTAAGGAAATTAAACATGGGACTTATAAAAGGTTAAGCTAAGTTGTATGCAGTCAAACCTACATTGTGTCATATTTAAATTAATTGTAATAGGTAATGGATTATTGCTGAACCCGGGACCTCAGAGCGTTGTACTGCGCACGTAAAACAACTACTCTATCGAGGCCACTATTATATTCTACACGAAAATATTTTTTTAAATTATCCATGGGTACTTTAATCGACAAGGCTTTAATGCTGGATTTGAGTAGTAGAATTGTGAGATCGTCTTTCGTAGTTCCATAATCGCGAGAAGGTAATACGATGTAAATGGTAGATATTATATTTATTCGTAATAATTAGACACCTCGTATTGGTTCCGTGTCCCCACTCCCCCAGGGCGGCTTGAGTGAAGATAAATATCGGATCGCGTTAACGTTTTGTCGATACCAATTACTATAAACTATATTTACAGTATTCTTAACGATGTAAACTAGGCGAAATTTCAACTATTCGAACTAGTTGAACGTTAACGCTGAACTATCTCGTTACGTCAGGTGTAAATATCTCTATGACTATCTAACATTATCGGGCGAATATTCGAAGTTATTGCATGCCAACAGAGGGTTCTATAAGTAACTAGGTATTGCTCGCGGCTTCGCCCGCGATACATAAGTCCCTAAAAGAAATCTGAAGCAAATTACCGGGTTTAAAAATAGCCTATGTGTTTATCCAAATTTCACCAATTATGACTTACAAATGTTATACCTATACATTCTTATACTTTCAACAAAAGTGAGTGGGTTTCCGTTTTGAAAATGCTCAATATTTGGCACTGGTGGTCGCCTGCCAGTCTGAAGGTGGGTGCAGCCTGGGGTCTTGGTGGGAGAAAGTAATTTCCGGCCTGGGATTTGAACTCAATACCTCCTGGACAACAGCCCTTATACGTTGCCACTAGATCTGAAGACGTTAAAAAATATAGCTCCAGACAGGAAGATTGCACCCTATAAAACACATTTTGAGTACATAAATAAAATATAAACGAGTAGCGTATAATAAAAAGTATTTCAACTATCAATTTACACGCTCATTTATGTTAACCGTTAGATGTGCAGTGAAAGTTTAATGTAGTAAACTTTACTGTTGAAAAATTCTCATTAGCACATGCGAATGATGTGTATGTAAATGCATTCCAATATGTAATCGTGGAAACGGTTAATCGATTTTTGGTGATAGTTTATGAAATCGAATTCTAGTTTGTTTTTATCACATTTAGATATATTTTAGTCTTGTATTAGGTGTCACTGGTGGTAGGTCTCTCATATGTAAGAGTCCGTCTGGCTGGGTACCACCGCAATGTCTATTTCTACCGCTAACCAGCAATGTGCATGCACTGTTGTGTTTCGGGTTGAAGGATATTGTAGCCAGTGTAACTGCACATAATGAGACTTAACATCTTATGTCTCAGGATGACGAGCGCAGTGACATGCCACACAGTACTTTGTAACTAAAGGTGCTGGAGGGTGTTGCTAAAAAAAAATTGTAATGGATACTTTCTATAACTAAAGTGCATAATATAATTGTTTACTATTTATATTTTTTAGTAGGTACCTAACTATACTGTAGAATTTAACTAAATATCGGCCCGTAACCAAGATGCTGTTCTTTTAGACAAGCACTTTGGTGACGGCCCCAATGGCTAAACAAAAAAAAAATACATTACCATAATAATTATTAATTTGTTTTAAGAACAAACAATAAAGTAATCGATACTAATACATCACAAATTATATCGATTCGGATCAATACGATGCAAATTGTATTATTCACATCAAAGTTATCCAGACACAGACTGCCTCGGTGGCGTAGTTGTATTATGGTACGACTGCAATGCTGAGGTCTCGGGTTCGATCCCCGGGTCGGGCAAAGTGATATTGAGTTTTTCTATTCAGTATCAGCTCGGAGTCTGGAATTTGGGCCCGATATGGCGATAGGCTCGCCCCCTATCACATCATGGGACGGAATGATGGCGAAAAGGGTGCACTAGTTGCGCCTCTGCCTACCCCTTCGGGGATAAAAGGCGTGAGTGTATATGTATGTATCAAAGTTATCCGTAAAACTATCACGATTCACGATTGACCTTGCACCACTTGTTTTCAAAGTAAAACTTCATGGATTTATGTCACTTGTGTAATAGTTTTGAGCTGGAATTTTGCAAGATGCGACTACATGAAGTCGACGGCAAATATTCTTAGAAAGCTCTCGTACCTTCGTAGGAAGTTTATGAAAGCAATTTAGTAGAATCACTTTCGAAGAGCGTTGAGAACGACATTTCAATGTGCACTGACATTTAACTGCAGTTCTTGTTTCACAAGGTCTTAAAGGAACTACTTCGAATGCTTTTACATTTTTCTGAAAAGATCGAAGTAGTAAAATGAAAAAGGTGTACATGAAGGACATTTTCAATAAAGTTCCATTCTTCGTACTATTTTCATATTAAAAAAGTTAATGAACAATGCATAATACCTTCTAACAGAATTAATCAATAAACCTTCTCAAATATTTTACACAGATGAACATATATAAAATGGCACCAGCAAATCCCAAATACGATTGGTTTAAAATCAACAAATGCAAAAAAATCAAGTTTTATGACACCGGCGAAACATTGGCCGAAATAGACAAGGATGGTTGTGGACGATGGTACTACAAAAATGGCAGCACTGCACTCGATTATTATAACGCTGAAGGTATAGTCAATCCTTTGTTCAAACGCGGGCTGCTTATCAATATCCTATACAACTTTGTTGTAAAATCTATTCGGATATTTTTAATTGAGATAACAGATGCGTACACAAAAATATTTCGTTATAGAAACATGTAAGTTGTATTGTACATCCTTCTAATGTATAATGAATGTATGACTTATGATTCTATCCTCGCTACAATAAACAAAAATCCCTAAATTGCATTTTCTGCCTTATCCATTCTTAAATTAAGGAAATCTCTTAGCGCACTAATACCCATCGTTCTAATTGACAGAGCTGAACGCGGGCCAGAGGTACGTTGTATACAGTTCTGGTGTGGAGATGGACGTCGGGAAATTGAAACCGTATACTGTGTTGGCGTCCTTTGATTATCTCGGCAACGGTGTGGTCTACGATCATTACGGCAATATGAGGTAATCCAATCTGGATTTTGAACGCTTTGACGATGTGTACATCGTCAAAGTGTGTATACAATAATGCGTTGCTGTAGAATGCATATTATGACGTTTGCGACAAATAACTCTGATAGTGCTATGTTCTAGGACATAGTTATGTTAAAGTTGTAATATAAGATAGCACGTCAAAGTATTCAGCGGGGACTGCTATTATATCACATGTATCAACTTATCTATTATATTATTATCAGAATATCATTATGGTTTTGTAAACAATGTTGAAATAGTAAGATTCACAATACTTTGAAATCACTTAAACGTTTCGCTTGAACTAACTTTCCCTGTGGGGTTAGAATGTGAAAAAAAAAACACGATGCGTCTCCGCTTCGTTTTATTGTGATTGCTTGAGAGACTGACGTATCGGTCTCTTGATCGATCACAAACATCAAAATACCGATACGTCAGCCTCTCAACCAATCACAATAAAACGAAGCGGAGACGCATCATGTTTTTTTCACATTCTAACCCCACTGAATCGTTTCAACGATTAAATATTTTTTACATTTTCAGACTTAAATACAATCAGTCGGAGGGTGTGGTGTTTGATCCGAAAATAGGACCTCCAGGACGTTGGAAATGGCATACGTTGAACGATCCGCCGATTCTTCAACCAGTCTTTATTGATACTCGACAGAGGCATCCAAGTCCGCGTATCCGAGAACTAATAAAAACTCAGAAAGATAACATCACTGCTCCAAGAGACATAGACCAAAATATGTTGTCGATAGAGCTAGATAACTTTTTAAAGGAGAAAGCGCAGAAACTGCTGCAGAAATTCAAGCCGTTTCAGATCAGAACAAAAGTGTTGAAATTAAATGACAAGTTCTCGTTAAGGATTCTAGATCAAGCCAATATATACCTACTATTTAGGGATGGTCCAATATCTCTAAAGTTGAATTTGGGAATGCTGTTGTTGAGTAATGAAATAATTGATACTGACACTACTGATGTTAGTGAAGTAGCGACGCCATACGATAGACATCCTCCAAGGACCCATAGCGTAGCTGATATACAAAATAAGGTGGATAGGGCCAAGAAAATAGGCAAGTGTAAGGGAATTCGTCTGTAATTCATTGGAATAAGCGCAGATATCGTTATAGTGAAGGTTTAACCGCACACGTACACTAGCACATGAGCCGTTGCAAACGGAATGCACGTTCACAAAGTTAATTTATATCGTTTACCGCAAACGAATCAGAGGCATGTAAAGCTACGGATATGCTCTCATTAAGAACAATTTATAGTTAAATATACGAATGGTTTGAACAAATACATGAGCTGTCACCTTTACCCCCAAGCAGAGACATAAGTAATGCGCGCATATTTTCTTGATATACGCTTGTATGATCTGATAAGCGAAAATATCACCATATTGGGCACTCAATACCAGGAATTATGGGCAGTCGTAGCGTTTAACATCAGACGAGTGTATTTTTCGTCTCCATATAAACCTGTATAAAAGAAACCTATGAATCCATACAATTCAAAATGTTGTGTGGTGTATTGTATGGGAGAATTGTTTTTGATACGATATTATAATAAGACAGTGCCGCCAAGCAGAATGCTTGTCCTATGATTATTGCTCAGCGGTTTGACATTGTGGCAAGTGAGATTACTGAGTGTGAGACTCCATCTTATGTCTCAGGATGATGATGATTTCTATCTTATTATTCATAGCTTCGTGTGTTCTATTATGGATAGTTGCATTTAATATCACGAGTTCCAGAGACAAACAATCTTTCAGTAGGAATAAGCAATTTTACTTAATCATAGAGCGAGCTGAATAATTAATATTTTAAAGTTTTAGACTGCCTCGGTGGCGTAGTTGTATGGTGGTAAAACTTTAATTCTGATGGCTCGGGTTCGATCCCCGGGTCGGGCAAAGTGATATTGGGTCTTTCTATTCAGTATCAGCCCGGCCCATTACGCTAGCTCTGACTCTATAAAGCCTGGAGCTATTCTTGTATGACATAACCGTCTGTGTCTGAACAGTATGATGCAATAATCTGACGAATGTTGCAATCATTTCGTACGTTTATTGCTAGCAATAATTGATCCGACTAACTGTCAAATTCAATAAACGAACTAAATGGCTTCTGTCGATCGATAACGAAAATAGTCTAATAATAAAGAAATTTTGTACATGCGTAAAACTAATGACGTTTGATTGGATTAATTTAGGAATTGGATCGAATATTAAGATTGAAATCGTTTATTGAAGTTGCAATTTTAACCAATGCTTGATATGTATAAGGGCATTTGTACAAACTTCTTTTTCACTTTTATAACCGACACGGTAGCGACTTTAAATCAGACGTCGCTAGAGATCAGTGGGGCTAGGATGTGTACGTATTGCTCTCTCGATCAATCACAAACATCAAAATACCGATACGTCAGTCTCTCAACCAATCACAATAAAACGAAACGGAGACACATCGTATTTTTTTTCACATTCTAAGCCCCCAGCTCAGGTTTGCCACTCGGTTTCTTAACATAAAATGTACGACACTGGCGATCCTGAAGTTGCAGTGGCAGGCGTAAAAGCAGCATAGTCTCTGACAATTGATTCACGTCAATTAATGTGCTCAATGCTCATGGTATATTTTAGAAATTATTTCGGCTCCAAATAATGTCAATCATAATCATGAAGTCGATGTTATCGTTATTTTAATTATATTTAATGATTCTTCTAATTCTCTTATTATTTATGGTGCATAATACATTATGTTAATGATATTCTTTTCTTTTATTTATCAACAAGATTAATTATATAATTATTTGAAAGGATGACATCAACATAATTATATAGATGTGTTATAACCATAAATATGGGTATAACACATTTCTACTCTGCCTTACTGCTTACACTGCTCGTACTTGGAAGCTACGTTAAGCTCATGTTGTATGCTCCATGCTACTTACGGCTTTGTATGCGTCACAAATACGTTTAAAGCTAGTAGCAATGTGGAAAGCAAGCGTGCAATTAATTGAATCCAGATTTTTTTTGACTACACTAGTTTTTTCTTAAGGAAGTATGAAGAAAATTAGAGTTTAACGGCCGATATTAATAATCTTAATCGATATTTCCAAATCCATTTAGGAAATAGATTATTCAATAAAGTTTTATCGGTTAACTATTTTAATTTCAGATGCAATCTGGATATCGGTCGAAATTAATATCGTTGGTTAATAAAACCCGTAAAAGCATGAGATTCACACGTGTTCGCTTCCAAATGAAAAACCCGATAAATATAGGTACTGAGCAGCGAGTTGTTGAAAGTAAACACTGAAGCGTTTAACTATGAACAGCTTTGAACAAAATTACGAAATTGTGCAAAATTACGAACCACTAACAAAACCGTTTCCCGGCACGTGTCACACGTTTGATTAAAAAACTATTTACATGATGAACAACCCTGTTTGACAGGACCAGATAATTAAGGTCACAGGAGCTTGTTAGATGTAAGCCGCTTTAGTTGGTGTGTAAAATTATTAGGGAAGATCTATGTTCAGTAGAAGACCTTACCTTCCAAAAAGTAACGTGCCACGTGCATTTTGCGTTGAGTAGTGGCAATGAACACGCAAGTTGAATGCAGATTTTGAACTTATACCCAAGTGACGTCCTACCAGCTTCCTGGCACAACGAAAATAAGAGTTCACTCGTGACTCTTCCGACTTATTAAATATTTCTCGATAATATTTTTATACTGCAATAAGTACAATTAAATCCATGGTAAGGTGTGTAAAGTGTATGTGTAAAAATATTTTTGATATTAAAAGTTTCCTGCGTGGTACTAAGTTCAGTTTCGTTATTGAACAGACATGGTACGAAAAACCTTTTGTTAAATTAGCGAGAGACGTTTGCCACTGACAATTAAATATGCAAATTTACTAATTAATCCACCGTTTATCCACATGGATGGGCATTTGGTATCCTTTAGCCTGCAGTCTCTAAGAAGAGCGTTGTTAACTGATCGGCAGACTGGAATTGTCGAAGTGGCTTTCTGCATTCGTTATTCAATCACATGCATCGATATCTTAATATCACTTAGTTACTTCTTATGTAGCATTTTGAACACGTTACTCCGTTACCTATTTACCATAGACCATTTGACAAATATTCGTAGTTTTAATGGGACTAACTAGTAACTAAGAAGCTTATAGATAAAAGTGAAGGCAACAATTTTAATACCTAAGTAAAGACTACTGTGGTCGGACACTCTTTTTCTGAATACACACATAAGAAACAGAAAACACATATCACTGTCTCGTTCTTATGTGTGGACTTAGAAAAAGATGTTCAACCACAGTCGTCTCACTTTTTTTTTATCGAAGGCTCGACAATGTGTCTTCACTGCATCTGATGGTAAATGTAGTGAAGCCCAAAAAGTTATGTCGACCGGCAAGAGATAAACATCCCTGGTCGGTCGGCACAGTTATTATTAAGAGTGTTGCCTCCACTTTTCTCTATAATCTTGTTGCCCGTACCTTAACTAATTACATGCTAGGTCGATACGTTTTTTATCTAATTACTGATTTGTAGTTTATATCTCGTGAGCATTTGTTTAGTTGTTACAATGATTAATTATACTCAACAACGAGGTAGTGCATGTATTATATTTGGTTTAACACTTTGTTGTAATTACATACTCCATTGATATCAGCCCAATTGGGATAATTATCTGGGAAACTAGAAAACTAATATTTAAGACTTTTCAGAAAGAATATGGTAACCGTCATTTCGGACTTCTTCAAATAAAGCAGTAAATCTGCACTGATATAAAGAGCAAAGTTTTGTACTTTTATATGTTTAACCAGGCAAACCCCGCTTATATATATAGATGTATGGGGAATCCCGATATACACGGACGCCGGCGTCCGGCAGGGCTTTACGAGTCAAACTCAAAAACTACGGGACGGTATTTAAAAATTCTTTCACCAATATAAAGGTACATTATCAGCGAGTAACAAAGGCTGTTTTTTGCCACGGGAAAATCTAAAGCGGGACTTTTATCCCGGAAAAACTCATTCACGCGGGCAGAGCCGCGAGCACGGTCTAGTTGGTTATAAAAGTAAAAATAACATCGCAACTATAATACCAAAGAGTTGATGTGCAGTTTTGCAGACTATAACAGTTCAATAAACCTAGTACTCGTAAATTATTCCATAGTTTTTAACCATTGATGGGTGTTGTCCGGCCGGCCAATGTTTTAGACAATAAGCTTTATAACGAAGGTTGTGGCGCAAAGACAACACTGTATTGTCTTCACCTGAATAAAGTCATTTAAATAAGCCTTATTTGTTTACAGTTACGAGTCAGGAAAATTTTAATTAATTATAGGGCTAAATGTAAAAATTCGTGGCATTCGAATTAGGTAATGGCGAGAGATAACAGAAAAAACACCTTTCACAGAGTGAAAATACTTTTTCAAATATATTTTTTGTATACTTTTTCCGGATTTTTATCAATAGTTAGGCAATGTTAAGGCTCGGAGAGGGGCCGTAACGGCATTGCGCAGGGACGGTCCCGTGCAGCTATCTTAGTGCAACAAGATACCCCGGGGCCGTCCCGTATGCGCCGAAGAAGGCCACCGCGGGTTTAGGTTGGTATGCCGGTGTAGGGTGTACATAGTGTTAGGGACTCGGTCCAATGCTCGCTCGGATGATGCTATACTCCCAAGTGTCGACATTGGGCTGTAAGACTATGCGAAACCAACATAACCGTTCCACTCACCCCCCCAATGGTGGTAGCGATAATGCGTTTTTCAGCGCGAAAAAAAAATGTTAAGGCTCTTATCACACTGGAGAATTTTAAGCGACTTCAAAGTGATCAACCGTTTACTTAGCAACGGATGAAACAACATGAGTTTTGGGTTAAAAAGCTCTTGTTGCCATAATAGTCATGACCTAATTTTGTACAAATCATATACAATGAGACGGAACAGCTTAGTTAAAGGAAAAGAATATCAAAATTATTTAAAAAACCAGGAAAATATAAAATCAAATAAATAATCTTAAAGTCAAGTAAGTTTTAAGTATTGTTTCTACATGTTGCACAATACCGACCGCAACAGGATAAGGCCGATTCCAATAATCCCAAACCGCAAAAAAAACAACCAAAATAAGCATATCAAACATACTTTATTCTCGTTGGTTCATTTTTGCTATTGATTCAACAACAGAGGTTGATCGAGGAGTCAGGTAATAGTCAACAAATTCGGTAGGTACCTACGACTAGGTATTTCTCGAAAGCCTGCACTAAAATTAGGTGATAAACCTAAAACAGACATCCATTCGGGTAATTTTAATTTTGTTTGTGTAATGTATCGAGAAATTAAGAATGTATAAGCTATAAGACAAATTTAGTGCCGGATTAGCCCATAAGCAAATTAAGCAATTGCTTAGGGCATCACGTCTTGGGGGGCTCCAGAAACAGCACAAAAAAAAGCTATCACATAAAAGTAAAGCTGTTTGAAAATCCGCGCGATTAAAGACTGATGTTAGTTTACTTATGGTAGGGGGGCCCCACAGGCGTGAATTGCTTAGGGCATCAAGTTGTCTTAATCCGGCACTGGACAAATTATAGGCTTACGCAGTAGGTACTGGCTAGGTCTAAAAGGAAGTTGCTTGTAATAACGTATCGGCAGGAACTAACCCCCACTTTATAGGCGTGACGTGTCGTATGAAAACGTAACTAAATTTCCCTCAACCGGACGTCTGCGTGTATTAACTTAATAATGGAGGTATTCCTTGAAATCTGGTTGTAGAAATTTAATCCCTAGGCCTTTTGATGTAGGTAGTGCTTGCCTTTCTGACGAGCTTCCGTTATCGATATTGGACATCAAAGCTTACCAGCCTGGCCATTTTAATTCAATAAAGTTTCCTACAGGAAAAGTAACTATATGCTGCATTTAGTTTGCATTCTGTTTTGAATATAACACGTTTTTAGAGCTAACTTTCCTGTGTTTCAAGAAGTGTTTTATTGAGAGCAAAGAGTGTTTAGGTGTTATTATCACTATCTGTAAATACTCAAAATGGCAGAGTATTATGGTTAACCATAATGTTTCTCAATGATGATATCATTCAGAGACGCATCATGCAAAACACAGCTGCTGACGTTTACTGCAAGGCAGTGGTGTCACCTCGGTTGATTCGACATGTTACGGAAACCTGGCTACATAAACAATATGTATCGACTAAGTAACGAACGTTACAGCTTAGATAGATAAGTTTTATCTACCTTTATGAACAAATAAGGTCATGATTTTGAATTGACATTGAAAATCATATTTGATCACTCATTGTCTATGGGTATGGGTATTGTTTATGGGTAAATATTTACTTAATTGCCAAATGTGCTTGAATATCCACAACTTGATTTATGAACTGCGCAGCACATTTAATTTCATCATAAAGTAAAATGGAAAATTAAATGGTTTCAATCGGTGCACTGTTTGTCGACGTGAATGAACATTGCCTATTTCTTTGTAATTATTTAGGGGTACCGTGTAAACGCCGTGAGGAAATCTAAATAGGTATATAACACTTTCGAGCATATGTGAAGACTGCCAATCCGCATTGGGCCAGCGTCACTACGCTGACCTCAGTCCACTGACTGAGGTCTAAACTCCGTTAATTCTTTGCGATTTGTCCAACCATTTAATATAATTACGATATGAACACTTACATACGTAATTACGATGAAGGCAATATGGAATTCAACATGAGTACTTGAAATAAATAACCGGTTCTACTCTCATGCTATACGTATAAAATAAGTTAGTACAATTTCATCTGTCTTTTTTGTATGGCATTGAATGATGAGACGAGCATGCTGTTCGCCTGATGGTAAGAGATACCACCGACAAAAACAGTAGCAACACCATACAGTACCTTGAGTTACAAAGTACTGTGTGGCATTTCACTGCTCTCGTCATCCTAAGACATGATGTTAAGTCTCATTATGTTCAGGAGTACACTGGCTACAATGTCCTTCAAACGAAACACAACAGTGTATGCACACTGTTCCTTGGCGGTAAAGATAGACATCTTTGTCTTTTGAAAAATATTAAAATCTAAGATCATACATCTAAACCGATGGCACGACAGATTCCAAGAGAATAGCAATTAGCAGTCGTCGATCAAACACCCAAACTCACTCGCATATGTTACAACGATTGACGATTCTATGATAGCAGCAAACATTACTACCCTTGAAACTTTCCGATTAGTAGCTGCTGTTCCAGATATGACCCCACTATAGGGGTCATAAAACTTGACAACGAGACTCATGACCACTCAGTATCGAAGTCAGTCTGTGTACATCTAGTTAAGGAAGGTGGGCGTATGTTATTGAACGTGTGCGTAGGTATATATTTTTCCTGTCATAAGTACCAACTGCCAAATACAATGTTATTATGATTATCTACCTATTGTTTCATTACTAATATAAAAAATACGCCTCGGTGGCGTAGTTATGTTGCGTACGCTTTACAAGTACGATTTGCGCGCTGAAGTCCTGAGTTCGAATCCCGGGTCGAGCCAAAAAGAGTCCTGCGCCTGATCTCTCTTCGGTCATGTCGGATTGGCGTCTCAATGGACTATGAGAGGGAAGGAATAGCGAGGGCAGCTGTGTATTGCACACACACTTGTGGACTATAATATTGGGTCTAGACAAAATCCTTTTTCTGTTAGCGTTAACGCTTACGGAAAGATCAAAATGTATGGAAATGACTTATGCAAGTCATGTGACCTGTCTGGAGCATATGTCATTTCCATACATTTTGACCTTTCCGTAACCGTAAACGCGAACAGAAAAGGGATTTTGTCTAGACCCCCTGGCTGATCTCCATTTAGAATGGCCGCTGCGGGCAAAACTGGCTAAGGGAATTATGTGAACAAAAAGAAATATCGCGCTGGCTGGTAATATAGTGACATTTTATGTATAGCGGCCATTGATGTATTAAAAACCTTTTTAATATATCAATGATAGCGGCCAATGCCTTATAGAACTTAGGAGTCCATGCATCCAAGTCTGTGATCGTTAGGTATAATTTTAATAGCCTCCAACGCTGCTCGGGAATAATTGGCTGAGAATATAATAAATGACATGCATGTGGTTCTGACATTATAGGTTACAATGCTGCATGGAAACATGTTTCCAATATATGAGTTGGTGAAATAAAAACGGGTACCTATGATACGCAGACGGCGTATTACAATATATGCCCTTACTATTTACTACGCTCACGAGTGAATAACGTTTAGGTACTTGGCGTCTAAGTTGCATTTGACACGCCTCTTCAGTTCTTATAAAAAAACGTGTACCTGGTTTCTAATTTTATTACGAGACAAGGGATTAGGATATACTCATTACTCCATACAAATGAAACGAAGTGTGTAAGGTCAACTAACATCTCAAGGGTACCAAGGGTAGGTAGGTACTCAAGGGTATCGATCAAGACATGCATTCTGCATATAACCCGGATCCTCCGGCGGTAAAGAGCTCAGACAGGCTTTATCCTATTTATGTATCATTTCAGGGCTGATAAAATTAGAATCTAGAGCAGGGTCATGGCCATATTAAGCCTCTTTTAGCCATGCTTCTTCTTCTTCTTCACGGCAAATTCATGCATTACCTAAAACTTTGAATTTTGTGAGGCTGTTGCATATGTATTTCTCCCATTAGTCCTTGGGTAATCAACTATTTGTAGCAAACGGTAAATCCTTTCATTGTCTCGTATACGACGAGTACAATGCACTCATCAAAAGGTTTGCTTTTCTCCTCATTGCATGACATAAAAATACGATCAAAATTGAACGTTACTCCAGTAAAGTCAAAGAATGATTTTTGCGTAATCTGTATTAGCCCTGACGCTCCAGAGCTAGTGCACTGTTCAGCAATCCGATATATTTCCTCTGAGAGGTCTAAGAGGATTTGCATACGGTCAATCTGTACCTCCAAACCGAAGCAAACATGCGTGCAAAGTATGCTACGTTAACGGCATTTTCGTCCTTAACGCAGGTTCCGAGCACATAAAATTAATCAAGTATCAATTGATTAACCTGGCGGTAGTTTCGACGCAAGTTAACGATCGTATAGTCCGACGTGAACCTGTAAATTTGATTTAAATGTGACAGTTTACAATCATATCGTGAGGACTTTACGATAGTTATGTTGTCACTGCTGCCCATGACTTGGCTGTTGGTAGGTATATGAATTATCTGTTTAGCTGTCCACATCTTGACTCTTCATAACATGTCAAGGTCATCGATTGCTGACTCTAATGGTAACGTCCTCGTACAATAATGACCTTCGTTTCTAGAGTGGGCGCAGCACTGAGCACCCTCCATAATATAATGATATCGCTGAAAGTAGTTCAAGGATTGGGGACGAATCCATGTGACAACTTTGTTCTGTATAGGTGTTCCTGAATTGGTAAACCTGATAGGAAATTATGATTTCTTACGTTTACGTAGGTACATTTATTTTGTGGCCCGGATTATTTTTGTTGTAAGCTAAGCTCCCCCCCTCCTCTTATATACGCCCATGGTCTTATAAATCTGCCTTCAATTTTGTATTTTACAATTTTAATAATTAGTTATTTGCGGTCCGATCTACACAGTAAGCTCAAAATGTCTTGAGGTCTGGCAGCAGGTCTTTTGGGTCCCGAATTAATTAAATGTATTACCGGGTCCCAGGCTTGTGCAGGTTTCCAACCATGTTCTCTATTGAGATTGGGATGTTTTTCATTTCAGAATTCTTTGGCAAGGATTTGTGGCTTGTCGAATCTAAGGTAATGTTTGGAGCGTTCTTCTGCGTGTTCAGCTTCTGCAGACTGATTTACGGATTTTGTTTTATTATTAATATTTTTATTTGCGTGTTCCCAACTAAAAGGCCTGCAACCCATTTCTGTGGCCCCTGGTATTGCAGATGTTTATGGGCGGCGGTGATCACTTACCACCAGGTAAGCGGTATGCTGGTTTTCCCCCTATATCATCCTACTAATATTATAAACGCAAAAGTTTGTAAGAATGTATGGATGTTTGTTACTCTTTCACGCAAAAACTTCAGAACGGATTTCGGTGATATTTAGCATAGGTAGATCATGTTCTGGATTAACACATAGACTACTTTTTATCCCGGGACAGTATAAAGCGCGCCTTTTATCCCGGGAAAACTCAAGTTTATAGCGTTGGCCTACTAAACGACACATAACGTTTTATGTTAAGTATAGTAAATTAACCTATGTAAAAATATTATTAAATAACTATACAATAAAAAGGAATAACAATTTTGACAATATCGGAATTCTAGTGTGTTTTTTAATTGTATAATTTAAAAAAAATACAAGCAAATGAATTGAGAACCTCCTCCTTCTATTAACTTTTCGGATTACCATTGCCTCAGTCCACCTTGTGACTGTGAAGGCTGTATAGTCTTCAAAACGTCGGGAGAAAACATAAATAAAAGACCGCGATAAAATTAGTAAAATTGTTTTATTTCAATGTCTAACATTCGCGTAAATGTAACAAATCATTATGAAACATGGTTTTTCTTCTGACATAATTATTTATGATTTTCGCCAAGGTGAAAGAAATTATTGTATGTAATTTTGTAACCTTGTAAGAGAAACAATACTTGGACAATATTACGGTCTTATGACACGACAATCGATAAGACCCGCCCCATTAGAATGTTTAATATCTATCCGCTGAACTTATATGTCGCAATTCTTTGATATTGCGGATTACTTTTGCAAAAAATATTCCCGTTATTTTTACTAATAATTGACAGCCTTGCGATTTTTCAGTCGTTAATATTTAAAATAGCTATTACTAAATTTGTAAAATGGAAATCATTGGGTAGTCCTTATCATTTTATGCACTTTTGTTTCCACTTGCGCTGCCAACTTAGGTACTGATAAACATAACTCGCTGAAATCCATGCAACGGAGAGTTTCACAGTAACAACAATATGGCGAGTTTTAGTCTTTGAATATCTAGCAATGTAAAGGAGATGGGATGACCAGGCGAAACCTTCGTCGGTCATACATGCGCAACTGGTCATAAATTTTTATTAAACCCTATGCGACTTGCGATCGCTGTCATTACATTCTACGATAGTGACATTAAGCGGTGCTCCACAGAAATTGTGATTTTTGGTGTGTTGTTGTGTAAAAAACGACCTTATATTCAGCGCTGCACGTGTGGATTTTTTTTGTTAAATGTGTGCTATCCGTTTCTACCTTGCCCCTCCCCCAAGATTGGCAGAAAAAAATGTTTGCGCATTATTGCCGTATCGTGTCCATTGGTTAAATGGTCTAAGGGTGGTCCTCATTATTTTTTGCAGTTTTGTTTCCACTTGCGCTGTCAACTTACTGATAAACATAGCTCGCTGAAATTACCCAGGCAACGGACAGTTCCACAGTAACAACAATATGAAGAGTTTTAGTCGACCGGCGAGGGTCAGTTATAATTAATCCTCACGCGTAAGTCGACATTGCGACCCCATTCTACTTAGCATCAGGTCACTTTTCCGTGCCTATGAGGAAATTAATGATGCTTAATCTAGTAACCCCTATGGGCTTATACAAGAGGGGGGCGAGGGTTGGAAGTCCGCCCCCCATGCGGGCCACAAAAGATGTACACACAATGCCAAACTACAATACAAAACGGCCCAACGGAAGACCAGCGCAGGTTTTTTACCGGTTTATGCTGAGTTGGGGTCGTTTTTGTAACGAGCAAATTTAATTTAAGTGTGCTGAGTAAAGATTTTGTAACTTTGCTTGTAAAGCTGTGATTCCGCAGAACGCGGCAGACAGTACACGGCAACGGCAGACGACAGACGGCATGAGCCGCGTCGGCAGACGGCACTACTATGCAGTATTAAATTGTATGAGACCGATTCCGCACACGACGGCAAATGACGCCCGGTAGGACCTCACCTATCTGCGGTCTGCCGTTGAAGTCTGCCGTCTGCCGTGTCCTGCGGAATCACAGCTTTACAGATAAATATGTTTCTTTCTTTAAAATTTTCGCAAACTTTCGCATTTATAATAAAATGAAACAGACCCAAAAACATCACTGAATTTGGTGAAGTGATTAATTTGTATACGGGACCCATGGATCCCCAGGCGGTATATTTTGGTATCCTCGGATATCCCCCCTGTGAAAGGTATAGCTACGCCCGTGGTTTCTTGGCTACATATTGACGGCGTTTGCGCGACGCCTTATTATAGTGTGTGTGGTGTATTATTTGTAAGATGTGTAATAGGAATAAGTGAAACAAAATATACACGTCTACAACACAAAGTTTTATTGAATAAAGTTAATAATCGCACTCTTAATAAAACAATGACCTAATCCAAAATGTTGGCTAGATGAATTTTAGCAAAATATGGAGCCTTAAGGGCAAGCTGTATTGACTAAGAAAAAATGCTTCTTTTCAACATTGAGCATAGGGTCAAAACTGTTTGAAATAATATTCGTTCTCCGCCCAAATTAAACAAAATATCTTATACCTACAGTTAGTTTTTGTGACGATTCCCACAATTTAACGATTTTGGATTAGGTCATTAATTTATTAAGAATCCGTAAGGTATACCTACTAATAATATTACTAATACAAGTTTACAATGACTACATAACTAAACATCGAACATTTAGATTTTTTAAACTATAATAATTACCTAAACTAAATACATTTTTTTTTTACTTTTTTTAAATTTTGATATTTTTTTTGGTTTTAAGTTTTACTAAGAATGATAGTAAGATTGATTAGAGCTATAAGTTGTTTATAATTGGGGATAAAAGTGCCTTAATACTATACAATAATATACTTCAGTTACATTTCATTATATCTTACGTCTAAACCAATACGATCTTACTTAATATAATAAATTTTAAAATTTAATTTAATTTTAAGTTTAACCATGAATATTAGTATATATAATTACAGCTACAGAGAGATTATAATTGGGGATAAAAGTGTCTAATACTAGTCCAATTATATATTTTGATTAAATTTCATTATATCTTATTACTAAACAAATATAATATTATGAATACGAATGTTTACTTAGTTTAATTATAAATTTTGAAAATTACATTTTAAGTAACACTACGAGAATACATTTAAATAATATTTATGATTACACTACTTATAACTAAAGACTTTTAATTCATCGGATTAAATATTGAAAATAATTTGAGAGGGTCTTAAGTTTTGTCCGTAATGTTCACTTCACCGTTCACCCATTCATAACTTTCAATCTTCTTATATATTTCTACAAATACGTGTGCATAACGCTTTATTCAAAATTGTATGCCTTACTTCTAATAGAACATTACAAGTTAAAATATAATTTATTAATATATAGCTTAAGTAAAACGATGTCAGTACCAAAATGTTTCTCATTCTTCCTACGACCACTACACATAGGCCGAGATTCAATATATTCCATTTGAGCCCTGTGCATCTAAGGCTATTTGCAAGTCGGCAAATATTCCATAGATGCCAATATAACAATGGAATGTGTCGAATGATGGGCCTTTGAGCTTTGCAAATAAGTTTTATTACGAAGCTTAATTTTTAATATATGCCAAAATTACACGTTTAGTTACGTCTAGGTTGTTAGGTTAGGATTAATAAGTTGCCCTACTTCTATTTCGTAGAATATCATTGAGTTATAGCTATCAAATAATTTAGAATTGATACGAAGGAATTTTCGATCTTAAAACCTATATTTTAAATACTATCTTAAATTGTATCAATAAATAAATTTACTAGCGTAAGTAATTTTGAGTTTTCAGCCAGCGTCACTATATTTTACCATGTGGTATTGATAGTAAATAATAATATTGTATTAAGTATATTTTTTTGTATGTACAAGCAGGTACAAGAAGCGCTTTAATAAACATAAGCCGTTCATTGCCAGTCCGAATATTAATACGGTAGAAGTAGAATAGTTTACTACTAAATAAGAGACAGCAATGATAATGCCATTTAAATAAAAGTGGTTAATTTGCGCCGCCCATGACCAGCCACGGCGTAAGAAGAATTGTGAGTTTTTAAAAGTATATGAAAAGAGAAAGAAGTTCAAAGAAAATGAGAGGGAAAGCGTGTGGGCCTCTGGAATTCTCGCCTACCTTCCGTGACGAAACAGCAAACTGTCGCTTCGTATCGGTTTCCTGTGAGGTAGTGGCACCGCCACAATCGAGCCGACCCAATCTTGCTGTAGCCTGTAGCTACAGCGTGGCTCTTTCACTTAGTAACCGCTTAATATTCGACATGACGGTATTATACATTTTACAACTATTAATAAAACTTATATTTTTTTTATTAAGTGTATGGATAACTGCGCACGAGTCTTATAGCGTAGTTCAAGTCCGTTATGCGTAATAAGCAGACGTTACGACGGAATATGCCAGCCGCAAACAAATATCGTAATGCGCCTGCCCATCTTAATTCGACAGTAACTTTTCTATATTTTTTTATTTAGAGTTTTTTTGTTATATAATTTTTTATTGCCTTAATTCCTTTATGACGTGCATTGATAAGTGTGTTAACGTGTGCCATTATCCATCACAGCTTTTCTTTTTTAGTTTTTTTTCCTTTTCTTTTTCTTCTCTACAGATAAGGTAACTATCTCTAGTCAATCGACATAATCCAACCTCACTTAATACCTATTTAGATTAAAAATTACGACTATATTTAGATAATTTAAAAAAAAAACTGTGTCGCATCTATGATTCCTAGCCCGACAACTTGGTATCTATTCTGTTGCTTATAAGAATTGTTGTCGATTGGTTAAATTCAATGATTTTCGGTGTTAGATTGCGAATTTAGACCGATAGAGTGTGTACTGTGAGGCGTGGTTTTAAATACCTCAAAGAAGTCGGTAGAGTATTTGAGAATAGGTACGGTTTACAGTTGGCGGACACCAATGAAAACATAGTAAGCGCGAAATGCTCTCCCCAGGGGCTTAGAATGTGAAACAAAAAACACGATGCGTCTCCGCTTCATTTTATTGTGATTGGTTGAGAGACTGACGTATCTGTTTCTCCTTCAACTACAAACATCAAAATACCGGTACGTCAGTCTCTCAACCAATCACAATAAAACGAGGCGAAGACGCATCGTGCTTTTTTCCAGATTCTAAGCCCCCTGATCCTAATTGGCAGCCTTACTAAATCGTGCTGTGACACAGAACTAATATGAAACGTTTATGTATTATCTTTTAATTCTATGAGATCACTTAACAAAATAAAAATCATAAGATTGCGGCAGTTCCCTTATCAATAATAAGCTTATTCTAGAAGTCTGAGTTTGCAGGTCACATGTTGGTAAGTGACCATCACCCATAAACACCCACGATGCTTCTCATTCGAAACGCTAGGAAGTATCGTGGGTGCTTCGTTGAGGAAAGGAGTGGGGATTTGGGATAGGGAGGGGGTTGGGCCCCCGGCTATCTCACTGACCGCACGAAACACAACAAATGTTATTTAACGCCGGTTTTCTATGAGACAGTGGTACCACCCCGGATGAGCCGGCCCAGTCGTGCTGCATGAGTACAGCGTGGCTCTACCACTTAAGAAATAAGCTTATTACTGCTAAAGAAATATATCACCTGCCTGTCTCGGTGGCGTAGTTGTATGGTATGACTGCAATGCTGAGGTCTTGGGTTCGATCCCCGGGTCAAGCAAAGTGATTTTTCTATTCAGTATCAGCTGGAAATCTGGCATTTGTGCCCGATATGGCAATAGGCTCGCCCACTATCACATCATGAGACAGAATAACGACGAAAAGTGGGTGCAGTAGTAACTGAATTACTAACAGAATAAAATTTTAGCTGAGTCGAATTGAAAACTAATTATAAATATATGCATTATAGGAAATATAATAAGTTAATGAATGTTTTTGATTAACCAAATCGACCCAACCTTATGATAAAACCATCAGGTGTCTACTACACATAACACTACAATTACGACTAAATTAATATAGTTCGAAATATACTTTATATTTACTAACCTACAACGAAATTGCTCAACTATTATTTATGATTTTGCTGTGACTTTGTTTGCCGGTAAGCTGTGCGTATATCTCATACAATCGCAGTATTTTATAGACAGGTTTAAATCTAACAATAAAAACCTCTAAACTATTGATGCCGTATAATTAGCCACAAATGAATGTAAGTAATTCGGAATCAACACAAATATTATAAAGAGGAAAGATTTGTATTTTTTTTAACTTAAAACCTCAAAAACTACAGTCCGATTTCAAAATTCTTTCACCATTAGATTGCTACATTATCCTTGCGTAACATAAGCTACTTTTTATCGACTATGCAGCGATTGATTTTTATGGCGCAAAAATACTGCGATTGTACACGATATACGTTTTTCAGCAATATATTATAGTATTTGTACTTGTTGGTGTCTGGACGGATACTTCATCAGGAGAAGCTCTTTTAAGGGCCGCTTAGAATAAATCTTAAGCATCGTTCCTCCCCGAAAACCTATTCTGCGGGAGTAAACAATAATAATAAAGGACATACCTGGTCCAAACTTAAATCTTAAATTAACCCGTCAAGCCCCGCTTATGTATATAGATGTATGCGGAAACCCTATATACTCGGACGCCGGCGTACGTCGCGGGGCTTGACGAGTCAAAATCATCATACAAACGTAATAGACATGTGATAAGCTTTATCGGCATTATGCCACTACAAAATAAATTTACAATAGCGAATGTGCACGTCGTAAGTTCTGCCATCTGGTGGCGCAATCTGACTCCTTTTCAGCACACCGATACTTGGCATTCACGTAAAATATTCGTATTAAAAGTAAAATTTAATTTGTTGATAATAATATATTGCTGTGTATCTCCAAAACATAAAAATAAATGAAAAGGTGTGAAATTCTATTATGTTCCCAAGATAGTCCGGTCAAGATAAACATTCCAGTTTACATTAATTCTCAACGAGGTGGATTTTTGTACAGACCTTAAATACGTCATAACAAATGCTATATCAAAAGTCCCCGTCGATCCCGCTTGCGCGTTGTCATTCTCTTACCTTTTCATTTTTTGAGTATATCTCTGAAATGGTGAGAGCTACCGGTAAATAAAAAGCAATATTTACAGATCGGAAAATTCTCTTCAAAAAGGTATTAATATTTTTTTTACGAAGCACCGTTCTCGAGCCATCGCAATTTTAAACCATATGAGAGTCGTATTTTCAATTTTATTCATATATTTCCACACGACCTCTGAGGTAGTGCACTCGGCGATTTTTTAACGTGGTTTCCCCATTAGGAACACTTCATAATATAATACGAACGAGGTAACTTAATAGGAATCATCTATAATTTGACGAAAAATCTTTTGATTTCCTGCTGGTCCTCTGGACTTTCCAATTTTTTTATCTGATGAACCTACCCTGAACTGTCTCAAACAAAACACTCAAATAATTATTTAAATCAGTCTTGCCGTTCTTGAGTTTTAGCGAAACTAACGAACAACAATTCTTTTTTTTGCATATAGATAGATATTGCGCTATTAAGTTTCCTCGTTCGTAATATATATTGTAGAGTGGTTCTACTGATTAAAACACGTTGAAAAAGCACTGAGTACTTTAAAGGTGATGTGGAATGTGTTTATAAAATTTAAAATTCGACTTTCCTATGGTCTGAAATCCCGATAACTCGAGAACGGTGCTTCCTAAGAATAAAAAATATTAATATCTTTTTGCAGAGAATATTACTATCTATAAACATTATTTTTCTCATTTTCCGGTAGCTTTCACCATTTTATAGGTATACTCAAAGAACGAAAAGCCAGGACCTTTAACCTCGGATAAAAAACGACGCACAAGCGGCATCGATGGGGACTTTTGACATAGCATTTGTAATAATGTATTTAAGGGCTGTAAAAAAATCCAGCTTGTTGGGAATTAATCCAAACTCAGCATGTTTTGTGCAAACTTGACTGGACAAAGAATAGTACCTAAGAACTTACATTCTATGGTTATGTGAAAATCGACAAAAATTAAAGCTTTATAAAACACACTAAAATCATTTGGAAATGTCTCATTACGTAATTTATAAAAATAAAGATGTTTTGAACATAAAATTCAATAAAAGAAAAAACTAATTAAGGGAACTTAAACTTCTAATTTTGCTTAAATAACAAGCTCCAATGTAAAAAATGCATATTCTGAACACGCTGGGTATCAATACTATTCGGCCCTAACACGTTTTATAATTTTTCTCATATGAAATGAATATAATAAATAAATTATTGTTCGGAAAAGTTTCGTTTTTTCCACATGTGATTCTAGTGACTGCCTCGGTGGCGTAGTTGTATTACGGTACGACTGCAATGATGAAGTATTGGGTTTGAACCCCGGGTCGGACATGATATTGAGTTTTTCTATTCACTATCAGCCCGGAGTCAGGAATTTGTGCCCGATATGGCGGTAAGCTCGCCCGCTATCACATCATGGGAGGGAATAACGGCGAAAACTGGGTGCACCAGTTGCGCCTCTGCCTACCCCTTCGGGGATAAAGGGCGTGAGTGTGTGGATCTTGTGTCGATTTTATACTTCGTGCACGCTCCCTATAACACATCGACTAGTATAACTTCTAAGTAATCTATTTGTCCACCAGCCAGAATCAGCCTGAGCATAAACATAAACAAGGTGATACCGATGATCACGCAACAGCTTCTAGGCGTCCCCCACTGATATGAATAATTCAGTTGATTACTGTCAATTAATTTTAACTGTCATTGATGAGTAACTTTGTCGAGCACATAAAATAATAATATAGGGACGGTGCGCTGTCCTATCTGTGGGCTTAGAATATGAAAAAAAAACACGATGCGTCTCCGCTTCGTTTTATTGTGATTGGTTGAGAGACCGACGTATCAGTCTTTCGATCCATCACAAACATCAAAATACCAATACGTCAGTCTCTCAACCAATCACAATAAAACGAAGCGGAGACGCGTCGTGTTTTTTTTCACATTCTAAGCCCGCTGTGGTCTTCAAATGTCATCGAGACTGTCCAAATCCCTATTAAGAATCTCCCTAAGCCCCCACAGAAATAGCACCCTGGTTGTGCCGGCTAACTAATATTAAAATGCTTAGATATAGCAAGGTTTGTGCATTGTTATATAATGTGTGAATGGTAGGAAAAATATTCTCAGGGCTATACATTGAATTTATTGGGAGTGATTTTTTTTATTGCACTGAACGACGAGACGAGCATGCTGTTCGCCTGATGGTAAGCAATACGACCGCCCATAAACAGTACCATACAGCGCCTTGAGCTACAAAGTAATGTGTGGCGTTCCATTACCCTCGTCATCCTGAGACATAAGATGTTAAGTCTCATTATGTCCAGTACATTATGCTGGCTACAATGTCCAAACCGCAACACAAAAGTGCATGCACACTGCTGCTTGGCGGTAGAAATAAACATTGCGTCGGTACCTACCCAGATGGACTCTTACATACAAGAGACCTACCACCAGTATTTACTGGTTGTTTAGCATTTGCTGAAAGGGCTCATTTCGGTAAACCTGTAAGATGTTTTTGAGATTTTGTTTGGAAACTTTGAATTTTATGCACCTTTTAGTAGATTTGAGTTTGATATTAAATTAGCCATATTATGTCAATAAACTGTTACGATTCTAACTTGGTAAGACTAACTTATATTATTTATGTAGCACAGCTTCCTTGGCCTTTGTGCAGCTATTTTTTTTTACTATAAGCATGAACAACTAAATCCGTTACATCACTAATCCAAAACAGTTATTTGGCATTATTCTAACATTGCTAACATAGAATATAATAAATGCTACTCCTAGTTAAAGAATAAAAAAAATCAATTATGATTTAGACTTCTTCCTTGGCCTTAATGAAGTACGTAAGCAGGTCGATCGGCAGCGGGAAAACGATGGTGGAATTTTTCTCAGCAGAAATGGTGTTCAACGTCTGCCAATATACAAACTTGTGTAATGATACAATACAATAGAAATAAAAAAGAAAGCCTGACGAACTGCAAAGGCAAAGATCAATCATAAACAAAACTAAGTCACTGCAAATGAAAACTAACGCATCATTTCGAAAGTCAATTTAGTAAGAGCTCCAACTTCACGGTTAGTCAGACTTGGTCATTAGAAACAAACTATTTATTATTTTGCCACTTGTCTTGGTCCCTTTAATGATACACAATGAGAATTTTATTCCGAGATGGGCGTTCCAAGCCGGCACAGGGTGATCAAACAGGCTAGTTGTATAATAAACTTCAGTAAAGCTTTCTTTTGATAAAAAAATATTCAAAATGTAGTTTTAAACTGAAATAAACTTCCCAAGATCTTGCCGTGATAGAACTTTAAAGACAATAAACATTTCTTCCAGGTTAAATTAACGACAAAAAAGAGGGCTTTATGCGTAAAAGATTAATTCATATAGCTAGACTAATAATTTTTTTTACAATTATTTTTTATAATACGATCTTAATTCACATTTATTCATAGTTTCAAAAACATTATTTAATTAAGAACGTGTTTTTTTTCTCCTAAATTATGGCCAGGATGTGCAAACATTTGGGGATGACAAATAAAGGAATGACAAATACATTGAATAGTAAACCACATACCTGCAGGTAACGTAGCTGCAGCGCGGCCGGGCTGTCCCCAATAACTTCGGAAGCCTCACGGAGGGCACGCGATGCTTTCTGCTCGCCCTCTGCGGCGATGACCTTGGCGCGGGCCTCCCTAGCGGCTTCGGCCTCAGCGGCCATCGCGCGTTGCAACTGGACTGGCAGACGGACGTCTTTGCTGTTTCGTGACAAGGTTAATATTCGTGAAATTACGAAGTATTATGTTTTTAGGGTTCAAAGCCCGTAAGGATCAATTTTACGGTCGTCGGTCTGTCTGTCAAGATCCTTTATCTCAGGAACGCGTAAAGATAAGTTGATAATCAAATACTCTGTTTTACGGCCGCTTTCAGACGAGAAAAAATCAAACTTAAAAGTCAACGTGATGAAAAGATATGACCGTTTATGTCACATATTTTGAGATTTTCCGAAGGTATCTAAAACTATGATTCCTAGAATCTTGAAATTTGACAGAAACAAGGTCTTAGAGCATATATAAAGGAAAACATCTGAAAACCGTAAGTAGATATGTACTTGAATAACAAAAAAAGCGAACTTACCATTACAAACTTTTTAAATTAATCCGTCAAGCCCCGCTATTCGATATAGATGTATGGGGAAATCCTATCTATACTAATATTATAAAGCTGAAGAGTTTGTTTGTTTGTTTGAACGCGCTAATCTCAGGAACTACTGGTTCGAATTGAAAAGTTCTTTTTGTGTTGAATAGACCATTTATCGAGGAAGGCTTTAGGCTATATATAACATCACGATGCAACTATTAGGAGCGAGGAAATAATGGAAAATGTGAAAAAAGCGGGGAAAATTATTCATCCTTGAGGGCTTCCATAGCGTGCACTGCGAAAACGGTTCAAGATACCAAAAATATATGTATTAAAGAATTATTCCTCTTGAAATTATCTAAACAAATGTCCGCGACAGTATATGTCTATCTTTTAAGATTAACTCACTAGAACCGTTTTTATGGTAATCAAATTTGGTCGAAATTAATGCATTATTTGTTAAGAGTTGTATCAACGTCATAGTCATAGAGTAATTCAACGGGAAAGTTTTTATGTACTTTTAGCCCGGAAAAACTTATTAACGCGGGCGAAGCCGTGGGCAAAAGCTAGTATATAATATATGGACGCCGGCGTCCGTTGCGCGGCTTGACGAGTCAATTAATTTTGGCCAACTATCGAACTTATATACTTAGTTAACTAACCTGCAAGTTTGTACGAAACCTTCGGTACCCGAGTCCAACTTGTCCGGTTTTTTATTACCTTCCGGTTTATTCATTTAATATCCATCGGTTGATTGTATTAAACACGTTAAAACAATGAGAATTTAGCATTACAAATGATTACAATGTATTTTTTTATGATAATGTATGGCACATAGAATACGGTGGAGGGATTCAGTGATTTGGAACAAAAAAATGAATGGGGATGAGGATTTACGATGAAAATGTAGACCATTGAAAATCCCGGTAAACTACAATTTCAATATTTCTGATAAGGCAGAATTCTGGTGCAATAATTTCATTTAAAACAACTTAGGTTCAATTGAAAGGCAGCATGGTAGCCCATTTTAACTGATCCAGAGGACGAAATCACTCTGGCCGTCCGCCGTAAGAACGAGTTCTTGAAACTCCAACACTCCACAAGACCGCAGTTCCATCCTCGCCGTCGAGGACCTCGCCGCGTTCCCCGTCGCCCCTCCGACCCACCTAGCAGTTCCGGCCCGCGTGCCGATGACAACACTATCTAATAGGATTAAGCCTAAAAACCAATCTTCCCGTGATCGTTGATGTCTCATCCTCTCTCAGTGGCCGTCCTGAGCCCGGGTTCGTAACCCGTTAGTGGGTTGCCCTCAGCATGGTCACTTAATTCAAAGGGTTGCGAGCGCCTTCTCCGTTCACCTTAAAAACCGATGTGGCCAGAAAAGCCGACTCGTGTTAGGCTACCGGCAGTAGGGCCAATAACAAAAAAAAAGAGACTTGAACGGATTACTGACATCTGCAGGCACAAAAATCCAAGGAACACATCTCTGACTTTTGAAACTACGTGTATATTGTTCTTAAATTATCGTTCCTTTGACGGTGATGGAAAACATCGTGAGGAAACCTAAAACCTAGGAATGATCCATAAGAATTTCTGAAGTTCATCTGCCAAACCATTTTAGACGAGCATGGTGGATTAAGGTATAAACCCTGACAGTAGTAGATGAGGCTGGTGGTCAGTAGTAGGATAGTTTATAATACAGGCATATATTATTATTATAAGTACTTAATTATATAGGTTCATGTGGCAATAAATTTTGTAATTAACAGAAATAAATTTTTACCTGATGATAAGTACTCTGCCAATATTTTGTAATGTACCTACACCAAAGAGAGACATTTCAACCGTCAGAATTTCGTCGAGCTTTTCTACGTCATACATCTGATAGTTTTCGAAACGTCACTCCTCAAATGGAAGCAGCATAGCGGGTCTTCATCACGCATACGATGTTTGCATCTTGCTTTTACACTTCCACTAATAAGCACCTCTAAAAATCTGATATTATACCTAATTCTATTAAAAAAACTTCCATTACGTAGAGAGAGATCAAGGATCAAGGATCAATCACATCGATAAATCCCGTTTAACATTTGGGATTATAAATAAGTTAATGGCCAGTTAGTAAAGAAAAACAAAATGGATATTGACATCATATTTATAATTAATAAAAGGCGGGTGGGAATAAAAAAGATACATTAATAAATTCCTTTATAGGGAAGGCAAAGGGTTCAAGCCCATACAGCCACGTTTTAAGTGGTATTTTTGGTTGTCTTTTTTTTTCCTACGTACTATGTTGTAGTAAAGCAGTGGCTACCTTACCAAGACTTTATCAAGGAGTTTTGGCGGCAATGAAAAAACACTTGATTGGCACAGTTTGTTCAATTCACTTCATTTGAGCACTTTAATAGAACTATATTGGATAATATACCACCATAATTATGCATTATAACACTAAGTATCACCAAAATAATGAATTAATACAAGAGCACCTCATGACACTTCCACGTTCCAGCCAAAACTCCAGATACATTAATATGCACGGGCGCGTCATAGACGATGATCATATTATCAATGGTCTAGTTCAATAATATATATACTTATCGAAATTGTGTTATTGACATAGGATCATATCGTAATATTTTATTATTGTTATTAATGTAACTGACGTTTTATAAATTAAATTCTTCAATGTAGATTTCTAATGTCTTATTACTAGGGATGTGCCGGATCGTGGAAAAAACGGAATGCGCGGTTACGGATACGAATACGGATAATTAGCATCAAAATCCGCGAATATGGTTCATTATATGTTTACTCGATCGGTGTCAGCATGCGTGATCTTGAACCAAGAGTAGGTACACGTTTACACCCAGTTTCTGAAAGATTTTGCTTTTGTTAAGTGCCGTTTGACTTGCTAATAGCTAAATATACTACTTTGATTTTATTATCATGTCAGTTAACAGAGCCTTTACATAATCACATGTTAATCGCTATATTGAGTTTCTGGAACGCTTATTATGCCGTGATCTTATTTAAACTAATCTCAAAAGATTTGTCATCTTATCTAAGTTCGTCGTTTCGTTCGAATAATAGATCCGTTCAAGATCCGCTAAAAAGTAACGGATACGTATACTGATAGGGATCTTTTTTACTCTTAAATATCCGCGAATACATCTCTACTAATTACATAATGGTAAGTATCGGTCTTTTAGGTCATAGAGATACGTAATATTTTGAATACTATATTAGCATATGGATTACTTTTTAATAATTGACCCCAATCACTCTCATAATATTAACATAATCTCAGTTTGATAACTAATTACAAAAGTATATTAATCTGAGAATATAATGCATTTTGACATAATACTAAAAACAGTGGACTGATGTTGTTTTTATAGCAGGAAAATTTTCTGGCAATCTTTTTTAAATCCCAACTATATTTTCGCTAAAACATTACATTCATAATGAAGTTTTAAAAAACTAAATATTATATGGTTTTCTATCAAGTTTCTACATATTTCTCAATTAATTATTAGTGGCGAGCGAAATTATGTTTTCGTATGTCATTGGCTCCCAATCTATGTCATATACAATATTGAACGCCAGTGGTTATTTGATTCTGTGACTCAATATTAGTATTTTTGATGTAGTGTGTATGTACACACTACATCAAACGACTGCCTCGGTGGCGTAGTTGTATTACAGTACCTACGACTGCAAAGCTGAGGTATCGGGTTCGATTCCCGGGTCGGGCAAAATCATATTGAGTTTTTCTATTCAGTATCAGCTCGAAGTCTGGAATTTGTGCCCGATATTGCGATAGGCTCGCCCCCTATCACATCATGGGACGGAATAACGGCGAAAAGTGGGTGCACTAGATGCGCCTCTGCCTACCCCTTCGGGGATAACAGGCGTGAGTGTATATGTATGTATTTTATTAGTTCCATGGAAGCGTTAACTGCTGTGTGTTTAAGTCTCTCTACTAAAAATACATACAGTATAATATTTATGTGGCATAAAATCGATAGAACTACGTTAATGGCAGATCAATTTTACTCAAGGTTTTAAGGTGTGTGACACCACGTCGTGACACTGTAGGGTTTAATAAAGATTGTAAAGATATTGCAACAACGGCTACTAGTCATCAAGAATTCACCAATCACTTATTTAAAAGATTTTCTCATGATAACTATAATATAATGATGAATGTACCATTTAATCCCCTTTAGTTAGTGTTCTGGTGAATAGGCTTTTAGATCTTTTTAACGACTTACAAAAAATATTGTATCTAATCCATGAGTACTTTTTTATATTGAGAGCATTTCGATCAAGCGCGCGATGGATAGCTTTGCGAACAAGCCGACGCTATGGTAATGCACGATTATCCATGCAGAATACCGGGTATTTTTACGAGGTTCTCGAAACTGAGCTGAGAATACTACGTAAAACCATGATAGACACATTTTTAGATGATAAATACTAACACACACACTCACGCCTTTTATCCCCGTAGGGGTAGGCAGAGACGCAACTAATGCACCTGCTTTTCGCCGTGCGTATTCCGTCCCATGATGTGAGAGGGGGCAAGCCATATCGAGCACAAATTCCAGACTCCGGGCTGATATAAGAAAAATCCAATATCACTTTGCCCGACCCGGAGATCGAACCTGAGACCTCAGCATTGCAGTCGTGCCGTAATACAACTACACCACCGAGGCAGTCTAAATACTAACTTGACTAATAAATACTAAATACAGCTATAACGCTGTGTTATGTAAACATGATACACATTTCAAATGTCAATTACTATTTTATGTCTAGTTAAAACAGAGCATATTATTAAAAAAGAGTCCCTCGCCGCGTGTGGATGTCTGAACGCAATAAACTCAAAAACTACCAAACTATTCCGATGAAAGTTTGTATGGGAATAGTTTGAGACAAGTAGGAGGTAGGCTACTTTTTGTCCTGGAAAACCTTTAAGGCGGGCAAAGCCGCGAGCAAAAACTAGTCTTACAATATTATAGTACTCACATCTCAACGCGTTCAACCTTGATGCCCCAAGCCTCAGTAGCCTCATCAAGTGACAACTGCATGTTCCCGGAGATGGTTTCGCGCTCGCTAAGGATCTCATGCAGGGGCCTGGTGCCCATGGTGTTGCGAAGCGTGGTCTGGGCCAGCAGTCTGGTGGACTGATGGGCGTTCTCCACGTTGGCAATCGATATGGTAGCGTTGTGCACGCGGTAGTACACTACGGCGTCTACCGATACAGTCACGGAGTCTTTCGTCAGTACCTAAAGATATTAAAATATTGGTACCCTATTGAATTGGTGTTTTTAAGTCCGCAAACGTTTGGTTGTTGTCATATTTGGTTTCGGTTTTGGGTTTGATGTTTATTGTGGATGTATTATTTTATTTTTAAGCATATTTGCCAACCACTGGTCAAGAGTCTTCGGTATGTGTGTCAGTTATTTACGACACACATTTGCCTTTTTGTCTGACAAACAGTTGTTTTAATATTGTGTTTTGAGAATACCATTTTTAATATCTAAACGTGCCACGAAACTCCTCGTAATGCAAAACGCAGTTAGTTAAAGGAATATAACTAAGTAGAACAAAATTTATTAAACACAATATTATTTTACCGAAGAATAGACCACACGCTTTAATAATCATTCCATAAAAAAGGCCTCGCAGTTTTGCAGCTGCATGCAATTCAAGCGAAGGCAGCTTTTTAATGGTTGTTTTTTTTATTTTACCTTACGAGATAAGTCGACATTACTTAAAAAAAGGAAGTAACGTTTACATTTTTTCACAAATTACGGTCCTATAAAGCTTCTTTTTAGTATATTATTGACACTTACTTCTTGCGGCGGAATGTCGTAGGTGCGCGTGCGCAGGTCTACGCGAGCGTACGTGTCAATGCATGGCAGGATGAAGAATATACCTTCAAACAAATAGACATATCGAATTTTCTATATATTATTTGAATTCAACTATAATAGTCGTGTGCAGAAATTGTACGTACACAAATGGATCTACTTTATCAATAAAAGTTTTTAATTTATCCGTATTTCAGTAAATCAAGTTTTTTTTCTGAGACGTGTCTGTGAAAATTTATAAAATGGTATTG
This sequence comes from Lapara coniferarum, assembly GCA_949316025.1. Classification (NCBI taxonomy): domain Eukaryota; kingdom Metazoa; phylum Arthropoda; class Insecta; order Lepidoptera; family Sphingidae; genus Lapara; species Lapara coniferarum. The sequence goes on along the minus strand of OX438933.1, from coordinate 21,473,578 downwards.
AAGCTGTTAATTGAAATTTGAAATATTATTAATTGAAATATAAAATTTTAATACATATTTTTGCAATTTATTATTTTGTGTAACCTTATGTCCCATACTGTTAATCAGATTTGGATGGAATTTTTCACTTACCGGGTCCTTTGGCACCGCCAGATAATAAACGCCCGAGACGAAAGATTACCGCACGCTCGTATTCCTGAACGACCTGCAAAGAAATGTTTCTTTCAGTAATTGATGTATTAAAAACCCCTTTCAGTCCTGCATATTACTGCACGTTCAAAGTCTCCACTCATAGGGACCTTAAGCTTCAAGGGAAAATGTGTTTGCCAAGATTTAAAAACTAAAGGCTGTTTCACAACTTCTCAGCAAAAGCTACTCGTTACATAAATGTGTAAGCCGACTGTTAGTCTAAGAAGCCGACCATAAAAAAGGCACATTCTAATCTATGCTCCCAAATAAATGACAATACTTTGATTACTATCTACATTAGCTGTATTATGTATATTATAATCTATACTAATATTATAAAGCTGAAGAGTTTGTTTGTTTGAACGCATTAATCTCAGGAACTACTGAACCGATTTTGAAAATTCTTTCACTAATAGGAAGCTACATAACTCTTGAGTGCTATAAGCTACTTTTTATCCCGGGAAAATATTTTTGTCCCGGAAAAACTTTTTCACGCGGGCGGAGCCACGAGCACTACTAGTAAATTATATGTTAACTGTCAAATAAAAAAAATAACTTGATAAACAGGCCCTAAGAATGAAACGTTTTAATGTTGACAAAAGATAATTCACAATGTATTTTCCAGTGCGAATAATTATCTCTAACTACACAAAGCACATTGAGTAACAGATTCCAAATTATCCGACAGAATGGAAATGCATCGAATATTCTCATGGATTTGTACAGTGAATTATTAAAAGCGTAAAGGATACCTTACTGCATCATCGAACATTTCAAATTGCATTGCAATTGATTATTGATTTTGGTTTTAAGAACTACAAAATACTATATTGTATCAATATCGACTGAATTACTGATATTTTTTAACTGTATTAATTAAATTTGCTTTTACGTTGTTTTATTTTGTTGTGTAAAGTGACGAATGAAAATTTTAACTAATAATGCAAGTAGGAAATCTGTTTTCTATACCTATTAGATATACAGTATTGTATAATTGTATTTTGTTAGTATTTGTAATACTAAAGTTTTTTCAATTGTTTTATTTTTATAAATATTTTGATAATTTTAAAGGCAATGCATTCATGTTGCATTGATTTAAATTTAATTTAATGAATTTGATGTTAGGCAGGCAGATATAAAACTATACTTGAAACATCCTTGGAAAAGTGTCGCGCTGACCCCACAGTTAGGTGGGGAAAGGGTGGGTTAAAGAGGAAGCATGAAAAATGCACGTTTACCCTTTTATCAATAACAAGTACTAATTAGCAGTCAAAGAACGACAGAACTTAAAGACAAATGAATGCGGGTGATTATTATAATTGTGGTAATTAGTGATTGAAACTGTCTTTTTTTATGACTAATCTCAACTACATGCCGTGGGTATAGACATAATTTAATGTATACAGGCATGCAGTAGAATCATAATCAAATAGAATGGCATATCTTACTTTGAGATTCACTTAGCCATAGATAATGAGGTAGGTAATTATGAATTACGTTTTTATTTATGATTGGCATATTGCAATTCATCTAATTGACAGCTTTATTATATTGTACTAGGTGTTACCTTCGTCTTCGCCCGCGTGAAAAGCCTTTCCGCAACAAAAGTTCTTAAATCAATGTAGCTCGCGATGGCGCCATCTGTAAGGCACTAGTCGCTAGCGCACACAGGACATATACTTATACTTAACATGGGTCTCGTTCAAAAAAATTGAGACGGACCTGCTAAAAACCGCCTGTATCTAGCATGAACTACGAATATGCCCATTCGAAAATTAAAATTATTAAAAAATAAACATATCTAAACCGACAACCTTTTCTATTTAAATTGCTAAGGAGAGATCGCACAGCCACTAAATATCACGTGATTACGTATCGCAATATGTATTAGTTACCAATAGTAACAAGCTATCGTTTGCCTGAAATGAAATTTATCCATTCTACGCTTGGCCACTTTGTTGGCCCTTCGTGCCACACATACACGAGACAACTGTCATACATTGATCCAATTCCCAGAATCGGCCTTTAAACTTCTATACACACATCGATTGACACAGATTGAAAGTTCAAAGATGTTCTACCTTTGTGAGGCATAAGTAAGAAAGAAAAAAGAAAGAAAGAAAGATTGTTTTATTGTTGGAACAACTTACACTAAATAATAAAGAATATAATAATTACAAAATTTTATATAAGCCAACAACGGGAACCCTCATTCAGCTTCCTGCTGCAGTACAGCCTGAGCAATACCGCAGCGCTGATTTTCAATGAGGGACCCAAGGTGACATAAGTACTTCGATAGAGTAAGCAGTGTTGAGTCCATTTGCCACCAACCCGCTTTGTCCAAGGTTTGAAGGATGTTGTATTTTCTAGAAAGTATGAGACTTAACATCTCATGGTTAAATCTACTGGATTGCATGTAGGTTTGTAATTGAATGTTTCCATGGTTAATTATATTCAGATTACTTTTAAATTCAATAAATTGGTGGAAAATATTATCACCAAAATAATCTTTTTCGTTATAACTGACTTACTTATTCAATAAATGAGAAATAATAATGTAGGTGTTGGAGAATGTGGACTGTATGGAATTTGATAAAAAGGGGTTTCTTGCATATGGGAAATCTTGCAAGAAACAGCGTGCCAAGTGGGGCAGTTGACGAAAGTATATGTCTGCACTGACCTGGGTTCGCAGCTCCTTGCCTGGTATTTCCGTATATCGTGTTCTCCCTCGGCTGATGTTCCACGTACCAGCTCGAACCAGCTAGCTAGTTTCACGATCTCGAAGGTTATAAACGGGCACACAGACACCGATCGTTCTTGACACCGTTATGTCCGGAGTCAAATCGAACTCACGACGGAATGAATAAAATTTCGCACCACGACGATGACGACGGCCGTGGCGCGGGACGCGGGGCGCGGAGCACTCACCTCAGATAGCAAACAACTCCGCAACTACCCACGACTTTGGCAAGCAAAAATAATAAATTAAAATCATCTACCCTACCATAGGAAATATAAAAGACTGTAGACAATATCCAACAGTAGGCATGCAAAATATTGATTCATTGTAGTTGCGTAGAAGTAATTTACTTTGGAAATAAGTTACCTTTTTGAACCACGTAATAAATACATAGCGTAGCGGCGATAGCCTAATTGGGCGTGGAACGGACTGCTGAGACGAATGTCCGCAGGTCAAAGCCAAAGGGCACACACCTCTGACTTTTCTAAAAAATTATGTGTGGATTCTTTGTGAATTATCGCTCGCTTTACCGGTGAAGGAAAACATCGTAGAGCCTGCATACTTGTGAAGTTCTTTGAATTTCGAAGGTATGTGAACCAACCCTCTCAGTAGTCAGTTGTAGAGGAGGCTCATGCCCAGCAGTGGGCAGTATTTAATACAGGGCTGGTATGTAATAAATACATTATCGAATAAATATAAATCGACACGGGATTTATATTGAATAATTTAATAACACTATGCTCGTTCTAAAACTAGCTAATCGAAATGTACTTTCGTAAAATAATTTTTATTCAGGTTTTCTTTGCCTAAGCAATTAAAATTTTGAAAACTCTAAATCATATCTGATATTACAATAAGAATGAACTAACTCCCACATGCATCAAAAAATCGCAAAACACGAAAACATCCAATTAAATATTCTAGCTGGTTGCGAATAAAAAAAAAACGCAACACGGTTTCCATCGTTAGCAACTTCCATATTCCGTAACGTGTTACTCGAATAAAATAATAAAAACTCCCTTTTAAATTTGCTTACGAAATAGTTGCAGTACGAAAGTTACATACTGCAACACCTGTGTGGTGGACTTAATGCGTGAATTAATACGCAGTTAGCTTGTAGTTTATTAATATTTTGATTTTGGGTGCATATTTCGTAGGTATCCATAATAAACTTCGGCTTCGTAATTACTCCTGGTTTGGCATCCTTATAATTAATGGAATTTTCAACTCTCTTGGATATTAATACCGTCCCATCGACCATACAGCCTAGCGTTTCATGTTATTGAAACAGAACCTGTGTGAGTGCGTGGCCAATCTAACATGATCTCCTTGATGTATGATTAGGAGTTGTAGTGACAGGTCAAGTTATTACGACTATTCCACCTTTTTTAAAACGTACATAGCGCGGCTTTTAGGTTTGTAAAATGTAGTATTTTGTGTAATAGCTTCACTAGATTTTAATACATCGTATTTTTATTGATACAATATTAAAAAGAATAAGATCGCTTTATAAAGGAGACAGTAAAAAATAATTTTTGTTTTCCTGTAAGGAGATGCATAAGTCAACGAGACTGCATCAGTTAACGGTTCCGTCGTGTGTTGATATACCCAAAGATTTCAAGTGTTACATTTCGAGCAGATGGCGTACAATATACTAGTATTGTATATACTAGTTTTAAGCTGGACTAAACCGCTTTTCCCACAGCGAGAGTGATGGATCTGATATGAAATAATAGGAATGTCCGCGTTTATTTACGTCTTTATCAAGAAAAGCTTTAAATTTTTTATGGGATATTCGAAAACACAGTTGGACAGTATTGAAATTTTTAGATTTAGATGAAGCATTTTAAAATTGCGGGCTGTCATTTTCAGTTTGGAAATGTTAGCCGAAGATTCCGTCTGATTATGTTCGTTCTAGAAGGCCTGTGAAGTATCGTCGCTCTAAAAAAATATTACAACTTTTATTGAAACATTTTATGAACTGATTTATATTTGTAATGTAATTTTCTAAAGACCACCACTTCATACCCAAAATTTCTTAAGGTTGTTGCGTTCTCTAGGGTTAAAATAAGAATGATGGGTAACTTCTTCAATGCTATTTTTTGTTTGCACCCTGAGGCCCAGTGCTATGTAGTTGTTGTGTCCGTTAAAGGTCGGAGGAGAGTTAGAGGTCAATTTTCATAAAAATGCTAACCTCCGTTTCATTAAAATAAAGTAGATCTGAAATAGCTAGTGCATTACTTGAAGTTCACACCTTTGCCCGGGAAGGCCTAGTTTCGAGTTGAAACCAGTGCACTGACATTATAGATAGAGATAGAGCTTATTCCATATTAAAAAAAACGGGAACTATAGTGTATGTTCGTATCAGAAAATTTGCACAAAAGTTTGCCTGGTCGGGAATCGAACTCCAGATCCTCCTGGTACACAGTCCAAGTACGTAACCACTAGACCAATGCGGTGAGCGTAATGTATTGATTAGTATGTATGTCGAAAGTTGATCTATGTCTTTCGTACTGACGTGCTGTTTAATTAATAAACAAAGTTCTCATTTCCAATGCCAAAAACAGCAATTTATACACGTGTCTTTTTAGCCCTCAAAGGGTAGGCAGTGTCGCTAGTAGCCACTTTTTGCTACGAGCATACCGTCCGATTGAATAGGGGATATTTATGCGAGTTGGTATTCCCGCCTATCCTTATACAAACGAATTTTAATGCAGTTGATTAAAAAAGTATGTTACCTATGCTGATATTTTTCTTGTGTTGAGATATATGATGTTTTGACATAGTTGTTTCTTGACATTTTAAACTTTACTAAGCTGGAACACTTTTAACTACCTTTTAGAAATCAATTTATTTTACAAAAAATAAGTTCAAAGTATGTAATGTAATGCAGTTAATATTTTTTTTTTAAGTTGTGCTGTCTCTACAAATTACCTGAATATTCCTTCTTACTACCTTTTCTATTAGTTTGCAAAATAATACTATATACAGTGGATGACTCCTAAAAGTGAATCCAAAAAGGACGTTATTTTGAAAAATAACTTTATATCATCCAAGGGCTACAACCGATATGAGATATATAATTTGATTTATTACGCAACATTTCAGCTTTATCATAATTCATAAGACACAGCAATAGTTATTTACATTTCACTTTAGCGGCTTCAAAAGAATAATAAAAATAAGTTACGACTTCTGAATCTACAGTAAGTATTTTGTTTGTAATTCAATAAAATATGTTTTCGCAATAAGTACTTATAAAATTGAATAAGTAAGTCCTAAAGGAACATAATATTTAGATTCTTTAATACCTTATTATCCATCGCGAGTGCGCAGCATTTGTATTTGCTTTAGAAAATATATCTACAATAATTAAATACGCAAAAAAATACAAAGCTTTTAAACTACAGTAATAATGAAAAAAATACTATCCCAAATCATCGGACGTGACGCAAGGAGAACTTCATGAAAAATTATGCGGGAATTGAACCTAAAATTTTCCGACATAGCCAGCTACGCGTCCGATACGCCGCGTGGCGATCCCAAATAATATAGTGATATAACAAAATCTTAGACAATTAATAATAACTGATGACAAAAAAGGAATAATTTTAACTGAAAAAAGACAATAAAAATAAAATATCATAAACATCACTATTTTAAAATAAAAAAAAGAATCGTAGATAAAATCGCACGGGCATGAAAATATAATCGCTCATGCACTTACCTTAAAGCAGACGAACAGGGAGACCGGCATCGTCAGCACCACCAGCACCCATGACAGCGCCACCAGGATCTTGCCACATGTCTTAGATTCGGAGTTGGCGTCTTCGTTAGCTGAAAACACATGAAAAATTAATAATGAATTACAAAAAAAACTAACCCTAAAACTGCAACGTACACGTCGTGATTGTAGGGTAAAGGTGTTGGCGGCTGGACATTTCTACCATCATGTTAAACGACCAGCTGTAAAGTGGACCGTGGTGCGACTGTGCGGCCGGCCGAGCGGGCCGTGACCTTATTTATAAATGAATGTGGGAAGTGTGAACGGTGGTGTTTATCGATGTACCTGAAGACTCAGTGACCACCACAGTGGTCGTGTCGGAGTATTGGGCCAGGATGGCTGCGGGTCGACTTGTTCCCACGACAGCTGAAGCGCGACTGTGGTGTGCTTTCGCTTCGACGGTGTTATATACCCCGATGGACCGCCCGACCTTTCCTATTTTCCAGGGATTTGCTCCGACAGCCTGGTCTCACGTTCTTTTTAATTTGACTGGATTGTATTGCTTATATTATATACTAGCTTTTGCCCGCGGCTTCGCCCGCGTTAATAAGTTCTTCCGGGCTAAAAGTACATAAAAACCTTCCCGTTGAATCACTCTATCTATTAAAAAAAACGCATCAAAATCCGTTGCGTAGTTTTAAAGATCCAAGGATACATAGGGACAGACAGCGGGAAGCTACTTTGTTTTATACTATGTAGTGATTTACATTGCTTATAAAGAGGTGCATTAGATCATCAAAGTTTTTAGAACGGATAAGTTTTAGAATTTCAATTTCATATTAATTTCAGTTTTGTAAACATTGCATTAAATGTTATACGTTTATTAATTATTGGACTGTAGTAATTATATATTCAGCGGTTTCAATTATTCACCAAGACGTGAGTAAAAAAATATTCAGTTTATTTTTTATTTGTTGAGTACAAGCAATTTACTTCGTAGTCTTTATGTTCGGCAGTCTACACGGCGTAGCAGTCATGTAGTCGCGTAGCTCGTAGACGTTTCTTAAACGGTAGGACGCGAGTTCGATTTATTTTGAGAAGAGTGTGTGTGGTTTTGTAATTAGATTTGGCTTAATATGGCATTTAAAATATAGTTTTGAAAAATAACTACAGTGAAAATAGGATACAATTTAAATGTATTTAATATTTAAATACAATTTTGTTTCGTCAGAGTCGTATACTGGTGTACTAGCGTAATAAAAAAAAAACTTGTTTACAAGGCTGCCTCGGTGGCGTAGTTGTATTACAGTACGACTGCAAAGCTGAGGTGTCGGGTTCGATCCCCGGGTCGGGCAAAGTGATATTCAGTTTTTCTATTCAGTATCAGCCCGGAGTCTGGATTTTGTGCCCGATATGGCGATAGCTCGCCCCCTATCACATCATGGGACGGAGTAACGGCAAAAAGTGGGTGCACTAGTCGCGCCTCTGCCTACCCCTTCGGGGATAACAGGCGTGAGTGTGTGTGTGTTGTTTACAAGGGTTTCATTTGTATTCTTTTTTGTTTTTTTTTTGGCGTATAGTTTTGCGTAGTCAGATAAAAAGTAAATGTGTCTCTGCAATATATCTTCAGTGCCAGACTATCAGGAAGGTGGTAAGGTAATCAGGAAGTATAAGTTCTTGTGTGTTTTCATAAAACTAAAGCGTCGGCACCACCTAATAATAAAAATATTAAAATTCATACTTGTCATAAAACTCTAAACTGTAAGTGTAAAGGTATCAGTAATCTCCCAGTATTAAATATCTTGGCGTATTAATTGACGAAACATTGAATTTCAAGCAGCACCTAATAATGTCAGCAAATAGAGTTAGGAAATTAATTTACATATTTAAAAACCTGCGCACTTCAGCGTCCATTGAACTACTTAAAACTGTTTATCTTGCAATCTGTCAATCTATAATATCGTATTGCATTATAATTTGGGGTGGAGCAGCAGCGTCATATATGATATTCCTAGAAAGAGCACAACGATCAGTGCTCAAAGTGACCTTTAAAAAACCGTTAATGTATCCAACCACTAGTCTTTATAAAGAAATACAAGTTCTTTCAGTCCGAAGTTTGTTTATCCTGAGGGTTATGCTAAACATGCATCGAACCGTCTTAGCTTCGGATAATTATGAAAATATGTTACTCGATCGTATATACAAACTGCCGACACCAACAGTTAACACGTCTTTTGCAAGAAGATTCAGCACTTTTCTTCACCCCTACATGTATAACAAAGTAAACGCAAAATGTTTAATAAAACATTGTTCAGTGAGAGAAACAAAACTTAAGGTCCAGAAGTGGTTATATTCCCTTGAATACAGTGACACTGAAGCACTAATTAAAGTAGTCTGGTAGACAACTAGAGTCCACTCAAAGCAAACACACAAACAAACACACCCACACACAACAATCACGCACACACACTCGTTTATATTCATGTACACGTACACACTACACACCCACCCACATACACATACACACGCTCACAGAACCAAACTTTAATTATGTTATATATTATAAAGCTTGCATAGATGTTTCTCGTTTAATTTTATTTTCCAAGTAACTTGGAATGTAAATTGGTCGCCTACGATACAGGCAGTGCCTAGTGCAGGGACCAAGCAACGTTTGTTAATTTCCTATGATCTCAATTTTATTTTATTTTTATGTAACAGTTTAATAGCAATATTTCTTAGTTCATAAGGAAAACACTGTACTCTTTTTTGTTAAATAAATTTGATTTGATTTGTTTTTTTTGAGCATTAGGATTTTTAAGGTCAGTTAACAATTTTTATGATGTAGAAGGTGATTTGTACTTGCACAATTTTTTTCCAAATACGGAGATAAAAGCAAGTGTGTTTCAGGTGAAAACAAGCTTTATTTGAAAAAAGATCGGCTTATTTTCGAATTCCACATATATTTTATGTTTCATAATCCTCTACTGTAGCTGGGTGGGTATAACATTTGAAGGTCTCGCTATCAATATATGAAATCGGATTTATGATACTATTTTTGTTTTGAATGAATAGTTCACAATGTACAAAAGGAATAAAATTCCTTTGATTCCAAGGATTTCACCTTACTGAATACCTTTGTATGAGGACATTTTATTTCATTTTTTCTTAACAAACAAATAATATCGTCCCTAATCTGCTTGTTGTTGAAAAAAAAACTCTTTCACAGAAAACGAAATGGTATGAAATAGATTTTAATATTTTTTGCTATGTTTCTGGCCGCCTGAAAGAGCATTATTTTGATCAGTACTGCCATCGAAACCGATACTTTAAACAAATTGCGGGCTCATTATCATTGGAGGGTTTCCGCGGCGATGCAAGTGTATGATACTCAACAAATATTTCACATTGATTAATTATTATTATTTTTGTATACATATTTGGCTCAGTGGCGTAGTTGTATTATGGTATGACTGCAATGCTGAGGCCTCGGGTTCGATTCCCGGGTCGGGCAAAGTGATATTGAGTTTTTCTATTCAGTATCAGCTCGGAGTCTGGAATTTGTGCCCAATATGGCGATAGGCTCGCCCCCTATCACATCATGGGACGGAATAATGGCGAAAAGTGGGTGCACTAGTTGCGCCTCTGCCTACCCCTTCGGGGATAAAAGGCGTGAGTGTATATGTATGTATATTATATAAATATTTTTCAAAAGTAGTTAGGATTAAAATAATAGGATCTTTTTCTTCCGACAATTCTTTTGAAAGCGTTATATACAAAGGCTGGAATAATTCTAGCGATCAGCGAGAAACGTGTCATGATTTTTAAATTACCAGTGTCTGCTTCGCCGGTCAAGCATATGCTTGGCTTGAAAAGACTCGTTTTTCGAACCATCGAACCAGCGGACGTACTTGATTTACAAACTACCCGTAAATCCATATCTGACATGACGTTAAATCTAATTATAATTGACGATTCTTAGCGAATCAGCGCTGGCTTTATCGCCAGCATATGCTGCGCCGGAGCCGTTTTGTCAAAACTGTAATTTAAGATTTTGTATTGTTTATTTTTTTATATTTTAAAGTCACAAATAAACAGCTTTTCTTTTCTTTCTTTCTTTTTCTGTCGGAGGAGATCTGTCTGGCCAGTTTCTTAACAGTAAAGATAAAATATTGTTCCTTTTGCCTAAATAACGATATCGGTGTTTTAAAGACTCATAAGGATTTTACTTTAGTTGTTACTTTTCATAGCACAAAGAAATTGTAGTTGTGGAACTTTTTGCCAGAATACGTTGTTTTCTTATTCCATTTTTCTTTCACCTACAACTAAGCGTTATGAAGAAATTAGGCAGGCCGGCATAACTGTGCCGACCGTCCGGGGATTTATTTATTTATTTAAAAATATTCTTTATTTATTCGCATCTATCAAGGTTTTTAAATAAACAGTGGGTTTACATGGTTTACTTCTAGAATGTTGTGTACAGTTTCAGTTAATGTGATGTAGGATTAGGGTGACAAATGCAAGTTATAGATGGTGATTCTATTGCTTGTTAGTAATAACAATCAAACAAGCGACTAACTTCGTCATTGTGTTCAAAAAACAATACCCTCTGAAAATATTATTCTTAACTAGCTTTTGCCCGCGGCTCCGCCTGCGTTAAAAAGTTTTCCGGGATAAAAGTCCCGGTTTATATTTTCCCGGGATAAAAAATAACCTATGTGTTAATCCAGGACATGATCTTCCCGTGTACTAACTTTCATCGAAATCCGTTCAGTAGTTTTTGCGTGAAAGAGGAACAAACATCCATACATTCTTACAAACTTTCGCCTTTATAATATTAGTAGGATTTGAGTGGCGTTTTATTTAATTTTCTATTCAAAGTCGTTTAAATATCTTAAAACGTGTTTCAATCAACTGGACAGAAGTGAAAAGAAATTAAAGACTATGCCGCATAACTTGTATATATTGCATGCAACATTGGAAATGAATAAGAACCAAAGTTGAGGTGTGCCCTGAGTTACAGACTTTTTAATTTCGGCGCGTAATTATTTTTCTAATTAATAATATACTGATTTCGTATCTTGATTTCATCTCTACGTGGTTTGTTATGTATTCTAGTTATTGTGAGTGATTTACTCTCTTATAATATTATTTGACTTCATCATAAATGCGTCGACTAAGTAATACTATTATAGTGCCTTTTAAATGCCTTACACACAAAGTTCAATGAATCTTTCTTCTTAATCGTTTTCTTCCTCCCTGAAGGCTGTGTCCGTCCTGAAATATTTTGATGGAGTCCATGACGCGCCGCACAGTGGTAAAGACGCGGAAAAAATTAAAAAAATATCAGATCAGGTATTGCCATAGTTTATATCGTAAATCTATAGTAGACAAGTTGGATAACCTTAGCCTAAAAGGATATTTACTTTTAACACTTTTGTATTTACAGACACACTTGTATTTTTTAATGTATATTACAAAATAATAAATATAATAAGCAAATCTAATCATAAAATACCGATTTTAATTCATATCTACCTTAAAAATAGTTTTTTCCGCGGTCCCATACAAACTTTACCACTGTGCGCCGTCTCCATGCCCCCTATCTTCAGCTTTCCTCAGGGCAGTGGTAATCAATATAGTAGTAAGGGATTCGACGGTTCTGGAGCACGTTCGGGGGCCACACTGGCCTAGTTCGTCAATAATTTCGATTGCTCCAATTTCGGCGCGTACAATCCGCGAATTAACCCGCGGATTAAATTTATACCTACCGCGAATTGTTCCGCGGATTTAATTAATACCTACCGCGGATTTAATTAATACCTACCGCGAATTTTTCCGCGGATTTATACCTACCGCGAATTTTCCGCGGATTTATACCTACCGCGACTTTTTCCGCGGATTTATACCTACCGCGAATTTTTCCGCGGATTTCATTAATACCAACCGCGAACTAATCCGCGGATTCCATTTAATATCGCCCGCGAGATAGATATAAACCGCGAATTGGAGTTGCATGGTTTACGGTCCTCTCAAGCTTGTACCTTTTCCCTTTGTTTCGTTGTGCTTTTGTATTTCTACTTTCTAACAGCGACCCTTTTTTACTTTTTATTTGAAGAATACAAATGTCTTTGTTCCATATTCCTATGGACTCGTGTTTCTAGTTAAAAACCGTTTACAATTACCCATTACTCACCCTTTATGCATTACGGGCAGTGTTTATAATACATAAATCAATCGTTACAATACACCATACGTTTCTCAAATTCTAAGTAAAACCCTTCGGGTCTTCTCATTGTCAATGATTAATTGCCTGTCCATTATTTTTAACAACAGTTACGGATCCTATTATTCCCATTTCCTGATGTTACGTATTCAATGGAACGTTCAAAGTGAAAGTTGAACATGTTGGATCCTGTCTGCAAGGAAACAATACTCGCTCTCCATATAAAAGCCAAACTCAAAATCACATGATATCGTATTCCACTCTGTGCTCTCTTCGAAGTGTGATCTCCAGTTGTTGGTAATAGTGAAGTGATAGTAAAACAGTGTAATAGTAAATACTGAAGCTGATATAAAATGAATGTAAGTACCTTCTTATACTTTGATCTAAAATTGTTATAACCAGATGTTTTATTAATTGTATTTGTTATGTGTTGTTCACTGGGTTAATGCATTTTAGTTGTATTTGATCTCTTATTTAATTTATCAAAGTTACTGTAGTGCATTTTATTTCACATACCTATAAGTGTTTATCATACAATACTTCCTTAACCAATTTGTTTTATTTACAGTTTTATTTTCGTTACATTTGATCTCTTATTAAATTATCAATGTTACTTTAGTGTACATTTATACTTCGCATACCTATAAGTATTTATCATATAATACTTCCTTAACCGATTTGTTTTATTAACAGTTTTATTTCATTTTATTACAGTTTTCGGAAAATACTTTCAAAAATTACTATTATGCTGAAGATATAGATGAACCTAGTGATGAAGAAGGTACACTCGCCTTTAAAGTCAAAAAAGCGATAATAGCAAACAAAAGATCCATGGAATGCAACAACATTGACGAATTTTTCGAAAAACCTAAGAAAAGGAAGACAACGACAAAAAAATCATCTAGTGTTGGTCGAGCGACGAGTGGTGGTGTTTCATACATAAAAACAAACAGCGATGACAGCAGTTCTGCATCACACCTCATAAAAATTGAGGTGTATGATGTTAATAAAATAAAAAACATCGCACCGACGGAACAATGGAAACATGCTGATGTGCGGGTTAAATATTACGCGGAAAACGAGAGTGACAAAAACTTGCAATCTATCAAGGACACGGTATACAATATAACCAAAGACTTAGCGAGTAAGGACGATTGTGTTAAATATTTTATAGACAACGAGAAATGAACAAAGTGCCAGTGCGTATCAGTGTTTTAAAATCATAATTTTAGTCATATACTTTATTCTAAGAAACTATTATTGTAATAACTATACCTATTTTAATTTAATTTACATTGTATTGTATTTTAACTTTGTACTATTTTAAGTTACATGCTTAACAGATTACTTCGTTTTTGATTCTAGAACTCTTTGTGTTGTTGCTAAGTATTAATGTAAATAGTAATAAGTCTTTTTAGTGTTTTTCATGCTCATGCTTACGATTGTAAAGTTATTACGAACATTCATTAATTGTTTGGATAGTTTAAAGTTAAATTGCATTGTTTAGGGTAGTGTTTATTAAAGTAAGAAGGTACTACGAAGACATTGCTAACGATGGATGCAATATCAAGCTGTGATTTACACAACATGGAACTCGTCGCACTTCTCGAGAACATTGAATCTATGGACCTGATGTCATCACAATACGACAAAGAACTTTACGAGCTCTGTGATAAAATGGAACCAAGACAAGTTGAAACGTAAGTATAACATTTTTTATTATGTTAAGACTTGTTGCAACATGTTTTGGGAATCCACGAAGAGGGGATACAATTCAAGTATTTATAATGGTTGGGACATCTTTGCACAATCATTCCACTTGTTTCTCCCGTTTATATTTTTAACATTAGTGTGCAACCGAAATGTACCACTCGTTTGATATTTCTAGTTTATCGCAGAGTGAGATTGCTAGTTTCGATAAAAATATTATTCTAAATAAATATCATCGTTTCATACGGTTTTGGTATATACAAAATGTTTTGCCAGTGTCAATGTTGGGAGATCCTGATATTTCTCCTTATTTTACACCATGTAGTGGTCATAGAACCTTACAGCAAACTCATACCGATGAGGATGATATTGATGGTGTATTATCAATGAAAGCATATTGTTTTCAGTGTAAATAACAAAACATGTTAGTATCTATTTAAAGAATAGAAATATAGCAAGAAGCTTATTACGTGAGATCACAATTTTTAACAGTTTTCTTATTCATCAGATCTATGCAGAATGGAGAAGGTAGCAGAAAAAGGAAAAGATTAGCGACAACTGAGTTGTTTGAAGAGGATCCGTTAAATAGAAGAAAAAATATTCGTCTTGAAGCTCCTTCAACATCTACATCATCGCTGGGTACCGTTGTAAATGTAAGTACAGAACAGCATAATGATAAAATTGAATGTCCTGAGTGTCACATACATGTGTCAAAAAAATATATGACCAGTCACTATAAGAGCAATAAACATAAAAATAATTTAATTAGAAGAGATAATAATCTACCTAATGTTCAATTCATTGATACTGCTTTTGGTAATAGAATTATTACATATCGAGTGAAATCTAATTTAGTTTCTGATACGCAGTTTGAATCACCTGAATTATTTTTACAAAATATTAAAAATATAATATACACATTACTAGAACGATCTATTTTAGAATATTCTGTTGTAAAAGTTAATTTTATTCTCAATGCGGATTTCACACAAGAAACTAAAAATCTACAAAATATTTTTGATTTTCAAATTTCAAACTATCTTGTTTGTCAAGGTGATGATAAAGATATTATTTTCTCATCTATAATTACCGAAATCACAAACAAAATGACAAATTTTCAAAAAAAAGGTAGTGGATGGAGTTTAGTTAAAATAAATCACTTGGATATGAATATCAACAAATTTAACCCATTGCGTGGATCTTCATACATAGACCTACCGTTAGACATAAAACACAAGAAAGCTATAATCAATGTTCAAAATAACGATCACGAATGCTTTCGTTGGGCAGTTTTGTCAGGATTATTTCCAGTCACTCATAGTTCCAATAGGGTATCATCTTATATAATACACAAAAATAAGTTAAAATTTGATAACCTATCGTTTCCTATAAAAATTAACGACATCCATAAGTTTGAAAAATTGAACAGTATGAGTATTAATGTTTTTGGATTACAATATGATTCAATAAGCAAATCAAATAAAGTTGTAGGTCCATTACACTTTACGAAACGCCGAAAAACTACTCACTTGAACTTATTGTATATATCTCAAGGTTCTAAAGGTCATTACTGTTTTATTAAAAACCTCTCGAGATTATTATCTAAACAGTTATCGACTTCTGAACATGCAGTTCATATTTGTGATGGGTGTTTATTAAGTTTTCCATCATTACATAATTTAAAACGACACCAAGAAAACGACTGTTTCAATGTGTGCACAAATTTACCATCGGAAAGCGATAGCAAAAGAAACTGGTTTAATGAATTAATACCATCAAACCAAATTTCATTTAATAACTATGAACGTAAATTAAGAGTTCCATTCGTTGTGTATGCTGACTTTGAAGCATTTTTAAATCCAATAGAGAGTTGTTCTAACAATCCAAATCAATCTTCAACTGTTAATATTCAAAAACATGAAACGTATAGTTTTGGGTATTATGTTAAATGTTCGTATGATGATAATCTTTCAGTATATAGGTCTTATACAGGACAAGATTGCGCACTAAAATTTATGCAATTCATTAACACAGATTTAGAAAATATCTGTAAAAAAAATTCTTTTGTAAAATCACCTTTACCGTTAACTGAAGAAAATGAAATAAATATCAGTCAAAGTGATTCGTGTTACATTTGTGCTACTAAATTAAACAATGATAGCACAGTATCTTACAATTGGCATACTGGAGTATATGAAGGTGTAGCTCATAGAGTATGCTCTCAGAAATACAAAGCTCCTAATTTTGTACCAGTGTTTTTACATAATTTAAGTAATTATGACGCTCATTTCATAGTGCATGGTCTTGATTTCGAGAAAGGTGATATTGAACTTATTCCTGAGAACAAGGAAAAATACATTTCTTTTTCTAAAGTTTTACAAATCAACAACAGAGTTGTAAAATTACGATTTCTTGATTCTTTTAAATTTATGTCAAGTAGCCTTAACAAATTAGCTCAGAACTTACTACCCGAACAATTTCGTGAACTCAAGTTAAAATATCCATGTGAAGAAGATTTTAAACGTTTAATAAGAAAAGGTGTATATCCATACGAATACATGACAACATTTGATTCTTTAAAAATAACTTCTCTTCCCACTCGCAATCAGTTTTATAGTTCTTTAAATGATAGTCACATTACAGAAAGTGAATACCATCATGCCCAAGACGTGTGGAAACATTTTAATTGTAAGAATATGGGTGAATATTCAGACCTGTATTTAAAAACAGATGTATTGTTGTTAGCAGATATATTTGAAAATTTTAGGGATGTCTGTCTTAATACATACGGTTTAGATCCTGCCCACTATTATACAGCACCTGGTTTAAGTTGGGATGCTATGTTAAATTTTACCAAGATAAATTTGGAACTCTTAACAGATATCGACAAGGTTACGTTTATAGCAAATAATATTCGGGGTGGTATATCACAATGCAGCAATAGACATGCAGTGGCAAATAACATATTTATGTCGGAATACAATTCAAATAAACCATCTTCATTTTTGATGTACTTAGACGCAAATAACCTTTATGGTTGGGCTATGTCCCAATGTCTCCCGACAGGCAAATTTGAATGGGTCGACATAGATACAGATTTTAATATAGCCGATGATGCAAAAAATGGGTTTATATTGGAAGTAGATTTAGAATATTCAAAAACTTTACATGATTTTCATTCAGATTTTCCATTTTGTCCAGAAAACGTATGTTTAGGAAGCAGCAAAGACAAGAAACTGATTCCAAATTTAAAAGATAAAAAAAATTACGTCATTCATTATAGAAACCTCAAACAATGTTTAAAAAATGGTCTCAGATTAGTTAAAATTCATAGAATTTTAAAATTTGAACAATCTGCATGGTTGAAAAGTTACATAGACTTAAACACTCATATGCGATCATTAGCTACTTCAGATTTTGAGAAAGATTTTTTTAAACTTATGAATAATTCTGTTTTTGGTAAAACAATGGAAAATGTAAGAAAGCGAGTTCATGTCAAATTAATAAATCATTGGTTAAATCGTGGCAAAACTCAAGGTGCTCAATCTTTGATAGCAAGACCAGAATTCCATAGTTTATCTATATTCTCAGAGAGCTTAGTTGCAATACAATTACACAAAACTAACGTTTTATATAATAAACCAATTTACCTCGGTTTTTGTATTTTAGATATATCGAAAACATTACTATACGATTTCCATTACGATTATATGAAATTGAAATATCAAGATAATATTAAATTACTATATACTGATACCGATAGTTTAATATATCAAATATTTACGCAAAATTATTATGCTGATATAAAACTTGATTTAGCCAACTACTTTGATACGTCAGACTATCCACCAAATAATGAATATGGTTTACCATTATTGAATAAAAAACGGTTAGGATTTTTTAAAGACGAAAATAACGGAAAAATTCTTAAAGAGTTTGTAGGTCTTCGCTCTAAAATGTATGCAATGGATGTGCAAAATAAATGTATATGTAAAGCAAAAGGGATTAATAAAAGTGTCACAAAAAAATTTTGTCTCAGCGATTATAAATCATGTTTATATGAAAAGAAAACGCAATACAGTGAAATGATAAGATTCAAATCAATTAAACATGCTATATTTACACAAAAAATCAATAAGATATCTTTATCACACAATGACACAAAACGTTATTTAATAGAGAATTCAACAGATACTCTTGCATGGGGTCATTATAAAATAAAGGACATTTGATTTTATCAATGAATTCTGTACAACGAAAATATGTATGTTAATGTGTGTGTGTGTATGTTTGTTATTTTAATGTTCTGTCTTTATTATGTACTTTCTTTTTTTTTTTATTGTGATACTATGACAACTATTTTGTGTATCATGAAAAATAAGATGCAAATTTGAATGTCTGTAGGAAGTTTATTCGTATATCTGATTTAACTTTAATTTATATTAATTTTATTACAGGAATATTTTTGAAAACATCTTTGAATTGTATGTGATCATTTTTCAAACTATTTGAATATTATGTAATCTTTGTATGTAAAACAAAAAAATTCAATATAATACATTCAATCGTATCTTCTTGTTTTATTCAATCCGAAGCGCTTTTCGAGTTCACACGTGCATTTAAAAATGTTTCACTTTTATCATCCTTTTACTGCCATAGTTGCAGGTCCAAGTGGGTGTGGAAAGTCTAATTTTGTAACAAACTTTATTAAATACATTAATGATATGTGTAACACCACTTTTCATCAAATTACTTGGTGTTTTGATGAGATGCAACCCTTATATGATGTACCAAATGTAAACTATTATCAGGGTATACCAGATATGAATATGTTTGATGGAAAGGAAGCTAACCTTATCATTATCGATGATCTTATGAGGGAATCTGATGGTCGCATTGTCGACATATTTACTAAAGGTAGTCATCATAGGAACTTGAGTGTATTTTACATTACTCAAAATTTATTTCATCAAGGTAAAGGACAAAGAGACATTTCTTTGAATTCAAACTACATCATTTATTTCAAAAACCCACGTGATAAAACTCAAATACGTTACTTAGCGCGACAAGTATCACCAGAAAATAGCAAATTCATAGAAGATTCATACAGAGATGCTACAAAAGAAGCACATGGCTATTTGATGATAGATCTAAAACAAGATACTTTTGATATGTGTCGAATTAAATCAAAGATCTTTCCTTCTGATGGTCATCCTACAGTGTACATTCCCACAAAAGAGTTTAAATATGTCAAAAACCAACAAATACCCGTCATTTGCAAATGATGGATCGACGCTTAAAGACGCATGAACACTTATTAAATGCTCTTTATAAGCTTAAACCAAAACATCAACAAGCTCTTTTAAAAGTGTGTAACGAAAACGAAATTAATTTTATTTGTGAATGTATTCATAATGTTTTACAAGGAAATATAAATCTTGAAGAAAAATCGAAGAATAAACTAAAAAAATACAAAAACTTATTACGAAAATTAGTACGTAAAAGTACAAATAAAATAAGAAAGAATATAATAGTTCAAAAAGGTGGTGCATTTCTTCCGATCATATTGGGTTCTATTTTGAGTGGATTGATAAGTGGACTGGTTTAAAATGGAACACGCCAAAAAAATGCTGTTAGTTGACCCAAGTTTAATAGATAAGTTAAATCAAAAAAGAAATGAAAATCCTACCTCTCGTTTAGATAGCGAAATGGAAAAAATACTCAGCAGTAATATGGATGATCGAAAAAAGTGTAAATTATACTTACAAATTTTACAAAGATATCTCCACTTTATGGAAGAAGATCGTCGTCCCATTGAACTCCCTATAATAACTTCAAATGACGATAACAATAAACCCTCATCTGAAAGCTGGAAAAATTTTAATATAAATAATGATATCAAGAATAAAGATGTAGTTGTCAGTCAGACACTGAGTGATGAACAGAAGCAACAAGAACATTTTACACTCGAAAAAAAACCTTTCTATTCAACAGAACAAATTTTAAATTTAATACCAAAAACATATGTAAAAAAAGGTGAGTTATTATTGAATTCGGTGTCGCTAAATAAAAACAAAATTTATTGGAATGATGCTGGCACAGTGATTGTGGATAATGAAGTAATTCCTAACAGTAACATTATCGATTTAATAAGCGATACACTGCGACCATTGAAAAACAACGACCCACCCGGTTGGGAAAAATTTGCTAAAGCGTTAAAAGATTTGAAAATACCTTTAACATATATTGGCAACCCAAAAAGACGTGAGTACATAGCTCAACTTCAAAAAGACATCGAAGAACAACCGCCACAAAACACAGAGGTATATTTGACACCAACTAGTGAAATTAAACACGCAAATAAAATTAAGAAAAAGATTGATTGGGAAAAATGGACCCCTTATTAGAAATAAATCAAATTTATTATGATGTATCACACCCCGCTGGATATAGTAATATCGACAAATTATCAAAAGCTATAAAAGGTAAAATGAAAAAGGAAGAAGTTAAAAACTGGTTGCAATCTCAATCTACGTATACACTCCATAAACCAGTACATAGAAGATTCGCTCGAAACAAATACGTTCTCTCTAATCTCAATGAACTTTGGCAAGCCGATTTAAGTGACATGCGAACTTATTCTAAAGATAATAAAGGTTTCAATTACATTCTTTGTGTTATTGATGTTTTTAGCAAATATGCATATGCCAGACCCTTGCAAAAGAAAAATTCTGAAACCGTAAAAAAGTGTTTCGATAGTATATTTAATGAAGCTAGTACCACACCTACACACATTCAATCTGATAAAGGCACTGAATTCGTATCAAAAGATGTTCAAAGATATTTTAAAACAAAAAACATTAATTACTATACTACAAATAATCCAGACATCAAAGCAAGTATTGTAGAAAGATTTCAAAGAACGCTAAAAATGAAGATGTGGCGCTATTTTACACACAAGAATACACATAAATATATTGATATTTTGCAGAATTTGATACACTCTTACAATCACAGTTTTCATTCTAGTATTAAAATGTGTCCTTCAGATGTTAATTCTAATAATATAATGACAGTTTGGAGTAATTTATATGAAAAATCTGGAAAATCATCAAAAAATATACTACCTATGTTTCATCTCGGTGATCATGTTAGAATAACCAAATATAAACATGTATTCCAAAAAGGTTATGAATCTAATTGGAGCGATGAAATATTTGTGATTTCTTCTATAATAGAACGTACTCCGTGGCCTGTTTATACTATTAAAGATTTAGATGGTGAAGAGATAGTAGGAACGTTTTATGAACGAGAATTACAAAAGGTCATTTATGACCCCACCATTGAACACAAGATCGATAAAATAATTCGTTCTCGTTACTCTGGCAGCAGACAACAAGTGTTAGTTAAGTGGAAAGGTTATCCGAACAAATTTAATAGTTGGATTTTAGCTTCCAGTTTGAAAAAAATATGATTAAGGATTTTTATTTAACTTTACTTAGCAATAGTTCAATGGAATACTTTCCTGAGAACAAAACATCAATTTTTTCAACAAAATTACCCAAACCCATAATATTGGAAGGAGAATGGTGTGTAGGAATCGTTGAATTCCAATATCCATGCACCATGTTTACTGTTCAAGATCATGAGAATGTTATTTACATAACAAAAATCATGAAAATGCCCCATGAAGACAAACTATCCACAGTATATTACAAGACTCACATACCTGCAACAAACTATGATAATATTAACCATATTTTATCAGCATTAAATAATATAAGGGAAAAAATCAAATTCCGCTACGATAATATATCCAAATTTGTGTCTGTTTCTGTATTAGACGAAACAATTAAATCTGTGACATTATCTCCTAAACTAGGCTTACAGTTGGGATTTGAACCAAACAGAAATCTCGTTGAAAAGAATTTAGCAAAATGTCCAGCTAATTTACATTTAGGGTTACCATCTCAACTATTCGTTTACTGCGATATAGTTGAACCTCAAATTGTAGGTGATGTAATGACACCTCTTCTAAGAGTTATACCATTAGATCCCTCAAAATACATCTATGGTGCGAATAAAATGCATGTATTTTCACCTCCACATTACTTATCAGTAATGCGAAGAGAATTCGATACCATCGAAATAGATATAAGGTCGAGCACCGGACAAAAGATACCATTTCAGTTTGGAACGGTGTGTGTTAAACTACATTTTAAAAAATTATAATGCATTTTGAACGCTCCGACATATCATGCCCTTATCAACGGTATTATTCTCATCAGGCTGGTTCAGGTATAGGGGTGGTATATAAAGGGGCGCCTTATCAAAAAGGACATGGAATCGGTAGTTTTCTTGGGGGACTGTTTAGGTCAGTTTTACCATTACTATCTAGCGGTGTTCGAGCTGTTGGTAAAGAGGCATTAAGTGCTGGTGTTGGGCTATTGACAGATATGGTTAGTGCGCGACCTATGGAAGATTCAATAAAAGCACGTCTTAAAGAAGTTGGTACCAACTTGAAACGCAAGGCCGATGAAAAAATAAATAAAATCAATATGTCTGGATCAGGATATATAACAAAACGAAAACGTCTACCTGGAGTCATTCCGTCGTTGACCGCGAAAGTGAAAGCTCTAAAAAAATCAAAAATTACTTCAAAACAAATTAAAGACATTTTTTCTAACAATTAATTAAAATGTCTTTTTTACATAGTCATTCCTGTGAATGTATTAAGTCCGAATTGGATTTGTTTGCATTGCCATCGACTCAAACTAGCATTGAAAGTGGAAATTGGATCCATTATAAACCAATTTCATCTCTTGCCGATGATGGTCCTATAGAATTTCAAATTCCTGGGGCAGGAGATGACTACATAGATTTATCTCATACGTTAATTCACTTGAAAGCGAAAATAGTAAATCAAGATAACACCAAACTCACTGCATCTACGGTCGTTGCTCCGGTGAACAATTGGTTGCACTCACTCTTCAGTCAACTTGATGTGTACTTAAATCAAAAACTTGTATCACCACCCAATAACACATATGCTTATCGTGCGTACATAGAAAACTTATTGAACTATGCTCCTGCGGCAAAAAATTCTCACCTCACCTGTGGCTTATGGTATGAAGATACAGCTGGAAAAATGGATTCCACCGATGATACAAATAAAGGATTTACTAAGAGACAAGAACTAGCCAGTGAAAGCAAAGAATTGGAAATGATTGGTCACTTGCATGGCGATTTATTCAATCAAGAAAAATTTTTAATCAATGGTGTTGATATTTGTGTTAAGTTAGTTCGTTCTAGAGAAAATTTCAATCTAATGGCCTCTACAGGTGACCTTAAATTAAAGGTATCTATTACGGATGCATCTTTGATAATTCGTAGAGCACGAATCAATCCCAGCGTGTTACTTGCTCATCAAAAGGTCTTAGCTTCTACCACAGCCAAATACCCCATTACTCGAGCTGAAGTTAAAGTTTTAACAATTCCATCAGGTGTTCAAGGAAAAACTCTAGATAACATTTTCTTAGGACAATTACCTAAAAGGTGTATAGTAGGATTTGTAAATAACGCTGCTTTCAATGGAAACCTCACTAAGAACCCATTTAACTTTCAAAATTATGACATTAATACTTTTAGTTTATATATAGACGGCCAACAAATACCATCAAAGGCTTTACAACCCTCATTTGAGAACAATATTTTTACTTCAGTATATCATACATTGTTTTCGGGAACAGGTATACACTTTCTAAATGAAGGTAATGGGATATCCCGAGAACAATACGCTCAAGGGTATTGTATGTTGGCATTTGATTTGACACCTGATTTATCAGCAAACTCTTCAAGTCATTGGAATCTTGTAAAGCATGGTAGTGTGAGATTAGAAGTGCGTTTTGAAACAGCTTTGTCACAAACTATTAATTGTATTGTTTATGCGGAGTTTGATAATGTTATTGAAATAGATAAAAACCGCAACATTTCAGTAGATTATAGTAGTTAAGAAAACAAAATTAACTGTTTAAGATTAGATTAAGTATGAATAATTTAATTCAGATTTTCTGTTAGATGTAAGTTACGAATAAAATGAATTAAAAAATATTAAGTTTTTTGTTTTATCATAATCCTTGCAACCCCACAAAAAATAGAAAACTTACCACATAAGTACCATAATAGTGTCTTCTTAACCTTATATACGGCATTACCACTTTATCATTCGACTTGATAAGATTCTGCAGCGATTCGATAAATAAAAATGAATACAATAGAAATACAGAATTACTTAAAGAAAATTGATCCATGTATTGAATATAATGTATATGCAGCCAATCGCCTACCAATACATGTAGTAACTCCTACATATGTAGTTAGCAACTTAGACTCTGATAACAAACCAGGTTCTCACTGGGTTGCCATACACATAGATCAGAATGGTTTTGGACAGTACTTTGATTCATACGGTCGACCACCTCAAGGATACCACCGAATGTTTTTAGCGAGGAATTCTAGAATGTGGAATTACAATACAAGCCGAATTCAAAATGACTTTACTATAGTTTGTGGAGAGTACTGTTTAATGTATCTGTACTATAAATATTATGGTAAGAGTCTTAAAGATTTTCAAGTATTATTTAGTGATAATACAATAGGCAATGATGTGTTTTTAACTGGTTTATTTAAATCATGTTTTGAGGAGAATAAATGAAATATGAAAATGAATGAATGATTTTTCTTTATTGAGAATTAATAACCCCATACAAACTTATAATTCTTCCAAACAATTAATGAATGTTCGTAATAACTTTACAATCGTAAGCATGAGCATGAAAAACACTAAAAAGACTTATTACTATTTACATTAATACTTAGCAACAACACAAAGAGTTCTAGAATCAAAAACGAAGTAATCTGTTAAGCATGTAACTTAAAATAGTACAAAGTTAAAATACAATACAATGTAAATTAAATTAAAATAGGTATAGTTATTACAATAATAGTTTCTTAGAATAAAGTATATGACTAAAATTATGATTTTAAAACACTGATACGCACTGGCACTTTGTTCATTTCTCGTTGTCTATAAAATATTTAACACAATCGTCCTTACTCGCTAAGTCTTTGGTTATATTGTATACCGTGTCCTTGATAGATTGCAAGTTTTTGTCACTCTCGTTTTCCGCGTAATATTTAACCCGCACATCAGCATGTTTCCATTGTTCCGTCGGTGCGATGTTTTTTATTTTATTAACATCATACACCTCAATTTTTATGAGGTGTGATGCAGAACTGCTGTCATCGCTGTTTGTTTTTATGTATGAAACACCACCACTCGTCGCTCGACCAACACTAGATGATTTTTTTGTCGTTGTCTTCCTTTTCTTAGGTTTTTCGAAAAATTCGTCAATGTTGTTGCATTCCATGGATCTTTTGTTTGCTATTATCGCTTTTTTGACTTTAAAGGCGAGTGTACCTTCTTCATCACTAGGTTCATCTATATCTTCAGCATAATAGTAATTTTTGAAAGTATTTTCCGAAAACTGTAATAAAATGAAATAAAACTGTTAATAAAACAAATCGGTTAAGGAAGTATTATATGATAAATACTTATAGGTATGCGAAGTATAAATGTACACTAAAGTAACATTGATAATTTAATAAGAGATCAAATGTAACGAAAATAAAACTGTAAATAAAACAAATTGGTTAAGGAAGTATTGTATGATAAACACTTATAGGTATGTGAAATAAAATGCACTACAGTAACTTTGATAAATTAAATAAGAGATCAAATACAACTAAAATGCATTAACCCAGTGAACAACACATAACAAATACAATTAATAAAACATCTGGTTATAACAATTTTAGATCAAAGTATAAGAAGGTACTTACATTCATTTTATATCAGCTTCAGTATTTACTATTACACTGTTTTACTATCACTTCACTATTACCAACAACTGGAGATCACACTTCGAAGAGAGCACAGAGTGGAATACGATATCATGTGATTTTGAGTTTGGCTTTTATATGGAGAGCGAGTATTGTTTCCTTGCAGACAGGATCCAACATGTTCAACTTTCACTTTGAACGTTCCATTGAATACGTAACATCAGGAAATGGGAATAATAGGATCCGTAACTGTTGTTAAAAATAATGGACAGGCAATTAATCATTGACAATGAGAAGACCCGAAGGGTTTTACTTAGAATTTGAGAAACGTATGGTGTATTGTAACGATTGATTTATGTATTATAAACACTGCCCGTAATGCATAAAGGGTGAGTAATGGGTAATTGTAAACGGTTTTTCACTAGAAACACGAGTCCATAGGAATATGGAACAAAGACATTTGTATTCTTCAAATAAAAAGTAAAAAAGGGTCGCTGTTAGAAAGTAGAAATACAAAAGCACAACGAAACAAAGGGAAAAGGTACAAGCTTGAGAGGACCGTAAACCATGCAACTCCAATTCGCGGTTTATATCTATCTCGCGGGCGATATTAAATGGAATCCGCGGATTAGTTCGCGGTTGGTATTAATGAAATCCGCGGAAAAATTCGCGGTAGGTATAAATCCGCGGAAAAAGTCGCGGTAGGTATAAATCCGCGGAAAATTCGCGGTAGGTATAAATCCGCGGAAAAATTCGCGGTAGGTATTAATTAAATCCGCGGTAGGTATTAATTAAATCCGCGGAACAATTCGCGGTAGGTATAAATTTAATCCGCGGGTTAATTCGCGGATTGTACGCGCCGAAATTGGAGCAATCGAAATTATTGACGAACTAGGCCAGTGTGGCCCCCGAACGTGCTCCAGAACCGTCGAATCCCTTACTACTCAATATTTACTCTAAATTAATTCATAAAATTGTGTCCGAGTAAATAGCCCTTGATTACTATCAAGTGACCCTCTTTGCAGACTCTAGGGTCAATTTATTTAAGAGCCCTATTTGCCGCCGCGAATAGCCACATTCCATTTCATATGCATTTTAAATCCAGCGCCGATCTATATTGACAAGTCGGCCCAGGGCACCGCAAGCGACAACAAAATACAATTATCTGCGTATAGCTTGTCACTTTCACGTCCAGTCTTACATGTATTTTTGATTCATAGTACATACATACATACATACATATACACTCACGCCTGTTATCCCCGAAGGGGTAGGCAGAGGCGCAACTAGTGCACCCACTTTTCGCCGTTATTCCGTCCCATGATGTGATAGGGGGCGAGCCTATCGCCATATCGGGCACAAATTCCAGACTCCGAGCTGATACTGAATAGAAAAACTCAATATCACTTTGCCCGACCCGGGGATCGAACCCGAGACCTCAGCTTTGCAGTCGTACTGTAATACAGCTACGCCACCGAGGCAGTCATAGTACTTATGATATAATTTTGTAATGAAATATTCTTATTACTTATACTGAGGCCACGCTAATATGTAATGTCATAAGCATAAATTGAGATAAATTTGGGTAGATATTCGAGATTTTATTTTGATGTTAGGCAGTATATTTACACCTTATTTATTACGCCAATTGAAACTAACGTTTACTTGTAAAATTAAGGAAATTTATCAGAAACTACTAGAGCATAATAATTAAGTTTAGTGTATAAAAGGTTACTTAATTCTAGCGTTAGCGTCCATATTTATCTTAAACCACACACAGTAGTGATTTAATAAATAAACTAAATAATTTCGAATGAACTGAAATAATTTACAATCCAGTATAATTTGGACTCTTTTACTTCCAGGCAGCACTGAGTCTGGGTTCAATAATGTTTGGAAACGTAAGCTGCTTTGCAAATGAACCGAAGTTATTTTTATTAAAGCTTTATGTATAAAAAAATAAGAACCTATGTTAATTGGATTCATTAGAGAATGTTAAAACTTTATAGTAATTGCGTAAACTTTATATGAAATGTAATTGTTTTCCGGTTTAACATTAAGACAAGATTTTACCCCACGCTTTTAAAGTCTATGAAAGCCCATCCTAATCTTATCCGTCATATAAACTACAACTTTCAGTTTCACAGGTCACGAATACAAAATATGTCTGGCGAAAAAGTCACTATGAATGTGTCAGATTTATTTGTTAGATAGCGTTATATGTCAGATAGTTATTTAGACCTTTATCAGAAACTGGTAAAACGTTGTAAATAAAAATGAGAAAACGTAACTATAAATGGACTTTAACAAAATGTTACCATGTAGATATAGATTTAATCTATCTATGCATAAAATAAAGCAGTAGAACGGGTGTGTGTATACATAAAAAAACTATAAAAAAGAAAAGGGCGACTAAAGAAGAAAAACAAAACAAATCAACGACTTTTATAATTATTTTCTGTCTGTTTTTCGGTTTATGCAACGTATTCGAACCTAGTGTGGAATTACATATATCATTCGAAGTTTTTGATACCAAATAAAATACATACATACTCAAGCCCTTATGCCATGAGGGTAGACAGAAGCTATTGAGCACCACATGTTACGATCTAGACACAGCTCTTTCGCATAATCCACAATCATAGTCCTGTTCATGAATTTTCGTCGGTTAAGGGTACTCTTGACATGCCCTTTACCAATTAAAATGTAATGGTGATACCAATCATGTTCTTACCGCAAAATTTAGGGTTTATACCTCAAACTTTCTACATTTGTTGCTATTAGATTTGGCTTAATCGAGACTGACATCTGATGAAGAAGGTGGTTCTGTTATAGTCTAATTTTATTTTACATGATCTAAGTTTTTTAGTGCTTGTTTCATCTGAAGATGACTCAATTAAATCATTAATGGGGAATTAGTAGCCTTCGTTAATAATAGATTTCCTGCGAGCGACTATAACTAATCTGTACAATAAAAATATATATGATATACAAGATTTTGGACATAATATACAGTGCGTCTTTTATCTAACTTTGTAACCTTTTAAAACATCTAGCTATACGAAAGGTTCTCCATAGGTATGAATGGATACTTAGAGATCTGAATCATCTAAGAAGGCAATATTTATTATAAAATAGACATTGAACTTATGAGATTTAAACTACTACTGATGGAAAACAGTTATTAGAAAACGCAATAGATCGGCAGTCTCTTTAGTTAAATTTTATAAACAAAAAGTCATATAACAGTTACTACGTGACGCACGGCAAGCAACATGCATGTAAAAAACAAGTTGTGAAACCAAAAAAATGAGTCCAAAATTTTCTCGAAGTATTGTTTCTCAAGAAATGTTACCTAAAAATTATATTTTTAGGGAAAACGTTTTATGAACGTATTATTTTTTCGTAATTCTCTGTGGTTAAACTGTACAAAGAGCGTTTGATACACGTGATGGAACGGAGCCTTGCGATAAATGATTGTTTTCAAAGAATTTCGTAAATCTTTTTTTAGCTATGTTGAAACTGTTGGGACGGGCAGAGTATGATTCTATGGTAATTTTCCATATATTTTCCAAGGTATCGCGTAGACTTAAAAATATTTGTGTTATATAAAAATCAAGTTTATTTTTTTATCTATATGGACCATTTTACCATACGTGCACGTAATGTTGTACGTTTCATAGGGTATTTCGAAACATTCAAAGCATGTTTCGGACGTCATAAGAAAATTAAAATATTTATCTAATTCTTACTACCAACATCTACTGCGGATGATATTCAGATATTTTTGAGTTAAATTACCTTGACTATTAGATGAAAGAGAATTCGCCAAGGTCAATTCGCCAAGCGCGAATAAGATTTATATAGTTGATTATAAATAAGTTAAACAAATTATCGAGAATGCAAAAATATCATAAGTAAAAATGCGATCCGAGGTATGTCAATTCTGTTAACCGGATCGGCCGCGACTTGGTGGTTAAGCATAAAAGTGGAAGTCGCTACCTGGACTGATTGCACGGATCGCCTCCGCAGCGCCTACGGAGACCGCTGCCCGGCATATCCTTTGTACCAGGAGCTCTTCATGATACTATAAGGTCGAGAAGAGAATTTAATTATTACAAGAGGCTTTTTTACTAGCTTTTTTTTAGTAACAAGGATATTAGTTGATAACCACAAGATTTTACTACGAAGCGACGTATAAAAACTATGCGACCATAAAAAGTTTGAAATTTTTTGACTGTCTATAATTAGCTGCTGCCACTGAAATTTATGTTTGATTCATCCATAATTAATTTTACAATTTCATTACATGATAAGAGACTGGTGGTAGGTCTCATATGTAAGAGTCCGCCTGGGGGGTACCACGGCACTGTCTATATTAACCGCCAAGCAGCAGTGTGCATACACTGTTGTGTTTCGATTTGAAGTACATTGTAGCCAGTATATACTGGACTTGACATCTTATGACTCAGGATGACGAGCGCTGTGGAACGCCACTTTTTTTGTACTTTGTAATTCAAGGTGCTGAATGGTCTTACTACTGTTTATGGGTGGTCGTATCGCTTACCATCAGGCGAACGGCATGCTCGTCTCGTCATTCAATGCAATAAAAAAAGCAATTCTTCTCTGCTTTTTTTTGCATTTATGGTGTATACATTCAATAGATGTATTGAGATAATATTTTTTTCCTCAGTAAATTTCAAAAGTTCTGTATTAGCCCTAGAAAGATAACCTACGTCGATCTGACGTAATCGATTTTGAAAAATCAATATAACTCGCAAGAATATTGCGCCATGGCATTGACTATTCCAGCCAACTCAGCCGGCCTACGGAGCTTGCAGTGGACACCTGTGTCGCCCAGGTAAGTGCAATACTTTCGTTAATACTTACCTACCGTACGTCGAAGTGACGTATGGTTATGAGTTTTTTTCACATTTGTGAAAATAAGTTTTGCTATTTTTAGTGATAATAAATGGACAATTTTTCACTAGTATTTTCCTCTGTTTTAGGCCGTAAAAAAATATCACAATGACGTCAAAAACAGTCTTGAAACTCTAGAAATATATCGGTTATTACAAGAACAAAGTGATGAAGAGTACATAAAAGAAAAGGTTGCTGGTATATTGCCAAAAAGACAAGCTGAGTCTTTCAGACATAAAGAAGGTGAACCTGAGCCATAGTAAAGAAAGTATTGTGCCTGTTGTCCATAAAAATTTGAACGATGACAAAGTCAATGTGTGATCTCTCTCTCTCATCCTCACTATTTATCCCACATGATGGTGGGGTCAGCCGTCATCGGAAACATTGCATGCTACTATGTCGCGCTGCAACACATTTGTCCATGTAGTTTTTGGTCTTTTTACGGGAATGGACAGTTCCCGTACTTGGTTGCCACCGCAATCCGGTGATCTTCTTTTGACATGTCCATAACACCTCAGCCTGTTTTCTTGCGGCTTATATCTTGATATTTCGTACTCTGAGACTGCCGCGCACATACTCGTTTTGTGATAAATGCGAAAATCCCATTTGTGCAGAGCACAAGTCTAGCGCCTGCCCTAAGTGCCTTGGAAGTCAAAATGCCCAAAAAAAATATTAACTAAGGTTGATTATATTATAAAAAGTATATAAATTTGGTTTCTAAAAGATTATTCAAGAAATTACAAGACTGATGAAGAAGTTCCTGCATGCCTAAGATTTTTAAGGTTAAAAATACCATGTTTAGTTATTTAATTATTTTCCGAACAAAAAGTTAAGTAAATCTTTATGTTTTTCATTTATCTTATATAAAATAGAATATATTATATATATAAACATAACATATACATAATCGAAAATATTATCACTCAAAATCCATACGTCGAAATGGCGTATGGTTATCTTTAGTGTATAGTGAAATATGGTTATCTTTCTAAGGTTAGTAAGTATCTCGAAACATTTGTTCAAGAAGTCACATATTGCCTCGAAATTGTAGTTTTCTTTTTCGAAGAGACACACCTAGACCTGCTTTCTTATGGCACGGCCAACCACCACCGGCAGTCCGCTATTGTTTGACCCCGAGGCCCTGACGCTCTTACACAGAGCATCTACAAAATATGAATCAGAAAAAGTGTTATTTACATGCAGCCTTAAGAACTCAGTAATAACAGTGTGTTCCTCGGCCGAGGTGTAACCAAAGCTACGAATAATAATAGCGCGATGTAATTCAGCCTTGACGCCACCTGTCGGGCGGCAGGCAGGTTTTGAGAGAATTCGTCACATGGATTGTTATGTCATACAAGTTTAATTTAAATAGCTTAACGTACAAAATAATTGGTGTGTTAATACTTACCGATTGTATACTTTTCTCATGAAATATAACTTTTAGAATGTTGCAATTTTATCCCTTCAGCGTCATACGTTATTACTGCTCTTAGCGGATTACGAAGATACTGACTAAACTAAAAACCTTTACATCGTTTTCAAGTACCGACTGTGATTTAATTTTTGCAAATTATACTATCTAGACGCAATATATCGTGTAGTATATCGCAGCTGGTATGATTTTGTGATAATATTTAAAATAAAATAAAAAAAAAATCTAAAAAACGCGCTTTATAGAAAATCCAACTAAAATAATTGTTTATAAACAAAAAAAAACACGCTTTATAGAAAATCCAACTAAATAATAAAAGCGTGTTAAAAATAGAAAATAAATTTGAATTAAGAACAGTGTAAAAACAGCATGTTTTTGCAATAAGTAGAATATATTCCAAATAGTTTATTTTTGGAAAATAATATAGCGTTTCTTTATTTGTACGTTACAAGAATCAGCCATGATTAAGCTACTTGTTACGTCACTTAACATTTTACGTAAAATTTTTGTTTGACTGTCATAGTAACTTTTTTTTGTTTTAATATAATTTCTGAAAACTGCCAATTTCCATATCAGAATAGCAAAAACTTACTGAAACATTTACTTTCCATGTGATGAGGAAATGATTTTTTTACATACAACTATCTCATATTCAACTATAATTATCTTAATACTCGCGGCTAGGCCCGCGTCAAAAAGTTTTTCCGGGACAAAAATATTTTCCCGGGATAAAAAGTTATGTAGCTTCCTATTAGTGAAATAATTTTCAAAATCGGTTCAGTAGTTCCTGAGATTACCGCGTTCAAACAAACAAACAAACTCTTCAGCTTTATAATATTAGTATAGATGTATACATATTACATACATATACATATACACTCACGCCTTTTATCCCCGAATGGGTAGGCAGTTGTGCAACTAGTGCACCCACTATTCGCCATTATTCCGTCCCATGATGTGATAGGGGACGAGCCTATCGCCATATCGGGCACAAATTCCAGACTCCGAGCTGATACTGAATAGAAAAACCCAATATCACTTTGCCCGACCCGGGGATCGAACCCGAGACCTCAGCATTGCAGTCGTACCATAATACAACTACGCCACCGAGGCAGTCTATCATACTCCAAATATTCTGTCTGTGGTGCAACACAAACATGAAAATAGGAAATGCATTTATGCTTCCAATATTTTACAGGCGGTTAGCTTAATTAAATTTTTCAAATTAATTAATGTACTGCCGATACTCTAAGTGATTCGAGAACTTGATTGAAATTTTATTGCAAACTAGTAGTGCTCGCGGCTCCGCCCGCGTGAAAAAGTTTTTCCGGGACAAAAACATTTTCCCGGGATAAAAAGCCTATAGCACGCAGGAGTTATGTAGCTTCCTATTAGTGAAAGAATTTTCAAAATCGGTTCTGTAGTTCCTGAGATTAGCGCGTTCAAACAAACAAACTCTTCAGCTTCATAATATTAGTATAGATAGTATAGATATTAATAGATATTATATAAAAGGAGAAAAATCTTTTCTAATAAATATAACTAGAAATCTCATAACTGTCCTAATTGCATAACGGTATTTTCAAAATCAGTAACGATTAGAGTGCCTGGTTTGAGCGGATTTCTCTCTTAGTTCTTCCAGTTATTAGGTTTACATTTTCTGCGTACCGTTATAGTGAATTTCATATTATTACGCTTATGCAACTGGTGAACAGAAGTGCTATTGCAGCATGAAAAACGATAAATTCAAAATTAAATGTAGCACATCGTCACCACTTTTAAGCTTTTAGTAAAAATATAGAGTCACTCATTGCGTCCATTTGACAAATTTAATAGTTTGATATAAATGCTGTCTCACACCTACAGTTAGAGAGTAGACTCATCCATAACTTGTAATGTTAAACAAGCTTGTTCAGCCTATCAACTGTTGGTGAGTCATTAAATAAATAAATAAGTTTGAAATGTAGAATAGTTACAATAACGCTGAGACCAGGTGTGTCCGATATTAGATTTTTCTAATAAATATCAGCCCGGTGTCTGGCGTGGTCCCCGAAAATGGCAATGGACACGCTCTCTTTAACTTGTGCCATAACATAGCTGGCTAAATATGGCTGTTATACCTCTGCTGACCACTAAAAAAGGAAATGCGCGTGATGCTACGTCTCACCAGTAAATACTTGCGATTGTCTAAACAGGCCTTTATTGCAAACGTCTAGCAATTAGAGTTATTTTCTGCAACTTAGTTTTACGAGTTCAGCTCCCCAAGGATTTAGCGCTCATAGCGCGCTTCCCGGCTCATCGCTCGGTGTCTAGATGTGCAAAGTCACGTCGTCATGCTTACCTTTACACGATTTTATTGCGTTTATACATTTTAAAGATGAGGTAAATTGTAAAACAGTTGACTTTGTTGCCAAAAGGTTTTGGAGTATCAAAATTGTATTTGCGATGCTATTTTATACCGTAAACGTATACGATTTAGTCACTAAATCTCATCCATGTGTAAACAAAAAAAAATCATCAAGTCACGTGGTTTGAAATTTTCGATGCGCATAACGAAAAAAACGAAATTTCCGTTTTTTTCGTGAACGAAACAATTCGTTTCTTTCAGAATTTTCAACGCTACTCTGCAAACAACTTTCAAGAAGTCGGTCTGGAAATCATCGGGGATCGGGGCTATATTTAGCAGTAGCTATTTGACGATGACAGTAATCTATGCGTAGCGTGATATTATTTCATTTTTTTTTATTTCCTGTGTTCCTCCTGATGCCGTGCTATCGTCACATTGAGTGACAGCTGTATATAAAAATATATGTTGACGGTTAGCGGGCTTATTTTGACTTGAGCGACATGTTTTTCGAAAAATTTAACCTATGTTCAAAATACAGAGCAAAATTTACTAATTCCAAATAGGCATAAAACTCAATCTCGTTAAAAATATCTTATGGCAACCCGCCCGCTAACCGTAGATGTGTATAATTTATGTGTATGTTCCCTATGGACTCAAAAACCGCTGGAGCGATTTTAATCTACAGCTTATCCCCATGGGTAATCAGATATTTTGTGTCATTTAGTTGTGGACCATTAATTAGTGCTACCGGGGCAAGTTACTAGTTATATTATTTGAATCAACATATAGGTACACCCACTAATCGTTGATGTCTCATACTCTTCCAGTGGCCGTCCTGAGCCGAGGTTCGTAACCTGTTAGTGGGTTGCTCTCAGCATGGTTACTTAAATTAAAGGGTTGCGAGCGCCTAAAGCGTTCACCATAAATTCCGGTGTGGCCAGAAAAGCCGACTCTCGTCATGCTACTGGACGATAGGTCCGCGTTAAAAAAAATATATTATAGGTACACCGAGTCCGGGGGTCACCGTCCACCTATTAGTCTGGCCAACTTTTGTGCGCAGGGGCGGTTGCGGACGACAACTTAGACGTGAGTCGGAGGAAGCCCGCAGCCGTCCCTAATGCGCCGAAGACGGCCACCGCGGAGTTTTAGTTGGTATGCCGTGCGGTGTACATAGGTTAGGGACTCGGCCCGGCGGTCGCCCGACGTTTTCCATCTCTCCGGGCGGCTCAAGGCACGGTGAACCCAACATAACCGGTCAGTCGTTCCCCTTGAGCACTGGGCGGTAGTAATAAGTCACTTTCTCCGCGTCAACAAAAAAAATAAAAATAGGTACACCGAGTGGTGAATCTGTGCGAAACATTATTTATGTTTTACCTGAAACATGCATCAAATAAAAATATGAAGAGAAACAAGAGACACTTTTGTCAGGAGTATATATAAATCCTACAATACGAGCAAGATTCTCGGCTGATGTTAAACGTCAAATCAGCCAACAAAGTATTTTTTTTTATTGTTAATGGTCCTACTGCCAGTAGCCAGACGCGAGTAGGCTTTTCTGGCCGTTTCTGGCTGTTTTTTGAAAACTGTAATTCAGTTCGATTTTTTTTTCATCGTCGAGTGATAATATTATGTCTGTGTCGGTTTTCCCATTAATATGCGTTTGGTTTTTACCTCTACCGATTCAATCGGAATAACGGCAAGTGGAATTTAATCAACCAGTCAGTCAGTCAAACGGTGACTGAAACTCAAAGGGTTCTTCGACGGTCGGAATTGCCATAACGGCTGACTAAATAATTGGACGAACACTCAGTGAAACGCAATCGTGCCGCAATGCAATTACCCGTAATCTGTCATTGTGGAGGACTTTTCATCGCTCAGCATCAATTTTTATATTCATACGAGTTTGCAGTATGCAGTACTAGTTTGTTATATTAATACGGAAATATTGTTATGTTTATAACTTCCTTATCGGTTATCTATCTATCGTTTCTTCTTGACGCTTAGTATAATTAGAAGGTTAAGGACACGACACACTGACTCCGTTGTTGACGATTTATGGTCAGATTTGTCTATAACAGTTCTGATGCTATCTAACAACGTGTTACCGATCCGGAATTGCAAATACTTAAACTCGATGCGGCTGAAACTCTTATGCTAATGCAACAGTCGATATTGGATAAATTGGCTAGAACGCTGTGGCAGGGTTAATGTAAAAAAAATAAAGCCCCCGATTGGAAAAAATACAGCTCATCCATAATCAGGTTAAGAGACCTGCATTGGCATGATAAAATGGTTATTAGGGCGCGATCGCACCAAATATCATTTGCGACTTGCTAGACATTTATTTATTTGCATACTAAGTGTACAATAGTTACTGTTGTTACATTTTTTATGTGCTCATAACTTAGTAGCCCTTTTCAGACATTGCAAATTTGAGAGCACTATATTAATAAAAAAAAAGACGTGTGGCATTCGGAGACTGCCGCGGTAAAGCTATTGCATAGCATTTTTTATCAACTTATGTAATTATAATTATTTATTTTATTTATTTTCTATTGTCCAAATTTCACTTGTGCCCTAACGCCGAAACTCTAAGCAGGCAATTCTAATATTTATAACCTCTTTGAACAGCTATAAAATAAAAACTTTTAAAAATTCAAACTTAGAATCACGTCATCCCGCCACGGGGACATTCTCATCAACTGCGCGCGTTTGACATTTCGATACGTTTCACTGACTGGAACAATTTTTAAATACACGGCAATTTCGACCTTTTATCGTTTAACATTCAGCTCATACCCTCTTACATATTGTATTCTTACAAGACTGCGATATTAAATTTACTTATGGAATTTTACACTCTACATGGTTGTGATAGAGTAGAAAATAAAATATCACCGCTGTGCCGGTCGGAGTGAGGGGTGTCAGGTTATTTTTCGTTACGGAATTTCTGGATTCAGTCTCCACGCTCAAGGCGCGCGATAAAAGCTATGCAATAGCTTAATTATAATCTATATACATAAGATAACAAAATTATTTTTAAGATACATAATATAGATAATATTTATGACATGTAATATTGTTCATTTTCTAAATAATGTTCAAGTATTCGTTTATTGTATAGTATACATTTTCTACTAAATATGCTTAAGTTTTATGTTGAATAAGGAACATTTATACAAGATAATATTTTTGGTGAATGCGCTTCGCTTAATTAGTTAAGATCTATATATGATGTCAAGGTTAGATGGCATGAGCAGAGAAAAAAAAGCAGTCTGAAAATTCATAGAATAATATGACGTCGGTGTTGCTTTTGTTGATTTAAAAAAGATCGGTATCAGGGAATTCCTCTATGTCTTTATTATTGACAACTCTTTCTTTTCGAATTGGAGTGGAAGTTCAGATTTTTTAAATTATTTCATTCATAGGAACATTAGTCTTGAGTGCTATATGCTACTTTGTATCCCGGGAAAATAAAAAAAAGGGGGACTTAAACAAAGTATATAACCAGCTTAAAGTATCAACGATGAGAGCAATAACTATAAATAATGCAAAATTAACGCTATAAATAAATGCAGCGCTAACATACTGCCGGCTGTGTGGGCGAACCTTTATCGAACGGAGTTGATTGTATATTTTTCTGAAATTAATATGAATTTCCTCGGCGCAATGCCTTCACTTTATAAATCTGGCTTGACGTTTTTCTCTACTGAATGAGTGCTGCTCGGCGGTTTTATGCAATATTGTCGTTTAATTGCATTACATTTATTATGTTTTTAGGATAGATTTTGAACAAAATAATAGGTTTAAAATATAGCGTGAAGCACAAATTAGATGTAACATTATTTCAACGTTGTATTCGGTCAGTTATAGGCCAGCGGTGGGCTAAGGCCTAACCCCTCTCTGTAGTAGAGGAGGCCCGTGGTCAGCAGAGGACAGTATATAATACAGGGCTGATTGCATTGCATGCGGTCAGTTTTTCTTTAATCTGGTGCATAACTTTCATCTAATGAAAAATTGTCCTTGATAAGTGTTATAATTAAAACATTAATAGCCGATTTCACTATATGCTGATAAAGTCTCTGCTAGCCTATTTGGAACTTATCCGCCATGTAGACAACTTTTGGTTTCACAGGCAGGAAGGCCAGGAAGACTGCCTCGGTGGCGTAGTTGTATTATGGTACGACTGCGATCCTGTGGTCTCGGGTTCGATCCCCGGTTCTGGCAAAGCGATATTGAGTTTTTCAATTCAGTATCAGCTCGGAGTCTGGAATTTGTGCCCGATATGGCGATAGGCTCGCCCCCTATCACATCATGGGACGGAATAATGGCGAAAAGTGGGTGCACTAGTTGCGCCTCTGCCTATCCCTTCGGGGACAAAAGGCGTGAGTGTATATGTATATATGTAATATGAATAGAAATATCTGAAAGAAAAACTCACTTAATGTGCCAAAGAAGATGTCTGCTTTTTGTATGTCCGTACTGTACCTTAAAATCTAACCGGGTTCGATATTTAAGCATATTGAAGGTGCAGGATTTTGGACGATTTAAAAAATATTTTTAAGCCCCTCCAATTATAACAATATTTTATAAACTTTAATTTTTAAGTCATATAAAATGACACAAATCTAAAAATTCGAGTACGATTTATTGCAAATGTCTAGTTGGGAGTACTATACAAAATATATGAAGTACTAGCTTTTGCCTGCGGCTCCGCCGCGTTCAAAAGTTTTTCCGAGTTAAAAGTCCCGGTTTATATTTTCCCGGTATTAAAAGTAGCCTATGTGTTAACCCAGGACATGATCTACACGTGTGTCAAATTTCATCGAAATCCGTTTAGTAGTTTTTGCGTGAAAGAGTAACAAACATCCAGACATCCATACATACTTACATACTTTTGCGTTTATAATATTAGTAGGATCTTGGTTAGAATTTTTTTATATTTAGAGTTTTAAGCTTGTTTTTGGACATATCCTTAGTTACATTGTGTTAAATGTCACTTAGTTATTTGTGATTTTATGAGCAACCGGTGATATAAAATAAAAACGACGCAAGAGGATACTAAAGATTCCCCGGGAAAACTCTTTATCATTATAAAGACTAGCTGAGACAGTTAATATTATTGTCGAAAATTTAATTAATTTTATACTTAATAGCTGTTATACAAAAAGCCCGTATTCCAAAGCATTTCTACTACAGTAACGCATTATTTAATCAAACCAATTAAAAAAAAATCACAATGTTCGTTCTAGTTCTATACGAAATTTAATTTCCATCCAGATGTAAAGGTCAGCCTTCGTAACTTTTAATTTACGATTGACCTGCATCATTTTCTTTATTTTGAGGGGACATTCCCCGCTGCACCCACTCTAGAGAGATTTAACGCGACCCTGACTTTGTCACCGAGACCTTGTCTACCTTTGATTGATTGATGAGAGGTACAGAGAAAATTGCCGTTCTACTTAATGAAGACGTATATTGAAATTTAAACCGTAACGGTTTAGTAATAAATGCCTTTATATATACTTATGTATCAGTAAAGATTTTGTGTAAATAGCACTGGAAGTACTTCAGAGTGTTCAGTTCGAGGCCCTGGAGTCCTTCTAAAGTGCTGTTGGAGACCAACATAGGGTTTTTAATCTGCCAAAATCCGATATACCTCATCTACGTAGCTTGAGATCGATGGGGATCTCAGAAGATTTTCATCATGAAAAAACGGCCGTTGATAGCAACAGGTGGCACTGGCTACGCTGAGATTTACACGCAAAGGTAGATTTCTAACCTTAAATATAAAACGACGAACACCTGAGTCCGTCCCGGGACCATGAAGGCTGCAAAGTCTTCAAAATGTCGGGATAAAATATTCTCTAATAGTATTATTTCAAT
The DNA here is from genome assembly GCA_949316025.1 of Lapara coniferarum. Lineage (NCBI taxonomy): Eukaryota > Metazoa > Arthropoda > Insecta > Lepidoptera > Sphingidae > Lapara > Lapara coniferarum. The sequence continues at coordinate 21,432,506 of OX438933.1, read as the reverse complement.
GCATAACATTCAAATAAACTTAAAAAATCATTACCCAAATTTAAAAATTATAATTTGATGTTGGATAATCCAGGAATATAATTGAACACAGGACACAGTAATAGAGTGGTAATAGTTTAATTAATGTATAGGGATAATAACCATATTGTTTTATGGCATTGAATGACGAGACGAGCATACCGTTCGTTTGATGGTAAGCGATACGACCACCCAAAACAGTAGCAACACCATCCAGCACCTTGACTTACGAAGTACTGTGTGGCATTCCACTGCGCTTGTCACCCTGAGACCTAAAATATTAAGTCTCATTATGTTCAGTAGTTACACTGGCTACAATGTCCTTCAAACCGAAACACAATAGTGCATGCACACTGCAGCTTGGCGGTAGAAATAGACATTGCGGTGGTACCTACCCGGATGGACATATGAGAGACCTACCACCAGTAAAATTAAAGCGCTTTAAAAGCACACGACCCTGATAAAACTGTCCAGGACTTCCTGATGCACTTTAAAAACCAGATAGAAACCCCATACATAGTCTCCAACGTATTGGTGTGAACGATTAGCGAAAGATATCTTGTCTGCGGCCACAAAGATGTACCGTTAGGCTCTGTGTGGCTGACACAAACTTGTTTGTATTCTTAATAACCTTTGTTTTCTCTTCATAAAAATAAAACGAACGGTATTTACTTTACATTACACAAAAAAAATCACACAAAAGCGATTTGTAATTTTTATTTGTTCAGCTTCTTATGTAGCTGACTGTACCTCGATGCACTGACAACATTTAGGGTGGGAATAGGCTTGATATTGCTGAACACTTAAACGATTACCTGTACTAGTTGAATTAATTATAGATAACTGTATGATATTAGTCGTACACCTTTTAAGAGTAAATGAAACCAGTGGCGTTCCTTCCATAGAAGCCGAAAAGCCCGGCTTGCCCTAAAATAATTTACCTAAGTACTTAAAACCAAATGTGGAAAAATAACCAACATTTTACGGTCAAAACTCTTCGAAATAATTTTCTTTACAATCTTAAAATTCCCGCGCTACGGTTCGCTGAACCAGTTCGCCTCGAGCGCAACATCGAACACACCAATATACCTACACACACACCACCACCACACCCGCGCCATACACGCATTTTATATTATTAGTACAAAACAGCTAAGTGCGAACAAAATATACTCATCACTCTCTCTCTCGTTGGGTTTTACCTGGCTTTTTGCCCCTATATTTCTGCCTCATTCACACTTATGGATAGCATACGCACCAACTGCTACCACTTATGTATAGCTATAGTAAGTTTCTATAGCAATCAGTACTGGAAATCAATCCAGGCTTAATGCCTCGGGTTGCCAATTGAAAGAGTTACCTCTAATATGGTTTCTTTTGTTCTGCATTATGAAATGAAATGAAAAAATCCTCCTAGCCAGTTTCGGCCACGGCGGCCAATCTCAACGGAGATCAGCCAGGTACGCAGGAGATATTATAGTGCACAAGTGTGTGCGCAATACACAGGTGCACTCGCTATTCCTTCACTCTCATAGTCCGGTGAGACGGCAATCCGACATGACCGGAGAGAGATCAGGCGCAGGACCAACGGCTTTACGTGCTTTCCGAGGCACGGGGGTATCACACCGCCAACTTCCTGACTCCGAGCTGCGACTGAGTAAATTTTAAGATGGAAAAACCCAGTCACAATTTTTTTTTTTTTTTTTTTGGCTCGACCCGGGATTCGAACCCAGGACCTCAGCGCGCAAATCGTACTCGTAACCGTCTAATCGTCGTCGTAATCGTCTGCATTATATTCCTAATGTAAATGCGTATTTTTTTATTGATCATGACTATGTAAGGATTTTAGTATTCATATAATTATAATTACATATCTATTTATAATTTTTAAGGTAATAAATACACTATAATTTTATTTATCAACAAGTTTTCGTCACATTTTCAGCATTAATTTCACGGTATAATTTTGACGCGGACCTGGCAACACCAGTTATTTGTTGTGATTTAGATAAATGAGTGTGAATGACACATTTTGAAGTATTTGTGTTTATTACGTGGTTTTTGAGATATTAAAATATGAGTGAAATTATTCCACGTAATAGTTTGTAGTGTGTGAAAGGTTTGATCGGCAAGAATAAGGTAAATTTGTTAGGTTATGATGGAAAACAACAACTTTCAACGAGTTTGCGAAAGGCGCGAAATGTATTTGAAGAAACATAAAAGGTATGTAGATGAGTATACAAAACTAATAATTAATTGTCTTATTGGAAGCTCTAATACGTAAAATACGACTATGTATCAAGTTGTATTGTTAGTCTTGCATATTTTTTTCGAACGAAACAAGTGTTTGGAATAGGTAGGTACAATCTGGTAAAATTATTTAATTATTATTGTAGTATTTTTACTTCTTCTTGCATTAGACGATACAGGTATAATAAGTACTTATATTATCTTTAGGACAAAACTTTTCAGAAGTTGCAATGGCCCAAAATTGTTTTTGAATTCGTACCTAATTTTTACAAAGTAACTAAACGCTTCCATGGCATAGTTGTATTGTATGCGCGGTATGAATATAGCTTTCGAGGCCCTGGTTCGAATCCCGGTACGGATTGTGGTTTTTTATTTTATTTTTAGATATTGATTTTCTTTATAGGTGCACATTTTATATGAATCGGAAATGCGAATTTTTTTAGGTCTGCTTGGGCTTGCCCTCATCCAAAACACTAGGCACGCCACTGAATGAAACAATGTAGACTGTTTCAAATAGCTGATATAATATATTGAGTTCACTAATGCTAATGCTAATGACAATTAATGTGCTTTGCGGACGCGGTTTGATGGTGAACTGATTGTATTTTACAAATGAATGCGTGTTGTCATGAATGCTGAGTCGGTCGTTTGCGTGTGCAGGTATATGTGCGATTGTACCGTACAATAACATTTTAAACAAGCCTCAACAAAATATCTTCTATATAAGTGTATTCAACTATTCAGCTTGTACACAGTTTCTAAGTTACAATGTTTACATAATGTATAGACACTGCGTCAGTTTTATGCGCTTGGTTCAATTAAGTGTACAAGAGTATAAGAGAGAATGTAGGTCGTCCCCCCCGGGCTTTAACAAAATGAAAGCCAAAGTGTTTATAATTAGATGTAATGTCACGAAGTATTAGTTCTACTGTTTATTATAACATAGTCTTACCATTGTTACTATAAACGGGAAAGGACGATATTTTGCTTGTTTAACGAAATGAAGAAACCCTGAAGGAATGGGGTTCGATTCCTAAATGCTTCACTAGTATTTCGATGGTTTATACGATCGTGGAGGAAGAATCATTGATGCTCCAAGTATAAGAACTTGGAGAGGGGTTGTTCAGGCTTCTAATTTCATACCATACTCGCCATCAGGTTATATTTCTCTGTGTGACAGATAATTAATGAGTCGGCCCATTCCCGCTCTACCCAATATTTCTACAATCTTTAGAAGGTCGGTGTTTGAGACTCCGATAATCTCACTTACCAGTATGTATGCAACATCAAACTTTAAGGTTTCACCAGTCCATCCCACGCTCTACAAAAATATATCTACAGTTAGGCTATATCTCCATATATTATCTACACACACACACACACACACACTCACGCCTGCTTTCCCCGAAGGGGTAGGCAGAGGCGCAACTAGTGCACCCACTTTTCGCCGATATTCCGTCTCATGATGTGATAGGGGGCGAGCCTATCGCCATATCGGCACAAATTCCAGACTTCGAGCTGATAATGAATAGAAAAAGTCAATATCACTTTGCCCGACCCGTGAATCGAATCCGAGACCTCAGCATTGCAGTCGTACCATAATACAACTACGCCACCGAGGCAGTCATATGTAGCCATATATTATCTATACTATTATAATGAGGAAAGATTTGTTTGTTTGTAATGAATAAACTCAAAGCTACTGGACCGATTTTGAAAATTACTTCACTAGAAACCTACATTACTCCTGTATGCTATAGGCTACTTTTTATCCCGGGAAAGTATTTTTATCGAACCGCGAGCAGAAGTCTATTGTGGAATAAACACGTTGCGAACACATAATTATAATATCTATACTAATATTATAAAGCTGAAGAGTTTGTTTGTTTGAACGCGCTAATCTCAGGAACTACTGAAACGATTTTGAAAATTCTTTCACTAATAGGAAGCTACTTTACTCCTAAGTGCTATAGGCTACTTTTATCCCGGGAAAATATTTTTATCCCGGAAAACCTTTTTCACGCGGGCGGAGCCGCGAGCACTACTAGTTTTCAATATTTTGTGAGCACCTCGTAAATTTCCTTCAGTCTTTTGAAAGTGTATTGTAGGCTTAGAATTTTATTTAAATTGGTCGGATAGTAAAGTTGAACTTTCACTATACTATATTAACACCAAGATACAGTTGACGTTATAAATAGTTTCTTACGAAAATTATTAAAAATAATATAAATTATAATCCCATTATTCATGTGATCACGTTGTAAAGAAATTGTTACGAATGAATTTCTTAAAGCCTAAATACCTTTTTTTATAAATTATTGAAAGTAATATTAAAATAGTATCCATGAACTTAGTATGTAGTTTTTATCAAATTTTAATATACCATTAGGAACGAAATAATTCATAACATGCAGGATGCAGCGTTCATACACGATTGAACGTCATAGAGTTTGGAAATAGTTTAAACTTATTCGAGAGTGTCACTCAGTACAGAGTAGCTAATTCAAATAGTTTCAAAACAAGTTAGGTAAGTACCTAACTTAACTATTAAGTAATATAGTTAAAATTATCTAGTATTTAACAGTGTATTTTAGAAATACAAATAGCTTTTATAATAATGAACAGAACTTTTATGCATCATATCGTTCGTTGTCTATTTCCTTTGTAACTAACTCAGAATAATAATATTATTCTGATTTCCACAGAAAATATCGCAGATAGTAAACAACAGACAGCAGGCTGAAAGGTATAAGTGTAGGTACTACGTTTGAAATAACTCATTTCAATATTTACTTTTAAACTAGTTAAAGTTTTTCGATCAGATTGCACTGAGAGTCGAGATTTCAAAATGTGCATCAGAAAATATTATTAGTTTTCAAGATGTCACGATAGAGCGGTGTCTGTATATTTTAGGTAAAAAATTGCTACCTTATATTTTGTAGAATTTCTATATTTTTAAGCACAAGTCTTTCCACGAAGGATGCAAGGGGTGTAATTAGTTCTTGTATTTTGTGCTTGCAAGTACAAAAAACAACAACATTGTTATGACAAATCATTGATTGTGATAGGTAGTATTGCTCGCAGGTCCGCCGGTATGAAAAAGTTTTTTCGGGATAAAAAGTAGCCTATAGCACTGAGCACTCAAAATCGGTTCACTAGTTCCTGAGATTAGCACATTCAACCAAACAAACATTCTCTTCAGGTTTATAATAAATAATAACATTGAATATAAGTATAGATGTGAATCTACTAAGACACAAACTATAGCGTATAATAATAATTGCCGTTTTTGAATCAAAAAATCGATTGTCTGAACCGTATACAGAAAACAAATCTGAACTAATGTTATACGTTAAATCAATGTTAATACCTACTTCACAAAATTATTTATTTATCAAACATAAATTATAATGGCAAAAGCGCAGAAATAAACTACGAAGATCATTCACAAACGTATATTAGAAGTAGGTCACATGACGTTGTTGGTGCAGGGTTGCTGCACGTAGTTGAGGCAAAAGCCGCGGTTGTCAATGTCCACGGGCGCCTCTACGTTGTCGGTGTGGAACCAAAGCCTGAAGGGTTTCACTGTACCTGGAATGAATCAAAGCATATTGTAACCACCTGAATTGGCCTGATAAATCATTTTAAAACTAAAATGATTCCGTTCATAGAAGTCTAGCAGAACTAAAATGAGGTTAATTACTTTCAAAATAATTGAAATAAGAACTAATAAACTATAAATCTACATACAAAATAATAAAACAGGTGAATTTGTAGGCTATAATCTTGAAAGTAACGTACCTAGCTAGACTGCGTGGGCTATTTAGAAACGACGCCAGAAAAATCTAGTTTACAATTGAAAAGTATATTGTGTCAACCCTATTGCGCTAAGGGTGCGAGTAAGACGCTCTGAATTTTCAGAGAACCTTACACCTCCACGTTCAATATCTTATATTTTGAATTATATTTCCGATACCATTTAACTCGTAGAACAACTTCTTAAGGTCTGCTCACAATCCTACTAATATTATAAAGGCGAAAGTTTGTAAGAATGTATGGATGTTTGGATGTTTGGATGTTAGGATGTTTGGATGTTTGGATGTAAGGATGTTTGTTCCTCTTTCACGCAAAAACTACTGAACGGATTTCGATGAAGTTTGGCACACGGGTAGATCATGTCCTGGATTAACACATAGGCTACTTTTTATCACGGGAAAATATAAAGCGGGACTTTTATCCCGGAAAAACTTTTTAAAGCGGGCGGAGCCGCGGGCAAAAGCTAGTGATTAAATAAAGGTTATCCGCTAGTTAACGTATAAGACAGTTAATGCTGATGCATTCTTTAGTTTATTGTGATCTATGACGCCACTAAACGACGTCAGTGCAATCAATTAAAAAAATCCGATACAAAAGTATCTTCTGTCGTCATGCAAGACATTATCTGTGTGCGATTTCATCCAAATTCGTTCAGCATTTCTGCGTTTACTTCTAACAAACACCCAGAGACCAGACTTTCAAACGCCCAAGCATTTTCGCAAACTTTCGGAAAAGTCCTTTATTATTCAGGGTCATTTTGAAACGTTAATAAATGAAACCACATCCTCGTCTTTACCTTTGCTAATATTGTGCCAAACACCATCGATGAATAACGAATATTTTTACGAAACATACCGATATTTTTTTAATCATTTTATAGTTTACTAGCTTTTGCCCGCGGCTCCGCCCGCGTTATAAAGTTTTTCCGGGATAAAAGTCCCGCTTTATGTTTTCCCGGGATAAAAAGTAGCCTATGTGTTAATCCAGGACATCATCTACCTGTGTGCCAAATTTCATCGAAATCCGATCAGTAGTTTTTGCGTGAAAGAGTAACAAACATCCATACATCCAAACATCCATACATTCTTACAAACTTTCGCCTTTATAATATTAGTAGGATAGTAGGATTGCAAATAAGGCGTGTGCATGAATGTATTACTGACTGAAAGTATGATGTAGCGATGCCACGGATTCTCTTAGAATATCAAAAGTTGCATTAGGGTGGATAAATTTAAATTATCATTTATTGATATTTATTTTGTTCGAGACTTGCACTTTTTATATCAGGAGCTTGAATTACTGCATAGTGTTATTTTCAAGAAGATTAGTATGTGGTTTCGAGTAACTTGCGCAATGTTAAACGACCCTGTATTAGTGGCTTAATTTTTTAACACTCTGAATTCTATCTTATCATGAAGATTAAAGCTGGAAGACCTACTTTATGGACTATCTCGACTTAATAAAAACGGAGTCTGCTAAGATAAGAGGATTTCCGTGTTTCAATCACGATGGAAGTGCAAACTTGTTATTGGTATTACTAAAGATTCATTATTTTATTCCGTGAAGGTTCGCTCTAAGTATGCTTTTTAATAAAAAAGATTTTGATTATTTTATTTTTCTTTGTAAATTTTGTAAAATATGTCAAAAGTAGTTTTATGTTCCATTGTACTTTGACCTTTCGGATATTTTAATTTCTGTCACGTTTTTACATTTTTTTTTTGCAATAACATACAGGTGTTATAAGGGCAGGGCCGCGCCGTCCATATGTGCGAAGTGTGCGGCGCACACAGGCGCCAAGGCAAGAGGGGCGCCTAAATCAGGATGACATTTTATATTTCTTATACTACCACTATATTCTTTATAGGTGAGTAGGTAAGACAGTAGTTACACGTACAAGTCTTACATATATTATTACAAACGTCTTACAAAAGCTCAATTTCTAAATTAAAACTTATTAAACAAGTTACAGGACGACAAAAATCATAGGCGCTCCATAGATTTCGCACACAAGCGCTGTCTTGGGTCGGCGCGGCCCTGTATAAGGGTAACAATAACACCACTTACAAAGCAGGTTATTGGTTTTATAATAATAATTGCCCGCAGGGGCGGCTTTGTGGCGAGCCGTCGGTGACTGGCGACACCGCGTCCCCTGATTCCGTGGGGGCTAAATGAGACCCCCTGACCCTTGGCTTGCCTTAACTGGCCGGCTAGGGGTGGAAATCGCAAGAGCTAAGAACCTGAGCTCCAGGGTGGAAGTGCTCAATCTGCATAATAGCGAGGAAATCCACTCCGGGACGCGTTAGCGACCCGCGATGGTGAAATCGGTGCACACCTCTCGGCACCCTATAGCCATCCGCACTGATGTTGCGTCCTTGGCATACGCCACTTTTTGGGATGCCCATCTAGTGGGGGGCAAGTCACCGTCTGCCTTGAATACAAATGATTGAGACATTTTACTTGGCAGGCGACCCGTTGTCTCAATCAATAGCCCAGCAACCAGTCCATCTAGATCCCATCCATAGACCCAGTATAATTCCCATCTTCTCTGCAGTAGTCCTTACGCCTTACGGACGATGTCTTTGGCTGTATTTCCTCCTTAAGTACAGACAGAGAGAGTACCCGTAAGGCGTACACATCCCAACTAGAGTAATGTATCTTAAAGGGGCCTCTACGTGTTGGATCCATATCCCCACGCAAGCCTTCCAAAAGGACCGGTCTTCGTGCCGTGATTTCCCGCAGGAAAGATACAACATAATAATAATAAACCAGTTTATTGCCTTATAATACTAATAATAACATAGGTATTCTTATACTTAAACTATAGTAAAGGCAAAAGGAGGTGGCTCAGCTTGTGCTGACCGGGAAAGTAGTTCCGAGCAGCGCTGGTTTTCAGCCTCTCCTAATTATTTCCTAAGGTATTATGCGGATAGTTTTTAGCGTTGGCTTACTAAGCGACAAGTAACGTTATATCAGATTAATTTAATTCCATGCAATGCAGGGCCATCAGCCCTGTATTATATACTTCCCACTGCTGAGCACGGGCCTCCTCTACTACTGAGAGGGTTGGTTAGGCCTTAAATCCAACACGCTGGCCTAGTGCGGGATGGGAGACTTCACATACCTTTGGGACTCTTGTGGAGAATACTCAGGTATGAAATTTCCTCACGATATTTTTCTTCACCGTTAAAGCTAACGATCATTTATAAACAATCCACACGGAACTTTTTTAAGTTTTTAGGTTATTTAACTTTTTAGATTTTAGGTTATTTAACTTTAATAATATCAACTCTTTATCATATACTGCCCTACTTTGCACAAGCCTACTCCTGAGGTGGTTTAGGCCTTAGTCTAGCACGCTGGCACTGCGTATTTGCAGACATACTTTGTTACAATTAAAATCATTGAAAAATGTTCTACTATAACAAATATTAGTCTAAGATAACAAAATGCCCTATATAACATGTTATTTAATAGCATTATGAACAACTAGTGGTCGTGTGGGGTTGTCATTCATTCTTTTCCCGCGGGAACGGATAGTAATAATATAGTTTTAAAACAGGAATGAGGTATCTCCGTTGGGATTTGTGAGCTTATAATACTAGATTTAGCTCCGGTGCTGTCTGTGTAAAATATTACGGGTAATATTAATTCATTGTTTCTTCATGTGTTTTAAAGTTATTTTTTAACACTTTTATCAATATTGGTTTTAATTGATAGGCTTAGAGAGACCCTTCGTTGGTTATAAATGCGCAGCTGGTCATAATTTTTTATTAAAACTTACGTGACTTGCGATCGCTCTCATTACATTCTACGATAATGACATTAAGAGGTGCTCCACCTCAGAATAAGGTTTAGTCTTTATTCTATGTGCTCCACAGATATTGTGATTTCAGCTGTTATTATGTAAAAAGCGACCTTATATTCAGCCCTGCACGTGTTGATCCTTTTTGTTAAATGTGTGCGTCAGGATTGACAGAAAAAAATGTTTGCGCATTATTTCCATATCGTGTCTATTGGTTAAATAGTCTAAGGTTTAGACCATATGGCAGACTTAGAGCGGTATTAATAAACCAATCTCATGCTCGAGTAAAATCACAAGAAGACATTTACGGCCTTATTTATAAACAATTCATAAATCTATTTTAGCTATGTAATGTTTTGTCTCGTTCGAACGAATTTCGAATTGAGTTAGAAGGAAAAAGATAAAACATTTTATAACTCAAATAGGCTTATAAACTGTTTATGAGTAAGGTTGTTGATGGATTGGACTATATCATAAACAAGCTTAAGCTGTCATTTAAGAGCTTGATCTCAGCTGTGTAAGTGATGTTACCAAGAAGATTATATTTGGGTATAAGGTTCTTGGCTGTTACACAAACAAAACTCCTGTCAAAATTATTCACATATTGTAATATACGATGTCATTTGAGTTGATGTTAATGTGGATTTATGAAATAGCGACTATCTTAAGATGCTGATCTAATTTGACAGCGTCTCAGATATCGCAATTCAGATCAAAATTGAGTTGCATTTATCAATATAATATATATCAAACATATATCAAACTACTGAGCAAATTTTCATGTACTTTTTACATGTGGATAGAGTATGATTAGGAGCAAGATAAAGGCTTTGTTTAATTAAAATTGGATATCGAAAGAAGTAATCGTAATTCAATAATCTTTGCATTTTACTTTTAAAATTTTCAGTCACAGGTAGATTTTATTGGACGCAGACGATGTAGTGGGCATAATACACTCATTTGCAAAAAAAACGGGCGGTTTGGATTTTAATTCTTTTTAAAAAAAATACGGTACCAAAATGATTTCAATCATTTGTACATGTTACTGGCCGGTTTTAAAAATGCCGTGGTGTTTAAAACAGTACGTTCTAAATTAAAATTTTCGTTTGATGCTCGTTTTTACAGAAAACCACTTTTTATCCTACATTTTTGGTGCGAAGTTCCAAAAGACAATATCGGTTTTCATAACTTTTAGTCAATTTTTATGAATTTATTTCATATTCTTAATTGTCAAAGCTTCATTTATTGCTGTTTAGCTGTCTCAATAATGTTAGAGAAAGTGGTAAAAGCTACCAAAATTATTGCGCTGCTCGAAGAGGGCTGCAGCCAATGCTTCGTGGCTCAGAGGCTAAGTGTGAGTCGCTCGACGGTTCAAAGGACCTGGCAGCGGTATCAAGACACCGGTTCCGTCGAGAGAAGGCCTGGTTCTGGAAGAAAACCATGTACCCAACCACGGGATGATCGTTTTCTTGTGAGTCGCGCATTGAGAAATCGCAAGTCTTCGTATGTGGACCTTAAGAACAACCTCGAAGAAGTAAGAAATGTGCATATTAGTCTATGGACGGTCAGGAGGAGGCTGCTCGCGGCCAATATACGCAGTCATCGCCCGGCCCGCGGCCCTAAGTTACTCCGTGAGCACAGAGTTGCCAGGCTTAGGTTTGCTCGAAATTGTGAGTCATGGACTCAAGAAGACTGGAATAGGGTATTGTTCTCCGATGAAGCCAGGATATCTCTGTTCGGTGAAGGTCGACGTCGGCGAGTGCTACGAAGACGAGGAGAACGCTTTGCAGAGGCTTGTTTTGAAGAAATCACACCTTATGGTGGGGGCTCTATTATGTTTTGGGCAGGAATAAATTCAATGGATCGTACAGAGTTAGTCTTCATTGAAAACGTCTCACTGACTGGACATCGATACATAACGGAAGTTCTTATTCCTCATGCACAACCCGCATTGGCCGCTTTAGGCGAAGACTCAATTTTTATGGACGACAACGCTCGCGCCCACCGGTCTGGCGATGTGAAAGCGTATGTGCAAGAGGTCGGCATTCGTCGTTTGGATTGGCCAGCTCGAAGTCCCGACCTCAATCCTATAGAGCATGTCTGGGACGTTCTGAAACGACGCGTGAGATCAGTACAACCGGCTCCGCAAACCATCAGAGAGCTGAAGAATGTGATTACCACGGAGTGGGAACGTATTCCGCAAGCAAGCATCCGGGATATCCTCGCTAGCATACCCAGACGAATTCAAGCTGTGATTTCAGCTAGAGGGGGTCACACTCGATACTAAACATTTATCTGCTTTTACTTTATTAAAGAAAAAACAAACAAAAATCTTTGTTAACTTTTACTTCACGAGCATATGCACTACTAGCGAGCATACACTACTAGTGAACTTTAGCATTAAAACCCATAAATTTTATCAAAATTTTATGATAATACTGACGAAAACGATTATTTGCTTATTAATTTACAAAATTGTGAAAGTAAAACTACCTATAATTATCAAACAAACCAATAGTAACATTTGAAATGGTTCATTGCTTACGTGCCCGTTTTTTTTGCAAATGAATTTCTTTATATTTACTTACTATTAAAAAATAACACCTTTTTACCCGACTACGTTTAGACTGCATGCAAGTGGACATACATTTTTATACTCAGTTAATGATAATAATGTAGTGTTTCAAGTATGGTTTCAATATAGTTTGATATTTTTGTAAAAAATAAAATTTGAGGTTTTTTAATACATTAATGACTTGGTATAATATATCCTTAACTTGAAGCTGATGTTAATTTGACATCACACAGAACCTGACTTGAGACATGTTTAATGGCGTTATTATTCTATGTGTATAATAATAATTTGTTGTTTCACGCTGTTGTTTGTTTCTGTTTCGTGTGATCATCTGGCAGACTGGCGTAGTCTTTTTTTTATATTTCTTCTGCACGTGTCTGGCTTACTTGACATTGGTAAAATTGTCCCAAAGGACAGAGCCAGATAGGGAAAAAAAATGTAACTTTTGAGAAATTTACATTGTAAGAAGGCAAAGTGTAGCTGTTTAGGGAAATGTGTAAAGTGTCTGAACTATAAACTAGGGTGCAACAAAGTATACCAGATCATCTATTAAACATTTAAACATGTTTTTAAGGTAAATTCATTTGTAAACGTAGGTATATGTATATTTTATCAGTATTGACCGCAACTCCGGCCGTGTGAGAAAGTTTTTCTGGGATAAAAATATTTTCCCGGAATAAAAGTAGCCTATTGCACTCAAGGGTAATGGAGCTTCCCATAAGTGATTTTTTTTTAAATCAATGCAGTAGTTTTTGAAATTAGCGCGTTCAAACTAACAAACTCTTCAGGTTTATATCAGTATAAATTACTGTCAATGATGCCTTGAACATTCGGCTTCTACTACACAGCATCTGTATGATCTCCATTTCGTATGGAGCTAGATTGACACCCTGGGAAGGACATGGGCATCTTTTTATCCCGGAAAATTTATAGCGAGATTTTCATCCTGGCAAAACATATGCAAGCAAAGCCGAGCACAAGCTAATAAATTATAATTGACAAATATGACGTGCCTCATAATAAGGCGAGCTACGTATTATATGTAGTAGACCCTTGCCCCCCTCCGGTACCCCATTATTGTAAACAATCCACCCATTGTGAATTATAAATCATCATCATCATCATCAGCCTTTATCAGTCCACTGCTGGACATAGGCCTCCCCTAATGAGCGCCATAGCGCCCTGTCTTCAGCTTGCCGCATCCAGCATCTGCCTGCAGTCTTTCGCAAAAATAAACCTAACTTATGTGAAATTATAAAATACAATATGCTTCACAATTTTCCTGTCTCCACGTTTCCTTTGATATCCCTGTGGCGATCAAAGCCTCGCTGAGTTAGAGTCTATCCAGCAATTAAATATAGATTTAGGAACCTTTTTAACCCATTAAGGTGCTTTAAGGCTTTTCACGATAAACGTGAATGTGTGAAAGTTGAATCACGTGGCATATTTCATAAACAATGACGCATTTTTTTGATACGCGCCCACATCTTCATTTAAGGTACACATTACCTCTCTGGTTCTGGTTCCAGGGCGGTTAACGGCGAGATGATAAGTTTACATCAACATATTTTGATCTCGTACAACAATTTTTTACATAACACCTAAATTTTATGCTATCTCCTTACATGTAACTTACTGAGGACTGTGGCTGGCTGCATAGAGAGGTCGGCAGAAAAAGTGCCGCCACATATCCTGTCTGCACATAACGCTTGAGCTGGCTGAACCCGTCCAACATTGGCGGCACATGGGACCAACAGCCAGTCATAGGCGCAATTGTTGGGTCCAGGTCCTGAGCCAATCATGGAGTTGACTGGGTTGTTACTATTACCGCTTAAGGTGAAGGCACGGGAACGGTTATTCACTGTGAAAGAAAATAGGTTATAATATATTCGATTAAATTATATTTTCAGTTATTGTTATACTGGTGGTGGGTCTCTCATACGTAAGAGTCCGTCTGGGTGGGCACCACCGCAATGTCTATTTCTACCGCTAAGCGGCAGTGTGCATGCACTGTTTTGTTTCGGTTTGAAGGGCATTGTAGCCAGTGCAACTACTGGACATAATGAGTCTTAACATCTTATGTCTCAGAATGACGAGCGCAGTGGAATGCTACACAGTACTTTGTAACTGAAGGTGCTGAATGGTATTGCTACTGTTTATGTGTGGTCGTATCGCTTACCATCAGGCGAACGGCTTGTTCGTCTCGTTATTCAATGCCACAAAAAAAAATATTGAGCTAATATTGAATTAAAGTTTTATTTTTCATGTAGATCCCCACATTTAGCTAGCTATGTTTGGTTTACATTACATGATGTAAGCTTCTTGCACTTTCCGGTATCCTACACAATAGATTTTAGAAGCTATTAGAAATTCTGAAGTTTAGACTTAAGCCTTGCCGAGTTCGGAACCTATTAGCGGGCTTAAAAGTTATGAGTTCTGAATTGGACGGTTTCGAGATTTATACAAGGATTTGGGACTTGGGAGTAAATGTCGAGGTTCGATTTCTGTCAAGAGCCAGCAAAGTCTGGATCATGGATAACTTCAGCTGAATTTGAAGTTTGTGCAGTAAGAGATCTAGTGAAAGCGATTAGATAATTAGGTTGGTGAATTTCTACCTATTGTAATGCTAATTCCAATAGACTATAAAAGACTGTTGTGTTATTGACATCATTAGTTTAGTTCCATAATAAAACCGAATTTTATGATAAAAATAGTTCAAATATAATTTGATTTTCCGTAGTATTATAATGCTCTTTGTATTTGATGTTTCAAAGAACTGTCCTATAAATATGTAATATATACCTATTTATTTACACTTTAGATAAATTAAATTGAAGGTATTTGAAACGTTTGTTAGAAAACGAATAAAGGTTTTGAATATAATTTGATATAACGAGAGCAAGGCGAATATGTAGGTACTAAGGGTAGGTTATTTTTATCCCAGAAGCTGTGAGACTTCTATCCAGGGATTTTCACTCGAGCGGAGCAGTGATGAAGAATCTAAATTAAAGTCTGATCTATTTTTATTAAAACCAGCTTTTAAACGACCAACTCGATATAAAAATTTCCTATTTCTTGTTGAATGCATTTTAATCACTATCAATATTTAGCCATTTAAAGCTACGTCCGTCCTATATCGAACTATATTTTTAATTCAACATTTACAAAATTGCTCTAAGTAATTTCAAGTATAGCAAAAGTGAAATAGATTGGTTGGTCGATGTATCGAAGTTCAACGCGACTTTTTGGAATTGGATTTAATACTATAAAACGAAAATAGACACTGAAATGTATAGGTCATTAAATATGGAGTACACTATATATTAATTGATATTTTAAGTCACTCAAACATGATAACCAATTAATTATTTCGTAAAGGTTTTTGAAAACTACTTCTAAGAAGTTTTTGACTGCCTCGATGGCGTAGTTGTATTAAAAAAAAAAAATAATAAAATCTTTATTTGGAATATTTATAAAGTTTTTTAATTATAATGTTCGATAATATCTGCATTAGTTAGAAACTGTGTCGCAGATATTAACGCCCACCTCCGTAGTTAAAAGGCGACAGTTTATATTCCTTAACTTAACAAAAATAAAAGTATTTAAATGTACATAAATCAATAAAGACAAAAAATTGTGTGTGTGTGTCTCTCTCTCTGTGTGTGTGTGTGTGTGTGTGTGTGTGTGTGTGTGTGTGTGTGTGTGTGTCTGTGTGTGTGTGTGTGCGCATGTTTGTGAGTCCCATTATCTAATTACTTTTATGAATAATTCCGTATCCTCATAGGAAATGGTTAACAGCCATTTCGTTGTTATAGATTTACATTCACGTAAAGTTAGAGAATATAAGTTAAGAAACTTGTTGGCTTTGTTATATAATCGGGGGCCAATAAAATAAAAGTGTTGACTAGATAAAACTGTTCTAGAGGTCTCTGTCTGACATACTAGATCCCTTCTACGTTTTTTAAAACTATGAGTAAAAGGCAGCTGTGAGTGTTGACGAATAATAGTCTGAAGAATAAAATGTTGTCTTACAGAAAGAACTTTGGCCAGAGTATATATTTCAGAAGTTGGGTATAAGATTGGTTTATAAAACATGACTTTTAACACTGCCCTTTGAGCCCTTTCAAGGGTTAACATTTTTGATACACCACAACCGCCCCAGGCAGTGATGCAGTAAGTTATTAGAGATTGTGCTAGTGAGCTGTAGACAATTTTCAAAGTCTTTTGGTCAAGTACAGATCTGAGATTTTTAAAAATGTATATAAGTTTACGAATCCTAATTTTTATTAAATTTATATGTTCACTCCAAGTTAAGCGATTGTCAATTACTATTCCAAGGTATTTTATTGTCGTCGTTGCAGTAATTGATGGGCAAGTGCAATTTTCTAATGAATTACATGAGGTATGTGCAATAAGTGTGAAAGATGAGGGAGGGAGAGAAGATGATTTTAATGCAAAACAGATATATTTGGTTTTATTGACATTAAGGGTCAATAGGTTATGCGCTAGCCAGTTCATAACAACAGATAGTGTTTGTTCAGCACGTAACCGAGCTTCAGACCAATTTTTACCATGTATGAGTAGAACTGTGTCATCAGCATACACTACAATTTTACAACTTGGTAACGATAATTCACAGAGTTCATTTATGTAGATTGTAAACAATGTAGGTCCAAGGACGCTACCTTGAGGGACTCCAAAACTAATCAACTCATCTTGGCTAACTTTATCTCCAATCTTAACACATTGATGACGATCGGAAAGATAGCTTCTAAAAATGTCTAGGGCAATACCCCTAACGCCAATGCGTTCTAGCTTAGATACAAGTATGTCGACAGAGACAGTATCGAATGCCTTTGACAGGTCCAAAAATATACCAATTGTTTTTTCTTTCATATCTAAGTTTTTTACTATATTTTCAGTTAAATTTAATACTGCATCTTCCGTAGATTTACCCTGTCTAAAGCCAAATTGATTATCAGAAATAATGTTATATTTATTCATATAATCTATTAGTCTATTATTAAGTATTTTTTCAAGAATTTTTGACAATGTTGGCAATACGGAAATAGGTCTGTAATTATCTACACTATCTTTCTGCCCACTCTTATAAATAGGGTGTACAAGTGCTTTTTTAAAAACTTTCGGAAAAACTCCAGAAGAAAGGCACATATTAAAAACATGAACAAGCACAGGGGTAATGGTGTGTCTGATAGCTTTTATAATAGAGGTAGAAATACCATCCCAGCCAGTTGCAGATGTATGTTTAAGACTAAGAATTAACTGCTCTACTTCTTCCGCACTCGTGCTCATTAGACACATTGAATTTTGAAGGGGCGGTATTTGAAAATGTTTTAAAAAATCGTTTTGATCAGGCTTAGTAATTTTAGAGGCTAGGTTTTTACCAATATTGGCAAAATAATGATTTACAGAATTTACAGGATATATAGGGTCATTAGAATTGGTGAGGAGGTCATGCGCTGTGGAAGGAGTTTTATTAAAATTGCCAACCCTTTTTATTAGATCCCACATAGCTTTTGGGTTTCTGTTTGTTTTTTCAAATTGTGTGCGTTCATATTCCCGTTTGAGTTTTTTAATTGTATTATTACAAAAGTTTCTATAGCGGTTGTATGTAATTTTTATTATCTCGTTGTCAGGATTTTTAACAGTTTTACGATAGAGTTTGTCTCGATTTCGTATGCAACGTAGAAGACCAGGCGTAATCCATGGTTTACGTATGATGTTTTTCCTAGACATTATTTTATTAGTAGTATGAGTAGTGATAATATCAGAAATAATTGTCACAAGTAGTGAAGTTGCTTGGTCTGAATTTGCACATCTAAAAACAGGGGAATAGTCAAAGCTTTGAAGATCATTGATGCAGGCTTTTTCATCTATACGTTTTATTAGGCGTTGGAAATTATAATTAGTTTTTATATCAATATTTGCAATAAGCATTATTGGTGCGTGATCTGTAATGGATGAGTCCAGAATTAAAGTAGTAGCTAGTTTTTTTGTTTTTAATATTATATGGTCGAGACAATTTGAGTTTCGAGTCGGGTAAGTATTGCGTTCGCAGAACAGCTACCACTCTAAGGTATGGGATTTGATGCCCAGGTCGGGCAAAAGTTACATTATTTTTTTGCTGGGAATCAGCTCGAAGCCTGCCCGATTTGGCGAATGGCTTGGTCATATTATGGGAATACACATGGCGAAAAGTGGGTACACTAGTTTCACCTCTGCTACCTGTGTGTAAGAATTTTACCTCAATACAATTTGCAAGGTAATCACACCCTGAACACGAAATAAAGCAAACACAAGTACCTAATTCATATTTTTACATCTAGTAGAATTATTTTGTACTTCGTTCTCACCTGTGTCGGGGCACACGCTGTACTGTATCCCACAGAAGTTCCTCTCCATCCGTATGCAGATCCCATAGTCTTGGTTGCTGAGCTGAAGGCCGGACGCAGGGTCGTAGTTGAATGAGCGGAGCTGGCCCGACACCCCTGTGTAGTATTGGAGGCATCCTTCATCCGCTGGAGTAAAAAATATTTATTTATTTAGTTACGCCAACGTAACGTACATTAACACGTTATTAATTACAGTGACAATGTTAAAAGTAGCCTTAAGCTAAATGCCGTTACAATATAAGGCGTACATGGCATGCATATAAACAAGAATATAAATAATTATTCTTAATATTTTGATAATAAACCGTAATATTCTTGATCCAAGGCTTAAATGTTTTTGGTAAATACTATTAAAAAGGTAGAGACTAGTATTTCTAAACTAGATTCTATACGTTGCTACGTTTTGAAATTGAAATGGAAAATTACTGGTTATCATAGTGTCTTTTGTCTATTATTCTTACTATCTTATATCTGCCTTATATCAAATACCTTTATAAATGGTGCTGCAAGGTATTTGGGTAACCTTCACCTTCCAAAGTCTTTCGAATGAAGTACCGCTGGTTACAAAAGTCAATTTTACAGGATTCGTGGTGCCTACGCCGGCATCAATGTACACTGTAAAATAAATGACTTTTATATTATTACATTTCGCTTAAATTCTTATCATATAAAAGTCTGAGATCAACATTCGCTTAGCTTATTGCTTCGCGTAAAGCAGTTACGTCAGTAAACGTTCCATGGAAATCCAAAGTAACTTAACACATTTCTTTTCGTCCGGAAACGTAACTTACATATATACATATACACTCACGCCTTTTATCCCCAAAGGGGTACGCAGAGGCGCAACTAGTGCACCCACTTTTCGCCATTATTCCGTCCCATGATGTGATAAGGGGCGAGCCTATTCGGGCACAAATTCCAGACTCCGAGCTGATACTGAATAGAGAAACTCAATATCACTTTGCCCGACCCGGGGATCGAACCCGAGACCTCAGCGTTGCAGTCGCACCATAATATAACTACGCCACCGAGGCAGTGAAACGTAACTTATTCAAAAAATAAAACAGTCTAGGTTATGAAGCTCTTATAAAAAATGCTAATAATTATATAACCGTCAAATCGTTTAAGCCATATCAAAAATCGGTCTCATTATTCTCGCAAAGTGTTTTCTCTTACTATGGCTGCCTTGGTTGACTCCGCATATTCCCGGCACAGGATTTCCTCCCGATACGATAAATTGATCCTGGTTGCAGACATGATTCGTTTGGTCGGGTCCAGCGATTGCGAACCTCACGAAATCCAATCTGGAATGAGGAGTGAGGCTATGAAAACGTTCCATACTTTGTCATGATGCATATGATGTCTATATTAGTTATTAATTGTTTGATGCTAATTCTTTACTGCCTGTTCATCTGAATATTTGCTTACTTGGCTAATTTGGCAATTCCACAGCAGGAGTTGAGCACTAATCGACACTGCGCAGGGGCGGGTGCAGATGACAGTAAGACTCTCAGTCAGATTAACAGCTATCTTTAATGTACCGAAGATGGCCACCGCGAAGATTTAGTTGGTACTGCAGTGCATACAGTGTATAGTTTTAGGAACTCGGCCCAGCAACCGCCCGACGTTTTTACATATTTCCTGTTGGCTAACTGCTAACTCGTAAGGCTGGGGAGCCCAAAATAACCACCGAGTCACCCACCACGAAATCTGGGTGGTAACGGTAATTTGCATCGCTTCCCGAACTGGGAAGTGAATTTATTATCAATGATTTTGATGACATGGATCATAACATTACCTGATTTGGCAAACATCTGGATCTGACTTGACGACTGTGAGCTCGCAAGACCCGGTTCCATCGAAGGCAGCGGGGTACCCTGAGTTAACGAAATACGTGCCATTCTCTGAAGTAGTGGCTCCACATGATTTCATAACTGAAAATTAATTATGGAGAGTTTTGTTCACTTGACATTGCTAATGAAACTAAAGCAATGGTGTAAGAAACATTTAATATAGTCTACAGCATGATTTGTAACGCTGTTTTTAAGACTTTACTAATAAAGGGTACATATTTTAAGTATGATGAGTACCTACTCATTGATTATTTAGTCAAAAGAAGCCACATTATAGTCACACTCAGTTTCGTCACCTTGCACCATTGGTTAGTTATCACATTTCGATGCCCAATAGGGTAGTTTCCTGTTATATTTTGTACATTATTTTATATGTAACAGAAAATTATACAAAAAAAGAAATTCTTCTGTAAAATCAGCATCAAAATTGTTTGAAAAATTGAAAAAACCAAAATTCATATTTGAAATATTGTCGTGAGCAAAAGTAGGGGCATGTTGGGCATATCGCGCTATCTCTTTCGCACTTACGCAGCGTTATGGTTGGTGACACTTGGTGACGTCACAGTCTGATAATATTGTTATTTGACAATTGATAAGATTTGAAATATGGTGGAGGGCCACCATATTTCAAATCTGAGATACTAAAAAAATATTTAAAAAATGTTTTCTGTTAGATTCTGGAAGGCACACATTTTGGATAAATGTAAATATTAATAAAAGTAGTCAAGTACCCTATTGGTGTTACTTAATAGAATATAGCTTGGACACTCTTTCATAATCTTAAGTGAACGAAAGTTTAAAGCCTACCACTAAACTTGTAGACAGTAGAAACTGCCCTCAATAAGATAGGACGATCTGTCGTTTAATTGCGATAAATGGATGACGTGACGTCACCATACTCCAGATACATAATCATTTTTCACAACTTGTAGTGAAAGCTTTTGTAAACATCAATTTTTCAACCGAATTAGGTCATCGGGAACTAGAATCCTCTTTGCACATTCAATAGGTTTCACTAAATGCGTCAGTCGGCTGACTTATTAAGCAAACCGCTCGTCATGCGCACGCTATCGTCAATTGACGCATGCTTGCGGCTTACTTGCATTTAAATTTTAATTTCGAACCTCTCTATTGCCATTCGATTTTTAGAATAACAGAGAGCTTAGAATGTGAACAAAAAAACACGAAGCGTCTCCGCTTCGTTTTATTGTGATTGGTTGAGAGACTGACGTATCAGTAATTTGCTGTTTGTGATTGATCGAGAAACCAATACGTCAGTCTCTCAACCAATCACGATAAAACGAAGCGGAGACGCATCGTGTTTTTTTTTACATTCCAAGACCCAAGTATTTTTTTAACGATGATAAAAATACTCACATATGCAGCAAAGTCCAAAGCCGTTAGCGCAGTAGCCGTTGACAGATCCACCTTTTCCAGAACATTCGCGTGCCGTCAAACAAGTACCGTTGTCACCGGATGCGCCGGCGCAATCTCCATTAGGGAAAGTTATCACCGTGAACAGTGAAAGAACTTGGGAATAAATATGCACATAAACTAATAAAACACGTATAATTTAAATTACATTACGCATACATCACTACATAGTATGAAATCAAAGTCGCTTACCGCTGTCTGCCCTATGTCTCTATGTATGCTTAGATTTTTAAAACTACGCAACGGATTTTGTTGCGGTTTTTTTAAATAGATGGAGTGATTCAACGGGAAGGTTTTTATGTACTTTTAGCCCGGAAAAACTTATAAACGCGGGCGAAGCCGCGGGCAAATTATAAATAAAAAAATATTCAAGGTTTGCCGATGGTATTCGCAAATGCACTGTCTTAACATAGAATAAAACAAAGTCGCTTCCCGCTGTCTGTCTGTCAGTCCCTATATATGCTTAGATCTTTAAAAGTACGCAACGGATTTTGATGCGGTTCTTTTAATAGATAGAGTGATGCAAGACGAAGGTTTATATGTACTTTTATTCCGGGAAAAGCGTATTAACGCGGGCGGAGCCGCGGGCAAAAGCTAGTTTAAAAATCATTTACAATCAAGAATTAAATAAAAGTGCTCCAGCTAGGTGTGAAATAAATATTGTTAAGTAACTTACATCGACTCTCCTTTTGCGTTGGTGGCCAAAATTTCCTCTCGGATTTTTTAAACGATGGACTGTAGATAATTCCTTTATTCCATTTGGGAACGGAAACATCGCTTGAAATTCCTCGAATAACAGATTTATTTAACGCCTCAGCGGCACATAACCTTACGATAATCAATAGATATGCGTATAATGATAGCATCTTGAATAATAAGTAATATCTTTATAATATTTTGAATCTATGTTTTCGTTAATTGCAAACTATTTTTAACCACCAAATGTATTTATATTGTTCTCGGATGGTTATTTGGCATTAACTAACGTTAAAATAACTTATGATAGTACGTTATTTCATTTGTAATGTGATGCCAGTTATCTATCCTACGCATTTATAATAGAAAGTGTTCACCACTTCTATATATAACATATTGTCGGAAACGCGACAATCCGCTAAGTTTCTCCCATTATACACGACAATGGACAGTTTATATAATTTCACTATTTTTATGTTCACAGCACGGAACGTTTTTTTTTTATAGTGTTTATAAAATAGTGGGGTCTGAAGTGGCCTGTTTTGATTTGGTAAATACATTATGGGCTAATAAAATACAATGGTACGTATTTTTTGTTCTTGATACATAGAATTAGGCTGTAGAGGCTGGCAGATTCCTCTTACCGCCTTTCCGCCTATTCTATGATTGTATAGGCTCATTAAATGTTGGTTCGTTACTAGCAGAAATTGGTTGGAATATGACTTGAAAGTAAGTTGTATAAAACGATAAAACGACCGGATGGACTCGTAATGGATTCATATTATTCATGTCAGATCAAAATTGTCTTTTATTTTCGTCGGTCTATAGTATGCTTTACAATAAAGATTTAGTAAGACGCATTGGATGCACTTGCAGACTTATCTAAGGCCAGCCATAGACGGACCGCATGTTGCAGTCAAGACCGACTGCTCTAGAGCGGTCGCGTTGAAGTCGTACAAGACTGCAACACGACCGCATAATGCAGTCGACTATGACTGCTTGGAGCAGTTGTGTTCGATCGCAAAATAATACTGATGCGAGTTCATTTACAAAATGGATTTCGATCAAGAAACACTGCTTCTTGTACTACTATTACGCAAGCGTAGGCGTAGAAGACACCGTAGTAAGTGGGTGCGTCCAATACTACAATCAAGAGAACAGTATGGAAAATTTCATAATTAATACTTTGTATCCCCAGCTGAAAGAAGACAATAAAAAGATTTTCAACTACTTTAGAATGTCCGTGGTTTCATTTGATGAATCAGTTAGTATTTTAAGCCATAAAATACAACGAACAGCGGGGAGCGGGAAGGAAGTGCCGTGCTGTCGGCAGCAACCGCTTGTACCGGTCCGTATATGCTGGGTCCGGCAGCTCTAAGCAGTCGACCGCACGGAGACACTCGACGGCAGAGCGACTGCTCCGACCGCTCAGGAACTACTCGAGCGGTCCGTGTATGGCGGATATGAATTTAGTATGGAAACTGCAGATCGCCGTGCGGCCACCGCATCTTGCAGTCGGTCTCGACTACAACATGCGGTCCGTCTATGGCTGGCCTTAGTCAAAATATTTTTTTTGGTTCCTTAAATTCAATTCATGGCCAATTGTCTTTAGTTTTTAAGGGTTAGCATTATAGTAGTAGGAACAGTCAGCATTAAATTATATCTTACAAAATCTGATAGTAATGATATTTTTGGAATTAATTCAAGTCTAGAAACAGTCGCTGTAAAAAAGACGTTTATGGCTATGGATAACCATTTAAGAGCTAATTGCGTGACGCTGCCTAGATTACTTAAGGCCTGTAGTTTGGCCGATGATTGGACCTGGATGAATGGTTCTTATGAGCACTTCTTCGTATTTTTTTTATGGCATTGAATGACGAGACGAGCATGCCGGTCACCTGATGGTAAGCGATACGACCACCCATAAACAGTAGCAACACCATTCACTCACTGTGTGGCATTCCACTGCGCTCATCATCCTAAAACATAAGATGTTAAGTCTCATTATGTCCTGTAGTTACACTGGCTACAATATCCTTCAAACCGAAACACAACAGTGCATGCACACTGCTGATTGTCGATAGAAATAGACATTGCAATGGTACCCACCCAGACGGACTCTTACATATAAGAGACCTACCACCAGTAACACAAAGGGTTGTAAAAATTGTGTACTCTAAAAGTAACAATGACGGGTTTTTTGTAATAAATAATGATGTTTTCACTTTGTATCCGGCTATTAAATATTTCATAATGTATCCCACATTATTGTACAATAGTGCTACTGCTGTAATTAATGGTTATAAAGCTGTTATAGTCTAGTTGTGAACAGAATTGCCGACGTGAACGACCGCAGGTTCAAAACCCAAGGCACTCATCTTTTTGAAGTTACATGTGAATTCTATTACAATATAAATTATAGATATATTATGGTGTCTGTTATTTGTCCTTAAGCTGGTTGCAGGCCAAGAGCTAAGCTAAGTTAGTTTAGCTCTACTCGCACAGCTGAGAAAATTACGCGTAGGACAATAGTTCAAGGGAAAATACTTGGCAAATTTCGACCTTCAAGGTACTATAGTACAATGCTTTTTATAACAACCTACCTGTTAATCCTACTAATATTATAAAGGCGAAAGTTTGTAAGAATGTATGGATGTTTGTTCCTCTTTCACGCAAAAACTACTGAACGGATTTCGATGAAATTTGGCACACGGGTAGATCATGTTCTGGATTAACACATAGGCTACTTTTATCCCGGGAAATTATAAAGCGGGACTTTTATCCCGGAAAAACTTTTTAATGCGGGCGGAGCCGCAGGCAAACGCTAGTTAAATATATTAGTACCAAGTTACATTGCTTTACCATTTGTCAATTTGAATCTTACATACTGACTTCATAGTAATTTTATACATTTCGACACAGCATGCAAGTTCTTTATAAATAAGACGTCTGCTGGATTTTGTCATAATTAAGAACAGTAAGTATCAACTCAATAGCCCACATAAGTGCACAAGTACATTTGAAATGTGCCAGCTGCGAACGCGCTCTTGAGTACGAGCTATTAGGCAGACTCCTCGAGTGTATGATACTAGCGCCGGCAGCGTAGAAGGAATGTCGTTCCGCGTTCGTAAATTATGGCATTATGAAAAAAACAGGCAAAAGCAGCAAAAACGTGCAGGAGGTACCAGTACTATCGACTTTAGTACCGACGAGTAGCTTAGAATCCATGTAAAATTTATAAAAAATTATGGTGGCAACCTTCTGATAGGTCACCCGATGTTCAGTGATTTGCAGTGGCCATAATAGTATCTGACGACCATGGACTCGCTGCCGGCTTTTGGGATAAGGATACCTATGGGAGGGACAAGGGGGCCTTCCGAAATCTTTAATTCCGAATTCTTGTTGGTGTGAGATATGGAACGTTGTTATTAATATTAGTGTATAGCGGGTAGATAAATAAACGTCAGTTGTGTCGCAGACTCGGTCTTGTTATTTGCGCTCTGCATTAAATCACCTTTAAATCCTACTGGCGACGAGGAAACCAACTAATAAATAAGTTTAATTGTTACGTAGTATCAAGTGATTTGAAAACAAAATGCCTATCGGAAAAATCGAACAATTCGATCTCAATAGCAAAAAGTGGTCGGCGTACGTGAGACGTGTTGAACAGTATATGGCGATAAATCAAATCAATAGTGAACAGAAAGTTGCTACGCTAGTGGTGTTAGTTGGTGAAGCCACGTATGACTTGATGTGCGATTTATGTGCACCGGATCACCCCGAAGATAAAACGTTCAAGGATTTGGTGGACATAGTCGGCGACCATCTCGAGCCAAAGCGTTCGGAAATTGCCGAACGACATGTATTTCGTCAGAGGCGTCAGAATATTGGCGAAAATCTCTCCGAATATTTACAAGCGTTGAAGCACTTGGCGAGTACATGTGAATTTAAAACTTCTCTGGAGGAGAATTTAAGGGATCAATTTGTATCTGGATTAGCAAGCGAGGAAATGAGGTCTCGACTCTTTGCTGAGCCGAAATTGACCTATAAGAAAGCGATTGAATTGGCATTGGCGTTGGAGGCAGCGGATCGGCATGCACAGGCGAGCGGTTCGGGCTACGCGCGGGGTAACGCAGCGGGGGCGGAGGCGGCGCCGGCGGACAGCGGCGCGCGCGCCGAGCCCGTGCACCGAGTATCGGCCGCTCAGCCCATCACCGCCGCGAAGCTATGTTGGCGTTGCGGGCGTGCTCATCGTCCAGATGTGTGTCGTTTTAGAAACTATTCATGTGATGCGTGCGGCCAAAAGGGCCACATTAAAGTGATGTGCAAACGGGGTTCTGAGCAGGAAAACCGTGAAGGGCGAAAGTGGCGTAAGAACACCCGTAGTGGGCATAATTATATTGATAGTGATGATGAATCGGAGTACAATTTTTATAATCTTAATGTTTGCGGTAGCAATGATCGACCGTTTCAAGTGTCGGCACAGGTTAACGGTTGCAAAATTATTTTCGAATTGGATACGGGAAGTAAGTTATCCACTATTAACTTGTCGGATTATCGAAATAATTTTTCCCGATTGCCTATTTTGTCAAATAATATTTGCTTACGTTCGTATACCGGAACAATAATTGAACCGATTGGATATATACTGGTAGACGTGGTTGTGGGCAAACACTCCGCGCATAATCTTAAGTTATTCGTTATTAAAAATGGTGGACCTCCTCTTTTGGGAAGGACATGGTTAAGAAAATTAGATATAAATAACGTGCAAATTAACGAATTTTTGTTCAAAATTAATGAGTCTAACTTAGTAGAGGAATTGCAACGTGAATTTCCAACAGTGTTTGCTCGCGGTCTTGGTACTTGCACTAAGAAAATATCACTCAAGTTACGTGAGAGCACACCAATTTTTATTAAAGCGCGACCGTTGCCTCTGGCTTTGCGTGAGCCGGTCGAACTTGAGCTGCAGCGATTGGAGGCAGAGGGTACCATACGAAAGGTGGAATATTCCGATTATGGAACACCGATCGTACCGGTCATTAAGAAATCTGGGGGTATTCGCATTTGTGGCGACTATAAAGTGACCGTCAACCCGTTATTAATCCGCGAACCGTACCCGCTGCCTCGAATTGAAGAACTGTTTGCCGCTCTAAGTGGTGGCGAGAAATATTCTAAAGTTGATCTCACGAATGCTTACCAACAATTGTTTTTGGACGAGGCTTCCCAGGCGTGTACCGCAATTAGTACTCATGTCGGGACGTTTGTTTATGCGCGTACACCTTTTGGACTGACTTGTATTCCAGAAAAATTTCAAAAATTTATGGAAGAAACGTTAAATGGTTTAAAGGGAGTTGCGGTGTTCATGGATGATATAGCAATCACGGGTAAAAATACCGCGGAACACATATCTAACTTACGTGCATTATTTGCAAGACTACGTGAGGTCGGTTTAAGAATTAAGTTAGAAAAATGCTCATTTATGCAAGACAGTATTAATTATGTTGGATTTATTATTGATAAAAATGGCTTGCATCCAGATCCAAACAAAATCAAAGCCATCGTAGATGCACCCGCACCTACGGATGTCACGCAATTACGGTCATTTTTAGGGTTTGTTAACTATTATTCTAAGTTTATTTGTAATTTAAGCTCAATTTTGTATGCGCTTCACAAATTATTACGTAAAAATTCTGTATGGAACTGGACAACTGAATGCGATCAAGCCTTTAAGAATGTTAAAAGTGCTATTTTAAGTAATAATGTTCTTGTACATTATGATCACAAGCTCCCTTTGGTATTGGCAGTGGACAGTAGCTCGTGCGGCATCGGCAGCGTCCTATCGCATCGGTATCCCGATGGTAGTGAACGACCTATTTGCTTTGCATCGCGTACTTTAAATGCGGCCGAACGGTCATACAGTCAGCTTGATAAGGAAGCGTTAGCGATTATTTGCGGTGTTGTTAAACATCATCAATATTTGTACGGCCGCCAGTTCATAATAAAAACGGATCACAAACCATTAACATTTATATTTGGGCCAAAGTTTGGCCTGCCTCAGATGGCCGCCAGCCGGTTACAAAGATACGCGACAAAACTAGCTGCTTATGATTTTAAAATTGAATTCGTGAAGTCAAAAGATAATAGTATCGCCGATGCGATGTCTCGGTTGCCATTGCCGCTGCCGCGCGCGCATTTATGTGATAACAAAACAGGGCTGGATTCGGTGTCATTTTTAAATTATGTCGAAGAGACCTTTCCAATTAGTGCCAGGGAGGTAGCCACAGAAACGCGTAAAGATAACGTGTTAAGAACTGTTTTTAAGTACATTTTAAATGAATGGCCTTCTAAAATAGAATCGGATGAGTTAAAACCATATTTCCATCGTAAAGATAATCTTACCATAGAAAGAGATTGTATATTATATAATTCTCGCGTAGTGATCCCACAACCGTTAAGAAAACAAATACTAAATGAGCTTCATGTTGGCCATTTAGGGGTAGTGAAAATGAAAAATATATCTAGGAATTTTGTATATTGGCCTCAAATTGATACTGAGATTGAGAAAATAGCTCGGGAATGTAACGCTTGTGTTCAACAGCGTGACGCCCCAGCTAGATCACTGTTGCATCCATGGGTGTACCCATCGCGACCCTGGCAGAGGGTTCACGTTGATTTTGCGCAGTTAAATAATAAGCATTATTTAGTGACCGTCGATGCACATAGTAAGTGGATCGAGGTACAGAAGATGGAGGGTACTAATGCCAATGCGACCATCTTAAAATTGCGAGAACTTTTCGCGCGTTTCGGATTGCCATCTCAATTAGTTAGCGATGGGGGTCCACCGTTTGGATCATCAGATTTTTCAGAATTCATGCGCAAAAATCTTATAGTTCACACGATTACTAGTCCTTATAGGCCCGCCGGAAATGGAGCCGCTGAAAACGCCGTAAAGTCTGTAAAACGTGCCATGAAAAAGGCATTTTATGAAAAAATGGATATTGATACTGCACTTACGAGGTTTTTGTTCCAATATCGTAACTGCGAACACGCAACGACTGGAGTAGCGCCAGCAGTTGCCATGTTAGGGAGACACCTTCGTAGCCGATTAGACGTTTTACGCCCGAGCGCGATAACTTCTAAAGCCGTCGAAACAAATGCGGAGAGGGCTAGCAAGTATAGATCTGGCGCAGAGAGGCATGTTTCGGTGGGAGATAGCGTTCTCGCTCGAAATTACAGGCCGCATCAGGATAAATGGGCTACAGGGTGTATAACGGAACGGGAAGCACCGCTTACGTACAAAGTGCGCTTATCAGATGGTGAAGTTTGGAAACGCCATATTGATCAAATACTGCCTATTAATAAAACGCCTAATAGGGGTAGCTTGCGAAATTCGTTAATTGGCAGTGAGCCTTCTAATGACGAAACTAATCTCCCGCCAAGTCAGCTTCCAAATGAAATTGTAGAATCGTCAGGTAATGTCCACAATGATGCATCAAATCCAGCCTTGTGCTCGAGTCCGGCAAACAATAACACCACGTCTCCAATAAAACCGAGACCAAAGCGTGCTTGCAGATTCGAAGGAAAATACAGCAAGTAATACGCAGATGGTCTCGATAATAAGATACTAGTTTCTGTATGCCTACATAGTAATGAGAGTGCTTGAATGTATATATTGTATGGTTTAAAAATATATTTATTTAATTTCAAAAAGGGGAAAATGATGTTATAGGTGTTTCTACCATATCCTAGTTATGTTTCATTTATTTTGTAACTTTTGTACTTGTTATTTTTCGTCTGATAAAACAGACTTTATAATAATTTTTGTAAAAGATTAGTTTAGTTTAAGAGGGGAGATGTGAGATATGGAACGTTGTTATTAATATTAGTGTATAGCGGGTAGATAAATAAACGTCAGTTGTGTCGCAGACTCGGTCTTGTTATTTGCGCTCTGCATTAAATCACCTTTAAATCCTACTGTTGGGTATAAAATGACATGAATGAAAAGGTTTGAAAAAAAAAACAATAAATCTACTACGAAACATTTATTCTAAATAAACATCAAGTGCATTGTTGTATAGTATATAGCAAATTATAATAATATTGATTGTAATATTATTATATGATTTATTTATAACAGCCTTCCCAAACCTAAACATTTTAATCAGTGTCTTTTTGTCACTATGAAATTGTTTGATATGAAGGTGGTTATGGACACTGAATAATGTCTTTGGTATGGGAACACATAATGTTATAAAGGCTTAACAGGAAATAAATATCTATTGAAACTAATATTAATATACCTACTGTAGGTAACAAATAAATTTACCTACTGAAATAAATAAGTTCAAAGAAGAAACATTGGTTTTATAAGTGGTTATGGCTCAAATTGTCATCTTTAGCAGTCAAGTAATTTGTGAAAACTAGTTTAACTAAAGTGTCAGTTCGTTACGTCATTATAATGGTTTTACCTTATTTAAAAATATAGATTTGCATATAATCTAAACAAACGCACGATTCATTTTATTTAGTCTTTCCACCTGTAATTTACAACATTAACTTCCGAAACGACTGAACTTTAGAAAAATTTGGTAGGTGTAATACTATCCAGAATGATATTTAAGCTACATTTAATTTCAATACAGTTTGAGCTGATATCTTGTATGAAAACTGTAATAAGATTATATAATAAAAATATCGAAATAGGTACTACACACTAAACACTTATAAAAGCTTTTCAAAACCTACTCCTCCCAACATCAGTAGTTTGGGAGTCTAAATATATCAGAATATAATAATATGCAATTATAATTAAGTACCATAAATTACCATTCCAAAAAATCGCTCTTTCCAAAAATACACAATATCTTTATTACCAGCCAGACGTTTATTATTTAGCGACAGAAGTTTAGGATGGTTACTTTCCGCACTTGTAGAAGTGTCAAAGTTGAATAAAAGCTTCCAATCTTAAACTTTTAAATATGAAGGTATCTGTGGAGATACAAAGATTTAAATATAGATTTCCTTTAACCAAAACCGTGAAAAATACACGAATCTATAATCAAGGACCTCTTTTAAACATTTAAAAATGGAACGTTATCACAATGTGATATTATGTCATGTACAGTGACGTCACAATATATTAGCGATTGAATCCGTTCAATTCGAATATCCGATTCAGTTCCACTGCAACGAGTTGCGGGGATGCAGTAATCAATCCTATCAATGTCACCGAAGATTACCTTCTTTTCAATGTGCACAAATAGCAGTCGACGGCCGGACCATATCTAATCTATGCAAGGGAAACGAGACTTGTAATGTAATTACAATTCTCTATTTGGAACAGATTTATTTACTGCTATTGACTGCTTCGGTAGCGTAGTTGTATTACGGCATGACAGAAATGCTGAGGTCTTGGTTTCGATTCCCGCGTCGGATAAAGTGATATTGGTATTGAAATTCAGTAGGTATGAGCCTGGAGTCTGGAATTTGTGCCTGATATGGCGATATATTCGCCCCCTATCACATCGTGGAACGGAATCCGCACGGCGATAAGAGAGTGCACTAGTTGCGCCTCTGCCTACCCCTTCGGGGATAAAAAGCGTGAGTGCGTGTGTGTATGTGACTAATTATAATAGAAACTTATTCTGTACATAAAAGAGCTTGACAAGTATTTTGTGCATAGCACTAGCGTGCGTAGTCTTGAAAATATAACGATAATATTGGATGTGCCACATACAATAATGGTCATATGTCGTGCTTGATAATTTCATGTATTCAAATATTACTTGAAATATTATATTTTTTAGTAAAAGTCTCGTAACACAAGTTACGACGAAATAGGAACAATCAAAAATTTAACTAGTACCGGGTTTAACAGGAAACCGTATGCATTTTAACTTTGAATAACTAGAGGTTACTCGTGTGGAGATTTTAGTTAACTTTCTAAATCGAAATGTTACAGTGGACGCGAACTCACATACTTCTCACTTTCTTCTTTTTCTTCTACTTCACATACTTCGGCATTCCCACAGCTTAGTGAGAAATAGTATGAATCATTTCAATTCAACTATGTAGTGTAAATTGTAAATTGAATTTGAAACACAGAGGTTTAGAGGGCGCTTGGCTTATGGCAAGGTATCGAGTTATTGTGTTTAAAGTGTAGAACATATAATTCACAAATACATAAAAAACAGTCTTTCTTTTTCTGACAAATGTGCACATGGCTATTGTCCCTTTTCCTCGGCTGGTACATTCTACCAAACATTCCTATAAAATTTAATCTTAACTATGTTATATGGTATACTTGTAAAATATATTTTTAAAACACCTACACATTTAAAATATTATAGGTCGATTACCGAAAGTTGGTGCGTACAGCATATCCGCAAGTTACGAATGTGGTTTCTATGAACATACAAACTTCTTTTGTTTTACGTAGGAACGAAGCCAAAATATATAACATTAGGTTTTAGTGCATGTATGTATCTGCCCCTCTAATTTGAAACATAATACTGTGTAAAATTGTATCGGTGTGAGCACTGTGAAAGTGCCAGCTTTGAGTAATCGACTTACAGGACATATAATAATATGTCGAATATTCGACGAAATATTGGTAAATGCAGAGCCAAGCTCTCGTCATAACTATTATATTAAGATATCATATAATTGTATATAAATTATGAATACTAAAATATAGTATCCAATTGGCTAGTAACCATTAATTCATTACCTAAAGTTCATCCTTACAATGCGATTCATATTTCAAATAATAATAGGAACGCCAATCTATGTGCCAAGTCACTTGAAAAGTAGAAAATTTGAATAGAAAACTTATGAGCATATCAATAACGGTTCAATTTATTTTGTGTAATTGACTCTTTCATCAAATTAAAATTAAAATGTTATTGATAAATTAGCTTAATATAATATTTAATTATTTAGACCTCACAATATGGCACAAAGTTGATCCTATTCTTATTTGAATCGTATTGTACGTAATCGTAAGATTAAAACAATTCAATTACAAACTGACGCCATTGACGTCATACGAATGTCATGGCGTTATGTAATCATTATATAATGAATCTTTACGAGCCATTAAGAAAGTTCATACATAGTCCTCACAATACGTCTTCTATAATTATGTCAAAAATGCTGATTCAGCATGATTTTGTCCAATCCGAGAATGTCATATCCGTGTGTCTCGTATAATTTTTTAATTATAATAGCCTTCATCGGCAATGTATTGACTAGTCCGATAAAATACTAAGAGTATTCTCTTTATCGTGAGGATTTACCTCATAGTACACTTAGACTAACACTCAAACATCTATTTGGGGTAAATTATTTATTGTAAATAATTATTTACCCCAAACAAACATACAATTGAAATAATAGCTAAATAAATAAAATATCTTATTTGGGGTAGATTATTTATTCTTATTGAATTCTTTACCTCAAATAAGATATTTATTAAGATATAAATAAAAAAAGAATAACGTGATTATACAACTAAATTAATATACTTTTTTTTTATTTTGCAAAGATTTTTTAAAAAACATTGTTTTATATTAATCGATACACATTATGAGATCTAATATTTTGACGTTAATGATAAAAATTTAATTAATCAAGTAAACTTAATACCAATATATAAGACGTTGATAAAATAAATAACTTAACCACTTTTACGACTAATTATAATAATATAGTGAATGCAGTCACCATAAAGAAAACGATTAAAAATAACATAAAGTTGTAAAACAGCTTATAGAGTCATCTTGCGGAAAAATCATGAATTACTTCCTACGGTGGGTAAACAAAAACTCGAAACAAAAAAAAAGACTACATTCATCTACTAAACTAATTCTAAGTACCTACTAATGACAGACTTTCTAGTTCCTTCATTCATACTCATACTTGAAGGTTTGCGAGTTATTAACATTATTTAATCTATAGTAATTAATTCGGTACCTTAATAGTAAGAGGATTTTAATAAACATTTTAACCCTTAAATTGGCAGTACCTTATCCTGATGATTTTCTCAGACTTTTTTAAACTTATGTGTGTTGTTAGGGTTAAATAAAGATAACATGTATGAAAATTAAACTAATATATTATATCTTGACAGTTTTTTTTAATGTCACTTATAAGTGACATTGCCAACTAGTCTACAGAATTGAACGCAGCATATATGTCACATAAAAAGTACATTGCCAGTTTGGCTAGTTAATAAAATAATACAAAGTAATATGAAATTATTAAAAAACATTCTGTTTATAACTAATTTTGAGATCAAGTTACATTTTAGGAACTATGGAATATATAAATGTTACATACAATTAAGTGGACGATAGCCTAGTTGGGAATGGAACGGTCTGCCGTGACAATGTCCGAAGGTTCAAACCCATGGCACACACCTCTGACTTTTCGAAGTTATGCGTATATTGTTTATCAATTATCGTTCGCTTTGACGGTGAAGGAAAACATCGTGAAGAAACCTACATGCCTGAGAATTCTCCATAAGAATTTCGAGGGTATGTGAATTCTACCAATCCACACTAGGCCAGCGTGGTAGACTAACTTGGTGTCAGTGGAGATCTTATGGAAGTTGTAGATGGTGTTTCCGGTACGACGCAAGCTGGTAGAACTTGAGGTCTAGCTACTAATGAAGATGGTGTTGATGTCATAGGCGGTGTTTCGTTTAGGTTTACGTGGTGTTCTAATGTAAATCCCCTAAATTTGCCATTGCTGGTTTTTCGAAGTCACTGAGATCCTGAATTAGGTCATAAATAGCAGGCGAAATACTTCTCACTAGTGATGAAGTATGAGAGCCAGTGTAGTTATTTATGAAGTGCTCACGCGCTAATATTTATCTCTCCTCATCAGAATCAATCTCCGAATGTTCAGAATAGGAAGTAGATAATAGCGCAAGAATTTGCTTAGACCTCCAACCTTGCCTCGCCATATTACTGAAATGAATATCGTCAATTCTTAAACTTATACTGTAAAAATGTGATATATATCTATATTACATATGATATAACGTAAATATATCTTAAATTCTACTAGTAACTAACTGGCAATGTCCGTTAAAAATGACAACCCCACATCGTGGGACTTTTAGGCAAAGTCCGTTATAAGTGACAAACATGAAAGTCACTCCTTGTGAGACCTAATTGGCGATGTCAGTTTCAAGTGACATTATGATTTATTTAGATATCGCAAAAAAAATACGAATACTACGGTAATAAAAACAATTGAACACTATTGATTTATCATTATTATACCTAAATTAAACATAAAAAGGATATAATACAAAGAAATACTTACGTAATAACAATATTTTTAACGAGTGCAAACTTAGTCCGCCGTTGCAATATTTCAAATGATCGATACAACGCATCCATCGATCAACATAGAGATTCAAATGCGCGAAATCGAAAAGAATAGCCTATTAGACACGACGTACTACGTGACAGACGCAAGCGTCACCTCAAATCACACTTGTGTGTGTTTTTACAACACGTCACATAAAAAGGACAGAAACAATTTAAGGGTTAATAAGTGATTGAGCTGTCCTTGTCTTGTTTCTTTGTCTGGGCTTAAGAAAAGTGACCAAACAATGACTAGTTAAATGACTCATTAAAACGTTTATTGGTGTTTTAGGATTTCAAATGGATTTAGCCGGAATGATGTATGCAACAAATTTAGATATTTTAATAATAAGTATATTATGATCAGTGTGCACTAGCCACTGATGCGCAAAATGGTGCTAAATTGATGCCGTAAACACAACAACAACAAACAATCAACATGACGCGCGCCGTGTTCCGCATCAGATAATGAGGAGTGCCAACAGCGATGTTTCGAGCCTAGTTTTTAGTGGCTGTCCGCCGATATAACACCTAACCAAAGATTCGCACTGATATTAAACATTAACACAAACACTTAAACACAGAAAATTGTCTATATTGTCCTGAGTCCATAGGGATTAAGAAAGGAATTAAGGTATTCTACGAAGAACTGGTAATTGGTTCCTAAATGCGTAAAATGAGCAGCAATGGGCAAACGATCATCCTGATTATGTACAACTTCGTAAATAAGATGTCAAGCAAAAAAAGTAAGTAATATGAATCAACTAAAGATTTATGATGCATGGGTATTCTAGGGAGGGGAAAGGAAAGGGGATAGGATCTTTCTTGATGACGAACTCAGACCTGGCAGGCGACACGTGAAAGATCTTATGGGCCTATTCAAACGACGATCATAAGCAGATGTGTTGCATCATACTCCGCGATGTGAAGGTATGCCTTCGCAGATGTTCGCGATGAGGGAGATAATTGGGCAAAAACATTATGGTTGGTGATTGCTTGCGGAGGCCTTCTTTTAGTATTGGGCTAGTGGCGTTAGGTTGATGTGATTATAGAACTGGTACAGAATTGAAGTTGGAAGGTGTATGGCGAGCATGATTTATCACGCAAAAATATGTGGAAGTCCTTACCCTCACCAAGGCGTTTAAGTTCACGAGAAATGTGATATGTACATCCACCATTCATTAGACGTACGTAAGTTGAACACTTCTCATGTACAAAGAACTAACGTTATCACGATGAAACACGATCTGCTTAGACAAGTTGTTTAAACAGGCACAAAAAATCATTCATTCGATGTTTTGTGTTTCCGGGGCAAATCGGACGTACCCCGGTACCGCCAGGTGGCTGTCACCCGGTCGAAAGAAAATCACAGTTAGCCGCCTTTGTTGAAAGACTGGGCGGTGCGCAGCTTCTTGCGTGTGCGGGGAGAGCTCCAGCGAGGAACCACACGTGTGCCTGCCGGGGAGACGCCCTCGTCGACATCATCAGCTTCGGTCTTGATCTCCATTTTCTGAGAAGGTTCGAGATTATGACAGATTAGTGCGGAATTCGACATACAGGAACGAAGTGCGGAGAGTAACATAATTATAAAATGGAAAAATTTATAAAAATAAATTATTTTATACTATCACGTTATCTAAATAAGTAATATTGGTTCTTCCAAAAACATTATGTACTTCAGTTGCATGTAAGTATAAAAATAATATGTGTAATATTTCTGGATGGAAAGCAAGAATAGACCAATCAAATTACAGATGACACGCATACAAATAACTTGTTTTTATTCATTTATTCTTGGTATGCAGTTAGTGGTGGCAAAGTTTCTTAAAAAGGACTGCTATTTAATTGAAATTAGGCATTTGCGGTTTCCTAATCCATTACCTGCACAATTAAGCGGATCAGAGTGTGCTGTTGCTCAAGAAGTTGCGACATTTCACGAAGGCGACGTTTCTGTTTGTCAAGTTCAGCGGTTATGTAGTCCTCATTGCTCTCCAGCACCAAGTCCAAGCCAGCTGGGAAGCATGTGAATTTAATAGAAATAATAATGGACTAGAATAGGAATCCATTGTTCATATTTAGCTGGGGCTATAAATATTGGTGAGAAATTGAAGAAGCTGTTTCGAAACTCATTTATATTAAATTCATATTTCCGCCGCACGATTAAGCTGTGGAACAGTTTGCCAGCATACGTTCCTCCTTCTTAAAATTTGGAGTCCTTTAAGCAGAGCATGAAAAAGCAATTAAGCAAGCCGGCATAACTCTGCTGCCCGTCCAGAGATTTTTATGTCGGTGATCGACATGTTTTTGGGCTTCTCTTCACTTACTATTAAGTGCAGGGTGATTATTTTAGAAATCAGAAATCATTTAACAAACTACTATATGGTAATTTATTTTATATCTATAAAAACATATCTATCATTGCTCACAGATATTACCGTCATCAGAAAACGGGTTGCAGAACCATTTCCTCAGGATCAAGTCCAGGAATCCGAGCTTGCACTTCTTGTTGTTGGGGTACTCGATCAGTTCATTCTTGTCCACTTTCTCCAGGATAAAAGCCGGAAGTTTCCTTTCCAGTTCAGTATGCAAGACCACCTAGAACATCAAACCGTAGTCTAGAATAATATAATTGAAGAAGTAACCAAGAATCAGGACCGGGAAAGTTAATGTTCACTTGTAGAGGCCCACTTTCAACAGTAAACGGCGATAGGCTGATTGATAGATGCAAAGAATCATGTAATTTCTATTCAAGTATTCAAGCCAAAACGAACCTGCATAGCCAATCGTTTCAGCTGAGCATTCCTCCTCACGCTCTCAATATCTCCAACAGCCAAACCGATGAGCAGGTTCATCAGCAGAATCGGCATTAGCACCATGAAGAGGCCAAGAATGAAGAAGGTCGGCATTGGGTACGGCAAAGCAGTATCAGCATCCTCCTTGTAGTAGGGCTGTACGTAAGTGCCGACAAAATCTAGTTCTCCAAGCATCATAGCAAAGGTCCGCATTAGTGATATAGGGATGCTATTGAAAGACAAGTGATGACCCTGGAAATTAGTGCAATTATAAACCAAAGGTTCTGTTAAAAAATAATGACAATTCGCAATATGCCATTCGCTGAGCTACAATGATGGATATCTACTGCTAATGCAAGTCACTATGCTTTAGATGAGGATTTCATGACGTCATGGCGCAAAGCGGTTTCTATTGGTCTCCGTAATAGGGTTGAGCAATGGACATTCATGATTAAGAAAATAAGCAGATATAAACATTGAAATCAATCGATAAAAGTAAAAAGCGGTTAAATATTTACAGTAGAATATTACGTGGTCTATAGAATGAAGCTATGTAAGCATTTGTGAATACCTTTTGAACTTCTGTAATAATTATAGAAACAAATGCTATTT
This sequence comes from Lapara coniferarum, assembly GCA_949316025.1. Lineage (NCBI taxonomy): Eukaryota > Metazoa > Arthropoda > Insecta > Lepidoptera > Sphingidae > Lapara > Lapara coniferarum. The sequence continues at coordinate 21,392,869 of OX438933.1, read as the reverse complement.
ATTAAAATGAATTGCTCAAAATATTAAGAAGACCGCTACTCTAAACTACTATAATTGTAAATGAGTAAATATACTCTACGTAACATTTGTTGTTGACTTTACTACACCCACTTTAGAAAGTAGAATGTAAAATGCCAGTCCAAATGCTATGATGAGGATGGAGAACACCATCAGCACTTTGATCAGGGTCTGCAGTATCTCCAGGAACATGACCACGTAGATCCCGACTTGGTCAAACCGTTGCAGCAGGAGAAGGAGCTCGAACCAGGCCAAAAATACAGTTATGGCAGCAGCCGAGTACTGTAACAAACAATTTAGTAAAAGCAGGTATAATCAAGTATATTGTTGATGAATGAGAGCTGCTGACGAGCTGGTTACTTGGGAGGTCTACGTTCAGCAGTGCAGTAGGTACATAGAATAATTTCGTAGTGTAAAATAACAGTCAAAAACACTGTCTAATTACAAGGATACTGATTCCATAAAACTACGACGGAGATCATAATAGGGATAGGGATAGTTTCATATATCTTATTTTGTAAATTATTTTATAATATGTAACAGAAAAAAGAAGAAAAATAATAGTTTAAAAAAACTAAAAAACACGCTTTATAGAAATCCAACTAAAAAAATATTTTCTATTTTTAGTTGGATTTTCTATGAAACGGTTTTTTTAAACTATTATTTTTGATATTTTAGTTCTGTTCTATTATTATACAAAAGATGTCACTAAAAAATAAACGAAAGCGCCATCTTGCGACAAGTAGGATTTTTTTATACATAAGAGTAGCCAGTTTAGTTATAATTCTAATATGCTCCAAAAGATGGCATTAAAATAAATAAACTACTATTTATTCTTTTTTTGTTGGATTTTCTATAAAAGCGTGTTTTTAGCTGAAAATATTGAACTGTTATCGGTCCTTGATAAGTAATCTAAATTTCGATTTAATCATACGTTTTGACGTGGGTCAAAATCATCTTCAAAGTTTCCGTTACGTATGTACGATTTTTTTTTATGACATCGAATGACGAGACGAGCGTGCCGTTCACCTGATGGTAAACGATACGACCACCCATAAACAGTAGAAATACCATCCAGCACCTTGAGTTACAAAGTACAAAAAAGTGGCATTCCACTGCACTCGTCATCCTGAGATATAAGATGTTAAGTCTCATTATGTCCTGTAGTTACACTGGCTACAATGCCCTTCAAACCGAAACAGACCAGTACATACATGCACATTGCTGCTTGGCGGTAGAAATAAACATTGCGGTGGTACCCACCCTGACGGACTCTTACATATGAGAGTCCTACCACCAGTAAGTAATTTTTTTAACACGCTTTTATTAGCTTCATACGTAGGTACATACGTAGAAATATTGTTGGGAGCAAAATTGAGGGCGCGGCAGGAATTTCGCGCTATCTCTTTCGAACGCACGCAGCAATATGGCCGATGACACTTGGTGACGCAACAGTCTGATATTACTGTTATTTCACAACCTCTCCTCCCACCACATTCCAAAGCTAATTAGCGCTAATTTTGAAAATTCTTTTTCCGTTAGATTTTGGATAGCATACATTTTTGATAAATGTATTTTCAAAAAGTAGTTAGCTACCCTATTTGCGACGAAGTTTAAATTCATAGATAGTGAATGAAGCACAGAAACATGATTGTAAATAAATAAAGTGTCGGTAATACCTAATCATAATTTTAGACGATATGAGTTTATCAATACCTACCCTTTAGCTAGTTTAACAGTAAAATTGTGCGTAATACTAACTTGTATGTTGTCGTAGTTTCCATATATTGTAGGTAGAACAGTCAGCGTCGAGCTGATGTACAAAGTCCATGAGACGAGGTTTGACGGGTCCACCAGATAGTGCCATTTCTGCTGCTTTAGGTTGTAAGCCTCTCGCAGCAGGCACAGCAGATTGTAGACTAATATGGCCACTGTGCTGGTATACATAGCCAGTTTGGATTCAAAATCTGAAATATTTTGGGTAAAGCTGTATTTCGATTCATAATGTAGACAAGCAGACTGTTAATAACTGAACAGAAATTAAACAAATACATTATACACAAGATAATAAACACCCTAAAAAAATAAAATCTAAGTACAATTTTCAGCCGTTGGGTACATATTTACCTGAGAGTCAACAATTTATCTGTTATGGCCTACATTGAGTTATATTGTAGTTACAAACCAATGCTGCAATTGGTCTTCAGTTCTTAATATGTGGGGAAACATTATACCAAGTGTTTTTTTTCTTGTTTTTCGTGAAGAAAAATGAGTTATCGCTACCACCACCGGGGGGTCAGTGGAATGGTTATGTTGGTTTCACACAGTCTTACAGCCCAATGTCGACACTCTGGATTATATCATCACCCGAGCGAGCATTGGACCGAGTCCCTAACACTATGTACATACACCCTACACCGGTATACCAACCAAAACCCACGGTGGCATTCAGTGCCTACGAGACGGCCCCGGGTATCTTGTTGCACTAAGATAGCTGCACGGGACTGCCCCTAATACCAAGAGTACCTATAACAAAGTAAACAACAAATCCTTTCTTACCGACAGCATTCACGCCAGTAGTGTTCGCGGTAGTATTCGAAATAGAATCGTTTAATTCAGATCCAATAGTTGCCGTGGTTGGGTTACACTTATTTGTTTGTTTCTTTGGCATCATAGCGGATGGATCTACGTTCATCATCAGCAGGTAAGTGTAGAGGGTCACGAAGATCAGGAATATGCAGTAGAACAGCAAATTCGCCAGATGGAAGTATTTGCCGTAAGAATTCCACTTCATTTGCAGATATTTTTGGCTTAGCGGATGGGCCAGTAACTCAACTCTGCCGTGCGCTACCATAGCCTGTTGATATTTTGTTATTACCGTATGAAGCTTTTATTATGGGCATAAGTGCAGTTAAAATTGCCGTGTTAGTGTATGTACAAATAAAAATTGGACAGTAAGAAGCGAGATTATGCCACCACCAAATGTGAATCAAGCTTTGCTGTGTAATTAATAAGTGCTTTATTGTAGATACTATAATATTTTAGTAATTTAAAGATCATTAAAGGAAATGATTAGTATTTTCACAGGGAGGCACCAATATCATCTTTATAGTTAGGTTCAAATGTTACATATCGCTGCGGTACGATATTTCAAAATTAATTAGATTTTATTTTTCTGTGTTAGTTGTTGCCATAAAATAGTGAAATACCACATATGGTTTGGTTACATCCATATTTAAGCTGGTATTAAAATTGACACTTATGTATACTACTTCAATATTTTATCAAGCGTGGCTTTATTTAGCGGTACTCGACTCACGTTGATAACACTCAACGGATCAGGGCGGTACATGGGGTCATTGTGCGCCTGTCTTAACGCTTCTAGTTCAAGCTTCGAGTACTGGTAGTACATGAATGTGTACTTAATCTGTGGCAGGCAAAAAAAAAGAAATTAAAAAGTAGGAATGTATTACATATTACTCACGTTCAGGGCTGGCAACGGTATTTTCTGCGATTTCGAAACATTGACGCCATCATCATCCTTCAATTGAGGACATAGCGCGTCGAAGCTGTACTTGATCTAAATATGTTAAACATGTTAGACAAACAAGGATCCAGCCTCATAACTCAAAATGAATAAAAAAGATATTATAATGTTATGAATATCTTTATAGCTTAATTCATCATCATCTTCCTGCCCTGGTTCCAAATTACTTGGGGTTGACGCAACATGATTTTCTCTTCGATTCTCCTCTATCTTTCGTCATCAAGTCATACACGCCCTTTTCTTAAATATCATCTCTTACACAATCTATCCACCTCTTTCTTGGTTGTCCTCATCCTCGCCATCCATCAACACTCAAATTCATCACTCGTTGGGTTACATGTCTTTCATCCCTTCTCCTCACATGTCCATACCAAAACAGACGATTTCCTTTCAACTTTTCTATCACTGGTGTCACTTTTAAACTCCCTCTAATATATCTCATTCCTCACTTTATCCATTATCGTCACTCTACACATACATTTCAACATTCTCATCTCTGCTGCGTGTAATCTTCTTTCATCCGTCTTCTTTACGGCCCAGCATTCTGATCCATACAGGACGACAGATCTGATCGATTCGTATATTTTGCCTTGTAGTTTTAGAGGCATACGTGGATCACAAATTGTGCGTGTGACTTGCCGCAATTTCATCCATGCCGCATTGATCCGGTGCCCAACGTCGTGGTCTATTTACCATCCCCTTGGACGAGTGACCCAAGGTACCGGAAGTTGGAGCACGCCGGTACGGATATTCCGGCAAGGTTAATTGATACTGGACTGGAGAAACCGCCAAAATCGCACAACAGATACTCTGTTTTGCTTCGACTTCACTTTAGGCCACCATTCTCCAGTCTTTATAGCTTAATTAACCCAGGAAAAATGAATAGTATATGCCTAAGTAATATTCATTGCAGTACGATATCATTGAATAGATAACTGGCATTTTTCATGTAGTAACAATTACAGTAGAAATATTATTAAATTTAATAACTTACGTAGAAACTTTTTGAATCCTTTTTGCAATTGGCTTTGGTGATGCATTTGTCCTGCACCGCTTCAAAGACTCGAGGCATGTTGGCTATCAGAGCCAAGGTTACGCATGGGTAGCGATCTGATCGAAGATTCATTACCTCTTGAGCTCTGTAAGTGGTGATAATTCCGATTTCTTATAAATTAAGTCGCTGATAGCTGAATGTGCCAAAACCCTAATAATATTCATATTACTACAAGTCGTAAGTACAGAATTTGAATACGATAATACTAAAAAGTTCATTCACAAACATAAACTTACTTTATTCCTGAATGTATAGGCAGATTCATAAATAATTAAAACGTCCTCATTTCGTCGAGATTACAGATATAGATAAACTTATGATATATCGCCATATAATAATATCAATACAATGACTTACTTTTCGTTTAGATAGTGAAAATTTCGAATCAAATACCGTGGTTGAATCTGCATCCCATATTCCCTTCTATTTTTATAACATCACTTACCTTTGCTCATGAGTGACCATAGCCAAAGCTGACTCAGGGAACTTATAGTAAATAGCATAGTCGATGGCGCTCATATCCTGGCTGTTGTAGCGGAGACGGCATCCCATGGACAGCAGCAAAGCGATGGAGCTCGGCTTGTTCTCCATCGTGGCGAGGTGCAATGGTGTGTTCTAGAAAGAAATAATATCATGGTCGTTAACGCATCTATGATTGCTCTGATATTGTGCATGTATAATATGAGTGGCTGTGATTACTTGGTATCAAGTACCTAAACTCTTTTTGCCTCTCTACATACTATAATGTAAAGAGGCAATAACAGACTAGTGAATATTCTTAAAAAATATTTCAAAGTTGATGTTTCTTTGCTTGAAGTCACTTAATTTTACACTTAGATTATTTTGACAGTGATTTACTTTCATAAATCGGAACAGTTTAAATTCTAGTTAACCTATTGGTGTAACTATTGATTTTTTAGGAACTTTATCAAACTCTTGTTTATCACTTACGCCATCCTTATCGACCTGATCAAGCAAGTGTGAGTGCACTGAATGCAGCAGTTCAATGGTCTGTGTGTATCCACTCATAGCAGCTAGGTGCAGCGGGTTACGTCCATTGTGGTCTCGATGCAGCAGTGCCCCTCGGTTCAAGAGAAGCTGGACGACCCTTGTGTGACCTTCGCGAGATGAAATGTGGAGAGGGGTAAGTCCCTCGCCATCACTTTCGTTGATGATGAAAGTCCCTTTGTCTGAGTCCAAGAGTTGGCAGGCGGTATTGTACCTGCCATACCTGAAGAACACAAATATTTTTTTTTTATTTCGGTTTGTATTTCATTCCGTAATCGCTATAACTGAAATATTATTAGGTTTTTACAACTTCGTTCTAGGTAGAAAAACAGAAACAGAAAATGGAGTCAAAAGTAAGGCCAAAGTTATCATTGAACCAGAGCGACCATGAACCATCATTACGACTTTACAAACCTTGCAGCAAAGTGCAGGGGGCTCTCATTGTTATTGTTCTTCAGGTTGATGCAGGCACCGAGCCGGATCAGATTCTCCAGAGACCTGATGTGACCCTCGCGGCTCGCGTAGTGTAGTGGAGAACATCCGGTGTTATCCTTCTCGTTCAGTAGCTGAGCTAAACTTTTTTCACAGCGGTCCTATGTTAATTGTAATAGATTTATTTTTCGGTGGTAAGGGAATTTTAGGTAACAAATATCTTAATATCGAAGTCTTCACACTAGCAAAGAGAGCAATGAAAGAAGATAATAAACACCAAATAAAATCGTCCACTGAAAGTAATCGTAACGTCCAATAAAAGTATTCGTTTCAAAGATCAAAACATCGCGTTGCAGAGTTAAAGTTGTTTTCTCGGTATTTGTTAACTAACCTTGCAATTAGCAGCGAATTCTTCAAGACGTCCGCCATTTATCACGACCAAATGCAAGACGTTGCAAGAATTTATGTCCTTGAGCTGTATGTCGGCTCCCAAGCGAATCTGCAAACAAGACGCATACATTTCGTAAGTAAAACATTTCACGTTTGAGTATGTGACACCTGCATACATTTATATCTTCATTATTATGGCTTGCTTAGATGGTCATGGAATGAAATATTGTCTAAAGAATTGGATATTCAATTTAAACAACCTACCCAATTTTTTTTTATTGGCGGTATCACTAATGAAGGATTCCAAGTGGGCTAAAATGTCTATAGCAATTTCAATGATTTTCTTTTGGACGAAGCTGGCATGGCAGGCGGAGATAAAGGACTTATAGCATCCCTTTTATAATATTCAATAGTAAACTTTGTGTTATTCAATATGAAATTGACCACAAGAAACTACAATAGACGTTTAAGGTTTTAAAGAGTATACCCCATCACTCAAAATATAAATGCAATACTTGTTATTATATTTGTGTTTAGAATGATTTCATGACGCAACACAAACTTGAAGCAAATATATTACATGTCACCAGACATCTGTCTTTAGTCGTATAAAATTTACGGGAGGTCGCGTGGAAAATAAAACCAAATTTTAAGGATTAATGCATGCCGAGTGAACAGTGCAAATAATATTTTTCATCGTAGCACTCTTTGTCAAGACTCGAGAGATGTGAGTAATGGGTGATACGTATCGCCACTAAGGCAAAAGTCGTACACATTAAGTTTCGAAATTCCTAGGATATACATAGGATATACATTCACTGGTGGTAGGACTCTCATATGTAAGAGTCCGTCTGGGTGGGTACCACCGCAATGTTTATTTCTACCGCCAAGCAGCAGTGTGCATGCACTGTTGTGTTTCGGTTTGAAGGCATTGTAGCCAGTGTAACTACAGGACATAATGAGACTTAACATCTTATGTCTCAGGATGACGAGCGCAGTGGAATGCCACACAGTACTTTGTAACTCAAGGTTCTGGATGGTATTTCTACTGTTTATGGGTGGTCGTATCGCTTACCATCAGGCGAGCGGCATGCTCGTCTCGTCATTCAATGCTATAAAAAAAATACATAAACGAAAATCTTTAATTTGTGAAGTCATATAAATTTATATTATACTCATTTACTAGCTTTTCTATATGAATGTTATTTACTAAAAAATTAAACGCAACTTTGGTAATAGTAGTTTTTACATACAAAAGTACTATCATGATAATATTAGGTAAACAGTCGTAATGGTTTATTATATTTATGACATACCGATATTATATTATGACATTCGAGAATATTGCCGGTGACCTCGAACTCTATTTCACGCATGTTAATCTTCGAATAAGCAGGAGAATTTCCATGCGACCTGATGGATCTAAGTTAATTAACAAAGTTTTGCTTACTCATGTAAGACATAAACAAATCGAATCAAGACACTATTATATAAACAAGAATGAATTGGGAAAATGGTAAAGTGTCATTACTAATTTTGATCATTTTTATTATCTGTCTTCTTCGACCTTGTGTTTCTTTTTTGTCATTTTCTTGATGTGAGCAATCGGTGTGCATAACTCAAGTTAAATCTTTTTTTTGGATACCGGGTGTTCAAGAACGCGTTTTTGCATTTTCATGATCTTGTACTCTCTGTTGTGCCTTTGTTGTGTTTGTTCAATTGTATTTTTTTGGAAATAAATATTTTTTCTCTTATAAATGAAGAGATATATTCATCTACTCTAGCCATTTCTGCTCTCTATGTTTTTATGAGTATCTACCATTTAGATTTACGATTAAAACTGCAGTAGAAAGTGTTTCGAATAGTAGTAAAGTATTCCCAATAATGCTGACGTGTTTAATTAATAAAAATATATTTCCTAACTATAAAACCTTTATATGGGTTAAGTTTTTTAGTGTGATTAAAATACTTCTTTACTAATTACCAAAACAAATTCCATTAGCTATGTTATTGTGCGTATGTATACTAGACTTTGAGTATTGCGCTAAGATACTAGTATTATAAAGCTGAAGAGTTTGTTTGGTTGGTTGAACGCACTAATCTCAGAAACTACTGAACCGATTTAAAAAATTTCATATACACCCACACCTTTTATCCCCGAAGGGGTAGGTAGAGGCATAACTAGTGCACCCACTTTTCGCCATGCATATTCCGTCCCATGATGTGATAGGGGGCGAGCCTATCGCCATATCGGGCACAAATTCCAATCTCCGGGCTGTTACAGAGCAGAAAAACTCAATATCACTTTGTCCGACCGGGGCTCGAACCCGAGACCTTGGCATTGCAGTCATATCGTAATATAACTACGACACAAGGCAGTCCATTTTAAAAATTTATTCACTAATAGGAATCTACAATATTCCTACTTTTTATGCTGTAAAAACTTTTTCACACGAGCGGAGATGCGAGAATTACCTAGTATGTTATAACCCCAGCACATGCTACCAATTACCACTAACAAGCGATTGCGGATTCCTGCATGCAATTTTGCCACGAGTATCACATTACACCTGCCGCCCTATCTAATTCGGATATTAGGTTCCTTATTACATATTACGTAGCAAACAACGCTGTTATATCAGAATTAACTAAGTTTTACCCGACTACAAAAAGGAAGGGGATTCAGTTAGGTCGATTATTTATTTACATATTTTTGTGTAAACATGGTTTTACTTACCAAAGTGTGCACTGTCCGCCAGCCACCTCTGGACGCTGCTAAAAGTAACGGCGACCGTTTCTCCTTATCCAGTGGGTTGATGGCGGAACCCTCAGAAATCAGATAGTTTACAATATCTGGGTGATCAAACATGGCGGCGCAGTGGATTGGGGTCATCTTCTGCACGTCGCATGATGTTAGGCAAGCCATCTTCTCGCTCGGTTGCATGGTAAACATCAGTTTCACAATTTCCAGTGCACCCTAATGAAATCTTTTTATTAGACTTGGCAACTAAATTCAGAGCTTGTTCAATGGTAACAAGTTCACAATATTACAGTTTGGGTAGTTTCAAGTAGTTTCATTATAAAGCTAAAGATCTAGTTTCGTTGTGGTTGATGATTTATTATGTATGAGAGATTATATAACTTTGTTAAATATAAGACATCGTAGGAGGCATTCTAGTTTGAAAAAAGACCATCAAGATGAGGAGTTTAATTAACTGATTTAGAAAGATTTGGGATAGGAAGTATAGAGATTAGAGACTTCCTTACGATGCTTCTTCTTTACAACGATAATAAATTCCAAAGTCGCAGATTCATGACAATTTAAAAGAGCTTGAAAAAATCAATAACACGATATTTGATTTGATATTATTTAATGTCGTTAAATACATGTACATACATACATAATAATATACACTCACGCCTGTTATCCCCGAAGGGGTAGGCAGAGGCGCAACTAGTGCACCCACTTTTCGTCATTATTCCGTCTCATGATGTGATAGGGGGCGAGCCTGTCGCCATATCAGGCACAAATTCCAGACTCCGAGCTGATACTGAATAGAAAAACTCCATATCACTTTGCCCAACCCGGGGATCGAACCCAAGACCTCAGCTTTGCAGTCGTACTGTAATACAACTACGCCACCGAGGCAGTCATAAATACATTAAAATATTTACCTGGGCACAAGCCAGGTGAACAGGCGTTGACAGGTCATGCTGTTGTTTAGAAATCTTAGCTCCAGATCTGAGACAAAGCTCGACAGCCTTTATGTCCCCTCCATGGACAGCCGAGTGAAGGGGAACATTACCCTCGTTATCGTATAGGGAAATCATGGATTCTCTGGTACAACCCTTGGATTCACCCCACTGGAGAAATACCTCCATGGTTCTAGAGGAAGCATTTTTGGCAGCCTCGTGGATCGGGTAGTAGCCGTTGTTGCATGGTTTCTTCCATTCAGCTCCCAAATCGGTTATCTGGGATTATCGAGAAGATGGATTTGAAATAGAACAGTAAATGCTTAGCAGTACTAAATCTTTTTTTAATTCTAGATCTCTCTTTTTTGTGATGATAACGTGATCTCTTAGGTGACGTTACAATAAGTATTTAAGAGTACAATTAAAGAAAAAGAAGAAAGCTAGAGAGCTTATTACATAGCACCTATCCACTATAAATAAACTACCACTGCTTAGTAGAAACTTGAATTCCCTAGTATATCAACCAGAGTGGTAAAGATTTTTAATAATACCTATATAATGCTGGTGACTATAGGAACTAGTGAGACTTTATGAGTTAATATTGCTAAGCAGTAGGTGGTGGGTGATGACGAAGATTACCAGAATCTTAGCACAAAGTTCGTGGTCGTGGATGGCCGCGAAGTGAAGCGCCGTACGGCCGTGCTCTCCGCCAAGGTTTACATTAAAGTGTTGCTTGTACTTGGCAAAGATCTGCAGCACTTCCACCTGAACAACAATTACTTATATATGAACTAATTTATAGACATTAAACATTTCGAGAAATAGAATCTTATTACAACGGATTTCGTTTTTTTTTAACTTACAGAATCATTCCTAAATCTAATTTCTGTAATAGGTATATATGATAAAATAAGATGTAGTTTATGTTATAATAGTTACTTACCTTGTTCAATTCAGTCGCCAAATGTATGGGAGCTTGACATTTTTCATTCAAAAGTCCAGTTTCCACACGACTGAAAAGAAAAAATCTTATAAATTACTTCGTATGATTGCGAGAAATAAACTTATCTCTATAAGATTGCGTTGGGAAAAGCAATATTGAGTTTTTCTGTTCAATATTTATAGTCTCGTCCCCAATTGATGGGACCTGACTTACTAGCGAGATGAAAATGCAATTTTATTTATTTCCACCTTTCCCTGAAAAAGAGCAAGGAATGATGCCATGTAGGTATAATAGAGATTCCTTGAAGAAAACTTAAAATCTTTTACCACTATTGTATTTATATTGCCCTTTAAAGATAAATGTCTTGTTGTGTCAAAACCACTTCTTCTGGTGTATAATCTGACTTAAGTATTTTATAATCACTTGCAGTGAAAAACAACATAGGTTGGATACAAATGCAAGACCCTCAGGCGTCAACTACTGAAAACGTGATCTTGAATATAAATCATCGCTTAAATATAATCCAAGGTCGCAAATAGTACGGAAATCAATTACTTTAAATAGACCTCGGCACCTATAATAGTCAAATATCGAAACCTTTTTAGAAGGAAGTAGAATATTAATGTTTTGAAGATATGAAAATAAGTAAGTAACCTATACTAATATTATAAAGCTGAAGAGTTTGTTTGTTTGAACGTGCTAATCTCTGGAACTACTGGTTCGAATTGAAAAATTCTTTTTGTGTTGAATAGATTATTTATCGGGGAAGGCTTTAGGCTATGTAACATCACGATGCAACTGTTAGGAGCGAAGAAATAATGGAAAATGTGAAAAAAAAACGGGGAAAATTATTCCTCCTTGAGGGCTTCCATTGCGTGCGCTGCGAAAACGGTTCAAGATACCAAAAATATATGTACGAAAGAATTATTCCTCTTGAAATGATCTAAAAAAATGTCCCCGACAGTATATGTCTATTTTTTAAGATTAACTCACTAGAACCGTTTTTATGGTAATCAAATTTGGTCGAAATTAATGCATTATTTGTTAAGAGTTGTATCAACGTCATAATATTAATCTTTATCCAAATAAATGTGTTGGATAGAGTGATTCAACGGAAAGGTTTTTATGTACTTTTAGCCCGGAAAAACTTATTAACGCGGGCGAAGCCGTGGGCAAAAGCTAGAACTACTTACAGTTGGCAAGAGTGTGAACTAAACTCTACAAAGGCTATATCGTCCGGGACATGAGAACGTTGAGTAGGTACCTAACTAAAACATCTTCTAAAACTAATACACATTAAAAAAGTGGAACTTTAGTTTCTACATCATCATCATCATCAGCCACACGACGTTCACTGCCGAACATAGTCCTCCCCCAAAAATTTCCAGACGGACCTGTCAAAAGCGACCTGCATCCTCTAGTTTCTTAAAGTCTGCAATTCTTTATACAGTAATTGGAAGGGACGACAATCTAAATGAAAAAAATTAGCTATCGTGGTCTTCGGTATTAAAATTGCATAGTCAAATGATACTTCGATACAATTGATTTAAGTGCTATTTTACTCCATATTAACCATTAGAAAACGTATTAGTATATTATTTAATACATTTACATTACCTACCTCCTCTTCCACTTTACTTTTAAATGTTGAAACTTGGACTGTATCTACTTCATCATAAACTACACATTTGGTCGATAAACAAAACAAAAAGTGTAAAATTAATATAGGTGTGAAGTTCTACCGTGAGCGCTTTATGGTCCCGAGGTAAGATGTTCCTCACATTATTTTAGTAATTTATTATTGGAAGTGGTGTGCACCTTTGGCAAAATTTTATCCGAAGAGTAAACAACGTTATTAGCACTTGAAAGTTTAAGAACATTTCGAATTTATGAACTGGTGTCGTTTGTAAAATTATTTGCTTTTATGCTAGAAAGATAACCTTTTCATACTCTATCAGGTTATAGGTTAGGGGAGTGTAATAACCTCTATACTCTTTCAAGGTCAAGTTGAGCAAGGATATCCTAAAATAATTCTCAGTCGGATAAGAATTTGCAAATTATCAGACGATTTCTTTTTGTTTGGTGTTACCTCTTGCATTTCTAATAGAGGTTTCGTTTCTGTAACAGAACTTCAGACAAAAGAGGACCAGGCAGGCATCTGATAACAAAAAGAACTTTATAACTTGGGATAAACCTGGCTCCATCGATCCGACCTAGGATGGGAGAATAAGTTATGATGATAAAATGATCCAGCATTGTCCTCGATTTACAGATAATACAGTATGATTGCCTCGGTGGTGTAGTTGTTACAGTGCGACTGCTATGCTGAGCTCTCGGGTTCGATTCTCGAGTCGGGCAAAGTGACATTAGATTTTTCTATAGAGAAATCAGCCCGGAGTCTAAAATTTGTGCCTCATCGGGCGATAGGCTCGTCGCCTATCAGATTATGAGACGGAATACGCACGGCGAAATGGGGGTGGTTTCGCCTCTGCCTACCCCTTCGGGGATAAAAGGCGTGAGTGTGTATATTTGTATGATTGCAGGCGACTAAGTCCATAAACATTGACAACAACAAAAAGAATAAATAACAAGAATACAATTATAATTGCATTGCACGAGTACCATAAAATGAATCGTGAACGCTTTGACTACATTCTTCCTATTCGTTTAAATCTCAATATTTTAGAGACAACTCAAACTTTACTGCTATCCGGGAGTAATGTGCTTCAGTTACATTATCTTGTGATTCTTTACTGATATACATGTATAGGCATCAGCCTTTTTTACTTTTTAGGGATAAGGAGAGCAGTAACTCTTGGTTCTGGGTACGAGCACCCCAAAACGTAACGCAAATTAACTCCACTACCTCGTAAAATGCTGATAGTGTACAGAATGGTTGGATAGTAATTTAGAAGGCGTTCCGAGCTAACCAATCTGTACCGAAATGCTATGAGGAACTATATAGTGTATTATACAAACTTGTCGACTTTGCGATACACTGTTCGGTACTCTTAGTCAGTATTGAATGCATCCTTTTCTATGTTTGGCAAGCTCAAGTTATGTCGCCCTGTTTTGCTGAATATAAATCCAGAGTTTGGACCAGAACGTGCCAGAAAGTCTCAACCATATGGTTTGTTCACCATATGTATGCTATAAATTGGATGTAAAATAGATTTGGTGTTTTACTTGCCTTTATTGTATAACGGTAGCAGTCGATATCAAAATGTAGCTGTGGATTGGATTAGGAAGCGAGCTTCTTTTATTTTTAAAGTAAGACTCACATCGAAGTAGAGTTCACCACTCCAGTCGCGCGTATCGACTGAGCTTTCTGTATTCCAACAGTATTAGAAGCTTCTACCTACAACGTCATCTAATCTAATCATATTATCTGTTATCTGAGAGTGAACTAAGTAATATCTGCAATTTTATAAATCGTATTAGGTATATTACGTGACAAAAGTAAAAATATATATTACTAGCTTTTGCCCACGGCTTCGCCCGCGTTAATAAGTTTTTCCGGGCTAAAAGTACATACATAAAAACCTTCCCGTTGAATCACTCTATCCAACACATTTATTTGTATAAAGATTAATATTATGACGTTGATACAACTCTTAACAAATAATGCATTAATTTCGACCAAATTTGATTACCATAAAAACGGTTCTAGAGAGTTTATTCTAAAAGATAAACATATACTGTCGCGGACTTTTTTTTAGATCATTTCAAGAGGAATAATTCTTTCATACATATATTTTTGGTATCTTGAACCGTTTTCGCAGCGCACGCAATGGAAGCCCTCAAGGATGAATAATTTTCCCCGCATCTTTCACATTTTCCATTATTTCTTCGCTCCTAATAGTTGCATCGTGATGTTATATAGCCTATAGCCTTCCTCGATAAATGGTCTATTCAACACAAAAGGAATTTTTCAATTCGCACCAGTAGTTCCTGAGATTAGCGCGTTCAAACAAACAAACAAACAAACAAACAAACTCTTCAGCTTTATAATATTAGTATAGATATTTGATTTCCCAATTTATTTCGGATTCAGTTGTCGAAGATTTTTTCGTGGTTTTAACATTTATTATAATTAATTATGTAAAAATATTAATTGTCAGTTACTGCAAGATAAGCTAGCCGTGAATTGACAGGTAGTATGTTTAATCCCCATATCAATGGTTGGGGTCCCAAATAATTGTGGCTTTCCTAGACGGCCGAAACGAAAGTCAGTCTTTTGTTTCGTGGTACTATGACTTTTTTTTTGGATGTACTTACTGTTGTAACAAGAACTCGATGGCATCAAGAGCTTCATTCTCCACAGCAACGTGTAAAGGAGTATTCTTGGAATTGTCTACAGCATTGAGATCTGTAACAAGATCATTTATTTATTCGAAATTCGACGCTGAAAAATACATTAATTTTTGAAAGTAATAACAATAATAATCATAAATGTAATGTTGAAAGGTCTAAACAGTAAAATGTCCTATCTTAATAAAATGTTTTATAAGACAAAAAGAAAAAATGTAAGCATGATATCATAAGTCATACCTACGCTTGCATAGAATATTGTGTTAATCTTAATTTTTTGTAAAAATAAGCAGTATTATTTGTATATGTTTTTTAACATGGATATTCATCAACGTACGAAGCTATCGCAATTAATGTGAGACATTTGTCCGGTTTACAATCGATAAGTTGAATTATGCTAAAAGTTCGACTAATTGAAAATTGTCGAACGTGTATAAAGAAAAATTACACGAAACGAGCCTTTGACAAACAAGCACGCAATTTTGTTAACTCATGCACATTAAATTGCCACAATTTACAAAGAAAATGATGTTTATTTTGAGGTAATTTAGAGATTTTCGAAATTTAAGTGCACATTGTCTACGACAAAGTTTAGTTCTTACTATGCTATATTATTCGTACACCTTGTAATTTTAGTCTCTAAATTAATAATAACGTTAGAAAGGTGTCCAAATACGATATAATTATTAATTGCAATATCGCATCATTATTTTTATGTATAATTCACATTACTTGTAAAGTAGCTGACAACGGGGTTCTACTTGAAACTATACTCCGTCCAACCATTTATTTAACTTTTGACATATGCACGTCCATGAAATTTTATATGTTATTAAGTAACCAGTTAATGACATCGCATTAAGTACTTTTTTTTTTTTTTTTTTTTTTTAAAGGCCATCTTCGGCGCATTAGGGACGGCTGCGGGCTTCCTCCGACTCACGTCTAAGTTTTCGTCCGCAACCGCCCCTGCGCGTACCGCTGTTACGGTCCTTTTCCTGTTGCGGGGGCTCAGAAGCCTTCGAAACACCGTACCGCGTCCGCCTTTTGGTGTCCGAGGCAGCGTGAGACACGCTGCCTCGGACATGTCCATCACGGGGGTCACAGAAGTTGGCTAGACTAATGGGTGGGCGGCACGTCCCGTCCACCCGTGACCCCCGGAGGCCCCTATTAGTCGCCTTTTACGACAGGCAGGGGATACCGTGGTGGAATTCTCCAAACGCCCCCAATCCACAGGGCGGCGCATTAAGTACTAGCTTTCGATTGCTGCTCCGCCCGCGGGTAAAAAATTTCCAGGATAAAAGTCCCGCTATATGTATTACATGCATTTAAACGAGATGAGCATGCCACTCGGTTGATAGTAACGAGACTATCCCGCCCTCACACCCACCACTGCAACTCCTGTAAGCCAGGATCAGCAGTGGCACGCATTTTATGACACCGAGCGTTGAAGCTCGGCGAGTCTCAGGGAACAATAATTAGTCTTAACCCGCAACGAAGTTAATCAAACAGAAGAATAGGGAGGAGTTAGAAATATATTTTCCACTTCTCTCCATAGCAAAGCGGGAGACAAAATAATTAACTAAAAAAGGTAATTTAACCTTAATTATTTAGAGTTTCACAACTGGAAAAGCCAGATGTAAAGCACCACGGATAAAATTAAAGGGGTCCTACTTGAGCTGTTAAACTTGATTCCAATAGTAGGTATGGCAAAAACGCCGGAAAGCACGGAAATTCTGCCTAGTGTCCACAAGGTCCATGTAGTATACAACTCCAGATGTTATTTGTATACTATCAAACATAATGTTACGCTCATTTTGCCAAAGACTACACTCTCAAAGTATGTGATGCGCAGATTGTTCGTAGTTGCAGTCATTAGGAGAACATGGACACGCAGGCGAATCAACCAACTTAAAGGAGAATAATTTGCACTTAAAATTACCATGGCCTGTAAGGAATTGCGAAACACAATGGTTGATAGTAAGTGATACAATCGCCCATAAACAGGAACAATGCCGCGATGACTTCTGAATTACGATGTTCGGCGTGATACCAATGTGCTCGTCACCCTGAGACATAAAATGTTAAGTCTCATAATCTCTCTCTAGTAATTACGTACGTTGGTTATAACTTTCTTCAAATTGAAATATTCCACACTTGCATACTCCTAGTGGCGTTAGAAATAGACATTTCAGGGTAAAAAGTTGCCTGTGTATTATTCCAGACTATACCTAATTTACATACATATACACTCACGCCTGTTATCCCCGAAGGGGTAGGCAGAGGCGCACCTAGTGCACCCACTTTTCGCCGTTATTCCGTCCCATGATGTGATAGGGGGCGAGCCTATCGCCATATCGGGCACAAATTCGAGACTCCGAGATGATAATGAATAGAAAAACTCAATATCACTTTGCCCGACCAGGGAATCGAACCCGAGACCTCAGCATTGCAGTCGTACCATAATACAACTACGCCACCGAGGCAGTCGCCTAATTTACCTGTGCGCCAAATTTCATGCAGGTCTAGATGTAAAGCACATCAGAATCTTTTACCAGTCGTGGACTTTAACATTGAAATAATTTGAGAATTTCAAAGATATTCAACAGACAGCAGTATAGCCATTTAAGAATTTAATATTAAGCTATTCTCGTTAATGGAAATGTCATTTCAATTTCAGGCAATTGACTTAAGGCCAAATTGTCACATAAAATTATTGGGAAATTAATTTAGTTCCAATAATAAATAAGTTTTGAATCGACATGAACATTTTCGATTTATTGCGAGTAATATTATTCGCTTAAACGTTTTCAATGAAATCTTATAAAGCAAACATGTTGTTAGACATTCCAAGTAAGCGACGCCATTTCTCTTAGGATTTTCCCTCGCATTTCTCAACATCCACTACGTATTTCAAGTTTGCTACATTTCTAAGTCTTAATTTCTTTCCTTATAAAATGAAACCCTTCCCTGGGAGTCGATCGATAATCGTTGCCTTTGAGAAAATTCTATTGCGTTCTGGTGAACTTAAATTTCGTGATGTTCTATATTAGTTTATACTGTGTTTATTTCCTGTGCTTTTCTCCTTGACTGTTTGAGTGGATTTGCGTCATAAATTCGTCATAATCAGTTTCACTTAACGGCAAGAATGTTTCTTTTCAAACTGCCTATACCAAGGAGATTATAATATATCTAGGTTCTTAGCCTACACTCAATTTTAAAGGACGTTCAAAAATGATCATCAAAGGACATGGACATGTGTCCAAAAATGGGTTTATAATTATTTTAACCAAGATACTTTATATATATTTGGGTAGTTCTCCTAAAAATTAGGCCTTTGCAATAAATTGTATAATTTTAAAGTCCTCCGATTATGACATTTATGTAATTTTATTTAGCTTAAAAATGCACTTAAAATGAACGTCTTTAAAAAAGTTGGTTATAAATAGATATATTATGGTACGACTGCAATGCTGAGGTCTGGGGTGCGATCCCCGGGTCGGGCAAAGTGATATTGAGTTTTTCTATTAGTCAGTATCAGATCGGACTCTGGAATTTGTGCCCGATATGGCGGTAGGCTCGTCCCCTATCACATCATTGGACGGAATAATGGCGAAAAGTGGGTGCACTAGTTGCGCCTCTGCCTACTCCTTCGGGGATAACAGACGTGAGTGTGTATGTATGTATAAATAGATGGACCCAAGATTCATATTTTTATCAAGATTCTGTCAATCAATTTAATTTATATTTAATTCCTTTTTATGGCCCTTCATAGAGGTGAGGTTTTTATGCGGCCTAGGTATAGTACCCCACTACAACTGATAAGTGAAGTGGAATCCCGATAGAGTACCGACTGACGAAAGATACCATCTCTCGTCCAGCCGACACAATAGAGTAGTTCATTAATTGTTGATGATTGATTTTGTCCATTATTTTATATGCAACAGAAAATAATACAATAAAGAAATTCTTCTGTGAAATCAGCATCAACATTGGTTGAAAAATAAAGTAGCTATTCATGTCTGAAATAGGTTGTTAAATGAGAGTGTTGTGAGCAAAAGTGGCGACGTGGATATCGCGCTATCTCTTTCGCAAGCACGCAGCGTTATGGCCGGCGACTCTCGGTGACGTCACAGTGTAATATTACTGTTATTTGATAAGTACCCCTTCCAGCAAATTCCAAAGCTTTATAACTTACTAATTATTGCCTTAATTTTTATAATAATTTTTCCGTTATATTTTGGTCGTCATAGGTTTTTGATAAATGTAATAAAAGAAAGTAGTCAAGTACCCTATTATACCGGACTGTGTGAACTGGATATTACACAAGCTGATCCCGGAAAACGACACACTTACGTCAGCAATTTTATGGTGGTTGCTGCCCGGGAAGCTACAAAATATATCTTACCGCAAGCCGAAGCAACGCCGAAGAACTAATAAGCGATTATTGTCAAAAAATATTGTTACTAAATTACATGTTTATTGTTCAGTAACTCCTATGACAGTCCGTAAAAGTTACTGTTGCTGTCGTAAAATTATGTCACGCTTGTGTTGTGGCACCTCTTATTACTTTTACTGTTCAGGTCGCAAAAAAACTATGAATATATTCCTTTGCGTAAAAGTCGTAAGAGTTTCTTACATATTTACTGGGTTTCTGCTAAGGTATACCCGATGCTTGGTTAAGCAGTTGCTAGTACCATCAGAAATGTTCAAATAGTTGTAGATAATTGCATCCGGCAAACTAAATGTAATCTCACCTCCACCATAGTTGCTGATGTAGTGAAGGATGTTGGTGTTATTCCTGGCGGCGGCCTGGTGCGCAGCGGTGCGCCCGCGCCCATCCCTCACACCGAGCCGCGCTGGCTCGCTCAGGTAAAGACGTGTGAAGTCTTCTACATTGCCGGACTCCGCTGCCTGTATGGAAATGTATTTTTTTTGTGTAATGTCTTGGCAGCGAATTGTAGGTCCATTACAGCGGACTGAAGAATTAGAAATTATTCTCGTAAAGATAAATTAAGTAGTAACGTTTTTGTAGTTATGTAGTCTGTCACTTTCATCATTCCATTTTATTTTTTTTATTTATGAATCTACTTCCTGATATCTCTGGACTACCCCGTCAAGCTGACTGGTAGAGAATGCCTACGACATTAAGTCCGCCATACACCTTGTATAAAGTGTTAAATAAATAAAAAAATAAGTTTATGATTAGGTCTGTTTTGAAATCTTCAGCGGAGGCTTATGTTCAATAGAGGACTCCATGTGGCTGATTTTGAAATATTAGGTTCCTGAAAAAAGTCGGGCAGAGTTTATTCAGGTTTCCGATCTGAAGCAGCACGCTTCCATCAACTTTTTGGAGTCATCGGACCATCGGGCAACTGTTTTTTTAATATTAAACTACATCTATTTAATCGCAGTCTTTTCTTATCAGCATAAAATGTATATTTTTCACTAACTACTAACTGTAATTTTTATACATGGTTTTTTAAATACTGTCAGTATGAAATAAATCTATCTCAATCTATAAACGACGCGATATTACTAACTATATTAGAAGGTATTCACCATCAAAGACAACTATAAGACAGACACTTGGTTATTGTTTCCGATGAGTTAATCTCTGCTAGTATATGACCACAAAGGAGTTGTTATACAAAGTTGTCATATAATCCGTGATAGCTTTTGGTTATAAATAGATCAACAATAAATAAAATATTTTCTCAGACATAACAAGTGAATCCGATCAAAACAGAATATCAATTTCGTTATTGGTTGTAACTATAACAATAACAATTTTATTTACCGATCATTAGTTACCATGTTTATTACCAATATACAATAATAATTAATCTATTAATATGTGATTCAATAATAACAATAATATTTTCCATTAGGAACACTGCAAGGCAATTTAATTAAGCGCACGCTATGAGAACGCATTACCCCTTTATACCATACCAATTGTTCATCTAAACCATTCTGGAATCCATTTGAAGACATACAAAAAAAATTATTAAAATCGGTCCAGCCGCTTAAGAGGAGTTGAGTGACGTACACATGCACAGAAGAATTATTTATTATATGTAAAGATATTAAAGTGCTAAAATACCAAGATTATATCAATTTAAATTATTTTATCGCGCAGTTAACTTGGTTAGTGTTAAGCAATAATATTGCAATCGCTGGATTAAAAATACTGCGCAATTGTCTTAAGATGAAAGTTAGTAGAAATCTTAAGACTTTTCATGATTCAACGGTCACGTTAAGCTGTCGGTAAGAATGAACTTTCCAACGCCATATAAATTGTTGGTTTTGCAACTAAAAGGGGTAGTAGATGTTTGAGCCTCCGAATTATTATCTGATTATGTTATGATACCAAACAGCAAGTCGACGTTTCACATCGGTTTTTTAGACGCCACTGTATTAGCACGGTCGAGTCTTTTTATGATATAGGTGCTTGGTATTACTCGCGATTACGCCCGCATGAAAAACTTGTCCAGCTCATAAAGTCCCAAAACAAAGCACGACACCAGCACCATTAACTAAAAATCAGGTTTTAAGCATCTTTTGATTGCCATGGCAGCAAATTATCGGGATAAAATAGGCTATGTTAATCGGTGTTATGATCTACCCGTGTGGCAAATTTCATGCAAGTCCGTTCAGTAGTTTTTGCGTTTACTTCTAACAAACATCCGAACATTTTCACAAATTTTCGCTAATATTATATTAGTAAGATAAGTGTTCTTCATAGTGCGTCTATAAATGGCGCACCTGTGTGTTAAAAAACCCTCGTGGGTAAAGTAAGTAAAGTTTCATAGCCTATTACAAGAAAAAAATATTAAACATAATTATTTATGCTGGTTAATGATAATGATTATAATGTATGCGGTTTAGGTATTCCTAAAAAGATGAAGAATGCTGTAGTAACAAAGTGCTATGGTGTAAATTAATATAAGTAAGAAATCATTTACTTTTAAAATAGTAAAAGAAAATTATTTACGACGTGCAAAGTCACAAACGCAAAAAACCGCCCTTGTTACATGGGATTTAACATAGGTGGCAAGATGTGTGTGTGATACACCGCTGCCTACCCTTTAAAAGAGAAAAAGACGTGACGCTATGCATGTATGTATATACAAAGTCACAGGTATTACACAAATAAAATTACAAGTGGCAAAGTAAAGGATTAGTATTCAGAAGGTGTCGTAGAAACCTTTGACGTTGGGAGCAAGGATCTATAAAGTGGAATTAAGTGGAAACAAATCTAGTGAAGACATTACGTGACACTTGCAGGACCAGTGACACCAAATAATACTTTGTCTTCAATAATCTCAAGACTTTGAACACCAGACATTTCTGCGTTGTAATTGATTAAAATTAGCTTTTTAAATAAAGGGGAATCAGTAGGAAAGTAGTCAATAGGCGTTGAATGAATAAATTGTATGAAGTAAGTAAGAATAATGGTTTATTTGAGTTTGAAGATGCAGAGCTTTATTTAGAACAAAATTCACCTTTCGGGAACTTATGCAACGATAAACCTGACAATCTATAGTGCTGATGGACAATTTAATTTACCACGTTCATACTACAGACATGTAGACTTAAATACCGGAACTTGTATGAACCCTGGCTCCTTTTAGCTAAGTCGACTTAAAGGTTAAAATGGCTGTAAAAGTAGAAAGAAAACTTGTATGCCAATGCAGCACGATAAAAGAATAATGTCTAAAAGGGCTAAAATCCTACTAATATCCTACTAATATTATAAACGCGAAAGTTTGTAAGAATGTATGGATGTATGGATGTTTGTTCCTCTTTCACGCAAAGGCTTGCCCCCTATCACATCATCGGACGGCATATAGAGAAGTGGGACTAGTTGTGCCTCTGTCATAAAAGGCGTGAGTGTATATGCATGTATGTATATAATAAAATAAATCTCAAAACTTGAGGACTTCATTATAGGTATAATAGAATTTATTCCGAAGGCCTAGTTTTGGGAGTAATATCAAATCCTACTAATACTATAAACGCGAAAGTTTGTAAGAATGTATGGATGTATGGATGTCTGGATGTTTGTTCCTCTTTCACGCAAAAACTACTGATCGGATTTCGATGAAATTTGGCACACAGGTAGATCATATCCAACACATAGGCTACTTTTTATCCCGGGAAAATATAAATCAGGACTTTTATACCGGAAAAACATTTTGATGCTGGCGGAGCCGCGGGCAAAAGCTAGTATATCATACAATAACAAGTGAAACGTATATGAAACATCTTGTTAAACGAAAGGGTGTTATCTACTATCTAATTGACGTTGGGCACGAATGCCCATGGCTCTCATGGCTATTGGGCCTCAATGACTTGATGGGACAATGTCACTCAAATTAATAGCTGGCATTTGGTTTTTTACATTGTAATCGTCTGTTATTTGAGTAAGTTTATTGTGAGGCGGTGTTGTTTGCAGATAATACTTCTTTCCTATTTAAAATAAAACGACATAAATCAATTTTTGACGATGTAAACGACACTTTTTCAAAAATAGTGCATTAGTTCAAGATTAACAATTTATTATTGAATAGTGGAAAAATTAAATGTATCACATTGGTCACACTTAATGTTAAAAAAGTTAACGCTAAAACTCTTATGAATAGTGACGCAGAGGTCCTAAGTTCTAGATGTCCCCTAAGAGAAAAAAATCAAAGAAACAAAATATGTACTGACAGTAGTTTCACAATTCGTTTCCGCAAAATGTACGTCCATAAGATATTGAGAAATTTCCAAATGATATCCATGGTTTTATTACTAGAAATAAAAATAATTTTTGGTTAGGTACTGTTAACACTTTCGTAATAAAGTTCCCGCTGAGACCAAGATCTCAAATAATATGAAAGATGTGAAATAAAGCTTATTACATGATCTCAGAATGGGTATCAAGAGGATGAAAGTGCCTGGGATTGAGTATTTTGTGTGATTTTCTTTGGAATCATGTCATTCGATCCAGTAAATTATATATTTTATTTATAATTATTTTTTAACCATAGTAATGCAATTGGTTGTAAGCGGCTTCGATATGACCGTCAGTGCCTGCGGCGGAGTCGTATGTCGGGTCGGCTACTTCCTTGGAACATACTTGAGGAAGCCGACGGCTTACATATTCGTCATACTCGTGAATTGGTGCTGCTTGTGTGGGCTGGTCAGCCATACAAAATGTTTTTATGTCAGCTACAATATTGGTAGCCAAGTACCTACCCAGTTCAAATACCTTTTGAACCTGTCAAAAGACAACTCTCCGCATACATGATTCTAAATATTTGAATGTTCAAAAATATTAGCATTGATAATAATTAACCGCAGTAGTTTTATTTACCCTACAACGGCAATATGACTTCACTGCTCCTGCCAGTTTATTAGGATAATCTTCTGAATCTTTTCTCTCGAACAAATGGCAATTATAACAGAGTTTCGATTACCTCTGCAGGACAAATCTCAAGTTCACGTCGATGCAACAAATAGACTTCCTAGTAACTTGTAGGTAAGTTATCTAAGTTCAATAGTTCGCAAATTTATTAATAAATAACCTAATCAGATTTAAAAAGTTTATAAATTCTCTTCTTTTTTGTTATTGAAGTACCTACATATTTACGGTTTTCAGTTTTTTTTCTTTACATGTCCATAACACATTTCTCATAATTGGGTTGGTGTATAGATAGAGCAACAAAATCTCAGAGTGAGCAGATGCTTCCGACTGCATTTGTGAACTCTGTCATCTAAGATTGACTGCCTCGGTGGCGTAGTTGTATTGCGTACGAGTTACGAGTACGACTTGCGCGCTGAGGTCCTGGGTTCGAATTCCGGGTCGGGCCAAAAAAACTTAGTGACTGGGTTTTTCCATCTTAAAAAAATAACTCAGTCGCAGCTCGGAGTCAGAAAATTGGCGGTGTGATACCCTCGTGCCTCGGAAAGCACGTAAAGCCGTTGGTCCTGCGCCTGATCTTTCTCCGGTCATGTCGGATTGCCGTCTCACCGAACTATGAGAGTGAAGGAATAGCGAGTGACTGTGTATTGCGCACACACTTGTGTACTATAATATTGACCATTGAGGTTGGCCGCCGTGACCGAAACTGGTTAGGAGGATTTCAACTAAGATTATTCAAACCAAAACAAAATATTCAAATTAAAACTTAGCTTCTATCTTTTCAGTTCTTCAAAGAATTTAATAAAGATGGCAGATGTTGAGGCAGTCGAGTTTTTTGTTCTTTGAAATATATTTTTTTAATTTCCTTTGAGAATCAGATAACCGGAACCAAAAAAAGAAATCAACTAACCTATTATACCGGGCTTTTTGAAACTACACACAATATTAAAACAATTTGCGTCTTAGGATGAAGTCCTGTTGGACCTTTCAGATCAGACCTTGTGAACTTCAGAGCAATCAAAACTTTATAACTACGTTGATAGTAGACCTCGAGTCTCTTAAGTGTTACCAACACGTGCAGGCAATAACTCAGTTATCTAAACACAACACCATAACGCGTTGCAAATTGTATTAAAATTATTACAAGCGGTCGAAATTCTAGTAATTATAGTTATTTAATAAATTTATGTTTTGTCCTTTTCCTCCTTGAATATGGTTGTGTCTGAACTATTGTTATATTAAGTATTTCGTATTAAGTAATTTTATGAAGATAGCCCAATTTTCTATCTTTTTGAATTGTGTCGTTTTAATCCTAAAGGGGCTATTTGTTACAAATATACATAAATTTATTTTTAGACACTCTTTTTTGTATACACTTTAATTATACCTAATCTCTTTCATGCAAGAAAGGAGTACAAAAAGTAGCGAAATGTACAAAGAAAATCATCTTCTCGCACCCTAAAAGACGTATTCCGTAATTGTATGAAAAATGCTGACATCTTGCTGCTGCGACGACGTGTCAATATTGGTTTATATTCTCTGAGGTACAATAATTTCTGCGCAGCATCTTACTGTGACTTCAAAAGTTAGCGAAGAAAACCTTATGTTATAAGCAGGGCCATCCGGCCGTTAGGCTAATCCTAGCCTAAGGGAAAATTAGGAAACTGTCTAGGGACCCAACATAGGCAAGGTACCCGTCCTCCCGGAAAACTGTAAAAATCATAAAAATAACGATTCTTATTTAATAAACTACAATATTATTGCCTTGATAATCTTTTACATTATACTTCAATATATTTTGCAGCATGTTTTAAATAACATAAAATTACTCCATTTTTGCACTCAGGTAGTCTGTCAAGGCCCGCGACGGACACCGGTGTCCATATATATAGGGTTTTTTCATACATCTCTATACCGGGTGGAAGGGAAACGCTCTCG
Organism: Lapara coniferarum; assembly: GCA_949316025.1. Lineage (NCBI taxonomy): Eukaryota > Metazoa > Arthropoda > Insecta > Lepidoptera > Sphingidae > Lapara > Lapara coniferarum. The sequence goes on along the minus strand of OX438933.1, from coordinate 21,366,126 downwards.
GAAACGAATACAGGTGATAGTATTGGTGATTCCTGACGTGATGGCACTAAAAAAATCGCGATCGCATTGTTACAATTTTAGTAGGATTTTCTCAAATTTCTGTACAGCTTCACGTGTGGATAGATAAATCAAACTATTATTCTGAAAAACATAGTAAAAAAGGTCAATATTTCAAAAAAATTGTAATAAAACACGTACATCAGCTGACGGGTTAACGACCGCGGGCCGGTCCCGGCGCAGCGCGGCGGCCGCCCAGTTCTTTGTACGCTTTACATTGCGCGCGCATGAATTACGGAAATACTAAAATCGAAAGTATTATCGCTTAGCTTTGCAAATGAATATAGTTTTTCGTTAATGTTATGGTTCTTCTCTTTTACCGTTCCGGTATAGAGAGCGTTTCCCTTCCACCCGGTATATAAGCGGGGCTTGACACCCGTCAAGCCCCGCTTATATACCGCTTAATTAGGTTGTGGTAGAAAATATATTGCAGGAAGTTAGGAAAGGAGAATGGGCCCGTTTCAGTCTAAAATTAGGTTATAGATTTGATACTCATTTGCTCAATTTTAGTGCCATATGATCGTCATCATCAGCCAAATGTTGCTGAGCATAAGCCTCCCCTATAGATTTCCAGACTGAACTGTCAAAACCGGCCTGCATCCAGCGTGTTCCTGTGACCTTTGTCAAGTCGTCTGTCCACTTTGCAGGTGGCTGACCAACGCTGCCCTTGCCAGTACATGGTCTCCACACAATACGTATTTTGGCCCATCTGCCGTCAGTTCTTCGAACTATGTGCCCTGCTCACTGCCACTTTAGCTTACTAATCCGCTGGGCTATGGCAGTGGCTTTCGTTCTTCTACAGATCTCCTCATTTCTGATTCGGTCCCGTAGAGAAACACCTAGCATAGCCCTCTCCATAGCTTGCTAAGTGATCGTGAGCCGTCTTAGGCAGTCCATAGTCAGAGGCCATGTCTCAGTGTCATATTATGTCATCACTGGTAACACACATTGATAGAAGACTTTTGTCTTCGGGTACTGAGGTATTTTGGGATGAGAAGACCTTGCTTAGTTTTCCGAATGCTACCCAACCGAGCTGGATTCGTGCCATAAGATACAAAATGAAATTTTTCCCATTTGTTTTGGTTCGATATAATCGATATTAAAATCCTTCAGTAAAATTTAAGTCAATATCTAATTTATTGATTTTTTCGGAATTCAAAAATGAGAATACTTTTATCTCGCCCATGTCAATGTTATTCCTTTTATGGCTCTATATTATTATTAACCCTTTTTTTAAACCATTACGTTTTTTATTCCTCCTATCCTGTCTATCTTTACGCTATCAAATTAAAAATAATACACTGGCACAAGGCTAAAAAGATTAAAAGTGTTGGCGTCGGGTGGCATGAAATGACACCATTTACTTGAAAAGGGTTAGCAGGCACACTAGCGTTCTGAAGTTCCGTACGTGTATGTTCAAAAAACACATAACTGGCGTAAACAAGTATCTCTCGCTACATATCATATTGAAGAAGGTATTGTGGTTAAATTCTCAAATTACGATTACGCCAGAACCCAAGTAAGAAAATGTTAATAACGAAATGTTAGCCTTTATTGCTGAATTACAAAGTATACAAACATAGTGCGACCCGACATCTTAAAAATTTCGGTTACGTTGTCCGTTTTACAAGTGCTACTGATGCAAAAAGAAGATTCTTAATATGTACATACATCGCATTCATTATAATTATCAGATGATTATAATTATAATTATTGATGAGATATTGACGCTTAATATTTTGTGCGAAACAATTCCTCTATTTCCTTCAAGAGTGGACGGCGGCTCAATCTCAAAAATTTTAAAGCCAAATAAACTTTAATTTTGATGATCATGGATTTAGAAACATATAAGCTAATTAATTTGTTATCTTTACAGATATCAACAACAGGTAAGCCTAATGACGTTATTTGGGTCTCAGTGGCGCCCTAACTTGTTGCGTAGTATGTTGATATTGCGAGCTAACGCTACGACCTTTATCTCAGACCGTAATAAATAGGATATAATGGTGTATTTTCGTGTTAATTAGTATTAATATTGAATTTGGTTGCTTTTTTTATAATGGCGCCCAACATGGTGCTGGTCTGATGTAAAAAAAATACTAAAGCTATAAAACATTTATTCAAACTTTTAAGAATAAAACAATTACATATTTTGCAAACATAATTCAATTTTTAGTTGATAAATGCTACTTACGAAAATCTAATATTGTTTTACACGGAGCGTTTTGGTATATTTAACATAAAAATTACATAGAACATTATATCTATAAGCACACATTACTTACTATTATTATATTACATAAAGCTATGACAATAACTTAAAAAAAATATATGCTGCTACATAATACTGCTCTTCATGTCTAAAATTAGTTTCTTGTTTCCAGTTTGTCTTGTGTACCTTGGTTTTTTTCTATACATGTTTCTTCCCAAATCTATTCTTGACTTTATATTCACCAGTTCCATGATGATTAATTGTTTTTTGACCTTAGTTCTTTCTTCTTATAACAGATTACAACCAATAAATCTTTTGCTTAATCCTAATAAATTGATATTATCACGGGCCTGGTGTTGATGAAAAGTACTTACAGCGATTTTTAAGGAAAGGACGTACTTATGTTAATGAAGTCGCAAAAAGTTTAAGAGAAATGGTGTTTTAACAGATATAGTAAATAGAATTTTAGAATGCTTTAGAAACTTAATAATTTCTTGAAAATTCAAGTCTCGTTAAAATTTTAATTTTGAGTACGAAATACTCAATTTAAAGTTTTGAATGCCTGTTCAAGCTTGGTCATTATTAAGTAAGCTCTGAATCATAATAAAGTTGCTCAAGGTGAGTTTTTAGAATCGCCTCATTTACTTACCGGATTGAATTTAAATTTTTTATTGGGAAAATATTGCATTTGTTAAATAAATTGATTCCACATTATAAATGAGTTTCAAGACTTAAAATCATCGATAAACAATTTTTAAAAAAAATATGAAACGTAAAAATATAAATAATATTTAATCTACTCAAATACGAATGAGAGAAAATTATGGTATTTCATTGTGCCGTAAGCTAGTGGTAATTCTAAATTATCTTATATCGTAAATTTTAATCCCAAATTTAAGAAAGAAACCTAACATGAAAGTTAATTTCCTTCAATAAACGAACTACTTTATTTACATTAATAAAAAAGACATAAAATACCATTTAAACTGTAATAATATGTAAAATATATTTTATTATAACCAAGAAATAATTCAAAAATCTCATAAAACTAAAACTCGAATGCTAAACGTAAATTCTATTTAATAAATAACAAATTGTATTTATTATAAATACATGCAATTACTTACTTTAAATATCTCTTCAATCAACGTCTTGTCCGTATTCGAGCGGCCTAACATTTTGGACCACGGACGTGAGAGTTTCCACGCGCCCGACTTGAAACTAAGCATTATTCGGCCGTGGCGTTACTTTTATTGAAAACAGTTTAATAATGCCCATTTATTTTTATACATCTGAATATATTTAAAACGCGCCTTGGGAATCGTGCGTCACCGTTGACTGCATCTCCTCAACTGCGATGGATGGTCCTTTGCTTCTGTATTTCAATAAAATTCCGCCCACCAACTTATCGCGTAGGTAAATTCTCGAAGGACTATTGTATGCTACACATTGCAATCTTAAGTTATTGCTTTTAAGTCTGATTTCGAGTAACAGGTCTCGTGATGTGGTCAGGTGGGTTTAAGATGTTTACAAAACTGATATAAGAAAAATATCATGTTAAGGATTTCAAGCTTTTAGTAATTACTATTACGCACGTGTTTGATTACTTAATATTAATTTGTTAAGAGCTTTAGAAAGTTGGGCAACGATGTTCAATAAATAAGCTGGTTCGATGTGTTTAGATCGTCATGAAAAAATTATTGGTTACATGCAATACATTAATGGTTACATGAGTTGGTCGACACGAAGACTAGAAAATTCTTAACTAAAATTGATAAATTAGATTTTATCTTAAGTTCACATATGTATTTAAGAAGCCAAAGTATTTTCTACAGAACAAAATGTAATTGTTTAGCTTATTTGTACTATTTGTATCTAATATATAGATAACACTAATAAAAAAAACAGCAAAGGCTTAAAAACAATAATAACCAAAAAACAAAGCAACGCAGTAGGTATACGATAACATCTATAATCAAATATTCCCAGTAAATGATTTCTTCGGACGATTTAATTGACTTAATAATATTTTGTGAAGCACTATGTGGGAAGGTATCAGACAAAAATCCTTTCAAGATGATAAGAAAGTACCTTGTACATGGTCTGGTAATAAATAGGTGCTCGTCAATTATAATGGTGCATTCAAGGTTGCCCTGTGTTTAATGAGATTTACAACCATGCAATAGATAATTACAAATCTGTTCTTAAAGTCCTTTGTGGGAGACCATTGTAAAATATTTTTTCAAAGCTCTTTCTATATCTGATGCTTTTATATCGTATTACTTTTTCGGCAGCTCTAACGATATGGATCGGCTGTTAAACAATTTCGATTATCGTAGTGTGAGCAATGTAATTTTGATTTGCGATAATACTTCGTATTTTAATTTTCGGAAAGTTTCTTGAACTACCTACTTTAGTAGGTACTCACAACAATAGATATTCAACTTGCGGTCATAGGGGTTATAGATGGGGGTTGGCCAATTCCTACCAGGGCCGCGCCGTCCATATGTGCGAAGTGTGCGGCGCACAAAGGCGCCAAGGATATAAGGGCGCCGGAACCAGGATCACATACTAACGTTATTTATTGAACTTAAATGTGTTACAATACAACATATTCTTTAAAGTTTAGTTGGTAAGAAAGTAGTTACAAGTCTCCCAAGACAATAATCACGCTTGTGGTTTAGATTTCAGGCAACAAAAATCAGAGGCGCTTCATAGATTTCGCACACAGGCGCTGTCTTGAGTCGGCGCGGCCTTGTATCCTACCCAGAATTGCTTGCTGCCCATGCCAAGGATTTTGCGACAGCCTACTACGACTATAATTTCTCAAACGAACTAAATTTTCACATCTCACACACGGCACACAGAAGTCACGTTATTTTTTAAGTTATACTTCTTTAGGCGCGTTGTGAAAAAATGATGAGAGTGAAATTCTAAGATGCGCACACATGTAACTCGAAGTCACAGGTTATGCGTACGCACTGTAATTTAATTTCAATACTATTAACCGACTTCAGTAAAGGAGGTTCTTAATGTCCTCACTTAACTTCGGAACTTTATTTTATCAGGAACTTTATCTTAGAGGATAGCGTAGGGCTTCTAGTGTGGCGCGTCTACTGTACAGTGCACCTGCCACCCGCACATCCCATTGACCCCCCTTGACCCTCCAATCCAATTTGAGCCCCATGAACCACCTAGTTTAATATAATAAATAAAAAAAAAATATTCAATGATGTCAAAGAAGTAGGTATATGTGAAGCAGGTAAGTATCAAGCTCGTACATCAGTACACACTCCCTTTTTTAAGTTTAGGGCATTACTTCCACAAATAGACTAAATCCAGAATTATTGTATAGGGATAATGTGTCATCTGGGAAAAATGCGAAAAAGCTAGAAATTTATACCAGAAAACGGATTTCCATGCGAGTTTATTAATAAAATATAAGAATAAATTCAAACCTTTTTAGACGATATTTTGTTAAAAAACTCACCCACATATTCTATCTAGTAGAGGGATCCCCGTCTGCTAGATAATCTACTTTTACTTGCTAATTTCTTCAGAACAGACAGTTTTAAATATCGTGACATTTTAATTTAAATAATATATTTTGTGCAATTTTTGCAATAGCTTACTAGGTTTAGTGTAGTATGTGGTTCAAGCGCTCCTTGGTCCCGCTACCTAATATGTAGAAAATGCCAGCGGTCCTTGAACTTTTAAATTCTGCTAATAAGTGCACAGTGCGACTCGTGCTTCGGGGATGGATTTGCACCTAGATTCGCGAAAAATCTAGTCCTCAATAAAACAAACATATACAGGTTAAGAATTAACAAACACAAATAGAAATATAACATTTACACACACACACACACACACATACACTCACGCCTTTTATCCCCGAAGAGGTAGGCAGAGATGCAACCAGTACACCCACTTTTCGTCAATATTCCGTCCCCTGATATGATAGGGGGCGAGCCTATCGCCATATCGGGCACAAATTCCAGACTCCGAGCTGATACTGAATAGAAAAACTCAATATCACTTTGCCCGACCCGGGGATCGAACCCGAGACCTCAGTATTGCAGTCGTACCCCATCATACAACTGCGCCACCGAGGCAGTCATACATTTAATTAAATACAATTAATTAAATTTTGTTCCTAAGACGAATTCAAAGTCGAGTACTCCAGATCACTACGGTTTAATTCTTAGATCGGCTATTATGTGAAATATTTACGATACTATTATGATGGGCAAATGTGTTTCAAATATTAGCAAAAGTTGCTTGCGGCTTCACCCGCTTGAATAACCTTTCTCGCTACAAAAACTCCTAAATCAAAGCAACGATCAAAAGCTCCTACGATGCCAGCACCAAAAGCACTTAAAATCAGATTAAGAAACTCACATTGATAATTCAAATGAGTGCAAATTACCAGGAAAAAGGTTGCCTACGTTTTTAATCGTTATGGACATAGTCTAGCCACTGCCAAACTTTATCCAAATCCGTTTAGTTGTTTCTGCGTGTAGATTTAAGAGACATCTAAACATAGAAACATTTCAGAAACTTTCGCATTTATAATATTAGTAAGATTGTGTTTAAAGTTGCAATTGCCTGTATCTGTGCATCGCAAACGTGACTAGATTGCAGGCGACTGCTACAAAATTGGCACATTCCTTGTAATTGAGGATTTGTTTCCTACAACTGCACGAAATAGAAACATCAAATCCTGTTTCGTAATAAATTTCATTTTATCTTTTGCTGAATGTTGCACTTTCATTTAAACGAATTGCAAATTTTTATTTATATAGTCATTGTATGTTATTAATAAAGATTCCCGTCAAAACAATATTTAATTGACCTTCACCACTTGTTTAATTTTTACGCCTCCTTCTTTAAGGTTATTAAACTCTCTGAATATTTCTCACTGTGCCCGGTCATTAGTTGAATAAGGATATTTGTGATCAGCTATAGCGAGGGTGTTGATTAGGCTCAATTCATTATCATCCGTAAATTAAATAAATTATAATTTAGTATGGGTGCCTCGGTGGCGTAGTTGTATTACGGTACGACTGCAATGATGCTCGGTCGATCCCCGGGTCGGGTAAAGTAATATTGGAATTTTCTATTCAGTATCAGCCCGGAGTCTGGAATTTGTGCCCGATATGGCGATAGGCTCGCCCCTATCACATTATGGGACGGAATACGCACGGCTAAAAGTGCATTAATTGCGCCTTTGCCTACCCCTTCGGTGTTAAAAGTCGTGAGTGTGTGTGAGTGCATAATGAAAAAATAAGGCAGTCAAATTTTTACAAGTTACTAGATTTTGTACCTACCCGATTTAACCTTTATGTGTTAACAAGTTAAAGGTCCTATTTTTTATTAACTAAAACGAAATATGTTTCTAAATATCACATAATATAACCAATAATCATATGCTACAAACTATTGTATGACTTACATTTGTCCAAATCTATACAAACAACTAGAATCTTCTCACTCAATTTTCATCCACACTTTTATTAATAAAAAAACCTACATGAAACAGCGTCTCCGGCTGGATTTGTATGTTCGGAGTAGTCTGCGAGCGCCGTATCAGCCACATAGTACGTTTCTGCAGTTTCTCATATTCAGGCACGTGTGTTCGCGGACACGGATAATCGGAATGAGCTATTGTATCTGAATTCGTAATACATGGAACCACCATTACCAGCTCACATATTATCTGAAGTGTGTGGTGGTGTGTGGTGGGTGGACGGTGCAATCGCTGTCGCTTAAGCGATTTGTTACTGGTTAAATCGTGAGTCGTGAGTGACGAATATGGTGTACTCTCTCTACACTATTTTCGCTTCTCAAATCTCCTTCTCAACCTTCTTATCTATCTCTTTCAGTACCTCGATGGTAACCACTACAAGAATCTACACTCCTCAAATAATCTTCTTCTCAAATCTCCTCCACAAACGTCTGATTTCATCCACTCTTCTTTCCACGTTCACTCCATTCTTCTTTGAAACACGCTCCCTTCCGAAATAAGATACTATTACGCGGGCTGGTTTCAAGAGTTCGGAGACTGCTCCTTGACATTTTGGCAGAATCTTCTGAACAGGTCAGTTAATATCATATATTTGATATATGTATCTATGTATATAATATCAATATTTGTTAGGTACCATTACGTTTTGTCATTTTTTTCTTTTCTATTTGTTATTGTATAATATTATGGAAGAACTCTAATTATAATCTCTTAATTATAAATATTGTTGGTCTTTATTATGTTATTGTTTTGTCTACTACCTTCTGACGTTGTGTACATGTATAATATTATGGAAGAACTCTAATTATAAATATTGTTAGTCTTTATTATGTTATTGTTTTGTCTACTACCTTCTGACGTTGTGTACACCTACCTTGTTTTGTCTCTGCACCACCCAAAGGTTGACTGGTAGGAACGAGGGTAGGAAATAACTCAAAGGGTAGGACATACATTCGGCATTAAGTCCGCCTTTGTACTCGTTTTATATAATTTGTAAATAAATAAATATTTTTTCCTAATTTTGTAACGGATGTTTGGTGCAGTGTTTTACCCAGAATTAGTTTATAAAATATAGTGATTTTTCAAATGATAATATAAAAGTAAAATCTGCGAGATCTAAGCTTACATTTATGTAACGCGTTAATTATATTATTTTTTTGACGCTTAATTGAAATCCTAACCATAAAATGTCTTGTATGATATAATCGAGCATTATGTATGTATTTTTTTTTTATCCCGCAGGAGAAATCCTTCTTATGGATACTTATTCTAAGCCTGGGGAGGGGAAGAATAGTTATGTCGGACTCCCCGGCCTTCCGAACCAGATGCCACCTAAGTGACCTCTGGAACGGGTCCCTCAAATCATGCCGGCATACCGACTAAAACCCGCGGTAGCCTGCTTCTGCGCATGTGAGACGGTTCCGGGGGGTCGTGAATACATCCGAATTCGCCGGCCCCGTCTCCGCGCAATACCGCTTCGCGGCTCATCTCTTTGGGCTCAGAGGTCCCCTTCTGTAATGGCAGCACGATGATTCCATGCTGCCGTGGACTTGAGACTGCGTATTCCCCGCTGCCAGCCGCAATTCCCAATAGCCCCCTTTTAGTCGCCTCTTACGACAGGCAGGGAGTACCATGGCGGAATTCTTTAAATGCCCCCATACCACAGGGCGGGGGCCGCAGGTCAATCTTCAGCCCGGCGCCTCCTCCTTCTCGTTAGGTGGCGGGCGGGATCGGTTCGTTCTCGATCTCAATCGGCGCTTTCCTTCTGCGACATGACACGCTCACAGAAGGATTCTACCGCACGCCATGCCCTCCGTCTACCGATCATAGCAGCTACTACGGTCGGCAGAGAGAGGTCTCTACCAATGGCTGTTATGAGAACGCTGCGTTCTTCGTCCCAGGCTGGGCATACCTCGAGCGTATGCTGGGCCGTGTCCTCTGGGCAGTTGCCACAATGGTGGCACACGGCGGACTCCTCTTTTCCGATCCGACACAGAAACGAACCGAAACATCCATGATCGGTCAGGATCTGCGTCAGTCGGAAAGTGGGCGCACCGTGACGCCTGTCGAGCCACTGACCAAGGACAGGTCGCACTGCCGCAATGGTCCTTAAGCCTGCGCTCGGGCTCTCCAGCCTGGCCAGCCATTCCTCCACGACAGCCCCTCGAAGAGAAGTCAGTTGGGCCCTGACCTCTCTGGGGGCCGGCCTCACCCCGATTATGTATGTATACCTAAAATGGGATACTATTGAAGGCGGTGTTCTTTACAAATATAACATTATATTGACAGCTGTAGAGGTATTCAGGATTAGCAGCAAAACGCAAGCACAAATCCGATGCTTACATGATCGGTCCTACCCTTGATCCAGCCATTGGGAGAGAATGTTACTACTCCTGTGTTCTCAAATATAACATTTATCTACTACTTTGCACTTATACGATTTTATGTCGAATAAATACCTACCGCGAATTTCAATAACTGATCCAATCTCTTTTCGCTCGATCACAAATATGGTTCAAAATGAAAAGAGACTTTAGAAATGCTTTCAAAAGACACATTTAATTGGCTTATTCTAGGGATCGGATCGGATTAAGTTGCGGAATCGTTTATTGAAGTCGGGCAATAGAAAGATTCGCAATCGATCCGAAGGTAGCGATTACGATCGTTTGTTCAAATATTCCGATAATGTTCTTTGTAACTCGCTCGCCTTTGCAATATAATAATGCACAAACAAATGATATCGTTTTTGTATATCATTGACCCAAACCTTTAACATTATTTGCAAATAATATGAACAAACATCAAAAGCCTACATCAGGTATTGGCAAAACCAATGAAATTAAATTGTGAACGCAAAATTTCAATGCCCTTAACGCTTAGAACGGTCTAAGTAATTTTTGCCTTACGAACAATAAACCTCTTGTAGTTATTACAAAGCAACTTCGTCACGGTCCAATTTGAGATAATTTGACCGTTTAGGCGTTTATTTGAAAGGCATGTCCAATTATTTCGTTTGAAACAAATAATATATGTGTATCCTACTAATATTATAAAGGCGAAAGTTTGTAAGAATGTATGGATGTTTGGATGTTTGGATGTATGGATGTAAGGATGTTTGTTCCTCTTTCACGCAAAAACTACTGAACGGATTTCGATGAAATTTGGCACACGGGTAGATCATGTCCTGGATTAACACATAGGCTACCCCGGCTTTTTATCCCGGGAAAATATAAACCGGGACTTTTATCCCGGAAAAACTTTTTAATGCGGGCGTAGCCGCGGGCAAAAGCTAGTACTGTATAATGTATACACACAGTTACGTTAATAGTAATTTCTGTAAATGTTTTAGTAAAAAAAAATATATTAAAACGTAGTCAATAAATGACTCGGTGGTTGGTATACTGATGAGTGATCATTTTTCTTACCAGTTTACCAACTAGGCCCCACCGGAGAAAATATTTGCTATATTACGCAAATATATTTAAATTTTCATCGCAGCGGAATAATATGGTTGGTAGATCAACTATACGATTTACTTAATGGACATACACTCGAGATAGCGTTATCCTGCATTATCGCCGACTAATTTGCGATCAAACAAACCTTTATCAAAACCACGTAAGGTTTTATCAACACCCAATTCTGGAATGAATGGAAGCACTGCTACAAGCTGGTAGTGTTTGAACCTCTTTGGGATAAAGGCGTGAGCTTATATATTATTATTTTATGCCTGTAAACTTGTATAATAACTAGTACTATTGTTATTATAATTTTTATTGAATTTTTATATCCTAATAATAGTGCATAAAATATTCCAAGACCCTCTTCCTAGCAATGACCTTGAACATTAGTTACATACATTTCGACCACGATTTACGTATAATTTACTTCACACAAAATGTTCCTTAATAAATTGGCCATCTAGTAGTTGTGGTTGCAAATTAAATGATGTTCAGCTTAGAAGTAGATGCACGGAATAGCGCACAATTTTTGTGGCATTTTTATTATGAAATGAATATCACAATATTCCCATCATAAAAAAAAATGTAAGTACAAATGTAAAGATAACATTATATTGTAGGAATATGACTTTTTCATTATGTATTATAAATTTCGAATAGAAACAAAAAAAAGGTTAGCGCGCCGTTTTGCTAGGAGGAGCACATATAGAATGCATGCAAGAAATATCGTAGCGCATTATCACTTCAAAGTCGTAAGGTGCCGTAGCGGCTCGTAGCATAGTCAGTTTCTTAGAGCGATTTGTAGCCGAATCCGTTTTTCGTAGCGCTTTTTAGCTACAAAGCTTTGAGAAACTTCTCAAGCCTCTAAAGTCGAAATAAAACAATACCAACCTTAATTATACAGAGTTTATAAATCTATTTTAATTATAGAATATTTTGTCTTCTTCCTTCAAATTTAATTCAAAATTCGTTCGAAGAAGACAAAACATTTGATAACTAAAATAGGTAATCGAAGTCAGTAATGTCGAGATTAATATTAGCACAGATTTATTTTGCACTATTTCGCAGATTTTTACTAATCTACATCATTAGTATATAGAATGAATTAAAAATATCGCTTAGCGTAGTACTTACCCTCAATATCCTAAAAGGACTCTCGGCCAGTAGACACACATCCCCAGAGTTGGTTGTGTCCGGAGTCTGGACCGGAAGCATGATCTGCAATTCTCCGCCAGGGTCCAGATTCTTCTCGGTTTCGTGGCGATTCCGGCCTGTTAGAGCTCTAATCCACTCCTATAACAAACACACATTGCTGTATCTTGATGTTGATTTCTGAATTTCCTTAATCATATTTAAAATATGTGCAAAAAAATTTTCAGCAGTGAACGTCATGTGGCTGATGATGATGATGATGATGATGTGCCAAATATAGGTATGTGTGAAAAGTCTATCATTGGCATTTATTGTGGGTAGATACCAATACATTGTTTATTTCACAAGCAACAGTCTACATGCACGCTAGTTTTCAAAATCTACGCATCCATCCGATAAACAAATTTTTCATCCCTAGTTACCCGATAGAGTGTCTATATTTCGCCTGCGAAGGTAAGTCAAAATCCTAAAACAACGACTGGTTCATACCTACGAAAGTTTTAGGCCATCAATATATTCGACAAAATACCTCCCATAATGTACGATTAACGAAAATATTATTCAATAGAAACTTTTATTCTCATTATTGTTGAGTAGACTGTTGCACGTGAAACGTAGCTAAAATATTCTATTGTAGATCATAGATGATTTAAACAGCGTCAATTTTTGGAGGTTCTTCTGAGGCACTTTCTTTGATGGCTGTAGAGACCAACAGTGTTGGTTTCCACCCAGCTCAGAAGCTATGGTGGGTGAAGTGTCCTCTCCACAATTGGACGCTGATTCGCTTGGGACGCCATTTAGGTAGCGCAGGCATGTCCAGAACCTACACCACCCTCTCAACCTAACCAGCAGTACCCACAGGAACGACGAGTCGATACGTGTGGTGCCGGGTCGGGTGCAGGAACTGGCATGAGCCTTACAGAGATACCGTTCCAGGTTTGTGTCAAGTTTTCCTTCACTAAGCACTTATTATGAGCAGATGAAGTTGCGGTGCTGCCTATTACCTCAGTCGCCTCTTACATCTCCTCGGTAAGAAGAGGGGGGGCTATTCTGCTCTGCCGGCACACACCACGGCTGTCTAGGAAATTGTTATTGAAATAAGCATTGATCTTTTGCTCACCAGCCAGGCTAACGATAACTAACTGGTTTGTGTAACAGTGTTTACTCGGCTGAGATCAAGCTCTAAAACGACAACTTAAACTTGGTTTATTTAGTTGTTACATATATTAAATACCTACTTGAGATCCTACTCAAAGATGAGATTGATTTATTGGTACCACTCTTAGATGCGCTTTCGACATTAATAGGGGCTAGGAAAAAGTGTTTTAGAGCTCGTTCGGAAACGTAACATTACCTTTTTTCACGTTTGTTTTTTAACAGTGGCACTACTACGATTAGGTGGCCATTTGTAGCCAAATTTTTGCAACGTAGCTCTACCTATCGCATCGCATTTTTTGTATCATTCTATTGTTATTCAATTATAAGTGAACACCAGTATACAATTCGCTCCGAAGACCTGTTCACAGTATCATTTCGAAGGCTCACGCATTTTCTCCGAAATGTACCCTTACATTCCTTCCTTACATACATTATTCGCCGAAAGGGCGTATGCCATCGGAAATAATGTGTAATTTCCATTCTATTCGGTAATTTCATGTAAAAGGAGTCTAGGGAAAAATTTGTGAACACAAAAAATATTATGTCGCGAAATGTGTCCGTAGAGACGTTAATTAAAACACATTTTGACAACAATTATAATATTCAGAATGGTCAGTCCATAACGAATAAAATATTATAGTATTAAAGGATAACACACGTACAACAACATAATATGTAAGAAAGCATATTTGTAATAAAACCGTTTATGTATTTATGCTACCACAAAACTGTTAGAACGTATAATGCCTTTCTAATAAATTTAATCTAATTTGGGTAGAGTCGTCTATATCTAGACTTAACCATCTCTGTAATATGTGACGCCCATTGCTTCTAATAATCCTCTTGAGGTCAGTGGAAACTTTCCTAGATCTTAATCGAAATAACAAACGGTTTAGTCTACGTTTATTGAAAAATGTTTTCATATGAAGATTAAAAATATTTGTTTCCGTGAAACACGAGATGATACGTGTGGGTGCACTTAATGTGTTTCAGCATGGTTCTTGGATTCTTTGTAATTCTTGTCTTTCAATTAAGTATTTTTTATACGTCAAAACGCCAGACTTTGACAAAGTGTAAAGACTTATATAAAGTCATAAAGTATATTATATTTTAATTTGTTGATATTTTTTACTTATATGTAAATAAAAAAAGGTTCATAGCACACCTACGTTATGAACCTTGCACATACTCTCTAACACATACAAAAACAATGACACACATTTTCAGTGAGGTACTATGGTGGTAGACTCTCATATGTAAGAGTCCGACTGGGTGGGTACCACCGTAAGGCCTATTTCTATTTATTTATTTTAAGTGACGTGGAGCGCAAACTGAACATCGATGGAAGACAAGTGATTAATTGCCGGAAGACATAATTATGTAAGCCTAGTTTTAAAATGCAATGTCTATTTCTACCGCCAAGCAGCAGTGTGCATGCACTGTTATGTTTCGGTTTGAAAGACATTGTAGCTGATGTAACTACAGGACATAATGAGACTTAACATCTTATGTCTCAGGATGACGAGCGCAGTGGTATGCCACACAGTACTTTGTAACGCAAGGTGCTGGATGGTATTTCTACTGTTTATGGGTGGTCGTACCGTTTACCATCAGGCGAACGACATGCTCGTCTCGTCATTCAATGCAATAAAAAAATGGTTCAAAAAAACACGAAGCATTATTTTTGAGTCTTATTATAATTGATATTAAACAAATTCTTGAAGCTATTGTAGAATTTAAGGGAACGGCGCTGTGTGCTGAGATACAGGTATTAAACCTAGTTCGGCACATGGACGCTTATCTTGCATTGGTACTGGTGTTATTGATACGATAATGTACTATGTTTGAATTGAACAATCGTTATATACGTTGTGGCAAACTAGCTACAAAATGGTTGATAAAATGAAAATAAATAAAATAAAATGTACATTATTTCAAACTATAGTAGTATATTAGTAACAATATTGACTTATAGACTACTTTAGTAAACATACATACATATACATACATATACACTCACGCCTGTTATCCCCGAAGGGGTAGGCAGAGGCGCAACTAGTGCACCCACTTTTCGCCATTATTCCGTCCCATGATGTGATAGGGGGTGAGCCTATCGCCATATTTAGTAAACAGTTTAATATTATTATTTTTGGACTAATTTTACGGTAGACATACACCTCTTCATACAATAATACAAAAGAAGTGAGTCGTACCGCCCAGCAATCATTTTTAGGATATGATTGGGACCAGCCCGTACTCTGGTCAGCATCGAGGCAGTCTTAGTGCGCAGAATTGCAAAGAAGTCATTTGTATTTATCAAGGTCCAGCAATTTATATTTAAAATATTGTATAAGTGTTGCACATTTATTATTCCACTACGCTTAGTGGAATAATAATTGTGCAATGTACAAGGATGGACGGAATAAAGTTATAAAACTATTATTCCACTACGCGTAGTGGAATAATACTTTCATACCTTTCTTTTCCGCGCGTCGCAATAAGGTACTACTTTATTTTCAACACAGTTACCAAAAAAGTATGCCAGCCAAAATCTAGCAGAAAAAGAAACTTCAGAATTGGCGAAATAATGTCATTTATAAAGCTTTGAAATTTGGTAGAAGGGGTAATTTTAAAATAACAGTAATATCAAACTGTGACGTCACTGCGTGTCACCGGCCACAGCATTTCGTGCGTGTGAAAGAGATAGCGCGATATCCCAACTACGCCCCCACTTTTGCACACGACAATACTTAAAATATGAATAACTGCTTTATTATTCAACCAATTTTGATGCTGATTTCACGGAAGTATTTCTTTTTTGCTTTATTTTATGTTATATAAAAAATAATGCACAAAATAGAATATAGGAAACTATCATATTTTCCATGACGTCCCAAATATATTGTTGAGTCTCTTTTTCCTGACATCTAGCCCTTTCAGGCTTATCTTGTAGATTTTTGACCGGATTTGGATCGTGCTTTCTATGTTAGATTTTAAATGTCGGAATGTAAACTTAATAAAAAATATGAGTAAAATGGCCTATTGTACTGATGTGTTTCGATGCGTTCATTTGATCAGCAATATCACATAAATGCGTATTATTGTTTTGAAGGATATGATACCTCCCTTCAAATTAAGTGCAGTGAAAAGTCCTATATGCGCCCTTAATGTAATTAATTAGGTTCTACTCAAACTTCAGAAATTCAACAATTTTAGCTTACGACACGACTGATTAACAAAATTTACCAAAATAAGAAATTCGACACTCCTTCCCCCGGCCGGTGTCATAAATTAGTCCGATACAACCTCTAAGGATACAAGGTGACAATTGCCAAATAACAAACAAGGTCACAGGTAATGAGGCCTCGGCAATTGTTGCTGGGTACTTTTTCGAAGATCCATGAAACATATTTAGTTTATCATGTTCACTTTGATTCTAATAGGTTGAAAGATTATGGAATTTATGTAAAGCCGTATGCTTACGCAGTGCGGAGGCTATCATGCCAAAAACACTTAGAAATTGTGTTATTATCACAGCATTTCTTCATACTTAACATAGTAACACTTAACATAGTAACGTTATAAATACGGGCCTAAGTATAATAAAAATGCCCTGGCTGCTTCGAACATGTAGACAACGGCATATACACTGTTACTTGGAGTCAAAAATGGTGAATACGATGATACTTATTACCTAGACTGAATAACGTGTATTAAAACTATTAACGAATCAAATATTAAGATTCCGAAAGTTTCTCAGTTATTTGTCGTATAAGAACAAGAGTTAACAAGTATAACAAACGATGTATCGATAGCTAAAACCCTTTCAAGTATCATCGTTATAATGATGCGGGTCGCAAATAAAGAACAAAATTGAGACTTTCTTCGATCGTGGCCTTATCGTATTATTCTATGTTCTGGTGTTACATCATAGTATGGCTTAGTAAGACAAATGCTAGTTCTTAGATAATCATAAAAACTACTCTAGTTACTTTTAAATTATTATTGACTAGATGATGCTCGCGGCTTCGCCTGTTTGAAAAGCCTTTCCCGCTACAGAAGCTCCTAAAACAACGTACGACACTAGCGGCATCTACTTAAAAAAATATAAAAAATAGTCCTTTTTTCCCATGGCAATAAATGACCGCGATAAAAGTACCCTATGTGTTAATCCAGTACATGCCCTACCTATATGCCAAATTTCATTCAAATCCGTATAGTTGTTTCTGAGTTTGCTTCTAACAAACATCCAAACACTATCACAAACTTTCGTATTTATAACATTAGTAAGAAGTAAGATGTTTGATTGTAAGTTCTTTGACTCGTCAAGCCCCGCGACGGATGCCGGCGTCCATATATATTGTTTCCCCATACATCTATATATATATAAGCGGGGCTTGACGGGTTAATGTAATGAACGAATTCAAAACTTCAAATCGCGTCTACACTTTCGTGTTCTTACCAATATTTCTTTTCTCTCCACAAAAATAAAATAAAGGCGATTAACTTTACTTCCCAAAAAGAAAAAAAATGTTTCAATTAACGTTAACGCGTGGAGGTGATTTGAAAAATTGAATTTGTTCACCTACTATGTGGCTGACTACACAATATATTTTCATTTTTACTTTGACTAACTTATAGATACATAAATATTGTAAACATATTTTATCCAGTATTAAAAATTTTCACAAGTTACAAGTAAGCATTATAACGGTTATCGTATTAAACCGTGTATTTTGTAAAACATCTAATGTAGATGTAATAGAGACTGCCTCAGTGGCGTAATTGTAATACAGTACGACTGCAAAGCTGAGGTCTCGGGTTCGATCCCCGGGTCGGGCAAAGTGATATTGAGTTTTTCTATTCAGTATCAGCTCGGAGTCTGAAATTTGTGCCCGATATGTAGAGAGGCTCGCCCCCTATCACATCATGGGACGGAATAATGGCAAAAAGTGGGTGCACTAGTTGCGCCTCTGCCTACCCCTTCGGGGATAACGGGCGTGAGTGTATATGTATGTATCTAATGTAGATAGTACTCATTTTATTACCTTTTCTTTGGGAGCATAGATTAGAGTGACCTTTGTATTTGGTCGGTTTATACATTTATATGACGAGTTGCATTTATATATTATCACCATCATCATCATTAGCCACATGACGACCACTGCCGAACAGAGGCCTCCCCCAAAGATTTCCAGACGGACCTGTCAAAAGCGGCCTGCATCCATCGCGTTCCTACGACCTTTATCAAGTCTATTTATTTATATAAAGTCAGGTAGAAATAAGAAGTTGTCTTAGTGCTTAAATTTCGTACTTGTTAAAGCAAGGAAGGGAAATGATTCTAACTGTATAATAACCTATCCATTTTATGTTCCAACGTAGTTCAGTAAGATATTTAAATCCCCACTGAATGAAGGGACGATATCATTCACCTGATAGTAAAGGCAATCTGTCCTTTCACAGCTGAAGTGCCACTTAAAACTTTGACAATATCATAACTATTATATTTTTTTTCTAAAGACTGACCTATGTTCTGACACCACGTCAGATAAAAAGAAAATATTAATTAGCAGTGGCATTAACCATGATGTTACCTGATGGTTTATTATCATTTACTAGCTCATACGGAAACACGGCTATTTACGAAAATTTAATTTACCAGGATACTGAATAAATGCGATTCTGACGCATATGTATGTATTACTATACCAAAGATGATCATCGTACAGTATCAACATGAAATTGCAAATAATGATGACACAAAATACATAGTAATTGGGAAATTGATACCCATTAATGGCGCTAGTGTATAGCGATTTGACTGGCGTGCTGAGGTCTCGGGTTCGATTCCTAGGCCTACTTAGATAAAGAGGATTTCTACTCAATATCAGCATAATGTATGGAATTGTGGCCATAAGTGTCGTAGACTCGCAAGCCGAATTATTGGGCAAATTATGTCCAAGAGGCTGGCGTGCAATATTCCATGCATGCCTATGATATTAGACTGCCTCGGCGGCGTAGTTGTATTGCATACGCGTAACGGGTACGATTTGCGCCCTAAGCTCCTGGGTTTGAATCCCGGGTCGAGCCGAAAACATTGTGACTGGGTTTTTCCACCTTAAAAATTACTCAGCCACAGCTCGGAGTCAGGAAGCTGGCAGTGTGATTACCCCCGTGCCTCGGAAAGCACGTAAAGCCGTTGGTCCTGCGCCTGATCTCTCTCCGGTCATGTCGGATTGCCGTCTCACCGGACTATGAGAGTGAAGGAATAGCAAGTGGCACCTGTGTATTGCGTACACACTTGTGCACTATGATATCTCCGTGGAGATTGGCCGCCGTGGCCAAACTGGCTAGGAGGATTTCATATGATATTACCGAGGTGTTATTCCTTGGACAGCAAGAGTCTCAGCCCAAGAGCTGACTCCTGCGAGGGTTGCGGTTGCATGCTCATGCGCACCCCGCGACCTTCGACATAAGTCAGAGAGAGTAGAATGGCAGGGCTTAGTCGGTAAGAAGGTTTAGACCGGTAAGTCCGGCAGAAATACGTAAATAGAGTAAAAGTCCACACTGGACCTCACTTAGCGAAATATGAGCGTGACATCTCTGCGTATCACTGAAAAGGGTGTCCTGCTATCATACATGTGTGTAATTGATGAGTTGGTAGACATTTGTTTACATTTAGAACTGTCCATTTAGAGTTGAACTGTCCACGATATGTAAATGATCTCGCCCCCTATCCTGGGACGGAATACACAAGCATAGCTAAAAGTCAGTCTACAAGTTGCACCTCTGCTTATCTTTCGGGGTAAAGGCGTGAGAATGTACGTCTGTGTATTTAAAACTATCCGATATGCGATATCCGATATGCTACACCTTATACTTTATTTAGAATTTTCTTAGATTCGCAACAGAGGTTAATTAGAGGTGTTAGGTGGCTTAGAGGCGGTCCCTAAAGTCCTTGTTAAGCAGAAAATACGTTTCGGAGACATGGCTCATGTTGTTGAACAACTATGCTATATAAAGCTGGAGACCCTATTTGTTATTTTATTTGGACAATTGTAAAAATGGCGGAATTGATATTTTGTATGAACGCGCTAGTATTTGGAACTACCGCATTGATTAAAAAAAACATGCTAATACGGTTGCTGTCAAAATAGTTGAAGCAACTGTCAACTTATCCATTATTGATTAACATCATCTAGTATAACATTAATATTATTATATCAGTTGAATTGAATAGAGTCTGCATGTTACCTAAAAATTGAGAAACCAAAGCCGTTTGTCACTCACAAAAGATACAGCTACCTTTAAAAACAAGTCTCGTACGAACAATGGGTACAATACATAGACGTTCTACATAGAATTTTAATAACCCTTATTCCTTTTGTAAATAAAGGTTACTCTTGAAGACGGTAATATTTCCAAATGTCGCTACGTAAGGGTGATAAAGAGGTAACGCTCTTATAATATTGCTTCTGGGGAGCATTTCACTGAATTTTAAAACGTTTTCCTCTTATTTCTGACCGTTTTTTTACGTATAGAGTCAATGTTTGTACGCGTGCTTTGTTTTCTACTAGGAATTTTTGTAGTCGCTGTAACAGTAAATAATATTTGTTTCCTTCCATTCCCATTCTGATTTCTTTTTTATTACAAAATAATGCTGACTGGAAATAGAATCTCATGCCAAATTTAATTTATTTGTATTCTATGCAATGACCAATTTATAACGCCTGAGTTTTCTCAGACAATTTACCTAATAATAAAATTACGATATAATAGGGGAGACCAGGGATGGTTGGCGATAGGGGCAGGTTAAATAAGAGTCAAAAAAGAGATTTAGCGAAAAATGATACCTATGAGTAATTAATTACGTCTTAATATTGTTTCTATTGCAGCCTTTATACTCGTTGTTATTTACTTTCAAGTAATTTAAAGTAAGATTTTTGGTAATTAATTTAGTGTATTTTTTTACATTTCGCCACACTTTTGAGTTATGTAGCTACTCACTCACTTGTGGTTGAAAATTAAAAAAGTTGTTTTGGAACTGGTAGACAGATTTAACGTTGAGGCTAGTTGACTACCTAGAAAATGTACTACGTAGTAGTCTAAGTTCCTTACATGGTATAAAGTGAGTTTATTGTAAATTTTGTCAAAAGTTTGTTAAAATAAAATAAAAAAAATAAAATCATTTATTGATCAAATAGGCTTATAAAAAAGCACTTATGACAGGTCATGACATGAAGGTAGACATATTAACAAAGGTGCATAATAAACCAATGAAGTAATAAAGTTAAATAACGAACAACCAGCACGGGCTGATAGGTACAGAGGACACGGACATTGGGGACGTGAATAGGGCTAGGGAAGGAGAAGTGGAGCTGATATACAAACAAAAGGGAAGGAGTATCATTACATTACGAGGAAAGGAAACGCCACGGTCCTCGCCGGCGAGGATAAAAAGGTCCTAGCCTAGCTAACCTACCAGCCTTTCACTAGCTATCTGTTATTTAAATACCATTTAGATTTACAAAATAATAACTATTCGAAACAGTAAACCCTCTGCAGGTGGTAGGTATTTTTGTTTCCGCCCCAATAATGAATATCGTACAAAAAATGACAAATTGTATGTTTATTATATAAATGTTTATTATAATTTTTCTGAATAAGGAACATTGATAAACGTGTCAGCCAATACGTCCTCCCCGTAATGACGTGCGGAGCCGAAACGTGGACACTAACTGTGGGGCTAATCCATAAGCTTAAAGTCGCTCAACGTGCTATGGAAAGAGCTATGCTCAAAGTCTCTCTGAAGAACAAAATTTGGAACGAAGTGATCCGTCAGAGAACCAAGGTGACCGACTTAGCTTTGAGAGTTAGTAGGTTGAAATGGCAATGGGCTGGCCACAGATGTCGCAGAACAGATAACCGCTGGAGTAAGCGTGTTCTGGAGTGGAGACTGCGACTTGGTAAACGTAGTTTGGGATGCCGTCTGGCCAGACGGCGGGACGACTTGCACAAGAAGGCCGGCAGCGACTGGATGCATAAAGCAGCAGACCGGGCTCTGTGGCGTATCTTGGGAGAGGCCTATGTCCATCAGTGGACTGTAACAAGCTGATGATGATGTAAGTAAATAAGTATTTGTGATATTTTCTTTTATTTTATTGCCGTATTTTATACCAATTACTTTATAGATAAGTCAATTTACCCCAAGTGAATAGTCCACAAACCCCAGTCATGGGGTAGGTTGACTCGATTTTCTCGTCCCACAAAATGGCTTTTATACACTATGTTATAAACAATCGCGACGTTTTGGTATTTTTTTCGAAAGCTTATTAGTGCACCTATCGAACCTATAGATTTTCTAGTCATTACATACTAAAAGAAGAAAGTCCAAGTTGAAATTTGGACAACTATCTCCGGTCTCCCCTAGAAAGCATAGTATTAAAAATATTAGTAGAATCGGTATTAAAATGATTTATAGTAATACTGAGTGAAGGAGCCAGGAACTGGTGCCCGATATCGCGACAAAGTTGCTACTTATCACATCATGGGTCGGAACACATACGTGAAAAGTGGATGCCTGGTTTCAGCTCTGCCTACCCCTACGGGAATGAAAACGTGATGTGTGTTCTGATAATGGATATCATGTACCGTGATAAAAGCATACCATAAAACATCCCTGCCTTGAATCACAAATTATATTAGCTCGTAAAAAATATATGATAACCTGCTACACTTTAAATTATGTATGTTAAGTTAAATCTATACTAAATTATAAAGCTGAAGAGTTTGTTTGTTTGTTTGAACGCGCTAATCTCAGGAACTACTGAACCGATCTTGAAAATTCTTTCACTAATAGGAACAAATAAACAAACAAACTCTTCAGCTTTATAATATTAGTATAGATTAAAATTTTGCTCCAGATCGCATTCCACGCGAATGAAGCCGCGACGACTCTAAAATAAAATTAAATATTCATGAATAATTCATCACGTAGGCGAACATAGTTATACTTATGATAAGCCAAGATATATTAAATTGAATATCCTACTAATATTATAAACGCGAAAGTTTGTAAGAATGTATGTTCCTCTTTCACGCAAAATGAATGATCGGAATTCGATGAAATTTGGCACGGGTAGATCATGTCCTGGATTAACACATATGATTACTTTTTATCCCGGGATTACTCTTTATACCGGGAAATATAAAGCGGGATTTTTATCCCGGGAAAATATATTCACGCGGGTGGAGCCGCGGGCAAAAGCTAGTAATAATTATTATTACCACAAAAGATCACCTATAACTCTAGTTAACTCTAATTATGTACTCCAGTTAATAATATTAGTGAAACTCACATAAACTCTTCTTTCTCTGGTATTCTTGTAGATGACGGGCTGGACGTTGGCTATATTCTCTTCGGTGGTGAATATGGCAGGGTGCTGGCCTCGCTGGGCTGGTGCTCTTGCCCTGCGTAGGAACCACATGCCGGGTATCACATGGGACCCTGTAACGAGACGAAATTCTGTAAGGATAAGTTCACCAATTGATTTTTGGTATTGTTTTGTTAGATTCCCAAGAAGTGAAGAAATATATCGCACCTTTAGAACGAAAACGACACAATTCAAAATAATAAAAAATTTAGTTATCGTCATAGAATGACTTAAAACTGTCTCATTTTCTATAAAAATGTAATACAAAGGGCCAGATATAACAGTTTGGGGATGTACCCGCTTAAATATGCCTGTGATTAAACTATTGTTGTATTTAGAACTTCGTTTTATGACGATAACTGAATTTTCGATTTTTGAAGTGTGTCGTTTTCGTTCTAAAGGTGCGATATTTCCAACTCCTCTCTATCCTTCTATTCGAATAATTTTGTTGCGGGTTAAGACTAGTTATTGTTCCCTAAGACTCGCCGAGCTTCACAGTTTGGTGTCATAAAATGCGTGCCACCGTCAATCCTGGCTTATAGAAGTTGCAGTGAATAAAAAGATAGTCTTGCAACCACTGAACCTGATGGTAATTTACTGGTGGAAAATCTATATTTCCACTGGAGAAGATTATTCCTCTAGTTGACACAATAATACCGGCCAATTTGATGAAGAATCACCAAAAGCTGATTTTTTTTATGTCACCGAATGACGAGACGAGCATGCCGTTCGCCTGATGGTAAGCGACACGATCACCCATAAACAGTAGAAACACCATCTAGCACCTTGAATTACAAAGTACCTACTGTGTGGCATTCCACTGCGCTCGTCATTCTGAGACATAAGACGTTAACACTCATTATGTCCTGTAGTTACACTGGCTACAATGTCGGACCGCGACACTTACATTAACCATTACGACGCGTTTTACACTTGTATATGTTCATTATCTAGACTAAATAGATATATCCTTTCATTAGTAACTATTATAGAAACCAATTGAAACTCATCATTTACCTATAAGCGGGAATGTAGGATAGAATCTACTACTTGACCGATTTATCCATCTACTTCAATTATTTGTGTAAGAGTACCAAAACTAATGTAGATGATGATTTATTTAATTGCAGGCAGAACGTCGCTCGCCTGATGGTAAAAAATACGACCGCACATAAATAGTAACATCACCATACAAAACTTTGGATTACAAATAGATGCATAAGATGGTCTCATAATACCCAATAACTACACTGGCTACAATGTCCTGCACACTGTTGCTTGGCGATAAAAATAGACATCGCGGCGGTACCTACCCAAATGACCCTACATGCCAGAAACCGACCACAGGAATACAAATATTTTTTATAGCTGAAACGATTACTGGTCTATTCTAATCTATTTGTAAACTAATTTGACGTCCGGTATCAGTTCTGCGATCATTCATCAAGCTAATGGTGCCACGCCTTGTCAAAGCTTGACGTGTAAACTGTGAAACATACTTGATAATACTGACAGGCTAACCACTAAGGCTGCAAGTCTATAGTATATATTATGCAATGCAGTCCGCCCTGTATTATATACTGCCACAGCTGAGCACGGGCCACCTCTACTACTGAGTACTGGTTGGGCCTTAGTCCACCACGCTGGACATATGTGGACGATAGCTAAGGTAAGAATGGAATGGTCTGCCGAGACAATGTCAGAAGGTTTAAACGCAAGCCGCCCCTGACTTTGCAGTAACGTGTGTATTGTTTATCAATCATCGTTCGCTTTAACGACTAAGGAAAACATCGTGAGAAAACCAGATGCCTGAGAATTCTTCGTAAGAATTTCAATGGTATCTGAAGTCTGCTAGTCTAAAGTACAGTTTCACAGTATAGTGAAACTGTACTTTACCGTACTGAAAAAGTATTCCTGCATATAATACCAGCCTTTAAAACATTTCAGAATCTTCTCTAATTAATAAATACTATCGCGACGACTACAAGTGCAATCTATGAAAAATACGTTCCATCTTTATTCGGGCTTTAGTTACGGCTGATATTATTTAATAACTTGCTATTAAAATATAATACTGTTTGAAATTTACATTATAAGCGTCCAATTATTTCCGAAACTGGCGTCTGAACGTGCGCTTACACGGCAAATGAAAATTGCTTACCTAGGGTATACTGAAATACTGGTCTAGACGTCAAAAACCAAGAACCAATTTACGGCAACGGAAAAAGTATTAATTTGGCAAAATATTCGATATTTCTGAAAAATATGGATACCATATATAGTATACATATTATTGGATATATACATACACACATATACACTCACGCCTTTTATCCCCGAAGGGGTAGGCAGAGGCGCTACTAGTGCACCCACTTTTCGCCAGTATTCCGTCCCATGATGTGATAGGGGGCGAGCCTATCGCCATATCGGGCACAAATTCCGGACTTCGAGCTAATACTGAATAGAAAAACTCAACATCACTTTGCCCGACCCGGGGATCAAACCCGAGATCTCAGCATTGCAGTCGTACCTTAATTCAACTACGCCACCGTGGCAGTCTATCTTATTGAATATCCTTCTTATTATTCCAGATTGTTCCATACGTGTTGCCAAGTAATAATTGATACAAATTGCTCGTATGAGAGCATCATAGCTTTCTCTGTCTACGACCATTACGCATGCGTAGTTCTGTCACTTAACTTCCGTCATAACATGAAAGTTAAGTGTCTGACTTTGGAATGGAATTATAATACCTACGAACCGACTTTGCGCAACGGAAGTTTACGCCGTAGTTCGATGTGACGAGAAATATTGTTATCGTTGTAGAAAATCAAGTTGACGGTAGTCATCAGTAATAAGATTAAATGCACTCAAACTGCACCATATTTCAGTGTTTATTGGGATGCAGGTTACTTGTAGCGAGACTATGCGAGAATTAAGAAAACGTTACATATACAAACCAAAATTATTAAATTTGTACCCACTTTCCAATTATGTATTTTTTTATGCCATCGAATGACGAGACGAGCATGCCGTTCGCCTGATGGTAGGCGATACGACCACCCATAAACAGTAGAAACACCATCCAGCACCTCGAGTTACGAAGTACTGTGTGGCATTCCACTGCGCTCGTCATTCTGAGACATAAGATGTTATGTCTCATTATGTCCTGCAGTTACACTGGCTACATTGCCCTTCAAACCGAAACACAACAGTGCATGCACACTGCTGCTTGGTGGTAGATATAGACATTGTGGTGGTACCCACCCAGATGGACTCTTACATATGAGAGTCCTACAGCCAGTAAAGAGAGAGAGAGAACAGATCGTTATAATCAGGGACTATTTGTCGTTGATCGATATCTTGAACCGACTCTTACCATCTGCAGTGGATTAACATTGCTGTCTGTGTAAAAAAAAATTAAATTGATAGATATCTATGCTTTCGATGAAACTGATAGATTGGCATAAAAAAGATATTTCTAAAGATGTCGGAATCATTACTTTAAAAGTGTTATATTATATAAATATTTCGAATAATATTTTCTTCGCAGGCCGTTACAACTTACAACCGTGATTTAATAAACTGTTCCAATCTATTTTTCGATAGTTCGTAAAAATAGACCGTTCAAAATAACTCCTTTGTCAAAAGAGAGCTATGCTTGGAGTTTCTCTGAAGTATAGGATTCGCAACGAATACATCCCATAGAGAACCAAAGTTATCGACATATCTCAAAGGATTAGCAAGCTGAAGTGGCATTGGGCTGGCCATATCTCGCGAAGAACATTTTATTAAATAAGAGTAATTCTATTGAGATCAGTTTTATTACTTGTCACCCTTTATTTTCGCAAAAAGCTTAATAGTGTCATCGGGGTGACCGAACGGCCTCAGGACATAGTTTTATCGCTAATTAAATGACTTAAAGTTAAAATGAACGTTCATTCATACCACTCGTAGGTTTTAACCCTTTTGGGGCTGTATTTTAATAAATGCTTCGATAATGTATTTTTAAAAGTAGCATGGAAGATGTCCTTTCTTCTGCGGAATTCAGGAAAATTGCACGACAGATAGACCAGCTCCTGGACTATGTTTCAAGATTATTGACAACTTTCTTCCTGGTTAGGGGAACTCTTATGCAAATGCAAAGGACGTTCAAATGCGTGCCGCTGCCGATCTTGGCTGACAGGACTTCCAGTGGAGAGTGAGGCCGGGATAGTCTTTTAAAAAGGACGTTTAAATAGACGGAGCCGCGATAAATATAGGAGTAAAAAAATCTGCTAAAACTATCAAATTTTATGTAAATCTAATCGGTTACCGCGTAAGGAATTAATAGTAATGACAACCAACATACTCTCGTTTACAGAAATCATGGAGGGAACATTGTTACGGCTTCATCTATGATTAAACTCATTCGATGACAAACTACGTTATTTGGGAATTAATTTTCTTGGATATGGTAAATCGTATTCAAATCATTTACTAAGCCGCGATGAAAAAAGAGGGGTGTTTTAGGTTTAAGGTGTAACTGTATGTCTGTCTGTAGCATCAAAATTATAAAACGAATGAACCGATTTCGTTGCGGTTTTTTTGTTTGAAAATTTATGTGATCGAGATGGTTCTTAGCTATAATTTGGTAAGATCTATTCAAGCGTTTGAAGATAATCATGTCATATCCTACTTTCACAAGTCCGATTGTTTTGAAACTTGAAATACTAAAGTAGCAGGTGCTGTTACTTTGGTGTCATTTTCAAGACGTAGCAACCTTAAGCTAATGCTGTAGCGTCAAGTAGTCTGTGGAATACCCAACTCCTCATTAATTTACAACAGATACAGCGTTTTTGGGCTAATAAGAATGGTCTCAATGCGCAGATGTTAGATATCGCTCTCAAAGCAGTCGTCGAAGCAGACTTCTCACTGCCGGCCCTGGTGTCCGCCATAGTCGGCGGCTGGAGGTCATGGCGAACTATGGCCTCCTTCTGCGAGTGCGTCATCTCGCGGAAGGAGAGCGCCGGGCGGGATCGTGAGCTGAGCGATTCCGCCCGCAGTTAGAGGAGACGAAGGAGGCGTCGGGTGGACGACTGACCGGCGACTCGTGCCCTGTGGTCCGAGGGCATCTCATCATAATCGAGGAAGAATTTCGCCACGGTATCCCCCTGCCTGTAGTAAGAGGCGGCTAAATGGGGTAAGCGAGAGTCGCGGGGCGAGCAGTGGGGGTCTGCTCACACAACTACTCTAATGTAAGCGACTACGAGGTGGACGACAATGCGGGTGGTCGGTCTCCTGCAGTTGCAGACGCAATAGCGTGCTCTAGAGTTCGGAGGCTTCTCAGCCCTCTCATTTAGAGAGGGGCCGTAATGCGGCATCGCGCAGGGGCGGTTCCGTGCAGCTATCTTCATGCAACAAGATACCCCGGGGCCGTCCCGTAGGCGCTGAAGAAGTCCAACGCGGGTTTTGGTTAGTATGCCGGTGTAGGGTGTATATAATGATAGGGACTCGGTCCAATGCTCACTCGGATGTAGCTATACTCCCGAGTGTTGACATTGGGCTGTAAGACTGTGTGAAACCAACATAACCATTCCACTCACCCCCCAGTGGTGGTAGCGATAACGCATTTTTCCCCGCGATAAAAAAGAAGATGTTAGATATATTATGGTGTAAAAAGTAATAGTATAGTGGAAGAAAATAGTCATTTAAAAAGTTAAATGTACAATTTAAGCAAATTCCGATACAAAAAGTCTTCTAAAATGTTGAAAATAAAATGTGTGTTATTTCTACCTATATTATAAGTACCTAGTAATAATTTGACCCAAACATCCTCAAGTCGGGGGACCGAACCCCGGACCGGGCAAATGATACTTCTTTAGTGGTCCTCCGACGCGAAAAGAGGAAAAACGGTATATCTAATGCTATATTTGTAGACGAGTTGACTTCCTGTTCACCTAATGACTGCAAGTATGAACAATCTGCGCATCACATACTTTGAGAGTGTAGTCTTTGGCAAAATGAGTACAACATTAGATAGTATGCAGATAACATCTGGAGTTGTACACTACATGGACCTTGTAGACACTAGATAGAATTTCGGCGTTTTTGCCATACTTACTATAGGAATCAAATCTAACAGCTCAAAAGATACTCTTTCAGTAATATCCGTAGTGCTTTACATCTGGCTTTTCAGTTGTAAATGTCTCTATGATTAAGGTGAAAATAAAATCTTTTGTAGTTCATAATTCTGTCTCCCGCCTTGGTATGGAGGGATGTGGAAAACGTATTTCCAACTTCTCCCTACATTTCCAACTTTTATTTGACTAATATCGTTGCGGGTTAAGACTAAATCGTGTTCTTTGAGACTCGCCGAGCTTCACCGTATGGTGTCATAAAATGCATGCCATACATAAAATACATAATAGTGACAGTTTTCATATAATTACAGCAAAGAATTACACTAAATAGTAAATATCATTTCATTATTAATAAACTAAGACGATTTGATAAATGTTGTAGGGGAAAGCTTGTTGCAGTCCGCTTGCTAGGCCCGGCTGATAATCTTCAGGGCGCCCTATATTTAGCAGTGGACGTACTGTGGCTAATAATGATAAGTCGTTGAATTCAATTCCATGAGACATATTTTTTCACGCATGAATAATCACCATTCGATTTAGATCTTATGACGCCTGTTTTTTTCTCTTTGGTGGACCAAAGTTAGCAAGTTGTGCTATGCCCAGCGACCATATAATATAGCTTCCATCACGGAGGGAAGAGAAGAATTCCTGTTCTGTGGCTTCCATAGCCAGTGACACAGTGTTGCCTGATCCACAGATCATTATACGCTACTAGACAGGCATAGCCAGTACCTTTTTTGCACGGGTGACATCCATGAGCTTATGCAAAGTAGACGGGGTATGTCGGATTTTTACGGCCTACATACCGGGTGGAAGGGAAACGCTCTCTATACCGGAACGGTAAGAGAGAAGAACCATAACATTAACGAAAAACTATATTCATTTGCAAAGCTAAGCGACAATACTTACGATTTTAGTATTTCCGTAATTCATGCGCGGGCAATGTAAAGCGTACAAAAAACTGGGTAGGGTACAAACTACAAAGCAAATGCCGACAAGGCGGCGGCCGCCGCGCTGCGCCGGGACCGGCTGTGCGCGGTCGTTGACCCGTCAGATGTACGTGTTTCATTACGATTTTTTTTAAATATTGACCTTTTTTACTATGTTTTTCAGAATAATAGTTTGATTTATCTATCCATACGTGAAGCTGTACAGAAATTTGAGAAAATCCTACTAAAATTGTAACAATGCGATCGCGATTTTTTTAGTACCATCACGTCAGGAATCACCAATACTATCACCTGTATTCGTTTCCGAGAGCGTTTCTCTTCCACCCGGTATGTACCGTATGGCCTCCATTGGCACTTTAGAACAGCTCCAGTGCCTTTAAAACACCAGTCATTCCAGCAGAACCCGCCACAGCTAATCTCATCATATATTACTACAGTGATTTACGATTTGTAGCGAAAAAGGAATTCTACGTGGGTGACACCGCGAGCATACACCAAATAAATAATTTATCAAAACATAATTACCCTCCATGGACACCGTTGCCTGCTTACAATGTTTATTATCAAGTGATTAAGTAAATTGATGTAGACAATCTCTTTAATGAGTATTCATATTTTGTCAGTAATTAATTAACGAATGGAATTGAAGTATTTCTGGTAATTGTTGTGGCCGTGAGCGGACTTAGGCGTTAAATGACAAAAATAGCTTGTTAAGTAAAACGTTGCTAGTAATAAGGTAGTTGACTACATTTTTTTTTAATACATTTATCAAAAATGTATGTCATGCAAAATCTAATGGAAAAGTATTTTTCAAAATTGGGGCAATAATTAGTAAGTTATAAAGCTTTGAAATCTGGTGGAAGGGGTAGTTGTCAAATAACAGCAATATTACACTGTGACGTCACCGAGAGTCGCCGGCCATAACGCTGCTCGCGTGCGAAAGAGACGGCGCGATATCTCCTCCACGTCCCCACTTTTGCTCACAATATTTCAAATATGAATAACTGATTTATATTTCAACCAATTTTGATGCAGATTTCACAGAAGAATTTCTTTTTCGTATTATTTTCTTGTACATCTATACTAATATTACAAAGAGGATTTTTTTTATGGTTTGTAATGGATAAGCTCAAAAACTACTAGACCGATTTTGAAAATTATTTCAGTAATAGGAAGCTACATTACTCCTGAGTGCTATAGGCTACTTTTTTTCCCGGAAAAACTTTTTCACACAGGCGGAGCCACGAGCAGAAGTCTTATAAAATCATTTACAAAATCAAACATAGCTACCCTATTGGAAGTATTTTGACATTACCAAAACTATTTCTTACTACCTCCTGTTGTCATCTCCGATAGGCAAAAAGTATTTTTCAAAATTACATTATTTTTATTTAATTATTAACCGACTTCAAAAAGGAGGTTCTGTATTTTCTGTACTAACATACTAGGGAAAGTACGTACGTCATAAGTACGCACGGCGAAAAGTGTATGCACCAGTTGCGCCTCTGCTTACCCTTTCGGGGATAAAAGGCGTGAGTAAGCATATGCGTAAGAGTCAAGTAAAGAGAGGTTATGCACTATCTATTCACCTGTTACCATATTATGTAAATAACCTGTAACCTCTTTATTAAAAATCCTACTTGATACCTTTAGTCTATAGTAATAAATTTAGATATCTCAACACAATGATTACTCTACCCTTTTAAAACTTGGTTACTTCTAATACCACATCCATAAGTTTGATATTCATCTTAGCAACACCATCGAGCCTCATCACGTGGCTACGAAGGGACTTCGATTAATTAGAACCAAAATTGGGGCTTCTAATGGAGCTAATTCACGTATCGGTGTAAGTCCGTCATTAGGTTTTTAACCCTAACTCAAAATGTTTGCTATATGTGAAGTAAAAGGACGAATGTCGATTGTAGATAAATGTGTTTTCTTTTGACCAGCGCCATACATTTAAATTCTTAACCAATATTTCAGATCAAAGTGGCTAGTGCGACAAAACGCCAATTTCATATGTAAGGAAATTTTCTCTAAGGTAAGGAACTAATATTTCCTTCAGTTCTTATTCTCATTTACACACACACACATACACCCACACACACACTCACACACACACACACACACACACACACACACACACACACACACACACACACACACACACACACACACACACACACACACACACACACACACACACACACGCACGCACGCCATGTTATGTCACACAACTGTTATGAAATAATTTTAAAATCGTCAAGGATAAAGATCAAGTATTGATTGTTATCAGTAATCACTATATACATCATGAACAAGCTAGAGCTATAGGTACCTCTCTACCTCGCAGAAAATCGATTTTAATCAACAGATTGTGGTAAACCCACCTTCACTAATTATATTCAACGATCATTTAAGATTTTTTTTTTTCAGTCTCTTCGGTTATATTACTGCCTTATGCTAAATAAAAATGATTTTTCTTGAAATACAAGACTCTATTTGAGTGAATTGGATTGTATTGTACCCACATAAACATTACAAATGAAATTCCGATAGAAATATTAATATGGAAATAAAAATAATAATGTTAAGATTAAGTACAACATATTCGACCGAATGTTTTCAACTGTAATTATCTTCATGTTAGGGAGTTATTAAGCTGGACTCGGAGAGCGTCGAGTGCTCCAGATACTGCAAGCGCGACCAGCTTAATAAGACCCTGATAAAAAGATACTTGAAAAAACGGGGTCTAACTAGTTGAATGATTTAATTCATAATGTAGTTAAATATTTAAAATCAATTTACAATTAGCCCATCTATATTGAATTCGAAATACTATTTTCTTGCATTGAACTTCTATCATATTACGTAATTTGTAATGCTATCAGCTCATTGTGAAATTGCCATTCATTTCGCTGACAAGTTAATGGAAATAGTGACATACACTTTATGTCTATTGCTACCTACGCTTTATGACGTCACTAATTGATAAACAAACGTTTGTCTATGACATTAACTGTCATAAACAAATATACTTAATTCAATCTACAATTCAGTCAATATAAATTAATTTACACCAAAAATAAAATAAGATCGGCTTACCTCTGTGTTAGCGGCAAACGTTACTTTCAAAAAAGGAACGCAAACTTTTTTAAAAGTTTGTATACAGTCTAGTGGGGCACGGCCGCGGTTATGGTCATCGCGGTACGAATGAATGGAGCCTCACATCGGTTATCCATGTGTAGGCATGCGTATTGCGGTCGCCTCTTGGCACGAAAAACGGTGCCGTACAGCGTACTGGCCACACGGATGCGCCGGCTAATCTTTTAAAAAAATACTTTTAAATATCTACAGATAAATTATTACGCACTTACTAAGTTT
Organism: Lapara coniferarum; assembly: GCA_949316025.1. Taxonomy (NCBI): domain Eukaryota; kingdom Metazoa; phylum Arthropoda; class Insecta; order Lepidoptera; family Sphingidae; genus Lapara; species Lapara coniferarum. The sequence continues at coordinate 21,331,667 of OX438933.1, read as the reverse complement.
GTTGCATGAATATAATAGAATATGAAATGACTTGGTTCCAAGTAACAAAAATTAACGCCCTTCAAAAACCAATTTAACATTAAGTACCTATAATATACCTATATATATTGATTAACATTTTTGGAGTCCGTGACTGGTTGAATTGATAACCCCCTTTATTCAAGTCAGTTAAAAAGAAGCGATTTTCAAGAATTTTCAAGGCATGAAATAAGGTTATTATATTTAAATACTGGCCGAATAATAATGTGAAAGAGATAAAAGTTTCTTTATTTCACATTTTATTATATCTGGCCATTTTCATTGTACTATTCATTCTAAGTATTTATGGAAAAATCTCATCTTATCTTGTTGTTTGTGCAGGGAGTCGGTGCGGTAGTTCTGTTGACTGTGATACGCAAAGCTCTCTAGTATGGTACGGTCGTAATCTAAGTTTGTAATAGATCATTGCAAGTCTGAATCTTATCGTCGGTTATAGCGATAACTAGTCGACGACGAAGTCTTTACGATTGCGAATCAGCACAAATACTTATTCCAGATTGGACACTTCCTGGAGGTATGTTAGATGGAGAGTCGTAGTCACGGTGACATTCGACGGTCTTCAGCTTCTCAATTCGAGGTTTGAATCAAAAATTCCGTGCCCAGATAGTAACTGCGTCAAAAAAATTTAGGTATGTCGTGACGGTACATTCACATATTAGATAAACCGCACTACTACGATTAATAATACCAGCCCTGTATTATATAATGCCCACTGCTGAGCACGGGCCTTCTCTTACTACTGAGAGGGCTTAAGCCTTATGACCTTACCACGCTGGCCTAGTGCGGGTTGGTAGACTTCACACACCCTCGAAATTGTTATGGAGAATTCTCAGCTATGTAGGTTTCCTCATGATGTTTTCCTTCACCGTTAAAGTGAACGATAATTGATAAACAATACACACGTAACTTTGAAAAGTCAGAGGTGCCTTGGGTTTTGAACCTCCGAACATTGTCTCGGCAGACCGTTCCATTCCCAACTAGGCTATCGTCCATTTTAGTACTACGATTATCTTGGATTAATTATATCCATTATCATTATCCTGCACTTGGGCTCTCCAGTCGGAAAAAATATCCCTTCTTAACCTGCCGCTTAGGGGACTAAAGAAATATTTGAATTTCAATATAGGGTGTGAGCATGAAATTAATATGTATTATCAGATATGACAGATTTATACTTACTGAAATATCATTGACTAAGATTATCCTTTTTAAAGGCTAGAAAATACGTGTATTTCTTTCCAAATAAATATCAATTCGGCTAGCATGGCAGACATAATAATAAACCATTTTCTTTTAGCCCCTTGTACCGTAAATGCTCACGTTTAACGGAAGGGATTAAAAATTAAAGGAAATTGGTGGAAATCTATCCTAGATTGAGAAATGTACTGAGAAGCCCAATCTTGCGCATAAAACTGAACCTCCACTACAAAGTAAGCATTAAAGATATCCTACGCTGTTAAAGCTTGTTTTCTCTTTGACTCGTCTCTTATTTTGATCCTTAACCATCTACGTGAAGATGCAGAAAAGTTGGTTGCTATTAAATATTATAGTAAAGCATAATATTTTAAGCATTGCATCGTACTTTTAATAATATGCGCATATCCTAAATAACTCAGACGTGATTTTTCGAATCGAATAACACAGATCTTGTTTACAGAACTTACCAGTTTGCTGTCCATTGGCTAAAAAGCGATCTGATTTAAAAATGAGGGATATTATAATATACGACAGCTATTTAAAGAGCTATTGGTGGTGGAAACAGCTTTAGAGATAAAGCTTCGCTCGCAACAGGTATCTTGCCTCGAAAATAGTGATCTTGTTTAAATAAGCGCCATCTGTTCGGTACAATAGGAAATAGGTAAACACCTGGACCACTGCATTATCTACATGAGTTTTCTAATTAAAAAGTAATCTAGTGATGTTAGAGATGGCGTTAAAGCAGAGAACTAGCACGAAAATTTAGGTCAAAATTTAGTAAATTGAAATTTGAACAGCGCCCAATGACTGCTTGCGGACATATGTACCGTTGCATGAACATTGGGCGCGTGATTCTAATTTGTATATACCACTACCAACATACCAGCCCTGTATTATATCTGCCCACTGCACGGGCCTCCTCTACAACTAAGAGGGCGTTTGTATACCACAATAAGTAGGTAATTCTATGGGTGCGTGTAGACTGAATATTGGACGATAGCCTAGTTGGGAATGGAACGGTCTGCCAAGACAATGTCCGGAGGTTCGAAACCCAAGGCACACACCTCTGACTTTTCAAAAGTTACGTGTGTATTGTTTTTCAATTATCGTTCACTTTAACGGTGAAGGAAAACATCGTGAGGAAACCTACATACCTGAGAATTCTCCATAAGAATTTCAAGGGTGTGTGAAGTCTTCCAACCCGCACTAGGCCAGCGTGGTGGACTAAGGCCTAACCCCTCTCAGTAGTAGAGGAGGCCCGTGCTCAGCAGTGAGCAGTATATAATACAGGGCTGGTATTGTATATTATTGTATTGTGTAGACTGAATAGTATGCTATCTATGCTCCCAGATTATTGTGACTCTTATGTTTGGTCGGTTTACACATTTATGTGGCCAATAGCGTTTATAAGCAAGCAGTTAAATTGGCCCGAGGTCGTGTAACTATGATAATAGAATGTCTGAATGGATATCGGCAGTATAAATCTCTTTTTTGACATACTTAATATGGTATTGGTGATATAATTGGTGGTAGGTCTCTCATATGTAAGAGTCCGTCTGGATGGGTAAAACCGCAAAGTCTATTTCTACCACCAAGCAGCAGTGTGCATGCACTGTTGTGTTTCGGTTTAAAGGACATTGTAGCCAGTGCAACTACTGGACATAATGGGACTTAACATCTTATGTCTCACGAGCGCAGTGGAATGTCACACAGTACTTTGTTACTCAAGATGCTGAATGGTGTTGCTACTGTTTATGGGTGGTCGTATCGCTTACCATCAGGCGAACGACATGCTCGTTTCGTCATTCAATGCAATAAAAAAATATTAGGAGTATCTGATGACCAAGTTTGAACAAATATACGGAAATAATAATTAAGTTTAATTAGTTTCCAATAAGACTCCAAAATCAGTATTTCTATAGATAATGTAAAATTATTTTAGTCGTTTTTGAAGAGGGGTAAATTTTTTGCAAAAAACTCTTTAAAGATGCCTCCTTGATATTGTGTTTAGATTTTGAACGTATAGGTAAATTGTAATAGTTCTAGATGGATTTGAATTTTGGTAGTTTACTTTTTCGGCAATGTTACGATGCTAGGTTTAAAAAGAAACATAATATTTAATTTCTCTCGGTAAAAAGATAGTTTGACGATCTTTTCAAAGCTTTTTACTTGGTATTGGGTTATTTGAATGCGAAGGTTAGTCTGGGTTAATACGTCTGATTTCCATATTTCAAACGCCAAATTTGCAAGAATTGAGTTGTTAGATAGTAGTTTAAGCACTTCATTTACACGGAATAGGAACATAACATCTAATATTATCTCAGAATAATAATTGACAAGTGCAACTCAGTTAATACTTTGCAAGTGGAATGTTCTGGAATAGTAGCGGTGGCGTTGGTCATGAGTCGACTCGTTTATACTGCCTTACATTTTTTTTAACTGACTTAAATATATTTAACAATAATATTTTTCAAAGCTATACGCACAATACGATTTAAGAAAAACTGCGAATCACCAACAAACATTTATTATAAATATCTAGCAAAATACTTACAAAATAACAATATAAACTGGCACTTACTTATAAAAATAAATACAATTTAAAACTTTACTAAACGCCACAAATTGGTCTTTGTATAATTTTTATATACAATTTATCCAGTAGGAAATGTCATAATATTCTTCTGCCGGCAGATTAAAATCACAATAATTCCGGCAAACATTGATCCACACAGCATATTGTATCAGTCAGTATAGATATAGTCTCTTTCCTGGGCTTAGCAAAAAATATACCACTCGTTCAGATGCTTAGATTTAACGAACTTCTTCTTGTTATATATACCTCACCCAACAGCCATTTTATTTTAATTGGACCCTGCCCATACAATATTATTCAAAAAATAACGCATAGAATTGTCTTGGCATTTCGAAATACCACACTACACTGATTAGAGATACTGTGATGATGGCTCCAACAATAAGATATTCTATGCTCCCATGTCGAAACATGCTCTCTAGAGTCAGCATGGATTTCTGACCACAACTACTGTCGTTATATCTGAAAGTGGTTCGGTGAGATTAAAAATAATTAGTATTAATGATATTATATATCGACGGGCGACGGCTAATTCGCTTAATATCGCAAATATATGTCGCATAAACCATTACATGGCTGTTTAGCCTTCCACCCTTGAATATTATACTAAAGAGGTCGATATGACATTAGAACGCGCAACCTGAAGACTGGAAATTGTCCCGATTGTGTCAAGAATGTGCATGTGTGCATATGAAACAGTTTTATTGTTTGATTTGAAAGGGCACGTATAGATGTGCCCTTTGAATGTGCCCTTTCAAATTAAATAAAAACACTGTAGTGGGTTTATACCTACTTTTTGATTAATCATTCATTAGAATACATTTGGCCTCTCAATATTCAATCACCTTTACTAATTTACGACCGTTTTCAATAAATGATCTCAATGTAATCGATCCGATAGCTTGAAAATAAACAAATAAAAATAAAAGTAATTGATAAACGTAAAAAAAACGTTCAGATTTGTCCATTTTCGGATAGTTTACTGAAAACGGCTGTTAATAAATAAATAAGATAAGTAGCCAACACTTTATGGGTATAATAGATAAGTTGTAAAACTGCTCGGCTGATAAAATCTTTTAGTTTATAAAAACAAATATTAAAAATGTGTAAAAGTGCCCCTAGAGGCCTAATTACATACTCAATTATTTGAATTTGAATTGAATTTACCGGCAAGGCTCTGGCATGGGTGTCGGTGGATCTCGTCCGATGCCAACCGGCATTAATATCGCTTTGTTGGCGGGTAATAATGTCAGCTCTAATTCAATCATACCCTAAAATAATGATCTAATGTAGATTTATGTAACACGAACACACTTTGGTGTCTTAAGCCACAACCAATCTCCAATTCTTCATGTTATAAGTACCAAGTCCAGTTGAAAACCAATAGTTTATAAATTAAATTTGTTTGAAAATTTCACATAGTGCACAGTTCTAGATTAGTTTAGCTCTCAGATCCGCTCGTTTGAGTAGGTATTTTGATTAAATTTGATGGTACAAATGGTCGTTGGTACAAATATAGACTCATAACATTTTATTAATTCACCACTTGATCTATATAATTGTCAATGACAAAATCAATTCATATTATCATTACAAGTTGATAAATTGAGTAGGTAATTCTACTCACAACAACTATCTTCATTCCATTATCGCGATCAATAAAAGTCAAAGGCCACCAAGAACGAATGTATCTTGACGAAAACAAATTGAATTTCCCAGACATTTCCGTTATGGTTGAATAGCGATTAGACACTTCTAAGCCTCTCGTCATTGAGTTCAAATCAAGAGTGAGCGTACCTGTAACCACTTTAATAAGAACTGTCTCTGTTGCTGAACGACTGTTTGTAAGCTTTGTGTTCTTTTGTTTGAAGAATATGACATACTAGAAATCTAATGTTCCATAATTTTGACCCTTATCATGGGACGAAACACACAAGGCGAAAAGTGGGTGCCCTGGATGCACTTATGAGGATTAAGGCATGATGTGTGTTTGTTTTTATGTGTCATGGTGGCGACCGTAGTACATGCCGTGTTGTTTTGTGTTTTAAATTGTGGGTGGTGTTGATGTTAGAGAACAGCCGTTTTTGTATCCGACGAGGAGCTCGTTTTATCAGGAACAAATTGAATGGCGATGTAAGAGTTAATTTAATTTTGACCATGCTTCGCTATGTATATACATTTAAAGCACTGGCTAACAATGCCAATGAATACTTGTCAATGTTGATAAAAATAAATTTAAGAAAAAATATACCGATATTTTTACCAATAAAATCTTCTTTCGATGTGGCTTCGCTATCCAATACTTGAACAATTAGGATCGGCGGTACGCGTTCTTCATACTCAGAGAATGCAGTAGCCTCTGATCTTGTTAACTACAAAAAAAGATGAACCTAATCGGGTTAATAATGGGCTGTTAAGCGGTAAGTCTTAACTCGAGAAAACAGTAATTTCTTTCTACAGTTTTGTCACGCATTCCCATTGCTAATTGACCCAGAAACAATTAACAGACTTTTCTAATGTCCCTAGTTTCAAACATAGTAATTTGGGTATTCCCAAACTGGTAAAATCAAACAAAATTATACAGTTTAATTTGTTTGTACAGCGTCATGTATCCTCCGGTTATATTTGGTTTTTATCACTGACGTAATTTATTACTCCTAAGTGACTCGTGAGATTTATTTGTGGTTTGACCAGCTAAAGTCGGTGGCTACATGCTGATGGGAGAGGTATAAACATTTTGAAGGAATGTTTTTTTTATGAAAGTATTCTTCTATTTGTTATCTCACTATGTAAAATGCATGCTGGTAGTCTAGTACATGTTACTGACAGAATAAGGTTGAGTTTCATATATCAAGGAAATGACCGCGATATTCTTAGTGTTATCCTGTCAGGAATCATCAACACAACACTACAGCACCTTTCTTCGTTTCATGAAGCAGTTCCCTCCCATCAAGTATTAAACACAGTAAATGGTCCAAAATACAAACCTTTATTTCTCTATACTGATACTGAAAGTGAAATATCATGCGCCAGTTGAAAGCCGCTTCCCCGAATTGGCTTCGGTAATGAACGTCGGTATACTGAGCTTGTTCCACGTTACCAATCCACCTGAAATAATCCATCTTACACACTCACGGATTTTATTCCCGAAGGTGTAGACGGAGGCGCACTATTCGCCGTGTGTATTCCATTCCATGATGTGATAGGGGGCGATCGGGGTGCCTATTGCCTGTTAGTCTATACTATCGCCCTATCAGCTACGAATTCCAGATTTCAGGCGATACTAAGCAGAAACGCAACAACACTTTATTCGTCCTGGGATTTGAACCTGAGTCCTCAGGGCGGTAGGCGCACTACCTGATACTACGACACGCAGGTAATCAGACTTCAACTTCAAGCTCTTTTTTGTTGAATGTGACGTAATACGAATTATACATAATACATTATTTTAACGGATATTATTTTGTTTGTTGCGGCTCTGCGTGACATATCCTGGTAAGTTTTATCTAAGCTGCATTCATTTTGATCCAGACTATAGTATATACAGGGTGAAATTTGAGTCATGGGCATTAGGCAAACCTTATACTAGGAATACTTAGAAGTCATCTAAAATGTGAATCGAACCATGTTATTTTTACAGACAGCTTTGTTGACAATGATTCTAGGCTTTGATATTTGAAGATTTATTGGCGCTTATTAAGTGTTTTGATTGTTTTATTCTGGTGTATTTACTTGCAGCAGTAAGTAATCTATTGCAATAGTTAAGCTTCTTCTGGGATTTTTATATAACACTATTAATAATCTTGATTTGCGTAATTTTTGTCTCATTTAGAAGAGCATCATGAGTAATGTCTTAGGTTGAAAGGATGCTCATGAATTCGATTTCACCCTGTATACGTGTACCAAACTTCATTGAAATTCGTTCAGTGGATTCCGAGTTTACTTTTAACATCCAAATATCTAAATTCACAATCGTCATTTATAACAAAAGTATGATAGCTAACACTCACGCTTTCACAAGAATATCTGCGAATCCTTTTCCAAAACACTCCTTCGTCTTAAGTCCCTTTACATTCCAGACAACAACTCTCAGTTCATAATCTTCGGCTTTTTGAGGAGTAATGTCAACCGGTAGAGTTATATACGTCCCGTTTGAGGGATATATATCTACCCACAATTGAATCTTGCCCTAGGAAGAAAATTTATATCAATGCAGTTAAAAAGCCAGAAGAGAGAAAAAACTTAAAGCAGATAATGTTGGCATATTTGAATCAAAGCCAACAAGACATAGTCATTATTAACAAGTTGTATAATCCGTCACTGGCCGACGTAAGGCATTCTGATTGTAGCATATTATTATAGTACATACATACATATACATATACACTCACGCCTGTTATCCTCGAAGGGGTAGGCAGAGGCGCCACTTATTGCACCCACTTTTCGCCATTATTCCGTCCCATGATGTGATAGGGGGCGAGCCTATCGCCATATCGGGCACAAATTCCAGACTCCGAGCTGATACTGAATAGAAAAACTTAATATCACTTTGCCCGACCCGGGGATCGAACCCGAGACCTCAGATTTGCAGTTGTACTGTAATACAACTACGCCACCGAGGCAGTCATTATTATAGTATTTTCAGGAAGAACATAATAACCGACATTTCGCACTTTTTGTAAAAACGGCATAGGTGCAAGCTAGGTAGCTAGGTATAAGCTGTGAAATATTACTTACAATATTCTCTTTGACATGTCTCGTGGTATTTTCCTATTCCGAAGAGGCCAGCACAATAGTCGTGAAAACTGGCAAGAGTTAATCATTGCTACACTAATTGTCTACAATAAATGATGGACACTCTATCCGTATTCCACTCACGCCTTTATAAAGGGGATCCATTTCCTCTTACCCTTACTTCTGAAGTAACACAACTGTTGCAGATCTATTAGCCCATTGGTTCTTATTACGGTGTATTAAAGTTAAGTTTGGCGTATCATCACCTGCTCTATTGTAGATCTTTCCGGATTAAAAAGAGATCTCGTCTCGACATGTTCTGGAACCAGGTGGTAGCCACATACCGGCATCGTGTGCCACTTGTGTAACAAACTTAAACATATATTCTGTCGGCATTCTGAAGGAGACTTGTAACTCTTTGCTATAAACAGATAATTTTTAAAACATTATCTGATGGCCTCAGGTTCGATTAAGATTGTCTCTTAAAATTTGTTTATTTAGATAATTTAAGACTACAGTCAATATTCGCAAACGTTACTTAGCTAACTATGTAGTAATCTATACTAATATTATAAAGCTGAAGAGTTTGTTTGTTTGTTTGAACGCGCTAATCTCAGGAACTGCTGAACCGATTTTGAAAATTCTTTCACTTATAGGAAGCTACATAACTCCTGAGTGCTATAGGCTACTTTTTATCCCGGGAAAATATTTATGTCCCGGAAAAACTTTTTCACGCGGGCGGAGCCGCGAGCACTACTAGTGCTATGATATAAAGGCCCGGATTCACAAACAAACAATGAGGACACATAGTGCGCCCGAACGCATGGTGACGGCAATTCATAGTTTTTTTTGTCTTTATTCAGCTTAGTTTATCTGACGGCCAAGGGCAAAAAGTCTGTTTTTCAGAGCTTCCTGCACGACAGTCTTCGCAGTGCGTAGGGCCGCTGTGATTGGCTTATATTGAAATATTATTTTACTTCAGGAGACTGTCCCATAAATACAGCTGGACAAAGCCAAGGAAAACTATGAAATTGTCGACACCATGCATTCGGGTGCACTAAACTTCCTCCTAATTATGTTTGTGAATACGAGTATGAGACTATAATAACAAAAAAAAATGTGTTCACATCATGGCCGTACAAACAACCCTAGCTTTAATTTTATTCGTAGTATTATATCGAAAAATTTAATAATGTGTACAAGTAAAAAAAGTATATTCATGTTTTATGTACATACTAAACATCTCTACAGTAACATAATAAAGACAGTTATAAATTTATTACCTGTTTCATTGTCTTTATATTCAACCCCGTTGAGAACAACAGTATTGGCGTCTGAATATACTGGAGGAGGAATATGGTTCCTCAAACACAACTCTTCGAGAATAGCTGACGGTTTCATGCAGTCTCTCCATTTTCCCGGACCACTTCTGTGCAGGCACATATTGCAAAGTTTATTAAGAGTATACCTACCCAAAATTTGCATAAGTAATTACCCAACTAACATTTTGGTGTCAGTCACAGGTAGTTTTATGATCTTTAGTGCTATTATGGACTTCTAACGGTTTCAATAGTCGGTAAAAGAGACAGAGTTACAATATTAATTTAGAGCCAACGCCCGTATTATATCTTTAATGAAAGATGTAAAACATCCTTAAGAGCTACAGTAGTAATGGCAGCGAATACACTTTAAATGTTATAACTTTAACCTGTCTGTAGTGCTTAAAGCTGTCTAACGATATTCATTAACTCTCTTTAACTCTTATGATTCTTTAAGAGTTGTATAATATATATAAATGGTATTTTGATATTTGTGATTGATCGAGAGACCGATACGTCAGTCTCTCAACCAATCACAATAAAACAAAGCGGAGACGCATCGTGTTTTTTTTTTTCACATCCTAGCCCCACTGACCCATTTTAATAAGCTTAAGCTCCAAATCATTTTTAAATAACGACATATTATAACGTTCATTGCTGTACTCGAAACTTTTTTGTCACCTATTTTCTCCGTGCCGCACCCTCTTTTCGCCATGAATATTCCGTCCCATGGTAAGATAGTGGGCGAGCCTATAGCTATATCAGGCACAAATTTCAGACTCCGAGCTGATACTGAATAGGACTGACACTCACATATTATATTCCTTTGGTATTCCAACAAGCGCCCTATGTTTGCTGTAAATTCTGTCTTCAATATCAATTGCCGTTGATCCGATTAGTTCATCTGGAGCTATAGTGTCGTGGTCGTATAGTGAAACGGTAAGCAGATAGTCTTCGGGCAAAGTACAACGGAACTCATACATTCTGAAATAGTTAAGTTAGAGGCAAAACTAATTTCTATTGAATCAAAGGATTTCAAAGTACAGCTGAGAGGTAACTTATTGCCTATATTTAATACTAGTTAAACATCAGTTTGATACCTAAAAGATCGAAGGCTGTAAAGATGCCCGATTTTTATATTTTTCTTTCTTTTTATTGCATTGAACGACGAGACGATCATGCCGTTCGCCTGATGGTAAAGATGGATGCTGGGCCTAAAAATCTAAGCAAGCTCAAATTTTGTGGGTATATAAGGAGCTAAAATATGGATATTAGATTCATTAAAAGAATTTTTAGACCTCTTCATTTATAAAAAAAAAATTAATGTTCATTTTAAGTGTAATTTTTAAGTAAAATAAAATTACATGAATCTCAAAATCAGATGACTTTATAATTATATGATTTAATGCAAACGTCTAGATTTTGGGAGTAGGTACTATACAAACATATATAAAGTATCTTAGAGTTTTAAGCCCGTTTTTGGACATATCCTTTTATAGACACACCAATGTTTTTCTTAAACTTTCTAACGCAATTCCGATAGTATTTGTGCCTGGTAATCATTATCTCATGATGCTGTGCTGATGATAAAATGTATAAGTCGGACCCGATGATGGGATCCAATGAAAATCAAGGGCAACCGTCAAATTTTATGGGCACTTACTTTTATTTCGAGAATTTAAAAATATTGTATGACGCAATTAAATTTTCATACTTACTTGCCGAACACAGGATTGACACTATTAGGTATAAAATTATTCCTGTCTCCCAAGTGTTTATTGCCGCAACTAATAACGACATAAGGGTCAGACTTGCCGGTGAATTCTTTAGCTCTCAGATTTATTGCTTTGATAACGTATACCCTCACTATGTGCCTTGTAGAATCATTGGTGGGGTATTCACTGAAATATCTACAAAATGAAAGAGTTGATTAACTTAAACATTAAAGCTAATCAAGTTGACACGCTGACAACGAAACCAGAAAGTAAAACTGACGGAATGTAAATTTTACGTAGTTTGCCACTATTCCGATGTACAAAATCTAGAGACATTTAATCATAAATGTCAATCTAACATATAAGACGAGAGGACACATTTTTTATGGCATTGAATGACGAGACGACCATGCCGTTCGCTTGATAGTAAGCGATACAACCGCCCATAAACAGTAGCAACACCATCCAGCACCTTGAGCTACAAAGTACTGTGTGGTATTATTCCACTGCGCTCGTCATCCTGAGATATAAGATGTTATATCTCATTATATCCAGTAGTTACTCTGACTACTATGTCCTTCAAACTGAAACAGATCAGTGTATGCACACTGCTGCTTGGCAGTAGAAATAGAAATTGCTGTGGTACCCACCCAGACGGACTCTTACATATGAGAGACCTACCACGGGTACATTATCGCTTCTCGGCCTTTTGGCTAAGATCACACATTTCATTATACAATTACCAAATTGTGTAGTAATTGTTATATCTTTAATTGCTTTTGCACATTATTGTCTTCTTCCTAAGGGCATTCGTTATGTTACGCTCTGTTTACGTTCACGATCAATAAATTAATTAAACCTATTTTATGTACATACCCCTTTGTCAAGTCTACGCCTTGAGGACTAACAACAATAGTCTCGGAAGTTGGCGGCCATTTGTATATAACAATACCAGCTTTTAAATAGCCACAGCGTAATTGTTCATCTTTCTCTGGAATACCGGTCTTCTTTCCATTGTAAAGTTTGAAAGTCGAACACCAATCCTTGAATTTCGAGAATTCTTGTTGAGCTTCCAATTCTGAATTGTATATCTGGAAATTTTGAAGGTTGATAAGGCAATTATAAATGTAGTAGATCTATTTTAAATATAGGTACTCTTATATTTGAATCAGTACTTACAGTTATCACATCAGAGATACCTTCGCAATCATCATTATAGTTCTGAAAATCAGTTACATATTATAATATAGATTAAATTTGGTATTGTAGATTAAATGTGGCAGTTTTTTGTGCATAATTAAATACACATTTCAAATTATACAGTACTAAATGCTTGAGAAATATACCTTCTGTGAACAATAATATCTCATCCACCAATCTTTGTCCTCTCCATCCCATGCCACTGAATTTACTGGCTTTGTCTTATCCCGATCTTTAGCGAAAATTGGGAGCAATGCACATTCTTCTTCATCGGGCTCTTTACTGCAGAATATTCTTTTCCAATTGGAGACATTTTTGATACTATTATTCTTGATAGTGTTCACAGACTGATTGCTGACTTTGACAAACGTATTAGTTTTCAAGTAAAGTATTGGGGTTACTGAAATAATAATATAGTCCTAAAGAGATGTCTTTAATTAATATTTTATTGTAGATTTGCGGGCCTGTGGAGGAATGCTCACAGTTATCAGCTGATAAAAAAATTGATTTATTGGAGTTGGGTGGATTTTTAATAATTTAATTGATAATGTAATCAATAACATTACGTAGCAACGCTCTACAGTTTTCCTGTTCACCTACCAAAGCCACAAAGTGAAGCATTCAGATTAATGAAAAGTAAATTAATTTACTGCATTCCAAATCATACTTGGGCAGAAATTAGAAGACGTTATAGATGCGCTTTTTAAAGACGACTCCCGTTGATTCTCAGGCAGCCATTTTACCAAATATTTATACGGATTTTTGACGACATTCGCGCCCAAAAACAATGTCCTTCCAAAAGTACTGTGGTCCCATAACTTGATGGTTAGCGGAGGTCGGTAGGATTCTGAAATGATGGCTTCGAACTTAAGGCTTGATCTTCCATTCGGGAAGTTCACACTAGATTTTTTATTGATGATGATGCCTGATTTTATTGTCAGCTCGTCGATTTGCAAGACCACGCAAGGTTTCCTTGTGACATTCACGTCTCTCAAACCCCACCAGTAAACGTCTATCCTGTGGAAATGAAATATTATTTTAGCAGTTTTACAAGTGCATACTTGGATATAAATAAGCTCCCTCAGAAAACTAAAATACGCAGGACACCTAACTGCCCCAATTCTCTATGAAAGTGTTGACTCTAACGCGCCCGCGTTATGTCAACTTCGTGTAATTAGCGTTAAATGGTATTCTGTATGCCAATTTCAATAGTGATAAACGAGATGAGTTACGTGCGCGCTTGTTACAGGCGGTGAAAATAACGTGTGTCGTAGGGAATAAGGGGGCTCGCTGAATTTCTAATTTAAAACTACCAATATGATCATGTGGAACAATTTCCAAAAGCAATTTTGCATAATTACGAGAAATATTTACTTATAAGTTGAGGTTTCTGGCACCAAATTGACTGGGAGGGGCTCCAGATGATCCGGTTCTTGGGTTATAATATCTTTGGTGCCAGGTACATAGTACGTTTCGTCAACAGGGCCGTACGTGGTTGATTTCAACAATGTTTCTGGCACCTTTTAAAAATATGAGTTTATTGTAACTCCAAAAAATGTTTGTGTAATAGCGCCATCTAGTAACTTTAGTATGAAATATAACACTCCCAATACACTGGGTTTGTATAAAAGTGTAATAGTTTTCAGTAAAGCCAATAGATAGCGCGAATACAAGAAAAATCATCACAACATAAAGAAGACTTTGTCTTAGCAATAGAATTATATTAGGCATCTCGTTTTGTTAAGTGTACGACTAAATGTAAAGAAAAGGTTACATACTATATTTGTTCTTATTTCTAAAGTTAGATAGCCTTACCTTACCAATGTTTAATAGGGTTGCCAGGCGTCCGGATAAAGCCGGACATAGGCTTATTGAAAGCTCGACCGGCCAAATTAAACGGTGGTTGGCTTTTACATTTCCCTAGTGACTTTTAAGGGACGGCAAAATGTGTAAAATTAAACGTGCCATGGATATACACTTGGGAGCTAAAAAAGGTCGCCGTAAACATGGGGCCGGAAAAGATTGTATTAATACTAAGACACAAAATCATTAATAAATTAGTGTGTCCGGCCTTTTTACCCAAATGTCCGACCAAGCTAGCTGGTCTGTCCGGCTATTAGGTTTGACGACCTGGCAACCCCACCGATGTAGCAGTTGATAATAGTTGGCACCGTAAATCCGTGACTCTAACCTATACCTAGTCGCTTAAGCGTCATTTACACAAGTGTACCTTCGGCTTTAATCTTCGATCCGATACCAAGATTAAACCAATAAAAAATTGTAAGTAGTCAAAAATATGTTCTGATTGATCCATTTCCTCGTTAGATCGAAAACAACGATAGGAATGGCTTATAAAAGACGACCGTTAGACGCCTTTTATGATCTCGATTATTGCAATATTAATGAGAGTTATTAATTACCTTACTCCACTAGTAAAACCTACGTTATGTTCTATAGTTTAAATACAATACTCAGAGTTCACTATTACTTGTAGTAACTGTGCCGAAATCAGTAGCTCTCCAGTGACTTCAGATCCTCTGTGTATATCATGCCATTGTAACTTAGGCGCAAATTCATAATCTTGTCTATCGTCCACAACGGGCTGGACGTCGCATCGTCCAACAAAGTCCACGCTATCCTACAAATAAAAAAATGTTATGCAACTCGAAGACAAGTAACATTTGGGTGCGGTTATATTACCGTTTTAAAATTCGAATATCTGTAACAATTAACCTATAGTATTTTTTAAATTAATGGTTTTGGTGAAGCAGCGGACGGGGCTGGACGAGGGTGCAACGCTGGCGCTCGACTCTGAGTACCTATGTGTATTGCGTAGTCGAGCGCGAAGGCTCTATGTGACATATTCTATAGGTAGATATTAGGTGGCGGAGCGAACTTCGTATAAATGTATTTACTTAGACGAATTTATTAATTTTAAGAAAATGACTACTCAAAATAAATTAAGCTCTATAAATGTACAAAAAATGCATTCATATACACTCACGCCCTTATCCCATAGGAGTGGGCAGAGACTATTTCGCCCTTCTACATTACAATCCTCCTCATACATTTTGGCTGGTTAAGGGAGAAAATCATTTATGTAAATCATGTATGTTCTCCTCGGACACCGCGTGACTCGTTTTTCAACCATCCTCAATGAATTTTCGTCATTATTTTCGTGAACTTTTCCAATCATTTTAAAGTTATTCTACTATTCGCGGCTCAGTCAAATTCGATTAAGCAACATCACTACATAGTATAAAACAAAGTCGCTTCCCGCTGTCTGTCTGTCCTTGTGTATGCGTAAATCATTAAAACTACGGATTTAGATGCATTTTTTTTAATAGACTTCAAGAGAAAGGTTTATATGTACTTTTATTTCGAAAAAACTTATTAACGTGGGTGGGGCCGTGGGTGGCCTGACTGATCTATAGAACATAAAGATCAGTCAGGCCGTTCTTGAGTTAAAAATGGTTTTATTAACTCGACTTTGTTTTATCATCATCATCATCATCATCATCATCAGCCACATGACGTCCACTGCTGAACATAGGCCTCCCTTAAGGATTTCCAGACCGTCCTGTCAAAAATGGCCCACATTCAGCGCGTTCCCGTGACCTTTATCAAGTCGTCTGTCCACCTTGTTTTATACATACATACATATACACTCACGCCTTTTATCCCCGAAGGGGTAGGTAGAGGCGCAGCTAGTGCACCCACTTTTCGCCATTATTCCGTCCCATGATGTGATAGGGGGCGAGCCTATCGCCATACCGGGCACAAATTCCAGACTCCGAGCTGATACTGAATAGAAAAACTCAATATCACTTTGCTCGACCCGGGGATCGAACCCGAGACCTCAGCATTGCAGTCGTATCATAATACAACTACGCCACCGAGGCAGTACCTTGTTTTATGTACATAGATAAATTGATAACTAGCATATATTACAACTCTTCACGTGCCGCCAGCGCCGCGTCGTCGTCCTGCCCCGTCAGGCGTTTATCAAAACAAATGTACCTATTAGTAAAATGAACTAAGAATAGAATGTATAAAGAACACATTATAAGCAAGTCTAAAATTCCATAAAATATATGAACGGTTGTGGAAAGTCGACAGTGTTACTAAAATAATTTATACCTAGCTAGCAATAACAACAACAATAGCCCTGCTGCACGATGGACCGACGACTTGAAAAAGGCGGCGGGTAGCGGATGGATGTGGGCTGCTCAAGACCGGGATGGTAGGCGCTCACTTGGGGAGGCCTGCGTTCAGCAGTGGAGGGCGATAGGCTGATTGATTGATAGCAATAACATCCTTAGCGATGTTATTTACAAATCCGCAAGGGATTTGTACTTCTCAGTACTCTTCATTTGCGCCGTGGGAAGACGCTTGCGATATTTCTACGCCATTATTAAATTATTAAAGACCCTTAAGAAAACCTATTGAACTTTTGACAGCAATACAATGCAAATATTAAGCCTTTCCAGGAACAACATCGTGGGTCGTATACACTTTCTACGGGCAGCTTTACGCCTTATTGAGAAATATTTATGATATATTTGCAGAAGTTACGAAAATAATAGTTGTATAAAATGACTGAAAAAAAATATCTACCTATACATATAATAAAGCAACAGAATCCGGTGTGTCTCTACATTTAAAGAAAATTAATAAAAAGTAAGGGGTCGACTAATGAAGAATGATAAAACACAAATCACCGATTTTTAGAATTCTTTTCTGTCAGTTTGTCCGTCTGTTTTTCTGTTTGTTAGCGCATATCTCCGGAACGGAACCCGCGTACGCGATCCGCCGTGACTCAGGACGCAGGCTAAGTGCGTATCTTTACTTGTATAGAAGTTAAAGCGAATTTGCATTGCGAACTAAATGCGATTTCCATATACATGATATTTATTTTGTAAAAATTATGTAAGTAACTGAAATCAGCATTGCCGTTGTACCGTAATACAACTACGCCGGGCAGACAATGTATATTGATTGATACGGGTATTTATTTGGCTGGGTTGTAACCCCTTTAAATTTTGTGTTTAGTCTACTAGCGTCTCATTGAGATAGAGGTTACTATGCTATTTATGCGTCAAAGTCTTGATTCAAAAAAATATTTACCGACATATCAGTATCATAAACTTCCACAGTAACTATTGTGGAATTGCTGGTTATCCGCTCAGTACTAGTGAACATCATTTGGTACACCTTTAACACTTGATTCCAGACTGGTGCTAGAGACTTCTGCTTTACCTGAAAATAAAATATTAATAAATTACCGCTTTATACTTATCAGATGATCAATTTGGCTGTTTCCAGTAAGCTGAACACGGAGCTGTTCCTGCACCGAAGATCACGGTTTCAAGAAGCAGGGCTTTCTTACAAACCAAATCATCAGCATACAATCACAAATACTGATGTGGGATGTATAAATTGGTAGAGACTCAAGGTAGCGGTTGCCATGGGCGTATATAATACGTATATGGGGAGCATTCTCCCCCTTCCCCCTTAGCTTACAATCAACTACGCTACGCCACTGACCGCTGACATTTTGAGGATCCGGACTCTCCCCTTTTAGCTTCTAATATACGGTGTCATGCAAGGCACTAAAATTTTTATATCGTAGGACCCCCCATCTGAGAGCTATAGCTACATGGCGGTTGCACAATGTCTTTCATATCTAACTGGGTGCTGAGTCGTAAACTTGGTAACCCCAAAATAACATCTAGAAATCCAGTTGTCCTTAAAGCTGGCGATAGTGGTAATGGCACTTTCTCCACGTAAACAAAAGGTCGTGTTTTGTTTGAGAAATATAAAATAAAGAAGTTTATTTAGCAGGTCAAATAATTTAGCAGGGATCAACAACTACTGCTCATGTGTAGATGCTACTGCACATCAAATGTGGGAATTATAAGTTTAAAACTTTGTAAAGTCTTCGTCTCTATTATTATAGTACCGCGAAATATCGCCATATGTAGAAACAGAAATGAGAGCTAATATTGAGCTAATCACTAAATAATAAAAAAACGTAATTTAGGAATAAATAAGCTTATTTGACCCGATTTTTAGCGTTCCGTACCTCGAAAGGAAAAAACGGAACCCTTATAGGATCACTTTGTTATCCGTCCGTCCGTCCGTCAAGACCCTTTCTCTCAAGAACGCGTGGAGGTATTAAGCTGAAATTTATATCAAATACTCAGGTCTACTTTCCATTAGAGCTGTAAAATAATCAAACATCTAAGCCAATGCAATCAAAAGATACAGCCGTTTATGCCGCAAATTTTCGAAACTCGCAAGGGAATCAAAACCTACAGGGTACTTCCCGTGAACTCAGAATCGTGAAATTAGGTACGAAGCAACGTATAAGCACAGATAAAGGAAAAATTGTGGATACATTTTATGGAACCCTCGGTGCGCGAGTCCGACTCGCACTTGGCCGGTTTTTTTACATTTTCAGTTTATATCTATGTTTTAATATTTCAACCACTCATAAAGTAGTATTTTGGCAAGTACTATCGTTCATTCAATAAGTAATATCACACACTTATATAAAACAGTCCCCGCAATTAAAAAGGGGACTAATATGCAGGAAAAGTATAATTCCAGTTCATTTATCTGCTTAATTTTCTGTAAAATATACAAACAAATGGGAATTAATAGTGGTACAACATTTGGAGAACTATGATTGGTTTCACATTTTTTTTTTGTATGTCTGCGACATGGCGATCTGTGTTGACACAATAAGCCATACAGTTGGTATAAAATTGCGTTTATGTCAATACGAGTACAAAGAACTCCTCGCGTTCTTTAATCGAATCTAGCAACCGCGTAGGGACATCATGCCGCTTTAATCGCTTGTGTGAGACACTTCCTGAACCCTTTAATTTGGAGGCCAGTTTATTAACGTGGGTGGATATTCGAGCTTGATACTTTTCACTATGTTTAGCAATCTCCTGTTTGACTGTATTGATGTTTAGATCCTCATGTATATATTTGTTGCTCACATAGTATGGTATATTTCACATTGCTCTCCATATCTTGCTCTGAAATCTTTCGAGAATCTCAATATTGCTGTTACTAGCAGTACCCCACAGTTGAATATCATTTGTCCATATTGGCTTTAATATGGTCTTATGTATTGCAATCTTGCTTTCACATGACAAATGAGACTTCCGACCTATTAGCCAATACATTGATCTTACTTTAATGTCCAGTTGTTTACGCTTAGACCAGATGTGTTTTCTCCAAGTCAACCTTCGATCAAGATGCATTCCAAGGTATTTGGCATCCTCAGCTTGGGGAATATCCTGATTATAGAGTTTTATAGGAGGGCATGTCGGTTTTCTGAGGGTAAAAGTTACATCGACAGATTTGTATTGGTTGGCTTTAATGCGCCATTTATCTAGCCATTCTTCAATCTTACAGATGTGAGATTGTAACATTGCTGATGCTATAGCTGGGTTATCATGAACAGAAAGAACGGCTGTGTCATCTGCGTTTGTAGCAGTAATAGTATCGTATTGTGTTGGCAAGTCTGCAGTATAAAGGAGGTAAAGTATTGGGCCCAAAATACTTCCCTGTGGCACTCCTGAAAGAATCTCTTATAAAGCAGAAGTCTTATTTTTTAGTTTTACCTCAAAACATCTTTTGTGGAGATATGATTTCAATATTGGGAAGAATGAATGAGGAAGCAATTGTTTGATTTTGAACAGAAGTTCGTCGTGCCACACTCTGTCAAAGGTCTGACTGATGTCTAAAAACACTGCAGAGCAAAATTGTTTATGTTCTAATGTACGACCTATAGTATCCATTATACGGTGGATTTGTTCAATAGTTCCATGTTTTTCTCTGAAGCCAAATTGGTGAAGCGGTACCACTGCCGGTAAGTAGACGCGCATCTTGTTCAACAGTATCTTTTCTAGAAGTTTCACCATCACAGAGAGAAGACTTATCAGTCTGTAAGAACTAGTTTCGTGAAGTGGTTTGTCTGGTTTAGCTATCATTATAATCTGCGCTATTTTCCACTGAGCAGGAAAGATGTTAAGCCTTAGGCAGGCGTTAAAAATTGCTGTGATGTACAACAAGCCCTTTTTAGGAAGTTGCTTTAGCGATTGCGCATCAATTAAATCGTATCCAGGTGCTTTACCGTCCTGTAGTTTTTTTATCTCTTTTTCACTTTTAAAATGATAAAGAATCCCATGTTTTCTTGTGACGTAGTTTCTAGCAGTGACTAACAACGAGGCAGGCCAGATAACTTCAGAAAACGAGTCGGTAAATCTAAGCGCGCAATTCCCTTTGACAAAATCAAAGTCATTCTACTGTGACTGTTTAATTTGCGATTTTTGTCGTACACTCCACGACAGACTGTTTGACGTCGAACACAGACAAATACTTGCTTTGAGTCTATTATTTAAAATTTGCTCGTTTGAGATACTCGACAGCAATTTGAAGGAAAATCAAGATGGCGATTGTACCTATTCTAATTCTAATAAAGTAGTTTTTGGGATAGAACTAGAAGTGCTGCAATTAAAGAAATTTCATCGACATACAACTCGATGAATATCAGCCAAATACGTCGTAGTACATAAAATTCTGGCTGATGCTAGTGGGGACAATCGTCGTGCTCACAGTCGGGAGAGCAATTGAGTAGTTTTTTTTCTATTCTGAACATTATTTTATACGTAAGTGAAACCAATACGAAAATAAATTCTTCTGTGAAAACATTGTCAGAATTGGTTGAAAAGTAAAGCAGTAATTCATATTTGAAATATTGTCGTAATCAGAAGTGGGAATGTGGTGGGGATATCACGCTATCTCTTTCGCTCGCACGCAGTGCTATGGCTGGTGACATTCGGTGACGTCACAGTCTAATATTACTGTTATTTGACGAGTCCCCTTGTAAGAAATGTCAAAGCTTTGTAACTTATAAATGCGCCAATTCAGAAATTACTTTTTCCGTTAGATTTTGCATACCATACATTTTTGATAAGTGTATTTTTAAAAAAGTAGTCTACTACCCTATTTGATCATATCGCCGGTAGTTTTTACAAAAGGAACTGAATTATGAATTATTAGGTATAGATGATAGTGGTGACAATATAATGATTTTCAAAACTTATTTATTCCCGGCTGCTTCCGACGTCATCATGGAGGTAGCATTTAGCGCTAGAGTCTATTTTGTATACAATTAGCGTAGGAGATTCGTATCGTATTCGCTTTACGACAACCAAATTGGTATGTCGGCAATGCGAGACGCGAAACGGGAGCGTTAATCGCGCCATGAATGCTGTTCGTCGAAATGAATGGCGCTTTGCAAGCCGACGCGAGCACGGATCACAGCGTCTATACAAGCGGGGCACAGGCGTATATACTTTGTAAAATATAGTTTGGGCCCTATGTAGGGCTCCCTAATCAAAAATATCCGGACCAAATTCCGGACATTTTAAATGAAAATTCCTGATTCTCTTCTGCATAATATAATGTTCAGTCGTTACGTATCTTCGGTGGTGTAGCGTGTTCAAGGCGGAGGGCGTGCGGCACTTTTAGGCAAAATGTGTAAAATAACAACTTTTATTTTTTTTACTGTTAATGATTTTCCACGCGGGACTTTCATTGGGTTAAATTAATCTTTGGTTTTTTTATTTCACTCTTTACTTAAATTGTTTAAATTCCGAACAGCTTAGGATTCCGTCCTCATTCCAGACAAAGACCTATATTACAGGACATGTCCGGAAAATTCCAGTCGTATGGCAACCCTAGTCCTATGACAGTTGTTTTTCATGTCACGCCTATAAGCAAGGTTTCAGCGCGTTGTATTTGCGCCTGTATGCTACGACTAGTAAACCGAGTAAACCTAGCAAGACGTTACGTATTATTCCATCGTTAACGTAGATAATAGTTTTGTTTACGTTAATCTTTGTATAGAAATTTGAACAGCGCTCCGGTGAGCTTATTTGGAACTAAAATACGACGGCTCACAGCATGACATTGCGTGTAACCTTTTAAATAGTAAATCGTGTAACCATAGTATGTCAAAACTCAAAATGTATGGAAAATTACAATGATTATCAAACAAAATTTACCTTTTAAATCTGTGAAACTGGCCTTAAGTATATATTATCATTTATATGGATCTATACATATAAAGTATACAGACTGTGTCCGTGTCTGTTTATTGATTGTTTTTGCAAAAATAGTTCTACGTACTAGACGTGGATTGAGCTATAGAATTTAGAAACTGATTAATTTTAATTTTGTTGTGTTTGTCGTTTTTCTTGGAAGTTTATGGCGTGTCATGCCAGGCACTCAATGGCTTCTAAACATTACTAAGTTTGAAGCCATTGAGTGCTGGCTTAATAATATTAAACTTTATTCGAAGTAACATTTGGTTTCTATTTCATAAATTGGTATAAGAATAAAAAGCTTCAAATTACTTATAAAGTGATGCACTGTAAATTTTTTGCATCTCCACTTTTATTCTAATGTTGATGTTTGTAGGCCGCCCATAGATGTTCCGATTAAAAAAAACACAATAGTGATGTAGACGACCTTTATCAAATACTTTTTTTGAATAAATAATATTTTATACTAGCTTTTGCCTGCGGCTCCGCCCGCGTTATAAAGTTTTTCCGGGATAAAAGTCCGGGTTTATATTTTCCCGGGATAAAAAGTAGCCTATGTTTTAATCCAGAACGTAATCTATCCGTGTGCTAAATTTC
Source organism: Lapara coniferarum (assembly GCA_949316025.1). NCBI lineage: Eukaryota > Metazoa > Arthropoda > Insecta > Lepidoptera > Sphingidae > Lapara > Lapara coniferarum. The sequence continues at coordinate 21,308,143 of OX438933.1, read as the reverse complement.
ATCGAAATCAGTTCAGTAGTTTTTACGTGAAAGAGGAACAAACATCCAGACATCCATATATTATGGATATACATTCTTACAAACTTTCGCCTTTATAATAGTAGGATTGAAGTACCATTAAATGAAAAATATATGAATATAAAATGAATACGCCAAGTTCTGGTATGGCATCGCTATGACGTCAAGGCCTCTAAACAATTCTATCGAGTCAGTCTATGTCAGTAAAAAATTGTGTGTGTATATTAATGTACACACGTATGGAGCGATGGACTAACTCCTGCGCCCTCTTACTAGTAGAGGAGGCCCGTGCTCAGCAGTGGGCGGCATATATAGTTACAGGGTATTGTTATTTATATCAATGCACAAAATTCTGTCATACCTTTGAATTATCCGGGATTGTATTCATTGCACCTACCTTTTCGGGGATGTATGCGTAATGTTCGGTATTACCCAAAAAATAATTATATTTACAAACCTGCGTTTCTCTAACAGCATTCATAGTATTCATTCTGACGAAGGTGTGAGTAAAGACATTATCGACGCAACTCGTTAGCTTCGCTTGGTACACAAACAGTCGGCACTCCAGCATCTGTAACGACACCCTATACATTTGGTACCTATCATCATCTTCATCTTAAGCAAACATTTCATGTCACATGATCCTTATTCTTTGAAAAATAAAACACAATTTAGACGCATAAATTATTGCTAGCAATAATTGCTCAGTATAAATTATCTTATGGCTCCTTTACGAAAACTGGTTGTGCGTCACGTGTGGCGTCAAATCGCTCTATTTAAACATAATAAAATAGTATCATGGCCATATTTACATTAGTGCTCGCGGCTCCGCCCGAGTGAAAAAGTTTTTCCGGGACAAAAATATTTTCCCAGGATAAAAAGTAGCGTATAGCACTCAGGAGTTATGTAGCTTCCTATTAGTGAAAGAATTTTCAAAATCGGTTCAGTAGTTCCTGAGATTAGCGCGTTCAAACAAACAAACAAACTCTTCAGCTTTATAATATTAGTATAGATATGGCGGCGTTGATGGCAAGGCATGATAAATGTTTAAACGTGGTTCTTATGAAGCGCGTCTTGCAGTGTTTCCATAAACTAGCTCTCATGCAATAAGATTCTAAGTATGTGCCATACTACCCTGAACTTATATCGGTCACATGAAACGATCGAGTCTATCGTCATATCGGGTACGAATTTTAGCCCAGTCATGTTTTAGTGAAATTCTTGTACTGATGATTATCATTATAAGTCATTTTTATGTTTTTCAATTAATCAAAAACTCTCACTGTTTATAGTTACTTCAATAAAGGAAGAATAATTATTTTACATGAAAATGCAAATTAAATAAAAGTTTGTAAAATTGCAATGTTGTAGTTCAATGTATGTTTGTAAGTTCGTATCAAATCATGCAAATACAATTTTGCATACACGTTTAGTTTCGATGACATTTTTTTTTGTTTATGGCCCTACTTCCAGAAGCCTGATGCGAGTCGTCTTTTCTGGCCACACCGGTCTTTAGGGTGAACGCAGAAGGCGCTAGCAACCCTTTGAATTAAATGACCATGCTGAGAAGTGCTGCCAGATTAGGCGACTTTTCGCCATTTAGGCTATCTTGAAGAGTGTCGGGGCGACCAAAAATTGCAAATGGCGACCGGTCGCCGTTTAGGGTACGCGAATGGTGATTAGTAGTTTTTTTTTTTAGCTCTCTTAGGGAGGTTTTTTTTTTGCTCCTTCACCTCTACATATACGAAGAGGCGACTTTAAACATCTGGCAACACTGATGCTGAGGGCAACCCACTAACGGGTTACGAACCTCGGCTCAGGACGGCCAATTAGAGAGAATGAGACATCAACGATTAGGGAAATATTGTTTTTTAGGCCTAATCCTATTAGATTGTGTTGTCATCGGCACGCGGGCCGGGACTGCTATGGGGATCGGGGGGGCAACGGGCTGGTTAGCTACACTGGGCAGGTTTCATTGCACACGACCGCACTCCGCAGTTCCGTCCTCGCCGTCGAAGACCTCGCCGCGTTCCACGCAGATCTGGTATTTATTTTTAAATAATAAAAAAGAACCGAATGAATACTATTTAACAAAAAGTGTACCTAATAAAAATAGTGGATTTTAAGAAAAATCTTTTTGTTAAAATGAATTTAGGACTTTAAGTCCACTTTGCAATTATTTTCAAGTAAGTTTTTTTTTAATAACCTAACGAAACTCAAATCGTACACGATGCAGCCTATATTATTAAACTCAATGAATTGCATGTGCAAAATGGATAATCGCTGATCAAAAGTTAAAATAAATTGTAGGTGACACAAAGTTCACCGGGTCAACTAGTATTTAAAAAACGCCACGTGTAACTCTCGCACGATCGTTAAAAATGTTACAGTTACTCCCAACGACATAAAAGAAAACTAAATACAAGAAGAAGGCGACAAGTTAAAGAACTTTTAATGAATATGGGGATTTTCCCTGTCCATCTTCGAAGACGTCATTAAAAATATCACGGTGTTGAATAAAAAAAATAAATGCAGTATATCCACTGAGATTCACAATACAACGTAGAAAGTTCAAGTACTAATGCAGTTTACATTACATGAGTTGCAAATAGCATCATATCACAGGTCAAAGAATTCATCGCTTTCGATGAATTCTTTGACCTGTGACATATTGAAAAAGTTTCCTTTGAAGAAACCGTGAAAGATGTTAGGAATTCTATCTAAACTGTTGAAAGACTTTAACGACGTAAATTTTAAAGTAGAAAATTCTAGCAACTAAATATTTCTTATTTTTTATCTATTTAAACTTTTTACGCTACTTGATGTGCCGGCGAATATAATAACAGAGTCTACGAATCTATTTTCGGGTGATGCAGAAACGGGACAATCTGCTATACAGGATAATTTTGACGCTGCATTATTAAATGAAACCACAATACCTACTTAAAACTTATCTTCTTGAAAATAACACCTTTAAATAAGTTACTTGAAGAAAGGTGTAAAATTTAAAAAAGTGTAAGTGTGAAACAAAAGAAATATCAATAAAAATTGATTTCAATTTACACGTTTTAATGCCACTGCTACTACAGAATACTAAATAGTAATAAACTACTACTTCTAGAACAGAATTGGTCGCAACTGCAGCATCATACTTTCAGTCAGAAATATACAGACAGTAAAATTGGGATTTTCGAAGAAAATATATTTTATTCATAGGTGTTTTAGTAGTACGACATATAGTAGGTTTAAGTGGACATGGTCTGGCCATATATCTCGCATAACAGATAACCGCTGGAGTAAGCGTGTTCTAGAGTGAAGACCGCGTCTTGGCAAACGTGGCGTGGGACGCCCTCTTACCAGATGGCGGGGCAACTTGCACAAGAGGGCCGACAGCAACTGGAGCAGCAGACCGGGCTCTGTGGCGTATCTTGGGAGAGGCCTATGTCCAGCAATGGACTGTAACGGGCTGCTGATGATGATGATGATGGATGTTTTGTGGCATAATGTTTGCAGAGATAAAGACCAGTATGTGGCTTCGTTTATTAGCCCAATGTCAAAACAACCCCCTATAAAAGTCCGAGAATAGGCATCTACTAGACTAGAATAATAAAGCTTATTACATTAAACCTTTTAAATTGTTTTAGTCCTAAGATGATAGTACTACTTTCCTCCTTGATATTCATGGTGAATTATACTAACCAAGGTGGACGCCTTTAGATACATTTCATTATCCTTCACTTTTATTTTAAATCCAGTAGGAACATACGTTTCAAAAGCTGACATCTGCTTGTACAGACCCATCCAGAGTAGCAGTTCGATTTTACCAGCAGAACAATGGCAATCTGTATTAACGCTACTGCTGTGTTTTGGGCACTTTAACGGCTGTAACATTGCATTAATTTATGAAATCTATTTTTCTAATCTCTGATAAGTCGTGGTATAAAAATGTTGCCCGACTCGAGGACTTGAAACGAAGAATAAGTCCACAGCTTATCAAACCAAGGAGTAGAACCTATAGTTGGTCACGTCTTTAAGTTCTACAAAATTCAAATAATATCACCTTCATATAAATAGTTTGCAGACGCCCACAAAACTGACCACGTTGTATGGGTATCTCTGAGTACATGACATCAGACGCAGGTATCTTGGTATAAGCCACTCTAGACCCTCCATTCAATAACCACACTACAATATTTGCTGATCCATCAGATGCCTTGAAAGTAATACCAGTTTAAATAGCTATTTACGTGACAATCAATCCATATTCCCTTTCATCATCTTTATATTATTGTTACCTTAAAAATAAAATTCTTTAGACCTTGCGCTAAAGACTTAGCTCGAGATATTAATACCTTGACTCTTTTTCTAGAACTGAGGGAGCAAATTCTTTTGTGTTGGAATGCATTTGAGCTATCTTCATTTACATTAAATTCAAATATATTTCTGCAAGTAATCTGTCGGTACACTTTTTCCTTAAAACAAAAGGAATAGAAAACTAAAATAAGTCACAAATATTGCAAAAAATATTCAGTTCAGCATTTTATTTTTTAATTACAATTTCAAAATGCATAGTAGTACCCACTACTGAAGGTTTCAAAATAAATTTTCCCCTAGGCAAGCCTAGTCAAAGACAGTTGAGTATACAATACTATTCAAAAGGTTTAAGAACGATACCAAGATTTTTTTTAAAGGATATGTCCAAAAACGGGCTTAATATTCTAACCAAGATACTTTATATATAATTTGATACTGCCTGCTTACATTTTGAGGCCTAGCACCCATACAAAAAGCAGGCATCTCCTCTTGCATCTATAATATAATTCTTTTAAACCTTACCATCTCTTCTTTTTGTAAAGTCATTTGTTTTTGATCCAGTTCAGTACATGGTCTATTCAAGTCATAACTACTGGAAGCAGCTTTAGAGCATTGTATTATATCTAGGTATTTGTCTATATTGCCCGCAGCCTCATCCAAAGCTCTGTTAAGCGCGTGAACCAGATCCTCAGGTGTAGTGTAATCCGAGTTCTTTAGTCGACGCTCTATGTCTTCAAGAGCCACTTCCTGAATAAAAGAATATAAAATAGATGAAGGCGTCGCGCAGATTTTCAAATTGTTGCTAAGAAAAACTACTGTGAAATTGATAGTTGCTGAATTGCTATAGCGACTGTTAGTTTCATAGTAGTGTAGTGTTTTCCCGCAATAATTTTACAGCCCTGGGCCCCTCCTAAAACAGTAACTGTTTAGCAGATGAGGCATTCCACGGAAAAGAGGAAAATCAGTTAGGTAACAGTTTTTTCTACGAAAGAATATCCACTAGTTACATTTGCCTGATGGGTCACAAACTCATAGTTCGTGTAAAACAGTATTTTATTAAATGGCGTAGTTTAGCTAAAATTCCACTTGGACAGAAGAATAATGGGATTTTTTGTGTCCCACCAGTAACATTCGCTCAAATAACATTTTTTCTTAAGATTTTAATTGATTGTTTAAATGTTTCTTGGAAGGAATATAGTAAATTATATTTTATCGGGACTTATTCATAATTATAATGGCTTATAATTATGAATAAGTCCCGTGGATATAGTCATAACTCAAAATTGGGCAAATTCTGGAGACAAACCTACCACCAATAACTATGGAATGCCCCAAATACGTACATGAAGTGTAACATTCATAAGCCGTAATTATTATGAAATGATTACTTCAAATTCATTACAAAAATCACATACTAAATCCGAGACAATGCCGTGAACCATATTGTTTCGGAACATCCGAAATCTGAAGTCCGGGAGACGCGTCGCCTGCTGCAGCACTGGGTAGGAATTCGTAAAATCCAAATATCCGTAAGCTGAACGACATTTGAGCACATCTATCGAGCCCGTGTAGTGAAGTTTTTTTGACCCTGGAGATAAGGAACATTGTGAAAGATCTTAAGAACAGATAAGAAATAATGTTTCCAACTCAATGAAGTCGCATTGAAGTTACTTACGTATTTCGAGAACCATAGATAGAAATTCTGGAAAGAAATAATATGTTAAATCAATTTCGGATCAATAGCGGGACTACTCTATAAAATAATAAAACCAATTTAATGCCAAGGAGAACTATTTGCTAAGCAAACATTGATACTTAGAAAAACGATATACACAAGGTTGGTACAAGTATAGTTTTCTGGAACTAAATTAAATGATTTTTTAATTAAATGATGTAGAAAACTGGAATTCCTCGAACACCAGATCTAAGTTTCGCCGAAAGGATCATAGCAATTTATCATCTTGGTTGGATTTCAATAATTATTCGTTACGAGAAATAATTCTTGAATGATTAATTTATTTCAAACCAAAAAAATATAATTAAATAGGTGTAACACGTGTCGCTCGCGTGATAAGTCTTCGCCGCCACAGAAGTTCCTAAAACAATACGACGCTAGCGCCGTCAGAATCAGATTTAAAACATCCATTATTTCCTTCGAGTATCTAGCAATGCAAAGGAGATGGGATGACCAGGCGAACCCTTCCTGGGTCATACATGCGCAGCTGGTCATAAACTTTTATATAAAAACCAATGTGAATTGCGATCGCTGTCATTACATTCTATGATAATGACATATAGCGGTGCTCCACAGGAATTGATATTTTTGTTGTGTTATTGTGTAAAAAGCTACTTTATGTTCAGCCCCGCAGGTGTGGATCTTTTTTGTTAAATGTATGCTATCCGTGTCTACCTCGCCCCCCGTCGGGATTGGCAGAAAAAATTGTTTGCGCATTATTGCCATAACCTGTCCATTAGTAGCCTAAGATTATTTCGCATGGGGGCAAATTAGCAGCATAAAAAGTACCTTATACGTTAATCCAGTATATGACCTACCAGTGTGCCAAATTTCATCGAATCCGTTCAGGTATTTTTTCGTTTACCTCCAACAAATATTTTTACAAACTTTTGCGTTTATAATATTAGTAGGATTATCATAATACCTTCATTCTCAATATCGTCACTAGCGATCTCTCCAATAGTAATGGCAACTCCACACAATTTGCCAACAATAGCACGATCTAGCATAGACACTTCTAAAATAGGACAAAATATGCAAAAGTCTTCCCTAGTCCATAAACAATCCTGTAGGAAAATAAACATATACTTTTGAATCTATCTTACTCATTCAAAGTAAAATGAGCTAAGTAGATGTACATAATTTGCATAATAGTTCATTATCTAATCTGTTTACTTCTTCAGATAACTTTAATGCTCCTACCTTGTTTATCTCTGCACCACCCTAGGGTTCACTGGTAGAGAATGCCTACGGCATTAAGTCCGCCTATGTACATTTATTGTATATGAAGTGCATAAATAAAAATAAATATATTTTTATTAATTTGATTGAGCTTTTAGTACAGAGGTATTAGAAATTACTTTAATTTAATATTATTATATTTGTTCTGATATTACTACACCAGCCCCGCATTATGTACTGCCCACAGCTTGGCATAGGCCTATTGCGGGTTGGCAGACTTCACGTACTTTTGAAATTCTTATAGAAAATTTCTCAGGTATGCAGGTTTCCTTACAATTCTGATATTTGCATTCCCATTTTACACATGATCAAGTCCATATAAGACTTACGATTTCATAAAGCAATTTTTTCATCAATTTCTATTATACAGAAGGCGCAATATACATATCTATATACTTTGCAGAAGGTGAAACTTAGCCGCCTTAATCCTACTTTGAAAAATTTAAATATTAACCCTCACATTTTTTATCGGAGAAACCGGTTCGACGCTAGTAGTTCTAATAGCTTGTTGGTAGTACGGCACTTCGGTTTTAAGGGAGACGAGCAAGGACCCTCTGTAGCAGGCTCCAGCATCTCCTCCTTGGTTACCTGGACCATACATTTGGAGAAGAGATGGCCCAAAGGTTGGAAGGAATCCTATAAACAGGATAAAAAAAATAATAAAAGACCTACGCTGAGTTTCTTGGTGCTTCTTCTCAGGTCAGTGGGCTTTTCCGAAGCACTGGTAGAATCTTTTAGTAAAACAACATTGTGAAAAATGACGTGTAAAGTGCCCTTAGGGGCCTAGTTACTGAATAAATGATTTGAATTTGAATTTGAGGTTATTGGTACTTTTATTTTATTTATAGAAATATTGCTCAGTAAATACCTCCTGTATTTGCTTAACAATTTTGGTCTTGGAACTGATATTATAATTCATGCAATTTAAATGTTCACGTCAGACAAATTTTATAAGAGAAATTACTTTACAATCTTGATATTTCATCAGTGAAACTGTTATAATGTTAAAGATTTCGTATGATAATAATTATCCAGGCTCGTCTTTATCTTGGAGTGCAAGTATGCATGGCACCTGGAGGAAGAGATTAAGAGGGCGCAAACCGATCGGCCGCTTAAAAAAAGGACGCGAGGAAAAGGAGCCCAATTTTCTCCCGAGTCTTGAAAATATGTTTTTATATGATGTGGTTAAGACGGTCGTCTAATTATCTGACTCATTATTCATCCACAATCGCATCTATGCCTTCATCAGTTTCCACATACGATATTTCATTCCCAAATGACTCACCATTTTCTCCATCATAAGATATTTCCTCCAGGCTGAGTCGAGTGCTTCCGAGAACTCTGCTTACGACATCGCCAGAGCACACCTCGATACTAATTTCATGACTCATGTTCGGGAACATCTCGACCATAGATATTTGCTCGTTGTACATAGGGTTGCAGGTACGCGGTTGTACTGCTGTTTTCGCCTAACAAGTGTGTTGAATGTTTTAAATAATTTATTACTTTATGCATAAAACATACTACACATAACAGACTGCCTCGGTGGCGTAGTTGTATTGCAGTACGACTGCAAAGCTGAGGTCTCGGGTTCGATCCCCGGGTCGGGGAAAGTGATATTGAGTTTTTCTATTCAGTATCAGCCCGGAGTCTGGAATTTGTGCCTGATATGGCGATAGGCTCGCTCCCTATCGCATCATGGGACGGAATGACGGCGAAAAGTGGGTGCATTAGTTGCGCCTCTGCCTACCCCTTCGGGGATAACAGGCGTGAGTGTATATATGCATAAAACATAATCGTAAACAAATAATCGGGTGGTAGCTATTATTGTTGGACAACGAATAAACAATTGCTGTGATATCAGTCAAATACTGGGATTAAAAATCCTGCGTGGGATTCGGCTGTGTTGTTACCCCAGGACATATTATTTTAGTTATATCAGAGTGCCTAGTAATTACAAATAATGATAAAAAAAGTTTGTTCTTTAAGTTCATCTCATTACACTTTTTACTTAATTTTATTTTTTGGTAATTTAAGTACTTAAATGTATCCCTTTTGCGGCTCCTTATTCAAATTGTATTCTATATTATGGCAGCCCAAGATTCAAGCGATGCGGAATTTGGGCTCTACTAGAAAATGCTGTATGGTACACAATAAATAATATAATAATACCAGCCCTGTATTATATACTGCTCACTGCTGAGCACGGGCCTCCTCTACTACTGAGAAGGGTTAGGCCTTAGTTCACCACGCTGGCCTAGTGCGTTCGGCACACTTCACATACCCTCGAAATTCTTATGGGGAATTCTCAGATATGTAGGTTTCCTCACGATGTTTCCCTTCACCGTTAAAGTGTACGATAATTGATAAACAATACACACGTAACTTTGAAAAGTCAGAGGTGTGTGCCTTGGGTTTCGAACCTCCGGACATTGTCTCTGCAGACCGTTCCATTCCCAACTAGGCTATCGTCCACGTACTCATAAATATACTCCATACTACACATTAATACACGTTATACGCCATAATTATACTTAAATGTCCCTCCTACTGGTACACAAAGACCTTTAAGAAATATGCCAACTACTTTTCGCGATAGTCACAAAAATCAGTAGTAGCTACTTGGACGCACGCATATGCTAGATCTATCATACAAATCTGGCCTCCCCTACCACTGAAAAGGTTTAGACTTTAGTCCAGCAGACTGGTCTAGTGCGGCTTGGCGATCTTTCTATAGATTTCCTCACGATGTTTGGCTTCACAAGTCACTAATTATTAAAAAAAATAATGTGTGAAAACTAACCATAAGCCCACAAAAAGCAACCCTGGCAAACGTGCTGGGCAGCTTGCCGCGTTTGTCGCCAGCACCTCGTGGCATCCCAAACGCACGGTGTATGGTAATTACATAATTGGCACGCTGTTGTTCAAAACCCGAAGGTAACAGGAGATTGCTGAGAAATTCATTAGTGTTTATTTTACTCGTGTTTATATCGTTTATTAAAAATTCAGAGTTTCGCCATAACTTTACCAAGGTTGGCTAAATTGAGATACGATTGCGCCAACAAGTTGTGCAAAGGAACACCTGTAGGACTTCATGGTCTATTAAATTTGTTTAGGTTTGTCTGGAATTTTACGCTTTTGCATTGCGTAAGTGGTTTAAATTGGTATTTTTGTGATTGTTTTTAAGTTAGTATAAATATTACGTAGTACTAACTCTTCCACATTGTCTTCGTTCATGATTGGCATCATGCGGACGTCTCCACGGAAGACTATGGAAATGTCAACCTTCAGGAACCCAACCACGCCCGCAGCTGGGTCGCGAGGCACGCTCAACTGAGCCCACTTGTGGAACACTTGGTGATCTTAAAAGTAACATCATGATGCTTAGGACTAGCAAGTTCTTGCAGTATTATGTCGCGAACGAATGCTTTCCGATGCGTATACAATTGTGGCGATATATTAATAGGTGTATACACATGGGTTTTGCCGCATGCCGCTGCACAAAAATTGCTTGTGGAGGTCGCCTTCTTCAAAATTTTATTTTTAAGGCCCTCCTACGAATAAACGGCCTTGAGCAATCGTTCCATACATTCCGACGCACGGGCGGGAATATACAAATATTATGTAGGATAATGATTTCTTTAAAAAAACAATCACAAATGTATTCTTGAATTTTTTTCTAATATTTTCCTTATTAAAATGCCTATATGTACAAACTCCAATTTTCAGATATCGACCTCTATCTTTTTAATGAAAATGGGCTAGTCCGAATAAAGTTAGACATACATAACATTTATTTTGATCAGTTCATTTTTGAAATCAATTAGAATGTTTCATACTTTTTGCTTTCTCGGTTATTACTTAGTTATCAATCTATGAGGTAAGCGTGGTAAGACAAAACACTGCATAAATATACGTATAGACAACCTTTTACCAATATGAGGGCTATCTACATCATTAAATAAAATACAGGACCTCAAAACAAAATAAAGTATCACACACACACACTCACGCCTTATATCCCTGAAGGGCTAGGCAGAGGCGCAACTAGTGCACCCACTTTTCGCCGTGCGTATTCCGTCCCATGATGTGATAGGGGCGAGCCTATCGCCATATCGGGCACAAATTCCAGACTCCGGGTTGATACTGAATTTCAAAAACCCAATATCACTTTGCCCGACTCGGGAATCAAACCCAAGACCTCATCATTGCAGTCATACCGTAATGCAACTACGCCATCGAGGCAGGCAAAATTAAATATAAACATTAATATTTTAATGCGCCTTATGCGAAACGCATAGCAAACACCAAAATATGTAATTGCCCTAAAAATATCAAATCGCACAACAAACCGCAAAACGGATTATTGAAAATAAAATAACAATGCAGCCAAATATTTCATACATTAAAATAATTTCCCGCGGGGACTACGCAGCATTACTAAAACCAAAACAAGTTTGATGCGATGTGGGACACAACACGCAAATGTCATACTTTGGATATAAACTATTGCTAATAAAATACTTCCTGCTATTGAAACTGGATTCTACATTTTTAAATTAATTGTACTTAGATAGATTTCCAAAGCACGTTTGGCATAATATAATTAGAATAACTATATACCATTGATGTCTTCTATCTTGACATCAACCCTTATATTTTAACTGAATATAACCATTCATTTTCATCCTATCTATTAAAAAAACCGCATCAAAATCCGTTGCGTAGTTTTAAAGATCTAAGCATACATAGGGACAGACAGCAGGAAGCGACTTTATTTTATACTATGTAGTGATGATGATGATAATGAAGCCATAGGAATATTCAGGGCCAAGTATTCTTTACTCCGTTAGCCTGTAATATTTAGTACCAAGTATTTATTGTGTCTCTATCAACGTCTGCTTCCCTACATTCTCTAAAAACAAGCTGTCACGCGTAACTCGAGCGTCAGCACGAGTAACAGATTGGTAATTACTAGTGGAATTAGTTGCTGAATCAAGGTAGTTAGGTTTCCGTGTCTATCATTCGATTGGAAAAAACATTGGGGATTATACATCATGAAGAAAGTCACCATTAAGAAGTCTACCTCTGAACGTAGTCCATGTTCAGAGGCGGCCCATAGACGAGAGAGTTTCAGACCAATCTGCTCCAGTGGCGGCCTCCAGACGCAAGGCCCCATGCGGTAGCAAAAACAATGTCCCCAATTTTAACAAAATCGTAGGGAAGGAGATACATTGGGTAACAAGGTGATGACCTAAAAAAATGAGAGGTCTTTCGTCTAAGCGTGAGGCCTTGAGCAGTTGCTTGGTTGATCCCCCCCCCCCCGGCCCCTAATGTCGCCACTAATAAATATATTACTAAAATGTAATTCTGGGTTGCTAGAGAACTCACGAGGCTGTCTCCACACAGTACCCAGGTCGATATTGGCCTCGCCAATCAACCGTGGCGGCGCGCAGCATCGCGGCTCCATCACTGCTAGCCAGATGTTCTGATCTTGCACATTCTTGATGCTCTCGTACAACTCAAATACGAAGTACTGTTGGATTAATTAATTGTGACTTGGATAATGGAAGTTAAAGTTTCTATTTTTACTTATATCAACGCGATGTTGAGACGAGTCAGTACCTATACTTCGAGCACGTTTCAGGACTTAGTTTTTACGGCCGGCCAACAGGCTGCTGTGAATTTATAATAGGCGCTACTTTCCCGGGTAAATCATTGTAGAAGTGTTACTCCGCCTGGGAATCGAATTCAAGACATCCCTTTCTAGAGCCCTTATATTACCAGAGACTAGGCATAAATAATAAAAAGGGGTCAAATGCAATACTCTGTTTGCACGGATATATTATAAGTCAACAGACCTCTTTATATAATGGTACCAGCATATGTTTTCTAACGCCAGTTCTTTGCTTTTTCTTGCCTATCACAACTATGGCGTAGGAGTTTGCTGATTGCGGATTTGTCCAGGATAATTTTCGTGCTTCCAGAACGTTCACTGTAACCTAAAAATAAGGTTTCAAGTGGAACGTCACAAATAATTAACACTATTATAAAGTGCCTATTACCCACATTTCGACAAGTCCTGTGTAACCTAGAACCTATTGGCATTTACTGGGTACATATTGAACTACTTTGGAATCTGGGAAAATACTAAGCGGGAAATCCCGATCCAGAGATGTAATCCGAGTCTTTACCTCGGCTGTTGTACCGCGAAAACTACACTACCAATGTAGTCAGAAATAATCGACATTATTATAAGAATGGGCCAAAACTACTCTTTGAAAAATATATTTTTAATTTAACTAAACAGAAAGATAAGCAAGCAATGCTTGAGTATTACAAGTAACCAGTTGCTCAAAGTAGGGGAGGACGGGGCTACAATTAACGGAGGTAAGTATTAACAAGCGAAATTCTCTAAAACTATACACACTACACCTCCAACGCGAGTTTTAATTCATCAACTAGACCAAGCTGAATGCCACAGGATCGGTCAGTTGCGGCCCGCTCGCCATACAAGTGAGTTATGTGCCGGGTGACATTTTTACGCAGGTAAAGAACATTTTAAAGTTTACAATTTTTTGATTTCTACAAAAAATATACAGTGCTATGATAATATTCATTATTCTCTGGCAGCATATTTTATACTTAATAATTCTACTTTGCTTAATTGACAAAATTATTGATCAATATTTTAGTATGTTATTTAATTCTTTAAATGAACCTTTGGGGCTACAATTAACAAATTTGCGGGGTTTGTTTTAACGTGTTAATAGCTGCCCCGGATGTGAGGATTAACAGGGTATCTGAATGTTTGTGTATAGTTATTTTAAAATGTTTTGTTTTATGACATTATGCGCACGTATAAACGAAAACCTACGCGGGGCACTACATCCCAAGAGGTCTACGAGTTGGCTGCGCTAGAAGTGTTGGAGAAGAACAGAAAGTACCAAGATGTAGCAAAAGAATTTGAGCTTTGCTACGTTTCACTCTTCAATTTCGTGAAAAAAAAGTAAGCGGGTGCACACTGGTGCACCCGCTTTGTTTAACCGCTTTTTGTAACCCATTTCTACTGAGAAATGGGTAACAAAAAAATCCGGTTAGGTTTCATTGCCGAACAAGAGGCAACCATAGCCGCAGGGGCGGTTGCGGACGACAACTTAAACGTGAGTCGGAGGAAGCCCGCAGCCGTCCCTAATGCGCCGAAGATGGCCACCGCGGAGTTTTAGTTGGTATGCCGTGCGGTGTACATAGGTTAGGGACTCGGCCCGTCGGTCGCCCGACGTTTTCCATCAGTCAGTTTATAAGAAAGCATATCCCATACAAGTCTGTATTAATTACCTAATAAAGAAATGTGTCATACATATATTTGTTTTCCTCTACATGAGTCAGCATATCATTATGTTAATTGTTGCCCCTTCTGTTAATACTTACCCTCGACCTGTTAATTCTAGCCCCAAACGTGAGGTAAGAATTAACAACTGACTCTTTTGTGAAAAAGAGTTCTATTTACGACATCTTTTCTGTTTTGTTTAATTTGAGATAATTATACGATACCTGAATAATTAAATCATCGTATAACATAATAATCAAATATGGCTATTGAATAATCACTAATCTACAACTAAAAATCCTTTTTTTGTTAATTGTGGCCCCGGTCTCCCCTAATGGTCTGGTTATAATGAATATGTTACAGTATAGTTAGTTACACCGTTCGACACCATTCGACATCAAATTTCACGAAACAGTTTTCCAACTTACTATTGAAAATGCTCACGAATTTTGGCAACATTAAACCAAAATCTTAAACTCAATTCATGCCCGAACCATATTTAGCAAAGCAGGATGTCGAGAGACCAAACAAAAAGCACTTGAAAATATTTGTGAAATCAAAACCTGACTCGGGCGAGCAAAAACCCGACATCTGCCAATAATGGTTTATATAAATAATTCATAGTTACCTGAAAATACTGGCGAGCGGTTTCCGCGTTCGTTTCATTGGTTGCGTAATGCCGCTGAGCTGGTTTTTGCTTCGCAGCACTTCTCATTGTGTATAATGTAAAATACTGTATGTAATTTGTTGTCGGTAATGTCATCCATGATTGATTGTTATTATCGTCTCGTGTCTATGGATATGTACAAGAAGCTGGGTATAAGCTTCTTGGGTATGTATTATTTATGAACGTTTCCACGCGGAACATTAAAATTTGTGAACGTTAATAATTCGTATCGTTTTATAATCATGAATAGATTTTGCCCGCGGCTCCGCCCGCGTTAAAAAGTTTTCCGGGATAAAAGTCCCGCTTTTTATTTTCCCGGGATAAAATGTAGCCTATGTGTTAATTCAAGACATATTCTACCCGTGTACCAAATTTCATCGAAATCCGTTTAGTAGTTTTTGCGTGAAAAAGGAACAAACATCCATACATCCAGACATCCATACATACTTACAAACTTTCGCCTTTATAATATTAGTAGGATAGGATGTAATATCTGTATCGTAATTTAAGGAATGTAAATGACCATGTATAGGGTGACTGGTAATATGACAAATTCCCGTTAAGACCATGTAAATTGGGTCAAAAACAATCGATTTTGTTCCATAAAGCCCTATCAGGAACTCAATAGTTTTCGCGCAATTTAAGATTTATTAAATTTATAACGCTGAGACGCTGTCAAATTAGGGTCAGCATCTTAAGATAGTCACTATTTAATAAGCCCATATTATCATCAGCTCAACTGAAATCTCAAGTTCCAATATGTGACGGGTTTTCACAGTCAAGTTTTGTTTATGTAACAGCGCTTACTTAGCTGAGAAAAAGCTCTTAAATAACAGCTTAAGCTTGATTTATTAAATCTGTACATATAATAAGGCAGTAGAACCGGTGTGTCTGTACATTTAAATATATGCGATAAAAAAGAAAAGGTGTGACTAAAGAAGCGTAATGGAAACAAAACTGCAATCGTCATAATTCTATTCTGTCTTTTTTTACTGTTTGTTTGATACTGCACATCTCCAAAACTATGAATGGATTTCTATGAAATTTAGTATGAAAAAGTTAGAGACTCTAGAAAGGATATAGGCATACTTTTTAAGTCGAGAAAATATAAAGGGGGATTTTTGTCCCGGAAACCTTTTTCACGCGGGTAGAGCCGCGCGTAAAAGCTAATAGTTTGATATATTAAACGTCTACTTGTGATTTTACTCAAACGTGAGATTTGTCTTTTATTCTTCTTCTTTTTAAAAATGGCTCCACCGTTTCATCGGTGGTTTTACCAATGGCAAGTGGATAGATGTTAAAATAATAACGTAACTTTGTTAGAATAACTTACCATACCGCCCTTAATGTTTTTGACCACTTATATACCAACTGTCTTTTTGCTGTCTGGCAGATGGCACCTGTCAAAAAACTTGTTTTTCGCAGACCTTTTCCTCTCAGAATAATGCTTTAGTCTTTATTCTATGCTTTTCCTTCATTACTCGTCTACTTAAAATACCTTTTATTTCCTATCTTTTCGCACCACATCATAGGGTCTACTATGAGTAATTGTCATATCTTATAAAATTATCTTGCTACTTGGAATCACAAATCAATTAAATAAAATATAAAGTCCAAATTTGGAGAGGCCCTATACTCGCGAGTATGGGCCCACGGGCTTTGCATACTTAAAGGTTTTCGGTAGTCATTCATAGAGCTCGTTAAAATTGTGACCACATACAATAAATCGAAACGAAATATTTTAACAAGACGATATTCTTGCGAATTTTGTAACATCCATTCATTGATGTATATTTTTCCATATCAATGCATCCAGTATATTATTTTCATTACTTCAAAAATTATTTACCGACGATTTTTTTTATTATTCGTGTCTAGGTTTTGTTTGTTGTATCCCGGTAAGACCCAATTCAAAATTTAATGTAATAAAGTGCATTTAAACGCGTCCAGAAGTGTCTGCGTTTACCACTAACGAACATCCAAACGTCTGCGCAAACATTCGTTTGTGTAATCTCTATATATATAAAATTCTCGTGTCACAGTTTTCGTTGCCATACTCCTCCGAAACGGCTTGACCGATTTTGATGAAATTTTTTGTGCTTATCCGGTATCTATGAGAATCGGCCAACATCTATTTTTCATCGCCCTAAGTGATAAGGGTGGCCCACCCCCAAAAAATGTTTTTAAAACTACGGAACGGATTTTGGTGAAATTCGGCATACAGATAGGTCATGTCCTGGATTAACACATAGGCTACTTTTTATCCCGGAAAATCTTTTTCACGCGGGCGGAGCCGCGGGCAAAAGCTAGTAATACTATATTATACGGTTCACTTCGGACTTCCTCTACTATTGAAAAGGTTTAAGCCTTAGTCCACCACACTTGCCAAATGCACTATAAAGTATAGGTACTCGCTAATAATATAACACATTCACGCCTTTAATCCCAGAAGGGGTAGGCCGACCGCGAGCCTATTGCCACATCGAGCACAACAATATCGTGTAAGTGTAATATTAGAAATATAAAATGGGATTTCAGTATAAATAAAACAAAAACCTCCATATATTAATGTCAATATATTAAATTCATTTCATGTATAAATATATTACATGTCTACGATACTACAAGTGGTAAGTTACAAATCTATGCCACTATCGTAATTCATCTTCCCGTATACAACAAAGTGGTGTCGACGCCATTCTAAAAAGTGGGGTCGACGCAATACCTCATTCGTTGCAAAAATAATTTGGATCTTACGACCGGCTGCCTGCCTATCAAAGTCTGGGTTGCAATAAGCATAGTCAAATGGGCAAAACTGCCATTTTTGCCCGCATCGGCAATCGAACCTGGAAACATTTTCTGTAATAATGCCTGCCAATCGATCAGAGGTGATAATGTTCCCGTACTTACTAGTATAATCTATGATACTAGATACGTAATTCGACAAATAAATTTCCCATGTATTCAAGCAAAAAAAATGCATAAACACGTACAGTAAGCAGCATAAATATCTGTACAAAATCAAAATTTCAAATCCCTATATACGCGTTAAGTTAAACTGAAAAGTAATTTCTTCGTTTGAAGTAAAGAAAATCTCTTTTAATTTTGGTGAATAGAAAAAAAGATTGGTAAGAACACAAAAGTATGTAGGCAATTTGAAATTTTGAATTTATTCAGCTACTATGCTGGTGACACCAGTGTACATTACAATTGACAAAATTACATCTAATTATACAGACTTTATTGGCTATTTTCAATTGAGAGTGTTATGAAGTAAAATATAATGTGCGGGCACGCTCCTTGAAATCCTCAATCCAAGAGAGTTTGCGAAGGACATTCTATATAATATAACCAGACGTTGTTAGCTTGGGCACGCTTCAGTATCAATAGCACAGGTATTTTCGAAATCCAACAATAACACATATCAATTTGTAAAAGCCAGGCTAATTCTTTTACTTTGCTATTGGGTTAGAACCATATTAATAATACATTTTGATTATGTGAATATAGTTGTGTATGCAAAACGCATTAATCTCGTATATGTTCGTATAAAACGAAAACAGTTGTCCACTTTTTGTATGGATGCTGGGGCTCAAAATTTAACCAACCAAGGGGCAAAACATGAATCTTGGATCCATTACGAAAATATATTTTTAGACCCCTCTATTTATAATTTACTTTTTAAAAACATTCATTTTAAATGTAGTTTTTAAGCAAAATATAATTACAAAAATCTTTATTGCAAAGGTCTAGTTTTTGGGAGTACTGTCCACATATATATAAAGTATGTTAGTTATAACTTTAGGCCCATTTGGGGACATGGCTTTTGAAAGTTATACGAGTGATTTACGGATGTAATTTATTTTTTTATACTGATTATTCTGTCAAGGCCCGCGACGGACACCGGTGGTCATATATATAGGGTTTTTCCATACATCTATATATATAAGCGGGGCTTGACGGGTTATATAACCTTTAAATTTTCGATGTAATTGAACACTACACGTATAACCATCTACAGTACCTAATCACTACTTATTTAAAAGATTTACATTAGAAATAGCATAAAAGTTGCTAGTATTATTTTCGGCTATTCATCCACATCAAAAAGTTCTCAGAGTCCGAAACTAGATTACAGACTTCGCCGCCTTTTGCCGGTTATGACAACTTAACCCTAAGTTCAGCTGGATAAGTTGAGAACTAATAATCCAGATCGAACTTACGAACTTAGCCTGGAAGATACACGCCAAGGGGCTGCATGCTGCAGTCTGGAAACTAACCTAAGTTCCTCTTGACTTTCATAACTGACGTTTTTCTCATACTTGTGTGTTAATTATTATTTATAAGCACTTAATTTATGGAAATAAACATCTTTATATATAAAACTGAATAGTGGCTTGATATTTATGTATGTAATAATTAAAGATACATAATTATAACAAAATAGTGTATTGCTGTACAGGAAACCAAAAATAAATCGCCTATAATAAAAAATATAAGGTTGATAATAACAGACATTAGAGCTAATTGACTCAGTATAAATATAATTACCTACAGCTTAATAAATGATAAAAAATATTTAGGCTATGAGGATATTTTAGGTTTGTCGTACACCAAACTAATATTAGGGCTCAAGAACGCGACATGTTTTTTAAAATGACCGATAACGCTTTCAAAAACTAAGATGCGCTAACGTGATGCAGTGGCGAACTGTGTCATTTTACATACAAATGTGCGCACTGACAACTGTAACAAAACCTTTTTAGCTTGTTAAGAAAATGTCGTGTGCGTACGCACTTAAATATACGTAACATTTACGAACACTTAGTCTAATAATATACTAGATACTAACTTCTGACTAGTATCACTTTATATACAATATTTTGGATTATGGAATGTATGTGTATTTAAACAAACTGGAACTACTCTTACAGACTATGCATTGATGGAAGTAACATGCTAGCTTTTTTTATGGCATTGTATGACGAGACAAGCATGCCGTTCACCTGATGGTAAGCGATACGACCACCCATAAACAGTAGAAACACCATTCCGCACCTTGAGTTACAAACTAGTGGCATTCCACTGCGCTTGTCGTCCTGAGACATAAGATGTTAAGTCTCATTATGTCCTGTAGTTACAAAAGTAACGTGAACAAGTATTTTTGAAAAGAACAAAGTCTGAACGATACACGATCTGTGGAAGTAATTATCATATACCAAAGTAAATGGGACGTTTTGTCAAAAATATATAATTAGTTTCTCTCTAAATCATACCTGGTCTATCGGTCTGAAATATCGCGAGCAAAGCTTTTTGCTCGGTGACGTAAAATTCTTACAAATACTGACTTATAATATTACGTAAGATTAACTACTGAATCATAACAATGAGGGATCAGAACTTTACTCTGAATATAGCGCACTCTTCATAAAACAATGGCCTAATCCAAAATTTTGGCTGATTTAGCAAAATATGGACCCTAAAGGGCAAGCTGCATCGACTAAGAAAAAAAATGCGGATTTTCAACATTGAGAATAGGGTCCAAATCGCTTTAATATGTGTTAGTTCCTCGCATAACTTAAAAAAAATCTTTTGCATTTCGTTTTTGTGATGATTCCCACAAGTCAACGATTTTGGATTAGGTAATTGTTTTAATAAGAGTGCGATAGATTGGTTATAAGGAAGTCTTTAGACGGGCGTCATTGCATATGCAATGGTACACAATGGTCCGACCTAGACATACAAGGTCGACATAGTGCAGTCAACGAAACATCAGGCGCAGGCAACATTGTTTACCCGGGGAACTAAACAACCAACACCATGCAGTTTCATACAAAATAGCTCTTGTTAGTTCAGTAATGGGTTTTAGTATTGGTATTCATACATACATACATATACCTACACTCACGCCTTTTATCCCCGAAGGGATAGGCAGAGGCGCAACTAGTGCACTCACTTTTCACCATTGTTCAGTCCCATGATGTGATAGGGGGCTATCGCTATAACGGGCACGAATTCCAGACTTCGAGCTGATACCGAATAGAAAAACTCAATATAACTTTGCCCGACCCGAGGATCGAACCCGAGACCTCAGCATTGCAGCCGTACCATAATACAACTACGCCACCGAGGCAGTGTTCGTACATATTCTAATTTCGTCTGTAATCTCTGTTGAAACTCAAAACTCAAGCTGCCACCCGCTGCCCGCTGAAACAACGTTGGTCGAAATGACTGTCGTTAATCGATACTCATCAATGGGTAGACGTTTGCCCACCGGTGGGACAAAATAATCATTAGGGACTCTAGTATATAATACCAAAGTAGAGAAGATTATTTGAAGTTTTGCCAGCTGACAAATCAAATTTTAGAAAAAAATAACCCATTTTTAACTTGATTTAATTATAAAAAATCAATGATTAAATATGCCGTAAAATCCATTAAAAATAAACCAAGAGAATTCCTAAGTATTTAATAATTTTGTCATAGAGAAGAAAATATTTTAATCATCAATCAACTTCTATACTTCCACGTAATAATAAGAGCAAAACTTACATCATCAAATAAATATTGTACAACTTATATAATAGGAACAATATACAACAAATCGAATAACTGTGTGACTAATGTATTACAATCGGTAGGTTATACTTTTCAGACATCATCGAGTTACTTCGAATAATTATTCGAATGCAGTGTTTACGCATTATAACAATCTAACGATTACAATTATTTCAAAGACCAGGGACGTATTTTTCGATAAAATAGGCGATGCGGGGGTGAAATTCTTCGTTAATGTAAACTTGATATATTACACCGGTCTACCACTACATGATTTTGTCTGGGATTTTGATTTCGTCTCAAAGTATTATACAATAAGGCATTTGCATTACTCCTTTTTGTATAATATGGCTTATCACTTTAGCCAATTTCAAGTATTTGCAATACAAAATCCGTCTCGTTTACAATATTATCATTAATAACCGACCTTAAATACCCAAAATCCATCAGTAGAGCTCGTTAAACACCATGGGATGATGAGGAGTATGAACACGAAGTTCATCTATGGGCTGTAGCGTGTCGGACATGAGCATGCTGGGGCCCACTGATGGGGGTGGGATCCCCCCAGCTATTAGGGATCCTGAGTGGCCCGGGTTCCCGTTGGTCTCTTGCCTCATTATGTTCCTGCGCCACTTTGCGCGCGCGTTTTGGAACCATACCTGGAAGTTTGGGTCTCAATTAGTGTATTCAAAATTTAAGTAAATTTAAATGCAATTTGATGTTAAATTTGACTAAGAGCCTGGTTTATGTACATTAAGTAAATGCTACTCGTCACATTAATGTATAAGCAGACCGTATATAAAATTCACTCGCAATGTTTTTGTTGTAATACGATAACTGTCAAATAAAATTTACTTAAAAATTGTGAAGCAGACCCTTGGGATTTAAAATAGGACGTTAAAAGGATAGTCATGGTAATATTACAAAAGGCTATGTAAGTAGAGAACAATTAATATTTTATCGATGTCTATGATTCAGTTTTTATGTCATATGTTTAACAAAATTCTGTTTGGTCTAGGTTTAAAGATACGTGGCTTACATCTTGGATGCTTGGGCTCTATTACCGATACAGGAAACACGACTTATCATTTTAAAAACACGTGACAATGGCAGTTTCAATATGGCTACAATAACTCTCTCATTCATTTATTTGATCTAATTTCAACAGCAGAGAGCAAGAAATATATTTGTATTCTAAACATCTTAGTTTGATTTTAAAAACAGCGATACCAAAGAGGATTATCCAACATCAATTTATTTAATTTTTAAGACCAAACTGAATTGAGGGCATGATCTATTCTTTAGCCCCAATTCCTGCGTTGGTAAAAATACTAATAAAATTATTAATGTACTAACTTTAGTCACTCACCTGCAACACCCTCTTAGAAAGACCAGTCTTCTGCGCCAGCTGTTTTAGGTCCTTCGCATCTGGATTCTGGTTGATGGAGAAGTATGACTTCATGGTTCTCAGCTGATGATGCTTGAAGCTGGTGCGCATGCGCTTCGTACGTTGTGTATGACCGCTAACACTGCCGGGGGACGCCACGGACGAGTCGTAAGCCAGAGACTCCATGGAAGAGGATAGGTCACCGTGATGGATGATTTCTGTGACCAAAGAGATTGTAGATCTTAATATGATAGTCGATGCAAGGATTAAGGCAGAAGGTTTTCATGTAACTTGTTAGATACCACAGTGTTATTAATGCTAAGCAGTAGATAAGGTAAGGATTATTATGCGCCGGTCTGTACGACATTGTTAGCTTAATTTGTGGTGTAATTACTAAACACTGCCTCGGTGGCGTAGCCTCGGGTTCGATCCCCGGGTCGGGCAAAGTGATATTGAGTTTTTCTATTCAGTATCAGCTCGGAGTCTGGAATTTGTGCCCGATATGGCGATAGGCTCGCCCCCTATCACATCATGGCGAAAAGTGGGTGCACTAGTTGCGCGTCTGCCTACCCCTTTGGGGATAACAGGCGTGAGTGTATATGTATATATATATGTAATTACTAAACATTATGATTTCAGTGTAACACCTGTAGGAGAAGAGTATGTACTTTTACTGTTGTTTGTATTTACTATCAATGTTTTGATACTAATACTTGTTGTATTTCGAAAATACCTATTTTGTTATTTGTATTTAAAATACAATATTAAAAACTATTTTGCTTCTACATTTGATATGAAAAATGCTAATAATATTTTTATATCTCCAAATACTTTTATCAATCTAGTTTTTATCCATCCGCTGTAAATAGATATTGAATATTTAATGTACATTGACAAAGGCATCAATATTTTCGATCCAGACTAGTCAATAATGACAAAACAACTCTCTTCCTTCATTTCCTAAGCCACATCCTTAGTTTTTAGTTAGCACTGTGAACATTAGGTCCGGAGGTTGCGGTCTGAGATGGAATCTTTTTGCTAACACCCGGCAGTCGCCACCGTGGTTCCGTTGCGGTGCACAAACGTAATTCGACCGAGAATAAAAAAATGTCCACAGATTTGAAAGTTAGTGAAATTCTGTTGCTACGTTCTAAATTTGAATTGTATTTTTTTAATGACATGTCGAAGAGTTTGCATTTACCGTGGTTTTGACTGTTTTCATTGTTCTATGACTATCCCTTTGTCTTAGGTTAGCTGCGCTACCACACCATACAAGCCATGTATGTATTAATTATACTGCCTAACACTGAGTATGGGCCTTCTCTACTACTGAGAGGGTTTAAGGCCTTAGTCCCCCACGCTGGCCCAGAGCGGGTTGGTGCGTTGTCCGAATTCACGAAGGTTCATAGTGATTGCCTTTATATGTATTGTAATAGCTGCTAAAAAAAACGCTTAACTACGTACTGACAAAAAATAATTCCAATTTCAAAGCTGCAGAAGTGACAAGAATTTAACGATGATACAAACAATTTAATACTATTTTCCTTATAAACGTCTACACAACTGTCAGAAGATAACGAACTAACATCGTAAGCGTGCTCATTAGACAGAAAAAAATACGAAAACAGAAAACATTATCGAAAACGCGTCGGGCCACAGGCGCAGCCTCGCTCCACTGTCAAAACAAATAACGAATTGATGAATGGCCCGATAATTCTATTCGGACGATATAGTAATGGTCGGTTAAAAAAAAACATAAATTTCTCGAAACCGCACTCAATGGTGCGGATCCGGACTAATTATAAAATTTCTAATTAAATATTTGTCCGTGTGTTAACTGAGGGGTGCTCATTGGGCGGTTGGCTGCGGCGATGCTTAAAAGCTTTTTATGCCAGTGTTCTCCGTGTTAATATTTATAGTTAATAGAAATAAATTAAGCTCGTAATCTGATAACGGTAATGGTTTTGAATTAGAGATAAGCATGAAAAAAATATTATAACTTGTTATTTTTATGTATGCTTGTTAATTTTTCCGTTGTAAGTGAATTAACGCGGTATAGTAAGTGATTGGCTGAGATAGGGAAGGTGCACGTTCTTCTCCCATTGCTGTGATCAGTGGATTTATAATTTGTTTTGGGTTCTATTAATCGGTATGCAGCGATCGCAGTCCCTCTTGAAATACGTAATTTCTGGATAATGGTGGCCCCTTACGGCCCACACCCAAGCAAACGGCCTTGAGTATTCATTCCATACATTTTGGCGCACGAGTAACTATGCAAAGATTACGAATAATTCCTTAAAAAAAACAGACAGATTGTCTATCTAATAGTGGTTGTAAATAAGAATAATGTGCACCTAAGAAGGAATTACAAAGAATCGATCATTTTAGTGGCATTTTTAATACAAAATTAATGACACAATATTCAAATTATAAAAAAAAATCTACAAAAGTAAAATAACATATTTTCGAAATATGATGTTTGGTTTTTTCTGTTTTGCTGGAGGGAGCATCAACATCAGTGTGCCGTCGCGTCGTTTCGTCTAGATTGCTATATTTAGTGGTGAAATACAGAACTGAAACTAATATCCATGCAATTATTTCCAGAATAGTACTTTAAGTACTTAGATCTCTCTGAAAAAATAAAATACAGTTATACGCCCTTGCAAGTCATTGAACTGCATTATATTTTTTATGTGTACGTAATGGGTTTTGTATGTTTAAGTACAGTATGCTTAAACCGAAATAATTACATAATGTAGTTTATTGGAACACTTTGAAACTCAAAAGGCGTCTTAATAAAAAAACATCGATTTTCCAAAATGGATGCCCAATATTTTATGAAGGCTTATTATTGAATAGTTGTTAAACCGCAATATTAATGAAAACATATTTTTCGAGTGTGGGGTTAGTTCTAAGGGTCTCATACCAGACGGTCCGACAGCAAATAGACTAAATTCCAATCAAAAATAAACTTTGTGCGGTTGTCACACAGTTGATAACAACTTAACGAGCGACGCAGCTTTGAGCTTGTATTTCAAGGTGTAACAATATAAGCCGTAAACAAATGCAAAATAGTTGATTTTCGATTGGCGTTGATTCTAAGCCTTTTCCGATTGTTAAAACTTTGCCGTTTGCTTCCAGTCTAACTCGATTTTCGTACTTCAAGTTTATAAATAGAAACTTGAAATGTATTTATAGTACATACATACAATTGTATGTCATGTACGTTTTCCAAAATATACCGTGGATATAAATTGTACGCAGCGCTGACCAAACTCAAAGGTTATGTCCGGTTTTTGTATGGGTGCTCAAAACCTAACCAGGCTCAAACTTTATGGATATTAAAAGGGGAACTTATCGCACCTTAGGAACGAAAACTGCACAATTCAAAAAATAGTAAAATTGAGTTGTCATTTTTAAATGACTAAAAACTAGGCCCTTATTTATAAAAATGTAATAAAAAGGGACCTATATAACAGCTTTGTCCTTTTCCTGCTTTAATATGACTGTGTTTGAACTATTGTTGTATTGAATACTTCGTTTTAAGTAATTTTATGACGATAACCCAATTTCCTGTATTTTTGAATTGTGTCGTTTTCATCCTAAAGGTGCGCTATATTCATTTAAAATATTGTAAGATCCTTCACTTTTAAAACCGTTCATTTTAAATGTAGGTAATGTGTAACTTTTAACAAAAATAAAATTACACAAATACCAAAATGGGAGGACTTAAAAATTATACGAATTATTGCAAAGGTCTAGTTTTTCCTACTATCCAAACATACAAAGTATCTGGGTTAGAATTTTAAGACAGATTTGGACACGTCCTTTCCAATACACATCTTTATTAAAAAAAAGGTCCCTCATTAACCTAGTATCCCGAGCAGACCCCGATTCCAACCAACATAAAATACCACAAACATAAACCAAAATATCCGTCAATAAAACCACGCAGTATCTACTGAAAGTTAAATACATTTTATTTTTATAATCAAAATTAACATGTTACCGAATTGTAAAAAAAGTTTGATTCCACTAAAAAAAGCTGAATAATAAAACATCCGAGCTATAAACCCTTCAATACTAACGATTGGCTGTAAAAAAAAGTAGAGAAGCCATGCGGCAGTACGCATTTTATTGCACTTGTAGGCGCCGCTTTACTTGTGCCTCGAGCTATAAGAGGAAGCGGTAGCGTTAGCTAGTGACTGCACCTTAGCCTGTAAATATTCGCAAGTTGTTCACGGGGGAACAAAAGTCAGATTGGTTAAATATTACTGATGTTTCATTTTAGTTAAATAACATTTTTAACGTATTCACATACTCCATAGATATATAATAAATAAATAATACCAGCCCTGTATTATATACTGCTCACTGTTGAGCACGGGCCTCCTCTACTACTGAGAGGGATTAGGCCTTAGTCCACCACGCTGGCCTAGTGCGTTTGGCAGACTTCACATTCCCTCGAAATTCTTATGGGGAATTCTCAGATATGTAGGTTTCCTCACGATGTTTTCCTTCACCGTTAAAGTGAACGATAATATAATTGATAAACAATACACACGTAACTGTGAAAAGTCAGAGGTGTGTGCGTTGGGTTTCGAACCTCCGGACATTGTCTCGGCAGACCGTTCCATTCCCAACTAGCTATCGTCCACAACACTACTCCACAAATACTTAATAGAAATTAGTCATATTTGGCTAGCGATGCGACTTGTAATTTCAGCTTGTGTCGTTTGTGTCCGTCAGTCAGCAACTTGCAAAATATTTTTATTCCCCAAATAGTAGAATATCATTGTGAATATATTAAAAATAACTACTTTTGAAATATGTATCCAGAACCCTTATTATAGATAATATAACAGCGGATAAAAAAGATGATACATACAACCGCCTCCGCTTACTCCTCTGCCTTAAACCTTAAAATAATAACATTTTAGACACTGTAAAAGAAAGACGATGAATCGAAAGCTGCCCGACCAGTAGGTTTTCGACATACACTTGTCACTATCAAATCAAAGCCGACGTTACTCACGAACCAAGTTGTGTCTCTGACAGTCAGGGAGTAAATATGGCCGACCTTTACTCATACAAAAGTTGTGTTTAAAGGTATATTGATATAAAGTGTTATATATTTTGGCTTTCGTCGTTTCACTCTTGATATAGCGGTCGTAGTCATGATGATTTAACTTGTGGACAAACGATGATGTAGTTCATGGCATGATCTTTTTTGTATCATCACGTCTTCCATTTTCAGGGGTAGTCAAAGATGTAACACACCCACATTTCACCGGCTACATTAGATGCCATGTAATCCTATTTCCATTACCGGGCGCATTGCCAGACTGCGTCCTGATACTGCGTAGAAAAACCCAATATCAATGCCCGACCTGGCATCGAACTCGAGACCTACTGATCGTAGTACCGAGCAATACAATTACGCCAAGGCAGTCAAGTATACGTAAGTTACTGGTGGTAGGTTTCATATGCAAGAGCCCGTCTGGGTGGGTACCACCGCAATGTCCATTTCTACCGCCAAACAGCAGTGTGCATGCACTATTGTGTTTTGGTTTGAAGGACATTGTGGCCAGTGTAACTACTGGACATAATGAGACTTACATCTTATGACTCAGGATGAATGCCACACAGTACTCTGTAAGTCAAGGTGCTGGATGGTGTTGCTAGTGTTTATGGGTGATCGTATCGCTTACCATAAGGGTAACGGCATGTTCGTCTCGTCATTCAATGCCATAAATAAAAGTGTTATGGCATAAGCATACCATTTTTTATGTAACGTTTTGGTTCCACAAAACCTATAAGTATGTTTTGCAATTGCAAAACTCAAACAATTGTCTCTTAATAATCAAGGGGTATATCTCTTCCGGATATCTTGTGCTTCCATTCACGTAGCATTAGATTCAGAGAAGTCACTTCTCCGTAACCGTTATAATAAAAAACCTAACAGCCGATTACATACCGACAATAATGAACGAATCATTTTGAAAAATTATAGTCCTTGGTTTATATTTGCAATGCAATGTAATTAGCCCTATGTAATATACTGCCCACTGCTGAGCACGGGCATCCTCTACCACTGAGAGGGGTTAGGCCTTAGTCCACCACGCTGGCCTAGTGCTGGTTGGCAGACTTCACACACCCTCGAAATTCTTATGGAAAATTCTCAGGTATGTAGGTTTCCTCGCGATGTTTTCCTTCACTGTTAAAGCGAACAATAATTGATTAACAATACACACATAACTGCGAAAAGTCAGAGGTGTGTGCCTTGGGTTTTGAACCTCCGCATATTGTCTCGGCAGACCGCTCCATTCCCAACTAGGCTATCGTCCACTTGGGATTATTAAGAAAGGTTTATATTTAAGAATGAATTATATTATTAAGGTTTATATCTAAGAATGTAAATAGAAATGACCTGTAGTTAGGTACTAACTAATCTTTAGAATAACCATACTATACACACTGATTCAATAGGTAATCAAAACTTATACGATTCAAACAGATTAAAATTTAAAATATCTTGTAAAATAGTCAGTTAAGAAACAATAATCTAGTCGCGCTAATACAATTACTGTCTACGAACAATAGTCTTAATTGAAAATACAAAAAATTCTAAACGTTTAAGGAATCACCTGGCTACAAAAAAGCATTTGGTATGCTAACGTTGAGTTATTGAATCGAATGTATAATTAGGCGTTATTCTTAAAGTTTTTGTAAGAGTATCTAGGTTATGTTTACTGTTCTTCATTTATGAACCCCACAATACCAAAAGATTTATACACACTTGATGGCTTGGTTTACTTTTATGAGATTTCGTACTATCACATTTCACAGTTTTATTTAACGAAACATGTACCAATTATTGAGAGAAACGTTTGTTTGCAGAATCAGGTAAAAAGATGGTAATTTTTTTATCAATTTAATATATCCGTCACTCAATTCAATCAAAATAAATAATAATTCAAAGGAAAACATAATTTCCAACCCAAAAACAATCATAAATCAAACTAACCCTTCGAAATAATTTTACATACGCCGCGTCTAGTGTCACCGCAATCGATATTACGATATTCGATAAGACACGTATTTATGCTTCGAGTGCCCTTAGTTCCTATTATGGCCGTCACGCGCGCCCATCGAGTGGCGCTGTTGTGCCAACAGAGTCGGCGGAAAAGCCACGGCGAACACGCGTCAAGATCAAGATAGAAAGTTAATTTGATTTGTTAAAATTAGAAGGGGCACTGATATGATTGGTGTTGTTTAGCAGGGGTAATATATTTTATTAATTGATATTATTATTAATGGTACATAATAATTAGTTAGAGTTAGGTTATACAGGACATGGCGAATATCTTATCTTACTAATATTATAAATGCGAAAGTTCGAAAATGTTTGGATGTTTGTATGTTTTTGGAATAAACGCAGAAACTACTGAACTTGGCATGAAATTTGTCACAAGGGTTGACTATGTCCTGGTTTAACAAAGAGGTTACTTTTAGTTTTTATCCCAGTAATTTGCTTTCATGGAAAATAATGGAACTTTTTAATTAGATTTTTTAAATAGATGACGCTAGTGTCGTGCATTGTTTTAGGAACTTTTGTGGGGTAAAGGCTTCTCAATCGGGCGAAGCCGCGAGCAAGACCTAGTGTTTCATAAATGGTAGAGCCATGTTATAGAGAATACGAATAGGTCCGAGTTAGTATCATTGCCTATACCACTAATCTATAGATATAAATAAAATTGGAGTGTTTGTTTGTAATATTGAAATAACCGTTTTTTACTACACGTATATGAATATATATGCGGTACATACACCACAATAACATTTACAACATAACTGTCTACCTGTCTGTCTGCTATCTGTTTGTTCCGGCTAATCTCTGAAATGGCTGGACCGATTTTGACGTGACTTTTATTGGCAGGTAGCCGATCTAATGAGGAGTAACTTAGGCTACGTTTTATCCCGGGAAAATATAAAGCGAGACTTTTAGCCCGGAAAAACTTTTAAAAGGCGGGCGGAGCCGTGGGCAACAACTAGTGATAAATAAAAAATAAAGCTGCTCGTCAGTAACTCATACACAATACTTTGCTAAGTGAGTCCACGGCGACCACTGTATTTGAATAATTTATGCTTTGTTATTTTGTTCTCATGTAAATGATATTCTTCGTCTTTTTGATAATGTATTTTCTTTAATTAGCCCCTGTAAGCTAACTTAGCACCACTCACTACTAACATCCCCGAAAACAAACTTGGTGTTAAGTTATTTCAGTTTTAGACGTCCTCGGTGGCGTAGTTGTATTACTTTTACGTAGTTACAGTTCGATCCCCGGGTAGAGCATAGGGTTTTTGAGTTTTTCTGTTCATTATCAACCCCGAGTCTTGAACTTGTGTCCTGTATGGCCATAGCCTCGCCCATGATATCACATCATGGGACGGAATACGCACGGCAAAAGTGGGTGCACTAGTTCCGACTTTGCCTACCTCTTGGAGGATAAAAGGAGTGATTATTTCTGTATTTTAGGTTTGTGCAGATTAAACATATTAAATAATACGAAACACTGAATTCTTACACTATAAAAGTTATGTCGAGTGAACAATCATAGGCTCAGAAATAGATTCAATGTTATTTTTTTATAAAAATCAAGGATGTCACCAAGAATCCACTTTGCTGGTGATAATGGTCACCACTCTCCATAAACAGTATTAAGCCCATACCAAATATTAATAAACAGAATATTACAAAGCATTACTTCATTTATAACATTGCATGTCTCCTAGTGACCAGTAATAATACTGCTTAGTGGCAAAAATAGGCATGGCGAAGATACATACCCAGCCGAGCTTTCGCATACGAAAGACTTACCACTCAAACGAAATACCTACTAATGCTTTAAACAAAATTACTGCTATTCTGCCTATATTACGACGGCTATATTTATTTAATAGAACATTTCATCACAACGAACATTAGTAATGCTTTCAGTCCAGAGTCAAAAGATTTGAAATAAATATGTACCAAGGCACCAACTTGTCACTCGTCCTTTGATCGTTTATGCGCACTTCATACAAAGTAAACTAAATCCATTACTTCATAACGAAGGACTTGCTTACTTACCGAAGTTAAAGTACCGCCTCTCTGTAATGCCCGTTTTGACATTTGTAAGCTCATCGTTTCATATCAATTCATAACTACGTTAAACGAGCTAATTGCTGTACATTATTGTTTTAAGGGTTGCGAGCGCCTTCTGCACTCACCCAAAAGACCGGTGTTCTTTCATAAGCCGACCCTCGTCAGGCTAGAAAGAGTAATGTCAGGGACAAAAAAAACAACATTATTGTCAATAGTAACGTGCAGAAAATCTAGACCATACCAAAAGAGATGTCCGCTTTTTGTATGGGTGCTGGCCCTCAGGCTCAAACTTCATGTATATTAAAGGGGATAAAATATGGATATTGAATCCATTAAAAAAAAATCTTCTTTTTCAGCTTCCAGAAGTCCACTGCTGAACATAGGCCTTCCACAAAGATTTCCAGACCTGTCAGAAACGGCCTGAACCAGCGGGTTGCTGCGAATGAAAGTCGCCAACATAGCCCAGCGGTTTAGCAACCTCAAGTGCCAGTGGGCAGGGCACATAGCTCTTAGATCTGACGAAAGATGGGGTAGAAAAATGCTCAAGTGGAGACCACGTAATGGCAAGCGCCGCGTGGGATGTCTTCCGACAAGGTGGACAGACAACCTTGTAAAGGTCGGAAGAAAAATATTTTTAGACCTCTCTATTTATGATAACTTTTTTTTAAATTGTAGTTTTTAAGCAAAATATTATACATAAATCACTAAATCGGAGGACTAAAATCATACGATTTATTGCAAAGGTTTATTTATTGTTTTTGGGAGTACTATCCAAATGTATATTAAGTATCTTGGTTAGTATTTTAAGCCCGTTTTTGGGCATCTCCTTTCATCGAAATGCATTCGGTAGTTTTTGAGTTTATCGCGTACAGAGGCGGCGAGCGACTTTGATTTATACCATGTAAGGAATAAGGATTTATGTCTCCAACATTCATATGTCCCAGACTCACGATTTATTCCAACATATATGTCGCGAGAATTACTCCCTGTATGCAACCTTAACAACAATCGTTATAGAGATGATACCGTTAACAACAGCACTCGACGAATTGCTTCCACCATAAACTACAATATTGAATTCCGGTCAACTAGTTGTCAATCGAAACACTAATCGACAATGGTATATGACCTGTCTCTATTCAACGTATAGCGTGATTAATTGGGTCGAGGACTCATACAAACTGATTTCACCTCGATGAGCGCCTCGCATTTCGACGCTATAAAGAATAAGCCGGCCGGTAGACCCTTGCGGACGACCCAACCAATGGAAACACGAGCCTCCCTCTCTATCCTATGGGAGATTATTGCGGGGGAGTGAGAAGTGTGTATTTGTGGGTGCGCGGCGTCTATTCATTAGTGATTACAGGACGGCATTACTACGGGGACATCGGGGTAGAAACTCGCTTGGCTTACCCTCCTGAGGTTTGCTAAATTTCAACTGAGCGATTTCAATAAAATTTTATATATGCACGTTTGTGAGCGTACGAGCCGCCTCCGGTTCGCGGAATATGTTGCAAATGTCTTCATTTTGATATTATCTGTGTGGCGAAATTTGAGCAACATTCTGGATTAGTGTTAATATGTTTTTGAAAATCATTCGCTGAGATGTGTCGGAATTCGCAAAGCTTTAATACGGTTATAAATGATTTAACAAAAATCTATGTAATTTAAACATTCCTTTTATTAATATTCGACTTGGAAGAAATTATTTTGGCATGGTAAACTAAATAGGAAGTAGATCTATGTGTGAAAATAGATTTCTGTGTTAATTTAACTACATATTATATAAATACTTTTGTATTATGTTAAACGTTAAACATTATTTTTCAAAATAGGACCAATTTCCTGGTGTTACTGTTGGTTGGTCTCTCATATGTAAGAGTCTGTCTGGGTGGGTACCACCGCAATGTCTATTTGCACTGTTGTGTTTCGGTTTGAAGAACATTGTAGCCAGTTTAATTACTGGACATAATGTGACTTAAAAGCTTATGTCTCAGGATGACAAGCGCAGCGGAATGCCACAGTCCACACAGTACTTTGTTAATCAAGGTGCTGAATGGTGTTTCTACTGTTTATGGGTGGTCGTATCGCTTACCATCAGGCAAACGGCATGCTTGTCTCGTCATTCAATTCAATAAAAAAAAATCGTATCAACGAATATCTGAGCCAAGTTCCACATAAACGGATGCGATGTAGAATTCCATATCAGGATATTATATTCCATATGTTATTGTTCATGAGTATGTATTAGGTACTTAGTACTTAGAATATGCCTTGCTAAAGTCTAAATTGATTAAACATTCAATTATAAACTTAATAAACCTTTTTATTAAATATAATTTGACTTGTTTACTCTTAAATTCCAACATAAAGGTAAAATATATAACTAGGTACGTCTTCGCATCATAATTCAGTTGCTTCCATTTGGAATCCTGACGTATGTATAACTTCTATTACATAATAAGGTTGTGATATTTTAGTTACGAGTGATTGCTTCCATCTGAGTTTCGAAGCCTAGTGCTTTTGATTTAACCTTCTCACTATTATTTTATCATTTTTATCCAGTACAGTATGAGTACTTAAAAATCATTGACAATTAAAACGCACCCATCCAAAATCTAGATTTTTTCAATACTGATATTTTTTTCAATTGCATAACATAATAAGTACTAGTAGGTATTGTATC
Organism: Lapara coniferarum; assembly: GCA_949316025.1. Taxonomy (NCBI): domain Eukaryota; kingdom Metazoa; phylum Arthropoda; class Insecta; order Lepidoptera; family Sphingidae; genus Lapara; species Lapara coniferarum. Next base: position 21,273,058 of record OX438933.1, on the reverse strand, counting down.
TATTAGATTAAGTCTACCCGCAATGCATGGAACGTTTCGAGTAAATGGATCGACAAATTACTAAGGCCGATTCGCAATGGACGAGACATATCAATTAAACATTGTTGTAGGCGCCTCCTTAGGAAGGCAATGAAGGGAGCATAGCTCAAATAATTACATGACAATTTCAGTTGATTATCCATACAATTGCAAACTATAGTTATGCCCAACAGAAGACCATTGGTATTGCAAAGCTTTTATAATCAAAGATGATAAATTCTCATACCTCATAAATAATCATGTATAATATGAAGCATTGGTCAAAAATGCTAGTCATACCTTGAGAATATTTATAAACAGGTGTAGAAGTAACAATAATTGAAGTCGTTGATGCTATTAACCGTTTACATCAACACGCAACAACCACTACATTCGTGGAAACTCCATTCATTATCTAACAACACTGAAACTGGCTAAGCACCATAAGAAAAACGATTAATTATACTTCACTGCAACCGTTCGCCTATTATCTACTTACTTTCATTACAATCATTTGAAATACACATAAAGCTATTGAATATACAAATGCGCAGCATAGAATATTATCTAGTTTTATATGTTTATTAGTAATTTAAATCTTACCTAAGGCAGTGCTGGCCATCCTCATGGTTTGGGCTTGCATGTCGTCAGGTGAGCCTTGAGCCAGTTTTCTCTTCCTCGGCCTACCTTTATGGCTGGACCCTCCCGCGTAGAATTGTGACGGAGAGTCACTCTCACTTTGAACGTCTTGGCACCTACAATATTCTAAGTTTAAACTCCTATTCATAACATCACCAAATACTTCTAGGATAAATTGTTAGAATTGACGAAAAATCTGTATTTTTACAATCCTCTGAAATCTGAAATTCCAGACTCCGGTCTGATACTGAATTTAAAAAACACAATATCACTTTGCCCGATCCGGGAATCGAACCCAATACCTCAGCATTGCCGTCATACCGTAATATAAATACACCACTGAGGCAGTCTTATTATGTACGACTATATAATAAAATCAGAATGTTGTTTTATCAAAATCAGTTACAAACAACTATTGTGTGATTTAAAAAATCTGCCCTGTAATATTATTTTATCCGTTGATCTGCATAAAACCGTTACATTTAGTTTACCATTCCTTTGATTTGATATGAAGTTGTAAATAAGAATGAGTTATTCAAAATATCGTTCGGCGTCGTATCAAGGTATTTTAATGAATTTTTCTTCGATTCCCTCCCAAAATTCCAATATAAGCTCCGATGGAGTTTGTCAAATTAATTGGCTCCTGTATTGTGAAAAGGCGCATGACGTCACGCGGCGGTTTCTACTGATGTGAGTTGTTCGAAATTCGAATTTATTGCCCTGTTTTGACAAGTGTCGTGGTTTCCGTGATAGGTGGAGAGCCATTTATCAAGGTATTTTTTTAATTTCATGATCAAATTCTTATATTTTGGGATAGCTTTATGCAGAGAAATGGTTTTTCCTTGTCATGACGTATGAAGAAATTTTGTCATAGGATATTACAGAGTAGTCAAGTACCTAACCTAACAATAACATAATATTATCATCAGTTGAGAGATAGAGGGGTTTACATCTCGTTAGTGATTCAAAAAATACTTTTTCGGACTTGGCAATTTAACTTCCCTCCTCATTCACTTTACTGCTTTTGGTGGTAAGTGACGTGGAGCGCAAACGGAACATCGATGAAAGAGAAGTGATTAATTGCCGGAAAACTTAATTATTCAAGCCTAGTTCCAAAATACAATGTCTATTTCTACTGCCAAACAGCAGTGTGCATGCACTGTTGTGTTTCGGTTTTGAAGGACATTGTAGCCAGTATAACCACTGGACATAATGAGACTTAACATCTTATGTTTTAGGATGACGAGCGCAGTGGAATGCCACACAGTACTTTGTAACTCGAGGTGCTGAATGGTGTTGCTACTGGTTACGGGTGGTCGTATCGCTTACCATAAGGCAAACGGCATGCTCGTCTCATGATTCAATACAAAAAAAAAATACATCGTCTACACCCAAATCCAATCTTAAAATCAACATACCTATAAACATTGGTCATATCGTCTTCGCAGTATTCATCAAGGCAGACGCTGTCATAATGCGTACGGCAGTATACCAGGCTGTCTCTCATTCCGAACACGTCTCCTTTGGACAGCTGGGTCCCACAGGCGATGCAGGTGAAGCAGGTAAGGTGGTAGACCAAGTCCCGGGCCCTCATCACCAGCTCGTTTGCGGTGATGCCGTTACCGCATCTCGCGCAGCGCTTCACGCAAAAGAGTCTGGAACAATAGACAATAGTAGGAAAAGAGCAGGAGAAAGCGGAAGTTTTTTTTATTTAAAATAGTGTCTGTAGTGTGTGATAGACTTTGTACGGCAAAGCCTTTGTTTCATTTTGGTAATAATAATGTTGGTTTTTTGATTTGGAAAACAGCAGTGACTCGGTCTGGATTGGAATAGGTGCTTTTAGCGGCAAGCTGGCCCCCTATCAAACAGTTAAATAACAGTTTAATACGAACAAAATCGACAAATCTCCAGGTTCCATCTCTGCCAATACTCGTGAGTTGTTACTAGAAATTCTGCTGGAGTATATACCTCTACTTTTAGATATGAATGTCCGCAGGTTCAAAACCCAAGGGCACGCACCTCTGACTTTTCTAAAGTTATGTGTGTATTCTCTGTGAATTATCGCTTTCATTAACGGTGAAGAAATATATCGTGAGGAAACCTGCATACCTGAGAAGGTTTCTATAAAAATCTCGAAAGTATGTGAAGTCTGCCAGCCTGCACAAGGCCAGCGTGGTTGAAGGCCTAATCCCTCTAGTAGAAGAGGAGGTCCAACCCCAGCAGTGGGACAGTATATATATATACAGGGCTGATATTATTACACATTTTATAAAGCGTGACTAGCCATTACATACTGAATGATTGTTACTTATTGCACGACTACAAATTCTTGAAGCACTCCACATATTAAGACTGTGGGTTCAATAGAGTTTTTTACAAGAATATTGAATTGATATTTCTGTATCAAAACTTGGAAGTAAACGAAGGTTTAAAAAAGCGAAGTGACCTGTTTAAAGATCGGTCTGAGTTTAAACTTAAGAAGTCGGGTCACGTGCACCGGTGCCTTCAGCGCAGCATTCACAGCAATTACTCGGTTCGCAATCGGTTAGTTTGATAGAGTTGTGTACAATTTATTGTATACTTATTTTAGATTGTTTATTATTTTGTTTGTATTTTATTGTTGTTCATCGGGCTTTACATTTTTTTAAAGATGTCTTATGTTTCAAGTTGTTATGCTAGGCTTTGATTGTGTATTATAATTTAATATCTCACAGCTATAAAAAATATTTCAGAGTCACTTGAAATTATAGTCATGTTTTTCTCAAGACTACTTATTTAGCTAGACTTTTATTACTAATTGGGAACGTGAACGAACTATAGATGGCACCACAAAACCGATACAAGAGCCACAGAGTGGAAAAAGAACTTAATGTTGACGACCTATAATTTATTTAAATGTTTCTCGAAAAAAATGCATGAATCATGGTTTTTAGCTTATTATTATTTTAAATAGTCTGTGTAGTGCGTAAACAGAATATGTTTTTTTTAGATGGGACTGATGTAAGCCAGTTATTTGGATGTTCTTGAAGCAAGGTAATGAGTGAACATACTCACTTAATTATAACTTATAACTTGCACATTTGTTTGTATTGAACAATAACTACCACACTTCTTTATTTTTACAAATTACATTATGAGACATTTCCTCAGAATAATAACTAAAGCCATTATTATTATTATTGGCTATAGTTATTATTCTGAGGACATTTCTAAATGCTTTCGGAACTCATACTTATGTATGGTTTTATAGCTTTTATTATTTTTGTTATCACCATTTGATTGGATCATTTTTACATTTTCTAGCATCTAGATATACATTAATACATTACCAAAAAAATAAATATTATTTTTCACTCCTTTTTACCTGACTACGGCGAAGCAAGGAAGGGTAATGATTTTAACACCCTATGTTTAATATTATGAATGTTTAAAGTGGACGATAGGCTAGTTGGGAATGGAACGGTCTGCTGAGACAATGTCCGGAGGTTCAAAACCCAAGGCACACACCTCTGACTTCTCAAAGCTCCGTATGTATTGTTTATCAATTATCGTTCGCTTTAACGGTGAAAGAAAACATCGTGAGGAAACCTGCATACCTCAGAAGTCTTTATAAGAACTTCGAGGATATGTGAATTCACCAACCCGCACTAGGCCAGCGTGGTGGACTAAGGCCTAAACCCTCTCAGTAGTAGAGGAGGCCCGTGCCCAGCAGTGGGACAGTACATAATACAGGGCTGGTATTATTTTTTATTTATTTTATGACATTGCCAAATATTAAAAGAGTAAAAGATTCAGATTGTGTCATCAAATGGCAGAGCTTTCGTCGTGCTCGTTCCCCATATAAGGTTGTTATTAGAACACAAATAATACACGACCGTATTTGCCATAAATGTCAAATACTTTGACAGGTCCCATTCGACAGCACACTTATAAACAATCATTATCCTTGACGTGTTGATATCCCTCTGTTACACCATATGCCACACGGCAGCGTCAATTATCCAACAAAAATAACTGTAGGATGCAGATATGGATCAATGTTTATATATGAAAGTGTAACATCATATTATCTATACGGTTTTTTTTTGTTAATGCCCTGACAGTAGCCTGACGCGAGTCGGCTTTTCTGGCCACACCGGTCTTTAAGGTGAACGCAGAAGGCGCTCGCAACCCTTTGATTTAAGTGACCATACTGAGGGCAGACCACTAACGGGTTACGAGCCTCGGCTCAGGACGGCCACTGAGAGAGGATGAGACATCAACGATTAGGGAAAGATCGATTTTTAGGCCTAATCCTATTAGATTGTGTTGTCATCGGCACGCGTGCCATAACTGCTAGGGTGGTCGGGGGAGCGACGGGGAACGCGGCGAGGTTCTCGACGGCGAGGACGGAACTGCGGCCGTCTCCATTTGGCGCGGTGGAATGGAGGTCTATACGGTGATGTTAGCGATACCATACCATACCATACTCCCCACTGTAGAGCACGGGCCTTCTTTACTGGGTACTGAGAGGGGTTAGGCCTTAGTCCACTCCTACTGAGACTAAAGATAGCTGCCCGTGTTTTACGGCCGGTCTCAATAAGTTACTAACAGATAACAAACCGTTAACATGCTTACTTTTGATGTTTTTTTTTTGTATAAACTAAGATAGATAACAATACCCTATCCTATCTATCGGAGGGTCGAAAATGTTTACTGTCATTGATGCGTTTCGTTATTGCCAAAGATGAACATAGCATTATTGAACATTCATATTATAATAATCTATGCCGTATGATATTTTATTAACTCTGATTTTTAATTACTCCACACAAAATCTAATGTAAAACAGAAAGGAATACTTATAACACAGGTTCTCCTTGTATAAGTATCAGTAGATAATTATGTATTGCGATAAATGTAAGTAACTTAAATGTAACATTATAATGTATACTATTGTACGAAATAATAACAAATGTTAAATTATAGTTTAAAATTACTCAACAGTAACACAACAACAGTAGTACGTAATGTTATATTTAAAAAAATGTTAAAACATAACGTTAAGTATTACCACACTACTACTATATACATACCATACTATACTATTCACTGCTAAAATAAAACGAATCGGCGCGGCGGGTGCAGTCACTAGAGTTACGTCTAAATATTTGATAAAACGACAGTAACAGTTAGCGTAACTTTTACTGTTGAGTTAGATATCAAAATGTTAGTAAGTTAAAGAGACCGGCCGTAACTCACTTGAGCTTCATATCGACGAAGAAATTGATGCCAGCAATAGTTGTACGCAAGTATTGAAATTCGTCTGAACTTGCGCGATGGCCATCCTTTCGAAGTCAAACCTGCGCAGTGTGTACCCTTGGGTTTTGAACCTGCGAATCTACATCTCGGCAGTCCGTTCCACTCTCAACTAGTCTATAGCCGCTTATACATCCGTCTACAAACTCAATTCTAAATAAAGCAATACACAAATATTTGAAAGATTTAATCACAGGATATACGAATAGTTGAAAGTAGGTATGTTTTTACTGAATTCTTCTGAACACCAATTAGAGTAAGGATTTCAAGTTGGCTTGTATAGCGTTCACGCTACTCGAACCGACCCTTGTTCCTCTAATAATTATGTTAATAGGGCTCAAATATCATTATACCAGTTATAAATTGGATTTGGTTGCTTTTGGCTGGTTTATTCGCATTTTATGTGTTTACTATATCATGATGATCGACGTGTTATGAAGAGTGCCAAAGTTTAAAAAATCTCATTCACTGTAAATATTTATTAATTTATATTACGTTTAACAATACCATTACAGGTGTATAGCCTAAGTGGACGATAGCCTAGTTGAGAATGGAACGGTCTGCCGAGACAATGTCCGGAGGTTCAAAACCCAAGGCACACACCTCTGACTTTTCGAAGTTACGTGTATATTGCTTATCAATTATCGTTCACTTTAACGGTGAAGGAAAACATCGTGAGGAAACCTACATACCTGAGAAATCTCCATAAGAATTTCGAGGGTGTGTGAAGTCTGCCAACCCGCACTAGACCAGCGTGGTGGACTAAGGCCTAACCGCTCTCAGTAGTAGAGGAGGCCCGTGCTCAGCAGTGGGCAGTATATTATACGGGACTGATTGCATTACAGGTGTCAACCCAATACAATAATGTCTTGTTACAAACAAATCCCGAATATCTCATCTCGATATAAACATTTGAGGTTAAACGTTGATAATGCCATTCAGGTTTAAGCACATATCACTTTATTCTGTCTAATTATAATGTTTAAACAACGTCATTCGTGAACACTTCTGTTTTAACGATAACATAAATCCCTGTATACCTTCTGGAATCAAGTTATTTTAAATTTAATTGAATCGCGAAGTAACAAGCAACTAACTAAAAAATGTAAATATAATTTGATGTGAGGAATACAAATATTGACATTCGTTAAGGCAGGTGTGGGAACTCACAAGTGTGGTTGGAGCCAGCCTGACACCATAATTGCTCGCTTCGACACGTGACAAGTGCCCCAGCCGCTCCCGATATGGGATTCAATTTACCAGTCGCCGGAACAAAACTTAATTGACTTTTGCATGACTCTGAGTATTGTATGGCCGAAAATGTAAGTTGGAATTTGGGTATATTTAATTGATATACGATGGATGAGGAAATACTGAGGTTTACTTACTTTTTATGTGGAACCTGAATTGCTATAGTGAAATCGCTTGCGGAAAATTTATGAAATTCGCATTGAGCTTTGCTATGTACGACATTCGCTTCGCACCCCTCCGCGTTAAAACAACCAATGTTTCCATTGACCATTTACCAAAACCAAATAAATAACGTGAACCAATAATCATAACTACAGCTTTACTAAATCCTGAATATGCATAAGATCTTGTTGGATCAATTCCTAAAAAAATAAGATAGATTAATGACTTAGTTTTAGCAACAATAAAAGGAGTAATACCTGTAGTAGTCGTCTTTGCAGTAGATGTTGCCGTCGCGTGAAAAGCAGGTAAGCTCTGTGTCTAAGGTGAGGCGACACTCGCAACAGCGGAGGCAGGAGCCATGCCACTGCCGGTCCACGGCCAGGAGGTAGTACCTGTGAAACTCAGTTTTATGTACTTTTTTTTTTTTTCTCTTCGGCGCATTAGGGACGGCTGCGGGCTTCCTCTGACTCAAGTGTCTAAGTTGTCGTCCGCAACCGCCCCTGCGCGGCGTCGCTTAATGCAGCCCGACAACTTTGGGGGGGGGGGGGGGCACACATACTATCTCGCGGCGGACAGTACCCGTGCCGACCGACCCGACTTAGGAACTCTTACAGTGGGTATCTTACACCTATTGATGAGATTTAGGTGTGATGAAGAACAGCCAATAAAACGTATTGCTAGATCATATAGATATTGGTTGACAGGGGTAATCTTTTGGCTGAATCTGATTTATGACACTAACAAAAAGCTACTGCGTTATTGCTTGTTGTAAGCTACATTGCCCGTGAACCAGCTTTTGAAGAGTAAGTGCGAATAAAAGCTTGGGCGGCTTTTATTTTAGTGAAATAAACCTAAACAATGACCAACAAATATAAAGATTTCTAACATTCAGTTCTATGATTTCTTATCGTAAAAACTAGTTTTAAAACAAAGACGTGAGATATAAATGTATGGATCGTAGAAAAATAATTTTAGGAGTTTCAAATATTTGCTCAAATATTCGTTAAAACACGCCAATTTAGGTACCACTTAGCCGTATCTAACACAGAACAGATGTATCCGGGGTATAACTAACTTAGATCTAAGTTCAAGCATACGAAGTTATATACAGGTAGTACGCACTATGATTATTTAAAGCCTGTGATGGCGTACTTGTGCAATACTTTGTGAAACTTCAGATTTTTTCAAAAGTACGCAAAACGCCTTTACTGCATAATTAATTAGCGTTGTAAGTTAAACAAGAAAGGCTTCACAGCGTTGGCTGTGTGACAAAAGGCGAGACTTTACGTCATGGATTCTATGTTTAGCCCCGAACAGAAAAAGAGGGGTGTTTAAGGTGCGTATTTGTATGTCTGTGGCTTCGTAGTTTTGAAGCGTTTTTTTGTTTGAAAGTTGTGATCGATATGGTTCTTTGCTGTAATTTAAAAAGATCGGTTCAGTGGTTTGAAGATAATAGAAATTTTATATTTCGTGTACTTCATCTGATCCTGCAGCATCAAGTAGCCTGCGGAATACCCAACTCCTCATTGCCTTACAGCAGATATAGCGTGTTTGGGCTCAATGAGTAGGTGGTAGATTGATGATGATCGAAGCCCCATGGTGGACAAAATAGTACTTAATTAAAAAAGTTTGAAAAAAAAAATACATAAAAATTCCCGACACAAAAAGCCTCATAAAAAGTGGAAAAAAAGATTGTTTGACCTTTAACTATGTTATAAGTACATAGGAATAATTTGACCCAATCCTCGCATCAGGGGATAACTATTAAAATTTGATTTTTTGTTTTAGGAGAGTTTTTGTGTCGTACATAATCGTATATAATAGTTGTAATGACGTCCGTGGGTGCGAAGCAAAAATAGGTATGTGCAAGATTGTTATTTTACAGGAGAATGCATAGAAAGTAAAAGGTACCTATTATTGAGTTCGGCGGTCAAGTTTTGCCGTAAATTTTATCAGTATGTTTTTGTTCTCTTAAGACCTATCTACATTGGCTGTTTAATACGATAACTCGAATAAAATTTACTTCAACATTGTGAGACAGGCCTCTAACAGCTTATTTTTAAGGTTTAATAAACATGTTTCTATTTCAATAGCAATATACGTGAATGTAGTAACCTGACTTCATAAGTGTAGTAACCTTTTTATCAATATTGGATGTCATGTATCTTGATATGTCAGACTGACGAGCGTTCTTTGGAGTTAAACGCTGTTTTTAAAGTTATGTGTCTATGGCACAGCAGTGCGGTGTCTCGTCAGTATAAGAATAACGTTAAATAAAAACAAAAACATAATATGCCACGATCGAAACTACATAGAACTGTCCATTGCTAAAGACGTATATAAACTGTTGAGGTTTTCCTTGGTCGCTCACCTGTCCTGTATCCTCCCCCCGCAGCCCGCGCACTCGTCGGGTGTCGCAGGGGAGTCCTCCGAACTGTCGCGCTCCTTCAGCATGGCTTCCTGCTCCGCGGTGCCCTTGGGAATGGTCTCTTTATCTCAAATAACAAGGTTCATTTCTCCTTGCTTCGTCAGTTCGATGCCGTTCGCTGCCATCGTTTAATTTTTTTTGCTCTTGCAAGATTTCGCTGTGCCTGTGACGAAGACGTTATATGATTCACATTTAGGATTGTGTACAATATATATTACCCGTACTTTGTCTATATCCCTGTTCTGTGCCCGTACTTATAGATTTATTACACGATGTAAATCATCAGCATTATAGAATACAAATTTCTTGATTTGCACAAATGAAAAAACTAAATTATAAGATTTTTATATACAAGCGCAAACATCAAACAGTGTATTATTGCTTAAGCCGATACGATTATCTATAGACTGAACCAGCTGGAACGAACGAGAACCTCAGAAAAGCGAGGCGCAGTGGCATTCTTTCAATTATCTATAGCTAATATTGCTGAAAGCTTAAAGCCCTTATTTTGTTTTTTAATTAAACCTCTGGAATTACGCCGATGGTGTCAACTTACCACCACCAAACGAGGCAATTTTTGTATCGACCTCCAGTAATAAAAAATATAGAGGGAGCATAAGTTTCCTCAGTAAAAAGTGCAATGTAAAATTCCCCTTCGCGCTTCGTTACAGCTGTAAGAAAACTAATGAGCCCGAAGATTGATACTTAATTGCACTTAAGAAATATGAACCACTGAAGCTATTACAGAGAAGGTATAGAATAGGTAATATACAGTTATTGAATAACAATTTCTGAAAAATACATTGAATATATACATTTTATGATTATTATATCGTGATTTATTTAATTTTATACGTAACATTTTCAAATACTAATTGCAAATTTCAATTTTAAAATCAATAAGTAAACATAAAATAGAACTAAAGCACATCACTGTAAGGTCGATTTTAATAAAATTGACAAGCTGATACAAAATTCCATGCAAATATAACCTGCAAATGTTTTATTCCATCTTATATACTTTAATCAACATAATAAGTAGATGCATTCAAAATTATGCGACCGCCGTCCGCGGTCACGAATAAAATTGAAAATACAAAACTATGCGCCATTGTCTCGTCGGGGTATAAATGTATAGGTGCATTGTGTACAGGTATGCTAAGGGCCGATCAGGCCCCACGTTTACTATTCTGATGGCAGACAACTCGAAAAGGGTTTGAAATCTCCTTTGGTAAATGTTTCGGTCGAATGTTCGTGAATAGAACTGGCAGGTATTTAAGAAAATAAATAGAAATGTTATGAGATTTATATTTGGTTATTATGTGCGCATTTTAGTGCTCGGAAGCATAGAGTTTTAAATTCGGAAGTTAGTCACGAATGCATCGCAATTAAAACGTTTTTTGTTTAAATGGAATAATAGTGAAAATTTAAACGGATTACTTCAGATTGGAACTTTTAAGTTTGAACTTACTTAGTACTTTCTAATTCGTAGTCCTGGGTGATATTATTGATTCACATTAAGCCTTGCTTACGATCAAACATTATACTCTCGTAATTACTACACCTACGCCGACTAGTTATACGAGTTATAGGTACATATCTGAAAAGTATGACAACTCAAACGTGGGATTCAAAGCATTTATACAGCATGATCAACAAATAAGATAGCATAAACACAAACACCTTGACGTTATGAATGGCAGATTTGGATCATTCTCGAGAGGTCTATAAAAATAATATTATTTACTGGTAATAAGTTGTTAAGTTACCCACATACTGCTGTTCTTTGTTTTATTTTTATTGTAAATTGTATACAACGCAATAGTTTTAAATTATATTAGTCCGCATCTTATGTAATTTACCTATATAGGGGCGCATATTTTGGAATCCAATCTAGTTTTAGTATAAGCATTTAAGTTATATAAAATTGTCATGATTGTACTCTGTTTTGCGTCTTAATAAAATAAATAAACGATACACGGGGCCATTTTGAAAGGACTAAAATCGTACACGTAAAATAAAAAAGCGCAAGTTTCAAACAAAATAAATATTATTAAAAAATATATTTATTGTTACACGCACTAATAATCTAAGTTTTTTTCTCGCAGCGGTACCATCAAAATTTCTGTAAGAAATTCGCATTTAACTACAAAATTATCAAATAATCAGAAAGTGAAATTTCGTTATTCATGGAACATTTTTGTCACAATATTAATAGAGATAAAGGAGAGCATGTGGTTCCATTACGCGATGTCAAAATCTAACTGTACCTGTATCATAAAGGTTACGTGGATGCTGCGATAAAATTCAACCGGGAGAGGAAAAACGTATGAAAGGTTTAAAAAAAATGCTCGCAAAAACTGTGTTGATCTATTTTTGGCACAGAAGCGCTGAATTCGGCGGTAACTTTACTGGAGTGATATTTTGTGTTTTAAAAAACCTTATCTAATTAGGTATTGCGCGCGATTTTCCCCTTGAATAAGAGAAAGATTTTATAATCATTATTTTTTAGAATAAAAATGTCACAGTGTAGTGGCTTTTACTATTATTTTGACTTTAGCAGTTCATGGAGGTTCTTTGAGATAATATTCTGTTAACAATGAGTACAAACTATGCCTTTACAAAGGCTATATAGGTATTCCAAGGGCGGGTTTCAGAATCGATCGGCGAACAGTCGCGTCGCGCCGAGAGAATTTTAGAGCAGTAAAATATTCTGTTACGAAGGGATGATTCTTATACACAAAATTTACATCAAGGCTACAAAACCATAAATATCATTAGCTTGAATACTCATTTATAAAACCAGCATCCATACATAATAAATTGGCTTGTAACTAGTCTATTCAACAAAATAGGCTGATTCGAAAATACAGGAATCGAACCCGAGCTACTAAGAAAAATAGCTCAAAATTCAGTTGGTTCGCTTCGGTGAAGGAAAACGTCGTGAAGAAACCTTGCATACCTGAGAATCCTCCAGAAGAATTTCGAGGGTATATGAAGTCTGCCAACCCACACTAGGCCAGCGTGGTGAACTAAGGTCTAACCCCTCTCAGTAGTAGAGGGGGCCCGTGCTCAGCAGTGGGCAGTATATATAAATAATGCATTGAATTGCAAGGATAAGGTATTCTCATCTATCTTAGTTTATATAATAACAGATAACCACCAAAAGTAGGCATTTTAACTGTTTGTTATATGCTAATAAGTTATTGAGACCGACCGGAGACTCGACGTGAATTCCATAGAAGAATAGAAATTAACATTTCCTCAGAAAGGTTCTTCGTGGGATTTCCACGTATTAAACGTCGAGAATCAAAAGTAGCTTACATTAAATGCTTCGCAATATAGAACGCTCTTGATGTAATTAAAGTTTCCACGTTATTTATTTTCTTAATTGTATCCTCATTTCTTTCTTCAATTAAATCCATGAAAGATTTACGGAGTTGTGGATTGCATTGCCTTACACATAAAGCTCGTACAACAATCGATTAATGTGTATGGTACAAACTATGAAAATCAAAATGGCCTTTAACAAATAATGGGTTATTAATCAGCTAGGAATAAAATGTACCATAAGAATACAAAAAGGTTACTATCATAATATACGGTATGCCATAATATATTTATTAAACTGTTATTCACCGGCTGTTTAAAATAAACAACAAATTATTCAGGGGCCGAATTAAATTATACTTAGATATGTGGATAGAAAGTTAAAATCTATTTAATTTTATATCATTTTACTGTATCAGTATTAGTACTTCGGCAAAACTCATTATGTCCCTTTGGTTTTTGACTTCACCGCTTAACATCAAACGTTACATCATTTTCCGAAATAAAATATAACTATAAAAACAATACTCACTGTTCAAAACACTCGAACAATTATTATGAAACTGCCATATACGTCTGATCCAGCACCAATATTAACAATTGTGAAATATTTGATTAATTTCGATATTGTAAACAAAAGGTACGTCCTCACTGAAAAGCTCCGCCAAAGTAGTGAAAATTAAACTAACAATTGTTGTGCAAATGCAGAAACAATAAACATCCAATAGCCGCGCTAATTGAGTGCCAATAAACTAGTTGTTACGATAACTAACGAGAATATAAAAACATTTGCTTTTACATTAATTTATGGCCCTTTCGTTTAGGTTTTGTTTTGACTGCTTTACAATAACTCCTGGTCAAAATGAATGTTTGCCTTCGGTTTACTATCGCCTGTGACGATACTTTTTGGATATGAGCGAGAATTGATAAAATTAGACGTTTGCCTGTTGAACTATAAGCACTTAATTTTTTGTAATAAAACGGTTTGTCCCGGAAAACCTTTTTCACGCGGGCGGAGCCGCGAGCGCTACTAGCCCTACTAATATTATAAAGGCGAAAGTTTGTAAGAATGTCTGGATGTATGGATGTTTGTTCCTCTTTCACGCAAAAACTACTGAACGGATTTCGATGAATATTGGCACACGGGTAGATCATGTCTTGGATTAACACATAGGCTACTTTTGATCCCGGGAAAATATAAAACGGGACTTTTATCCCGGAAAAACTTATTCACGCGGGCGGAGCCGCGGGCAAAAGCTAGTAAATTATATTATTAGGTTGCGAAGAGAAAGTTTTGTTAGAATTAACCCAAAACAGATTTTAGTTAATTTCTTTAATCCTTACCTAACATATCTAAGAAGCAATCGCATAATGCATCAACAAAGCAGGAATTGACTATATTTTGCATAGAAAGCAGGCTTTTTAAGAATTCATCTCAAGGACTTTAAAAGAAATCGAATCTAAATACACATTACAAAGAGCAATATCCTTTACTGACGGAGCATCAGGGCCAGAAAAATATTCAAAAACGATTGTGCTTGTGTTCATTTAAATAATAAAAGGGTTAATAATTTCAAAAATATAAGAAGTTTGCCGAACTTTTATTGTAAAAAAAGTCTTTTCCCCTTTTTATGATGATGTGCAACAACTTGATCCAAAATAAACATTAGTATGTATAATGTTATAACGACGCGTCAAAATCTTTAAGGGTTGCGAGCGCCTTCTGCACTCACCCAAAAGACCGGTGTTCTTTTATAAGCCGACCCTCGTCAGGCTAGAAAGAGTAATGTCAGGGACAAAAAAAAAAAAAAAAGCGTCAAAATCTTAACAATGTAATATTTAAAACACATATGTATGTAAAACACTAGCATTATTAAATCAAAACCAACACTTAACTAAGAGAGCTCAGAACGAGGCTTAAAATTTTGATCCTTTTTCATCCAATTAAAAATAGGCCCCTACAAATAGATGAGTTATGGGTGTAGAAAAAGAGTATACAGTTAATACCTGTCAAGAGCAGTTCGAGCACTCCACATGAGTGCTTGAAGAGTAATCTTTAACTCCGACTTTATTGTTCTCTCAAATGATAAAAAAGACAAAATGACGTTATTATTGCGTATCTTTATAGACACAGTTCAAAAACAAACCAATATCACGCCTTTATCTCCGAAGGGGTAGGCAGAGGTGCAAACAGGGCGTTCACTTTTCGCCATGAGTGACTCATGATATGCTAGGGGGCGACTTTTCGCCATATCGGGCACAAATCTCAAACAATCCTAATATCCCATTGCACGATTCAACAACTCGGAACCTCACTGGTAGTGGGACTGTCATGTGTAAGAGTCCGTCTAGGCGGGTACCACTGCAATGTCTATTTCTACCGCCAAGCAGCAGTGTGCATGCACTGTTGTGTTTCGCTTTGAAGGACATTGTAGCCAGTGTACCACAGTACTTTGTAACTCAAGGTGCTGGGTGGTATTTCTACTGTTTATGGGTGGTCGTATCGCTTACCATTAGGCAAACGACATGCTCGTCTTGTCATTCCATGCCATAAAAAAACCTCAGACTTCACACAGTACAATATAAAAATAGGAGTTCATTAATGTAGCGCAAATTAAACATGTTACTTGTATCTCACATGTGCCAACTGACGTTATATATATTTATATATATTATGTATCTTCGTGCCGATGCTAAGTATGTCGCATGACAATGTTTACACAAGGCTGTAATTTACAACCGGTCTTATTTTAAAACTTTTCAAAGTGCTTTATAAAGTTTTAAAGTATAATAAATAAATATAAATCAGTCGTTTATGTATTTATAACTCCACAAAAATTGTATTAATGTAACGTTATCTAATCGTACATGGGTTGTTATCAAACGTATTTTATTGAGCACAAACCGTAATGGTATGCTGCCCAGCTATGATAAGGACGGCTAACATTTAAAAGTGTCATAAAACTCGCGTTGTAAAGTTTTGTAGTGTACGGATGTGGCTGGGGTTTCAGCGGGTGAGCATAAGCGGAGCGGTTTCGTATTTCGATTATTTTATAAGCAATTATTTGGAAGTGTGAAGAAACTAAAATAATGAAGAACAACTGAAATCTCATTTTCCTGGATAGCGAACATTTCACACGTATTGCGATTAATTTTGTATGAAATATCTATTTAAAGAATTTTGAAAGCCTTATTTTCTCGCGTATCTCTTCTTACATTTGAAATGTTTAATAATGGCCTAACGTCTCGATGTCTTTTGAAAATATATCTATCCAACGTATCAGTTGCAAGATAAATTTAAAGTTTATAAATTCAGATAATTGAGTAATTTCAAAGAGACCTTAATTTATTATTTTTAAATATGTTTAAAATACATTTATCATTTATAACTTATTCAACACAAAGGCGCGTACCTTAAATATTGCCGCTAACAAGGTGACCGCAGGCTTACACGCACAGTTATGAGTAACGTTAGTATCCTAAACGCGAAAAGGGAAGTTTTTCTACAAAAGAAAGCAATTTTTATTGCTCACAATTCTAATCGGCTCGTAAGTCTGAAGTATTTTGATAACTTCATTAAAACCGCAGTATAACGATAAAACTCATTTCTTCTTTCTAAAATAATATTTAAGTTTATTGTTCGAGGAAAATAAACATAAATGATATTTTATTACGCTTATTTTTTCGTGTATTTTTTTAGTGTTCCTTGTATAGCTTATTATCGTTATAATTTGATTATGGACCATGTATAGGCATATGAACTTAAGCCTCTGCTTTATTATATGCTATATATTCAGTAACTTTATAGCATTATGGTTTTAAAACAGATGTGATTGGAGATTCGGTTATCATGCGTTGTTGTTACTTTCTTTTTATAAGTGAATTTCGTGAATAAGTGAACTAATATGACGATAATTTTGTTTCTTGAAATTTTGGAAAGCACGTAGGCCCTTGGATGCTGAGCTCAGAAGCAAATTTAAATATCCATACAGTCAACACTTGTCATTTCCGAACGCATAAAACTTTCAGTTTTACCAACAAACCCATTGAAAAAGGAAAACTGATACAACATGAAAACCTACCGCCCTTAAAAAACCTGAAAAAATTCTGTACGAAACTGAATATGAAACTCGACAAAATGTATTTTTTCAAAAACCTTTTGCAGTTACGCTGTCGAACGAACCGTGTCAATTAACAGGTGATAAAAATCGAAATTTACAACAGCGTTTGTTAGGCATTCCCCTCGTCCCTGTTGGGCGGTATGCCTTTGTGTTCCGCCACATCCCCGACATGGGAGCTTTCAGGATTAGTCGCTAGGAAACATATAATCCAAAGGTTGTCGTAATTACCGATGTAGAGACATCCCTCAAATAGCTTTCAATTACCGCTTTTAAGATCCGATACGAAGCTTTCATCATACATACGAATTCTGATCCGAGTCATGTGATAAAATACAGGAATAATCACATGCATTTATCTAAAACCTTCCTGACCCACGTTACCAAACCAAACTACGTTCCTAAATGAACTTAGGAACTTTCGAGCCAACAAAGAGTCGCTGGATTTTTTTTAACCCGTGTATATCCGGCTTAAACAAAAGCACAACATTCAGCTCGATGCGGTAATCAATCTTAATTATAATTTGAAATTATATTAACCCGTGAAACCCCGCTTATATATAATATAGATGTGTGGGGAAACCCTATATACTCGGACGCCGGCGGCCGTAGCGGGGCTTAACGAGTCAAATGTAGAATAACATTAAATCAACATACAGAAGTAAAAAAATATATGAAAACAATAATCCGATGTACGATAAAATGATATTTACGTAACTGTAAATAAAACATTTACCAAAAACAATCATCGTATTGTATTTCATGTTGAATATCGGAAAACATTTCAAGACCGAACGATTGCACTAAATTTAATTATTGTTGAAATAAATACGCATAATTAATCACGCCTTTTATCCCCTAAGGGGTAGGCAGAGGCGCAACTTGTGCAGCCACTTTTCGCCGTGCGTATTCCGTCCCATAATGTGATAGGGGGCGAACTTATCGCCCACCACCCTTGGGCACAGGGTGACTGATGGTGGTGGTATTCCGTTCCATGATGGTTTTTTTGCATTGGATGACGAGACGAGCAAGCCGTTCGCCTGATCGTAAGTGATACGATCACCCATAAACAGTAGCAACACTATTCAGCACCTTGAGCTACAAAGTACTGTGTGGCATTCCACTGTGCTCCTCACCTTAGACATAAGATGTTATTAAGTCTCCTTATGTCCAGTAGTTACACTGGTTACAATGTCCTTCAAACCGAAACACAACAGTGCATGCACACTGCTGCTTGGCGGTAGAAGTAGATATTGCGGTGGTACCCACGCAGACGGACTCTTACATATGGGAGACCCCCCACCAGTGACAAAGGGCCAGTCTATCGCCATATCGGGCACAAACTCCACACTCTGACACAGCAGAACAACCTAATATCGATTGCCCAACCTTGATACGAAGCCAAGACCAGCAGCATCTTCCTCGCAAATACAACTAAGCTACTAAGACTCACAGTCATCGTCTTGGGACATTATATGTTAAGTACTACAACAGTCCAAGGCCCGCTAACCCAAAAACACATAGATGCTTACGTTTCTATTTTCACAACTCTTTCATTCAGCTGTAATGTTCAATGAGCAGTGACGCCGGTAATTAACCTGGGGACAGGAACGTAATTGGACGTAAGCAATTAGAACTGAAAGGGACTATGCCCATGGCAAGGTACAATGTAATTAGCAAGGCAATACGGCTGGCAATTACAACGTGCGGCGGTCGGGCGCGATGCTAGATGTTTGGCGAAAAGACTTAGGACCGGATTGGAGTTTTGGTTTGGGGTTTGGAATAATTTTATGCGAAATTATAATTTGCGACGTGGGTAATTTGTTTCCTTGAATAAGTTGTTAAAACAAAAATCTATCGTTTCGGCGAATGAAACTACAATTTTTTTTTCTCCAACGTGTTTTTTTGTTAAAAGGGGTATACTTTTCAAATAGAAAATAAGTCTATTTTTAGACTAAATAAAAATACCCCCGATTGAAAATATTATGAAATCGTTTACTACCACGCTTTTAATATGTTAAGCTGTTTGTCTAAAAATAAAAACAAACATGTCCAATGTATCGACATAAAAAAATTAACTACTGCATCTAATTTGGCATGAAAAAAGCATTAAAGATATTTCCCCGAACGTCCGACGTTCGCCGACGCCCGCGACATTTCCTGCTTCACACGTGACGCTTTACCGATGAGTTTTTTTAATACTTTTGCTAATTAAAAGATCACGAATACGATTATATGATGCGTTTTATGGAAGAGCATTAGTTTCTGCGGTCGGACAACGTTTTTCTTGAATACCGGTCAGCTAACGCTTCTACTTTCGATCGGATTGGATCGTTTATCAGTTACGGTTTGGATTAAGAATGTATTTTGCATTGTTTAATGTCTAGGGTGAGAAGTGCAATTTGTATTGGCAGTTACAAAGGTCGCGAACCAAATTGTAATAATATTTAATATTCATACAATAGATCTATCTACATAATATAAATATATACACTTTTTACGATAAGAACGTAACTGGCATTTTATTTTTGGACTCAATATTTTTATTTGTTTTTTTTTTCTGTAAAAGGGGTGGAAAGGGGTGGTGGGGTGCTTGTACGCGATAAACTCAAAAACTACTGAACGGATTTCGACGAAATTTGGTATGTTGATAGTTCGAGATTCTGGGAAGGTTTTAGGCTACATTTTATACCGGGAATTGTATAGCGGGACTTTTATCCAAGAAAAACTCTTTTGTGCGGACGAAGCCGCGGCCAAAAGCTTAAGTAAAATAAATCTTTCACTGCTGTAACTGCCAATGGATTTCGATAATATTCCTATCTGTTACAAATCAAGTTTTAATTTACTGTAAAATTCGATGTGAGTAATATCATGTGTTCTAGAATTGTGCACCTTAGGTCACCACGCTGCATTAATACGGGATGTCAGACAAACACAGTATTTAAAAGCAAAAGGGAGTTTATTATAAATTAGCTTGTAAGTAGCGAGATGTGAAAAATTCTAAATTTCTCTGCTTAAGGCCTTTTTACAAGGTCTGACTAAACGTTAGTAGCCAAGTATAATATAAGGCGACTAAATACAAAAATCTGGCCACCAATTAATTGGTAAACAAAAGATTTCATACACCATTACCTCTCTTATACGTTAATTTTTACTTGAACATTACCCTTGATATTTTAATTGCTTATCTGTAATGCACAATTCAGAACATAAATTCCATAACTGCAAATATTAGTAGCATTGTATAAAATGTACGTCATTGTAGCAAATATCGTTCTTAAGTTCAATAATATTGACCCAGTACTGAAAATTACTTCATAAATTGATTGCTACACTACCAGAAGTATTCACCAATATAAAGCTACACTTACGGTAACAGTGTACCTATAAACCTATTTTAGTTATCAAATATTTTGTCTTTTTCAAACGAATATTGAATTGAGTTTGAAGGAAAAGGATGATACATTCCGAGCGATAGTCTAGTCGAAGACTCCCGAGTTTGCTTACTCGCTCGAAATCGATCCTACTAGGGAGCTTGTAACATCCAACCCTAAATGATTAGAGTGAAGGAGTTTGGGGTAGTTACGCTGGTCGGGGGAGATCGATCTGATGAGGGGTTGTTACTTTATATACGCGGGTAACGCTTTACGTGGTTATGTTGGGTTTTTCTTCTCAGAATCTGATTGCAGTCCGAAATCTGTGCGTGCTTCGGTGTGTCTCTCTATGTGTGAGTATGCATGTGTGTGTGTGTGTGCGTTGGAAAAGATTGTGGCTATTAAATGCGTTTTCGTCACTATGAGTATTAGAATCTATGTGAAGATATTTGGGTACCTGCAAGAAGTAAAGGCATAACATGTTAAAGAATAAGCCACAGATGGACGAGAGGAATGCGCAGGTTTCTATACTGAAAATGGATTTTCAGGCAGACAGGACCGCAAGCAAGATGCATACTATATGCTAGATATTGCACGCAGTTTTGACCTAACGTTTGAATTAGACTTTTAGCTCACTATTAAAAGAAAAAGGGAGAAAACACTAATTAGATTTATAATTCCAACATATAAACTCATAAAATATATATATTTAATAATATAATTGCATCCAAAAAACATGACGTAAGTTGTTAAAACATTATTGCGTTTACAGTTCCCAATAACGACGTGGTTTCCGAATGACTAGAAGGATAATTTTCAAACCATACCTACATTGAAATAAACATTGCATTAAAATTTTGGAACCATACTAGGTTCCAAAATTTTGGAACCTTGGAAGAAATGTCTTTCCAAACAAATATAAACTTTTAATCGTATTTCGTTCGTTACTGATGCAATGAAAATTTTATGGAAGTTTTTTAAAAACCTAATTAATTTTTAATTTTAAACAATATTATATTTTTTTTATTTTAATAGGTTCACAAACAGTTGCTACTTGCTACAACTTAAATTTTAATACAAAAAAAAAGTAGTACATAATTAACTTAAACTAAGTGTACAACATAAAAAAGTGAACACTTCATACAAAATATAAAGAACACACGTATAAAAAGAGAAAAGAAAAAATGCAGTAATTATGAAGTTATGGACAACGACTAAGCAACACGGACTGTAAAACATTATGGTAGAATACAATTACAGCCGCCTTGTATTTAATATTAATTTTACAATATGATTAAATGTTTCCAAGATGTTTTAATTGCCGTTTATATACCAACACTTGTAAAGAGAGAAATAAAATAGACAGTTTTTAAAATACTTGACTGAATTAGTTCGATATTTTTTTTTAACACGGCCCTATCGGCCAGTAGCCTGACGAGAGTCGGCTTTTCTGGCCACACCGGACTTTAGGGTGAACGCAGAAGGCGCTCGCAACCCTTTAATTTAAGTGACCATGCTGAGGGCAACCCACTAACGGGTTACGAACCTCGGCTCAGGACGGCCACTGAGAGGATAAGACATCATCGTTAGGGGAAGATGGTTTATACCTAATCCTATTCATTTTGTTCGTAGTCTTCGGCACGCGGGCCGGAACTGCTAAGAGAGGTCAGGGTGACGGAGAACGCGGCGAGGTCCTCTACGGCGAGGACGGAACTGCGGTCTTGTGGAATAGTTCGATAAAGACTAATTTAACGTTACATTTCATTTACAGCAATAGATTAGTTAAATTAAACTATTAGAGCAATACGTACTACTCTGTCTTGAATGTGTTTACCGAAAGTTCCATAACACCTGCCGTCTAGACTGGAAGCTAGTTTAAATATATCGGTGTTTCAATACAGAATAGAATTGAGTTTGTTGTCGTAATGTAATTAATATAAACTTGGTAATATAAGAAAATTTCAGTAATACACAGTAAGACAAACTGCATGTTTTCAATCACAATCTTAATCTTCGATCCAATTCCTAGTATAAAACGATCAAAATAAGTCATTTGTAAGCATTTAAAAAAGCTTGATCTGGTTGTTTCAATTTCGCCATGGATCGAATCGATCGGACAACCAACACCTCAGTTCGCCCCATGACCATAAAGGCTTAAAGTCTTCGAAACGTTGGGAATAAATATAAAATTAATCGTGAAAATTCGTGAAGTCGTTTTATTTCAATGATACTATTTTTCTATAGGTACATGTATTTGCTGGGTCCTTGCTATTTAGTCGTTATAACCGACGTCGCTATAACCGGTTTGTACTGTTATTTAAATTAAATTGTTAAAAAGTAACTTAAAAACTTTAACTTTTTCAGATGCTTCATTTATATTGACAACTTTTGCCAATATGAACTATGTTTGCGAATTGAAGATAAATTGCGTAAGACGTATCAAATTAATTTGAAGGCGTTTTGTAAATACTAAAATACAGAAAGGTCATTGATTTTAATTAACGGCAGATTTATATATAATCTGTATAAAATGTTATTCTTACGTTATAATTACAAATGTACAATTATGGAAAGATATCTTATTTATTATGATTACATATGAAACACTCCGCACGTGATATACGCATTCCAAAATAGTACTTTCCGACGCTCAGTCCAACATATTCTCAGCACCAAAGTCATATACAAGTGCCATATCGTTTGTCTTACATTAGTCATTATAGTTCCTTATTTTTTTTTCTTTATATTCACACACCTGCTGCTAAGTCCTTAGCTGTTTAGATCGAAATAGTAACAATGATATGTCAACATAGGATTGCAATCTAGAATAATACCTTATGTTCATGTATTTTACTATGTATTTTATTGTTATCTGTTTTGTGGTCATAATGGTGCCGAATGCCGCGGGGTCATCTCGTCAGTCGACTCTCTATGTGGCCCTCATAACCACTAACGATCAGGTGTAGAAGGGTCATTTTTGCATGCCCGAGAAATAAACATATTATGTAAACTGTATTGTGTGAATTTGAATGTTGTATGGGAAAATAAACCTTATACGAATTTACATTAGTGACTACTACTTTTTACCGGATATGTGAGTAGGCTTTTGTCTTTTTACAACCTCATGTTATAACATAAAGGCGGTGTTTTTATTTGAAATCCTTAATCTAAACTACCTTTGAAAATTATTGCAAAGGACGGATACGTTAACTCCGCGTGAACACATTACTCTGTACAATGAGTGTAATCTTTAAGGTCTATTTTACAGTGACGTCTTTCAGCTATTTCAAATTTTGTACAGATATCGTCATGAATAACATTAAAAAAAATTGCTTCAAACTAATACAAAGGATTTTTTTAAAACATTTCTGTGTACACATTATCGTAAATTTTTTTGGTATTGAAAACTATTCAGTGGGGTTATATCAATATATAGTTTTATCTTTGTAATATGCTATACTAAAAATAATACAATTATAAATTAAAGATAAAGCATTCGAAGGAAAATAATTAAATGTAGTTTTTATTCGGACTAAAGACATAGCTTTAAAAGGCACCTTAAATTATTATCTATACTAATATCGTAAACAGGAAAGATTTGATTGTTTGTTTGTAATGGATAAACTCAAAAAGCAATGGACCGATTTCGAAAATTCTTTCTCTAATAAGACGCTAAGTACATGACTCCTGGATGCTATAGGTTACTTTTTATCTCGGGAAATATTTTTATCCCGGAAAAACTTTTTCACGCGGGCGGAACCGCGAGCAGAAATTTAGTCTAGTTTTCTTATAAACCTGCGAACGTATACAATACTCTCCAATAATTATGAGAAAGGAAAATAATTTCTGATATCTAAAGTTCTATACCGATACTCGTGACATAACATAGCTTTAAATATACCTAGTGTTGATAATTAATAAAAAATTCAATTCAATTTCTTATTGGCGTCTAACCGAATTTGCATAATAAAACCAATACTCCAGCAGTACGTTCCAAGGAAGTTCAAAAAGCTTTATATGAGCTTTTTGTTTTATTAACTTTATCGAGCAATTGAAGTTTAAAAATACAAACTGATCATAAAGTCGAATCTCGTAGGTGTGTGCTAAACGCCCCGCTCCCGCCCCCGCGTCGCTCATGATCGTGACCGCACCGTTAAATACTCGTATATGAATTCCATGGAGCGACAGAAGAGCTCTGCACTGACACGGTTAACCCAGCACGTCCACTCAGCAGATAGTAATTTGGCATATTTATCTAAGCATCCAGCTGTCTAATTATCTGAAGTATCCGGTATTTTATTAAAGGAGTTCTAGGCTTTTTTTGGGTGCTGGGCCTCAAAATCAAAGGATCAAATGTTATGGACATTAAAGGGGCAAAAATATGGACCTTGGATCCATTAAAAATATTTTTAGACCCCTACACTTATAACTACATAACTTTTTAAATGTACATTTTAAGTAGAAAATAACATAAATCTAAAAATCGGAGGACTTTAAAACTATACGATTCATTGCATAACTGCTAGTTTTTGGGAGTACTATCCAAATATATTAAGTATATAAAGTATGTTGGTTATAATTTGAAGCCATGACTTGTTTTTAGACATGTCCTTAAAAGTTACTTTTTATATTGTTAAACGAAAAAAATAATATTCGATTTATTTATCACGTTTTGAAATTAGAATACAGCCAGTTCGTAACGTTACAAACCCAACATAAATCAAACACTGCCATGATTCACACGCTAGGGCTGCCACTAAACGTCACATGCAAAAAATGCGGCGTAAACAAAAAAACGTAGCGGGCAAGTTCACGACCTAATAGCGTAAATAACATAATTTAACGTATTACCTCGAGTAGACCTGGCAACGCCGAGTCGCGGAACTGACAGAGGGTTTACAATGCGCATTCAACTGCTCGGAAATCATACTGCGTGGCACTAGAAAACATCTGAGGGAAGTCTCCGCGATGTTGGCACGCCTCCGCGGCCTCCACGCCAATTGCAGCGCTCAGAATATTGATTCTTAAGCGCATGGTACAATTCGGAACGTATAACCATCCCTTTCCCCGTCGAATAGCCACGCGTAAACTGAACGAGACGGTGCTGACGGGCTGACGTTATTTTCGCGGCGTGATTAGCCTCGACGCGCTATTTTGGACTCTAAAAAATAATCGTTAGAGGTGATATGGAGAGTCGGGTTAAGACGAATCGATTTGTCGTCGGGTTTTGTACGGGATTTATTTTTCGGGACTTAGCAAGTTTCGGTTTGCCGAAGTAGTGTCGCGCGGAGTATCTGCGAATAAGACTTGTGAAGTGGGCATGCCTAAACACTAACTTTAGAATGTATGTTAAATAAACTTTTCTTGAAATATAACATTTAATTTTAGATAAATAAAGACTAAGGTATTAAATACCTATACCTACTGATTAGGTAAAATTAAATAATAATACCGTAACATTATATTGTTTCCAACAAAAGTTTACCGCGAACTGTCCCGTTTCAGTAAAAATGTAATTTAGCGTAACGTATAGATGGCGTTAGCGTCGGCGAAACGCTTCGCCTTTCGCGTTTGACTGTACCTACGTATTTGTAGCCTAGATTTTCTTGTGATTTTTAAACACTCATCAACTGCCTCGGTGGCGTAGTTGTATTATGGTACGACTGCTAATGCTGAGGTCTCGGGTTCGACCCGAGGGTCGGGCAAAGTGATATTGAGTTTTTCTATTCAGTATCAGCTCGGAGTCTGGAATTTGTGCCCGATATGGCGATAGGATCGCCACCTATCACATCATGGCACGGAATAACGGCCGAAAAGTGGGTGCACTAGTTGTGCCTCTGCCTACCCCCTCGAAGATAACAGGCGTGAGTGTGAGTGTGTGTGTGTGTGTGTATCGTGCTGAAATATGTTCCATTGATGGACCAATATGGCTTGATTCGTCAATATTACCTGTCATTGTTCATTGGACAGGTCAACGTAAAATGGAATATCCACTTTCAGTAGTTACTTTGAAATGGATCAAAGTTGTGTTCCGCGTAGGCTCATATCTGAAAGAGGTCGTGGGTTCAATCTCTGTAACATTCGTCTAGTCTGCGAATATTTTTCAGGTCTGGTTGGCAAAAGTTCCTTGCAGTTTCTGAGTTTAGTGAATATTGAACATTATTAATTTTACACGACGTATTGAATATAATTCCACAATACTTCATGAAACCTACCCTAGGCTGTATATAGTTGAGGGTAATACCTAAAATTGCCTAAATTTACTGTCTCGGTGGCGTAGTTGTATTGCGTACGCGTTACGAGTACGGTTTGCGCGCTGAGGTCCTGGGTTCGAATCCCGGGTCGAGCCAAAAAACTTTGTGACTGGGTTTTTCCATCTTAAAAAAAATTACTCAGTCGCAGCTCGGAGTCAGGAAGTTGGCGGTGTGATACTCCCGTGCCTCGGAAAGCACGTAAAGCCGTTGGTTCTGCGCCTGATCTCTCTCCGGTCATGTCGGATTGCCGTCTCACCGGACTATGATAGTGAAGGAATAGCGAGTGCACCTGTGTATTGCGCACACACTTGTGCACTATAATATCTCCTCCTCCTATCTACCTGGCTGATCTCCGTTGAGATTGGCCGCCGTGGCCGATACTGGCTAGGAGGATTTCTTCTACCTAAAATTATTAATAATTCAATTTACATAACAAGTATAAAACCCGAGAAGACAATAGCTATTCAAATGCAGTGCCATCAGCACGGTATTATGTACTGCCCACGAGTTTACGTCCTAGCTAATATTATGGGTTGTGGCGGGCGGTGGCGACTGGAGCACCCCCTCAGGGCTTTCCGCTCCAGGTGGCCACGCTTGCCAAAACAAAAAATAATTCCCAACTTGCGACAGTCGAGTAAGGCCTCGCATAACTCCGTTACTGTGGGTAGTTTAAACATTACTACAATCAATTGTAGATCTTCGACTTAATTTACTACCCACTAGACTTTTTCTCGTGATTCCACCCGCGTGATTGAGGTTTTTCGGGA
Source organism: Lapara coniferarum (assembly GCA_949316025.1). Taxonomy (NCBI): domain Eukaryota; kingdom Metazoa; phylum Arthropoda; class Insecta; order Lepidoptera; family Sphingidae; genus Lapara; species Lapara coniferarum. Next base: position 21,245,419 of record OX438933.1, on the reverse strand, counting down.
TAAAAGTCCCACTTTGTCCCAGCTGATAATGTAGCTTTAAATTGGTGAAAGGTTTTTTATAATCGGTCCAGTTTTTGAAGTTTATTCCTTATAAACATCCAAAACTATAAATATTTCCTCTTAATGATATTAGTATAGATGTGAATAAGATTCCTCACGATATTACATTACACGGCATTAATAAAACTTCTCCTTGCGTCGATTCCTCAATGCTGTGGTCGTGAGGAGTCAGAAATAGGCCTTCCGCGAGTGAAAGTCAGCCATTCACTCCGAATTTTGGTGACATAAACACATACAAGACACATACAACTCGCTGAATGCAGTCCTCTTTTGACAGGTTGGTCTGGAAATTTTTGAGGAATGCCTATGCTCAGCAGTGCACTTTCGAGGGCTGCAGAAGAAGAAGCATACAAATAACTTGAAAACTCAAAGCAAGCTGATGAAGGCCGCTTCATAAAGTAAGATACGGATAGTAAAGTCAAACCGATACTCATAACGAAATTATACATTTTTTTGCTAGGACATAACCACCTCTGGGGTGAGTGGAACGGTTATACTAGTTTCAATGGTCTTCGGCCCGATAACGACACTCGGGTGTAAAGCATCGTCCGAGCGAGCATTGATCCAAGTCCTTAACATTATTAAGTACCTATAACCTACACCACTATACCAACCAAACCCGCGGTGGCCTTCTTCAGCGCATATGAGACGGCCCCGGGGTAAACTAAAATTAACCATCAACTTAGTCTCAATTTTACTTAAATGTATACCATCGATTTAACTATGGTTAACTATTAAGACTATCTTCTCTGTAAGTAAACCTCCATCGCCACCGTCCTTACCAGTTACTAACAGCATTCAAGTATATTATCATTATATAACGCAATACGCCAATTACTATTCATAACGCAAATTCAATGAATCATTCCAATTCATTAATCGGCATTGGTCCGCCGTTCCGCAACCCTTGATACGGGTTGTATCAATAGTTTGAAAATGTTCCATATTTTATCCGAATGTATTGATGCAGGTATGGATAATGATGTTTATCATTCATTTTACAGCGACCGTCATTTACGTGGTTAGGATTTGGATCTACATTGCTATTTGTAAATGAACTGGTATTGTTTATCAATGGTGGGTATTGGATCAACGCAACCAATAAATGAGCAAATAGAATGTTGTGGGGCTCCTTTTTCCGCACTTAACCCGTAAAAAGTCGGGCCGTTGTGCGTGATGTGTCAGCTAGCAGTCTAGCCAGCTCAACTCCTTCCAGAAGCGCAGGATCTTCCTGGTTTCTTTACAGGCTTCTTGGAGTGACCCCGGTGTGCCGAGGATTTCAGCCCGTTATGCACCTACTCCTTTGTATTCCAGGATAATGTGGAAGGCAGATGGCGTGCAGAGGGGGTTTAAATGAGCGATCGTTCCTAGGAGTTCACTGTATTTACATATTTCAATTATTTATTTTTTCTATTGTTGCTACCGAATGTCGAGACGAGCATGTTGCTCCTTTGATGGTAAGCGGTAAGACCGACGATAAACAGTAATAACACCATACAGAACTTTTAACTACAAAGTACTGCTCGGCACTCCACTAAGGCCCAGTTATTAGGCTGGCTACATTGTCCGTCAAAACGGACCAGAACAGTGCACACTGCTGATTGGCGGTAGAAATAGTCATTGTGATGTTATCTACCTAGACGGCCCATCGCGCACGAGAGATCTACCACCAGTAAAATATGTATGAAAAACACTTGAAGTTATTTCATCCCTAATGTGATTCTTTCATGTGGCCATTTCGTTCCGATTTTTAACATTAATAATTATGAGTACAAGCTTTTATCTTAGAGTATTTATACAATGGAGACGATATGGCAATAATGCGCAAACATATTTTTCTGTCAATCCTGACGGGGGGTGAGGTAGACACGGATAGCACACATTTAACAAAAAAAACCACACGTGCAGGGCTGAATATAAGGTCGCTTTTTACACAATAACATAGCAAATACACAATTTCTATCTAGCACCGCTTAACGGTATTATCGTAGAACGTTATGACAGCGATCGCAAGACACATAGGTTTTAACAAAAGTTTATGAGCAGCTGCGCATTTATGACCAACGAAGGGTTCGCTTAGTCATTCCATCTCCTTTTTTATATGCTCTAAGGCTTTTATTGTTTCTAACCGATAAATCGGATAAAGATGTCACGACTACCGATAAATCGTCACATATCGTATGATGTGCAAGCACCTAAATTACGCTAGCCAACAAGAGATATCTTCAGTCGCAATATCTAATTAGTGGAAAACCCGAGTTAATCCGCTTTGTAACATTGAAAGCCAATAGTGTCCGATGCAGTATCATTAGAGAGGACTACTTGAAACTGGGATTAATTTGATATCCTCTTAGTCTGAACTAGAAATAGACTATGTATTTCGTTTGTGGCGAGATTCAGGGATTTTTTACTTCCTATTTCTCCTACACTGGACTGTACAGGGAACATGCATTATTATAGGTAGCAGCACAAAACGGACATAAGAGCCACATGTGAATAAAAATTAAACTTTTCAGACCTATAATATTTCACTTATAGATTTTTTTTTATATGGTAATATAAAATATGACTTCCAGACGATTATTTTTGATACTCAGCGTGGCCATAATATGAATTCTTTATTGAAGCGAAAGTATGAGGTTATGTTCCCTTTATTACAGATTGCCTCGGTGGCGTAGTGATATTGCGTACGCATTACGAGTACGATTTGCGCGCTGAGGTCCAGGGTTCGAATCCCGGGTCGAGCCAAAAAAATTGTGACTGGGTTTTTCCATCTTAAAATTTACTCAGTCGCAGCTCGGAGTCAGGAAGTTGGCGGTGTGATACCCCCGTGCCTCGGAAAGCACGTAAAGCCGTTGGTCCTGCGCCTGATCTTTCTCCGGTCATGTCGGATTGCCGTCTCACCGGACTATGAGAGTGAAGGAATAGCGAGTGCACCTGTGTATTGCGCACACACTTGTGCACTATAATATCTCCTGCGTACCTGGCTGATCTCCGTTGAGATTGGCCGCCGTGGCCGAAACTGGCTAGGAGGATTTCATTTTTTTCATTTCATTCATTACAGATTTTGTTTGTATTGAATATTAACTACAAAGCTTGTTTATTCTTATAAATTGCATAATGAAACATTCCTGAATGCGTTGAAATTTACACTTAAGTATGTTTTTATAGCTCTTATTATTTTTGTCGAATTTTACGTAACCATTGAATGTAAATACTTAAACTATTCATAGGAACGGAACAGAATTTTACGCTGATTTATTTATTTTTATGTTTTGGAACATCCATATATACAGCAATACATTATCAACAAATTACTACTTATGGTAGGTCTCTCATATGTAAGAGTCCGAGTGGGTACCACTGCAATGCCTATTTCTACCGGCAAGCAGCAGTGTGCAGGCGCTGTTGTATTTCGGTTTGAAGGACATTGTAGCCAATATAACTACTGGACGTAATGAGGCTTAACATCTTATGTCTCAGAATTACAAGCGCAGTGGAATGCCACACAGTACTTTGTGACTCAAGGTGCTGAATAGTGTTGGTACTGTTTATGGGTGGTCATGTCGCTTACCATCAGGCAACGGTATGCTCGTCTCGTCATTCAACACGATAATAAAAAGAAAGTCTTAAAAATAAAGTCGCTCTGATGCTCGTACGAAGTAGACGTGTTGTCAAATCTTATAGAAATACTAAATTATTCACACAATCAAATTTATCAAGTATAGTGATAGTGTTACAGTTGATTACAAAAAATCAACAACTAAGGTGACTTAAGACATTTTACGTCTGCGCGTGTAAGTGTATTGCTCACGGCACAGGTGCAGCTCCCCTCACCTCCTCGGGTAAAGAGAGCCGTTGCATTTTTCGACCCCCTCACACAACGGTCCGCACGGAATACGGCCGGACAATGAGTTTGCAAAGAACTCCGCCGCATGGTACATTGAAAAGCGAGAGCGGTAGCGGTAGCGGGTCACTACCTAACTTATCTAATGATGAATCCTCCTCAAATGTTAACTTCAGAAAACGGAAGGTGCGTAGCGAAGATTCTGAGCATAAAAAGGATTTTGAGAAGTTTCAAGCCGATATAATGATGGTTTTAAAAGATTTTGCTAAAACCCAAAATGAAAATATGTCATTCATACGAGAAGAGATAAGTGAAATTAAAGACGAAATTAAAACTATTAAAACAGCGACAGAGAAAATTACTGAACTAATTAAACATATAAATAATGACATAGAAAATATAAAATCCGAAAACATGAAAACACAAGAAAAAATTAAATACATAGAAAAAGACATAACACAATTAAAAACATCGGAATATAAGTCATCAACGCCCAAATCGCCTTCTCTTAGCCAAGAAGATCTCATCCTTGAACTAAAGGAGCGCACGGAACGAGAAAAAAACGTTGTGATTGTGGGTATACCTGAAATAAATGATAAAAATACCAAACTAAGACAAACTCACGACATAAATGAGTTTACGAAATTAACGTCTATTACTGAAAACTGTACGAAGCCAATTAAATTATACCGTTTAGGCAAATATGTACCTGGCAAAGACCGACCACTAAAAGTATGTTATAATAACGTCGATACACCTAAACATTTATTACGCAACAAGGCTAAGTTTCCAGAGAATCTAAGGGTCTACTCAGATCAAACACCTGCTCAAAAACATTATCTTAACTCTGTTAAGGATGAGTTACGGAAACGTATAGAAACTGGCGAAACAGGTTTGTTTATTAAATACATTAGAGGCATTCCCCGCATTACTAAAGAAAGCAACACAAAAAACTAACTACTACTACTACACTGGAAAATAAAAAATGTAGACAAAGATTATGCCATCAACTAGTTAAGAAATACGAAGATATTCCAACTGCACCATCATCGCTACGTTTTTTGTATGCAAATGTACGTAGTATGCGAAATAGAGGAAAATTCGATGAAATAAAATGTATATTAAGAGCCATACCAAAAACGACCCACTTGCTAATATTTACAGAAACATGGTTTACATCTGAGGATGACGTTAAACTATATCAGTTATCTAACTACACACATATATACAACTACAGGAAGAACAGTAAAGGCGGTGGCGTTTCTATCTATGTTCATAACAGTATACAATTTGAATTAACAGAAGACTTATACGAAAATGGAAACCACTATCTGTGGATACGAATAGACAAATTATCACTGAATATCGGAGCTATATATAAGCCTGATGGAACTGCTGACATCGATAATTTCCTAGACATTTACTCATCTCAACTTGAACAGCGGAAAAGAACAATAGTGTTTGGCGACTTTAACATCGATTTACTCAAAAACGACTTGTATGTTAAGAAATACGTAAATGAGACTATAGGATCTGGATATGAGATATTAAACAAAGTTGACTCGTATTATTGCACACGAGAAACGAGTACAACAAAAACCATTATTGACCACGTTTGTACAAATATAAACAATCATACTTTTGGGCTCTCCATTGTTGACTCATGTCTTTCCGACCACAAACAATTATATCTTGAAATTGGCAAATTGTCTCCTGTTATTAATAAAAAAATCGAATACAAATCTCTTCATTATGAAAAACTTTATGAAAGTATATCCGAAGTGCTACAAAAGTACAAAGGCAATGATTACTGTGACTTGGAAAAAATTATAATAGAAAACATTAAAACACATAAAGTAAACAAAACTAAAATACTAAATCCACCTCAAAAAGACTGGATCAATAAGAACATTATTAATACAATAAATATGAGGAATAACTTATGGACAGAAAGTAAAACACATCCGGAAGATGCAGAATTAAAAAAATCATTCCTAGAAATACAAGAAAAAGTTAAAGTGATGATTAAGACGTATAAAGAAAATTACTACCAGACCTTATTTCATAACACATATAATCAGCCAAAAAAGATGTGGGAATTGATTAATACATTGGCGGTAAATAAAGTAAAACCAATCGTTGATCTTCCTAAACTAATGTCTGACTGTGGAGTGATTACTGACGGTTATAAAATCTGTGATATGTTTAATTCTTACTTCTCTTCAATCGGTTTGGACCTGGCTAATGAAATACCTATTACATATCACACAGACACCAGTAAAATTCTGATGTACGGATCAAATTATTTACACGATAAAACACTATGTGAATTTAGACCTTGTAATATAGACGAAATAAATAAAATCATAGATGACCTTGATACTAACACTAGTACTGGGTTGGATGGGATTTCACCAAAATCAATTAAATGTTTGAAAAATCTCATTGCAGAGAAACTAGTAGACTCAATAAACAAGTGCTTGAGACTAAGTGTATTTCCAGAATCACTAAAAGCTGCTAAAGTTAGCCCTATATATAAATCTGGAATTAAAACTGATCCCAGCAATTACAGGCCAATATCAGTATTACCTGTAATCTCCAAAATCTTTGAAAGAATTTTGTGTAATCGACTTGGCGACTATTTAACTGAAAAACAAGTATTAATCGATCAACAGTATGGCTTTCGTTCAAAGTCTAGCACAGCTACAGCTGCCCTAGACCTAGTCACTAAAATTAAAATTCATATCGATACTAAAAATATAGCTCTAGGTATATTTATAGACTTAAAAAAGGCATTTGATACTGTAAGTCACCAAAAGTTACTTTTAAAATTAAACGATATAGGAATCAAGGATACTGCCCTAAAAATGTTCACATCTTATCTACAAAATAGACGTCAAGTTGTGAAGATGGACAACTATTCAAGCTCATCTCAAAGTATTTCCTATGGTATACCTCAGGGATCTGTACTCGGTCCATTATTATTTTTAATTTATGTAAATAACATCAGCAAAATAGGACTAACCGGGTGCCTTACATTATATGCTGACGATACATGCCTTTTTTACTTTGATCAATCTATCCATAATATTGTAACAAAAGCCCAAAAAGATCTGAACATACTTAATGAGTGGTTACTCCATAATCTGTTAACAATTAATACAACTAAAACATCGTATATGATTCTATCTGCCAAAAATAAACAAATACCTGAATTCGAACCTCTACGAATAAACAAAGAGATTATTAAAAGATCACATAACGAAAAATATCTAGGCTTACTTATAGATGATAAATTAACATTGAAACCACACATAGAACATATTAAATCCAAATTAATATCTACATTAGGAGCACTTCGGAAGATAACTCATTGTATACCTAAACACGTCCAACCGATTATTTATAATTCATTAGTAAAATCGCATGTAGAATATCTAATCGAAATTTGGGGATCTGCTGCATTAACTAACTTAAATTCATTGCAAAGAACACAAAACAAAATTATAAAAGTGTTGTTCCATTATCCGTTTCATATGCCAACCAAACAACTTTACGAAAAAACTAAACTGCTCAACTTAACTCAATTATACAAATATAACACATGCGTTTTAATTAAAAAAATCATTACTAAAACTATTAGATCTAACATACACCTAAATATACGAAATAATAAATACTCTTTCCGAAATAAATACCAACTAGAATTAATTAAGCCACGGACAAATTATGGTAAGAAAACCATCCTGTATGAGGGTGCACAGATGTATAATAAATTGCCGAATAATGTGAAAAACTGTGAAAGTGTAAATAGTTTTAAGAATAAACTTAAGTTACATATAGCGACGAGTACCAGAGACTAAATTAATATTTTTAAATTTTATGTACTAATCTCATTTTAAGTGAAATGTAATGTTTCTTATGAGAATAAAGTTCTTTAAACCTAAGTCTGCTAACTCACATTAGGTCAACGTGGTAAAAAGCCTATGTGTAGGGTACACATACTAGGTACTGTGGGCAGTAGAGGAAGCCCATCCTCATAGGATGCCCACCATGCCCATGGAAGTAGTGATGCTCTTCACTAACCACTACTGAGCATAGGTCTATATTTATTGTTATCTAAGGAAAAATAAATGTATAAAAATTGACAGCAAATGCACAGTAGATAAACTAAATTCTCTGGCCTGAAGTGATAAATGTCTTCCTATTTTCATCAGGCTGTGTAACACTTTGAGATCATTTAACAATGCACACTCAATAAAAGATTTATCTAAATAAGAGTTCCTAGATCTAGTAGATGGGGCGTATATTTCGTCAATCAACTGTGGAGTTTAGTCATCATAAGGTAGAAACACTTGCTGTTCAAAGGCTGATTTATAAATAGAATAAATAAAATCAACAACGGTTATAGTATTTTCATATACATTAAAAATATTGTACGAACGCAGTATATATAATTTGATGAGTTTATTCAGCTATCGTAATTTAATTGATAATTTTATACACACACTCACGCGTTTTATCCCTGAAGGGGTAGGGCAGAGGCGCAATGAATGCACACACTTTTAGCGGTGCGTATTCCTTCCCATGATGTGATAGGGGGCGAGCCCTATCGCCATATCGGGCACAAATTCCAGATTCCGAGCTGATACCGAATAGAAAAGTCCATATCACTTTACCCGACCCGGGGATCGAACCCGAGATCTCAGCATTGCAGTCGTACATAAATACAACTACGCCACCGAGGCAGTTGATGTATGAAATTGATAAATCGGCTCTAGAACAATCTATAGCTTTAATAGTAAAAGGCGGACACGTCGCAGTAACGCGGTACCAACACAAAACGAACAACGCAAGTGATGTGAAACTTTCAGACACTAGATTGTCACAACTGCGGCTGTTATATGGAATAGATGTGGCTGTATCTCCGCATTTTTGCTGAAATATCTGTATTGAACCAAGATGTTTAATAGGTTACTCGCAAATTGTCCGCAACTGACCCGAAAATAGTCTTATAGTTTTCCCGGGATAAGGAGAAAGAAATCGAACACACGGTGTATTCGTGACAAATTTCATCATCCGTTTATCGGTTTTTAGGTTCACGTCTAAAAAATTTCTACAAAAATTTTCGCAAACTTTAGCATTTCTTATAATTATTTAATACTCCGCAGCAAGGGAACTATGACGGCGCTGTAACACCAATGAAACCCATTCATGGTTTGAAGCCATACTCAGCCCAATCCCACCCAAGACGAACTTATCGCCATATTTCGCAAAAATTTCAGACTGATAAAAAACAAAATACTCGATATACATTTTTATGTCCCGGAATTCAAACTCGGAACCTCAGAGTGCTGTGGTATCGCTCATACAATACGCTACCCGAGGCAGTCTACTCCCACGTTTTATACAGTCATATCACACACATTTAACATCACAATGTTTTGTTGTGAGCTTTCAGTCCGCTTAAAATAAGTTTTTGTGCGCGGCTTGCCGTCGTAAGTCATACAAACTGACTTTACAGAAATATATTTTTTCGAAATATCCTCTCAATTTCTGGTATTCACCATAAAGGGAATCAGTCATTCAGATTTTCGTAACATAAATAGTTATCACCTCCCAATATCCGGATAAAACTGACTGCATAGTACTCTGGGAAAAAGTGGCTAGTTTCAACGTATCGCGTTCTTGATTACACATCTTTGTACAGAATATTAAGTATATATAGTGTATATATATATATAGTATTAAGACATGCCGGTATAATTGTGACGGCATCAATTATATTTGGAATATGATGCATAATCAGGTATACTTAATGTCTGACTATAACATCCACGAAAACAGATGGCAGAAACAACCCCACTATTCATGGGTTGAGATGCGAAGTTACTCTAATATGAACCCCACGCAGGTCTGCTGTCTCGCCTACTTAGTTTCCTTTGATATTGCTATATTTTGGAATTTCAAGATCACGTTCACGCTAACGGTCAAGGCTTGCAATCATAGAATATGTGTTATTATTTTAAGCTTTCTATGCTATCCGGTCTTGTGGACTGAAATTTTAATTGCCTATTTTTACCACGTCTCAGGCAAATAAAGTAGGTGAGATTAATTTTTAGTTCACTTTCAGCGTGTCAACTGCCTGATACCGATTGGAGACTTTAGGCTGACGTTTCCTAGGTATCATTTCATTTGACAGTGTCGTTAACTCATCACTATAATATAAATGAACTGCCTCGGTGGCGTAGTTGTATTACAGTACGACTGCAAACCTGAGGTCTCGGGTTCGATCCCCGGGTCGGGCCAAATCATATTGAGTTTTTCTATGAAGTATCAGCCCGAAGTCTGGAATTTGTGCCCGATATGGCGATAGGCTCGCCCCCTATCACATCATGGGACGGAATGACGGCGAAAAGTGGGTGTAATAGTTGCGCCTCTGCCTACCCCTTCAGAGATAACAGGCGTGTGTATGTATGTATAATATAAATTACGGCGAGGTCGGAGTATTAACTTCTTTCCATTCTTGGTTAATTTATGAACTAGAAACAACGTAATTACTATGTTGTGACCGCAATGGTCGTCAGCTAAAGACGTAAAGGTCCAATTGACTCAAATGGCAATGTAGCAGTGCGCCGTCCTGTAATTAATAAAAATCCTGGTAACCTTCATTGCCCACCCAATCTATTTCACAAAAATGTGTCAATTAACATTTCTCAGAAATTCCCACATAGAAAAGTTAGACATAATCCCGATAAATATTGAGCAAAAAAATAAAGTTTCAGTCTGATAACACTTAATTAATGTAATATTGAAATAATATTGATCGCAACATAACATAGATCTGTATGGAGATATTCAATAGCCAACTATCAACTTGAATAAAATTGTATTGATTTGAGGTTTTGGTGGGATATACCGGCATTTTAAATTTATTGATGTTTCTTGACAAATTCCTCTGACAGCATGGATTAATAAAAATGATTTTTTGTTAAGAGGTACGTCGTATTTCGAGCTGCACTTATTCTGTGATAATGTGACCCCTCTGTAAGGTGAGTCAGGGTAATAACGGATCACGGGCTAATACCGTTGTTTAACGATTACTGCTAAATCCGACAACATTTCCTAATATACCTATATAACACAGCCTGAAGTGTTTTTTTTATTGCATCGAATGACGAGACGAGCATGCCGTTCGCTTGATGGTAAGCGACACGACCACCCATAAATAGTAGCAACACCATCCAGCACCTTGAGTTATAAAGTATTGTGTGGCATTCCACTGCACTCGTTATCCTGAGACATAAGATGTTAAGTCTCATTATGCTCAGTAGTTACACTGGCTAAAATGTCCTTCAAAACGAAACACAACAGTGCATGCACACTGTTGCTTAGCGATTGAAATAGACATTGCGGTGGTACCCACCCAGACGAACTCTTACGTATGAAAGTCCTACCATCAGTAAAGGCCTAAAGTGTTATTTTTCAATGTGTCAATTGTTTGCCACTGTATTAGTTTTAGTTACACACACACACACACTCACGCCTGTTATCCCGGAAGGGGTAGGCAGAGGCCCAACTAGTGCACCCACTTTTCGCCGTTATTCCGTCCCATGATGTGATAGGGGGCGAGCCTATTGCCATATCGGGCACAAATTCCAGACTCCGGGCTGATACTGAATAGAAAAACTCAATATCACTTTGCCCGACCCGGGGATCGAACCCGAGACCTCAACTTTCCAGTCATACTGTAATACAACTACGCCACCGAGGCAGTTTTAGTTACACATTAGCAGTAATCGTGAAAGAACGGCATTATCCCTTGATCTGGTATTATCGTCATACACTTACCTGAAGGTAGGTGGATCAGGGTTGCTGAAGTCATTTTTCCTGACTGACCCAGATGATGCTATCACTCTAGTCAGGACCTCGCCGCGTCATCCGATGTCCCGACCCTGTTAGCAGTTCCGGCCCGCGTGCCGATGAAAACAATAGATTGGTGTGTTACACCGCTAAAATCCCGGAATCGCTGATGTCTCAATCGTCTTCCAACGGCCGTCCTGAGCCAAGGCTCGTACCCCACTTAGGGGGTGCCCTCAGCGTGGCCGTTTAAATGTAAAAGGCTGGCGTGCCTAAAGCATTCGCCTGAAAGTCCGGTGTGGTCAAAAAAGCCGACTCGCGTCAGGCTACTGACAGTAAAGTCATGTAAAAAAAATCAAAGAGTCGGGTCCAAATAATGTCAAGTGAGACGATTCCCATCGCCAGTCAATACAATTATGTCAGTCTGTTCGAAATATATACACAGGGTAATACCAGCGGATGCAGTAGTAGCTATACCTGTGGACACTGCTACCACCAGGAAAATGAACTTGGACTAACATCATACTTATCAACTAACACCAGATAGTTCGTAGTAAACATCTCCTGTCATCCTGTAATGGTACCGGTAACAAGTTTCAGGATGGACATGACTATGGAAATATTAACGTTTCGTATGAATCAAATGCTATGGTAATATACGTATATGTATATTCAAGCAGTAAGAAAATAACTGTGGGAATATAGATTGATATGATTTCCAGACGATTTAAGTAAGTGCTAACTAAAATTTGTTCAAATTTAAGAACTAGTTGATAATATCAGAATAGGTAAGTTGACTACTTTTTTAAATAGATTTATCAAAAAATGTTTGCCTCGGTGGCGTGGTTGTATTATGGTACGACTGCAGTGCTGAGGTCTTGGGTTCGATCCCCGGGTCGGGCAAAGTGATATTCAGTTTTTCTTTTCAGTATCGGCCCGGAGTTTGGAATTTGTGCCCGATATGGCGATAGGCTCGCCCCCTATCACATCATGGGACGGAATGACGGCGAAAAGTGGGTGTACTAGTTGCGCCTCTGCCTACCCCTTCGGGGATAACAGGCGTGAGTGTATATATATATATATATATGTAAAAAATGTATGTCATCCAAAATCTAATGGAAGGGGTAGCTATCAAATAACAGTAATATCAGTCTGTGACGTCACTGAGTGTCACCGGCATAACGTTGCTTGCGTACGAAAGAAATAGTGCGATTTCCCGCCACGCTCCCACTTTTACTCCCACCAACATTTCAAATATAAATAACTGTTTTATTTTTCAAACAGTTTTGATGCTAATTTTAGAAAAGGATTTCTTTTTCGTCTTATTTTCTGATATAAATAAAATAATGTACAAACTCAAATATAGGATACCTTACTATATTTATCAGGGCGCGTAGACATATGTAGGAGGGGCTTAGGTAGTTGTTTTTCTACTATGGCTTCTTAAGCTGCCAATAAACTATATTATTATGCGTTCCTGGAAGCAATATAATATGTACTTTTATAAATAAGATTCCAGAAATTTCTATTTTTATTTTACAGCTGCGTCTTTCAAACAGCACTGTCTTCAAAAGTCAAGGCGTAGTGGATATATTGCGCTGTTTTTCACACGCACGCAGCGTAATGGCCAATGACATTTGGTGACGTCACAGTCTGATAGTAATGTTACTTGACAACTACCCTCGCTACGAAAATTCAAGGCTTAATAAATAAATAGCGTTTATTTTTCCTTATCCCTAATTTGCAATTTCAAATAGTATTTGCAGTTAATTGTTAGTAGGTAATTTGATTATTTTCTAGGTACAGATTAGTTCTTTTGGATCTGGAACCCCTCCTCGAGTGAAGGCCTCCTCCAGTTTTTTCCATTCATCTCTGTCTTTGCCAATAGTAAGAATTAATTAAAGCTTAATAACTCCCGTTAGATTTTAGATGGCATCAATTTTTGATCAACGTATTAAAAGAATTAGTCAACTATCCTGTTAGGCTGCGCTTTGATAGAGCCGTGACAGCTTCAAGGGTTGTCAGCGGACGCTCTCTCCTTGCGGTGACTGCGGAGTGAACGTTTTGGGACTGTCTTGAGATTTTCCTAAATGCTATTGTTTAAGAATAATGTAACGTACATTCTAGCTCTAATAACGTTTTCTGATTTGCATGATTACCCACTGAACGCCCACATATTGTGCAAAGTTAGCTTAAACCCACTGATGCTTATGATGTCTGTACTCCGTATCAACATTATATTATGTAGTATTTGAGAATCCGTAGGTACAATTTTATGTTTTTAGCTTTTATTAGCTTCTGACGTATGTATGTATGTAACTGACACTTTGAACATGATTTTTGTTAGGCTAACCCCACCCTATCACTGTCTTATTTATTTGTTCTATTACCTACTTACGAAACACTCTGTATATTAATCAGTTACATAGTTACATTAAGACATAGAACCTGAGTGTCTAATTTAACAATATTTAACATTTGTAATAATAGTAAAATTACATTATCATATTTTATTTGACAAATAATTTTCCAACAAAGATGCATCTTAGCTCGCACAAGAATTATTTTATTATAGTCAATAAATATAAAAATCATTAATCATAATAATTCATTCCAAAAAAATTGGTATCATCAACTCTATACCCATTGTCACGTACAAGCTGGCATTACAAATATTTGATATAACAGAATCGAGCATAAAGAGTACCGCCATGCGAAGATAACCCCGCTTCCGCCGATGCCCTCGGCACAAAGCGATCGATAATATCAAATGCAATGCAAGTTTAATTATTTATTATTAAACTTAATTAACACGAACGCGTGTTTTTTAGTACCTAATGCTCTGGAAGCATGTCTATTAAGTGTAATATTGAAGCGGTTGCAATAACTCTGTAAAGTCCACTTGTGTCAACATATAGAATTATATTTTCGAATTTATATCAAGTAGGTACTTTTTTACCTGTCAATATTTGCAACTTCCTCGGGGCAACCAATGTCACTTGCCAATTAAGCGAAAGTCGTTTCTATGCGCTTACCAATATAGATTAAGATCTCAAAGCGATAATACATAACTAATTTTCTGAAAGATGTTTCATGTGTGATACTTTGTTAATACCTAAGTACTTTGTAGGGTTCGCCCTGTGACACTTGGGCAGGTACCAAGTTGGAAGGTAACTAAAAATAAGAGTTACTTAAATTTGGATGTCTGATTTTTATATATATTTTGTAGAATAATACTCCGAAGTACTACCAAGAGACACTTTCCGTGGACCAGAACTTTTCTCAGAGGCTTTAAAGCTCCACAAAAAATAAATGAACTTTACTTATTTTTAGATGTCTGACTTTTAAATATGTTATTAAGACAACTATTATAAAGTTATATTTAAACAGTTAGACAAATTGTAATGACGAGACATCATAATCACAAAAATTATTCAATCGTGAGGATGAGCGCGAGAGCACTACATATGCATGCGTTTCCGTAAAAAGTATTTAAATCTAGTTTACTGTTTTCGATTAAATATTTGTGCATCTTTGTTTCAAGCAGATGAACGATTATATGTAATAAATATAAAACTTAAGTAATAAATAATTATTAAAGTAAAATAATTTACTAAATATTTTTCGCAGAAATTATTTTTCGAAACATTTGTGTTACAAGTAAATGAATGGCTGTTTAGCACATGAATTAAGTTCTGTGTTTAGGCGTTCTTTTATTTAGAAACACTTTATGTAATGACACGTGAGATTTTTTGATGTAATAATTTATTCAACATGCTTAAGGTCGGTTAAATTAGAAAAACTTATATCTATCAAGGCAAACCCAATAAGAGTCAAATATAAATTATTCCAAAAGAACATTTCTAATATACATAAATATTATTGATTTAACGTATTATCAAACCTATGGTACATGTAAGCACCGATTAAAATGGTGAAATAAACGAATTGCTTGGGTTTTCTTAACAATTTCTGCTATTAAGTACCGATGTAGTACAAAAATATTTAAAAGCGAAATTACGAGTTTTAGAATTTAGCAGACGATAAATTAAGTACTTCTCAGTTTTTAGGCCATTACCCATTCAGGCCATTTACCAAATTACTTGTATTAACAGATACAAGTAATTTTCGCTGAAGTGCGAAATCAGCTGAGAGGCTGTCAAATAAGGTCGGCATCGTAAGATAGTTGCTATTTACTGGTGGTAGGACTCTCATATGTAAGAGTCCGCCTGGGTGGGTGCCACCGCAATGTTTATTTCTACCGCTAAGCAGCAGTGTGCATGCACTGTTGTGTTTCGGTTTGAAGGGCATTGTAGCCAGTGTAACTACAGGACATAATGAGACTTAGCATCTTATCTCTTAGGATGACGAGCGCAGTGGAATGCCACACAGTACTTTGTAAATCAAGGTTCTGGATGGTATTTCTACTGTTTATGGGTGGTCGTATCACTTACCATCTCGCGAACGGCATGCTCGTCTCGTCATTCGTGCTATAAAAAATAATATTTAATGAACCTATATCATCTCGTGTGAAATCTTAAGGTACAATATGCTTAAAGTAAGGCAATCCTTCTCTGTCTACGAGAATATGTGACAGATATTTCTAGTTGAGTTTTGTTTATGTAACAGCGCCGATTTTCTTGAGAATAAGTTTTCTAATGACAGCTTAAGTTTGACTTACAGTTCAATGCATTAAATGGCTGCTTGAGATATCACTCAAAGGTGAGATTGATTAGCTAGTACTGCCCTGAGTCTAAGGCCGAGCTGTATATTACTTATTGGATTCGATACTTTGCAAATAAAGTGACTTATCTACATTTCGAAAAACCAAATACTCCAGCTGTTCACTTTGCTGTAATTTTGTATACATAGACAGCAATGGTTTTTAGGTCTTAAAATAATAAATGTCACCATCATCTTTAAAAATAAATAAAAAAAAAACATTTTCACTTTTCAACCTTCAAGGTGGCCCACGAAGTATTCAGTACAGGGCTAGTAATCCTAACATAAGTTAACGATCGTTAAATCATTACGATGATCTGAGATTAGCTTTAAAAAATTAAATAGGGTTGATAACTATCAATGCGTAACTACGCATCAGTTGCACTTTACGGTTAATCATCATCAATCAATATCGAGACTCAACTACCATCGTTACTATAGATTCTATATTTAAAAATATCAACTCAAAATACACCCATAAAGCGTTATGTACCGAGAGTCTCGTCGCTTTTCTCTTAAATTAAAATTTGAATCAATCAAAAACAAACGTATATCCAGGCACTAGAAGCGGTCACGTGTAAGACCTTTTCCCGAGCCCCGTAATTGGAAAGGGACGCGTTAGGGTGTGTTCACACGAGCGTGCGAATAAACTTCGGCGAGACTCGCTCGTGTCGCTGGGCCGCAACGCCTCCCTTTATATCGTGTACCTATAGAATAAGGATATGTTTTTGTAAAATGTGTGTATTAGTGCTGCGACTCTTAGAGATAAAGGTGGCTGTGTTTTGTATTCGAATATAGATACGCGCTCTACTAATTTTTGTAATCGCTTACAGTACAAGTGGTGAAATATTACCTTGTGTTTTTGTATACTTATGTGTACACACGCCTACTATGACGAATAATCAAAGTTCCCTCAACCCGCCAAGTCCTTGCTCAATAATTAGTAGCGCGCGTCATTGTGGATGAAATTATCTATACTAGAATATTATCGCACTCTATGATATTATATTTTAGCAAAAATTGTGATTCTTAACTTTAAAGAATTGCGTCTCTACCAATCAACAGTATTAAGGATTTTTTTCGTTTAGATGTTCAATTTTTACATATTGTAATCTGGACAGATCGCTTTGAAATGTCAATACTATTCAGCGAATAAAAGCAAAATTACCTACACTAAATTTGAAGGAAATTATCTAAATATCTGACAGAAACTGCCATTTACATGGGCGTCACACGATAATGGCACCGATCTAATTACCATTCATATAAAAATCATCACTGAACCATATCGCCTCTCTATTTTAATCTATGGCGTCATCACTCGTCAACGCGGGCTCATTAGGCTAAGGAGAGTGTACAATCACTGTGCCACGCGGCACGTTTCCTGAGAGGTTGCTTTCCGACGTCCCTCTGATAGCCCGCATTATTCCCGGCCGTCAGATTCTGTATTTTGGTCCTTCAAGCCGGATAGAGCGATTACACGGTAGATTTCTGGGCCTCAAAATATAGCCAAGCTCAAACTATATGGATATTAAAAGCGAAAAATATGGCATAAAATATAAAAACATGATCCTGGATCCATTAAAAAAATATTTTTAGACCGCTCTACCTATAACATGTTCAAAACGACTTAAAATTCTAACTAAGATACTTTTTACATATTTGGATACTACTCCCAAAAACTAGTCATAAGTCGTATTATTTTTAAGTCCTCCCCTGTTGAAATTTTAAATAATTTTTTTTTTGCTTAAAAACATTGATGTATTAAAAAACCTTAAAAATGACAATCAATATGAACGTTTTAAAAAAAGTTAGTTATAATGTATAATATGGACGGGTCTAAAAATACAATTTTATGGATCTAGGATACATTTTATTGCCCCTTTAAAATCCATTAAGTTTGAGCTTGGTTGAATTTTGAGGTCCAGCGCCCACACTAAAAGCGAACATCTCCGTTACTCTTTTGACATCCAATAAATATTATATTGGTAAGCAACGCAAAGACCTTCAATAATTGGACTAAGGAAAACCTCTTTACAATACACTTACATAATATATACAAACAAACAATCAACAGATACTGTAACTAAGCGACCTCTCAGACATTTTCAATCCATTATTACGTAAATACAGACTGAGTAATGCCAAAATTCAGACATCCTCTACTGGGTAGACGGCAGCACGCAAAAGTTTGAGGGCCTAATTAAACCCCATGTATGTCTGAATATGCATTGTCAAATAAACTGCAAATTACCAAAATGTTACACTCGGGGAGTTAATTATTAAGCGATTAATAAAATGTTTTGCCAGAATTAGTGTAATATGGGCTTTCATTTATTTAATTTTAAATGATTTTGGTCCTTCAACCCGAATCCAAAGAGCGCGCGGTAGGTAAGCTTATACATCTAAAAACCTAGTTTAGGAAAGTTTTAAACTGAGTCTAATAATAATGTTGTCATGAAACAACGAAACCAAAATACAAGTTTAACGAGAGACACGCTGGCACGGTTTTGCTATGAATGAGAGAACTCAACCTACCTACTCGCTTGTCCTCGAGGTTCGCGGGAAATACTGGACTATTCTAAGAAATCTAATATAAATTACGACCAATGTGGGAGAACACGTGGATTCGTATTACTAACAGAGTAGTTGTAACATACTCCAATAAGGTCATGCCATCAGCGGAATGTTTCTAAGCTGTTCACTATCGACGTTTTTTTCTGGACTGAATGGATGAATAAAGGAGATATCCACTTGTTGTATGGGTGCTGGGCCTCAAAATTTAACTTTTTTTTTTGTTTACGCGGAGAAAGTGAATTATTACTACCGCCCAGTGTTCAAGGGGAACGACTGAGCGGTTATGTTGGGTTCACCGTGCCTTACGACCCGACGTTGAGCCGCCCGGAGAGATGGAAAACGTCGGACGACCGCCGGGCCGAGTCCCTAACCTATGTACACCGCACGGCATACCAACCAAAACTCCGCGGTGGCCATCTTCGGCGCATTAGGGACGGCTGCGGGCTTCCTCCGACTCACGTCTAAGTTGTCGTCCTCAACCGCCCCTCTCAAAATTTAACTTGGCTCTAAATTTAAGGATATTAAAGAGGAAAAACATGGATCTATCCATTAAACAAAATTTTTAGTTCTCTACATTTACAACTGACTTAAAAACGTTTATATTAAATGTAGTTTTTAAACAAAATAAAATGTCATAAAACTCAATAACGGAGGTGTTAAAAATTAAACAATTTATTGTAAAAGTTTTAGGAGTTCTATCCCATAAACTGTCTTGGTTAGAATTTTAAGCCCGGGTTTGGACATATCCTTTTATTGTTCTTTTTAATTAATATTTATTTATTTATTGAGAAACCAGTTACAATGCAATTGAATTACAAAACTCCGTTAGGATGCGCACTAAGTTTAAAACTTGTGTCGTACATCCTTACAAATTCACAAACGAAATTACAAACATTTAACAGACTTTAGTTACAGATAAAAATTAACACACTATGAATTATACATAACGAAATTAAACAAGAAAACAAAATCTACTAAGATTATATACAAGAAACCAATACAATTTAAATAATATGAGACAGGGTTATACTGTGTGTGTGTTTTATTGTTTTGTAAAACCAAAAAAGGCAGTGATTTTAGCAGTATTTCTACTCCTATACTATATGTAGTCACCGGCATAAGTAGATGAACAAATTCAAAATTTTAAATTGCCTACATACTTTTATGTTCTTATTAATATTTTTTTTCTCTTTACAAAAATAAAATAAAAAAGATTTAATTTACTTCAAAGGAAGAAAAAAAAAATCAGTTTGACTTAACGCGTATATAGGCGACTTAATTTTTTTGCTGCTACAAAATACGCATATTTTTATTGCGTACTTACCGTTATATTAATATCATCAAAATCTTTTCATTTTATTTAATTTGGATGAAGCTCAATCAAGAAATAGAATAAGTACTATCTAAATAAAATTTACTTGAAACTTGTGAAATGGAGTTAGTCTGACTATATGTCCGTCATTTGAGCGCGAAATGTGAATCGCCCAATAACGCACTTTTATCGGATTTTCGGACTATAGTGTAAGGATCAAAATACATTCCATAAACTAGAAAACACCTTGAGAGAACTAGATCGCCACAAAATTGACGCATTGGAGACGCCTTCTGCAAATCCCATGGACCGTTTCCGCACTAATGCGTCTGTTCGAAATGAACTCAAAATCAAGTTTACGTTGTCGTCGGCCGTTCTACAACGTGTCCTAAAGTTTTTCGGTCATATATCTAGAAAAGACTGCCTCGGTGGCGTATTTGTATTATGGTACGACTGCAATGCTGAGGTCTCGGGTTCGATCCCCGGGCCGGGCAAAGTGATATTGAGTTTTCTATTCAGTATCAGCTCGGAGTCTTGAATTTGTGCCCGATATGGCGATAGGCTCGCCCCCTATCACATCATAGGACGGAATAACGGCGAAAAGTGGTCGCACTAGTTGCGCATCTGCCTACCCCTTCGGGGATAACAGGCGTGAGTGTATATGTATATATATGTATCTAGAAAAGAAGACTCTATGGAAAGACTGGTGGTCCAAGGACAGGTAGATGGAAAAAGAGCTAGAGGCAGATCCCCCATTCGCTGGACTGACTTTATTAAAACGGCAACACAGTCCTCCATGACAGAGTGTACACGTAGCGCTACTAACCGTCAAAAATGGAGAAGCATTAGTACACCTAAACATCGCCGAGAAGACTAACAACGCTGACACCTTTCTATGTATAACCATCACGACAATCACGACCACTCTGCCAAGAGTGTCCGACTGAGAAGAAGAAAACACCACCCATCATCATTCACCTACTTTGTGCACTAAATAACACATTAACAAAATGTACACAACATTATCGTATTCTGATAGAAGATTGGATATTTTCAAATGTTATAATTGTTTAAGAACTAGGCTAATGAAAAACTATTAGGTAGGTGATTTGAGCTGTTTTGAAAGGAAATTGCACGAAAGGAAAGCTGTGATTTCCTGGTAATTAAAATAGTTGTTGCGATTCCTTTCACTGGAGAATGCTATTAACATTCTCAGTTTACAAATGTTCATGAAGTTAGGTTGAAAGAGTTTCCATTAGATCGTATTTCAATAAGCAATCAATAGTCCTTTATTTGCGCATAATAATGATTATATGAATTTATTATAATGTTCGATATTACAACTATTAGGCGCTGCGCAGACGCTGTTAATTTATACAAAACATGAACTAGGTATTTCATAGTAGCGAAGTTCCTGGCGCTTACCTGCGACGGTGTTGCGGTTTTAAAGCATTGTAAACAACATGTGTGATTACTGCACATTATGATACTTAGAATTGCCAGACGCTTGATTGCAACCCCGACATATAATCGCTATTACGCAGTTTCGAAATATAGCCCGATTTCAAACTGACTCGAGTATTCCAATTACTTCAGATTTGCTTCTAATAGTTTATTTTCTAGTTTATAGATGGCGGTAGCATAGTCAAATATGTCATCGTAAACGGTCACTGGTCGTTTATCCCCGCAGGATAGGTGAAAATGCAACTAACGGCCGTTTTGATGAACGATCCCAATCGCTTTATTCGATCCATCGCGTAAATGGATCAATCAGAACAAAGTGTGACATGTTTACAAATTACTTATTTTGATTGATTTATTTGAAGATGAAGATTGAGATCGTATATTGCTGTTATACAACCACTTTTTACTAAATATATTTTTGGTATTGTAGTGTGATGTGAAGCAAGTTCATCATATCGGACACTAAATTCCTATAAGTAAAGCATGGCTTAGGAGTGTTTTTGTTCCGAAAAAATTGCATCGGTTTAGGCTAGTCATGGGAATCAAATTGTGATCTCACGGATCAAAACCCAGAAGTCCAGCTATTCGATAATGAGGCGATGTCATTGTATTGATTTTAATGGGTGTCAGTTCCCTCACATGCCAAAGTTCGTCTGGATAGTTACCACTGCAAATTTCTGTGCAACCACAGTTGTATTTTGAGTGCCGGGTATTATGAGACTTTTCATATAATCAGATTGATGAACGTCCCGCGCTGAAAGCATTGTTCAAAGTTCTGATTACTGTTGTTTGGATTTAAGGTCGACTTCTGATTGTTAGGTTATACAAAAACACAAAGATTGTTTATCTTACTAACTGCACTACAAAATATATAACCAAATTAATTAACGACCCGAAACCAGAACCCAACCAAAACATTTAAAGGTACACCAAGTGTTACTTTTCGGACACACGGTTAGACAGTTCGAAAAACATTTATCATTAATATGAACCTTAGCTCGTTGAGTTACGGCATGCCGCAGACTGGTTCCATCAACGGCGACGTAATTGTCTCCGCTGTAACGAGATGAAAGGGACGCCGTCTATTTTCGGCTGAAATACACACGGACAATACGGGCGGCGAGCTTTTTATTTTCAGTTCTTTCAATATTATTAAGAGTTGATTTTACAATCCCAAGATTACATTTATCGGATGAATAGGTTTGGTATTTTGATTCTCTATAAATTTGTTTATACTTTTGGCATACTTAGTTAACAAAAGTAGCTGTAACTGATAAAACAGTTCTATTCTGTTTTGATTTCGTATAAAACATAAACAGATGGTAACAGAATCATAATTACGTTAGTATAGTTAATACACTATTATTGTGTTTAAAATAAATTATTAAAATAACTAATAAATCAGTTCTAATAATCGTACACAAAGAGAAAAAGTGAACGATAGCCTACTAGGGAATGGAACGGTCTGCCGAGACAGTGTCCGGAGGTTCAAAACTCAAGGCACACACCTCTGACTTTCGAAGTTATGTGTGTATTGTTTATCAGTTATTGCTTGCTTTAACGGTGAAGGAAAACACCAAACCTACATACCTGAGAATTCTCCATAAGAATCTCGAGGGTATGTGAAGTCTGCCCATCCGCACTAGGCCAGCGTGGTGGACTAAGGCCTAAACCCTCTCAGTAGTAGAGAAGGCCCGTGCTCAGCAGTGGGCAGTATATAATACAGGGCTGGTATTACTATTATTATTATACTTTTGTCAGCCGTCGTTGGCAAAAGAAACATTAAATTAATTATATATTTTCTTACTTAAATATAATACAAATAACATTCCTACCATCCAATGTTTCCGTCACTGTGTATCACTTCTAATTACTATAAATCTGTCGTCGGCAATACGACGCGACAGTGTGTAGTCTTTTTTTCAAAACACAGACTACATTCACACGAACAAGTGTCACGGATGATAATTATGGGATAGATTTTTATGAAACGCACAATTTGATCCACTTTTCAATGGCACGAAGTAAGAACAGACAAGTTACTTTTATATACGTTTTGGTACTGTACCTTCAGATGCGATTATATTCTGATTTCTTCTCCCTCTTGGCTAGAGATACTCCTTAGCCACGCGTCGAGTATTCTGCTATCTATAAAGACTTTGAATGATGGCTGAATATCTGAATAAGTGCTTCGCTTTTTTTTATTACTCATAGGAAGCTGAGTTGTTGTTGAGTACTGAATGTATGAAACTATAGGCTAGTAAAAATAATATAATACTATTCAATATCTATGTTACAAAATCCTAATAACCAAACACGAAGATTTGTAAGTATAGATGTATGGATGTATGTATGTTTGTCACCCTTTCACGCAAAAACTATTGAACGGATTTCGGTGAAATTCGATACGGGTAGATCATGTCCTAAAACTACAGGCTACTTGTTATCCCGGAAAAATATAAAGTGGGATTTTTATCCCGTAAAAACTTTGTAACGCAGACGGAGCCGCGAACAAAGGGTACCCAACGATTGGGAACCGTTGGGTTCTAACTTCATTGAAAAAATACATTATGTTTAATTATTTAAAAGTAAAGAATTATAATATGCCGTTAGTCTGCATTGGATTTCATGTACGATAGCGCCATAGACTCGTTTTATCAAAATCAGGAAATATTCGCAAATTATTTTGAACTCATTATTCAAGTATAAATAATATCTATATAATTTAGTATTCCGCCTCTAAAAAATCACTGAGGTGTAATAACGATCATCTCGTATTATTTACGTGTTGTAATAGGTCGTATGAGTTCATGCGGAATTTGTGCTGACGCAGCGCGACGGTACAATGGTGCAGTTCTCTTTACTTTTGTAGATTGTTATCGTTAGGTTTATTTGGTGTATATTCATATTTAATTAACCATAATTATAAATTAAGGTTTTAAATTATGTATTTTTGAGAGTTAGACAACACACACACACACACACGCCTGTTATCCCCGAGGGGGTAGGCAGAGGCGCAACTAGTGCACCCACTTTTCGCCGTTATTCCGTCCCATGATGTGATAGGGGGCGAGCCTATCGCCATATCGGGCACAAATTCCAGACTCCGGGCTGATATTGAATAGAAAAACTCAATATCACTTTGCCCGACCCGGGGATCGAACCCGAGACCTCAGTTTTGCAGTCGTACTGTAATACAACTACGCCACCAAGGCAATCAAGGCAGAGAGTTAGACAAGACTGTGATAAATTTTTATTTAAAGACAAAATTGAAGGTTTAGGTATTCCCTGCTCAGTCGCAGGACAGTATAATATATTTAATAATAAAAAGTATATAATATTATTATAAATACTATAAGGTTGTTTATACTCTAATATTTTCTCAACTTAGTAACCTTCCCGCTATGGATTCCATTGCCAATTCCGCTACCATAAATAACTATACTGTTATTAAATATTCAACCGTATCGGTATATTTCGACTGAAACCGGTCGGTTACTACCTTTAAGGGGAATCGAATGATAATAAGCAATGGGACAAAAACTAACGTCTCAGCCCGCCTTCCTTCGTATATGGCGGCCATTTATTTTTTTCCATAATAGCGTCTCATGAAATTAATATCAATTGTGGACGCAGCCTTCTGCGCGTCGCAAAAACTGTAACTCGCTCGTTCGCTGACTAGAATGGTGATCTTCACGCAGGTGTTGTTTCGATCACAAGTGGTATTTTTGATCGAAGAGGTGTTGATATTAATGTGCCACAGATTAAAAATACTCTTGTTTGCGTATTAGAGTATTTAGAAATTAAGCTCTTTAACTACATTTTGACTTTATGGAGCAGATGTTTACTGGTGGTAGGACTCTAATATGTAAGAGTCCGTCTGGGTGGGTACCACCGCAATATTTATTTCTACCGCTAATCAGCAGTATGCATGCACTGTTGTGTTTCGGTTTGAAGGACATTGTAGCCAGTGTAACTACGGGACATAATGAGACTTAACATCATATGTCTCAGGATGACGAGCGCAGTGGATTGCCACGCAATACTTTGTAACTCAAGGTGCTGAATAGTGTTGGTACTGTTTATGGGCGGTCGTATCGCTTACCATCAGGCGAACGGCATGCTCGTCTCGCCATTCGATGCCATAAAAAAATGTTAAGAAGTTTGTATAGTTTTTGACTGTACTTTTATTGATGTGTCGTTCCGGTGCGTGTTCAGGCACTTTTTTAAGTAGTAGGGCCAATATTTTTCTACAATTCGGTCGCGTTGGGAAAAAGTCTTGCGGTATCTTTTAACCGCTGCTAATTAACTTTACATTACTAGTTTTGCGACTGTATTGGTTTGTTTTACACAGCTGGCACTATTGTGCCTAAAATAGCCCCATATGACTATCTAAAAATTACAAAACCAGACAAAATAATTGTCCGAAATAACGTTACAAACATCCAATATAGAACATCATTAATAATACTTATAATAGCTAGGTACATTGTACGCACTTTTATAACTGCCAACACGAGATTGACATAAACAGTTAACAGTTTTTGCACGTAAGATAGTCTAAATAACATTCAAGTTCCAACACAAGTAATTAAATTGTAACAAATTAAACTTGTTGTTACAAATCATTGCGACGCGTCAAGCACAAACGGAATACAAACGTTCGCAAATCAGACTATTATATTTTATTACTTGCTTCGTACACGGTTGAGATATCGTCTTATTTTTCTTGTAATAACTTCTGTGATCTTTTTGTAGTTTGTAATGAAGGACACACTGGATTTTATTTTGTAATTCATTTATATCTTAGGGCTACATTCATGTATGCATTAACCTATGTATTAATCATACTGTAAAATTATATTTAAAAAAAAATGCAGTATATCATGACAATTGATGACGAAAAAATTAAGCCCGGAGTTTCTTTCTGCCTTTCTTCTTCGGGTCGTCATCGCTTAGGTAGCTAGTGAAAGGCTGGTAGGTTAGCTAGGCTAGGACCTTTTTATCCTCGCCGGCGAGGACCGTGACGTTTCCTTTCCTCGTAATGTAAAGATACTCCTTCCCTTTCTTTTATATCAGCTCCACTTCTCCTTTCCCTAGCCCTTTTCCCGTCCCTAATGTCCGTGTCCTCTGTACCTATCAGCCCGTGCTGGTTGTTCAATATTTAACTTTAAATTACTTCATTGGTTTATTATGTACCTTTGTTATTGTGTCTACCTTCATGTCATGACCTGTCATAAGTGCTTTTTTATAAGTCTATTTGACCAATAAATGATTTTATTTTATTTTTATTTTATTTATTTTAAATTGATTCAAAAGGTATTTTCCAATTTAAATAACACAAAACAGAAACAACTCAATTATCTGTATTGTTTTAGAGACTTATTACATTATAATTGTTTCGGAATGTAATAATACAGAAAAGCTGTTAAGGAACCACTGCTTTAAAAAAACATAAAACCAGGAAAAAAGGAGAGAATCGTGGGATTCACTGAGCCTACTGTTATCTTTCACAACTGCCTAATGATATGAATAATATCTGCAGTAACAATAGGCAGTGATACGCATATAGAAAAAGAAACACAAATCCAAAATTTCACATTTATTTATAAAAGTCAAAAATCTAGCTCTAGTACTTGTGTTAAAGGCTAACATAGTAGTCGTTCCTACATTTTCTTCCTTCAATCTTGGCTGTTGGTCATTTATAGCATAAACAATGTAAATAAGCCCAATTTAACTGCCTCGGTGGCGTAGTTGTATTACAGTACGACTGCAATGCTGACGTCTCGGGTTCGATCCTCGGATCAGGCAAAGTGGTATTGGATTTTTCTACTCAGTATCAGCACGGAGTCTAGAGTTTGTGCCCGATATGGCAATAGGCTCGCCACCTATCAGATCATGGGACGGAATACGCACGGCAAAAAGTGGGTGCACCAGTTGCATTGCACCTCTGCCTACCCCTTCGAAGATGAGTGATTGAGTGAGTGAGGCGTGAGTATGTGTGTGTGTGTGTGTGTGTGTGTGTGTATCTGAATCACAATTTCTAGAAAGAGTAGTAAAACTTAAAAAATCGCATTTAGCGCATTTATTGGTAATTTTCGCATCTATTCTCGCCTATGTTGTAAATACTAAAATTATCTATACCTCACAATAGATACTCCATCTAGATGCTGATAAAAAAATTCTTTGCACAAAAATTTTATTGAATCGTAAGGCACTAAAATATAAATTAGTTGCCTTCAGCAAATACAAATAACTGAAAATATACCTAAAGCTGAAGGCGATGTTTGATTGGACCATCATTTTATTTCCTTTTATAAATATGTTACTGAACATCGTTACAGCTTATTATGTACATAAGGAAAATATACATTATGCAAATAGAAGGGATTCAGAATGGGCGCGCCCACTTCGCAAGTTACCTGGTAGATAAGAAGCTGTGACGGGATTATTAAAAGCGCCATCTGTTAGCGTGGGTGAACTGTACTAGTCGCGCCTTAGATTGGCAAGGTAATATTTTTAAACATTGACAATGGTTTACTCCCTATTGTATAAGACGTAAAGGAGATTCAGTAGCTTAATTGTGGTGCCCAAAAAGATTTGAGGTTTATACTCAATTTCTAAGTTATTTATAATAATTAATGTAAGCTTTGGAAAGTCAGAGGTGTGTGCCTTAGGTTTGAACCTCCGGACATTGTCTCGGCAGACCGTCCCATTCCCAACTAGGCTATCGTCCACTTTTTTTATATTGTTTATCAATCATATTCACTTTAACGGTGAAGAAAAATATCGTGAGGAAACCTACACACCTGAGAATTCTCCATAAGAATCTCGAGGGTATGTGAAATCTATCAACCCATACTAGGCCCGCGTAGTGGGCTAAGGCTAACCCTTCTCAGTAGTAGAGGAGGCCCGTGCTCAGCAGTGGGCAGTATCATAGACTAATAAGAGTAATATAATACAAGGCTGATGACTAGGCATGGTGCAGATATATAATAATATTTATTTAATATTTATTTATATTAGGTATATAAATATCCCAACTTGTAACTTTTATTTTACATCAAGCTCCACACAATTATTAAAAAAAACGTAGTGCTCTGAATGATATTATTTTATTTTTTGCCTGTATGTATGCCTTTTGCGAGCACAATATTTAGTATAATCGTAATGTTTTATTAAAATAATATTGTTTTCCTTAAATATCTACATAATGATGATCAGAGGATCGAATATTACAATAAAATTATTTGTTTATTGGTTTTAATCATTAGAATGTTGGAGATAAGATCTCTTTGTGTTAAAATAGAATCAAAATAAAAACAGGTAAAAATAGAATCAGCTATTATACTCTAAAGATTAATATCCAATTCTATTTTTCCTGTTTTTGACGGTAACGAAGCCAAAAATGAATTCCTTCGATATTTTTAATACCAAGTAGGAGTATTTCTTTTGTATGGCAATTTTTTTTTACTAATCCAGCTTGCTGTGCGAATTTTTAACTTTTGTTAGTAACGTAATGTAATCCAAATGATTTTATACTTGCTGGCATGTCAATCAACAGAGAGATGTAGCATCTCTCGTTGGTCGTATTTTTCCTAGATCTGACTGTACTAACAATGAAGTGTAGACTTAAAACGCTAACGATACGACGTCCTGACCGAGGCTTACCTTAGCTTAGCTCTAGAGAGAACTGCTTTTCGAACTGGTGGAGTTAGTATTGACGGAATCTAAATAATGTATAACATTTTATGGGTTCGAATAAATTTATTTCATTTCATTTACCTTATGATTATACTAGCTTTTGCCCGCGGCTCCGCCCGCGTTAAAATGTTTTTCCGGGATAAAAGTCCCGATTTATGTTTTCCCGGGATAAAAGTAGCCTATATGTTAATCCAGGTCATGATCTACCCGTGAGCCAAATTTCATCGAAATCCATTCAGTAGTTTTTGCGTGAAAGAGGAACAAACATCCATACATCCAGACATTCTTACAAACTTTCGCCTTTATAATATTAGTAGGATGATTTGTTACACAGCTCGGCAAATGACTTCTCAGCAGGTAAGCAGAGTCACATCCTGATAGGGTGTCGACTGACTAGAGGTTTTAATATTCCCTCTTCAATCGACACCACTACGTCGGCCTGTATCTAATTCGAATGAAGGCATTTTGGCGAAGTCACTACGCGACGTGTCACGCTTACACTATTCATGTATTTTCGCACTAATTAATGTAACACCAAAATAGCAAGTTTTGATGTTTACACCTTTGAAATTTCCTTGATTGTTTTTTCCAATGCCATCTACGGAGACGCCGCAGCTGGGGGTCGCGTTTCAAACGCACCGCCTCTAAGGCGCGTGCACGCTCCGGTTACCGGTTGGGTTCGAGATATGTTACACACGATGTCTCGTTTTAGACGTGTTGAAAGGTCACGTGGATACATTTGATATCCACCAGCTATACCGGAGTGATACTTCTCTCAATAGATGACGTGAAATGTCAGTTTTGATACAGTCAGCAGCAAAAGTAGATGAACAAATACAAAATTTCAATTTGGCTACATACTTTTGTATCCTTACTAGTCTTTATTTCTCTTCACAAAAATAAAATAAAAGAGATTTACTTTACTTCAAACGAAGCAAAAAATGTTTCAGTTTAACTTAACGCGTGTATAGGCGATTTAAAATTTTGATTTTGTTCAGAGATACTAATGTCGCTGACTGTACATGGGTGTAAATAGAATTAAGTAGGTACTAGACCTAATAATACCGTACACAAACAACCCATCCATTCCTTAAATTAGTAACTTACGGATCCCTCGCATAGTAGGGTAGTGATCAGTGATCACATAAAATAGATCCATTTATTTTTATAACTATCATTCTCAAAAAAATACTGGTGCCAAGGGTAAGTATTGTACGTGAACCTACAAACAACGGTATTGTTCAAAACCTTATATTAGACAGAACTGTTAAACAGACGTGCTACGATCAAACTATGTTACCAACAAGCGCATACAAGGCGCAACCGTCAAACGATACTAATTTAGCACGTAATCCCAACCGAAACAAAGGTACACCTGTTACATCCCCAAAAAACAATTTACAAACCCACAAATCCCGAAAACTAACCAAGTAATTACAGGTGTGAATGCCACCTGCATACACAATGGAGCGTTGTGCGTTGAAACTGACGCAGAGGGCGCTAAAACGATGATAATTGGCAGCGACCTTCGAATTTGGAAAGATCGTGCCTTTATAGAGGGTAGGTAGTTACGTCAGAGATATTTTTAGTACACTAACTGGGTAACGACATGAGTACCTAAATCTATACTAATATTATAAAGCTGAAGAGTTTGTTTGTTTGTTTGTTTGTTTGAACGCGCTAATCTCAGGAACTACTGGTTCGAATTGAAAAATTCTTTTTGTGTTGAACAGACCATTTATCGAGGAAGGCTTTAGGCTATATAACATCACGATGCAACTATTAGGAGCGAAGGAATAATGGAAAATGTGAAAAAAGCGGGTGAAATTATTCATCCTTGAGGGCTTCCATTGCGTGCGCTGCGAAAACGGTTCAAGATACCAAAAATATATGTATGAAAGAATTATTCCTCTTGAAATTATCTAAAAAATGTCCGTGACAGTATATGTCTATCTTTTAAGATTAACTCACTAGAACCGTTTTTATAGTAATCAAATTTGGTTGAAATGGATGCATTATTTGTTAAGAGTTGTATCAACGTCATAGTCGTAGAGTGATTCAACGGGAAGGTTTTTATGTATGTACTTTTAGCCCGGAAAAACTTATTAACGCGGGCGAAGCCGTGGGCAAAAGCTAGTCTGATATAAGATGGGAATCGGAATTGTAAATAATAGTAATATGGGCCAAAACTGAATAACAAAACCTTGGATAAATACTGCGCTTGTCATATGAGACACTAGTAGAGTCGCGGCTCCGCCCGCGTGAAAAAATTTTTCGGTACAAAATATTTTCCCGGGATAAAAAGTAGCTTATAGCACTCAGGATTTATGTAGCTTTCTATTAGTGAAAGAATTTTAAAAATCGGTTCAGTAGTTCCTGAGATTAGCGCGTTCAAACAAACAAACTCTTCAGCTTTATAATATTAATTAGCTTTTGCCCACGGCTTCGCCCGCGTTAATAACTTTTTCCGGGCTAAAAGTACATAAAAACCTTCCCGTTGAATCGCTCTATCCCACACATTTATATGGATAAAGATTAATATTATGACGTTGATACAACTCTTAACAAATAATGCATTCATTTCGACCAAATTTGATTACTATAAAAACGGTTCTAGTGAGTTAATCTTAAAAGATAGACATATACTGTCACGGACATTTTTTAGATCATTTCAGGAGGAATAATTCTTTCATACATATATTTTTGGTATCTTGAACCGTTTTCACAGCGCGCGCAATGGAAGCCCTCAAGGATGAATACCGTTTTTTTCACATTTTCCATTATTTCTTCGCTCCTAATAGTTGCATCGTGATGTTATAAAGCCTTCCTCGATAAACGGTCTATTCAACACAAAAAGAATTTTTCAATTCGAACCAGTAGTTCCTGAGATTAGCGCGTTCAAACAAACAAATAAACAAACAAACTCTTCAGCTTTATAATATTATATACTAGCTTTTGCGCGCGGCTCCGCCCGCGTGAATGAGTTTTTCCGGGATAAAAGTCCCGCTTTATATTTTCCCGGGATAAAAAGTAGCCTATGTGTTAATCCAGGACATGATCTACCCGTGTGCCAAATTTCATCAAAATCCGTTCAGTAGTTATTGCGTGAAAGAGTAACAAACATCCAAACATCCATACATCCATACATTCTTACAAACTTTCGCCTTTATAATATTAGTACGATTATAGTATAGATAGTATAGAGTAGATCATTAGAGAAGTCTCATAACGCCTATTACATTAGCGAAAATATTCTTCATACCGCAATCCAACAGTGCTTACCCTGTACCACTTGGCGGCAGAAATAGACATGGCGGTTACCTACGCAGCCTGATTCACGCTTACGAGAAATCAATAGCTGCGCTCGGACTATACTTATTTGAAGGTTATAATACAATAACTCAACTCCGCCTACGTTTTACTTAGCACATCTGCACCAAAATCGCTGTCTCCTATCACTTGGTCTCGATACCCACGAGCACACTCCCACCACGTTGTCTCCTGTGTACGCTATCGCGTATGACTTACATCACATATGCGTCTCGATTTACGTGTCGTTGATCTATACACAAGTAGGTCGTACTCCATCCATCTTGTTTATGTATCCTGAACTCGACTATTCATTAATCGTATGTTCTTCTTGGGGTGTGTGGTCAGACTGCGAGCGAGTTCCGGGCAATTTTATGGAATGGTGTCTTAACGTGGATATCAATTTGGCGCTGTAAAGATATTACATAGTATTTTTTTTAGGTATGTATTGTAAGCGATAAGCGAGTGATGAAGGCGAGTCGATGGGGACAATGTTTGCCTAACTAGATAACTGGGGATGAGATATGTAGGTAATCTGGGAAAGACCTTGTATACCTGGGTTCTTACTATAATTACTAGCTGAGCGACTTCCTCCTCATTATGGTGTCTAAAAAAGAATTTAAATAAGAGTTGTAATCGATATAAAAAGATAGTGTCATAATTATATATTTCAAAAATTCAATTAATCTATCGAACTGTTATTCAAATAAATTAATTCTGCCTACCATATAAAACAAAGTCGCACGCCGCCTATGTACGCGATAAACGCAAAAACTACCAAATGGATTTCGATGAAATTTGGTATGGATAAAGTTTGAGACACTGAGAAAATTTTAAGTTCATGATAGATAGCATTTACTTGTAACCGAACATCGAGCATTCGCTGTTTTTAAATTTTATCAATGACGACGCTCGTTATTTTGTTACAATCCAGTTTTAAAAACCCACGAGCGTATTGGTGTAACATTCAATCGAACAAAGGCATAAGCGCGATACGTAGTGAGGTACGCAAGTAAATGGAAACGTTATGTTGCGTCCAGACATCGCCTTTCATTGACAAGTCGCCAAGTATAACCAGCAACATCACATGTTAACGCTGACCTGCCTTGAACATTACCTCGAACGCAGCGTCGAACATTCGCAGGAAAAGTACATAACATAGAAATACTTTTGGAAACTGAGCCTTTGCCTGTATTGTAACATTCGTTAGAACGTTACAATATATTGTAATTTCTAGCAAATGCTCCAGTATATACTGTAATTTAGGCTACTTTTCATGCCGGGAAAATATATAGCGGGACTTTCATCCTGGAATAACTCTTACAAAGGAGCGAAGCCGCGGGAAAAACTAGTTACAGAATAAAATAAAGACTTATTTAAAAAGTGAAATGCAATTTCCGAAGTGTTCTTCGTAGTGAACGCTTCGAGTGTACAGTTCGGAAGTATTATGAAGTTAGTAATTTGTTTGTTTACTTCTTCAGTAAAGTTTAAAGGTGTTTGGTGCTAAATGGAAACTCGAGCACTATACTTTGTTTCTAGGAATTAGATTAAACGTAAACTATAGGGTAACCATATTGATGTTCTTGATAAAAGTATTTTTCTACCACGGTAAGTAACTATACTGGATTTGGGAAGAAAGTCCTAGTGATGGGATAATTAATGGCATTACATTAACTGCCAAAATGTAGATAGTATTGACAAATCACAACTTTACGACTTGTAGAAACTACGGCGTGAGATGATCATCTTCATCAGCTACATGAAGACCGTTGCTGGACATAGACTTGCCCTAAAGTTTTCCAAACGGACTTGTCAAAAGCGACCTGCATCCAGCGTGTTCTTGCAACCTTTATCAAGACGTATATCCATCGGTACTAAGTATAGTGCAATCTAAACACAAAACAGTTTATGGCAATTGCACGGCCCAAAAATTATGAAATAATAATCTCCTATTTCGATTACTAGTAGAATATGTTGCCGTGCCATTGTCAAGTCATTATAATTGTTATAAAAAAGGTGTCTAATATTGATAGCATCATTGTACATGTTGATACTTAGTTTTACATGAGATCTCACAACTTTTCGTAGTGAAAGAACTGCGTTGCGAGACTTGGATTTTTTTACATTTTATGTGTTGATTGCACTTTTACCTGAAGTACTTCGGCAGAGTTTGAAATGTTGAATCGAGTTACGAAGAATTTATGTAAGCAGAGCCGCGCTCACTACCGCAATTCAGATAAATTTAATCTTAGGTTTTTTACAATATTTTGGTACAAATATTTAGCTGTATTAGCTTATACGACTAATAATTTTAAAAGTTTTAAGTTTTAGTACAATAATTATGACTGATCCGCTAACGCTTAATACTTCTGGCCGCGTCTTGCTTATCTAGTAGTAATTATTTCAGTAAGCTAACGTTTCATTCTATAAAGCCAAAGGTATCATATCGCTTACATATATTCCTATTATCGACCTTCTAATTATTTGATATTGGTTTAGAGCTTTACCGTAAAATATAATTTAGAGCGTATTTGATACACAATAATATAGGTAGTAAGGATTATAATTAATGAACAGTATCTCCCGAATGAAGAATGGAAGCAGCTGGAAGAGGCCTATGTGTCACTGGACACGCTGCCCACTGAACCGGGATACCTGATGTACTAGATTTAAGTCAAAGCATTTTGCTACTATGTGTAAAATCATTGTTTAGTATCAGCAATAAAGGCTAATAATAATAATCTCCCGAATGCACGCATAAAGGTAATTTTAGGTTGTATGATTTTGTGTTAGCTCTATTTTCACAACACCGTTTCAAAAGTTTCAATTGAATTTTATTCAACACATACGATATTAATCAGTTGGCATTTTAACCGACTTCCAAAAAAGGAGGAGGTTCTGAATTCGTAGGTTTCTATTTTTATTATGTATGTACCCTGATTTTTATTAAAAATTGTGAGTCTATTTCCGTGATTCCTTTTTCATTTATTACTATTTATTTGAGGGCAGATATTATGGTCTGATTTTTGGGCTTTGTGTGACGAGTAGTATTTATTCAAAAGTTGTGAAACAGTTGCGAAATGTTTAAACACCGTTACTAATAACAAGCCGGTTAAGTTAAAATGGACTGGGCCATCATCGTCAGCTACATGAAGTCAAGACATAGGCCTCCCTTAAAGATTTCCAGAAAGACCTATCAATAGCGGTCTGCCTCCAGCATTTAGGCCATACTCTTCTTAAATTAACATACACACACACTCACGCCCGTTACTGTCGGAGGTATAAAACCTCGATACACGGCAACACCGCACAGGCCAGCAGAAATAGCTGGCTGTTAGTGTTTCTATAATATGTGTAAATCATTCTACAAAATATATTCCTATTGATAACATCTCAAGTATTTGATTTATTACGGGAGTAATCCACAATGGAATTCTAGTTCCAACAGTTACCCCCGAAGGGGTAGATAGATGTGCGACTAGTGCACCCTTTTTTCGCCGTGCGTATTCCATCCCATGATGTGAAAGGGGGCGAGCCTATCGCCATATCGGGCACAAATTCCAGACTCCAGGCTACTGAGTAGAAAAACCAAATATCACTGCCCGACCCGGGCATCGAACCCGAGATGTCAGCATTGCAGTCGTACCATAATACAACTACACTACCGATGCAGTTTCTAAATTAACATCTCTATAAAAAGACAAAGTAACAGCGTTTTGACTAAAAAAAAGTTACTGTGGGTGCTTAGGAGCATTTCACTCCACAATCAGCCAGCGGATTTACTGGGCATAATGAGGCTTAACATCTTATGTTTCAGGATGACGAGTGCAATGCAATGCCAATCAGTATAACGCAATTCAAAGTTCTGTATGGTGTTGGTGCTGTTTGGGCGGTCGCTCGTTACCATCAGACGAGCGGCATGCTCGTTCTCATTCATGAATCATCGTCATCAATCTCTTATCATTTTCCCAGGATCAAGACAAAGCTACCAACCCAATCACTAGTTTGAAGAGCTTAGAACATCGAAAACCCACAATACCGTCCTAACATGAACATGGTGACTCGAACTTTCGTAACATAACTCAGTAGGTACTGCGTCGTAAAGTGTGTTATTCGGTTTACGATCGCCGGCGCTTGGTGCAATTAAAGATTTATAACTGGTAACTCTATCAAATAAGATGCGTATATTTTTTTCTTTATTCATTTAGTGCCTCGTGAGAAAAACAAGTCCACACTTCCCAGAAACTTCAGCTTTTAATACATAAATAAAAAGGAATTCTCCACTTTTATTGACGCGCCATTGGAGTGTTGTATTTTGTCGGCGTTGGCGTTTTTTTTCCTACCACTTGTCCGAATGGCCGGCCGGGTCCAATAAAATTGTTCATTTATTTAATCTCAAGTGATTTTAAGAGTATCGGCGCTTTTGTAGCTGTTCACGGTAGCGTGTGTGACGTCACTATGATGGATAGTGATGGGTTCCGTATGTTTGTGTATGTTTAATAATATTAATGGCCCTAAATTTGTATATTACTGCTGAGCACGGGTCTCCTCTACTACTGAGAGGGTTTAGTCCACCACGCTAAAACTAGATTATTCTCGATATAGACTTCTGTCCACATTAGGCTTATTATTTCCAGACATATTTTCGTGGTACATCAGTTATCACGTCCGAGAAAGATATTAGCGGGGCCCATATCTATACTAATATTATAAAGCTGAAGAGTTTGTTTGTTTGGTTGAACGTGCTAATCTCGGGCACTACTGAACCGATTTTGAAAATTCTATACTAATAGAAAGCTACATTACTCCCAAGTGCTATAGGCTACTTTTTATAACAGGATTTTTTTTTATCCCGGTTAAACTTTTCACGAAGGCGGAGCTGCCGGCATCACCTAAGTTTCAATAAAGTGGCTTTGAAGAAGGCAGTAAGGACTCCTTTGGCATCATGGGTTAATACCCATAGTATTACATAAGGATGTATTATATTAAATACATGTTCTATGTAAATGCACCATATTATAAAATTAATCAATAATATTTGTATAATTACTATCTTCGCTGGCACTCTTCGCTACAAAGAATCCTCAAATATGCACCATATGCTTGCGACAAAAAGACAATGGTATAAGTGTTTTGTTATCAACCTGAGGACCCCTGTTTTGAAGCCACAATCTCAAGTGTTGTTTTAGGATTACTTAGGAAACTATGAGTGTTTAAATATGATTTTGCAACAAATAACATAAGCGCCAGAAGAAATTTTCTAAGCGACGTGAAGGGTCCTTAGATTGTTTAATTATACCTTCTGTAATTTTGTTTTTTTTTTATTCTAAGCGCAAAAATAAATGTTTTTTTTTTTCTATTTTATACCTTGTAGTATATTCCAAGTGGTAGAAGACAGCGGTATCTACTCATATGAAGTCTCACGTGTAGAAGAGCCAACAATAGACATATATTATTTACAAGCGGCGTAAAGGTCGCAGGAACACACTGGATGCAGGCTACTTTTGACAGGTCCGTCTCAAAATCTTTAGGGGAGGCCTATGTTCAGCAGTAGACGCCATGTGGCTGATGATTATGATGATGATTCCCAAGTAGGTACATTACCTATATTCGTTTGTAGTCACAAAACAAACATAAATTAGTCAATGTGTTTCATCATCATCAGCCACATGACGTCCACTGCTATATCTAGGCCTCCCCCTAAGATTTCCAGACGGACCTGTCAAAAGCGACCCGCATCCAGCGCGTTCCTGGGACCTTTATCAAGTCGTCTGTCGACCTTGCAGGTGGACGGCCGATGCTGCGCTTGCCAGTACGTGGTCTCCATTCGAGAATGTTTTTGCTTTATCTGCTGTCAGTTCTTCGAACTATGTGCCCTGCCCATTGTCACTTCAGCTTGCTAATCCGCTAGGCTATGTCACTGGCCTTCGTTCTTCTACGGTTCTCCTCATTTCTGATTCGATCGCGTAGAGAAACACCTAGCATAACCCTCTCCATAGCTCGCTGAGTGACCGTGAGCCGTCTTGGACGGTCCATAGTCAGAGGCCACGTTTCCAGTGCGTATGTTATCATTGGTAGAACACATTAATGTGCTTAACGTGTTTATTAGAGTCCAAATCTCATCACGTCAATCAAATTACCTGATGTAATTAAACTATGACAAACACATTTAGACATCATGGAAATGATCATCATCATGGAAATGATCTATCATTTCCTAGAAACTGCGCACATATGTGTGTAAAACCACCTTACAGTTCTGCTGACCTGTTTGGGGATATTACAAAAATGTATTTTACATGCTTAGATATAAAGTCTAGAAATATTTTGGGGTTTTTGAGTTTGGGCTGGGATTGCCATAATATGTCCTCAAAATGACTACTCCGCTCTAAAGCGACCAAGATTTCAAACGCTTGGTTGAAATCAAAATACAGTAAATGGGTAACCTTTGAAATTAATACATTTGTAACACATAATATAGACAAATGGTGTTTTTACGCACTCCTCTATTTGAACTATAATTGTGCTAAATTTCACACTCCTACGTGCTTAAAAAGGGTCCAAGGTTTTTACTTCACCTATTAATATGGAGAAATATATTACATATGAATTAACAATGGCGATAGGCTCGCCCCCTATCACATCATGGGAAGGAATAACGGCGAAAAATGGGTGCACTAGTTGTGCCTCTGCCTACCCCTTTGGGGATAAAAGGCGTGAGTGTATGTTTGTGTGTGTGTATGAATTAACATTTTTAATCAGTACAATTTACAATACTATTATATAATTTTTGATCACACTGTAATTACTATTTGCCAATTTAAAGCAATTGAAAGGTCTTGGTAAGCTTTTATGGATGACACTGGAAGCATCCTACGTATATAATACAAATTCGCCCGCCGCGTCTGTAAACGCGATAAACTCAAAAACTACCAAACGGATTTTTATGAAATTTGATATGGGAATATTTTAAGACCCTGGAAAGATTTAGGCTACTTAAATCCCGGGAAAGTAATAGCGGAACCTTTATCCCAGAAAAACTCTTTATCTGTACATTTTTCTATAAATATACATTTTTCGGCATACTTTCAACATGTTACAGATAAAGTTTTGGCTTTGTTTTATGGTGGACTCCCTTACATTACCACTAATTAGAGTTTCCATCCCGGAAAAATAATATTAGAAAAACACATACAATATAATGCTCGACCTGGTCTCCCAACCAGGGTCTCTAGTCTTCACATAGTACTGCATAGCTCTTATTCTTCACCACCAGATTAAAAGTAACAGTAGATAAAAGAACGCAAAGAATTCAAAATCAAAAATAATATTAATCCTAGAACTGCCATCGATCACAAGGAGTGAATGACAAAAAAATCTATGTCAAAATAATGTATTCGCAAAAAAACAGTGCCAAAAGGGCGAATTCATTTAACGTCGGCAGCCCATTCATCACACACTAAACACACACGGCCGGCCCGAGGTTCGATTCCAATAGTTATGCAAATAGCAATCGGGATTGTAATGAGAGGTCCGCTGTTATTTAGAACCGCCTCGTAAGTCAAACTCGGCGTCGGAATTGAACATGCGACAGTGGCGTGTGTGGAGAAGATTGTATTATTTTTTGCGATGAGATATTACAAATAGTAATCCTTTGTATACAATAACGTGGGAAATTATAGTTTTTGGGATACAAAAGCATTTTTAATTACAATTTATTGGAGTTCGCTGTATGAATAAAATTTACACGATAGGTTATTTTACATTTTGGGATTAGCAGTGTTCATCGTTATCATTTCTTAGGCAAATCAATTAGAACATTAGTTATCAATTAACATTGTAAAATAAATTATCCGAGGGCTTAGAGTATATTGCTTTCCTAGTATTTTTTTTATTGTGATTTGTAACTAGGTCTTTTATCAAAATATGTTATACTTAGGTCCAATGCAATATTACCATTGACAATGTTAAAAAAATATTCAGGACATAAATACGTTAATTACTACACGAATATTACGTTACGCATTGTTTGCGGTTCGTAAAAAAAGAAAAAAGTTCTGTATAAAAATGTATACATAAATATTATACCTTTTAATAGAATAAAATAAGGACACAAAACCGTTTCAAACATAAAAACAAAATATCAATGTCGACTCCACGGCGGCGCTAGTGACCTCATCTCACACCTCAGTCGAGCACAAAATTAATAACACGTATTACTTCTTTCTTTATTTTAGTTTTTAATTTTTGTTCTTGCGCTTGCATTTATTATTATTTAAACTGAATTTCGAGACATTATTTATTACTATTTATATAACGTATGTTGAACATTTTTCAATGTTACAGGAGAAATTAACACTTCATTTTAGTGTTAATCTTTTCTGTGGATGTTTATTTGTACGTTTTAAAGTGTAAACTGTTCATATTTATGCCGAAACATATTGCAGTGTAATAAATTAAACGTATAAAGAATATTTAAGCGGTAAGCGTATTAATATTGGTGTTATATTGAAGTATCGACCTTTGTGGTACTGTTTTTTAAAAACTTTATACTTACGTTCTGAGATGCTCATATTTAAAACGCCGTTCAACATTAATTTATAGGCTAAATTATATCCCTCCTGGCTAGTGATTATATTCGAAAGTAAGTTAGTATGTAGTGACCCTAATATCAGTAGGTACAGTCGAAACTCTACAAGTTCGAATATAACGAGGCCCATATTATATTTTTGGGATAATTTAGAACGTGTATTATAACACAATGTAGAGATAATGAATGTGTGACAGTAGACAGTTTAGCTTGGACTTCAACGGTCGTCACCAACACTTAATCACAATCATAATTTCTAACAAACCGGCATAACTGTGTCGATTGGCAATTGATACAAAT
This sequence comes from Lapara coniferarum, assembly GCA_949316025.1. Classification (NCBI taxonomy): domain Eukaryota; kingdom Metazoa; phylum Arthropoda; class Insecta; order Lepidoptera; family Sphingidae; genus Lapara; species Lapara coniferarum. The sequence goes on along the minus strand of OX438933.1, from coordinate 21,203,674 downwards.
CTCTCTTCACCTAACACTATCCAGGCGCGGTCGCAGCCCGAAATTTAGAGGAGGTTACTAATAACAAAATCGCCGCTAGGGGCAGAAATTGCTTTTTTGTTTTGTAAATTTTTTTCGTCCAAATTGACGTGCACGATTTGGAGGGGGGGGGGGGGCATGTCCCCTGTGACCAGCACCTTTGGACCGCGCCTGAGTCTATTTTGATCCCATTCCGCCTACAAACAGATTCAGTGGACTGTGGAGTCACATCACAGGGCTCGCATAAAAAAATTACTATGCATACACTGTTTGACACAAACTTGGCAAAGCAGTAATAAGCCCTGATTTGACAAAAGGTGTCCCTTCTTATGGTGTGATTCCGCAGAACGCGGCAGACGGCAGACTGCATCAGCATGTGCCGCGACGGCAGACGACACTACTATGCAGTATTAAATTGTATGAGACAGATTCCGCATACGACGGCAAATACCGCGCGACAAGTGCCGTCTGCCGTCGCGGCACATGCCGTCTGCCGTTGCCGTCTAACGTCTGCCGCGTCCTGCGGAATCACAGTTTTAGACGACGCCAAAACAATTAGAGCTAGTTTCAAAGGTGCCAAGTAATTTTTAATTCAGTTATCGTATTAATCAGCTAATGTAAATAGTACTCGTTTTATTTTCATTTATTTGGGAGCATAGATTAAATTGATACTTTTGTATTTGGTCGGCTTATACATTTATGTGACGTGTAGCATTTATCAGGAAGCGGTGTAATTGGCCCTAAGACTTGCAAACGATGACTTCTTGACTTCTACGTAGATCAAAAATCACACACATCACTCCTTTACTTCCGAAGGGGTAGGCAGACCAACCATGGACTCACTTTTCACCAAATGTATTCCTTCCCATGGTGTAAAATGGAGCGAATGTGTCGCCATATTGGGCACAAATTCCACACTCCAGGCTGATACGACGCAGAAAATACCCAATACGACTGACCGACTCGGTACCCCAGGGCGATGTCGTAACTCACACCGATATACAACTACGCCGAGGCAGATCAAGAAACATATTCAGGAAATCTCGTGAAATCAATCACTTGCGGAAATACATAGACGGCGTATATCACTTAGGTGTATAAGTGACGTTTATAGCTACACTTAGCCCATACCTTATCCATCGCATATTTATCAAGTATGCTGGTTTAAAGCCGCTAGAGGTGACAGCCATATCACAGTACGTTGACTTGTACTAAAATATTTTTCCTTAGTTTAGTATAAATAAATCCCTGTTAGCCAATTTTTTAATATCAATGGAGATCAAATATTATAGTCACAAATGTGTGCGCAATACATAGGTGCACTTTCTATTCCTCCCGTCTCAGACTCCGATGAGATGGCAATCCAACATGGCCGGAGAGAGATCAGGTGCAGGACCAATGGCTTTAAGTGCTTTTAGAGGCACAAGTATAACGCCACAAATTTCTTGATACCGAGACAATCAACTTCCTGACACGGAGCTGCAACTGAGCTGTTGTTACGACACAAAAACTTAGTCAGCAATTTTTACACGCCCAGGGATTTGAGCCCGGTACCTCAGCGCGGTAGTTGTACTGTGTACGCAATACAACGCTACCGTGGCAGTCATTTTATAATTATTAAAAATATAAGTGAATAACATTGTACTTTCTTTAGTTCCCCGAAAAATATGAAATGGTTTGAAGGTAAATAGACACCTTCGTAACTAAAAGCTAACAAATGCGTGCAATACACATATTTCGTAAGGACGTAAATTTGACATTGGAATAAAACATAAAAGTATTGTTTAACCTTATCCCATCCTCACATTTTCGCGTGCTGGTTTACGGAACCACAGCTTCGTGGTGTCTTCCATCCCAGCTCGAACCAAACGATCATTAACTTATGTTTTTGCTGCACGATTAAGTCGTGGAACAGTTTACCAGCATACGTATTCCCTCCTTTCTACAACCTGGGGTCTTTTGAGCATGAAGAAGCTTTTAGGTAGGCCGGCCATAACTGTGCCGACCGTCTGAGGATGTTTTTGACACATTACTTTTACTTTTGACAACTTCACTAAACATCAGGTGCAGTACAGTCACTGTGCCGTGCTTAGATAAAAAAAACACAGGTATAACCACGTATACATTGTCTACAGGATAAATGGCATAAATAAGGTAGTATTATGTACCACAGAAAACCTACTAAATGCATAGCGTCCTGTTGCTTCGTTTGGTACGTGAATGTTCCGGAAGCAGAAATACTCCCATACATAATCTTAATCCCCACTGACCTTTAAAGGATGCGCATTATTCTCCCCGTACTGTATTTATGGGTGGAGATCTTAACACTATGTGACACACTGCATTGCATAAGCTATCAAATCTATTCATTCGAAAACTATCATACAATCTAAATCATATGTTCTCAACGTGGTTGTTAACGCCCCTTGTGGACATTGGGGACTTTCGACGGCAGTAGAAAAACCAGAAAAATTAGGGGCATTGATATAGCGCATAAGGGGCGTGGGTTCGACTGCCTCGGTGGCGTAGTGGTATTGCGTACGCATTACGAGTACGATTTGCGCGCTGAGGTCCTGGGTTCGAATCCCGGCTCGAGCCAAAAAAAATTGTGACTGGGTTTTTTCATCTTAAAATTTACTCAGTCGCAGCTCGGAGTCAGGAAGTTGGCGGTGTGATACCCCCGTGCCTCGGAAAGCACGTAAAGCCGTTGGTCCTGCGCCTGATCTCTCTCCGGTCATGTCGGATTGCCGTGTCACCGGACTGTGAGAATGAAGGAATAGCGAGTGCACCTGTGTATTGCGCACACACTTGTGCACTATAATATCTCCTGCGTACCTGGCTGATCTCCGTTGAGATTGGCCGCCGTGGCCGAATCTGGCTAGGAGGATTTTCAAGGGGCGTGGGTAGAATAAATTGAGTCTAAAAAATCCACGCTAATCACGTACTAAAATAAAGTAAAGTGGGTGGTGAACAAAATAAGGTAAGAGACTGTGATCGAAATCCTACAAGATCTAGTCCTATAAATAAAATCATATCAAAAATCCTTTCGTCAAGTTCCCTGTAACTTTGCTATGAAGTTCAATCACACGGTCAGTGTACAAAAATGCATAGAAGTGTGAAATCTTACCTCGTTTACAACTAGCTCAAGGTTACTTTTCGAAGAATTGTGAGTTCAAGCAACAACTTTGTTGATGTTTTCCGATCTGATTCCCACGGTGTGTAATTGAAGCTCGGACGTGTTACTTTCATATTCTTTGGGAAAATATTTTATATTAAGAATGTTCTGATCTAAGTCTGTAGTTGTAACCGCATTATGGATTAAGAATGCTAGTAAATTGGTCACAAATATTGAGGTTGTATGACTGATTTTTATAGCAATAGATTCTGTTTTCAAATCACATCACAATCACTGATTTGACTTGCAAGGCGCTTTTAACAGGTGTGAGAATCTTTACAGGGTCTTTTTTCAAAAGTAGGCTTCTTCATACTGATGATATTTTGGTCAATCGCTCACTGATTAAAGACTGTTAATATCGTGTTTATTGGTTAATATAATAGCTATAAAATGAAAAGAATACTGTAGGTACATAGATGGTAGAGAGATAGTAAGATTTTCAAGTACCATACCATAACCATACCAGCCCTATATTATACTGCCCACTTCTGAACACGGGCCTCTTCTACAGCTGAGGGGGTCAAGGCCTTAGCCCGCCACGCTGGCCTAGTGCGGGTTGGCAGACTTGCCATTCCTTTGAAATTCAGAGAACTTCTCAGGTATGCCGGTTTCCTCACGATGTTTTTCTTCACCGTTACAGCGAGCGATAACTCACAAAGAATAATGATTTTCAAGTAATAATGGCAAATTTATTTATGTTCCTTGTAGTTTGCTGACGTTATTTATCATTTCTCCTGAATCCTGATTTTGGTTCTTAAAATTATTCCCTGACCCGAATAAAAGGATTAGAACTATTTTTGATAATAACGCCAGACATGTTTTTATAAATATTGAAAGTACTTAAAGATCTTTTTAATGCACTTTTATATAAAAGTTTGACTTAAGTTGTTTGAAAAAGCGTACATTTCAAAACAAAAATGTCGTAATTTTTTTAGGTTAAACCTGCATTGCTACCGTCGCAGTTAATTCCATACAGCACGCAATATAACTAAGAAAAAGTATTTATTTCACACAACTCACGAAAATCGTTTATGATTTTACAATGAGCTCCTTTTTGTCCTCTTTGGGTTTATTGTCAGATCAGTCGTTTTTTGTTGTTATAAACTTTGGTTCTTGACGTTTAATTGCTTTATTACAACATCCAACTGCTGGATCTTTTGTTTTTTTGATAATGCAATCGACTTGTAAGTATACTAAGAAATCCAATTTATTAAGGAAACATTTTTTTTCGAAGACAGGTTAAATTCTCACAGAATACATTTAGTGATTGTTCAGCAACGAGGTTAAAATGGTTTAGAGGTTTTTTTAAGTCATTTTGCTAAATTGATATTGGTATTGTATTTTTAACCCGACTGGGTGACAGAGGAAACATGCGTGACAGCGTCCTTTGCCGACAAGTCATCTTATTTAATAGATAACAGGTTGGTACTGCCTCGGTGGCATAGTTGTATTATAGTACGACTGCTATGCTGAGGTGATATTCAGTTTTTCTATTCAACATCAGCTCGGAGTCTGGAATTTGTGCCCGATATGGCGATTGACTCGCCCCCATCACATCATGGAACGGAATAATGGCGAAAAGTGGGTGCACTAGTTGCGCCTCTGCCTACCCCTTCGGAGATAACAGGCATGAGTGTATATGCGTAAAGGGTTAGTACGGTAAATATTTTTTCAGTCTATCCAGAAACGCCATGGAACCATTATATATGGCTACATTGATATTAACACCACTTTAAGTAAATTTATAACAAAAAACAACTCGCATACATGAAAACAATAAAAAACAATACCAAAAAGTGGTTCCATTACAAAACAGTAAAAATATCATAAATCACGGGTATTAATTTACATAGATAAGTACATTGAACAGTAAGTAGCTTAGGATGTTTCCATTTGCTATGCTCTGTTGAACAGCACGTGCTTGGGATTTTATTGTTCTTAATATCTCGTATCGTGTAATTATTTTGCATGCTTGGTCTAATAGCGAATTATATCATCTAAAGTCACCAGCATAGTAGCTGAACAAATTCAAATACCAAATTGCCTATATTTGTGTTCTTACCAATCTTTTCTTTCTCTTCACAAACATAAAATAATGGAGATTTGCTGTGCTTCATACTAAAACAAAAAACAGTTTAACTTACGCGTATATAGGTGATTTGAACAGATATTTATGCTGCTGACTGTATTCAAGTATCCTGGAGCTATTTTTGTTGTAAAGGGAAACTCGGTCGAATTGCCTGAAATTAGAACCCTAATGCTTTATAGATAAGAGCTCTCAAACACTGAAAATCATTCTGCAACGTAGTCAAAATCATTTCTTCCATGTAAAATGTAAAGATATACCTTCATTCACATAGGTTAAAGCCTAGCTCTTACGAAGACGTATTAACCTGAACAAGTATGCACAAGTGTTTGTCGCCTCAACGAGGCTGTTAGGAGCCACAGTGATTTATCACAAATGAATATATGAAAGGAAACTTTTATAGGACTCGTAATGGTAACATACCTTGCTGTTAAATTATCCCAGCTCGAGTAGCGAAATTAGAAATTCTTAATGCTTATTAAATAATCGGGTCGCGTGTCACAACGTAGTGTATCAGCCCGAAGATATAATTACTGCAATGATAGGCGGATTGTACATCTTGTCACGCAGGAACAAGTACAGTGTGCTTAGAATGCGGAATAAATCACGACACGACTCCGTTTCGTTTAATTATAATTATTGGAGAAACTAACACGTTACTAACGTATTGGTCTCGATCAATCAAAAACATCAAAGTTGAAACTACTGGACATAATGGGACTTAACATCTTATGTCTCGAGATGACGAGCGCAGGAGAATGCCACACAGTATTTTGTAATTCAAGGTGCTGAATGGTGATTCTACTGTTTATGGGTGGTCGTATCGCTTACCATCAGGCGAACGGCATGCTCGTCTCGTCATTCAATGCCATAAAAAAATGATGCGGTTTTTTGCCACTAAGTTCTAAGCCCACAGTACTGAACAGTATCTAGATTAAGATGAATAAGATATTCAATAGTTAAAAAAAATTGGTGCCTGTACGTATGTACACGCGTGAGAAGTTATACTTCTTGGCATCATTAAAAAATATTTCTTGATTGCATGTAAATAATTAATTACAATAAAATGATAAAAGCACTGGAAAAGGATAGTCAACACAGTCAATAAAGTTCAGTTTAAATTTGAAATATTCAATAGAGATATATATAATTATTAAAAATATAATTTAGAGAATAATAAATATTGTATGACGTAATTTGTACTAAATATTACAAGATTCTTAATTTTAAATATTTATTATTGATTTCATCGTAAAATTTCACTCTCATAAATCTATACTAATATTATAAAGCTGAAGAGTTTGTTTGTTTGTTTGTTTGAACGCGCTAATCTCAGGAACTACTGGTTCGAATTGAAAAATTCTTTTTGTGTTGAATAGACCATTTATCGAGGAAGGCTTTAGGCTATATAACATCACGATGCGAATATTAGGAGCGAAGAAATAAAGGAAAATGTGAAATAAACGGGGAAAATTATTCATCCTTGAGGGCTTCCATTGCGTGCGCTGCGAAAACGGTTCAAGATACCAAAAATATATGTATGAAAGAATTATTCCTCTTGAAATGATCTAAAAAAATGTCCGCAACAGTATATGTCTATCTTTTAAGGTTAACTCACTAGAACCGTTTTTATGGTAATCAAATTTGGTCGAAATTAATGCATTATTTGTTAAGAGTTGTATCAACGTCATAATATTAATCTTTATCCAAATAAATGTATTGAATAGAGTGGCGGGCGAAGCCGTGGGCAAAAGCTAGTTTTTCATAACGCGCCTAAAGAAGTATAACTTCAAAAAATACGTATGTAAGTTTACAGACTCAACATGTAGAGAAAAATATTCTGACATGGTACAATTTTATTGTTATGACTCTATTTTGTTTATTGGATTGTTAAAATGGTCTTTCCAATAGTCATTTTCATTTCATATCTTTACTTTATATTTGACTTTTGGATATACCTAACTACTACTAATTATGCATCAATTATTATTTGCCACAGGTAATTAATTTTTCGTGCTTGACGTCACTGGAGAGAGAATTCTTAATTTAAAAAAAAGCTTGTCTTCTCATATTTAATCATTAATACATTTCCCTAATCACTCGCATAGACATGTTCTCTAAACTCATCCCAAACGCTTCGGTGTGACATCCGCCCAAATACAAACGGCGAGTTATTATTTAAAGATTTACGAGGCAGCCTGGCGTTTACTGTTGATTGTTTAATTATTGAACCACTAATAAAACCCGATCGGATTCCATTCCTAAATGGACACTAGTAATCATGGATATTATTTGTTTACTATTGTTTTTACTGCGCGAAAGTTTTTCATATGCGAGGGGCTCGGTAAGTACCTCCGCAATATCTATTTCTACCAACAAGCAGCAGTGTGCATGCGCTATTTGTTTTGGTTTGAAGGTCACTGTAGCTAGTGTAACTACTGGGAATTGTGAGACAACATCTAATGTCTCAGGGCGACGAGTGCAGTGGAATGCCACGCAGCACTTTGTAATTCAAAGTTATGTGCGGCGTAGCTACTGTTTACGGGCTGTCGTATAGCTTACTATCAAGCGAACGGTATAGTCCTCTCGTCATTTATCTGCTAAAAAAAATTAAGTGTGTACAGTCGGCCACAAAATTAACTGAACAAATTGAAAACTTCAAACCGCTTCTGCACGTTAACTCCACTCGAAATATTTTTTTTTTATCTAAAATAAAGTTAACCCTGTGAAGTTTATTTTAGTGAAAAATAATAATTGTTAATATTGAGGTAAAAGTTTAAACGCGATTTGAAATTTTGAATTTGTTCAATTACTTATGTGGCAGACTGTATCTACATTGTATATCCCTTCAACTATCAAAACGTACACTAAGCCTAATACTAACGGATATTCTTACATTTGTTCTTGAATTTGGAGCGTTTCTCCACGCCTGCGGGTGAGTACATCTTAAAAAAAAACATACGATATGACAAGACCGTAGTTAAATAATGTGGCCATTGAAAATCTAATGGAAGTCCAGGTCATTACTCACCGAGGCGTTGTAATAGTGGCCCCAGGGTAACTTGTATGACCCGGGGCACTGCGTTAAACAATTATTAGAGTATGTTCGTGTATCCATCGTAATTTGTTATGTCATATCGCTAAAGGGGCAGACAATATGTAAGTAATGTAGTATTTTTTTTATTACTGTGTAATCGAAGGAAATACGTTCTCCTTATTAAGCACTAGCTTTTGCCCGCGGCTCCGCCCGCGTGGATGACTTTTTCCGGGATAAAAGTCACGCTTTATATTTTAGCGTGATAAAAAGTAGCTTATGTGTTAATCCAGGTCATGATCTACCCGTGTGCCAAATTTCATTGAAATCCGTTCAGTAGTTTTTGCGTGAAAGAGGAACAAACATCCATACATCCAGACATCCATACATTCTTACAAACTTTCGCATTAATAATATTAGTAGGATTTGTATAAGTGTGATGAAACAACGTAAAAGCTGCTAAATTGTTTTGAAAGGCATTTGCTACACGCACAGAAGGTGTCCTGTGTTAGCAATTTTGTATTCCAAATGAACAGTGAAATAAATAGGTTCATAAATGTTAAGTGATTTTATGCAAATTTTCAAAACAAACACATGTCATGGCTTTATGCCTAAAGAGGTAGGCAGACGCGTAAGCAGGGCATCCACTTTTCGCCATGTGTCCCCCGTCCCATGATGCGATGTGTGCGAGACTATTACCATATCGAGCACCTTTTTTTTTTTCTACTGAGTGACGAGACGAGCATGCCACTCGTCTGATAGTAAGTGACACGACCGTGAACCGTCCATAAACTTAGTACTTACTGTTGTAACAACACCATACAGAACTTTTAATTAAAAAGTTTTGTGTGGCACTCCACTGCGCTCGTCATCCAGAGACATCAGATGTTCAGTCTTATAATGCTCGGTAATTACGCTGAATACACCTCCAACTATAACACAACAGTGTAAACTGCTGCTTGACGTTAGAATTATACAGTGCGGTGGATCCTACCCTTTTTTTTAATAATGGCCCTACTGCCAGCAGCCTGATGCGAGTCGGCTTTTCTGGCCACACCGGTCTTTAGGGTGAACGCAGAAGGCGCTCGCAACCCTTTGAATTAAGAGACCATGCTGAGGGCAACCCACTAACGGGTTACGAACCTCGGCTCAGGACGGCCACTAAGAAAGGATGAGACATCAACGATTAGGGAAAGATAGGTTTTAGGCCTAATGCTATTATATTATGTTGTCATCGGCACGCGGGCCGGAACTGCTAGGGGGGTCGGGGGGCGACGGGGAACGCGAGGGCCTGTACCTACCCAGACGGCCCATCGCATATGAGAGACCTACCACCAGTAATTCCAGTCTCCGGGGTGATACTGACCAGAACACTCAAAATCACTTTGCCCGACACGGCACCTTAGGGCGACGCGACGCGGTGGTCGTATCGCGCACTCAACGCAGCTTCACCGCCCCAGTCTACATTTTCAAACACCAATACATATTAGATATTGTAACACATCATAAGAAAATAAGTCCATCACATTCGCCAAGAGATGGCGCTGTTGCGGATCGTGCATCGCGATGTCAAGATTCTCCGGCGAAACATGACCTGAAGAGGAATTATATTTTTTAGAATGGTTAAAACTAATCCATTCGTATTTCGCTATAGATTTATTCATACATCCGGCTTCCGATCATTGCTTCCACTGCGTGGGACTATTTTTGGGACCGACGTCTTCAGTGATAGCGCTTCCACGCCGTGGGACGCATCACCTGTAGTAGGCACTGACTTCTATTATACTAGTACGCTGGACAGGATTTACGATACAAAATGACAGCTACATTTTGTGCCGATTTGAAACGCCCCTCTCGAGCGTCCAGGGAACTAATTTTGACGTATAATGCTTATGGCCGTCGTAATGTTTTGAGAGCTCTCTGTTTTGTTAGTGCATTAAAATGAAATATTACGGTGAAACGTGTTGTTTTTAAGTGTTGTTTGTGTGTGGTTTATAGTAATCCACAATGAGAATTTGTGTGTGTTGTAAAACCCGTTACGAAACGGGTAGTAGAGTAATATTTCATAAGTACGTACATTTACATCATCTTTTAGCTATTTGTATTAAAGTTAGTTATTGTAAAGAGCAAACTATCATTTACAAGTAAATAATAACTCAATTTAAACGTATTTACACGATAATTTGTTTTCAAATAGCATATTTATAAAGTAAGTATATCTTGATAGGGTTGTCCAAGTTTCATATCGACAATGCATATCGATAAATTTTTGGTTTGGCTCTATTAGCATTTATACTTTTATACTGTACCTTTAAACACATAAAATCATTAATTAAGATTGATAATAAAATAAGGTTAGAAATGTATTATTCTATAAAGAATGTACTCTATCTACTCCAGAAGAGGAAATATCAACTTAAAATCATAAAAATGTCATTATAAATGTATTGTTACAGGTTTCCAACTGACTCAATTATACAAAAACTATGGCTGAAAAACATTTAATTTGGAAATTAGTTTCCAAATAAAAATAGTCATGTATGCTCTAAACATTTTATAGAAGATTGTTTTATTAGACATGTTTTACGAACCCAATTGAAAAAGGACAGTGTGCCCACAATATTTTCTGGTGGGTATAATAATTTATATTATTCTATTGAGCATTTTGTGCATATAGTATATTGTAAGATGTTTTGCAACGGTGATGTTATTATTGCAGATTTAGGAATTATTCCTGAGGAAAATAGAGAGTGAGAACCTGATTTAATTAATAATGAATGCGGAGAAAACCAAGTTGATGGCATGAATTTAGAAACAATGTCAGGTAAAATGACATATTTTTTGCAAAAAACTCAGTACTAAATAAATAAGACTTACAGGTTTTCAGATTATTTTAAGGTGTTTCATTTATACATAAAGTCAATGCACCTATTTACAAATATTACTAACTACAAGCTTAGTAACTATTTTTCGCTGTAGTTCATTTTGTAACTAACAGGTTCATAATTGTTTTATATCTAACATGTTATTAATTAACATGGTTTATAATTGTTATACATTATATTTTATTTACACCTTTAGCAAATAAAGTTTATTTGGTAACCCTTTTGAGGCAACAACAGCTTCAATTTGTTATTATTATTACTATTATTTCTCAACGAGTTTTTTTTCTTTATACTGTCTTATAGTGGACTTGCTTCGATTAATGTGAAACTGCATTCTTGCATTTTGTTTCTTAACGAAATTCAAATTGAATATTTTTTTTATATTCTTAACAGGACCCAGCACAAGCTACTACAACAAGAAACTAAATGAAACCCAGAAAAGGAAGCGGTCTTACACCGAAATCTGTGAAAATATCAATCATGCCACCGCTACGAAAATACTCCTAGGTCATCTAAAAGGGTTATGCAAAGAATACAAAAAGCTTTACGAAGTTCTCAGACTCGTCTCAAAACTTTATCTCAACATGTGAAAAGATTGAAGATTAAAGTTTCTTTTTTGAAAACAGTAATAAATTAGAGAAAAAGAAATTAGTTACTGATGATTGTGTATATTTGTTAAGTCAGTACAATGATTTTAAACCACAATTATTTAAAAGGATGGCAAGAAATTCAGAAAATAATGTTAGTCATGCTAAATATTCCCCAGAGTTAAGGGCTTTTGAAATTACTCTACATTTTTATTCGTCAAAGGCAATTTAGCCTTGCCCCATCCTCGAATTATACGATCGTGGTACATTTCGGAAGATTCAAACTCAGGTTTCACTACTGAAAGTTTTAATACCTTGAGGTATAAAAGTGAACAAGCTAGAGAAAAAGGCGAAAAATTAATTTGCGCTTTAATGATTGACGAAATGAGTTTGAAAAAAAGTTATACTAGAAGTCGTGATGGAGTAACACGTGGGCATGTTGATTTAGGAATCGCTTCTGAAAATAATGATTTACCGTATTTTATGTACCATATTGTACAGATGCCCTAGTTTTTATGATTGCGCCATTAAAATATAATTGGAAGCTGCCAATTGCATACTTTCTAATTAAATGTAATATAAACTAATATATAGACATTCGTTTATATGCAGCAACAAAAAACTACTCCCTTAATATTACAGGTGTCAATATACCGAATTATTTGTCGCGTAATATAATTTAGGCACGTCAGTGACTTAATAAATATAACTTGATCTATCGTCACACTGTCTTTTTTTATCCCTTCCATAAATATATTATAATATTTATGTGTACGTTCGTATGTCTATTTCTTACGGCTTCCCGTTGTAATTGTTGAACGAATTTGATGTGGTGGTAACTTCCAAACTGAAATAAGACTTTTTTCACGGATACTATATATGGTATGACAATAGCTTACAACTTGCAATAAGACATGACTACTTTTTATTCCGTGGTAACGTGGGTTAAACTGCTAATATTGCCACAATGAATAAGTAACGACAGATTTGTCGGAATCTTCACTACACTGTACATCCGATTGCCGTTATAATCATTGTTTCGATCAAATTTTTGAGCAATTTTTCAATTGTTAATAATAAATTATTTTTTTAAATTTATACTCGACTGTTTCGTATGATTATCGATATATCAGCTATTCCATGTTCCAACACTATCGTTAGTTCCATGGACACTCGCTACTCCTATCAGCGCCAATATGGCGAAAATCAAATAGGCACACTTTGGCGATTCGAATGTCCAGTCCAGCGTACTAGTATAATAGACGTCAGTGGTAGTAGGCTATTCACAGTCACTGTTAAAGTATAAAATAAACCACTTATAACACCGAGACTGTGTTTGCTGACATCTACAATCCCTACAACTTCTCCGTTACAATATTGAATATTTTAATAAGTTGTTTAGTATAACTACTACTGTATGCTGTTACGAATATTTCTGCATACGAAAACAACAAAAAGTATTGTTTTATGTTTTATTACGTATTCTTCGGGTCTACCAATTATTTATTAAAAAAAATATAGACACGGAAAATTTACGAATTTCTAATATTACATATACTACAGATTAATAGAAACATAAAGCTAATGCCAAGTCAGTTGGTTCACATATACATACATCCAAACATAATATAGCTTAACGTGAGATATGGGGTTCTCTTACCGCCGCATGCAAAGCAATTTGTCACGTATACAGATTCATTGTGGGAATATTCAGTTAGTGCTCATATTGCTTAGCAGATACCTAACATAAGGCCTAGCGCACATGGAAACATGACACCGTCAGCAAACCTGCACAAATGACGGGTAAAGCTGTGATTCTGCAGGACGCGGCAGACAGCAGACGGCAACGGCAGACGGCACTACTGCACTACTATGCAGTATTTGCCGTCGTGTGCGGAATCGGTCTCATACAATGTAATAGAACACAGTAGTACCGTCTGCCTTCGCGGCACATGCTGTTGCCGTCTGCTATTGCCGTCTGCCGTCTGCCGCGTTCTGCGGGATCACAGCCTAACAGATAGGAATATTATAATCGTAATAAACTCAATTGTGTATGCCGACTTCCTTGTGTTTACATATAATAAAACAGCAGAACCTTGTAGAAACGTTGAAAGAAATAAAAAAGGATGTGTAAAAAGATTAATAGAACAAATAAACGATTTTAAGGCTAGCTTGCACAGCGACCTGCTAAGTATGTTTAACGCTAAACCATTGATGTATTATAATACGTCAATGCGCTAAACACATTTAAAAACTCGTGCTGTCACTGTCATCCATTAGAAGTTGACAAACACAGCACTATGATTATTAATTAACGTTAATCATATTTAGTGAGTCGCTGTGTAAACCAGCCTATGAATTATTTTTGGTATTTATTTTTTGTTATCTTCCAAACTACTAAACGGATTTTCATGTAGTTTTCACTGGTAGATAGAGTATAATCGGGAGAAGAATATAGGCCTTATTATGATAAATCGAATACAACTAAAAAGTTATGGTTATTTAAATATTAAAATATTGATTCCTTCCTTTCTTAGTGCCATATTTGATGAATTGTAACAAACACTAACTATCCCCGAGTTTTGAACTCGTCTAAAACACGGCAATACATACTTGTGCCATCCGCAAAAATTAATTTCAGGATCTAAACAAAAGAAGATAAAATAACTTGATCTTTTAACTAATGTTCCTGTTTACTAAATAATATTACCATACCATAACAGCTCTGCCTCGTTGGTGTAGTTGTATTACAGTACGACTGCAAAGCTGAGGTCTCGGGTTCGATCCCCGGGTCGGGCAAAGTGATATTGAGTTTTTCTATTCAGTATCAGTCCGGAGTCTGGAATTTGTGCCCGATATGGCGATAGGCTCGCCCCCTATCACATCATGGTACGGAATGTCGGCGAAAAGTGGGTGCACTAGTTGCGCCTCTGCCTACCCCTTTGGGGATAACAGGCGTGAGTGTATATGTATATGTAACAGCCCTGTATTATATACTGCCCACTGCTGAACACAAGCCTTCTCTACTACTGAGAGGGTTAAAGCCTTATTTATTTATTTATTTATTATTATTATTTCAAGTAACACAGACTCATTTGGGTTAGTAAAAGATGCGTATATTTATGTTAGTAAGGCAATCGACAGACAATTGAAAATAATGTGTCCACTACTACACTCCTGATGGCGGAGCATGCATCTTGCAGCAGTGGTTCACATAGACACAGTCTAGCCTATTCGAAAACATGTTCAAAATGCTGTTGGTGCTGGCCCTCACACGGCGCATCAGTGACCCAACGTTTACGCATCGTGGCGTAAAATCAATCTACGTGCGCCTCAAACATCCCTGATGCACTGCAGTATCGGGGCAGCCTCAACAGCACGCTGAACGCGTTGTTAGTCCACCTCTTAGTATTAGTCCTCCACGCTGGCCTAGTGCGAGTTGGCAAACTTCACATACCTTCGAAATTCAAAGAACTTCTCAGGTACGTAGGTTTCCTCACGATGTTTTCCTTCGCCGTTAAAGCGAGCGATAATTCACAAAGAATACACACATATTTTTTTTAGAAAAGTCGGAGGTATGTACCCTTTGGTTTTGAACCTGCGGACATTCGTTCGGCAGTCTCTTCCAATTTCAACTAGGCTATCGCCGCTAACTGATATTATGTCAGTAGAATCCCGAAGGAAGATATTATAATGACCCAAATATCTAATGCTAAGATCTTCCGCGCCTCTCACATGAGTATTCAATTTAAAATCAACAGAATTTATATTTATAAAGTACCCATATAAATTACATTCTCACTTTTTACTGAATAAAGAAAATATTTCTGTAGTTGTAGTGTGTGTTGAACCTTAGTCGGTCGTAAATACAGAGAGCTTTAGCCCTTTGTACACGCATTTATGTCTTCAAAGCACTAGCGACGATTGTAAAGGATTTCATACTAGAGATGCTACAAGTTAAAGATTCTAAAAATGGATATTATTTTCTGAAATATATTTTATTATTAATAAAATTGGTAACCGAAAAAGTACACATCAAAATAAAAATAAAACATATTGAAAAAGCTAAAAGTTAACTTGGAAAAATAATTACATAAATGCAATTAAAGCAGAATAATAAGTAAACTGTACTATTATATAACTATTTTGATTTACGAATGTTTCAATTAAATAAAAAAAATAAACAGAAATCAATTAAATTACATTTTGCATTTTAAAGGAGATTTCCGCTTTTTGTATGGGTTCTGGGCATTGATGTAGGGCTTTTAATACATCAATGATGCTGGGCCTCAAAATTCAACCAGGCTGAAACTTCACGGATATTAAACGGGCAAAAATATGGATCTTGCATCCATTAAAAAAACATTTATAGACCCCTCCATTTATTACTTTTTTTAAAACTTTCATATTAAGTGTAGTTCTTAAGCAAAATAAAGTTATGTAAATCTCAACATCGGAGGACTTTAAAATTATACGATGTTTTTTTTTATTGCATCGAATGACGAGACGAGCATGCCGTTTGCCTGATATTAAGCGATAAGACCACCCATAAACAGTAGCAACAACATTCAGCACCTTGACTTTCAAAGTACTGTGTGGCATTCCACTGCGATCGTCATCCTGAGACATATAATGTTAAGTCTCATTATGTCCCGCAGTTACACTGGCTATGTACTTCAAACCGAAACACAACAGTGCATGCACACCGCTGCTTGGTGGTAGAAATAGACATTGCGGTGGTCCCCAGACCGACTCTTACATATGAGAGACCTACCACCAGTAATGTGATGTATTGCAAATGGCTTAACTTTTGGGAGTACTATCCAAATATACATAAAGTATCTTGGTTAGTGGACATGACCTTTCAAATATTATTATGGCAGGTAGGCCACGTGCAACTCACGTCGTTTTAATAATTCGAATTGATTATTTTGCTAGCTATACCAATCGGCTATTTCAAATACCATTCGGCGTAAATATTTACCAGACTTTAATGTGGCTTCCATTTCAAACGTAATTTATTGGATTTTATTTTGCTTAATGTTTTATACAAAATAGAATTATTTTTATTAAAATAATTTACTGATTTTAAAACAATTCGAGGCGATAGGTACCAGTCGCATCTCTATTTTCCACGCACGATTTATTCGATTCCAGTATATTGCGCTTTTTGATATACAATGAGACGCATAATTCGTCTTTGTAATGCAGGACATAAACGACGCAGTATAAATCGATAACCAGGAAGATTCCTGCGCTAAAAGAGCTGACATGTTGACTAAAATAATCATAAAACGAGTGGTTTGCATGTTGTAAAACTTGTACCTATATCGTAATTTATTTTGTGAGTGTCAAGTCGAATTTGATTCGAATTAATTAACGAACATAACATTACTACATCTATGTTTGAATAATGTTTTAGCTGTCATTACATTATGCTTACTTTTTTTTGCAGTATTGACATTACATTTTTAACGTCCAAATTAACTAACCCTGATATAGTAAACATGATAATGATCATCTCTATAAACCAGCAAAAATGAAGTCTCAAAATTCTTAGAACCACTTTCATGCATTCTGATGCGTACCAAATTATAAAACAAAAACTGATACAAGTATATAATTGCTATTAGAAAAAACACCAAAGTTACCATGTTACAGTCTGGATCACAAATGAATAATCATGTTGTGATTACGGCGAGCTCCGAGCGGCAAAAAATTGTGAAAAAAGGTAAACAAAATGATACCCGCCGAGCTGATATTGCGTTTTTTCTAATACTCTCTACGGCTCGTTAAGTGTGCGAAATTTAGATAACATACTAGCGGTTGCTGATGGATTTGGTCGCGGAACCGGAGCAAGTGCTTGTAACGCGGCTGCAAGTGGAAACAGCGATGAGGTTTGGCATCAGACACTTCTTTATAATTGGTATTACTTAACACAAGATAGCTGACTTTTTTTAAGTAGGTACAATCTCAAGAAGCATATTCATCACTTCAAAAAAAATCAGTATAGTTTTAATTTCAACCGTTTTCTGGAAAATGTAAACAATTATGTTGTACGATATTTGCCCCTTGATATATAACTGGTTTTTAATTTAAAATTATTTTAGATTTTTCTTGACCTAAAAGAAATACAGAGTTTAGATAAAAACACACTATTATTACCTGTATATAATCACAACGGATATTATTAAAAATCAGAATTCATGGAATGCATACTAACTGTAATAAAAACTTTACGGCTAAGTAAATTGAGCAATTATGGTGAGGTCAGTTCTTAATCAGTAACTTTGAGCCAAACTTTGTTATTCTGTTCATTGTCGTAAATATGCCCAAATACAAGTTTTTTTTTATATTCTCTTTGATGGCCGGTCCGATGGCCACCCGGCTTCTTTGTCTTTTCTGGATTCTGTTAGGTGTAGAAAATTGTGTTAATTCTAGCTTAACGCCATATTTGTTATAATCATAGTAATACTAGAATTGAGGATGCTATTCGAAATGAATCATCCGTCAAAGACAGGTATGTTATTGCAGACAAATGGTTCATGGAGTGGGTTCTGGAGTAGACTATGCTTAGGAAGACGCGCAGTCGTGAAGTAAGAAGTTTTTTAACACGATTTTGTTAGCTTCCGACGTATGTAACGGAAACTTTGAACATTATTTTGACCCCCTTCAAAACGTGAGAATAAATCGAAATTTGGCATACTTATCAAGAACCGATGACAATTAGTAAGTTACAACTTTTTAGTGACATCTGTTGGACAGAGCAGAACTGAAAAATTAAAAATTAATAATAGTTTAAACAAAATAAAAAACACGCTTTATAGAAAATCCAACCAAAACATAGAAAATAAATTTGAATTAAGAATAGTGTAAATGAGAAAAAAAAATGTAAAAAGGCGTGGGGTGCATGGTGTCAATAAATATAAATATTTTATTGCCAGATAATATGAGTGGAAGGATTATCATTTTGATAATATCTTAAAAAGCACCTTACGCTTTTTTTTACAATAAAATCATGAATGTATTAAAAAACCATCCCAGAGGTGCGAACAGTACTCCACCGCGCTTGCACTTTAAGAATAAGAATAAATTTATTTTCACAAAAACAGAATACAGGTTAATTTATGCACTATACTTTATATAAACGGTAAAGCTGACCGGGCATGAAATACCCCCGCAACCTGTCCAGAATTCCGAACCCTACGGGATGTGGCAAATATTACACTCGATGTGGTTCGTTAGATTCAGGTCGCAGCAAATCTACATACCTAGGATATTCAGGCTAGTCTGCATTGCAAGTGGAGTACCCTGAAGATTAAGAAAGGGCGAAAACGGGGTCTTTTTACCTGTGAACACGCACACCTGAGTTTCCTTGGCACTGAAACTCAACTAGATTGGATAAACCCTATTCAGAAATGGGAACCAGAGTGCAATTGAATTCAATGACTAGATTCTCACGCTGCCTATCGGTGATTCTCCGGCTACCAGGTGGCCTAGAGCAATATCGCCCAAGCACCGTGCATCATCTGCAAAGCAATTACCATGTTACCAAGGGATAACATATGGGACTAGGGGTGAAATGGTTTCAATAATGTGAACTGATCACCCGTCTGTGCGACGAAATACGTCCCCACAAACCATACAAGGGATACCTTATCTATACTAATATTATAAAGCTGAAGAGTTTGTTAGTTTGTTTGAACGCGTTAATCTCAGGAACTACTGAACCGATTTTGAAAATTCTTTCGCTAATAGGAAGCTACTTTATATTATTACTAGTAGTGCTCGCGGCTCCGCCCGCGTGAAAAAGTTTTTCCGGGACAAAAATATTTTCCCGGGATAAAAAGTAGCCTATAGCACTCAGGATTTATGTAGCTTCCTATTAGTGAAAGAATTTTCAAAATCGGTTCCGTAGTTCCTAAGATTAGCGCGTTCAAACAAACAAACAAACTCTTCAGCTTTATAATATTAGTATAGATTGACAAGCAGAGTGAACAGGGTGGGGGAAAGTGGCGCCATATTGGACCACAGCATTAAACGACGTGAGCTGCAGAGCGTGTCCGTCGACCCATTCTATGCTCATGCAGAAAGCTGGACTTCCATTTACACAAGCTGTCGCGGAGCCCGTATCCTGAAAAGTTGAAGAGAAGGCCTCGGTACCAGGCACACAATACATTACATATAGACATATACACTCACCCCTTTTATCCCCGAAGGGGTAGGCAGAGGCGCAACTAGTGCACCCTTTTCGCCATTATTCCGTCCCATGATGTGATAGGGGGCGAGCCTATCGCCATATCGGGCACAAATTCCAGACTCCGAGCTGATACTGAATAGAAAAACTTTTTAACAAAAAATTTACCGACTTCAAAACCTTTACAAACTCAATGTCACTTTGCCCGACCTGGGGATGGAACCCGAGACCTCAGCATTGCAGTCGTACCATAATACAACTACGCCAGCGAAGCAGTCAGAGCAATATATTAAGACGATTTAAACAGGTTAAATAACAAATAAATTAAAAATGGGATGGTTAATGGTCTTGAAAAGCATCATACGCAACAGTGAAGCTATAATAATATCTTAGTTCATGAAATCTCACAGAAATGGTCGACAACCTCACAAATTGAAATGAAACTGAAAATATCATGTTAAGTATCAATGTCAATTTGAATCCCTTATTTATTTGTTATTTGCCCACGGCTTCGCCCGCGTTAATAAGTTTTTCCGGGCTAAAAGTACATAAAAACCTTCCCGTTGAATCATTATCACTATCCAACACATTTATTTGGATAAAGATGAATATTATGACGTTGCTACAACTCTTAACAAATAATGCATTAATTTCGACCAAATTTCATTACCATAAAAACGGTTCTAGTGAGTTAATCTTAAAAGATAGACATATACTGTCGCAGACATTTTTTTTAGATAATTTAAGAGGAATAATTCTTTCATACATATATTTTTGGTATCTTGAACCGTTTTCGCAGCGCACGCAATGGAAGCCCTCAAGGATGAATAATTTTCTCCGTTTTTTTTTTCACATTTTCCATTATTTCTCCGCTCCTAATAGTTGCATCGTGATGTTATATAGCCTAAAGCCTTCCTCGATAAATGGTCTATTCAACACAAAAAGAATTTTTCAATTTGAACCAGTAGTTCCTGAGATTAGCGCGTTCAAACAAACAAACAAACTCTTCAGCTTTATAATATTAGTATAGATTTAACATAGTATTGGAATTTTTTCATATCGTTCTTTTTAGACGCAGCTTGAAAGTTCAACATACTTCAAACGGGGCCAACATTCATCATTCATATTGTTTAATTCCCGTAATATCGTAGTCCTATTATGAATTATGAGACAATATTAAATCAACAGAAAAATAAAAACATTCGAAAATCACAATAGCCACCAGACAAGTTAAAATTTTCCCAGCATTCAGCATAAAATAAATGCAGACAGCAAAAACATCTGCATCATAAAAGATACGCTCGTTGCATCTGTTTACAGATTATATTATAATTAATATTTAAATAATGTAAATTAGTGATTTAATTACATGCTCTTGTGATTGTTTGCTTTTTTCGTTAGTAGCAAAAATTAACCTACCTATTTAAGAAAAATATCTGCTCAAATTAGCTCAAATTAATCTCTAGTAATATAATTATGTGTGTTCTGTTTTTGAATAAAACTAATAGAATACATACAACTATCATCCGTAATAACATACTATGAAGGAATTCAGAAAATACTCTCTTCTGCGTTATACAAGCTCGGTGATGCTTCCAAGTGACCACTGATACGATGATGATGGTGATCAAGGGGTCAAAAGCCTAATGATTGCATCTAAATTATATTTAAAAAATGTTAACCTCTTTATACTTATCTCTACAGAAGATATAAATTGCACTCTCTCATACCAATACCTAGTAATTCGACAAGAGAACCAACGTGCAAAACCAAGTCAAATGATAAAATCTTAATGTCTGAAATCCTATTAATTAAAGTGCAAGAATTATAAATGACTGCAATATCTCACAATCCATAGATGTTTAAAAAAGGAAACCAGAAACGTGAAAAAATTTATGAAGCAACTCTAAGTACGAATTTAAAAACACTGTATACCTAGTGTATACATGTTACAAAATTAATGGAGACTACTGAGTTTTAATGATCAACTGTACCGTTTAAATATTTTTTATGGACACTAGTTACTGTACAATGTAAACTGAAAAAAAATAGTGGGAAAAAATAACAATTGGCTCGTATATGATATTAAGGAGTCAATGGCCTAAGGCGGTTTTAATAATTCAATCTCACGTTTGAGTGAAATCTCAAGTAGATATAATGTATTGGACTATTTAGTGAACTAAACTTAAGCTGTAGTTTAAGAGCTTGTTCTCAACTGAGTAAGGACTGTTACATACAAAGCTCAGCTATCAAAATCCGTTACATATTCTTAAGATATCATTTGAGCTGATGTGATATTAAATCGTGACTATCTTAATGTGCAGACCGTTATTTGACAGCATCTCAGCTAATATCGCACTTCTCTTCATCTATTCTTCTATTATTACGGCCCATAGTTTTAAAAATAAGAGCGAGACAATACCTATCCTACTGAAATCCACAGATCTTTACGACTAGAGCGTAGAATTTATTGAAGTACGTGAAATTGTTCTATACTAATATTATAGAAAGGAAAGTATTTTTTATATTTGTAAGATTGTAACGAATAAACTGCCAACTACTGGACCACTTTAAAGAAAAAAATGTTTCACTAATATAAAGCTATATTATCACCAAGTAACATAGACTAATTTTTACTCCGGGGAAATATGAAGCCGTACTTTTATCCCGGAAAAACTCTATGACGCAGGCGGAGCCGCCAGCAAAAGTCTAGTATTATTATTATATTATAAACTGGTCCAATGAGGGACGTTGCGTCCTTCCACGAATAGCTTCCAGAATTCTTCTGATTTCTCCTGCAAGATGTATCAAAGTAGAAAATACAAAAAAAATATTAGAACACGGCTCAAAACTCTTTCAACTATCTAACACTACAAAATATAATCTATATATAACAATTACTATTTTCTTTAACTACCCAGGCTTCATCATCATCATCATCAGCCACATGCCGTCCACTGCTGAACATAGACCTC
Source organism: Lapara coniferarum (assembly GCA_949316025.1). Classification (NCBI taxonomy): domain Eukaryota; kingdom Metazoa; phylum Arthropoda; class Insecta; order Lepidoptera; family Sphingidae; genus Lapara; species Lapara coniferarum. The sequence goes on along the minus strand of OX438933.1, from coordinate 21,180,717 downwards.
CCCTAAAGATTTCCAGACGGACCTGTCAAAAGCGGCCCGCATCCAGTGCGTTCCTATGACCTTTATCAAGTCCTCTGTGCGCCTTGCTTATGGACTACTACCCAGGCAGTCAATATCCAATGTTAAATCAAACACTCAGTAATTGTAGTATGTAGAAAACTTCATATTTATGTCGGTTTAATTTCCGATTTTATTTCCGATTAAGCTAATCAAATATAATTATATTAAATTTAAATGTATGACATAGTAATATATTTAATGACACTACTTATTATATAAATAATGATATCCAGATAACAATTCTCTAGAATAATAGATGAAAAAAAAAATATTAACAATAAAATTACACAAAAATAATAACTAGACAACAATTTTTATTTATGAAAACAGTTTTCCCTCTCTACTATGTTGCCGTGCCCTGCAGGGTCCACAAATATGTACTTTTATGTATTTTTGTAAACCTATTTAACAATTGTGGAGAGCAATAAATAGATTTGATTTGATTTGGTTTCTAATACGAAAATTGAATGTCTTATATCAATTTCATTGTGTTTATACAAAAAAGATTCAGACATGGTGTTAATCCTCAAACTGAGTGACGAGATTAGCTCGTTACTCGCCTGATGCTACCCACAAGTGCACGCAAAAAGTAGCAACATTCACTTGAATTACAAAGAAGGCACTACATTTCACAACGCTCCACTTACCTCTTTGAGATTTGACTGGCTAATAATGTGCAATAATTGCAATCATTTCGAATCCCGGATAAGGTAGTTATATTTACAAATTGCATGTGTTATATAAACTACGGTTTTTGCTACATCATCCTAAAAAAGATAAAGCTCTTATCAGCTCGGGTGCTTATTTGAATTTTGTTTTTTCATTTAAATAACGTGACGAGCCGGTAAGCGATATGAACGTCCATAAACAACTGCAACGTCGCACATAACTTTGAATTTCAAATTACTGCGTAAGTAATTTGAAATTGTAAGATATTAAGTCTCCAAAATGCTCAGTATTTACGCCTACTACATTGTCCTTCAGACCGGAACAAAATAGACCATGCACACTGATGTGAAGGTAGGAATAGACATTGCGGTGGTACCTACTCAGACGGCCACTAGTATATGAGAGACCTACCAGTAATTTTCGAATAGGAAACTTATAGGAATTTTATTTTCTCGACCTACGAACAATGGCCCGATTACTCTCCTGCTATAGTGAGATGATTGTATGACGACAATGAAGAAATATTATACGTATTATGTCAAAATTCATAGAACACTAAACGGAACCCCAACGACTATTTGGAGGATACGGTGTTTTTGTGCGCTTCGCATGAGTGCGCGACGGCGGCGCCTGCGCGGCATGCGGTGCGGTTCGCGTTACAAAGACGCCGACTCCGCCGTTCGAGTTGCTTTCAGCTCGAGCGAGTTGCGATCGAGTTGATTAGTATAAGTTATTTTGTTACACGTTATAGATACCAATAATATAATTAGTCCAATGATATTTAAGTTAAAGCGATGAATGCTGATTAGGTTAATCGGTGATTAAAATATTTTCAGTACGAGCCACAACCATACAACTATATAAGAAAATTACGACGTGATTTCAAGATTTACTACAATATATTATGTGTTGCGTAAAGTAAGTATATACCGACGGTCCCATAGAACAAAGTCGTAAATGCAAAATGTTAGCTTTTCAGTAGAGCGCTTTGATAGTCGTAAGCTTGTATTCATGTCTGAATTAATGCTATTTTCATACAGTAGGTTCAAATTTGTTACTGAACCCTTTAGAATATAATGTTTCTTTCATGTATAACTTGTGATTTTCACAATTAACTTAGACTTTTAAAGCGCTCTACTGAAAAGCTTCATTTTGAATATACGACTTTGTTCTATGGGACCGTCGATACATATATTAAATGACATAGGCGCACTTTTTTACACTTGAAGTTAAAATAGTATGAGAGCTAATAGTTTACATGTACATAATATTATGTAAAAATCCTAAACATAATACCTATGTAAAAGTTGATGTTCAAATGTTTGTTAGTCAATCGATAAACCATCAAATAGATTGAAATTTTGCCACACGGCCTGCGATAATCATTTTTCAAGTTATTTCTATTCTACGTAATGTATTTTTTTTTAATGATTTCATTTATGAAAACGTTTTGATTTTAATTTAAATAATAAGTTTATTGAACTAGCACAGGCCAGCAGGTTAAGGGAGCGCAAACAGTATTGGTCTAGGATAAAGAGAAACGCACAGAAAGGCAATAAGAATATGAGGAAGGTGAATTCAAGAAAAATAAATGTAGTTAAAGTTCTACGTATAAATAAGTCTGCACGATCACATCATGCCTCCAAACTTTTTTATCCGATTGTTTATACCATGTTGACATTGACGAAACGGGCAAGCTGGTCGCCTGATATAAAATATCCAGACTGCTTATTACCAGCTACCATCACCCAGAAATTTACACAGACACTCACATTCTTGATCCCCGAACGGGTAGCCAGTGACGTAACTAGTGCACATTACGCCGTGCGTATTCCGTCCCATGACGTGATAGGGGGAGCCTATCGCTATATCGGGCACTAATTTCAGTAGAAGAATCCAATATCACTTGCCCGGCCCCGGGATCGAACCCAAGACCTTAGTGTTCCAGTCGTACCATAACACAACTACGCCACCGGTGTTTCAAATTCAATTATTTTGAAAGCCTTAGGTTGTTCTTTCGATCTTATGCATAAACAGTATTATATAAACCTATTTTTAGTTATAGAATGTTTTGTATTCTTCTTTCAAACTCAACTCAAAATTCGTTTAAAGAAGACGAAACATTCGATAGCTAAAATGGGGTAGTTTCCTATATTTGATTTGGTACATTATTTTATAAGTAACAGAAAATAATACGTAAAACAAAATCTTCTGTAAAATCAGAATCAAAATTCGTTGACAACTAAAGCAGTTATTCATATTTGAAATATTGTTGTGAGCAAAAGTGGGGACGTAGTGGGGATATCGCGTCATTTGTTTCGCACGCACGCAGCGTTATGGCTGCCGACACTCAGTGACGTCACATTTTGCTGTGTCCGTTATCTGACAGATGCCCCTTCCACCAAACTTTAAAGCCTTATAACTAATTTATTTTTGCCTGTATTTTAAAAATTATTTTTCCTCTAGATTTTCGAAGACAAAAATGTTTGATAAATGTATTTAAAAAAAGTAGTCAACTACCCTATTGTTTTATAAACTGTTTATAAATAAGGCCGTTTGTCTTTAGTACAACCGTAAATTCCTCATTATTACAAGCAAGACCTTACTGTGAAGTCGGACTACAAGCTAGAATGTTGTATACACTTGAATATCTTTGTCAGAAGACCAATGGTACCAAAACCAATGGTAAGGTATTCCAATAACCACGAAACCGATTCCCGATGTCGCCTGCGTGAAGCGTAGGCGTACCGTGTCTTAATTTATTATACCCAACCGCATTCAACGCAAAAAACATACATTAACTTACTAAATGGTAAACTAAAGATTTGGTTACCGTTCAAAGAAGTTCAACTTGCAAAATTGTTTTGCGACCTATTAAGTCGGTGTTATGCGACGTTGAACTTTATTGCGTAACAATAAGGTGGGGGAATGTTGTTCGCGGTTGTGATGTAAGGTGGTTTAGTAATAAATCATTAAGCCGCTAGGGGTCGCACCGCTCTTAGATATTTAGAAATATGATGAATAGCAATGAGAAGTGAGCAGGTTCGATTCTGGTAGGATTTGGAATGCTTGGAAGTAGATTTGTGTTATAAAAAAGTGTTGTAACATAATTTAATTGATTAATTAATATTTATAATTTTTCTATGAGACTAAAATAATATGGTACATACTACATACTATATACTATTTCAGTTATCACATAATTAAGGTTTATTATTTATCCTTTTTTTATTCCATTGAATGACGAGACGAGCATGCCGTTCGCCTGATGGTAAGTGACATTACCACCCATAAACAGTAGCAACACCATCCCGCACCTTGGGTTACAAAGCATTGTGTGGCATCTGCGCTCGTCATCCTGAGTCATAAGATGTTAAGCCTTATTATGTCCAGTAGTTTCACTGGCTACAATTTCCTTCAAACCGAAACACAACAGTGCATGCACACTGCTGCTTAGCGGTAGAAATAGACATTGCGGTGGTACCCACACAAACGGACTCATACATATGAGGGACCTGCCACCAGTAAACAACATGTCCAAATTCAATTTAAGTCTTTAGGGATAGTTTTGCAGGTTCTTGTGTAACATGTATGAAAACAGTAAAATACACACACACGCCTCTAATAGTCCTATAGAGTATTTTAAACCCTATAAAAAACATATCCTAAAACTAACAAGTTATATGATTTGACTAATTGACGCTAGAAAACCAGAATTATGAATCATTTTATGACTGACTAGCTTTTGCCCGCGGCTCCGCCCGCCTTAAAAAGTTTTTCCGGGATAAAAGTCCCGCTTTATGTTTTCCCGGGATAAAAAGTAGCCTATGTGTTAATCCAGGACATGACCTACCCGTGTGCCAAATTTCATCGAAATCCGTTCAGTAGTTTTTGCGTGAAAGAGGAACAAACATCTATACATCCAAACATCCAAACATCCATACATTCTTACAAACTTTCGCCTTTATAATATTAGTAAGATAGTAGGATATTTGTGTTTTTTTTTTGTTAAATCTGTGTTCAGTAAAGTAGACAACGCATTTTTTGTTATAAAACCTAGTGGTGTAGTACAGTCAGCGGCATAAGTCTGTACAAAATCAAAATTTCATATCGCCTATGTACGCATTAAGTTAAACTGAACATTTTTTTCTTCGTTTGAAGTAAAATAAATCTCTTTTATTTTATTTTTGTAGAGAGAAAAAAATATTTGTAATAAAACAAAAACATGTAGACAATTCGAAATTTTGAATTTGTTCACCTACTTATGCTTCTGACTGTACAATGCAGTTCCAGATTAACCAACCAGAGATGTATCATAAATTAACAAGTTTTTTGGCTACCTATACATTTAGCATTACATATAACTTTAAGTACGTTTTTACTATTATAAATGTCTGATATGGGTCCTTACTTGCCTGAAATAAATAATTTAAAAAAATACATATTCAGATCAAAATGTCTGTTATGGGTCCTTACTTGCCTGAAATAAATAATTAAAAAAAATACATATTCAGATCAGGAAACATGACCCTGGAAAGAGCAGTCATGTTTTCATTAATACTTTTAGGCTACGAATATCGAATACTGATTCCAACTATCTTCCCCCACTCTCCTCTTGTCCGTCGGCTACTGTATTTACATACATACATATACACTCACGCCTATTATCCCCGAAGGGGTAGGCAGAGGCGCAACTAGTGCACCCACTTTTCGCCGACATTCCGTCCCATGATGTGATAGGGGGCGAGCCTATCGCCATATCGGGCACAAATTCCAAACTCCGAACTGATGCTAAATAGAAAAACTCAATATCACTTTGCCCGACCCGGGGATCGAACCCGAGACCTCAGCTGCTACTGTATTTACTTGGACAATATGGACATCCCGCACCATGAATTGCTCAATCAATCTATCGTGTTAACTTGCTATATGAAGAATGCGGTTACGTCTCTAAATGACGGACCGAAACGGAGATGAGTTGGCAATATCTAACCTCTTATGGTACAAGTTACAGGCGATAGTTTCCAGTTATGTAAGCAGCAGCGTGTATACTGTATAGTGTTTCCTGTTTAAGTATATGGTATCTATATTTATTTATATTTTATGTATTGCTATGTTAATCCTACTAATATTATAAAGGCGAAAGTTTGTAAGAATGTATGGATGTTTGGATGTTTGGATGTATGGATGTAAGGATGTTTGTTCCTCTTTCACGCAAAAACTACTGAACGGATTTCGATGAAATTTGGCACACGGGTAGATCATGTCCTGGATTAACACATAGGCTACTTTTTATCCCGGGAAAATATAAACCGGGACTTTTATCCCGGAAAAACTTTTTAATGCGGGCGGAGCCGCGGGCAAAAGCTAGTTTTATATATTTTTCGTCTTGTACCATCCAATGATGACTGATATAAAAAGTCTTTGCTTACTGATTTAAATGAAGTGTTCTGCGGAAAATTAACATTAAGAAGCGGTTTTAACATCAAGGAATATGGTAACAATAACTCTGAAGTTATACAATGTTTGCACTAGTTGGTAATTATTATTTAAACAAGTTACATAATTAATCCCGATGTTCTGATAACATCCATTATTATAAAACAGCTGAGACGATACAAACAAATATTTCTACGAATCCATTTCATCTCTCTTTATCTCCTAACTTGTGCCATATCTATATCAACAAAAAATCGGTGTCTATCAGAGTCGCGATCATCAATAATGATTATCACTAAATCTGTCTGATGATGTAAGGGGGAGTGCCATTCACATACGAGCATGGGAAATAAACTAGAACTTTTCGCCAATTATACAAATTGATAAAATAGAGATCGTAATGTTAGAGAAATTGTGGTTAATATTGCCCATATTAATATACTTTCAATAAATGTGAACGTAATATAAAACTTTGGAACGAATTCTTGATTCCTATTCGCATTAAATGCATAGTGTTAGGATACCGGTGAAGCTACAATGACTAAAAGTCTTCTCAATCATGACAATTTGCTAAAGCAATGGTAACTACAGCATGGTAAAAAAAACTCGGATTATTATCTCTCTTTTTATATCCCCTTTCCTGCCAGCTAGAGCTGGCTTTTTTGTTTATTCTCATTATTTATTTTACGCTTAATGAAAATGTCGATAGTTAAATAAGTGACTATTGGCATTAATAATAATAATTATTAAAATCAATTTAATGTATCTTGACTTATCATAACTACTGTGTTCATACGTGTGTTGTGTGCATACGTGAAGAATAAAAGTGTTTTATTTTATTAAACAGATTACTGTTATTGAAGTCAACAGTAACATGATGTTACAAGATGTCTGGTGATATTGTAGAGTTTAAATGATGATGCCAAAATCATAATTAGCTTTTTGCAGCTTAATCAACATAAAAGTATTTCTTACAATAAAATACTCTTTAAGAACTTTCAGGGATAAATTATAGCGTGATTTTCGTTAAATCAAGATGTCAATTCAATGTATTTAGCAGTTTAAGTTTCATTACTATCATAAAATCCTACTAATATTATAAAGGCGAAAGTTTGTAAGAATGTATGGATGTTTGGATGTTTGGATGTTTGGATGTATGGATGTACGGATGTTTGTTCCTCTTTCACGTAAAAACTACTGAACGGATTTCGATGAAATTTGGCACACGGGTAGATCATGTCCTGGATTAACACATAGGCTACTTTTTATCCCGGGAAAATATAAACCGGGACTTATATCTCGGAAAAACTTTTTAAAGCGGGCGGAGCCGCGGGCGGAGCCGCGGGCAAAAGCTAGTATTATAATAATTTTTATTGCAATTGAATATAAGGCAACCCTGATAATTGTAAACAATAAGACCGCCCATTAACAGTAGCAACGGTATCTAAAACTTTGAACCACATATTACTGCGTAGTACTGCCTCGTCACGCTGAGACATAAGATGTTAAGTCTCATAATACCTAGTAATTACGATGGCTACAATGTCCTGCAGACCGGTACAAAACACTGCAAACTGCTTTTCGGTAGAAAAAGTCCTAGCATATCAGAGTCCTACCATGTAAAAGTACGAAAGAAAGTATTGTGTTTGCTTGGATAACTTAAACCATGCCGTCACTTTTATCACTGAAAACAAAATACCTTCAACGGAGAACAGAACCGCGGTAAATAAGTTTACGACCGAATGTCTTCATCTTCATTCCATTATGACGTTTACCTCTCAAGCCCAGTCGGATTTCGTCAAGCAAGGAGCCCGTCAGTGCGTACACAATAGGTATTCAAGATGTTACAAAGGCAGCGGAGTCCGCGGCAACTAACAAGTGGTCAGTGGTAACATTTTAATCGCCGACACGATATCGCCGAATCATTGTGCTACCTGTGCCGCGGTTTAGCTTAGAACGTGTGATGCTGGATAGTAAATGTTGTTTTATTCTATACTAGCTTTTGCCCGCGGCTCCGCCCGCGTGAATGTGTTTTTCCGGGATAAAAGGTCCGCTTTATATTTTTCCGGGATAAAAAGTAGCCTATGTGTTAATCCAGGACATAATCTACCCGTGTGCCAAATTTCATCAAAATCCGTTTTGTAGTTTTTGCGTGAAAGAAGAACAAACATCCATACATCCATACATCCAGACATCCATACATTCTTACAAACTTTCGCATTTATAATATTAGTAGGAAACAGTAAATGCTACTCGTCATTTTATAAGCTATACAAAAGTTACGCTCTATCTCCTAAATAAATAGTATTAAAATTAGTACTTTCTACAGTAGCTGTTTATTATGATACCTATCAAATATTTACTTAAAACTTGTGAAGACCCTTAAGGATGGCGGATTTCTGTGGAAAGCGGTACACAGCGTATTAGTGTGTTATTTTAATTACTTACTATCATAATTAAAAAGAAATATTATTACTAACAGCATGTATCTTGATTACTTAAATAAATTGCTTTTTTGCAGCGATTTTTTATCCTGGAACGACAAAGGCCTTGAACTTAATGGTAAATATCTTAAATATGGCTACAAAAAAAAACATCTTACATCGAATAATTTGTTTGTGTGCCAAACACCCATTTCGTGGACTTTGATACAAACATCTAATATAGAAGCTAGAGGTGATCATTACACGTTATAACTGTTAATTTAACTCATTATAAAAAAATAGCTGTTAATTCTATTAACTACTATTGCAATATTCATTAAACGTTTAAACTAATGAACGGACTGCGGAGGCAGTTAATGCCATCCGTTAATTTATTAATCAACTAAACTTGATAACTGTTAATCATAGAAAAATGCTAATAACGCCTCTATAGGTTATTTGTTAAACGAAATTTAATATTACTAATAAGCACAAAATTATATTTTTTCTTTAGCTAAGACTTAAATTATGCCTTGTCGTGATTTGTGAACAATAAATCGCCACTTGCAATGATTGCGAAAATAATTTTATTTAGATAACGTCAGAATTGATAAAAGTGGCCGCCATTTTGAATTTCTTTGTTTTAAGGCCAATTGACCTCAAAATCGGTATCTGTGTTTAACTCTAGTTACCAAAGAACATTCCAATGTCGGAATAGAAAAAAATGGCCGCCATTTTGAATTTCTTTGTATTAAAGCCTATCGACCTCAAAATCGATATCTGGGCAGGCCTGTAGGTACAAAAGACGGATCCAATGTTAGAATTGAAAAAAGTGGCCCCCATTTTGAATTCCTTTGTTTTAAAGCCAATTGACTTCAAATTCGACATCTGAGTATAACTTTAGTTACCAAAGAACATTCCAATGTCGGAATGGAAAAAAGTGGCCGCCATTTTGAATTTCTTTGTTTTAAGGCCAATCCACCTCAAAATCGATATCTGGGCAGGCCTGTAGGTACAAAAGACGGATCCAATGTTAGAATTGAAAAAAGTGGCCGCCATTTTGAATTTCTTTGTTTTAAGGCCTATCGACCTCAAAATCGATATCTGGGTAGGCCTGTAGGTACAAAAGACGAATCCAATGTTAGAATTGAAAAAAGTGGCCGCCATTTTGAATTTCTTTGTTTTAAGGCCAATCCACCTCAAAATCGATATCTGGGCAGGCCTGTAGGTACAAAAGACGGATCCAATGTTAGAATTGAAAAAAGTGGCCGCCATTTTGAATTTCTTTGTTTTAAGGCCTATCGACCTCAAAATCGATATCTGGGTAGGCCTGTAGGTACAAAAGACGGATCCAATGTTAGAATTGAAAAAAGTGGCCGCCATTGTGAATTTCTTAATTAAAATAAACGACGCAAGAGACGTGTTGAACATGTTATCGCTAATGCTTTTCACGTAACTCCTTACTTCTTGACCGTTATAACTTAACTATTAATTTAACACGTTATTTTTTTTTATTGTTTAACTATTAACCATTAATAATTTTTAACCATTAATCACATCACTAATAGAAGCATTCCTAATAATTTTTAGTAACATTATGAATGTAGAGTACCTAAGCTTGTCTTGGAACTACACACACATGCGAGACTAACAATTAGTAAAATATCAAATTTCTGACCTTCCAAAGGTTGAACACGAAATACATAGCGATAAGGCCTGTAACTGAGAACCTTGAGCCACTAGTCAAAGGAAACAGGGACAAAGGCTTATCGGTTTAGGCCTGGCGAGTACGAAATTCAAGTAGTTTATAGAAATTAGTTACATGATTAAATTAATGACAGTGACGATAGCCTAGTTGGGAATAGAACGGTCTGCTGAGACAATGTCCGGAGGTTCAAAACCCAAGGCACACACCTCTGACTTTTCGAAGTTACGTGTGTATTATTATCAATTATCGTTCGCGTTAAAGCTGTGATTCCGTAGGACACAGCAGGCGGCAGACGGCACTACTGTGCACTATTAAATTGAATGAGACCGATTCCGCACACGAAAGCAAATTACGCGCCGCAAGTGACGTCCTGCCGGGCGTCCGTTGCCGTCTGCCGCGTTCTGCGGAATCACAGTTTTACGGTGAAGAAAATCATCGTGAGGAAACCTACATACTTGAGAATTCTCCATAAGAATCTCAAAGGTATGTGAAGTCTGCCAACCCGCACGAGGCCAACGTCGTGGACTGAGGCCTAACCCCTCAGTAATAGAGGAGGCCCGTGCTCATCAGTGGGCAGTATATAATACAGGGCTGATTGCATTGCATAGAAATTAATTCGCATTATACAGGGTTATAAGACAATAAGGCGTTAATCGTTGTAATAACACCTAAACTTTCTTAATAATATTTTATAGGTTTTAGGACAATATAGTCAAGTGATGGCCGATATACACGAGTAGATTTTTTGTGCCAATCAATTCTAGTCATTGGAACTAAAAGAAACTACTGGATCTCCAGAAAAATTATGTAAGCACCAGGTTGTATTATTTTTATTGTCATAGATAGAAATATTTGTATACAATGTTGCCTAGAATACCTGAAAACTTCTATAAAGTTCATGGGGTAACCCATGAAAATCGGCTCAGCAATTTTTATGATTCTCATTTCCAAGCTTGATTGTCCTGGTAGGAGTTAATGGCTAATGGAGACCATTTAACGTCAGATGTTACAATTATTCCCTTAGGTGACAGATCTACTGTGTTACTGAAATAAATAACGCTTGCGTTAATTATCATGTTGTAAAGTTACCGCCACGGTAAGGCTATTGTTATCCGCATTATGGCACTAAATAGGCCGTAGTAATATTGCAATGTATCTAAATCTAATCTCAAATTCTTCAAACACTTCTTGGTTCGATTATTGCGACAATTTATACATACATACGTAGTATCACGCCTCTATCCCATACGGGAAGGCAGAGACTAGAGATTGCTACTTTGCTCGATTCTGGCACACTACTTTTGCTTCCTCCACAGTCATCAATCTTTTCATAAACTCCCATCGGTTTGGGGTACTTTTGACCTCGCCTTCACCCAGAATGTTAGATATCTAAACTACGAAGGTTCGGTGCGGTCGACCCGTAAGGTCCTTCCATCCACACTCGCTTATATATCCTCTTTTTCAATCTCCTATCATTCATCTTCTCCAAATACCCAAACCATACCATGCATACCCTTCCCAATTTTGGTCACTACATCCTCTGTCACCCCACACATGCTTCTTAACGCTCTCATTTCCAGTGCTTATCTTACTTTCATGCTTATTCCGCCATACCCAGCTTTCACTACCATACATTAGAGTTGGTAATAACACTCCTCTATAGACAGCCAGTTGTGCCTTTTTTGACATCTTCCGGCTACCCATAAAGGTATGCAACTCTCCATTCACCTGATTGTGATTGTGAGAATTAACGGCTTGAAATAATTAGAATATTGTGGTAAAACCTAAAAATTCTCCGTAATAATCTCAAGAATGTGTGGTCTACCATCTCGCATAGAGTTTCAGGTAAGTTCAATGGACAAAAAGACACATACACAGAGAGAGAGAGAGAGAGAGAGACCCGCACACCTTTTATAACCCAAGGGGCAGGCAGCACACAGAGAGAGAGACACTGACACCTTTTATCCCCCAAAGGGCAGGCAGAGGCGTAACTAGTACACCCACCATTCCGTCCCAGGATGTGATAGGGGGCGAACCTATCGCTATATCCGAAAGACTAACCACTCCAATAAATAGGAAGCACTCCAATAATAAGGAAGAATTTAGAATGGACTACAAATAGCGGTGAATATATTTTATATAAAAAAACCGACAAATGTCATTTATTTCAATTACAATTCATAATCCTACTAATATTATAAAGGCGAAAGTTTGTAAGAATGTATGGATGTTTGGATGTAAGGATGTTTGTTCCTCTTTCACGCTAAAACTGCTGAACGGATTTCGATGAAATTTGGCACACGGGTAGATCATGTCCTGGATTAACACATAGGCTACTTTTTATCCCGGGTAAACATAAAGCGGGACTTTTATCCCGGAAAAACTTTTTAACGCGGGCGGAGCCGCGGGCAAAAGCTAGTATGTAAATATATTACTTAGGTATTTAATAAATTGTGACACTAAATTGTCGTATTAAATCGTACAATGTGAAATTTCCCGTGCAATTAAAACGACATTCCTCCGTCGTAGACTGTCAATGAATTGCTACCAATATCTGTTTCGGTATCGCATTGAATTTATTATACACGAAATGTTCGCCAATTAACAGTAACAATAAAAATTAGATCATGTGCATATCGAGTATCACATTTGTATTAAAATATTCTTTATTTGTGCAAAGTATGTTTTAAATAATTAATATAGAATGTTGTGTACTCCTTTAAATTATGGGTGGTCGTATCGCTTACCATCAGGCGAACGGCATGCTCGTCTCGTCGTTCAATGCAATAAAAAAATATATAAAAAACTCAGTCTAATCTATTATATAAAAATGAATCCCTATTTTCCTGGTCACGGCATCACGCGTGAACGGCTGGACTGATTCCGTTATTTCTTTTTTTGATATGTTTATTATTGTCAAGAGAAGGTTCTTATGAAAGAAAAAATCAAGAAAATTGCGCGGAAAAACGGCTGGACCGATTTTAATGATTTTTTTTTGTGTGTCTCCAAGAGGATTCCAGAATGGTTTAGATTACAATTCTATCCGGTAGGTAGCGCTGTACTCGGGTTCTACTCGGGCAGGACAACGTCTGTCGGGGCCGCTAGTACATACTTTATATAAATTCAAACCAAATTAACTTAAACTCTTCGGCCCCTAAAAACTATTTCGCGATCGGCCATCAGAATTACCTACAACGCATCACAAGACCAATCCAGCGGTGAGCATTCCGAGCCGTCGTCAAGCCTTCATATTCCGCCATGGGTTGATAAATGACCTCGGCTCAGCTACTTATTCTATAACCAACGCGTCTTCATTTATGATATTCAATCGGATTCAGATCTCAATACTGAGAGATTGGACCAAGTTGTTGGCTGAAGCGAGTTGGTAAGGGCTCCTCCCTTGCACAATTTCATTATGGAGTCGCAACCTTTTCGGGAGCGTGTTAGGCTTAGTATTTACGACCGATTGTGATAATATGTGAGATATTTGTTATATTGAGCGGCGATAGCCTAGTTGGGAGTGGAACGGACTGCAGAGACGAATGTCCGTAGGTTCAAACCCCAAGGGCACACACCACTGACTTTCAAAAAAGTGATGTGTGTATTCTTTGTGAATCGTCGCTCACTTTAATGGTGAAAGAAAATATCGTGAGGAAACCTGTATACCTGAGAAGTTCTCTGAATTTCGAAGGTATGCGAAGTCTGCCAAACCACACTAGGCCAGTGGGGTGGACCTAAGTCTTAACCCTCTCAGTTGTAGAGGAGGCCTGCTCAGCAGTGACGACCAGCCAGATAAGTAACGTTTGCAAATACGGGCGTTAGTTCTCTATGCACAGATGCAGCGATTAATTTGCCATTATATCGTTATCAACATACATTGTGTATCACTGTTGATCTCGGGATCCCTTTGGTTCGCCTACTTTTTTTTAAACTATTATTTTTTCGCATATTTGACTTTGCATAATATATATTGGCATAATAGTACTATCGCATAGTAATATTTTGGCCTACTACTTTTTTGTCATAATAAGCTATTGGAATAATTTTAGCTTGATTACCTTGTAGTAGACTAATACACATTTTGCATAACATGTATTTAGAATAAATTAGGTTAGCGAGGAACGAAGCGACCAGCATGTTAGGTGCACATGAACCACCGCACGAGCCGAGCGAGCGAAGCGAGCGTGCCGCGTCAGCGGCCGGAGAGTGCCAGAACCGACTTTAGGGCGTTTCCAACTCAGACAAAACCAAACATGAATGATGCTTATTTATTTTTATGCCTTTTGATATTTATGCTATTTGACGTTAGTCGTTTTGATGGTTGTGCTTTTTGTATTTATGCTTTTTTATTTTATGCTAAAACAACTATGCGTAATGATTATTATGCACATTGATATTTAGGCCTAAAGCTAAGATGCGTAACAATATTATTATAAATACATTTATGCAATTCAATAGGGAACCGTTGATCTCAGAGCCCGAATATTTCCAAGGTTTCCTTCTTTGAACATTTACTTAGGAAAACTTTCCAATAGTTATTCCGACATTCCAAGCACTTCCACGCATAGTTTAAGTTGCCAGCACTCCCATCATCCGTAAACCTAAGGGCCGATTTGACTACATATTGATAGGAAATTTGGAACTTATTCGTCATATAAACTACAAAAAGTCGCTAGAAATATGTCAGATTTATTTGTTAGGTAGCTTTATATGTCAGATAGTTACCAGGAACTCTATCAGGAAGTGGTAAGGCCCTTAACCTTTTCTTTAGTTCAAGCAACTGTTGACTAATCAGCAGATTCCGTAACTAGTCTCTGTTTATACAAAACATCGTCTGCAGGGAACTTTATGCCGCGTTTTTTCAACTGTAGTTATATTTTTGTCAAGGTCTTATTAAACTGGACCCGCTTGCAGCACCTGGAGCACTCGAAGCTCTGCGAGCGCGTCCAGCTTAATAACACCGAGGATTACCCTAACTACAGTTGGAAAAACCCGGATTTATTCTGTGACTTGTGCCACGCTGTTATAATCAGCAACAACTCGGAATAATAGCGTCGTTCTGAGCCATCGAAACGTCTTCCGGTAAGTATGTAATACTGATGTTTGTTCATAGAGAAATCGACCCTATTTCGAGGCTTTAGTTGGCAAAACTGATCGTAGATTGGAATTTAGAGATCCAATTAAATTAAATTCACACAATAAAACAATGACAGCGGGAATTCAAATAAGTTAAATTCTTGTTTAAAAAACATTGATTTATTTGTACAGGTTGTTTACTGGCGGCGGTTTACCACCACATGACCAATTTACTAGTTTAAACTCAAATTAATAAAACTACCAAAATAAAGGCCGGGGGAACATAGCAAAATTAAGGGCGAAGGGAAACAATATGAAGGAATTATATGCGCGGGTCGATCACGGCATACTGACACTTGTCATTAGGAGCAGTGAGACCACTTTGCCATGCTGTCGATAAAGAAAATCAGCGATGTAAATTACGCCAAATGCGATATCGAAGGCGAATAGAAAATTATTGTTGGTCTAAGCCACTCGCCTGGTGGAAGCGAATCGACTGTGAAACCATAGAAATACCACCCAAACTGAGAATTACAAACAACTGCGTGGCATTACACTGTGCTCGTCTCCCTCAGACATTGTTTTATGCTAGTGTAAAACCCATTACACTGGCAACAATGTCATTTAAACCACGATAAAGCTTACGAGACTACACCGCCGTCACATCCACCACTGCAACTGCTGTAAGCCTGCCTAATTAAAAAAAATGGAATTTTATTAATACTTACCTCCGTTGATATTTTTGATATCCCCCTCAGGTTTTCCAAATTTGTTTAATTTTTGTATACTTCGGCTGACAGTGAAAAAATTTATACGAACAGTAGTCCAGATTATTGTATATTCTTGCTGCGCTGGCGAAGATGCGTCTAACGACGTATCGCACGTCGCACTCTGGCAAAAACACTCGAAAAAGAATCGGCAGTGGCACGCATTTTATGACTCCAAGCGGTGAAGCTCGGCGAGCCCTGGTAGTCCTAATTAGTCTTAACCCGAAACAAAGTTAATCAAATAGAAGAATAAGGAGGAGTTAGATAAACCTAGCAGAATATTGATTGGCGTAAACAGACACAGCGGTGGTAACCTAGCCGGACTATTTACTTTCCACAAGGATGCAGATTAATCGTACCCGATGTAGGTGAATAGAAGAATGATGGCTGGTCCAATCCTACAGTATTGTGAAAACTGTACAAGTGTATGTATAAAATCTCATTCCCACATAGACGAGATCTGTGGCACGTAGCGATGGGCGACGCGAGGTGTCTCCGATAAACTCGCTGGGTTCCGTGTAATGCACTCGCGAGGTAGGGTTGTCATGAGGGTATTTTTGTAATCTATAGGTTATAGAGATGTTGCACACACACATACACACACACGCCTTTTATCCCCGAAGGGGTAGGCAGAGGCGCAACTAGTGCACCCATTTGTCGCCGTTATTCCGTCCCATGATGTGATAGGGGGCAAGCCTATCGCTATATCGGACACAAATTCCAGACTCCGAGCTGATACTGAAGAGAAAAACTCAATATCACTTTGCCCGACCCGGGGATCGAACCCGAGACCTCAGTATCGCTGTCGTGCCGTAATACAACTACGCCACCGAGGCAGTCTAGATAGAAATGTTGAGTTTGTAGGCATTTCTGATCTAATTTTGAAACGATACTATTTTTTGAAATCAGACTTTTACGCGGTCGTATGCTTGAGCAAAAATTTGTTTGTAACATATTTTTTTGATAAATGCCAGAAAAAACACAAAGTACTTCAATTCAAATATTTTTAAAAGAAATATATCCTAGCAAAGCGTCTCTACGGATTATTCAGAGACAATTTTATACCTAAACATAGTTTGGCAAATATGATATCTGTAGCAGAGGTCAAATGATTAGAGTTGTATGGAAAAACATATCGACCGGACTGTCGGCTCAGTTATGCCTGCCTGCTTAATTGCTTCTTCACGCTTCGCTTGAGGGACACCACAATAATATTTTAAGAATTATTATCTAACCTCTTTTAATTAATCTATTGCGATTCCCCTTATCCCATTTGTATGTGGAGAAAGTAATTGTGACAACCCTACAAGGCTTTGTAAATCACGCAGCCCAGGAGATGATCAGAGATGTTTATGTGTAGCACGTGTTACGTCCTACGCGAAATATCCAGGAAATCTCTGACTACCCACTGATGACGACACATTGATGATGGTCGTATAATTACTGAATATATTAACGAATTTCTTGAGACTCCTTTTGTAATGAACGCGGAGTGGTATAATTACGTATTGTTTATATCTATCTTGCGATAAATCAGGGAAAATTATTATTCCAAACATAATTAGTTAGCACCTTTACTACTATACTATAATAAAAAATGTAAATAAATAAAACTATAATAAATAAAATAACACATATTAAATTAAGTCATGTACCTATCCGTGAGCTATTACTCTGTCTTCATAATTATAGTAAAATGATAAAGGTTAAAGTAAAATGATATCTATTTTTTTTTATTTATTTAGTTACCCAAATTATAGGTTACATGTAATACAAATTTAGAGCATCGTTCAATATTAGAATGGCTTTTAAAAATCGTGTACTGACACTTGACTTTAACCCCAAACGCATCAATTATTAAACCGCGAGAGATATTTCTTATATTGTAAGCAACTGTGTTGCGCCGAAAATATTAGTTCCAGACTACAAACTATCTAGAATATAATTACTGTCGTAGGTACTGTTAGCTAAGAAATGTGTCGGGTATTATTGTGAAGGTATGTATCACTTGAACTTGTATTTATACTCGCGGATTCTTTGTTATCTTTAAATATAGCATAAAAAGTTACAGTATAATATAATTATGTGGCCATATTAAAACTTACAATAGAAATACTAATAATGTAGTATGTAAACAACCAATGTGTAATTCGCCGGGTAATCCGTTTAAATATAGCTCCCAAAAATAACGTATAATTTCTATCCTTGAATATTCGAATCTGAAAAGTTTAAATTTCGGTTAAAAAGATGTAGCCAAAGCGCCCCCGACTCCATCTTGCCCAGTAAATTATCAATTTAAATTAATAAACACCATAAAAACGACAAACACCCAAAATTAAAAAGCACCTGTACGGGCTACTAATTCAATATAATTCACTAACAAACATATTTTTTGTCCTTCTATGATTGGTAGACGGAAGGGCCTATTGATCGTTTCACACCGAAACACACATAATTATATTATTCAAAAGTCTTTGAAACTTTTTTGTTAACCACAAATTATGAACGAATGAAATTATTTTGAGGAGACCATGATTGCAGGCCGGTGGGTGACTATGCATCTTTATGACGTGCGATGTATTAGCGGTGGTGTGATAAAATGTCGAATATAATTACAAATAATCGACAATACAAGATCATCAGACAATATTTTAAATGTTAGGATGCCCATTTACGTAACGCTGTCTCTCTGAATTGCGAAAAATCTTCGCGACTGTAACGTAAGTAAAAATCATATGTTG
The DNA here is from genome assembly GCA_949316025.1 of Lapara coniferarum. Lineage (NCBI taxonomy): Eukaryota > Metazoa > Arthropoda > Insecta > Lepidoptera > Sphingidae > Lapara > Lapara coniferarum. Next base: position 21,161,834 of record OX438933.1, on the reverse strand, counting down.
ATTAATTTGTCATTATTTCTTTGGGGCGTAAATAAACATGACGAACACCATTGCCTCTCTACCTATCCCCTATGCTCTCCGTTGGGCGTGATAATATTATAATTAGCTTGTAGGTAGGGCCTCCTCTTCTACTAAGAGGGTTTAAGCCTTAGTCCACCACGCTGGTCTAGTATGGTTTGCCAGACTACGCATATAACTTCGAAATGCTTATGGAGAATTCTCAAGTATATAGGTTTCTTCACAATGTTTTCCTTCTTAAAGCGTTTCGGCGTGAGTTTATATGTAATTATTTTTTTGTTTGGTTTTACAGCAAACTTAACAATATAAACGTAAAACATATGTATGTTAACAATATAAACTATTTTTAGATTTTAATTTAAAATAAATAATTGACAAATAGCATTTAAAATAAAACAAAAGTAACATAACAATAATTGAACTAGATAACTGCATCATCTTGTTTACAGTAGACAAAACAAAGCATTAGTAACTTAAATAGAATCACTTGGCAATATGTACAGTAAGAATGAAGTCCAGATTCCTTTATAAAGCAACCTCTAGGTAGTATTACACAATATGGAAAAGTTTTTAAATAATTATATAAAAAATGAGTAAATAGCTCACCATACAGACCAGCCCTGTATTATATATTGCTCACTACTGATCACGGAGCTCCTCTACAACAGAGGGTTAAGGCCTTAGTCCACCACGCTGGCCTAGTGCGGGTTGGCAGACTTCACATACCTTCGAAATTCAAAGAACTTCTCAGGTATGCAAGTTTCCTCACGATGTTTTCCTTCACCGTTAAAGCAAGATATAATTCACAAAGAATACACACATAATTTTTTAGAAAAGTCAGAGGCAGGTGCCCTTGGTTTTTCAACCTGCGGACATTGGTCTCGGCTGGCCGTTTCACTCCCAACTAAGCTATCGCCGCATCTTTGGATAGGCTGGTATAATTATGTTGACTGGCACGGGGTAATCCTTCCTCATCACTCGACATTCGTTTGCACCCCATCCTGAGCACCATCAGGTGCATTCAGGTAATTTCACTTTGCCAAACAAATAGTTAACGTCGTACTATTGAACGCCCTCCTATATCAACTTTAAGCGCGTAGGTACTGTGATTCTAGAATTCGGCAGTCTTTCGCACCTTTAGGATGAAAACGGCACAATTCAAAATGATAGAAAAGTAAGTTATCATCATAAAATTACTTAAAACGAAGTTCTCAATACAATAGTTCAAATACAGCCGTATTCAAGCAGGAAAAGGACAAAAGTGTTATATCAGTCCCATTTTTATAAAAATGGAACCAGTTTTTAGCCATTTAAAAATGACAACTCAATTTTCTATTTTTTGAATTATATCATTTTCGTTCTAAAGGTGCGATTTATACAAAGAATTCTTAAATATTATGCTAATTATTTATGTATATTCTTGTGGATTTATTAATATTCTTACTTGTCATGACAAGCACTTACGACCAAATTTAGTACCTCCTTTTAAATAGATCAATAAACCCAAGTCTGTATGGCATATTCACAGTTTTAATTAGATCATTCGATATTCAAAGTCGAAAGTCGAGTTTCAATTACGAATGTATATTATACTGAGAATAACCGCCGAAGGATGTAACCGGTGCATACCATAAGGCTTTAAGAGATCCTTACCACTCACAATAAAATAACGTTGTGAACAATGCATACATAAATACCAACATGTATAGAAGTACATAAGATTGGCCGGAAAGTGATTTTAGTTTTTTTTCTGGAACTCATCATAATATCAAATAACAAAACACTTAGTGAACATATTTTTCTTACATCAAAACCGACCCAAGATTGAACCAATGTCCCGTTGAAAGCCATAAAGATTTTATAGACTCGCTGAGCATCACAACAAAGTGTAATAAAATTTTCAAGAGTGTGTTTTCAAGTGTTAGAAATTCAAAGTAACGTTGTTGATGTTTGCGTAGTTAGTTCCGAAAACCGTCTCCCTGCCTTTCCTTAGACAATAAGAATCAAGAAAGTTAAACCTGTATTATATACTGTAACATTGTAAGATACGAAACCCGATAACTAAAACAATCAGAGCTATAGTAAACAAAAGGACTATACAATCATAAACAGAAACCAGAATATAGAGCAAAATGAAACTATTTGTGGATCGTAAACTCATGTACAACAAAAATATTTAAAACCTTAATAGTGACTGAGGTATAATTATCACGTTCAACACGATCGAAATGATCCGATTGATAAACAGATATTCACAAAAGGATTGTGCGATGCATTGAACTACGCGCTCCCTGCAACCTCTCACAATATTATGTCCGATGAAATTACAATTCAATGTCATTAGATGGCTTCCACGCTCATTACTAATATCCGTCAATATTCGTAACTGGAATGTTTGAATATCGATTGATTTTTCTATTCAGTATTAACTCGGAGTCTGAAATTTGTGCCCGATATGGCGATAGGCTCGCCCCCTATCACATCATGGGATGGAGTAATGGCGAAAAGTGGGTGCACTAGTTGCGCCTCTGCCTACCCCTTCGAGGATAAAAAATGCGTGAGTGTATATGCAATGAATATCGATGTCCACAGATTATAATTAATCATAGAGACATAGAGAATGCATGTTTCTATTCAATGAATATTGACAGGAAATAAAGCGTTATTGTGCGGTTAGTATTCGTGTGCTATAATGTGGTTAGGCGACGTCATGCCGTTTTTGAGTTTTATATGGGCCTTTGTAAAGCTGGGATTCCGCAGAACGCGGCAGACGGCAGACGGCACGTGCCGCGACGGCAAACGGCACTACTATGCAGTGCCCCATCGTGGGGGCACAGGGTCGTAGAGGCAGTGCGTCCTGTCTTTGCCGATTGGCTGGCCAGGCACCACGGAGCAGCAACATACCGCCTGACGCAAGTGCTCACTGGGCATGGCTGCTTCGGTGAGTTCCTGTTTCAGGTGGTGGGGATAGAGGAGTCGGCCGTGTGTCACTATTGTGACAACTGCCCAATGGACACGGCCCAACATACGTTGGAGTTTTGTCCAGCCTAGGATGAAGAACGCAGCGCTCTCAGAGCAGTCGTCGGAGAAGACCTCTCGCTGCCGGCCGTGGTCGCTTCCATGGTCGGCGGCCGGAAGGCCGGGCAGGCGGTGGCCCACTTCTGCGAGGCGGTCCTCTCGCAGAAGGAGAGTGCCGAGAGGGATCGCCAGCGCAGTGGTGATCCCTAGGAGGCGTAGGGTGGACGACTGACCGACGTCTCCCGCTTAGGCTTCTGAGCCCCCCCCCCCCCCCACAACAGGAGACGGACCGCAATAGCGGTACGCGCAGGGGCGGTTGCGGACGACAACTTAGACGTGAGTCGGAGGAAGCCCCCAGCCGTCCCTAATGCGCCGAAGATGGCCACCACGGAGTTTTAGTTGGTATGCCGTGCGGTGTACATAGGTTAGGGACTCGGCCCGGCGGTCGCCCGACGTTTTCCATCTCTCCGGGCGGCTCAACGTCGGGTCGTAAGGCACAGTGAACCCAACCCAACATAACCGCTCAGTCGTTCCCCTTGAACACTGGGCGGTAGTAATAATTCACTTTCTCAGCGTAAAGAAAAAAAAACTACTATGCAGTATTAAATTGTATGAGACCCATTCCACACACGACGGCAAATGACGCGCGGCAAGTGACGTCCTGCCGGGCGTCATTTGCCGTCGTGTGCGGAATCGCTATGCAAGTATTGCCGTTTGCCGTCGCGGCACATGCTGTTGCCGTCTGCCGGTGCCGTTTGCCGCGTCCTGCGGAATCACAGCTTAACACGCATGAATACACTCAGTCCGTTTATCTCTTTCTGGAGAGAAGTTAATTTCAACCGTAGTGGTCAGCCAATCTTTTATCTGTAACTTAGTTCGTAATAATTAGCTAAATAAAATATAAATACACAATGACGTCAAACGAATAGTCTAACCAAGTAGATTCATATAAATAAATATTGTAAATGTTAGACTGTCGTTACTTTTGTAATATTTATTTACAGAATTACTTACGTAAAAGTTGCGAACAATAAGCACCCAAGCAAATAACCGGAACTAGCAAGAAGTCGTACATTAGTGTTTATTTTTATAAGTAAGTAAAAGTTCTTGTAATGCCCACCTAAAGGTACGCGTACACGGGCAATGAAAAGTGATCAATCATGATTTATGATCAATACTGGTCTATTGTTACGTCACAAAATATCAAGCAATTTACAGCAACGGCAACGAGCATCAATTTGGCAAATATTTTGCAACAACAATATTAAGCGAAATGTGAAACTAGGTACCTAATACTTTATGGAATATATGGAGCAATTAGAAACAATGTTGTAGAAAAAATTACCGTTTTTATTGAATTTGTTAAAAATTGTTTCACTGATTGCTCCAAATTGATCTATACGTGTCGTCAAGCAATAATTGATCAAAATTTTGCCCGTTTAAGAGCATCTTTAGGCGTGGGTTAGAGTTTTCCGCTAATTGTCACTTGCGATCTCTGACGCAGAATCAGCTAAAGTCTTAAAATGGAACAAACATATGACAATAGCGTTTAACAACTTTACTAATTCGTGCTTGAATAACATTGCCAAATACAAACCTTAGCTGTATTAGATGGCAAATAAAAGTTTCTTTTTAACGCGGCCCTATCGGCCAGTGGCATGACGAGAGTCGGATTTTCTGACCACACTGGACTTTACGGTGAACGCTTTAGGCGCTCGCAATCCTTTAAGTGAACATGCTGAGGGCAACCTGCTAACGGGTTACAAACCTCGGCTCAGGACGGCCACTGGGAGAGTATGAGACATCAACGATTAGTGGGGAAGATTAGTGTTGAACCTGTGGCCTCTGGATCTGTTAAAACTGAACGCGGCCGTCTCCATTTGGCGCGGTCGAATGAAATGACAAAAAGTGACAAATCAGTATACTACTTGACATAATGAGACTTGGCGATGGTGATCTTATCGATTACCATCGGGTGAACGGCATGCTCGTCTCGTCATTCAATGCCATAAAAAAAATCGCACAGTTATTCAAGGGTTTTAATTGAATTGCTTTAGACGTGTTCAAAATGACGATCTAACTCGTACGTTGATATATGATTAATATGGAAAAAAATAACCTTACAAATTATTGAGGCGACTAAATTCATACGATAAAAGATTGCAAAAATCCCGCTACATTTTGTACCCTAATTAATACATCAAAAGTCAATATCAGGGTTGTCAGGTGCGTAAAAGAACTTATCCCGACTTATCCGAAAATCTGTTACCCTCGTCGAGTGCAGCAAACAATGTGCCACCCCTCGAAATCTTGCACCTGTCACCTTTAGTACAAACGGGAAAAAATACGATAGATGTGCCCGACTTCATTGAAGGTGTAACAGATGCATAGGACTTGAGTATAAATAAAAAACACGATAACAAAGTTAAAAAAAAACACGATAATAAGGGTATATTTTGTCTATCGTTTTTGCTGGTGTGAAGAAACTTGGGAGTGACGTATAGGTTACTTGCTATGTGTCGTAGGGTGACAGATAGCGTAGAGGCAATTAGGGCCGAATTAGCCCTTACTAAAGGCGAATTAGGCAGACCTAGGGGCCCTACATCCCAAGAAATAAAAAGTGAAAATTATTAACCGACTTTCAAAAAAGGAGGAGGTTCTCAATTCGTGTGTATGTATTTTTTCTAATGTATGTACACTGATTTCTCTGAAAATTGTGAGCGTATTTCCTTGATTCCTTCTTTATTAGGTAAATAAGGGTTGCGAAGTAGTCCCATTTCAATATTATCTTGGTTTAGAGTTCATCATTTTATGGAACAGACTGAATAGCCTTGAATAATACGAGTAATTTTATCTGACGATTCGTATTTAATGAACCCTTTACCCGATGACAATAATACTGCCTTGGTTATTAGTTTTACATTAAATCTCAAATCGTTTTGGAACGTATTTTAAGTTGTTAAAAATCATACTTCCTAAAATATATTTTAGGAAGTCAGTAAAGGGAAAAGGGGCGCTGGAGGGGATATAACTAGGAGCCTCGACATTTTTAATTTGGCCCTGGAGGTGGTAAATAACTACAAAGCTGGTTATACACTTTACTATAGACGCGAGGACATAACTACTCTGCTTAGGCTATTAATAAGTCCTGACACCACACTGACCTGAGTGTTTTTTCTGTTAATAATTCAGATACTACAAGAAACCGTGGACAGAGTTCTTTAACACGATTTAAGCTACTCAGCCACCACATAGCAATTGGGAACTTTACCACTCTAATATAAGGTTCATGTTTCTTTCACTCTAAACAAAACTTTATTGCATAAGAGATAGTAAGCTCACAGAAAACAGGAGAAACCTTATCCCGTTACTGATTCTAATTCCCATCGATTGGTAGCCAGATACGCTCACTCATAATGAAAAGGTTTTTTGACGACTGATCTTTTATCGGTCGACACTATAATAAACACTGACATCTTAATTTGTTTACCGTAAAGTGTATTTTATATTATTAACCCTTGATTATAGTAGTGGTATCAGCAATCTAAGTGCTTGAAATGTGTCAGCTACCTTTAAGTGAAGAATGCTATAAACATCTGTATCCCATAAGGGTAGGCAGGGACTGTTTACACACTCTCGAATACGAATTTCGAATCTATATTAAGAGGCCGCATCTAAAATTTCGACTATTTCAGTCAAATTTTCATCGTGATTTTTTAAAAAATAAACTGAGCTGAAATTTATAATACGTTATCGGAAAGACTATTTCAACACTAATGGAATAAACGAGCCAGATTTTTCATATCTTTCTTTAATTTCAATCTATCCACCAAGTTCCAACGTCTGTTTCAGAAATTTTGCTGTACGGAGACTCGAACTTGTTGTTGTCAATCAAAATCGGGCTTGAAACTAACTAACGAAAATTATTGTTTATTCGTATAAAAGTCGCCTAAAGAATAAACGCGACAATTTTTTTATTTTCAATATAAAATCGTACAAAATTAAATTATTAACGTAGTGAAATTTTCGAGAATATACGTCCAAAACGTATGCCGAATGTAAGTAAACGCAATATTTATTTCTAATAATAAAAATACCGCAATAAACTATACATCTTATACTATTAATGTGCATTAAATTAAATGAATATAATAATATATTACAAACAAATAACTAAACAGAGTCGTAAAAATACGCAAATCTTGCGATATACTAGGAGGCGCACTTCGCAGGCTAGCGCGCGAAATAGGTAGCTAGATTCATTTCGGCACAAATACAATTATTGACTAACGCTTCAGGGCGCTTAACTACTATGCGGAGGAGGGATCAGGCAAAAATATTATATTTGGAAGTACTCACTATCCTTTAAAGTACGCTGCTATACAAAAATCTAACCGACATTTTTACAAGAAACGAATAAGCTGTCAGGTATTTCAAAATAACTTCGTTAATTACAATTTATCTTAATTTTATAAACCTTAGTAGCACCAAATACCTACTCTAATAAAAATAAATAAATCATTAACTGCAAGTTGAAAATGCCATTTAGTCATATAAACCAAAAAACATCTCGTTACTTTATCGAACCCCGGACCCCTAGGTTGCGAGCACCCTCGCGCCCGATAATTGGCAGGGGAGAGGGATGATCGTGGACATATGTCCCAGCCTCCCTAACATCATTATCTCCAATCATACGGAAAATATGTCCATCAAATTTGCAGCTCCTGTTTTCGCTTGTTAAATTCTCTGCTATAAAATTCCTTTTAATTATTGCTCATTGTACAGATTTTAAATAACCGATTTTGAATGAAGAAAACATTTATAATTACTTTTGCTTTTGATGTACGATTTTGAGGAAATTTTATTCATGTTCATAAAACATTCGAACGTGTTTGAATTCAACTTGAGGGCAATATAGTAGAAGAAATATCTAACTCCCTATGGCCTAGTGAGACAGTAATATAGCGTACATATTAACGCTATTTAAATTGTAAGTTACTGTAAGGTATTGGTAAGCCTATGTTAAGCAGTAACTTCATGTCGCTGATGAACATGATTAGTAAATTACTATAAATAAACTAATGGCAACATCTTATCCTTGTATTTATAAAACAATTCCTACATAGGAAATACTAACATATGCCGAATCGCCCTTTCTCGTATTCATCTCATGTCGAGAAAATACGCAACATAATATGTTTGATCTCTAACAAAAAGTAAACAGTCACACTGTATTGGCCAAGCCCCTGGCGAGTCAAGTGGCAAGTGGGTCGCGCCAGTGGCTCGGCACTAATGAACTCATTGTCACCGGTTGGTGGATTCGACGCCGCGCAGTAATTGTTCCAATGACTTCACCCCGCATTAGGGTGGGTAAATAGCGCCCACGCAAAGCCACGCCACGAATCTTTTCTTGATTTTTATTTGAGTTTTTTTTTTATATTTCGTAGGTTATTTTTCGTAAATCCATTTGGCTTATTAAAGTGATGATTGCTTATATTAAATAGATTCTATTAAAACTTTTACACAAAGTGTTCTAGAACGAACTCTCGGAGGAATTTTAATATATAATAGAGAACAAATTACATTTGACAATGTCTAATACTATTCTCTATTTGACTATTCTCTATGAAAGAAAAATTCTTAATATCCCTCTAGCACTATACCCACCTACTTCTTTCGTTTTCCGTAATGCGCTTCTTAATACTACTAATATTATAAACGCAAAAGTTTGTAAGAACGTTAATTACTCTTTCACGCAAAAACTACTAAACGGATTTTGATGAAATTTGGAACACGGATAGATCATATCCTGGATTAACACATAGGCTACTTTTTATCCCGGGAAATCATAAAGCGGGGCTTTTATTCCGGAAAAACTTTTTAGCGCGCGCGAAGCCACGGGAAATATTTATAATACAAATACAACATAATTATAAAAAAATACAGGCACGAGTCACGTGGCATACGTCCAACGTACCCTAACTTGAAATTTTATGGTTCTCGCCACACGATATGACAATCATTGAGTTAAAATTATGAGCTGTCAATTTGTGCCCGTTGGCGCGTCCCATGCTAGTTGGCATTATGACACGCTTCCGTGGCCGAGATGTGTCACCAGCCTGCGTCGGAGGTAATATTCAATTGTATAATTGTTATTTAGCCTTTGTGAAATAGCCGCATTTGTCTAATGGTAATTTATATGGGAAATGATCGGAAGGTGTTAAGAATCAATTCTATTAAAAGTTTTACTATTTTGACATGTTCACTTGATTCCTTGCAGAGGCTTGCGCTTTGAATCGTCGATGATCCCGATCATATGAACAGAGGAGATCATATGAAGGACCTAACACGCGGAGAGATATCGGATCTCTGTATCCTACCGCCTCTTCCACGGGGACTGTTCCGTCTTCCGAAGAACTGTCTGATACGGTTCCTGCGTCAGCATGTTGCCACTCGCCACCGCAGTGGAGTTCAATACTACGTGGAAACCACGAAATTAATGAAAGCAACAAGTTTGGTAGTATTTATGAATCTTAGGTCGAATAATTATAAAGACTATTTTGTTTTTCCTAATACACAAATAGCAGCAATAATATACTAAAATAATAAAAACCCATTTATTTATTCCATGAATTTTTTTACCAATTAACAAGCAAAAAAGAAACAAAAACTATAACACTTTTGGTCTGAACTCTGGGCACGTGAATACGTAGACTTAGCATAAATTTATTTGGGCTTGATTTTCACGCACCAGAATGTGTGACATTATGAAAATTGTCACGGTACTCAACGCATTTGTTGTGTGCTTTTAAAAATGACCAAATTTCTCGTTTTGCTAAATATTTTTACACATCAGCTATTGTCAGTGACAATTGATCACACACTCACGGCTGCTTTTCCAATATTTGCAAGAGTAGGTACCTGTAGAAAAAAGCAAAACATGTTTTACGGCTGATTTCAAGATATGCTGATAAAGTCCTTGATATATATATTTGGAATTTATCCGCCATATAGGCTACAACTTTTAGTTTCACGAGTCTCGAATACACATTTCGGGCAGAAAGACACTAGTAATGTGTCCGATTTATTTATTGATAGCATTATAAGTCAGATAGATAGCAGGAACTGTACAGGAAGCGGCGAACTGGTCCTTGTAATATTACTAAACCAAGAAATCTCATTTGATTCGATAATATTGCATTAAATGTAATTAAATAAATATATACATAAATGCAAAATACTCAAAAAAAGCAGACCCTAGTGACTTCATATTATAGAACAATTATGCGACACACAGCAACATATTTCCATTATATTACTTAGAAAAGCGCTATTAGTGATGAATGGGGCCTTATCATGTATCTCATTATACCATCGCTTAAGGCGATTCTATATAAGACGGGGCCGACAGACGTATAAAAAAAACTGCCGGCTTTAACACATCGCCACGTCTTTTACATTTTCATGGGTAGACAGTATAGGACCCACACCTCGCTACGTTTGGTCAGATGTATGTAGGAATCTTTTAGTAAATTTTAGACTAGGCTTTGTTGTGTATGACAGCCGGTAAACAACTTGAACCATTAGCTCGTGGTTGGTGATATTTTGTGAAGAAATATAGAAAAATGTCTGCTTTTTGGGTGCTGGCCTTCAAAATCTAACCAGGCTCAAACTTTATGGATATCAAAGGGGCAACAATATGGAGCGGCGATAGCGTACTTGGGAGTGGAACGGACTGCCAAGGCGAATGTCCACAGGTTCAAAACCCAAGGGCCACACACCTCTGACTTTTCTAATAAATATGTGTGTATTCTTTGTGAATTATCGCTCGCTTTAACGGTGAAGGAAAACATCGTAAGGAAACTTGCATACCCGAGAAGTTCTCTGAATTTCGAAGGTATGTGAAGTCTGCCAACCCGCACTAGGCCAGCGGTGAGGACTGGCCTTAATCCTCTCAGTAGTAGAGGAGGCCCGTGCTCAGCAGTGGGCAGTATATAATAGGTACAGGGCTGTTAGTATAGTATAAAAATATGGATCTTGGACCCATTAAAACAAATATTTTTAGACCCCTCCAATTAGAACCAACATTATCATAATTTTTTAAGCAAAATAAAATTGCATAAATCTCAAAATCGGAGAACTTTAAAATTATCGATTTATTGCTATGGCCCATGTTTTGGGAGTACTATATAAATATATATAACGTATCTAAGTTAGAATTTAAGCGGCTTTTGGACATATTCTTTGCGCATAAAAAATCCCCAACACGCGGTAGTGGTTAGAGTTGTTTGGCGGCAGTTATTGCACGAGTGATATTTTGTTTTTGGATGAACAAGAGTTTAAGACTATTGCAGTAAGCTGGTCCAACAGATATCCGTCTCGAGAGATAGGACTAGACAGATCTACTTGCGACTGTAGTCTCAATATTAACGGCTTCTTGTTGTGACAGATTTGACATAACTATGTATTTACTGGTGGTAGGACTCTCATATGTAAGAGTCCGTCTGGGTGGATACCACAAAGTCTATTTCTACTGCCAAGCAGTAGTGTGAATGCACTGTTGTGTTTCGGTTTGAAGGGCATTGTAGTCAGTGTAACTACGGGACATAATGAGACTTAACATCTTATGTCTCAGGATGACGAGCGCAGTATAATGCCACACAGTACTTTGTAACTCAAGGTGCTGGATGGTGTTTCTATTGTTTATGGGTGATCGTATCGCTTACCATCAGGCGAACGGCAAGGTAGTCTCGTCATTGATCATTCAAAGCCACAAAAAAAAATATTGTATAGTTCATAAATGCTGTACTGTAATACTAGCTGTGAAAAAATACAGAAATATGCCTTAAAATTTACGTAACTAAAATTAAGCCTCTTATACACAGTTCGAATATATTCACTTCATTAAATACAAGCGTGAAATCGCACATCGGATTCACGGTTTCAAAATCAACCCTTCTCGTGCATTACAAATAGCGTGTAATTTTTACAAATGCAACCCGTTGTGTGCAATAAACTCAAATTAACACTTTATTGTTTTTAAACAAAACTACAAAGGAGTACAAACATCGTACTTATAACGATGAACAAACATCACCACCCTTCACTTTCATATTTTAACATCAACATGACAAACACAAATAATAACCAGTGTCCGAGACAAATCATGAGAGAACGCGATTTGAATTGGCGATTTTGAATTAATAGATTTTACGGTCGTATATATTTTATGGTTATCATCATCATCATCATCAGCCACATGACGTCCACTGCTGAACATAGGCCTCCCCCAAAGATTTCCAGATGGGCCTGTCAAAAGCATCCTGCATCCAGCGTGTTCCTGTGACCTTTATCAAGTCGTCTGTGCACCTTGCAGGTGGACGGCCGACGCTGCGCTTGCAAGTACGTGGTCTCCACTCGAGAACTTTTTTGCCCCATCTGCCGTAGTTATGAATTTCTCAAATTATTTCCATAATAAATTCGTTTTATTCCATCTCCATTCACTCCAAATAATGGTGTAAACCGATTCTACACAAAGCGGATTTACATTTTCATTCATTTCTAAAATATCCATACTCGATCTATGTTTTCTGCCACAGTCTTCTATGATCCATGGAAAACACTACACAATAAACTGTTGACCCAAAAATGAAGTGACAGATCTAAACCTCCATCCGCTTCCCTTTTAACCCTGGAACTAACAACGCTAGCAAAAAAACTTAAATCTGTGGGGTGTAAACAATAGACGTTATGGGGTTGGGTATGGCAAATACTTCGGAACACTATCAATTTCACGGTGCTACTGGCGTTTACGATCTGTCACAGATATTATGGATGAAGCTCATGATTCTATTAAGAGGGATTCAATTTTTAAGTATGAAAGCCTGTAGGGATTGATTAGTGTCTCTGATTATTTGACGCGTTTTATTAATCATTGATTAGATTTCTCTTATATAATCAGATTAACGATTAAGAATAAAAACCATTGGTTCCCAAATTCGACAGGGCCGCGACTTACTTAAAAAAATGCTCCAAAATCGCCTCTTCACAGTCATAAAGATATTTTAATATTTTTATCGGGAATTTTTTACTTTTCTCCTGCAACTGTTAGCTTGGTCGGTTAATGTACTATTCTATGTTTAAGGCCTATCCAATATTCCATTGACCCATAGTTTGGGAAGAATTGTTCTAAACACATGACAATCCATAATGCATCAGACTTTAGTATCAACCAACCACTGCATTGCAAAGCTGCCGTCAATCATAATTATCAGCTACATTGTATTGACTATTGATAGGTCTACGCCAAATATTACCAGACCAACCTGTCTTATTTGCCGTTGATTAGTGTTGTACCTCATGTGTATTGTAGTCAATAACCAGACGATACAATAGTGAAACCGTGTTTCATCATGTACGATTAAATATTATTTGCTAACGAGTTAAGACAGCTAATACAGATAGTATTTGATTTTATTGAAAGACGGATCACAAAAGGTATTTATCGAGGGAATGTGGATGGTACGGCTGGAAGGGGACGCCCGAGGAGAACATTCTCTGACCAAATAAATGATCTTCTCAGAAAAGGGACGAAAATGTATGAAAAGAAATATGAATGTGGAAGAGGCGAAAAAGGTTTGTCAAGATCGTAGCATGTGGCGCTCAATAGTCTCTGCCTACCCCTATGGGATAAGGGCGTGAGTGTATATGTATGTATGTATGTATTTGATTACAATTATTAATTTAAGGCCTTATTTGTTATATTTCGTTTCGCATTTACATTAAAGGCGTGGAAAAGGCGCTATTAAAAATGAAATAAACTCAGATAATGCTAAACGAATTTAGATGAAATTTAGTACACGGACAGAGCATGGGTTAGATTAACATATTAATTTACGCGTCCTTTTATGCGAAAAAATTACACTATTAGACTTTTAGTACGGGAGTCTAGAGCAATAATTATTAAGAGACCGGTCTGTCTCGGGTTCGAATCCCGGGTGAGGCAAAGTGATGTTGGGTTTTTCAACTGAAATCATCCTGGAGTCAGGAATTTGTTCGATATGGCGATAGACTCGCCTCGACAATGCGATGGAATACATATAGCGAAAAGTGAGTGCACTAATTGCGCTTCTGCTAATTCGGGGATAAAAGGCGTGAATTTGTGTAAGAAAGCTACCGAAAGCGACTTTTTATGAGCATAACTCCACAATTTAGCAACGTGTAGCTTAATTTATATTCCTAAACTCAAGAACTCTATCAACCCAAAAAAAAAATCGTCACTAAAATCATACAACCTCACAGCTCAAAGCTGCGCTGCCGACACTTCAATTACCGATATTCTAATATCGAAATTCCATCAAGCACAACGTCAACTTTTGGTACCGCAAAAAGTTCATTAAGTGGCCGTTATCACGCAAGACGGAAACTGTTGTTATCTCGTGACGTCTTTATCAATGCATGTGTGAATGAATCCGGAGACCTGTCCCGAACCCTTTTTGAGATGGGCCCGTCCTGATAACACGGGGCGCGGACTAACAAAATGTCCGTTTGTATCTAATACCAAAAAAAAGTTATGAAGGTGGACACCATCGTTTTAGGTGCAGCCATGGAACAGGCGATTTAAATAAATATTTGAAATTCACGATTTTTTTTTACTAAATTTTAGTATCAGTATTACTGATTTTTTATGATTAGGTATATCATTTAAGCAAGTATACTAGTAAGAAGAATCGCGAATCAACTTAAGAAGTTTCTTTATTATTGTAGCTCGAAAATAATAAGCTCTATGAATACCAGGCTATTGAATGAGTCGCGACGAAGTAAAAACCTTTATAAATTACATACCTACATAAACAAAGATGAGTAACCCAATGAAATACCCCTTATCAATTTGCTTACTAATTAAACCTATGATTTAACACATTACCAATACTGTACTAGTTATTTATCTGTGATGTACTATATCTCTTTTATATAATTTTCAAATTATTTCTCATCGTTTCTAAAAGTCATTATTTACATTATTAAATAATGACTTTTACATCATTTTCTTTATATTTCACATTTTACAGTAATCTGTAGATACTGAAACTAGGAATAATCTGCGCAGGGAAATAAAAATGTCCAAATACGAAAGGGCTTGAGTCCGCAAACTTAGGGGCTCCGCGGCAGTACTCGGCTTTCAACAAGTGCGCCGACAATCGATCATAACCCCTAAAGCCTCGGATTAAGAGTTTTGACGTGTAACAGAGTGCACCGATGTGATGAGTAGCAGGTAACAACGACATATAGGCAGGGATAGATTACTTAAAACAAAGTTTATAGTTGAAGTTCGTATTCGATTTTAAAAATGGGGTTTTGAATAGTAATAAGGATAGAGTGATTATATTTTTTTTAAATGAGATAAATTGAATTTCGAAGGCCCAATTCAGGTGGTAAGTCTATATGTGTAGGTACGGTTGTATGGTTTAGTAGCCAACCATCATACGTTCCAGGGAATGACTTGTTATTTTAATCTCCATGAAAATTTTAATATTCTTGATGTAATTATAGCTTCTTTTTAAATTAACTTGCAATAAAAATATCCATATTTATTTTATAGATATTCACTCCTTCCATTCGAAGCAAATTAAACTACAACTAAAATTAGTTAACAATAAATGAATTTAATACATTCTAAGTACACTCTTAAAACCTCGGGTTTCGGTAGCAATTAATTGTTTCAAAATATAAAATCTCCAGCATTCGTAAAAACAAGAGAATATTTCCAATTACCATTGCCCACAAAACTCATTGAAACCTACATCCAATTCGCACTACTTTTCCCGGTAAACTATTTTGATAGGAATGTTTTAACGAGACGCTTTGTGCTGAAACACAATGCTATAAACACTCAGAGATAATTGAGATCAATTGTGAAAAAATTAAGGGAAATTTATGACTACGTGTATATATTTTTATTACTGTTATGTTTTGGAGAAAATGAATTGGAGAACATTTAACTTCACTGTTGAAATTTGTTAATAAAGTCACCAAATGCTAATAGGTTAACCAAAAGCTCCAATAAAATAAATCTTTAAATACTAACCATTGACATGACGGACGGAATAACGGTGAAAAGTGGTTGCATTAGTTGCGCCTCTGCCTATCCCTTCTAAATACATTAAATAAAATAATACAAGTGTCCTTTTGAGAATTTTCACCCTTCGCCGTATCACATCATTCCGGCAGGTGACTACATTTGATTGATCGAGCCGAGAAATTGAATCAGATCGTCCGTTTCACACAACAACACATATTTCATCGGCGGGACTCAGATATCATCGACTGTCATTTGAAAGGATACACCTTTTGTATTGTGATCAAATAGGACAAATTAAGAAGCATTCTGTGTACTAGTTATTTAAAAAATGCACTATGTACTGGTAATTTTTCATACAACTAAGGACTGATTTTTAGAACATCAGATAAAAGATATTTGAGGCATAAACTACAACATTTAGGGCCGGCTAACGCGGGACAATAAGTGCGCGTCCTTTTATATTGAAAATAAAGAAATTGTCGCATTTTATCCTTTAGGCGGCTTTTTATACCAATAAACAGTAGTTTTCGTTAGTTGGTTTCAAGCACGATTTTGATTGAAAACGACTACAAGTTTGAGTCTCCGTACAAAAAAAATCTGAAACAGACGTTGGAACTTGGTGGATAGATTGAAATTGAAGAAAGATATAAAAATTCTGGCTCGCTTAGTCCATTAGTGTTGAAATAATCTTTCCGATGATGTATCATAAATTAATCAGATCAGTTTATTTTTTTAAAAATCACGATGAAAAGTTGACTGAAATAGTCGAAATTTTATATAATACTTAAGAGGCCGTACCTCTTAAGTATTTCTGTTATCATTTTTTTTTATTTTTATGGCATCGAATGACGAGACGAGCATGCCGTTCGCCTGATGGTAAGCGATACGACTGCCCATAAATAGTAGAAATACCATCCAGCACCTTGAGTTACGAAGTACCGTGTGGCATTCCACTGCGCTCGTCATCCTGAGACATAAGATGTTAAGTCTCATTATGTCCAGTAGTTACACTGGCTACAATGCCCTTCAAACCGAAACACAACAGTGCATACACACTGCTGCTTGGCGGTGGGTAGACATTACGGTGGACTTAGACGTTGCGATGGTACCCACCCAAACGGTCTCTTACATAATATGAGAGTCCTACCACTAGTATGTACCACCAGTACGCATTTGTAGTATTGATGTTATAGTAGATATATCTTATGAATACACTAAATAATTAAAAAAAAAATTCATCGTAAAATACTACACAATTTATCTTTATAATTCTATAGAGTGCAAATATTAATGTTATAGGTACATGTATATCATAAAGCCCGTGTTTTATCCGTGGTTAAATAAAACTTAACGGTTTTATTACACCGGACGAGCGCGACGAAGCGACGAATTCGCTTGCAGTTCGCCAGTGTGATAAGAACCTTATATTACCTGACCACGTATGAAACAATCCGGCCATGGCCGTATATAAGAGGGGGGCTTCAGGGGTCCGGCTGCCCCAACCCTTAGCTTACAATAAACCACGCTACGCCACTGACCGCTGACATTTTGGGGATCCAGACCCCCCTTAGATTCTAAAATACGGTGTTATGCAAGCCAAGAACCCAAGACACTGATTTTTTTATATCGTAGGACCCCCCATGCGAAAGCTATAGCTACGCCCATGAATCCGGCCTTAGACTAATTGTTACGAAATTCGTTACTTTAATAGTTTATAGTATAAACCTCTTTTCTAATAATATCTAGACGTCGGAGTTTGTTGTCACAGAACCGGGGGAAACAGACTTCAAACTACAGGCCGCGGCAGAGAATCAAATCCTCTCAGAAGGCTCTGTGCTCAAGTGCATAGTTATATTCTGAGAAATACTACTCTACGAAGATTACAACTGAATACAGTACGCAATTGAAATTAAGTAGGTATGCACTTACTGCAGATATTTCTCGTTGTCTCTGTTTTCCTACAATTTATTTCAGTAAAGCTCCCATAGAGCTGTTACGGTCTGAATGTTACTGTTTCAGGAAATATATCAATGCAAATAGTTAGTTTAAAATAACGCTTTTCCTAGAACATTATGTATGCTTACATTAAAGACTTCTAGTGTGGGTAGTTTGCTTGCATTCAATTTCCTCGTTTATATATGGTAGTGTATGAAGTATAAGTACAAAATAACATGTACTCTCTTATTAGAGTCTAAAATAAGACAACAACGGAGAACGACTAGACTGTTTGAATTTTGAAGTGTATCAGCGAATTTCTTGCTTTCCATAAGCTGTTTCTACACTCATCAACTAAAAGAGGGAACTTTATTTCCTACTTATAAACAAGTTTCAGGTAATTTTACTAGCGTACATTGTGTATAAGTATATACAAAATGTACGCTAATAAGTCTATCAAACGTGAGTCGCTAAGTTTGAGTCTCTACAACGTCTCTACTATAAAAAACATTCAAACTCAGTACCCCAGCACATAAACCACTTGAATATGATTCAATTTTCCGAATTCGTTTTTTGAAAATATAAAAATACTAATGGGCACATAACAAAAGGCGGTCCGGTATCACTCCCGCAACCGCCGCGTGGCGCGGTCGCACGCCGGCGTCCGGGCCGCCACGCGCCGCTCTTCATTACTACACTCTTAGCCGACTTTATTATTTCACGCCACGTGTCTATTAGCGCGGTTTTTATTATTATTCTGTCCTTTTTTCCGGACGTGTTTTTTCTCGTAATCGGATACGGGTGGTATTAGCGCCGGCCTGGATCGGTATCTGCTGTAAACACGGCGTTTAACGTTAGCTTAATGATGTTTTGTTCGGGTAATCCGATTTCACCGGTCCGCGTTAGTGTTATGTTGTTTTAATATAAATTTGATGGGGACAAAGCCTAGAACCCTTTGTATGTAGGTCTTAACTAAGTACAACCAGTTATTTAGAGTACCCTGTGAAATTTGTGATGCTTACGGGACGATATTATGGAATCTTGTCAATGATGATTGCTTGCTTGAAAGGTCCTTGCCTTTTCAAAAATAGTAATAATTAAAAACAACGAGTATGTGTGCTCGTTGTTTTTATATTATGATATTACTCCACATTGTTAACGTCATAACTCCATTATTATGTTTGCGATTTTGACCATTCATGACAATTATAATTTGTGTTATATGTATCAAAATGCAACACTAATACTATTTTATTCAGAAATAGGTTAATATCTGTACTATATTAAAGGAGTATATACTGGTGTGTCTGTACATTGAAAGAGATGTGATAAAAAAGAAACGGGGTGACTAAAGAAATGTAATGGAAAACAAATCAGCGATTTTTATAATTCTTTTCCGTCTGTTTTTCTTTTTGTTTGTTACTGCACATCTCCGAAACTACTAAACGGATTTCGATGAAATTTGGTATGGAGATAATTTGAGACTCTCGAATCCACATAAGTTTCTTTTTATCCCGGGAAAATATAAAGCGTCACTTTTATCCCGGAAAAACATTTTCTCGCGGCCGGAGCAGCGAGCCATAGCTAGTTTTTTACATAAAACTACTTATCCATATATCCCATACAAAAGATGTTTTACAAGCAAAGTACTCAAAAAAAATTGTATAGGATTTCATGGTGCCTCTCATTACCAAGCACGTAGAAGAGAGAATACACGAGCAGAGACCGCTCGCGTGCCCGCCGCGTGCCTCGACCCATTCATACGCGCGATTATTTGTTTTTACATGATTTAACATGTTTATTCGGAGTATTTTATTATAGGCTCACATTACTGTAATTGCGTGATGTTTGTTTTCCAGATTAGTTTGGTAATATTGAATATTAGGATCAGATCTGATCAGTGCGATACGACTGTGCAGTGTCACTTTAGTTATATTATGATTAACTGGGATGCTTTATAACTATTTATAATTTTAATAACTTACTCGTAAGATGGGTAGCATCTTAGTCTTGTACAAACTTGTTTTGAAGCCGTACCTGAATTAACGGAGGAAAGACATTTATTATTGTATTATAGAGGGTATTCATTTGAGAGATGGTACTTATAATTCCATTTACTCGTGCAAAAGATCCTAGCATTACGCCTATTAATCTTAAGTTCAAGCGTCTTAGTATTTATAAATATTAATGATGTTATTACCGATCCGTAACTATAAATAAATACACAATACACTTAAAAAACATAGGTAAACGGTATTAAAAGCCATTTTATGACATCAACATAAAATTATCTTTACAAATATTTCAAAACCGCCGAAATCTATTGATCGTAAATAGACAAATAAATATGTATTACCATAGAACAAAAAGCTTGGTTCATCAAAAGCGATAAGATCGAGGCAATCGTTGATTGCAATTAGACAATGAGCACCTGCCCCAAGCATCAACGTGCAGCAGAATTGGATTAAAAACACCGGACCACTGAATTCGGCGTTATTTATTAGTATTAAACTGACGCAGGTGTGTCGCATTAACCGGAGTTTAAACCTCGTTAAGCAGCGTCGAATCTAATTATTAGTTGGATTTTAGAATAGGAACCTTTTTATCTTTTATTTATGATTGCTTGATGCAAAAAGTGTAGTTTAACGAATATTAAAATTATTTCAGATAATTTATTCTTACTCGATTATCATGTGAAATATATGCACTGCTATAACTCTCAGTTTTCCTAATAATTCTACAATATTTATACATTAGATTTTTTTTTACTATATTTCCCAGCTTCACGAGAGCGGTACTCCCACACTAATAATATTAAATTAAATCAACCCTTGATGATAAAAAATATACCAGGTACAACAATAGGCATAGTTCCCACCCGCGAATTCAAGGGAAATCACGTAACAAAGCATTCGCCGACAATACCATCAAAATCTATATTTCCCAAGAACCGTACTCTTTTGTTCCTTCATAAAGGGCTGTGCGTGAGTTTTGGTCTTGTTTTTTGACCCTAACGAGATGCATAGTGAGGGCCACGTGGCGATCCCTATGGTTTGTCGCGTTGATTTACAAAAAGGTATCTTATCGTAGAGTCGTAGAGTTGAAATTGTAGGTTTATTGTCTCCGGGGCGATTTCAACAGATACTTAATAGTTTTGTGTACACATGGATTGATATTGCATACATTCCAATAGAAAATAAATTGATCTAAGTTTTTTAGAATATTTGATACTATTGTTGCTGTTTATAATAATTACAGCATATCATAATAACATCTTTAATTGAAGTCAATAATTAAGTCACTATATTTTGGCCTAGATATTTTAAATTGTAATACAACAATTATGCTTTAAAATAATGCCATTAATTGTAATCAAATCGACAGTTGTAAATGGAGATCAATAAAAACGAATTCTATTAAAACCTTGGTAAATTAAAACAATTATATTTTTAATCGTGATATAATTGTATTACAATAATCATTGTGTAGTCACATAGAAATTAATTTAATTGCATGAAAGTTCACATACTTTCGGGCTATGTACAGAATTGACATACAAGCTTTGTCTTATTACGAAAAATAGCACCGTGCCTTTAGTCACCCAACAATGGCAACACTCTACAAAATAAAATGAATTTCCAATACGTTTAACTTGTGCAAAAAAACGCATCGTTTATCGTAGCAATATTGTCCCGTATGTTCGGAAAACAGATACAGTTTCCTGTTACAATGCGATGGTCCTCAATAGCATGCGCTAATAGTGGGGCTATTACAATTACCGACTTAACGAGTACAAGATTTGCACGCTCTGTCCACTCCCTTTTGATAACAGGAATCAAATTAGCTATACATTTCATGGTATTTTATTCGATGAAAATCTACGTATAAAACGTATGATTGCTGTTTTTATATGTACCTGTGCATTTATCTCCCAAGTACCAATGCCATTGTGGTTCGCAAGCTTCTTCATTGGATGAAGGGTGAGCCTTAAGCATTTTCCGAATACTACCTCGAGCTTTATATGACCTGGGAATCAAAACTAGAACTACGATGGTTTGGCAGCCAAAGTACGCAGCCACTAAACAATTTGATTATTAAGATAATTTTATTTTATAAGGTATGTCGCACGTACACATTCCAACTACAGAAATTTAATTTAACAAACATGCGTACAGTTTTCCTTTCCATAAAACGTTATAGTGCTATTTCTGACAAATACTTTACCTCAACGAATGCTCCACAAAATCTCGTCCAAAACACATCTATGACTCGCCCCTACTATAAAAAATAAAAAACACACGAATGACAAAAAGTCATGTACCCGTTGACGTTCGATCGATCTGGCCGATCAATTATGTATGATTCATTGAGTGCCGGCGACTCTGCGACGTAGGTGCCGGCCACTCCGAAGCAGGCGCGGCTACACACAATATTGTGATGGCGATACTTATCTCCGACCTTTTTAGGCTAGTGCCAAAATGAGAGGAGTTAAACGTGGCACCGTTGAATCTTTGGAATCGATTGAGCGTAAAATCGATTCGGGCGTTGCAATTGATTTTTCAGATATTCAAATCGATATTGGTGTATCGGTTTCGCGGTTGAATTACATGTACATTACATATTTCGATTATTGTTCGATCGATAATTTAGTTTTGTGTAATGGTTAGTCGTTACTATAATATATTCAAACATTTGAATTTAGAATGGAACATACTATAAAATATTTACTCAGATACTACATAAGTAAGAAAATAGATTACCTATGTTTTGAACTACAATAGAATTAGTTTATAAAATGTCTAAATTCACATATACTCTGTATGAAATAAAAAAGATAAGTACTGTGATCTTTTTTATATCATTCAATCTGTATGTAAGACTGCTTTATGATCCTACTATGCCTATGCATATTCATGGCTCTGCTATTATGTTCACTCCCAAAAAGAACTAATTAGAATAATACTAAATATTAATCAAACGGGTAGTTGCAAACCTCATTTTAAAATATACCGAATCCTTCTTACTTCCTTCTACATGTTATAAATTTCGAAATTATTACACAAACATCCATCTTCTTAAAGAATCACAGTAATATATCCATTATTTCCCATGGAACTAAATTACCGGGTTAAAAATTAGCATGTATCCAGGACTTGATCTACCCGTGTGCCAAATTTCATCCAAATCCGTTAAGGTTTTTCTGCGTTTACTTCTAACAAACATCCAAACATTATACAAACTTTCTCATTTATAATAGGTAGTAACAAGTAAAATAATTGTGGAGTACAATAAACTGATATCTAATTTCATTCAGCATTTAAAATTGAATTAAATCCGAACTCTATTCATCATCATCATTGTTCCGAAATCCTGGCTTAGTATTTCTATTCATGAAAGACCTTGTATCGTTAGAACTATACTGGGAATTAAGGCGAGGATTGCCGCTTGAATAATGGTTTCTAGCACAAGCCTAGATTTTCTGTGGAAACTGCAAGTTTTTGCTTCTTCCCGAGCCATTTGGTGCCGGAAGCCGGGCTGGCGCGGCGGAGCGACCTATTTTTATATTAGTTTTGAGACGACACGCCCTCGGCTACTCTATCTATGTTAGAGTAATTATGATAACATTTTAAGAGACTTTTTATTTTATGACGTCATTAATTTAAGTACGATGTTAGATATTAGATATGAGTTCTAAGGAATAGATAATTTATGGGCTGTTCGTAAATTAAGTCAGAGTAATTGACAAGTGTCACTCGTGAGTATAGTAAAGATTAGTATGTAAATTCGATGACGTAGTTCTGTGGCCGGAGATATTTGACTTTTATTGAACATAGCTTGAAGGTAGGAACATACAAGACACGGTACCCACCCATGCAGACTGTCGCATATGGAAGACCTAAAATTTATAAATATTATATGCTTTTTAATACTGCTTGGCGTAACTTTTTATTGCATACGCGGTTCAACTTCTACTACGTAGTGTTAGCTTCGAAGCTCTATTACTTCTTGGGGAAAAAATTGGGTGCACTAGTTGCGCCTCTACTTACCCCTTCGGAGATAAAAGACGTGTGTATAGACGGGGATAACACAATAAGGCCCTACGTCTGCGATGCCAGTCAAATCGAAGCGAGCTAACAAACATATTATGATCCATACCTCAATGCCCATTAACATTGCATCTCGAAAAGTACTCCGAACATTTTTTCTGCGAATAGTTTAATCAAATGGGTGGGTACCGCAATGGAGGTAGTAGGTCTCTCTTATGTAAGGGTCCGTCTGGGTGAGTACCATCGCAATGTCTATTTCTACCGCCAAGCAGCAGTGTGCATGCACTGTTGTGTTTCGGTTTGAAGGACATTGTAGTCAGTGTAACTTCAGGACATAATGAGACTTAACATCTTATGTCTCAGGATGACGAGTACAGTGAAATGTCACACAGAACTTTGTAACTCAAGGTGCTGGAAGGTCTTGCTACTGTTTATGGGTGGTCGTATCGTTTACCATCAGGCGAACGGCATGCTCATCGTCGTCTGTCAATGACATAAAAAACTGACTTGACTACGCAGCCGCTTTTACTTGGTTGGCTTTCGATGCGATACTAGTCAACTCTGACTGGTACCTTTACACACAGTTGGGGCGCTACGAGGCATACATGACTGGTACAAATCATTATCATCATCATCATCATCAGCCTTTATCAGTCCACTGCTGGACATAGGCCTCCCCTAATGAGCGCCATAGCGCCCTGTCTTCAGCTTGCTGCATCCAGCATCTGCCTGCATTAAAATGATTATATTTTTGCAGCTGAAATGAATAATCCTTTTAAGGGTATTTTAATATATGAATGAAGATATAACATAGTGAATATCAAGCTACACTGTATAATTGAATAAAAGAAACACATCACATACTAACCATTTTTGTTTGTTTCTGAAAAATATATCGTTATCCTTAAATTCTGTTTTGGTATTATGGGTTAAGTTATTTTTCATTTTTTTTTTGTAAATGACAAGGTGCTGCTCGCGGCTCCACCCGCGTGAAAAGATTTTGCGGAACAAAAATATTTTCCTGCAATAAAAAGTAGTTGGGAGTACTGTAGCCTCCGAATAGTGAAAGAATTTTTTAAATCGGTTCAGTAGTTCATGAGATTAGCACGTTCAACCAAACAAACAATTAAACAAACAAACTCTTCAGCTTTATAATATTAGTACAGATTCTATTTATTTTTCATTTTATTTTTTATATACATAGGTAGCATTTTTAGTGACGTTTTTAAGCTATTGAACTGTTGCGTATATGGGAACGAAATACAAACCAAACTGGAAGTTGAATTACCAAAACAGTGGTACCTCGATCTAGCTTAGCTAGACCTAATTGGTTACATTTTTTTTTCATATAGCATTGAATGACGAGACTAGCATGCCGTTCGCCTGATGGTAAGCGATACGACCACCCATAAACAGTAGAAATACCAGAACCTTGATTTACAAAGTAATGTGTGGCATTCCACTGCGCTCGTCATCCTGAGACATAAGATGTTAAGTCTCATTATGTCCTGTAGTTACACTGGCTACAATGCCCTTCAAACCGAAACACAACAGTGCATACACACTGCTGCTTGGCGGTAGAAATAAACATTCTGATTCATTCATCTATGACTACATTACATCATAATACTTTTAACATCATGAATATTACACACAAATAAAAATCCGAAATACTATAAAGCAAAAAAGACGAAACGACGCAGCCAAATGTGTCCGCGCGACGGAATGACGCCCAAGTGGTTAAAACTGCACGGTACATTACACGCGGGGACGATTTATATCGGCCACAAAAACTGTTCGCCTGTCGTTAACAGCGGTTCTGACTAAATATGTTGGGATATTCTTATTTTATAATTCTTGTGGTTGTTTTAATGAACTTCTTACGTCTTGGTACGATAACTGTAGTGATAACTTAACACACTCCTGAGAGAATGAGCCATAACGGATGAAGCCTGCATCATTCTGGCTATCGAATGCTTGAACATTTTGTTATATCAACACATATGTATCGGATATATGTCACATATCAAAACACTAAAAAGTTTCGTCCGATCGTCTGTACGTAGATCGATAGGATTTCATGGTTTCGTAAACCAATGAAATCCTCCTAGCCAGTTTCGGCCACGGCGGCCAATCTCAACGGAGATCAGCCAGGTACGCAGGAGATATTATAGTGCACAAGTGTGTGCGCAATACACAGGTGCACTCGCTATTCCTTCACTCTCATAGTCCGGTGAGACGGCAATCCGACATGACCGGAGAGAGATCAGGCGCAGGACCAACGGCTTTACGTGCTTTCCGAGGCACGGGGGTATCACACCGCCAACTTCCTGACTCCGAGCTGCGACTGAGTAAATTTTAAGATGAAAATACCCAGTCACAATTTTTTTGGCTCGACCCGGGATTCGAACCCAGGACCTCAGCGCGCAAATCGTACTCGTAATGCGTACGCAATACCACTACGCCACCGAGGCAGTCAACCAATACACTAGAATTAAATCAAGTCATTTTATCATTTGAAATCTAAATATGCATAAGTCTCGTTTCCGGTATGCCAAGAAATGGCTGTCACTATGCTATACTATCCATGGTAATGACAAACCTAGCTTAAGATATTAAACCACGCAAGTCAAGAATAATAGAAAATACTCGAGTCTGTTGGCTATACTTTATACCTAAGTGTCGCTCTCAGTGCTTGCTGATAAATGCTACCTGTGATATTAATATATAAGTGGGCCAAATACAAAAGTGATACCCTATTCGTACTATATTTATATATTTGTACTCCTTCAAAATTCTTCGTAACATAGCAAGCCCCAACCTTCTAAAATGCATTTATTTCTCCTTATGCCAATCTATCCTTTCGTACTGCATACTGGCATGGGGCGGAGCAGCCACCTCACACCTACTTGACTTGGAGAGAGCGCAGAGGGCCGTCATTAAGGTCATACTAAAAAGACACTTTCGGTTCCCTACAGACCTCCTTTTTAGGGAATTCCAGGTTCTAAGCATCAGAAGACTTTCAATTCTCAGGGCACTTCTACAATGTCACAGAGAAGTTGCTTCCATCCAGAGAATTTAACACCATAGCTGCAAAGCGTACATTTATTATACCAGTTCCTCCGGTTCGAACTGTTTTTGCTCGTCGTTTTAGCCTCTACAAACCCTTTATGTATTTTATTGTATTTATATAATAAATTTGTATAATAAATACAATAAAATACATAAAATCTACAAACTCAACTACTGGGAAACTAAAAATAATATCACAAAAGAATTGCTAAAGTGGTCCCACTTACACGCTGAAGACTTCATGAAAAGCATGAACTAAGTTTAATATCGTGGCCATTTATTTATTTTTACTTGATTTTAATTCTAGTTATTAGATTTAATCTGAGCCTTCTTTGTAGTCTCTTGCTAATGTTTTAACCACGGCACACCTGTACAAAATGTCTCTCCTACGTAACACACTCTACGAGACAGACAATGCCTAGTGTAGAGTATTTTGTTATATCTTCCCGTGTAACTCTGTTATTTTGGAAATAAATTATTATTATTATTCTACACTTCCAAATAAATGATAATACAATCAATACTATTTACATCAGCTGTTAACTCAAATATAAAATACTTGAAACCTGGGAATACGGCCATAAACAACTTAGCGTGGATTTTACACCAATGTAACACAAAATAATAGTAAGTCTCCCCAGTTTGTCCATCAACCCGCAACTTACCAAATAAAGCTTAATATTTAACAGTGATTAGATTTTTAATACAATGATTGTGGCATCATACACCAACGAATATTAATTGAACAAACAGACAAAAAGGAACAAATACAAAAGTTGTTTATATCATGTTACCCTACTTATTCAAAGCATCATCCAGGCATTTATAAAAAAAAAATTGAATGAGCAGACACGGTAAAAAAACGACTTTATTATGTCATAGATTTACGTAAGTTGAATAGATTATTTTTTAAGATAGAACTTGATGCTTATCGAGAGAGCAGGTCTGAGATGGATGAGGGCATCAGGAACACTAGATTATAATTTATAAATCAATTGCGAGAAGAGCAAGCCATCGTGTGCAGTATGGCAATACCGCACGATATCCCATGACAATGAGATCAGCATTTTCGCCGGATTCATATCGTGGGCGCTAGACGCCACTGCAAATTGGGTAGAAGCGATGAACTTCAAACAGGTTGTTCGGAAATCTTCGGGGAGGTCTATGTCCCAAAGGCTGAAGGAGAAGAAGATGATGATGAAATTATTTTTCCCGCAAAAAGAATCTTATATAAGCCCAGCAACTTTTAATGCTGGTAATGGTGCAGTTGAAGACTTTATAGCTCGATAAAATAACCATTAGTCATCAATAATACGCAAACGTATACTTGGCATCATATAGATCTCACAGTATCTGTCTACGCTACTCCCGAAACACGATACTAACGACTAACTCATCCTATAATGGGCTCGTTCGTATAACATTGCATTTAGGAATATCCCAGTATAGGTTGTTAACCAAAAAGGTTTCACAAATGCACATCTCAGTTTTCTTTCAATACCTGTCTTCGAAAGCCAAAACAGATTTCGTTGAGAAAAATTGATTTATATAACTACTTACTGGTCTAGGTCTAGTGACTGCCTCGGTGGCGTAGTTGTATTGCGTACGCGTTACGAGTACAATTTGCGCGCTGAGGTCCTGGGTTCGAATCCTGGGTCGAGCCAAAAATATTGTGACTGGGTTTTTCCATCTTAAAAATTACTCAGTCGCAGCTCGGAGTCAGGAAGTTGGCGGTGTGATACCCCCGTGCCTCGGAAAGCACGTAAAGCTGTTGGTCCTGCGCCTGATCTCTCTCCGGTCATGTCGGATTGCCGTCTCACCGGATTATGAGAGTGAAGGAATAGCGAGTGCACCTGTGTATTGCGCACACACTTGTGCACTATAATATCTCCTGCGTACCTGGCTGATCTCCGTTGAGATTGGCCGCCGTGGCCGAAACTGGCTAGGAGGATTATTATTACTGGTCTAGTAAAACAGACAACATTGTTCGAAGTATGCATATATGTAAAAGTTCATTGGCTCTGAGATAGTGGCACGATAAAAAAACTCGTTTTGTTAGCATATTGTCAATAAAAATGGTAATCGTATTCACTAATTTGTTGTTTACTCAAATAATTAGGGTATTGATTAAAATAAAACTTGTCTCTTCGAAAGGGGGTAACGGATTTTTTATCCTGGTGTAAAAGCGAAAGTTATATACTCTAATATTTTTCTATCTTTAGATAATCGAATGTATCAACTGGCGACTGTATTTTGCTGCGACGTTTCCGCGATAATTTATCTAGAAATTACAATAGTATAACATTCAAAAATATTAAGAATTTATCGTCATTAGTCCTAAAGACTGTTTAATTTTATGCTTGTTTTCCATTATATCTATATACATTTACATAATCTTCATATTATGTAACCGTCAATCGCCCTCGTCATTTCTGGCTTGGTTGGTCTGGAGCTTAATGCACTGATCCCTAGTTTTGAGTTCAAAAGAAAAATGCCATAAATAAATTTATAACAGATCGCATAAAAATTTGCATTACGGATAGCGATTTTGAAGTACATTTTTTTCATGAAACTAAGTAAAGTCCTCGTCGGAAAGTTGATAACGCTATCACTGCCCACAAACCGTAGAAACATTGCCTATAACTTCAGAATACAAAGAACTAGAAATCGTTTCTATATGTACCTACCTAATTATATTACTCTACCAGATGACGTCACTGGGGAATTGCTTCCAGTCACCACTTCAGAACGTCAATAATTCCCGCGCCTTGAATCTTATATACGAATCTGTTATATAACGCATATAAAGTCGATTCACTTCGGTTTCCAAGAATTATTTATATCAAAACAAAAGCCTCCGAAATGAACCCGATTAAACCCGTTATATGTTCTTGGGTCTATCCCTTTCTTTCTTAAGGGATATTGGTGTCTGCATCCCTTTCCCCCATCAATGGGAGAGCTACCGGATTGCGAAACCGGGGACTACTTTTTGTTCACGAACCTTTGCGAGAGGTACCTTCACCCTGTGCACATTTGGAAGAATCGTCTCGTGTAATTAAATCTTAGGGTTATGTACTAACCAGTTCAACCGTTACAGTTGCCTGGTAGGTTGTCATGAAAAACGCATTGAGATACATTTAAAATATAAAGTTAAATGGTTGGTGCATCAAGAATTGCAAAAAGATTTCTGTGTTCTTTCTAAATACCTCCTTAAATTCAATTCCCCTTCGAAGGCGGTGGATGATGAATCCACAATTCCTTTAGCATTATGGATATTCATGCATGATGGTGATGACTTACCAGCGCCCACTTCTTTGCCTTCGACTCACTCCTCCCAATTTTGGCTAGAAATCAGAATAAATAAATAATAAAAAAAATATTACAAATCCTTTGCCAAATCACTTAAACCCGTCAAATCTCAATATTAGGTTAACATTATAATGTTTGCTGCGTTAATCATTGCAGATTACATCAGTCCGAAACGTAAACACGTTTGTTTGCGTTGCATTTAAGTTACACACATTACGCACCCCTTACGTAAACAAGGATTTAGTTAGTGTGAGTTTTAACGCATACCATAGCGTTTACGTATAAATAAGTAAGGAGTATTTTTGTATTATTTAGATTTTATAACCTGTTATAGAATTATAATTAATTTCTTCTACAATACTAATTTAATCCAGCTCTTACTCCCAGGTTTTAAGTGTTATGACCCACAGACACCGTGCATATTTCCAGGGCAAAGTTGCATATAGGTTTACCCCGAAAAATTGCAGAGTGAGATTTTTAAGTAAGGTGGCATTATAATAGGTGTATAACGCACTTGAGAAGTTAAGATTACCTGGAGCCGTCACCAAGACGCTTTACCATTTAATACGCTAATGGAAAACAGCGAAAATGTACAGGAATAACATATCCTAATAATAATCTATCTCATATAATACACTATGTAAAGTTAGACGCGGGAACTGCTTCAGGTCGGTATTCAGTATTCAATTCTCACCCCAAAAATATAATTATGAAACATAGGACCTTATTTTTTACGAAAAGTTTAGCACCTAGGTATTTTTGCTTTTCTAATGACCGATTATTCAAACAAGCAGCTAGGACAAGGTTGACTACACGAGGTTTACTCTGAAATTTATCACTGAATTTTCTCGGGTATATTTTTATTACCTTTATGCAAGCATAATACACACTGTAAAACGTTAGCCTTAACGATAATGGTAAAACATCTTCTCTACCCTGAAGCATTAAAATCGAATGATGTACGAAATATAATAAAAAAGTGTCATAGCATCCTTCCACTTATTGGTTAGCACACTCACATTTGAGTTATCCGAAGATTAGTCTATTTCATGCTGGGACAATACCAAACTTCAGGCTGATCATTAAAGCGCAATATACGCGACCCGAGAATCAAATCTGAGACCATAACACAGCAGTCGTATTGGGTATATAACTAGGCACTCGATTTACAGAACATTTCTTTAAATAATTTTTACATCATTATTGATTAGATGAGTTATATTATCATAAAGATAATTATAGGCTCGCCCGTTATCACATCATGGGACGGAACTCACTTAGCAAAAACTGAGTGCCCTGGGTGCATCTCTGCCTACCACTTCGGGGATAAAGGTGTGTATAAAGAAACTGGCTGTTAGGCGTATATGTCACCATTCATGACGCCGGATACATAATTTCATATAAAAGCTCATTTCGTTCACACCCAAAGATTCGACGGTTAATTTGCATAAAAAAATGGAAGATCAGTGATGTCAAAGATAATAATCTAAACCGATTTTTGGTAACAGCGTCCACGATGACTGCCTGAGAAGTTGACGCTTTTAGAACTGGTCTTCCAATTGATTACTTGTTTTGGAGTCTGATAAAACACTTTATAAATTAGATAACTGGTTACTTTAACATGTATGGTTCTTACTGTTACATTTTTCAGGCCTTATACTTTGTTTTCCTCGTCTGTATTATATTTGCCATGGCTAGTGCTAGTTATTTCTTCTTCTAAGTAATTATTTAATTTTAATTTTACATTCTCAAATTCATTTGTTTCAACGAATTAACTTATCGCTAAATCTCAACTTTCTATGTCTTACAGTTTAGTCCAGACGTTGATGAGTCAGCGCGTGCATCACTGAATGAATGAGTGAGTCAGGTTTTCATTAGTACTATAGCCTATGCCAAACTTCCACGTATCACTTGAAGTCGTTAACCTTTGTATCACATAAAATATTTATGATTAAGTATTTAATTCTATTCACTGTCTTATTAATTAAAGTCTCTATTGCGAACAAATTGATTAACTCCGATCCCAAACATTTATCGATATGTATACATCCGCGGAAGCCTGCGCATTCCCCAGCCTGAGTTATGTGCTTTTAATTAAAAACAATAAATCGGGGCGACAAACAGCTGCCCCAGTGGGTGGTCGCTTTAGCTTTTTTTTTATCAGCGATGACTATATGTAAGTCCTTTTTGTATGATACAAAATTTCTTATGATGGTTTGATTTCTTGGTAGCATAATTATTTTTAATTACTTTCTTGATTTTATAGTAAAATTTGAAGAAGGTTCTGGGTTATAGACAGACGATTTTTTTAATTGGTTGCTATGATTATTTTTACGTAAGGCGTTTTTCTTGCGAAAACATATAATAATTACGTATAAATTTAAAAATCAGAGCAAATGCTTTAAATTTATGTTTATCGCATCTAGGAGGGACAATAAATTTAAAAATGTATATTTAATCTTATTTATACTCTGTTATATCGTACGGTTTTGATTTACTGGCTATATTATTATGAAGAGTAATTTATTTACTTAATAAGCTTTGTGACTCGTTGCTTATCCTTAGGGCCAGTTATAATGTCCAAGTGAATTTTATGCGAGAGTTATCGCATTAAGCAACTAAAGCGGATAATACTCATTTGATTTCCATTTATTTGATGGTTTACATTAGGACATGACTTCTGTATTTGATCGGCTTATAAGATACATGACGTAACGAGTAGTACTCAGATGTCGTGAAACTACAGGACATAATGAGACTTAACATCTTATGTCCCAGGATGACGAGCGCAGTGGAAAGCCACACGGTACTTTGTAACTCAAGGTGCTGGATAGTGTTTCTACTGTTTATGGGTAGTCGTATCGCTCACCATCGGGCGAACGGCAGGCTCGTCACGTCATTCGATGCGATAAAAAGACCCTTATAGTTTAGAAGACGTTTGTCAAAAAAGCATGTAACTTGATTCAATATACTGCCCACTGCTGAGCACAAGCCTTCTCTACAACTGAGAGGGTTGAAGCCTTAGTCCACCACGCTGGCATAGTGCGGGTTAGCAGACTTCACATACCTCCGATATTCAGTAGAATTCTTGGGTATGCAGATTTATATTAATTGTAAATCTGTTTTTTTTTAGGTTTATGCCACACCTTTTTATTTGTAAATGTTTTCTGTAAATCGGGAAATGGAAGTTGCAGATTTTCTAAGTAGGAATATTTTATGCAAATAACTATTTATGTTTGTAAGTTAGGTAAACTGTATCCATAATATTGAATTATGAATTAAATCTTGTACAATCTATACTAATATTATAAAGCTGAAGAGTTTGTTTGTTTGTTTGAACGCGCTAATCTCAGGAACTACTGGTTCGAATTGAAAAATTCTTTTTGTGTTGAATAGCCCATTTATCGAGGAAGGCTATAGGCTATATAACATCACGATGCAACTATTAGGAGCGAAGAAATAATGGAAAATGTGAAAGAAAACGGGGAACATTATTCATCCTTGAGGGCTTACATTGCGTGCACTGCGAAAACTGTTCAAGATACCAAAAATATATGTCATGTATGAAAGAATTATTCCTCTTGAAATTATCTAAAAAAATGTCCGCGACAGTATACGTCTATCTTTTAAGATTAACTCACTAGAACCGTTTTTATGGTAATCAAATTTGGTCGAAATTAATGCATTATTTGTTAAGAGTTGTATCAACGTCATAATATTAATCTTTATCCAAATAAATGTGTTGGATAGAGTGATTCAACGGGAAGGGTACTTTTGACCCGGAAAAACTTATTAACGCGGGCGAAGCCGTGGGCAAAAGCTAGTCTATAATAAAGCTGAAGAGTTTGTTTGGTTGGTTGAATGCGCTAATCGACTAACTACTGAACCGATTTTGAAAATTCTGTCACTAACAGGAAGCTACATTACTCCACCCTGCTCGCCTCGTTCGGTACCGAACACGTAGTGGGCAGGATACGGCGCCTGGGCCTCTCTGTGGCTTTAAATAAAACTGAGGCCCTCTATTTTCATGGGCCTCGGATGAAGCCACCTAGGGAAGCCTATATAACAGTGGAGGGCGTGCGGATTCCTATCGGCTCCAAGATGAAATACCTTGGTCTGGTTCTAGACAGCCGGTGGAACTTCCGCGCGCACTTCGAGGCGTTGTCACCAAAATTAGTGCGAACAGCAGGTGCGCTTGCGCGCCTGCTGCCGAACCTGGAAAGTCCCGGCATCCCTTGCCGAAGCTTGTATGCTGGTATCGTGCGATTTATGGCCTTATACGGATGTCCTGTTTGGGCCGAGTCCCTGGGCACTCGCTGCCTCATGTTACTGCGTAAACCACAACGTTTAGTGGCGCAGCGGATGATCAGGGGTTATCGCACGATATCGTACGAGGCAGCCTGCGTATTGGCCGGTACTCTACCCTGGGACTTGGATGCCAAATCCCTCTCGTCAGTATTCTTCTGGCGGGAGGAGGTGTTCCGTCGCGGGGTGAGGCTGGCCCCCAGAGAGGTCAGGGCCCAACTGACTTCTCTTCGAGGGGCTGTCGTGGAGGAGTGGCTAGCTAGGCTGGAGAGCCCGAGCGCAGGCTTAAGGACCATTGCGGCAGTGCGACCTGTCCTTGGTCAGTGGCTCGACAGGCGTCACGGTGCGCCCACTTTCCGACTGACGCAGATCCTGACCGATCATGGATGTTTCGGTTCGTTTCTGTGTCGGATCGGAAAAGAGGGGTCCGCCGTGTGCCACCATTGTGGCAACTGCCCAGAGGACACAGCCCAGCATACGCTCGAGGTATGCCCAGCCTGGGACGAAGAACGCAGCGTTCTCATAACAGCCATTGGTAGAGACCTCTCTCTGCCGACCGTAGTAGCTGCTATGATCGGTAGACGGAGGGCATGGCGTGCGGTAGAATCCTTCTGCGAGCGTGTCATGTCGCAGAAGGAAAGCGCCGATCGGGATCGAGAACGAACCGATCCCGCCCGCCGCCTAACGAGAAGGAGGAGACGCCGGGCTGAAGATTGACCTGCGCCCCCCGCCCTGTGGTATGGGGGCATTTAAAGAATTCCGCCATGGTACTCCCTGCCTGTCGTAAGAGGCGACTAAAAGGGGGCTATTGGGAATTGCGGCTGCGCAGCGGGGAATACGCAGTCTCAAGTCCACGGCAGCATGGAATCATCGTGCTGCCATTACAGAAGGGGACCTCTGAGCCCAAAGAGTTGAGCCGCGAAGCGGTATTGCGCGGAGACGGGGCCGGCGAATTCGGATGTATTCACGACCCCCCGGAACCGTCTCACATGCGCAGAAGCAGGCTACCGCGGGTTTTAGTCGGTATGCCGGCATGATGTGAGGGACCCGTTCCAGAGGTCACTTAGGTGGCATCTGGTTCGGAAGTCCGGTGAGTCCGACATAACTATTCTTCCCTCCCCAGGCTTAGAATAAGTATCCATAAGAAGGATTTTTCCTGCGGGATAAAAAAAAAAAAAAAAGGAAGCTACATTACTACTGAGCATTAGGCTACTTTTTATCCCGGGAAAATATTTTTATCCCAGAAAAACTTTTACGCGCGGGCGGAGCCGCGGGCATCACTTTGTCAATTATAATTGTATAACATAATAATTTTCATCAAGTTATTATCGCTTGTTTTATGAATAATTTTACACAATCATTAGAAAATAAATGAATAAAAATGCAGTACAATTGGAATATTTTTATTAACAGATTCATTATAATTTTATTAAGATCATACACCGTGGTTTTCACTTTGACATAAAGTAGGTAATTTCGTACAATACCTAGTCTACATTTTTCACGTAAGGTTACTCCAATGATCTGTTAGGGTAATTCTATTATTATGTTTCATAACTATACAAAAAAGGAACTAATGTCGTGTGTACTTATCAGAATTAATAATAATTCTTAAAACTACAATGACCCATTTTCGGCAATTTCAAAAGAGATGTTACTGAATCATAAACAATTAATATATCTACTAAAAATACAAAAGCGGATACACATTGTGAACAATAAATAAAAAGAAAAGATTTTAAAATAAGAACTATGTTTCAAAAATGGAATCAGTCACATTTTGTAATCAAAAACAGCCAGTAACATCTCATATTTACAATACCCAGATGTAACCACACTATTGCCGGTCAAACTCTAAAGTGTCTACTACTAACCTTATTCAATATAGAATATAACTATGGAAAAAAATTACCATCTAACGTCCTTAATCTATTTTAAAACTAATTTAAATATCAATAAATAAATAGTAATATATTAATAATTATTATAGTTACTCATATAATAAAACATTCTCCGATTCGGTATTTGAGATTCTACACAGCGACAATAATTGTTTTCGCATTATTAAATAGTCTTATAACCGTGATTATTAATAAAAGCCTAATACGCTTGATTCTGAACGGCTTTGAATATATTAAAGTCGGTTACAGTACAATACATTTGTTGCTTTATTCAGAATCCAAATATTTAAAGTAAGGTTATGCTGAGACATATTTACAGTTGAAGCTTTTAACGGGATCATAGCCAAATGTTTATAAACAACATCTTAAATGACTTTACCTCTCTTATACAAATGCAGCAAGATGGCTTACAAAATATTCCCTATAATGTTGGACCATACAACGAAATCGAGGGTCACTATGTAACAATACCACAGCAATTATATTTTTAAGCACATCAAGTATTACACAAGTTTTATTGAGTTCTATATTATATGTATAAATTATTACATCTATTTACGAAAAAGTGCTGACTTGTCTATATATTATATTGCATTATGAGAAGCATTTACGAATAGAATTCAACTCTCCAACTTATATTTCACCGGGAACTGATTTAAATAATCGTTACAACCTTTTTGAGATTTATTTCCGGACGTCAAAACAAAAACGCGCTAATCATTCGACAGTTCACAACCAATACACAATACCGTCCTCGTACGCACTCGATGAGGAACTAACGCTTACGCCAGAGTGCCAAATATATTCAATATCCAAGAAGCGCGGAATGATTCACTATTCAAGTCCTTTACAGCGCTCATAAGGCGCAAAACTGGGGCTATGGACAGTCCATGGAGTTGGGGCTCGGCGGGCCGCCCATGACACTGTAGGGCGGGCTGTGCGGGGGCAGCGACTGGATCGAGCCCATGGACCCGTGGTACATGTCCATTTCGAGCGACGCGTCTGGCGAGCACTTCTCCGCCATCTTGTTCTCCTGCTTGGTCACCATTCGCCGCCACTTCGCCCTCGCGTTCTGGAACCACACCTGTCAACAAAAAGCAATCTTTACGACATCGGCAAACAACACACATGATCGCCTAGCGCGCACAGCACTACACCAACAGACACTCCGAACCCGCTCGGGGTCGCACGTCACTCGCTGAGCGTGGAGAGTTGATTATTTTCTTTGTTTTGTTGACCGGCACGTGAGTGATCTTTGGATCTGATTTTGTGCTGCGTTCTTAAGTGCAGATTGTATCTGTAATTAGCGAGATGAGTCGGCGCAGAGCGTGGCGCGGTACGTGCGTGCGCGCCATTCCGCCTGTCTGTCGCCGTGTGCACGCGCTGAAATCTGCGCGCTCTCTGGAATCGCAAACATCGGGTTAGCTTACACAAACTGGGGTAAACGTCGACAGTATATCAAATGCACACATACTCGACGCTCGACAGCTGATTAGCCGCCCTCTAAAGTCAACAGTGGCCGCGGTCAAGCGTCCCTGTTCAAGAATACGTGGTCCCAATGCGCGCGATATAAGATTTTCGAATCGTACGTAGAGTGGCCGCGCGAATCTCATGGCCAATCACGCGCAGCGTTCTTCAGGCCCCGCCCCGCGCGTCATGGCCGCTGCCGTGTCTTATGCCAAATTTAGACGGTCGTTTCTTTCTTGCCGGCATCTCGGAACGAGGCCGCCAGGCCTTACAGCCGAACGGCTACTTGAATATGGAGATCGACGGTGCGGCCGATGCGAATTTTATTTATTTCTGCATTTGGTTCGTCGAGGGACGTTATGCAACTTTGTATCCTATATGTGTGCGTATGTGTTTGGGCGTCGAAGTTTCGCACGTTGTAATGTACAATA
Source organism: Lapara coniferarum (assembly GCA_949316025.1). NCBI lineage: Eukaryota > Metazoa > Arthropoda > Insecta > Lepidoptera > Sphingidae > Lapara > Lapara coniferarum. Next base: position 21,123,250 of record OX438933.1, on the reverse strand, counting down.
TAGTTGACAGCTGACACGCGTCTACTCTCGTGGCTGGCTACAATTTATCATAGATTTTTTAGGATCACAAAAAGTCGGCGCGAAATGTGACAGCTGAAAGGTGAAGTGGAGTTTGTAAATAGTTAGATCAAAGCGTGGCGGGTGCATCTAGAGTAATTACCGCGCGCCGCCCACCGGCCGCCGACTTCATAAATCCCCGCCGGGGTGATACCATCGCCCAAATATTTGCCCCTACCGCGCGCTCGCCGCTCTATCAACACTCGATCTCGCATACTCGAACGGTTTTAGAAATAAAACTTTTATTTCTATACTAAAACCTTTTTTATATCTTTGTATAAAACTTGATTACATTAGCATAAATAACGTGTATGACCCGCTTGTGCTATTCATCGCGGCAATAACTTAGTTTGGAACACTTTTAAAAAATGTTGATATTAAAAAGCCATTTATCAATTCTCCTTTCATTGCGACAAGTATTATCAGGTTGCGTAATGAAATACGCGCTCGCTACTCAACTATGTAGCCATTAAGATTTATTATGCGTATAAAGTACGTCTACAACCGGTTTTATAGCGTAATATTTAAATAGAAGTAATTATTCTCAATAGGCAGTGACTGAAATACACACTGTATCAACAACAAAACCAAAACATTTCTTACAATATCAATGCTGTAACTGTTCATTAGTATTAATTATCGTTTGTTCTCATTCTGTCGCGAGTATTCTGTATACCTGTCTCCCTCGGGAATGACATAATCACGTCCACATTTTATTATTAGCGTAACATGCGTTATTTATACGGACTTCTAATTGTAAACTCGATTATAAATAGATTATCGTATACTGTATCTCATAATTTAACCTATATAGCGATATCAATTAAAAATACAACACTTTTAAGTGCAATATATGAGTCAAAACCAAACTACATGCAGACAATAAGAAAGTTTAGACAAATGGTAGCGGGGGAAAAAATGGACTAGCCCGGGACACGTTTCACGATTGATGGCCGCGGGTTGCCGAGCTGTCGGTGATAACGTCTCAGAGGTGGTCCAACCGCTACTCACCGGTGGTTTATGAAACGGTTGATAAATATTGTCAAAAGTGTTATGCCTCGTCGTAACACACGACAAAGCTACTTAAAATAAGATATGAATAAAACTTTTGGCGAATAATTCACCGAATAACTTGCAAATAGATATGAATTAACGATTGAATCAGGGGTTATCTATCTATAATTCCTTATTGTTAAATAGTTATGAAATATTTTAAAAACTGTTTAATGTTATTCTCAATGATTCTCATGACAACTCGAACTGCGGTGTAACTTATTGGATTTTCGACGGTCTTCAAGTCATTATACCTGGAAACGTTTCTGCAGACGGAGCTTCGAACCGAAGGGTAAGTTATATATGAAGGTAACACTGTTATTTCAAACCATAATTTCATCATGAGTAGTGCTATCCTTGATGACTTACGATATTACGATACGATAATTAAAAGAAGACAGATCTAAATAAAATACAAATCCTTTTTAAGTGGCTTGAGGATTCACTATGGCACGCAGATGTAGCATGTGCTTCTATTTACAATGGTTATATCCCTGAAGCAACAGACAGAAGAGATATTTTCAGACATTACTTATTAGCCGCAATGATTATTTTGAATAGTCACATACAACTGATTCGAAAACATATACATAAAGAGATATAAATTTTTATTACACCACTAAAGCAACACCTTCAAACAATTATATCAAAATATACAGGAAGGGTTCTATGTTACAAATTCAAAAAGTAAACAAATATACATTTTGCAATTCTAAAGAGCATGGTCAATATATTATAATTCCCATCGGCTTACCTTTGGAAGCAGCTATTAGGTATAAAATTAGTATATTTTTTTATGGTATTGAATGACGATTCGAGCATGCCGTTCGCTTGATGGTAAGCGATACGACCACCCATAAACAGTAGAAACACCATCCAGCACCTTGAGTTACAAAGTATTATGTGGCATTCCACTGCGCTGATCATTTTGAGACATAAGATGTTAAGTATCATTATGTCCTGTAGTTACACTGGCTATAAAGGCCTTCAAACTGAAACACAACAATGCATGCACACTGCTACTTGGCGGTAGAAATAGGCATTGCAGTGGTACCCACCCAGACAGACTCTTACATATAGGACTCCTATCACCAGTAAGTAGTATGGGATGTAATTATTCCCAGCTTGGAATTATATACTGTTCCCAGAGTTGTGAAAGTCATCTACTGCTGGGTTTTAGACCTTCGTCCACCTCGCGGAACTCCGTTGGAGCTATCAATATAAATAGTAGCGAAAAAACAACAGAAACATGAACTATTCATAACTATTACCAGTCCAATAACAAACACGATAAAAATAACCACTTTGTAGGAAAATGTTAGTAATCCCAGTATAATTACTAGCTCTGAAATGTATTGGAAATATCTTCTACTGTAGTCACAAGGGTGCTGTGGAAAATATCTTTCGAAAGACTTTGTATACATTGTGTAGATATTATTAGAGAAGAATTTTGTGTGATGTTGGTTATAGAAGATTAAATACACGAGTATTATTATGTTTATAGGTATCCATCACCTCATTGATTTTGGCCTTTGAATTCGATTGTAAGCATGGGTGATCAAAATTCACGTTCCGCAAATAGGAAAAAACATTTATTTCGCAAAAAAAAAACGGATACAATATTCATTTATTGTTTTTAATCAATATTATTTTAAAACAATACCAATGTTTAAAAAGATACGTGGAATAAACTACATAAAACAGTAAAATCATAGAGACAATTGTTTATACTTTGAAAAGCATAGAGTAAATTTTTTCCTAAAGCACGAATGAAAGAAATGTACCTTTCTACTGATAGGAACTGCGCAATTGAAATTTTGACTTGTCTAAGAATTTTCCTGTCCATGGTAATTTGTTTCTATATTTTTCGAACACTAGACATTTAACATTTCTTTCACCGAAATATTCCGCTGTTCGCTTACATTTGTGTCCGCATCCTATTCTCGTAGACTTCGCAACTGGCATCCACTTGACAAGTCATTTGTCTGATTGTCAAGCGGAACGTTTGTGTGTAAAAATAAACCTTAGCAATCATAATTTACGTCTCAATTTGCTCTGTATATGTATAGTTTGTCCGTTTGTATTTTTACTTGCATGTCATTTGCATAGAATCGTAACTATTAATGTGTCTTGGTACTATAGTAATTCCTGATATCCCGGTTATTTAAATAAGGTCTCGCCTTCACACCCGTCACTGCAATACCTGTAAGCAAGGACCGATACGTAGTACGCACGCATTTTTATTGAGCAGTGAAGATCTGGTAGTTGAGTGTCCATAAACTACGTACTTGCACTTTCCAATGTGCCGGAAGAATAGGTTAATAGGATAATAGAACTATAGGTTATTTCAAGAGTAAAGAAGAGAGTCAAATGTAAAACTCCATTAAATTTTAAAGGACATGATTCCTATATGTAAATTTAAAAGTCGGTAGACTATCGCCTACTTGTCTAATCAAAATGCAGTTTAGCTTTGAAATAGAGTTTGATCTATAGCATAATGTCTCTCTACAAACATAACAATAGTAAAAAACAAAAATGCATTAAAATGACATAATATCCTAGCAATATAATTAGGCATGTATGTCATTATCAGTTTTTCTTTCAGTTTTCTATTAACGTTAGTTACAGAAAGGCATCTTGTGTACGAACCACGTCGGAAAATCGAAATTAAATGCATTTCCCATAGAGAGACGTGAGTTGTCCGGAGCGTTTATTTTGTTACGCAACAAAAAGAAACTGAAAACTGTTGTAACATCAACAAAAGAAACGCGAAGCTCATTATAACAAGATTTAAAATACTTTTGAAACTTTTTCTTTGTACCGTGGCTTGTATCGTTAGTGAACACCGGCTTTCATTTTTTTTTGCGTGATCTGCAACTGCGAAGCATAGTCAGGCTCTGAAATGTACCCTGAGGAATGTTGTATTAAATATAAACAATCATTACTGGCCGTGAAGTATCCCAGTTATTGGTAAATATAAAAATGAAATTAAAATATCCGGAATTTTAAAATGTCAATGTTATTTAGTATACTTTTTTTATACAATGAGAAAGAAAACACAAATGATTTAACTAAAAAGAATTCAAGAAGTAAAACCGAACGTAACGACTAGTTTATATAACAAACTGTAACATAGAAGCGTCATTAGTCAAATGCACGTCTCATTTTGCAATAGAAATTGTCTGATATTTTTACCTGAAAAAAATATCTCGTAATGAGCTACAGAGCCGCTTTTATTGTATAAATCAAACACTCGAATGAATATACTATATATTTTTAAATAGGGTAACAAATTTGATTTCACGTCGCTTTTTTTTCAATTCTTAGCATACTACCTGTATGCTTTGGTGTAGAGCAAAGCAAGCGACACTGGGCAGGACACATAGTTTCGAATTAACGGTAGATGGGTCAAAAAAGTTCTCAGATGGAGACCACGTGCAAGCGCAGCGTTGGGTGCTGACAGACGACTTCATAAGGGTCGCAGACTCGCAGGATCACACTGCATACAGACTGCCTTTGACAGGTAGGTCTGGAAATCTTTACGGGAGGCTTATGATCAGTAGTAGCCGTCATGTCGATGATGATAAAACAAAACTAAAGTACATGAGAAAGACTTGAGTGAATTGAGACATGATTCATTTAGTTCTCTTCCTATGCTATAGTGAATAGTCATTATTATTTCACACTTGTCTAACCAATTTAAATATTAAAAGGGTATTACATAAAAAAAAACTAAAAGTAAGACCAGTAAAAATAACTGAAAATTTCTACCCGATCTAAAGGATAGCTTTGAAGTATTTTGAACGCAGTAAATATCGATAGCACTCGTGTAACTGCCGGCTTTAACCATAACTATACAGGTGGTCGGAATATTGATTTACCTTTAAACACAAGTACGCAAATGAATATAGGAGATATGTGTCAAGAGGTCGAGAGAGGTATTGCGCCGTTGAGATATTTGAACAATGCGACAAATTATATTTGAGTATAAAGGTGAAATTGACGTTTAGTTACAATGTACAGTATATCAACATAATAAATGACCTATTTTCAATTTCGTTTTCAAAAGTAAATAGGTCATCGTTCTTCGATAGACTAATTGTAATTCCACAAATAGGCTCTACTGGTATATTATAATAGAAAGAAACTGTCGCAATTATGAAAACTACCTTTGCACGTTTCACCCTGAAAATTTCAATCAACATACGTCATATTGAGCATCACTATGCTTCACTATAGCACTCATAACTAATGCACACAAAATAAATTGCTCTAAACAAGTGCCAACACACTACATCGATGGTAAGATACTCTGATCCTTGAGCTACTTCCCATTTCAGAGAATCGCTACTGTTCCGTTAAAAGTGGTCGCGATATAGTGTCGTGGACTTATCTGTTTCACATCCGTCAATCAGCTACTGTCATATTGATATGTATCTGGATGAAAAATGGTGCGGTTGCGCCATCAAGTCTCAGTTGACGGCAGCAATCATTTGTTCTCCAGAAGTTGGGTCAACTTTCTGTTTTACCGCGGAGTTAGGGATACGTACTATCATAGCTATTCCGGTCTTCGGAATTTCCACAGGGATGATACATTTTTCGGTATTAAAAGTGGCACTAATCCATGAACTTACAATGACGTTATTTTTTTAATGCATCGAATGGCGAGACGAGCGTGCCGTTGGCCTGATGGTAAGTTATTGTACGATAAGTAACCAAAAAACACCCATTTGCATTTACAGGGGATAATATAGATAATTATAGACTTGAATCACATCATGGGACGGAATAATGGCGAAAAGTGGGTGCACTAGTTGCGCTTCTGCCTACCCCTTCGGAGATAACAGGCGTGAGTGTATATGTATGTATGTTATAGACTTGAAGTAATCTAATAAATTATTATAATTAGCAAGCATAAGTGGAAATAGCACTTTTGCCACAGCCTCATGGACTTGACAAGTATTGTTATATACATAAAATATAAAACTACAGAAATGCTCACATCAATTTCCAATCATAACAGCAGAAGTTCATGATTTTCGACAAAACAATAATCAATCTTAATTTAGTTCCTAATTAAGGCTTTCATTAAATCTGAAAAAAAAAAACGAAATATATCTTTAACGTTAGTTTTGTTTCAAACAATATAACAGATATTTCAAACGATATCTATTATAACAGCCGTAGACACTTTCTCACAATTCCTACTACCAAAGCAACTCTTCAAAATCAAAAAGTATAACTTTTTCTGAGATCCATACTACATTATTAATTTTATAGCAATAAGAAGCGCGTCTTCGAAACCGAATTTATGAGTTACAAGACCGTCTTTTTATTTTCGGTTATAAATCTTTATGGGGGTATTAGACCATAAACATTTGATAAAGCAGACAGACCAAGTCTGTATACCATTGCTTGTATACCATTTAGATACAAAATGATAGTCTGACATGTCTCAATTTGTCTATAGGTCATTTAGCTAACGAGTTCATAGTCAGCGAAAATTGCAAGTCGAAATTGCTTCTCGGAGGCAAAGAAAATATCATTCAAAACAGTTGAGTGATAGTATACAGTTTGCGACGGTCATTCTGCATGTAATTGAACGGGCTACCAATTACCACATTTGTTCGTCAGAATGCATCTTTATTAATGGTAATATGTGGCATGAGATGGTAATATGTGGCATGAGATGGTAATATTTCGCCCATGTTTACAGCAATTATAGCGTCTAGAAGTGGCACTGTTGAGACGCATGTGATTTCATTTTAATAACTCCAATATTTTTCGAATGTTAACTAATAAAGGGGTTCAAATGCCGAGTAAGACTTGCAGATGTAAACATAAACCAAATAAACATCTAATGTGAACCGTGTTATGTAAATGAGCTCACATGTAAGCAATAACTCATTTATATACTCCCCTTATTAAGCGTCTTAAACAATGAAAATTAGACGCTGTACGCATATAGACCGGGCGTTGTAATTAAATTTTCGTCCTAATTTTTTGTTCCGCTCACAAACGCCCCATAGAGTCCAATAACCCTTAAAATTTCGACCAATAATTAAAAAAGAACACCTCATTAGTGGCGCGAAGATCATTAAAAACATTAATAATTAAAAGCTCCAACAAATGCACTCAGTATAATAAACTGTTAATTAATACGCACTTTTCAATTGTTCATTAAAAAGTGTAAATAATATTCCTTTTAAATGCGGCCCAAAGAGCCAACATCGTGAAAGCAAGTGAGGTAGCTAACAAATACCTAAACAAACAGGGAACGATCAAAGGCGCTCAAACATTCCGCGCACGTGTAAATAAAAAATCTAAAGATGTGATTAATAGTCTCGTTTTCCTTAAATAAATAATATATGAATAAATTAGGGAGACGCGCCACGTCCGCTCGGTGCGAGATCGCGCGCCCAAATGACAAATGACCGCCTTTTGAACGTGCCTACCAACGGCGGAAATTTCTGCCCAACCGAGCGTCTCGGAATGATGCGCCCCTACTAATTACTAGTGCGTTTGATTGTGATCTTTATGTGCCGCCGCACGCCACTCTCGCGTCTAAATCTCAACTCTTAACGTCGCAATTAGCATGCGGTTCAAAGTTTATTATAGTCTCAAAATGTACTTAGAATGTAAAATTATATCTGGCCAAACGTCGAGGTGTGACCATCCGATACTAATTGCGGGGGTTGGTGGCACATCACACTTGTCACCATTATTTGTGTGCCGTTAAGAACGATCTTTACACGTTTCTCGACCCGTAAAAACTTTTTAAAAATAGTCAAATGTGAGTATGCGGTCCGCGGGCCCAGTACAGTCGCGTTCGGAATCGACATCGTATCGATAAAATTAATTCGCCTATAAAGTCGGCGCCGCTTGATGTCAGCGAGAAAATTGACTAATTTATAAAACGTCGATAAAATTAATAAGGCATATTAAAAATTTACAGTAGCGTTTACTTTGTGAATTGATCACGCGAGAGCGAACAAGGAAAGGCACTTTTTCAATCGACTAATTACGAGCTCCCTACTCGAGTGCAGACCATTTTTCAGATGGTGTGTGAGAGGTGAAAAAAAACTACAATCGGTGCGAGTGACAAATCACGTAATTGCGGACGCAAGGAGAGAAATATGGCGCGGTTTGTTCTAAATGCGCCCGCGTCGCGGCCCGGCTGACAGCGCGTCTATATATTACCGCGGCGCCCTGGCAATTAGATGCGACCGAGTCCACCCGACTTCGCCCGAGCCTCACCGAGTGACGCGCACCTGTTTCGAGTTTGTTTATGTGTACGTTTTATTACTTGTACATCGGATTTTTTATTGAAAACATGTCATTTTTAATGTTTAAACGCGATCAATGTTGTGGGTAATTTATATTTTTAGGTGACGAGTGAGTTATGTCTCATTTCACTCGTGGTAGGCACTAACTGTAACTCCAACTAACGTAGAAATCGCTTTATCGAATAACGATATTATTAAAATGCTGGTGTTGTGGGCGTGAGTACGGGATAAAACTTTGGATGGACTTTAACTTCTAACCAATAAATCTAGTTGAACTTTTTTCCTACCCAACAACATGTACTACCCAAAATCTAGAAACTTGGATTATTTTAAATATTACCCCACTGTGGCACATACCAAAGATAAATATGTTTTTTTTTTTAAATGAAGGCAGCACAATATTTCGTTATGTATATATTATGCTCTGACACAGTTTCTACACTACTTACCCATATGAGATGACATTCGACTCTTCTTAATACTTGGAGTGTCTCAGGGGCATAAGAGTTAAGATATCCCAAAAACGTCTAAAAAAATTACAATGATAAACATTACATGAATCAGATATCACAACATTATGGGATTTTCCTAAATCGTAGACACTGTAATAGATAAATATGTATGTCTTTTGCTCATTAAACAAACGAAGATTTGCATTAATATCACTGTCTAGACATAAAACTGTTTCCTGATAGGTGTTCATAAACTCGCTCAGCAGTTAGTTTATTTGAATGCTTGCGGACGCCTATGCCGCAGTCACGCATAATACAGCACCAGACTCTTGAGTTCTCCTTTCTGGTTGAAGCACCCGAGCGTAAGGTTCAGAATCAACATTAACAGCAATTAGTGAGTGAGCAAAGTCAAAGAAAGAGACTTTTTTTTTTTTTTTTTTTTGTCCCTGACTAAACTCTTGTTAGCCTGACGAGGGTCGGCTTATACAAGAACACCGGTCTTTTGGGTGAGCGCAGAAGGCGCTCGCAACCCTTAAATTTAAGCGACCACGCTGAGGGCGACCCACTAATGGGTCACGACCTCGGCTCAGGGCGGCCACTGAGAGGATAAGACATCAACGTTTGGGGAATATGGTTTTTAACCTAATCCTATTTTACGTGTTGATTGTAGTCTTCGGCACGCGGGCCGGAACTGCTACGAGAGGGCAGGGTTATGGGGAACGCGACGAGGTCCTCGACGGCGAGGACGGTACAGCGGTCTTGTGGAGTGTATGAGCTTTAAATGCTCGTTCTTTTCGCGTAAAGCTAGAGTAATTTCGTCCTCTGGATCGGTCAGGACTGATCGCGGTCGTCTCCATTTGGCGCGGTCAAATGGAGTATATATAGACGCTTTACGGATAAGCGTGTTGGGGTGGTTTACCGCCCTGTCGAAATAGCGTCTGCTGGCGCACTGCATAAAGTGCCTGATGGTCGGCATATTGGTGTCCACGTGGAGGTTGCGATTGCGAACGTACCACGGGGCACCAAGTGCATGTCGTAAGAATCGATTTTGAAGCACCTGCATTCGCTGAAGGCGACCGGGCGGTAAATGAGCGAATACGGGCGACGCGTATGTCATTATCGGACGGATGCATGTTTTAAAGATCCTAATCTTGTTGCGGATTGACATCTTACTATTTTTGTTTAGGAGCCAGTGAAGCTGGCTCATCGCGAATCCGGCTCGCGCGCGTACCGCATTTACGTGTGGGATGAAGGTCAACCTCTGATCAAGGGTTACTCCTAAATATTTGGCTTGGCCCTTCCAGGGAATAACCTGGTCGGACATGCGGACTGAAAAGTGAGGGACATGGACTTTCCTTTTCCGAGTGAAAAGGATGGCCTGACTTTTGGTGGGATTGACGGTGATTCGCCATTTGCGGAACCACTCACCGAGTTCGTCGGCGGCGGTTTGCAAAGTGCGCACCACTTTGTCGGGGTCTATACGTGAAGCGTATATTGCGGTATCATCCGCGAATAGTGCCAGATGGGCGTTTTGTGGTCTAGGGATGTCGCTTGTGTACAGCGAGAATAGAAAGGGGGAAAGAAAGAGACATAAATGTATAGCTTCTAACTTTTTTTTACTCTTCAAAGCACTAGTGGGTGCTATGTGCATTTTATTTTTGCTAGCTTTTCGATTTTATGAATTTAGTTTTACTTTTAGTTTAAGATTGTTGTTTCTGATTTGTATTAAGCTTATAGTAATTACTTCGCTACTAGATGCGGCATACTATATAATAAAATGAAAGAATGACGAAATAGGCATAAAATGTTGTTTTAGCAATTGAATCATAAAATAACTAATTAATTCACGATTTTAATTTTTTGTTACTGTAATCACTATTTCAGAATTTCAAAAATTATATTTAAACACTTTCGTTCAGAAGCGTACATAAGGGCAAAAGGAAAAGTCCTTATCTCGGCAAAATGGCGACCAGCCAGAACTTTTTGCCGGCAAAAAAATCTCAATCAATATTCGGAGGTCGCTGGAAGAGGGGAGGGTCCTCAGCCCTCTTATAATTGGTTGGGGAAAATTAATGCGACGGCTATATCGAGCCTCTCGACGACTTGCCACCGATAATGGTAGCGACCCTTACATAGCCATCCTTTAAATATTTATACTATTCCGAGGCTGAATGTCGAGTAAATTTTTATTTTTGTGACTATCGCCCGGTTGTGAATTTTCGAAAGTCGGTTGCGTATTACATGGCACTATTATACGAACTTTAAAAGATGATCACTTCAAAAGTTATTTTTATTTTTAATAGACAACACAAACGTCAACCTAAAAGAAAAGCTACCAGAAATAAAAGCCCATGTTACGTAACCCGTTAAAAAAGTCAGTAATTAGGAACAAAGGGGCAGGCTTTGATGCAACCGGGCCCTACATTAAAGGGCCGCAAGGCAAACAAATTACGCTCAATACCAAGTGCTAAACCGTTGAGATATGCCGATGTGTGTACAGCTTGTTAGAGGCGACGGCAGGGCATATGGACACCGCCCTTTGCCGTGCCGGTATGGGTAAACATTGGAAGTGTTTCCAATGACGTCACGGGCTTGAAAGATCCTTTGAGAGACGAATGCTTATCTTATTTTGTAGACCATACTACGACTGCAGTCTCAGTTCGAGCTGTTTTGATATTAAATAAGTAACTCCTTGATTTAAAGCTAGGGTTGTGACAGCTAGTTTACTCGTTCGATAAAATGTTTGGAACTGGCTATGTTAAAATTTTGACAGTTTTCAAGTTTAAATTGTATTCAAAGTGGCCAAAGATAAAAATACTCATTTGTCATAAAGTAATTTACTTTTAACGTACATCCAAAATACCACCAAACATGAGGTAAATTCTGGTAAATTTGTGTTGCCCCAATTTGTACTCACAATATTTCCATAAGACACCGGAACATGTACAAAAACTTTTTAAGCCATACACAATGTAGAGCACTCACAGTAATAACAAAAAGAAACATAATTATTCACAATTATTTTTTTCCTCCCTATTTACAATTCACATTTAAAACGCGTATTATCATGTAAGTAGGTAAAATTATAGGTTACGGCAACTTCAGCGAAATCGCAATTTTTCGACTGACCACCCTCACGCAAGTTCTTCGAAATGATAATTGACGGAATTGTTGACATCCCATCGTTCAAGATAGCTGGTTTGGGACTCACTTACCTACGGTACCGCCACGCTGTGATGGCCGTATTGACAGATTAGAATAGTGAAGTTTTTTTTTTTTTTTGTGATGGCCTTACTGCCAGTAGCCTGTCGCGAGTCGGCTTTTCTGGCGACACCGGTCTTTAGGGTGAACGTAGAAGGCGCTCGCAACCCTTTGAATTAAGTGACCATGCTGAGGGCAACCCACTAACGGGTTACTAACCTCGGCTCAGGACGGCCACTGAGAGAGGATGAGACATCAACGATTAGGAAAAGATTGGTTTTTAGGCCTAATCCTATTAGATTGTGTTGTCATCAGCACGCGGGCCGGAACTGCTAGGGGAGTCGGGGGGACGACGGGGAACGAGGCGAGGTCCTCGACGGCGAGGACGGAACTGCGGTCTTGTAGAGTGAAAGAATAGTGAAGTGAAATCATTATTCATTATTGAAAAAAATATATTCAAATACGAGTCGCATCTACGAGTTTTTAAATTTAAAACAAATATTGCAAGAGGTGGCTGATTAAAAACTTTTAACAGAGTGAAAATAAAAATGTTTACTTAATACATTTCAGTGAACCGAATATTGCAATGAATATATTATACTTTATTTGCACGCAAGAAATAAATTTATTTAAAAAGAAGAGGGAACAAAGGGTGCTACAAAAAGCTATATTCAAGCAGATTCATCCAGAAACAAATGCCAAGTTGTGACGTAAAATTGTACATTCCATTTCCATTTCCATCTGCGCGTCACTATTCACAATAATATACAGTAATTAGCTCCTTCAACGTAGTTATTAATTAATACGAAAATTGATGATCAGTCAAACGTCAAAACGGACATTATAGCGTGCCAGTACTATAGTATGCTTTGTTAAAATAAAACACGATTCGTCTCTACTTTTCATAAAAGTCCTAAAAGAAAAATATTTTGTTTATTAGCAAGTTAGGTTATTGGGTTTAACTGAAAGGATGATACCAAAATCGCAGAACAAATATCACATTTATCGCGTGTTAAAATAACACAATTGTTACCATACATTACCATCTGTCATTTGAAAATGACATTCCAATTTTGAAATAAAGCCGCCGTCGAAGGACCAATCACACACAGACATAATTTAATCTGAAAAAAATCAACAAAATAAAAAAGAAATCAAAGTATGTACACCATAAGAGCCGTCGATTTGTTCCTGCAAATGTAGAGACTGTAAAAACACAACACATCACAGTCGCGAGGCGGCCGATAACGCAGGAGTGCAAAGTAAGCCGATATCGCTTACATTAAATTCGCATTAGCTACCAACTACCAGTTTATTTGAGTTATTTTATGTATTTGACATACTTGAGCCCGAGTTGGATATAAAGAGAGTCTGTAATTAAAACTAAGTTTCTTTGAACAGAAGATTTTTTGAACAAATTTAGTATGTGAACTATTATAAGTAATAATTAAATTCAACGAATTTATGTTTAATTGCTTCATAATTATGAGCCTTGAATACACAAAATTTGTTGGTGTTAATTTCTGGTCAATCACCGGTAAATTAAACGCGACTTCACTACGGTTATCTACGCGGTTATATACTACTCCATACTGTAATATGTTATTATCAAGACTCTCAACTTATGTAGCGTTAGCCTGCCAGTGTGTATTTTTAAATTTGGAACTATGAATGACGCATGAGAGGTTTTAATTAAAAGTGTGAGTAAAAAATTATAAAATATTCTTCATTGTATCCGTTAAGATCCAGGTATTGTGTTTTTTTAAACATAAACAATGTGCTACAATTTTTAGAGTTAATAATATAGTTTGTATGAATATTTAATTATATTTATTATAACTATGAGATTTCTATTCAAACAATGTATTTGTGAGGATATTCTTTGTATATTTTCGCGTCGGTAGCAGAAAAACTTCAATTTTTTACTTATGTTTTCTAATTATTAAAGGAGGTGTGCCCTTTTTTGTGGGTGCTGGGACTCAAAATCTAAACAGGCTCAAACTTTAGGGATATTAAAGGGGCAACATATGGAACTTAAATCCATTAAAAAAACATTTTTAGACCTCTCCATTCATAACTAACTTTTTTGATAACATTCATATTGAGTGTAGTTTTCAAGCCGCAAAGGTCAGATCGGGTCGGATTCCTCAAAATCGGAGGTCTTTAAAATTAAACGATTTATTGCAAAATACTAGTTTTCTGGAGTTCTATCCAAATATGTATATATAAACTGTCTTGTTTAGACTTTTAGGTCCATTTCTGGACATGTCCATGTCCTATCATCTTTTGACTTAACTATTGATTTGTTGGATATATTACATTTTTACTTAAACGAAATTAAGTAGTACATAGTACCTATACTTGTAGAGAGTCAAATATAATTTTTTTAGGTTTTTTAAACGATGGCCATGGCTACAGATTTTTAAGTCTCCGAAAATATTAAAACCAAAACAAATTTTATGTTTAACGTTTACGATATGAATTAATTCATGAACACCCTTTACTATCGCGTCAACTTTAATCCACAATATGACATTTTAGAAGGATGAGTGAAAATAATTTTTACTGGCCATTGACCGGTGTCTTCCTTAACACATTCATCTAAACAACACATTAATTCTGATTGTTGAAAATACACAGCGGATACTTCGTATTAAAATTAGTACATATGAATCATACAAATGTGAAATGTAATAAAAAATTGTAGAGTCGTTTTATCGACGATAAATTGTTTGAGCCAACGCCAAAGGTTGGTTGCAACTGGCGTTATTTATGCGACGAGCGATACTAGCAACTGACCGTGACTTTAGTGTATCTTCCATAGAATTTTGTGATAAAAATGTAAATTACAAATGCGTTTATTTCTGAACAATATTAATCTACATTACTATATATCGGATAGGTATAGTGTTGGTCCTTTACACTACGCCGCAGATCACAGTTGTCGCAAAACTTATACCCCCATGAATCACCTAATGTTCAATATTATAGGCTTTGATTAATTATATACCTAGACTAGACGTTTCAAACACGTCGAAAAAAATAGATGTGAATTGTTTGTCACTAAATGAGTGAATTAATTGTTGTTGTTTTTTATCGATATACTTTTCTCCCCGTTTTAATAGAAACTATGTAATAACTGGTATCATTATGCGCGCACACAAGGATACGCAGAATGATGCGGCAATAGCGTATGACACTACTGTCACGCATACTAGCTTAAGAAAAGTTGGCCTGTTTGTTTTAGTTTCATTGTACCGCGTCAGTCTATCTGGGTATATCATTAATTAAAGATTATATGTTTTAAAAAAACCGCCAAGTATATAAACTTTATAAAATATTAAATCTGATAATGGAGACCAAATATTTATAAAAGCCTCGGGCGTTTCAAACGATTTGAGTTCACAAAACTGTATAGTTGGTATAAATAAATCCAAACTACCTGAAAACGAAACATGTTACAAACAATAAATTCTGTAAAAAACAATACACAGTACACAAACATACATACAAAGAACATAATATAAATTATGTTTAGTATAGCTACATTATAAATACATATAACAATTATAACCTGAAATCTGTAACATAAAAACTGATAATTACCTGCAAAACGCGTTTCGGCAGACCAGTCTTCTGGCTCAGTTGTTTGAGGTCCTTGGCGTCTGGGTTGTGGTTGATGGCGAAGTACGACTTCATCGTTCTCAGCTGGTGGTGCTTAAAGCTGGTGCGCATTCGCTTCGTCCGCGACGTGGTGCCGAGCCCGCCGCCGCCGCGGAACCCCATCTCCAAGTATTCAGGGTTCAGATCTGGTGGTAAAATAACAGTAACACTGCTACATGCTATATGGTAGGCAGTCCGCGGCGGGACATTCCAAAAGACACCTGTCACGCTTTGTCAAACTGACAGCTTTTCAACTGTCAGTTTGACAGACGTCAAATAAACTTATGTGTATTGCGAAGTGTTATTAAAGCATTAGCAGTATTTTGATATTAGTTAAGTTAATTGCACAGTTTTTACAAAAACAAATATAAATAGAAATCGCATTTAGTTCGCAATGCAAATTCGCTATAACTTCAATGCAAGTAAAGGTACGCACTCAGGCGCACCATCAAGGGCCTAAACGTCCCGGGGCGTCGTAGACAAAACAAAAATATAATTATATAAATACATAAACAAGTGCCGCCTGTCTCGATGGCATAGTTGTATTAAGGTACACCTGCAGTGCTGACGTCTCGGGTTCGTTACCTTGGTCGGGCAAAGTGATATTGAGTTTTTCGACTCCGTATCAGCCCAGAATCTAGAATTTTTGCCTTATGTCGTGATACCTTCGCCCTCTATCACAACGGAATACGTACGGCTAAAAGTGGATGTATTAGTTGCTCCTCTGTCTACCCCTTCGCGGATTAAGGGAGTGTGTATGTGTTCTAAATATGTAGATTTAAAATATTTATTTAATTTTAAAGAAGATTAATACATCAAAACATTTTATGGTAACACAGAGAGGAAAGTAAGTATAATCTTATATCTTTACCCGTCCCAGTCATACACAACAAAACACTTTTAATCCGACATCAAAATCCGCCGAATAAGGCATACAAATTCTATTTTCGGACAAAAATACCAATACAAACCCAAAATACGAATAATGTTGATCATTAATAATTAAATTAGCATTTCATGGCAAAGACAATTTAAACTTCATAATACGACACCCGCGCCGGATAACGCGGCCGTCCCATACCGAAGATATCGTTTCGAGAATTTAATTGATGCGATATCGTTATAATGCGATGTTTGTACACAGTACACACCGCATTATTTTAATTGTAATTGTTACGTTTAACGAGTTTGTTGATAATATATACTCTGTACTTTTTTACTAACGTTTTCCCGCGGCTAATCCTATGTTGTGACATCAATGTTTGTGTAATACGTTTAATCGCGTATATTACTTATACCTCCAAATGTAATATGTACAAAACATGCAGGTATTAATTTGTCGTAATTTCCAATATCTTTTAAAATTTTGAACAAACAAACTTTTACACATTTTTTCGTTGGATTATAATTTATTCAATTGTATTAAATAATCGTGAATATTGCGCTCTGAGGAATAATAGTGAAATATTTGGCTTTATATTTGTTTATACATACCTAAATTAATTTCCACTATAAAAACAAAATAGCCACAGTGCTTTAAAAAACCACTCGTAGTAAATTTCTTTAATTTTTATCTAGATTACAATCTCAAAATTATTACGTTTCAAATAATTTAGAAACAAAATTATTTTTATTACGTATTTCGAACAAATAAAGTTATTAAAACAGTCCAAGCTTTGCGCTTTTTATTTTCCTTTCAATGCTATCCTCAGACTCTAGACTTTTATCTTACTCTTATAAAATGTTTCGTATTTCATAACTGAGTAAGTAAACATTGAAAAAATATCCCATGTATAGTCGGTCGTAAACCGTGGTTGATTATTTCCCGACCGCTGGTCGTATCAGAAGGCTCGCGACGCGTGCCTTTACGATCCATAACGGACGTGCTCAAAGCAGTGCCGATTTCAATACAGATGTGCTCGTATTCTTGGCAAAATATTTGAATAAAATACGTTCTGAAACTACGTTCAAACAACCGAATTTTAGATTTCAATACTATGTCCATGAGATAATATAATATTGAAAACCTATTTAGAGTATTAAATAAAATATTAGTGCGACAATTGTTTCGAGTTTCGGTGATGAAAACCCGGGAGTATCTCATAGATCTACGTTTTAGCCAACTTTTATTTAATGTGCATTTATACCCTTTTTATGTTATGTTCACTCGTTTAGATTTGAAAATCTGCATTTAAATTTGGAATTTCGATGGCAAGTGCACAAATTATTTTTCTTAATTCAAATAAGTGGAGTGCGCGACAGTTTCGACCGTTCCGAAGCTTGAGCTGGAACAATTAGCCCGGCGGTAATTATGCAGGGATCCGTTGGAGCGTTTTACTCGTGAGCTAATGGCCACCGAGGCCGATTCGCGTTAAATGCGGTGTAGTTTCAGAACGCACCGCGCCACTTCCACGCGCATAAAGAATGTTTACTTTTTAAATTCGAACTTTTTAAATTTCGGTGTGTTCGAAATTTAATTTGGACCGCTCGTGCTGCTCTGTCAAATTATTGTATTGAGGTTGATGCTGCGAAACAATATTTTGAATGCTTTTTTATTTACGGTATAATCTTGGGATTGAATTTGATTGTCAGCACAAAAAAAGATAATATCAAGTCATATACATCCTTTATGCAGACTACTTTCAGAATATTTTATGTATACATCGAAAGTCCTGATTACAATTTTATACTTAAAGACATGTCCGCTTTTTGTATGGGAGCTGGTTTTCAAAATCTATCCACTCTCAAGCTGTATGGCTATTAATGGGCCAAAAACATGGATCTTGGATCCATTAATAAATACGTCATGTTACCATTGGTTCATCGTAGAAATTGGAATTTAAAACTGTTACATTTAGGGGTTAACAAATGAAAGAACTATTTCATTTATATTTTTACTTTGAATCTTTAGTGAGTTTTTTCAAAGGTAATTTTTTAATAGGTCAAATAATAAAACCTATAATACAAAAATCTTGGAATAGTATATAGTATTTTACGTCTAATTTTAAGCAAAAGAAAAAAATATCACTTCCACCTATCAATACCAAATGATCGATCAAGCAGGACTCGTCGGTCCATTGATCAGATAAACCGCAACCTGTTCGTAGGAATAATCTTTGCTATTCTCCTAAAACAATGAGTGTGAATGGATTTATGCTACAAACTAACTACAATTACTAGTTGTCATTACATAACTAAAGCCCTTAAAACTACTTTAATGTGCCGTTATAAAATGTATTTAATACAATTAACGCCTCACCACCATATATATTTAATAAGAACACATCTTAACTATGGCAGAATATCTGGCCACAATAATGTTAGCTTCACACCTAATCGCATTTGAAATCCGTTGTGTTGACCGACCTTTATTTACATGCCGTGATTTACTCTCCAGTCTTTGATACATCAAAACCAGTTTGCACTGACCTCTTGTGTGCCATCATAACACTTTCATAAGTTCGTGTCACAGTATGGGCCAGGGAGGTGAGGGAGGTCACGGCAAACTGGCCCTGTGTGAATGGCTTCAGGCGTTCGTGCATCGAGGAGCTGATAACGTCTCTCATGGCGAATATAAAGGTAAATAGACGAAAAATAACAGAAACACACCGTAATATTTAAAACGCAATTATTTAGGAACTTGAGACGTGGTTTATTTCCTAAAAGCAACATTGTTGGTATCAGGTTATGTGTCATCTGTCAATGTGATATTAAGTTTAGTAACGGTAAGTTATAGTTAGTGAGTAATCAAGCTGATAAGGTTCAATGACGAGGTTCAATGATATATTCAAAATATTATGTAGTAACCTTGAATAATGAATTTTGTGTCGACACCACACTTAAATAAAACTAAAAAAAAAAAACAAAATCTCACTTCATATAAATTACTCTAGTATCAGTCATCTAGAGATGTGCCCGCGCATCAGCCGTTTATCGATAAATAGCATCGCTAAAAGGAGACGTTATTAATAGATTGAGACACAAAACACAGGTCGATAACGCGAGGACACCGACAAAAAACTACAACAAAAAAAACGCAGTGGGTTGTTAAACCATCATGATCTTATAAATCCATTCATGTTTAGGCTCGACAAGAAAAAACGAGATTTCCTATTCGATAACGCTCCGTCCGGTGACCATTGAGGTTTTTATGCGAAAATTGCTTTTTTTGTGTCGGACTCAATGTTTTTTCGCCATGACGGTTGTAATCTATGAGTTCATGTTTTGCGACCGTCGTGTTTCACCTGATGAACGTTCCGTTTTTAACTTCGTAAATTAAATTCGTCTAAAAACTACACATAGATTTTTGTTTATATTTTATCACCTTATAGTCTAGCAGTCTATGTTGCTGTTAAAATAAGAATTGTCTTGACTTACAGACCGGACCATTTCGTATAAGTTTCTCGTTTCAAAAGACATGATTTGACCTAATTTGTAACCGGTATACCGATAAGCTCGCGGTATACTACGTGAACCGGAAATACCGGCAAATATGCGAGTCTTCTTTGTATCCTTGTCTCACCAGCGGGGGACAGGCTTTTAGGGTGTTTTGTTAAATATTCCTTATCTATAATCGCATCGATTTATATCTTAGCCACGTCGACATTTTATACTTAATTCATTTGTAACAATTGCCATATAGAGCGAGTAAGAACGCCTACATTTTACACGAAATCATTCAAAATATTCTCCTAAATTCTAAACATACAAACATTTGAACAAGCTCCCATTACAATAAACTAAATGAAAAAGCAAGTAACAATTTCCGAATGCATATAATTTAAATGCCAGATGAGGAAATTCGTCGGCACGGTGATAACCAGCGGGTGGCGCTACCGGCGTCTCTAACACAGTACGCGGACGAACGAACGGCTAATATTTCACGTGTTATTACTACTTAAAAAGGCAAACTTATACCTCGATAGTATCGCCGGATGATGAAATTATATAAAATGTTTATGGTTTTAGTGACGACCGTGGATGTCTGGCCCAAAAATTAAAAAGAATTTGTTGATTTAATCAAGCTTTTTATAGTTTGTTTTTATGGCTAGTAGAAGTGCACCGAATTTATATTTTATAATCCACCATGTCGTTAATAAATCGATGTTAATGTGTTGTTGAATACATAATCGTATTCATGATACACGCTATTGAAATATGATATGTGATATTTATAAATGCTAATATTGTGTGAATATGATTAATCGGTAGCAAATTATATTAAATATCGATAAGTAATAATCTCATCACTATTTACAAGGCACCCCATCGACTAAACAAAATTTTTATGATCAGCTCAATTTTAATGTACGAATGTGTTTTTATGTTTGATATAAATTAATAAAAACGTTTCAATGAATGCACAAAAATATAAATTAAATATTTAATACCGAGTGTGTAAAGCAAAAACATCGTGGACAGTAATAAAGGAGGTTTGTGCGTCGGCAACAATAAACTGTTGCCAGGCCATTGATTCGTGTACAAAAAACTTTACATCTGGCTTTAAAATATAACACGACCGCAATACGGCGATTGTATAGATCTATTTGCATTTTATCCGTAAACAACATTATTTTTACAATGCTACAACATAAAGTAACAAAACACTAACAGAACAACCAAAAAGCCTAACCGAACGGATGTCATCGCCATCGATCGTAAGAACAAAAAACACATTTATTCTGAATTTCTTAATTGTCGTAAGGACCGGCCATAAATATATGTGCGGTATACGCCAGTGCCACTGATACAGTTGTGTACAGATAACGGAGGGAGTCACTACACGGATAGCACATTAGTAACGCGAAGATTCGGGTACCCAGGTACATATCGAATGTGTTTTAGTATTAACACACACACACTCACGCCTTTTATCCCCGATGGGGTAGGTTAGGAGAGACGCAATTAGTACACCCAGTTTTCGCCGTTATTACGTCCCATGATGTGATAGGGGGCGAGCCTATCGCCATATCGGACACAAATTCCAGACTCCGAGCTGATAGTGAACAAAAAAACTCAATATCACTTTGCCTAGGGATGCCATCCGTCCGGAATTCCCCGGATTTGTCCTAGTTTGAAGGGCGTCCGGGGGCCGTCCGGCAGGGGTTTTTAAAAAGTCTCCGGATAAAACCCGGACACTTTTGGTGTCAGGGGAATCCATTTTTTTATAGATAAGCGATAAATTGAAATAAATCTTAGCTAAAAAATCTATTCATAATAACCCGCATTCAAGAAGGCACGGCAAAATATTTTTTCGGAGGTGTCCGGGGAAAAACCCATATTTCGCCCAAATGTCCGGGATTTTTACCGTGTTTATCCGGCGTCGGCAATTTAGGTGATGGCAGCCCTAACTTTGCCGGACCCGGGAATCGAACTCGAGACCTCAGCATTGCAGTCGCACCATAGCACAATTACGCCACCAAGGCAGTCATTAAAACAGAGGCTGAAAATTGTTATACATAGTTTAAAATGGTAGTAACATTCTATG
Organism: Lapara coniferarum; assembly: GCA_949316025.1. NCBI lineage: Eukaryota > Metazoa > Arthropoda > Insecta > Lepidoptera > Sphingidae > Lapara > Lapara coniferarum. Next base: position 21,101,051 of record OX438933.1, on the reverse strand, counting down.
AATATTATATCGTATTGCACACATTATTAGATTCAAAAATATGTAAACAGGCAAACAATAAAAATATGTACCTACTATATAGAAAATATACCAGAATCAATAGAAACTATATTTTACATCTCGGCCCTAAGATTCAAAGTTAAGTTCCTCCTCGGCAGAGTTTTCTAACAACACAAGCCACTAATTATTTTTATTAAATTATATTTTACGAGCCATTGTTGCGCTCCGGAAGAGTTTAGAACTTCTTAACATTACCTGGCAAAGGTCGTGGGAAGCCATGCGGGCGGAGTTCTGCGCTTTGACGTATTGAAGGAAAAATAACCTGCTAACTGATAAAAAATTACCTCGTCTACAATGATTGTTTTTCAAATTAGATTTAATCAACTTTTTATTCAAAGCAGTATTGTATTCAGCCAAGATATGTTACATACCATCGTGTTGAAAATTTTAATGTAACAAGGATTACAGTTTTAGTTTGTATAAGTCCGATCACTATGAGACTGAAAAATAACGTCATATCTAAAAAGGGACTCCTTCGCCAATTAGGTAAGTCTATTCGCTCTCGGAGCTGACCGTGATTCCAAACGTCCCAAGCCCCTGGAATACCAAAACAAACGTTATTTTTAACCGTGCCGTAAACCGGCCCCGTCTCCTCGTATCCAGTTAATGCATTGTTTCTATTTTTACAATTTAATTCGCCCATTGGAGCGATAAATTCATATAATCGTAACAACAAATTTTCCACCATACAAAATTAAGTTCGAAGGTTTTTCTTAAGTGTTCAATTGAGCATGAACGTAACATAGTTAAATTTCTCCACACATTTATGTTTCACAATGTTTAATAATAATTTCTTATCAGTCAAGTGTGCAAGGTCCCGATAAACCTTATACTTGATACGGTCATGTTTAGATTTATTGTGTTTATTCGCGCACTCCTACTATTAGAATTATGTCTCCAATAATTTGTATTGAAACCATATATTTTATCTTAATTTTTCAACGATTAAAAATTTACCCTGCAAGCACCAACCCAACACGTGCTCTATTTAGATAAAATGCTAAAAATATATTTATGGAGCAATAGAATTTATAAGAAAATATGTATATGTATGTAAGAATTTTTACTTTTCACATAAAAGTCCACTCGAAATACATTAATACATAATAAAAACAAAGGCACCAAATTCTATATACCATAACCTAACACCCATACATGCACGGTCCAACCTCTTTCGTGACAATGCTATCTTATATCGAAAAAGCGGCCGTTTCCTTTTTGTTCCAATACAAAATTAAAAAAAGAAACTTTAAAACCAACTACTGTCGGCGATGGAACGCGCCACCCTATCAGTGGATCGCCGGACGCTACTTCGAAAGTCCGAACCGAAAAAAGCCGGGCACACATTTTGGCGGGAAATAAATCACGCCAGTAGATGTATCGTAAATTTATAGCTTTACCGCTTGGAAGAGGAAAAAAACAAAAAGTGCCCCTTCGGCATTTGTATGTTCTCACCTTTAAATGAATTAATTGAAAGTAACGTCTTATTTTAGAATAAAACGCTGGGGCAACTTTAGTTGATCTTGAAAATATTCAAAGTGTATTTTTACCGAAGTTCACGGCGCTATTCATAATAAATTATGTGTATGAAATTAATTTACCGTATTTTTTACATTATTTAAATATGTAAATCCAATTTTAAAAAATGCCACTTTATTAATAGGTATACGTAAAATCAAATGACATGATCAAATAATAAGACAGTAGGTAATTTTCTTCGTTATTTCAAGTTAACATCAAGGTTAAAGTTATTATATAATGTTAACTAGTTTTTACTGACTGGCATTTATTAAAAAAAAATCATGTATATGCTTATTGGTGCACTATCAAAATTAAAAATATTTTTCATCTTATAAATTGAAAATACATAGTAGTATAATAATTCAGGCTGTACTAATTATCAAATCAAAACTAAAGTTTCATTTACATTTAATGTCTTCAATGCCAATCGATCATCAAACAGGGAAAATCTTACTGCAATGATAATGACGCGGTAGAAAATGATTTGGTTTGCAGTCTAAAGAGAAGCCACATGTCGTCGTGTCGCACAGAAAATGTCTTCATTATGAGTTAATTTACATCAGCCGGAGACTAGGAAGCGTCCCTTTTTTACCTCGTCGTTAGACCGTTATTTATTGGCCCACTGGTGGGACGGCAGCCGGCATCAACTTCATACTTTATTTAATTAGTTTCCTACGCATATAAATGGTTATATGCAGTTCGAGTTAACGTTTAAAATTATTACTCAATTATGTTTTTGATAAGTGAATGAAAACGAAAACCTACTGCATTGACAAGGTGTATCAATATTTAGAAGTCAACATTTTAATGTATACTACACTATGCCAAGCTAGAAATAGATTAGAAAATCTTTAATTAGGTCATATCGACAACAATACGACACGCCGTAAACAACTCGAGAGAACATCTGCCAGAACGCTGTCGGTTCCTCAGATGTCACGTAACGTCTATACAGCCCGTTTATACCGATTTCTGTATATCAAGTAGTCAATTTTCTTACCGTCATTACGATCTCCTTTATGTCAATTCTAAGGCCCTGAATTCAATTTTCAAGTGTACATACTAAGAATATGTGTAAGTTTGAAATTTAACTGATATGGGAAATATTGCTGTCTATCCCAATATAAGATGAAAATAGCTTGGGCGGGCCTTGAGTTTATTCAGTACGTTTCTGTTTACCCCGTATACTTTACATAGTTACATTCATACGTATAACAAAAATCATAAGAACACGGTACATAATATTTATTATTAAAACTCGCTCTACATCAGCAGGCATTCGGTATATAGAACATTACGTTATATCGAGTCTATTCTATACTTAATTCAAAGGGTTGCGAGCGCCTTCTGCGTTCACCCTAAAGACCGGTGTGGCCAGAAAAGCCGACTCGCGTCAGGCTACTGGCAGTAGGGCCATTAAAAAAAAGCATTTATTCCAACTTAGACGCGCAAATAATCGATTCAGATTCAAATCGTACGACAAACAAAATACGGGACGTTAATATTCAATTTGTTATGACCGATGTTATTATTTAAAATTTCTCGTTTTGATTGTAATTGTTACAATGCAGTGACCATTTTGTAAATCAGGAAATTTAATCGGCGATCAGAACGATTTGTGAACCCTTAAAAAAATAACTAGCTAAAATAACGTGAAATCTACGCATTGGTGTATGTACAACGTATATAATTGCGTAGAGTCAGCTACACATACTATATAATGATTGCCATTGCTATTGAATGATGCCAATTAGCCGCGGGTTAGTCCATTTAACGTACATAAGCTTGTGAAATTTTAGATTATTGATACACGGCACGCATTACATGTATATGGCATTATGCAATGCAATATTATATACTGCCCACTGCTGAGCACGGGCCTCCTCTACAACTGAGAGGGGTAAGGTTTTAGTCCACCACGCTGGCCTACTGCGGGTTGGCAGACTTCACATACTCGCGAGATTCTTTCACATTTCACATATCCGAGGAATTTTTAGGTATGTAGGTTTCCTCACGATGTTTTCCATCATCGTTAAAGCGAGCGATAATTCACAAAGAATACACAAATATTTTTTTAGAAAAGTCAGAGGCGTGTGCCCTTAGGTTTTGAACCTGTCTATTACCATTTATACTCCTCCTTAATAGCGTAAAAAAGTTTTCGGAGGCTTCAACAGGAATTCATCCTAGTTTCGATCTGCGATGGTGATATACGTAATTAAGGACCATTGCTAGACCACATATTCTAATGAATCGTTAAACTTTATCGTAAATTTTTCCGTACACCTAAATTAAATGTATTTATATTATGAAACGGCTAACATCTTATAAAACGATCCCCACGCGCATTTACGAAATTTAAGTGGCCACAATCTATTTTAGGGTCCAACAAAGAGATTATTTACTTGCGTGTGGGTGAACACGGGCCATAATTAAAATAGTTTCGTTACAACACGTACCGAGACCTTCATTTCATTGCTCCGAATCTGGCATCTAAAATAGCCGTTTTCTGCCATAAAAATTGTTACCACCCACAATTGGGTGGTGTGGATTCCTGTACGTAGTCAGTATACGTGGGCATAGCGTGGGACATCGCCCCTGCCTTTCACCCAAATACGACCGCGTTCCTGTATAATTGATACGGTCTGGTCGCAAACTGGTCCGGGAAAAAGCCGGTCGCGAAAACGGCTCGGTAAAAACCGACCTCGCCATAAGGTGATCTCGCTGGGCATAATTTATTGTTGAGAGTAACTTCTTAATCTCACCGACAGGTGTCGATGCGGCCCTAGTAGAGTCAAGCCTCCTACCCACCTACTAGTGAGGTTTTTACTCACTTTCGATGTCGATAACCGATGGCATTTGCACATGTCTCAAGTTTTAAATAGTAATGAATTATTTATTGCATTTTGTACGGACAAGTTTATATTACATACTTAAATTTAAAGCCGCCTACATTTTTTATTCTGCATGCCTAATACAGGACGAATGAGCGAGGACGTTGGGTAGAAAATTAAAGCGATATGCTATACGAACTTATTGAATTATCGCAGTATAAAGTTTACATTAATTTTTATTAAAATTTTGTGTTTACTATTGGCCCTATATGGTTGTATATTAAAATTACTTTAAAACAGCTAACGAGTTCGTTAAATTATGAATGAATTAGAATGTCGTCAAGCTACTATTTTTACCCGGGGAATCTAAAAGCGTCTTTCTGCCAAATGACACGCGCATTGAAACAAGTCCAATCTCGTAAATCGTTAACGTTAACCGTGCTTCTACTTAAGCAATGACCAATAAAAAGAACCCGCTGCATCCAACGTGTCAGAAATTAATTGACCATATGTATCCAAATTGACCCTGAATTGCTCAATTGCAAATAAGCATCACATATTTCAAACAAAAATTACTTTTTAATGACACGCATTCGCTACCAACACTTCCTTTCAAACTTGGGGTATGTTCCTGCGACCACAAAGTGTGTATAAATATTAGTTATAGATGACAAATAAAAAATTCCATGTGCCCGCCCCCATCCGCCGCTAGATTTATGATGCGTGCATAAACGGGGAACCGAACCTCGTATTTCGGTCTCGTGTTACGTGGGGTGCGCACCCCAAGTTACAAGATACTTTGAAAATAGATTTGTAAGTATATAATTTTTAGGGAGGAAAACTGCGGGTCACGAAGAAATTTAAGACGTTTTTGTAACGCGAAAACATTCGAGGAACGTTCTACTTAGGAGCGCGACCTCGGCGTAATAGCGTTCACAAGTCGCCAGTTGCGACTGTAATGCCGTGCAATGCTCTCAAAGCCACTGAAAATTAAAATGACTTCACGCCTCATCAGCATCGGACGTTATGCAGTAAGAGACATTTTTTTTTTCAATCAAAGATTCCCACATTACTCATTAACGCAAAAACAATGTGGTCTTTGTTTAACACTGAAGATTGCCTTTCATCTATGCATAACTATGGTAAGGGACGAAACCAGATTATTCTTAGGGGGTCTCGGTAAAATTTGAGTATGTATAATATTCATATCTGAGTATGTTATCAATTACCTATGGTTAGATAAACAAGAGCAGCTGTTTGAATATTTTTTTAGTTACGATTACGCTGTATAAATTAAAAATACATTATAATTAACAAACATATTCGTGTTACAAACGAATACTTTCATTAACAACGTAACAGTATGTTATGTTAACATAGCATATACTTATATTTAAATCTACGTTACCGATATAATTGGTTGAAATGTTGAAATAAATGCCATTTTCCTTTCAATCCGTATAACCAAGGGAAATGCTGATTGCCCACCTAAGATATCAGTCACAATAAATATTAGTCGTCTCGTCTAAGTTCGTTGCTAGCAGACCATTTAAGCAGTGGACTGGTTGTTCACTCATTTTTGTCGTATTTTAAACCTATTCTAACGTAAATATGATAATACTATTTAAAGGCCGAATTTATACCGCTTTTTCATATCTAAGTCAATAAAGGGGGTTTACGGGCCCCGTCAATGATCTTCAATCCATCCCTGCCACCCAACCAGGTTGCTTTGACGCATTAAAAACTATATTTCGAGGTTAAGCACTGTGCGAACATAGACGAGTATGATAAACAATGGGTATATGTGAAAACATCCAGTTAGAACAAGTACATGAGGATTACAGCCCAAAGGTTTGTTTGTAGAAATATGTGTTCTACTATCAACTTGGAACGATTCAAACGTGTGAATTTTGTACATTTTCGGGTAACAGAATCTCAATAATTATTATGTGAAGTGAATACATTTTATTAGAAGTGAACAGATGAAGTCTATAGATACGTATGGGCTTATATTTAACCCAATAGTATCTAGAACATTGACTCCAGGGAAGATTTTTCCCGGGAACAACACTCAAGATCTTTTTGTAAAGCATTACAAAATATTTTTCTCGTTTTAAAAGTAACCGATTGACACGTAGGCATTTCTCGGAAGTGTCATAATGACGTTGGCTTTAATTTTTACCTCATGCTTCAAGGTGCAATATTGCAAGAAGTAATACGCAAGCAATATAGCGCAAATAAGTGGAAAAAAAACCACCCCAATGAGTAATTATGGTCATTTAACGTTCTTGTTTCCATGACCTTAATTATTGAATAACTGGTTACTGGTTCTTGACTGTTCTTCAGCTATAAAATTCGCTCTCGGTTCGATGCTCGAACAAGGCAACCAAACGTTACTCGGTACTATTTAGGCTACCAACAGCCTCTCTGTCTACCCCATAAGAGATGTGTGACGTTAATACCTCCCAATAGACCAAATTTACCTTTCGTAAGCTACTACCACACCAACGGTCATGGTATAAGCATAATTAACACAATAAAGGTTCCGCCCTCGACATTGAAAGTCGGAAAGAGGTATAAACTATAAATCAGGGCAAAAATGCTAGCGTGATGATATGGCCTATTAGAGTTTTTGTTATTAATAATTATATTGTATAACACACAGGCCGGAAAATATGCCGACCAACATACTAAAACAGATAATTAGCTAATTTTACGTTTAATGCAATAATAAATGCGTTCCAAATTTATTCACAAAAACAATAATCATTTATATTATTAAATTAGAAACAATAATAATTAATGTTTAATATTGTTTGGTTTTTCAAATAACCAGCGGTTTTTCGATTATCAAATCCGGACTTTTTACATTCATTGCCAATTACACATTTTTTTAAGCCTAAAATAATCATCCGGTTTTTAACTATAGTAGAAAAGTGCGTCTGTTTTGAATATTAATTTAGGGACATTAAAGTGTACTTCCTAATTGAAATGTTGCGGAAACTTATATCCTGCATGTTTATCCGCTCAGAAATCCGCTATCACGATTCAAATGACACATTTTTTTTATTAAATGTGACAAGCTGGAGTGTTGCTATCTTCGAGAATTTGAACTTTAATCTTTACATATTACAACGCCTAATAATTGAATCTAATACTAATATCAGTCTATGATATAATGGAAATGGTATAGAATGTATTAAGTACATTTAAATTCAAAAAGGGCATGTCCACCGCTGAAGTGAAACCTCTCCGAGTTTTCAAAAAAACCCTCTATATCTCTACTCTTTATATCCTATCCAAATCTACAGTAAAAAAAACAATGTAATATTTAATTTAGTTCCAGACTGATTGTTTGTCAATCCGTCCGCACCGTGTGTAGTTTCGTAAAGTCAGTTCATGGTAATGGAGTATGATGAACCTGTGCCTCAGACACGCGATCATTTACGCGCAAACTGGTTCTCGCACACACATCTTATTCGGACCATGTTCCGTTCTAGTTTTCGGCGTTACCCCATAATTCGGTATTTATATTTTGAGTTTAAAAAGTTTAAACGTGTAATAGAGGTATATGCTAATTTGTGTAGCTTTTAAATGAATTTCATCATTGCATTACAGTCAAAATATGCACTAGCTCATGTATTATGAAGGATTTTAAACGTAATTCATCGATAAATACTTAATTTCTCGGCCATTTCGTTTATGACAAATAGTTTGAATGACAAAGCTCTAATTGCGTAACGCTATCACAATCTCAGAGGTCGTTGAATGTTAAGTTTTAAGGTCCGTAATGGGTTTAATAGTTTACACAAAATAAAGGAGTTCTGCAAGGTCAATACGCCGTCAGCGAATCGTCTAGTATATTTCAACACAACTTAAGTAACTCCGGAAGTAGAAAGTAACCGCAAGATAAGTTAAAACCCCAACAAAAGTTCACTCAATAAGATAAAATCACAAACTCAGGAGTGAATTCACAAGAATAATAGTGTTGACTTATAAAAATAAATGTATCATTAATTACATGTAGATTATGAATGATAATATAAAGATCATAATACCATCCGCTTGTTTTATTTCGTGCACAGAAAAAATGGCCCCTTTATACATAATTCTATTGCAGGAAAACCATTACGAAACATTGAAATTATATAATGCAACATATGTAGAGATAAATTGTTTTCATTTTCAAATGTTAAGATTGCCTATTTTGTTGTATTGACATACATTAATAATATAAATGCTAAATTTTGAAAAAAAAAATTTTTTGTTGGAAGTAAACGCAGAAACATCTAAACGGAATTGAATGAAATTTGGGACATGGATATACCTTAGGCTCGCGCTTCTGTTTTTGTAAAAAAATTACACCATCGGGTTTTTATTACGGGATTCTCAGGCAACACTCATTAAGATTGGATTAATAACAGGCTATTCTTATCCCGGTAATTTGCTTCTATGGGAAAGAATGGGTAATTTTAATCTGATTCTTAAATAAATGAGACTGGCGTCGTACCTACTATGTTTTAGGGACTTTAGTAGCAGGAATGGCCTTTCACGGGGGTAAAGCCGCGAGCAAGACCTAGTTATATACATTATTATCATTTATTTGTGAATAATTGATATTTAAACAGGCAAAATCTAATTTCAATTTGGAGATACTCTGTGGCGATCGCCGCGACATGGACCTGCCATGGCATGGCGCTAGGGTTGCCAACTATTCTTCCATTATAGGACGTACGACCGAAACAGTCACGGTATTTTATTTTTTGTAAGCGATAAGTATAGCTAAATTCATCGCGAACACCGTATATAATTTTAGAACGTGTTGAAACTATGTGATTTATTATGCCGGTCAACATAGCAGTGGCCGCGTGTGCAGGTATTTTATAACGAAACACCCATCCAGGGTAGCGCGGGACGGTTGGCAAGCCTACTCGGCGCCGCGCCGAGCCGAGCTCGCTGCGTCGATCGACCGCCGGCGGCCAGATAAAGACTGGTTCCGATATCTTGGGGAAAAAATGTTGAAAAAAACACACACAAACGGGAAGTCGCCGGCGATAATCTGCCGAACGTAAGTGCAGTTTTGACTTTAATGTGTTAATAAAATTGTAACAGTTTTGTTGGCGAAACGAGCCCCGGGATGAGAATGGCGCCCGTCCTCGAAAACATTGTATATATAATGCACAGCTGAACTCGCACCGGCCAGTATTATGATTGTAACTTACCGAGATTCGCCGTCATGATGTCTTGGTCTTTGGGTTTTTTCTTCCTGGGGCGTCCTTTCTGCCGTGGTGGCGGTGCCGTGGCTCCGTTGAAAAAAGGTCCTTTAGGAACGTCGGCTTCCACCCGCGAGAAGTCGGGGGACGGATAGGGAGGGTAGTGGGGCCCGGGCGGCGGCCCAGGGTACGGGCCCGGACACATCTGCGGCGGGCCTGGCACGGCCATGTGCGCCCCATATTCCGGCATAGTTTCATAATGCAACCTGCAACAGAACCGTGTACTATTGGATTTGCCACTTTTAACAACTAATTTATGAGGTCTCAGTGCGTTATCTAGCGAACGCATCAAAGGTCATGAACCAAGCAGATGCGTTTTTTGTGAGATATAATGTAACGATATCATAAATATGTATTTACGTAACAGCTTTTGGTTTCGAAAATATAATTCACTAAGGTGCACAACACGTAAATAAATTGATAAGCAATGCTTGTCGGAACTTACATAAAGGAAGAAAGGGGAAATATGCATAGTAATGGGGGCATGTTGAATGACAAGTTGATAAACACGTTAAAGTTAAGTTAAACTTCCCTATTCCAGGGAACCAGTTTTATAAGACTTGAACAAGACATAAGCCTGCCTGTAGAACACTTCAACGCGTCAGGAGGCCTACAACCTCAAGACAAAACGAGAACACATCTATAATTCTTCCGTGTAGATTTCACAACAGATGGCTAAACTCGTTGCACCTCTAAATAAAATCAACGTGGTGGAGCGCCTAACTCCTCGCAGTAGTACAGGAGGCCCATGGTCAGCAGTAGGACAGTATATAATAGCGTACGTTAGGGTAATACGGGACGACGGGTAATTCTGTTGTTTCAAAATAACTGCTATCCTTTAATTAAAACTAATACAATCTATTGTGGTACATTAAGCCTAAAATAGCGCTTTAGACTGTGTGGTCGGTATAAAGAAATATTGTCGGGTTTAGCAAACTTGAAACAACGGTATTTCCCCGTGATCCGGTATTACCTACAACAACGTACGTACTTACTGGGTAGTATAAAAGACGTACCTGCAGTAGACAGCTGAATCTCTGATGCCGAAGGTGTCGCCCTTGTTCAGAGGCGTGTTGCACAGCGCGCAGGAGAAGCAGTGAACGTGGAACACCAGGTCCCGCGCCCTCATCACGAGCTCGGATGCCGAGATAGGAGTGTTGCAGCGAGCGCACCGCTTCGACCCGTATAATCTAAAACAAAGGGATTAGTATGAAAATTGACAAATAAGGAATTGTCTCTTATACTTATGAATGGTGTCTAAGTATCTGCGCAAACGACGTCAAATTGTTGACGAAGTAATCCATCACTAACACTACTATGAAACTAATACAAAACATCCTTTACTTTCGTAGTACAGTGTAATGTTTCTCGGCAAAAAATTCACAGTCTACGCGGCGCCTAAGTTACACAATGAAAACACTATAGCCATAAAGAATATATTAAATGTTAGTAACAGGCATAAGTGTTTTTCTGTGCTTGATGTGTAAAAACAAGCATAAAACGACGACAACATTATTTACAAACTATTATTCAATCAATGTAAACAATCGAGATGGCATTTACAGCACATGATAAATAAACAATGGCATATCATATACAAGTAGCATTTGCAAGTAGCTTTGCCTGTGGAAGTCGATTTGTAACATGTTCAGTTTAGTCCCTATACAAATACATCAAAACCTTTAGAGGTCTAGCCTCGAAAACGTAACCGACTTTCGCATTTTTTATGTGGATATTTTATATTGTAACATTATTTATAATACCGCCGTCGTTTTACTGTAAACATAAATAAATGTTGGTCGTTTTATTGGTAAACTTTACCCAAGGCCATGAGGATTCAGGTGTGTACTAGCATGCCAGTGTTTCGTGCAGGATTTGCTTGAACATTAACTCGGTACTAAACTTTGACGATAATTTATTTATGGACGATAACCTCATTACCTCAAGATCAACGCACTCATTTTTAAGACAATATAAGTGATCATGGATGATGACCACTAACCGACAGGTACCTCTCGCCTGCGTTCAACTATCAACGCCACAGGACCACAAATTATAAAGACCAGGTTACTAAATTCAGATCGTTGGCGCTCAAAACCAAAATTCAGCCTCCAATAATTTCTGACCCTCAACTTATCGTTTAGAGACAAGTACAAGTGACCAGTCATCCGGACTGCGCCGACCGGTTTCGATCCCACGTCCTTTCATTCTCAGTGTACATTTTTGCACCACTTCCTCACAATTGAGACGATGTCAAACATCATAACTCGGACTAACTCGTGCTAAGTGACGGTCAAATAAACATCGTGAGATTTTCCTCTAAGTTAGATGTGAACAACCTTAGCTACCTATCGGTAATGAGTGTGGTTAGGCGTTTTGTAAAATTTCCAGCTCGATTGGCAAGTTTCAAAAGTCCATTGCGATTTTCAAGTGCTGATTTGTGTATTTCTTTTCTATAAGGATTGTTGCAGTAGTCTGTCAAGGACCGCGACGGACACCGGTGTCCATATATATAGGGTTTTTCCATACATCTATATATATAAGCGGGGCTATCATAATGTGTCTGTGATTATAGTTTCTGCCGCAGTGCAACTTTAAAAAGTATACCTTTTTTGCACAGAATAAGTAAGTAAAAGTATTTATTGGTAACCCAGAAATTATCATACAATTATCCAAAAGTCCCTCCCGCTAACTATTATTTTCATACCTCCTTACTACGATGTAATTTCCCACTTTACCTGCGACGCGTACAACATGGCGACACCGGTCAAACCACGTGCTATCCGCGAGTGTTAATATATTATTTATATTATATTCACATACCGCCAATTCACACAACTCTAATTGAATTTAATATTTAGATCCAATTTTCTTTGTTCTGCGACGCGGGGAAATTTTTCAGTGCAAAATTCCTACGATGATTTTTGCTGTAAATAACTATAATTTTGACATATTATTTATCGATACATTTTGTTTGCACTAGATGTATTGTGTGGTTAGGGTTGGCACCCGTACTTGATAATAAAGTATTGTACGTTATTTCGTGTAATTATGCTCTATAATTTATGAGAAGAACGCATGCCGAAATATTTTATTTGGTTCGATTTGATTTCTCTGGTATTCATTATACTTACATATGAAGTGCAATAAGAAATTTTGCGTGAATAGTCAAAAAGTGTTCAAGAAAATGGCATCAAGGAATTAATAAGATAATTTAAAAAAATATCTGTACTAATTTAACTTTTATTATAAATTCTCGCCACATCAGCATTCAAAGAGTGTTGTTTTTGATGATTAGCAAATGGGGAGACGAAACAAATAAGATCGTTGAATTTGATAAAAAATGAAGTACCTACTTTCAGTGAGATATAGACTGTAAAGATGCAGTGCAGATACTTAGCAGAAATAATTCAATCTGTTAAAAGTGACTAAAAGTAACAAACATACGTTTTTAAGCAAAATACTTAAGTAAAAACTTTTTTCCTACCTTTAAGTAACCAATGTAATTATTAGTACAAAAAAGGTGGCAACCCTATGTGTGGTTCTGTAATTGCAACTTCTCGCATTTCCTATTTTCATACCTGTGTGCAAACCATAAACTAAGCTATGTTCTACATAATATATTATGTTTAATTTTCGTAGTTCTTGGTCTGCAAACGGCCTTAGGGATTATTCAAAGAGTAGGACGTGTTCAGTAAATAAATAGCTAATTATGTGCCTGAAATCCTTTTCGTCAAATATATCTTGCCGCTGCATCCATTGTTAATTTCGCTTCACCAACGAAGAAACCAATCTGAGGCAAAAATATACCTGCATTCTGTATGAGTATCAAAGAAATCTTCAGATTGTGAACCTATTTTAACATCTCCAAAATCTACCGACCCGAGACTAGCGTGGTAAACTAAAGTCTAAATCACAATAGCATAAAATAGGCCAGGGCCCAGTTTACAAAGATTTTAAAACACTTATTTTTTCTAAACTGCTAGTTTTCATATACTACTCACGTCTTTTATCCCCAAAGGTTTAGGCAGAGACGCAACCAATGCACTCACTTTTCGTCGTGCGTATTCCGTCCCATGACGTGAGAGAGGGCCAATATCACTTTGCTCGATCCGGGAATCGAACCGGAGACTTCCTTGCTGTCGTACCGTAATACAACTTCGCCACCGAGGCAGTTCAAAATTCAAATATTGCACTTGGGATTAGGTACGAAGCTAGAGCGATGGCTCCATTTCTGAAGTGATCAATATTACTATACCGGGTGGAAGGGAAACGCTCTCTATACCGTAACGGTAAGAGAGAAGAACCATAACATTAACGAAAAACTATATTCATTTGCAAAGCTAAGCGATAATACTTATGATTTTAGTATTTCCGTAATTCATGCGCGCGCAATGTAAAGCGTACAAAAAACTGGGCGGCCGCCGCGCTGTGCCGGCACCGGCCCGCAGTCGTTAACCCGTCAACTGATGTACGTGTTTCATTACGATTTTTTTGAAATATTGACCTTTTTTACTATGTTTTTCAGAATAATAGTTTGATTTATCTATCCATACGTGAAGCTGTACAGAAATTTGAGAAAATCCTACTAAAATTGTAACAATGCGATCGCGATTTTTTTAGTGCCATCACGTCAGGAATCACCAATACTATCATCACCTGTATTCGTTTCCGAGAGCGTTTCCCTTCCACCCGGTATTGGCCGATATGACTAAACAGTATTCAATTTATCACAAAAGCTTGTTATAAATAACGAAGATATCTTCTTTATTGACGATAAAAGTCACATTACATTCGAATAAATACATTAAAATTTGAATATTATGTTTAGCACGCTACGGAGCTAATTGTAAAACTAATGCGTCACGACTTTCATTATAAAATACATTGTAAAAAATCATTCAAAAATTCATTGATTGGTTGATGTCATTCATAGATAGCGCTTTACTTTGCTTTGTACATCAAAATATTTTCCATTTTCCATCAGAATCTAATTATAGTATAAATATCAATTCCATTTAAAAATATGTAGTGCTATCAAATTGACCCGTTAGAGGACGAAAAATCCAAAATTTATGGCGCTATTTTTCATAAATTTGGACTATCTGTTCCAGGAAGCAAACAACACCTCAGAGGTTTCACAGCAGTATGCAGACCGATAACCATATTACTCACTAGGAGTTGCTCGCGGCTTCACTCGCGTGAAAAGCCTTTCCCGCTACAAAGGTCTCATAAACACAGTACGACACCGTCTAAATACTTAAAGAATGCGATTAAAAATAGCCATTATTTCCCATGGGGGAGATAAAAAGATCCACCCGTGAGGCACACACACACTCACGCCTTTTATCCTCGAAGGGGTAGGCAGAGGCACAACTAGTGCACCCACTTTTCGCCATTATTCCGTCCCATGATATGATAGGGGCGAGCCTATCGCCATATCGGGTAGAAATTCCAAACTCCGAGCTGATACTGAATAGAAAAACTCAATATTACTTTGCCCGACCCGGGGATCGAACCCGAGACCTCAGCATTGCAGTCGTACCGTGTGGCAAATTCCATCCAAATCTGTTTAGTTGTTTAGTGTTTAGTTTAACAAACATACAAACATCCAAATATTTTCACAGACTTTCGTACTTACAATCTTACAATATTAGTTACATTATAACTTCTCTTTAATTAAACTATCCACTGACTCCAGTTCAAGAGCAGAGGATACCTCATCCTTAAATAAATGAAACAAAACAATTATGTCGGGGTTTATCGACAAAACAAAAACAAATGTCACCGCGAGCAGTGGTTTTAGAATATCCACAGATTTTTAGTATGGTAATTAAAACAGGCCGGTAAAGTTTCGAGATCGGAGATACGGGGTTCGGCTCCCGAGTGAGACGTCCCCGTGTGGTCCCTCCACGACGCGGTTATCGCGATCGGACCTTGGTTGAAAAAATCTTAAGTAAGACATTTGAATTTTTGTCATATTACTAGACTGGTACCTACTAGAAGCAATGTGCTGGATATTGCAGGTTTGAATACTCGACGAACTAATTTCAAACTCATCGTAATCTCAATGGCGACTTGATACCAGACTGAGTTATATCAGACCTGCAATATATACTTACACTGTGGGCTTCAGTAGGAAAATTGACCTCTTAATAAGGCGACGCTTTTCGTTCGTCTAGCATGCATTAAAGATGTATCTGTGGACATGTGTACTGTCGAATTTACGAACTGTAATACATGCTTAAACATTGTCAAACAGACCTAGCTGCATAAAATACCTGTACCTAGCAACACGCAGCATCTCCAAATTTTCCCTCAAGCCCATAGCAACTTTAAGGTAAACGACAACAATAACCCAGATGCACAATGCATGCATCGTAAATTCAAAGCAAAACGAAAAGGATAATGTATTTAATTTTAATTGTGATTACTTGGAATTTACACCACTGCACACGAGGTATTTTGTGTTAGCGTTGCGGTATTTAACTGTAGCAATTTCTGTTTGAATATAATATGGGAGTATTGTATTTTGTCTATTTTGTGACTTCTTGGAGGGGGTTTTTAAGGTCTTTGAACCCTAAAACGACTGTATAAATACACCTTAGTAATATACTAGACATCTGCTCGCGACTCCACCCGCGCGAATGTGTTTTGCCGGGATAAAAGTCCCGCTTTTTATTTCTAAAATAATATTTCTTTATATTTCGAATAAAAAGTAGCCTATGTTACTTTCTGATAATGTAGCTTTATATTGGTGAAAGAACTTTCAAATCGGTCCAGTAGTTTTGGAGCCTATTCGATGCAACCAAACAATCAAATCTTTCCTCTTTATTATATCAGTATATAACATACGTAATGTTTTCAATTGGTTGAATATATAGTTCAAACTTTCTCCAGTACGCGCCTTCTTACATTACAGAGCTCAACATAAAATTGTTTTTTCAGTAACAAATACCTCGAATTTCAAGCATACTGGTGGTAAAAATCTAGGAATTTGTAAAATGGTAAATCAATGCGCATAAAATTAGAAAGTTTTACGGTCGCATAAATTCTTAATGCTGTTTATTTCAATTAAAATCATTCCGGTGAAATGCACAAAATATTTGAAATATGAAAGTTTTCAATGCCGTTATCATATTTTAAGTAATTGCATTAGGATTTCAAAAATTATAATTGTGTGTTATGCTTTAGAAAATTTGGTACCTGCCTTGTTTCACCAATTTCAGAATACATAAATATTGAACGTAAATTGAAATTAATATTGTGATTTTCAAATTGTAAAATATATATATTTAAAAAGAAATATAAAAGACCTACGCTGAGTTTCTTGGTGCTTCTTCTCAGGTCAGTGGGCTTTTCCGAAGCACCGGTAGAATCTTTTAGTATAACAACATTGTGAAAAATGAAAAATGACGTGTAAAAGTGCCCTTAGGGGCCTAATTACTGAATAAATGGTTTGAATTTGAATTGAATTGAACTTATTACATACGTCATTTTAACCGAATCTTTTTGGTGTGTATTGAACATTAGAGTTCGGCAATATTTAATCAATGGTAAAATTATACGGAGAAATACAACACGATGGTATTAAATAAAATCATTCACTAAGGAGGCGTAACTTTATCTGGCATTTCATAAATAATAACAAAATAAGGCTGCTTCCAGGCGGACACGTCAAAAATGTATGTACCTATTTGGGGACGTGTGACGAATAAGAATACAGGTAGCGATAGATCTATTTTTAAATATTTACGGCACTTACTTGCTGTATTCTGTTTATTTCACATCGTTTAACAAAATCATTATTTATTTTCCAAGTAGCTATGTTAATTTGATCTATAATACAAAAAATCTAATAGTTCACACATAGCAACGACTTTCACACAATATATAGAAGAACCATAAAACTAATTCTTTGCCCTGGCTCTAACAAACTGAATAATACAACTTATTCTTTGTAGTCCGGTGGGATGAAGCTATCGTGGCTCGTGGGGTCCGGTCACGAGCGATGGTATCGCGGTTGGCCCTGCTAAGATTGACCTAGGCCCGACACTTCGTTATTTAATAGTAAAAACAATTCTCGGTAGTTGAAATACGGGGACAATTGCGAAATATACTTTCAAACTCTAAGATGCGAGCCATTTAGGTTGTTCGGGTTATGTCGGTGTGGTCAAAGACACTGAATTTCTTAAATTTAATATATTAAGTATATTTTTGATCTGTATGGATTATGGTTCGTGC
Source organism: Lapara coniferarum (assembly GCA_949316025.1). Taxonomy (NCBI): domain Eukaryota; kingdom Metazoa; phylum Arthropoda; class Insecta; order Lepidoptera; family Sphingidae; genus Lapara; species Lapara coniferarum. The sequence goes on along the minus strand of OX438933.1, from coordinate 21,083,122 downwards.
CTATTGACGTCTTAAAAAGATGGACGTATCAGGGTCTCACAAATCCTTACATCAATGAAAATAATATATTAATTACACGTACTTCATGTAAAATAACGCCATGCCGCAGTTTATCTATAGTGAAAGTAAGCAAAATAAAAAACACATAAACGTCATTAACAGGTCACGCAACCTCAATCCAAAACTACTTCACTAAAGATAACCGTGTAATTTGAAAAGACTGCAAAAACTATAGCATGAATATAAAAAGCAAAACACCACCATCTAGCCGGTTTATTTGCAAAACAAAATACTTAGTAACAGCTAACACGGATTACTAAACTGTATGTTGCGCTTCGTAACTGATGCATTGATAACGCAAACCGTTTGCCGACAGCCTAAGGTACCATTCCGAACGTTATGTAAAAAAAATCGCAATTTATTGAGAACTGCTTGTCAGCCGCAACTTTCAACTCGTCAGCTCTCCGGCAGTCTGGTATTTTAAGATGCGATTCCAAGAATCGCCGTGCAAATTCACTTGTAACATCACATATTTACGTTGATCGATTAATGTACAAGACCAAACAATGTCTACCACAAGTACATCTAAACGCAACCAGTTGCATATTCCAGTATCGCACCTTAATACCTGCTCGGTCACACGGGATTACAGAAACGCCAACGTATACAATTACTTTATTTCAAGATTTCCTAACTTTGTTTAAATAGATATGATCAAAATTTTGTTCTTAACAACTCGAAAAAAGCAATAAAAAACATAGTACGAAAACTATCCCAACCAGAAGGGCACATTGAACACAAAATCATAAAAAATACATCACAAAAACCACTTTCATCGTTGCCACTATAAAATTTAAAAAGTTTCTAATGTATTCACAAATTAATGCAATAAATTATACCATATCTGAGAGATAAGGTGTAGTGTCGTGTATTTTCACCTAAATACGTTCAGTTTGGGCGTTAATAAAATGATTGATGGCTCCGATATTTACTTTAGGGAACGGGGGCTTTGACCGCTCGCATTGGTTTTATAAGGTTATAAGAATAGGGTTTATTGAAATAACAATGCCGTCACGCTTACGGAGGTGCAATAAGTAACGGTATCTCTTAAGCTTATCATTTCAGGTGTAAGTAAAAGAATAAGTCGTTTAAATTCCCTGATCCGAGCATCGAACCCAGAGAATTCACCTGTACGAAAACAGAATAACCTTTTACGATCCGCATCAAATTCCAAAACCACGAAATAGAACCAAAAGTTCCGTAAAACGTTTAACAAAACATTAATTTTACAACCCTTTTGAATATGGAACGTAAAATAATATAAAACATCAAACAATAACCGACGTTTACTATAACGAGAATCGAATTATGAATTTCGAATATCGAAGGCGTTCGGCCATTCGTCGCGGGGTGACGAGATTCGTCGCGCGCTCGCAACAATAGCGTGCGGCGGGCTTTATTTGTTCATGTGTCATGGAAAAGGAGCTTAACACGCCAATCCAAGCACGACAGTAAAAAATGCACGGCATTTATATTTTTATGCTAAAGGTGCTTAATTCTTTAATGTGAGGTTTCCGTTGTAAGTGGTAGGGGTCACCTCATGATAATATTATTGCGTAGTATAGCTACTAGGGCGCTATCACCGGTGTCCAGACAAAGGTGACAAAAGGAAGGGGAGATTAAGTGAAAATTGCCTGATACATCATCCAAATTGGTGCTAGTACACTTTCTCGACACAAAAAGAAAATTTTTCATATTTTACTAATCTGGTGTCATCGTTACAGAGATGTACAAAGGAAACAGCTGATAAATCTTATTGTGTACTTTATTTGTAAGTTGCATGTAGCTGACAAACGCGCAAGCGACTTGTTTAGAATCTTAAGGTGGTCGAGCATACACTTTACTGACTTTATATGTGCAGAAATAGGAAGACCAGGACTACGCTTTGGGTCATACTTTGCACTTGGTATTAGCTAGCATACACACAAATTTATTCATTGCGTACGTACTTATACAGGGTGTAGTCTATCTATGAAGCTGAGGTTCCACTGCCTATGGAAAATCAAAAGATGGTTGTTTCTTAATTCAAAAACTGAACACAAAAACCGTTCAACCGAAAGTTTTTCACTGGTGGTAGGACTCTCATATGTAAGAGTCCGTCTGGGTGGGTAGCACCGCAATATTTATTTCTACCGACAAGCAGCAGTGTGCATGCACTGTTGTGTTTCGGTTTAAAGGGCTTTGTAGCCAGTGTAACTGCAGGACATAATGAGACTTAACATCTTACGTCTCAGGATGACGAGCGCAGTGGAGTGCCACACAGTACTTTGTAGCTCAAGGTGCTGGATGGTGCTGCTACTGTTTATAGGTGGTGGTATCGATTACCATCAGGTGAACGGCATGCTCGTCTCGTCATTCGATGCCATAAAAAAAGTAGGTACACTCCTCTCTCTATCCCCTCAGGGATTCAATGATCTTATATAATAAATTCGAAGTTTGCAAATATCTATTTTTTTATTAGGTATAACATGCAATACAACGAGTGATATACGTCACTCGACGCGTCGATATCTTGACACACATTCATTACGGATAAGCTATTTATGTCCTGTCAAAGATAAATATACTTCGGTACTATGAACATGTAAACAACATCTATAAATGTTCTTAATATACTTTTACAATATATATAGAGTACAGTCAGCTAGAGGAAGAGCGCCTATGAGGTGGACTGACCAGATAAAAGAGGCAGTGAATGGCTCATCACTATATGTTTGGGGATGACTTTCGGTCGAATGCAGCGACCAATTAATTATAGCTATCGACTCGATTCAGAAATAATGACAAAAACACACACGATTAAAGACCTTGGAGTTACATTTGACCGAAAACTAACATTTCACGACCATATCGTAACTTTGGCACAAGAATGTTATCGACGCTTGGGTTTCGTTCTTCGTAATTCGCGTGATTTTCATAACATTAGTGTGATTAAAATCATCTTTTCTGCATTGGTTCGCAGCAAAATTGAGGCAAGTGCGTGTGTCTGGCATCCCTACGAGAGTACTTATGCACTCTTGCTGGAGAAGGTCCAAAAAGCCTTTTTAAGGTATCTATATAAGCGGATATATGCAAACTATCCATACATGTACCCAACGAAATTTCTATTGGGATGTCTTGGATAGAACTCCCTGGAGGTCAGGAGGTGGTATGACCAATTAACAACCATGTGTAAAATACTGAGAGGGTTAATAGACGCTCCCGATCTGAATAATGAGCTGTGTAGGCTCTTTGTACCCAACAATTACTGTCGTAGTAGGACGCACAAGCTGTTTGCTGTCCCGCAGTGCCGTACTGTAGCACGTTCTAGATCACCTATTCCGCGGACTCTCAACGCTCTTAATTCCCTTCTAGATAGCGCACCACATTTTGATGTTTTTTCGGCTGATTGGAACGTGATCCAGTACGAATGTTTGCACTATTGTGAAATAAACTTATGATAGATGATTTGATGTAGTTATTAGTACTTTAATGATTTGTTTAATTTTTTACTGTAGTTATATGTTCGTGTTATTAACTTAATTAGTGTAATTGGTTTATCCGTTCTAATTAAATAAATAAATAAATAAATAAATAAATCTCTATATGAATGTTACGGCGTGTTGTGAAGCTCGCCACCAACACCTAAAGTGATGACCACGACCACTCTGTCAAGAGTGATACCGACAAAGAAAAAAAACAGCTACATAAGTAGCTCGCCTGTACAGGTTCGGTTTAATTGAAACATATTTATTTTATTTTTGTGATTAAAAAAAAATGTTGGCGAGGATACAAATGTGGCTAACTGTACAATTATTTCGTTCACTAATGATAGCTACCACTGACTATATATTGCTGTATAAATGCGTAAGTTTGTGTGTATAAATATATCGATGTTTTAGTAAACACCATAAACGCTATAGAAATTTGGATGAAATTTTGCATTCCGATAGACCATATCATAATGATTTTTACCCAGAAATAAATATACAGTGGGACTTTAATAACCAGAAACGTTTTTCGTAAGACTAACAATTTTGTTACTTCATTCTCACTATCTTTGGTTTCTTAGTAGAACCTTCCCTATTTTAAACGTATAAATTATAATTATAGCGAAAAACATATTAATATTTTGTTTATTAAAAAAAAACTCAAAATACGCGAGTTTCGCTGCATTATTACTTTGTTTAAATTAATAAGTACACACGCGCGCACACATACATACACACACATATTCACGCCTTTTATGCCTGAGTGGATAGGAAAAGTCGCAACTATTTCACCCACTTTTCGCCGTTATTCTGTCCCATGATGTTATAGGGGGCGAGCCTATAGCCATATCGGGTACAAATTGCAGAGTCCGGGCTGATACTGGCTAAAAAAACTCAATATCACTTTGCCCGACCCGGGAATCGAACCCAGAATGACAGCATTGCACTCGTACTGTAACACAACTACGCCACCGAGAAAGGCAAATTGAGAAGTAAGTACTCAAATTATAATTCATTAACATCAACGCACATCATTTACAACATTTATAAACTGAAAATTTATTATTATCATCCATTAAATTTTACTAAAATTAAAGTTTCCTACAATTTCGTTTTACAAAATAAAGTTATGTATAGGATTATTCATAAATAACTTCGTACCTTGATTCAATAAGACAACGTCTACGCAATTTTACAATCAGGAGACTTGAGACGTAAACAGGAAATTTTCCCAAAAATTATAGCTTGAAACAGTAACAAAATTCATATTTAGGTAAGTTGGCAACTTCAAGCGAGAAACCATCGACACAGAATCATCACTGCACTTATTTCAGGCTGTGATTTCGAACTATTTTCTTGTTTCATACAAATTCTCAATTAAATACTAATAACGACCAAGGAACATAATATTATCGTATTTAAATAAAAAACGGTTTTTATTACTGTTCGAAATTTAAATAAACTGTTAAATCGTTTCAATTACTGTTCGAAATTTGAAAAATGGTCTCTGGTTTCAGCCAGTATTATAATGAAAATACCGATGTCAACAAACAAACGGTTATGCTATCGTGTTGCTAACTTGCGGTTTACCATTGAAGTTGAGGAATACGTTGTTACATCGCCGTATTGTGAGTTACGGATACTAATCGACCAATATTATGTTTACAGCGGGGAATTCGCAGAACTGCTTGAATGAAGGAAAATTGTTCAGGATAATACAAACTGTTATCGGAAATAGTTCCTCATGAGAATAAATAGCTTTTTATTGCTACATTCAACTATACTGAATTAAAGACTGTACGGCATAATTCCTTCGACTGGCGACGAACGCAGCGTCTACGGTCGATTTTAATTTGTACCACACTGGGGGATACTGTCATGAGAATGGCAGTTTAAAACCTTCTATCAACAAATAAGTAACGTATACTCCTCCGTTGTCAAAAGTTTATGTGTTTTAACATGTTTTGTGGCCCGGACTACTTTTGTTGTAAGCTACGAGGGTGGGGACCGCCCCCCCCCCTTATACGCCCATGCATATAAACAAAAAACACAACATATACATGTTTTAAAACAAATACATGTGTTATTTATGTACTACCTAATAGCATACGATTGAGTATCGCTGCTTGTTCAATTAGATATAATATACTCGTAGTGCTCGCGGCTCCGCCCGCGTGAAAAAGTTTTCCCGGGATAAAAAGTAGCCTATAGCACTCAGGAGTTATGAAGCTTCCTATTGGTGAAAGAATTTTCAAAATCGGTTCAGTAGTTCCTGATATTAGCGTGTTCAAACAAACAAACAAACAAACTCTTCAGCTTTATAATATTAGCATAGATGATATCAGGCAATACAATATCAAATATACTCGATAAATATTCCACCGCAAAGCTCTGACAATATAGCCTTTGAACCCCGTAAAATGATTCGCAGCTATCTGACTATTTTGAAGTACATTTTCAACAATATTGTTTTCATATTAAACAGCAACAGAAAAAGCGGCGATACCCTAGTTGAAAGTGGAACGGACTGCCGAGACGAACGTCCGCAGCTTCAAAACCCAAGCGCACACATCTGACTTTCCTAAACTTTATGTGTATTCTTTGTGAATTATCGCTCGCTTTAACGGTGATGGAAAACATCGTGAAGAAACCTGCATACCTGAGAAGTTCTCTGAATTTCGAAGGTATATGAAGTCTGGCTACCCGCACTAGGCCAGCATGGTGAACTAAGGCCTTAACCCCTCTCAGTTGTAGAAGATGCCCGTGCTCAGCAATGGGCAGTATATAATATAGGGCTGGTATGGTGGTATCATGGGATGGTATTAAACAGATAAAACATATAACAAAGTACAGATGTATGAATAAAATATTATAATAGTTTGACACAATTCGCACCTTTAGGATGAAAACGACACAATTAAAAAAGACACAAAATTGAGTTTACGTCATAAAATTACTTAAAACGAAGTTCTCAATACAATAATAGTTTAAATACAGCCATATTCAAGCAGGAAAAGGACAAAGCTGTTATACCGGTCCCTTTTTTATTATATTTTTATAAATAAGGGACAAGTTTTTAGTCATTTAAAAATTACAACTCAATTTTCTATTTTTTGAATTGTGTCGTTTTCGTCCTAAAGGTGCGATATTCAGTCAGATTATAAAAAAATTTTGGTGGACATTTGATCAGACAACTGAAAATTCGACTCTGACTGATATTACAGAAGTGTGACACGAGACAAGCTAGTGATCGAAAAGCAATCACCGACCTACATCCGATATCAGTCAATTCCACTATTTGGAAATGCGAAAAATATTGTACAGTGAAATAAAGCTAATCTAATTAATTATGTAACATTATATTTTGATTGTTCGTATGAAGAGAACATCGAAATTAAAACCGTTACCATTGTAACTCGACGGTAACTCGCTCGAGTCGCGCCTGTGCGTGATTGATAGCGCGTCACCGGTAGATGGCAGTGGTGCCATTAATTAACACCGCGCCGTTTGAGGTTACGCCGGAGTCGTCACGGCGACGCTCGCCAATCGTCCGCGTCGCGACACGACCCTACCACCAACCCGAAATATATTATTGTGCGGTTTATTTTAATCGATTTGTGCTAGAGATAAGTGGCACCTCGTGTGTATTGTGACGAAATCGACTAGTTCAAATGTCACATCTCTATTTTAATTAGTAAAAATTTAGGAAATAACTAGCAATAATTTTATTTTGACACAACGAAATACAATTATAGCGAAGAGTCCATTGCCCGTATTTAGCTTCACAACTGATAGTAACAAGCGAGTATGCTACATATGTGGTGATTAATGATCACCAACATATTAATGCAATAAAGATCAACGTAGCATCAAATTGAAAATGCTTTTTACCACTCCTGAGGCTAGGTATGGGAATGTAGGTATCTCTCTCATTTAGTAGTAACAGATAGAGCGGGAACTTCACACTGGAGCCCGATTTTTCCGAAATATGAAACCATATCCTCATATCATTAAAGAACATATACTTGATTAAAATTAGACGTCGTTTAATTACTACTTAGATGTATTTTGTTTATATAATATTCTGCATAAGAAAATTCCAGTGCCTGTTTACTGTCCATCCCTAGTTTTATTTTTAACCGTGATTGTCACTCGTCGATGACAAACGAGACGTTCGCGCAACTTTACAAACCGAGGGTGTGGTAAATCTATCAGCCCTGACTTAACAGTGTCGGCTCGTGTGATCCAATGGTAATATGTCAATATCCTCATTTGACGACCTCCGAGAGGGCGAATTCTTAACGGAGGGACGATGCCACTATTTATTTTGGTATTATGCTTAATTAATACATGTAAGATACAATTTAAAATTTATATATTGTAATCCTTCACTTTGTTGTACGTGCCTATTGTATATGTATAGTGTAAATTGCTCTATAAATGAAGCCAAAATTAACTTTATGCGGTCGGACGAAATTGTAAAATTTTGTGTCATATTAATTAAAAGCAACATAAGCATGATGAAGGATGATTAAATATATATAAAAAATTACAATTCAAGGTAAATTACACTGCATATTAAAACCATTCATAGTATTTCAATAACACATTATGTTAAATTTACAATCAGCGAACTCTATAGCAAGATAAATAATGCTAGGAATTCCAAATATGAATAAAAGAATTAATGAATAGATACGACGAAAATATTCGTCGAAATCCGGATTTTATTCACAATGATTTACTGCAATTGACTGAAAATAAATTAAATTTTTACTAGCTTTTGCCCGCGGTTCCACCCATGTTTAAAAAGTTTTTCCAGGATAAAAACCCCGCTTTAAAGTTTCCCGGCATAAAAAGCCTATGTGTTAATCCAGAACATCATCTACCCGTGTGCCAATTTTCATCGAAATCCGTTCAGGAGTTTTTGCGTGAAAGAGTAACCAACATAAATACATCCTTACATTCTTATTAACTTTAATATTAAGGTTTTTAAAGGACAATGAATTCATAAACGAGCTTATTTAAATAGAATACCGTAGTAATAGCAGCTAAACTGGGATGGTAACAATGTATTTCTGTGACCTAGTAGGTATAAAGGCAGGCCGTTCCACTCACCCCAGAGGTGGTAGCGATAAAGCGTTTTTACCAGTGAAAAAAAAGTTTGACATTCCGTTTCGCCAGGTACCGCAAAGGCCTCTTCTCAATTATCATTATTATAATTCTTATTTATCGTACCTACCACGACGATAGAGCTGCAATCGTGACTATAACCAATATAGCCATTTTTTTTTTTGTTGACGCGGAGAAAGTGAATTATTACTACCGCCCAGTGTTCAAGGGGAAGGACTGTGCGGTTATGTTGGGTTCACCGTGCCTTACGACCCGACATTGAGCCGCCCGGAGAGATGGAAAACGTCGGGCGACCGCCGGGCCGAGTCCCTAACCTATGTACACCGCACGGCATACCAACTAAAACTCCGCGGTGGCCATCTTCGGCGCATTAGGGACGGCTGCGGGCTTCCTCCGACTCACGTCCAAGTTGTCGTCCGCAACTGCCCCTGCGCCAACCAATATAGCCATGGCCCATTACAAAAAAAGAAATAAAAAAATCATTTGTCAGCTTACAGCTAAAAACGGTAAATAGAGTTAAAATAAACATTCCATACTTTACAATTAGAAATAAAAATCCTCGCAACAAATATTCCCACGTGAGAATCAAACTCACATTTCTAAAACCTACGTCACTGCCCAACCATCTAATCAGTTTTTTTGATAGGTAAGGAACATAATTTTTTAGATTTCGTTATGTCGATAGATAACAAATTATACCTGTATTAGAAGTCGGAAGGCGGACAGCTAGAGATAAATTTTAGACACCTGATAATAAGCCGTCTGCGTGCTACCTTATTGATACATACTGCAGGAAAACTTATTGTTTATAGTGTTAAGAAATAATGTAATCAGTTTTGTGTAGTGAATTAGTGTTAAAAAGGAATTTAATCAGTGTATTATAGTGAATTAGTGTTAGAAAATGATGTAATCGCAAAAATTATTCTTGAAGACATATTGGGGTTTTATTATACAGGTTAGGGCACTTAGGTACTGGGACCAGATGGACCTCTTAAAACCGTTGGTGATTTTTGCCTTAATGCTAGTTTCATATTATAAGCCCACATTCTGAATAAATTTATTTTTGTTTATTTTTATTTACTATGCTCATTCGATTTAAAACTCGAGTTTTTTTATATTCTAATTTCAAACACGTTGCGTGCCAGTGTTTACAAATAATTGGAGCAATTATTAAATAGCGAGAAATTTTTAGATTGCCTTTCATAGATTTTAATTATTAGATAGATTTTAATTAGGGAACTAATTACCGTTGGAATTCTAATGATATGATATATTATGCGTAGGAGAGTGATAGCCCCAGTTTTAGGATTATGATTATACAATTGAAGGACTTTGGACAGACCGAATTTTACCATGGAAAATACAATTGTGGACTCTAAGCCTTGGACTTGTTAACCTTAAACTAGCTTAGAACGTCTTTCCCGGGTAGACTATCAAAGACGCGAACAAAATGTAGTATACGATATACTGGAAACATTAAAGCTTATCTACTCGAATTATTTCAAATGGAATCATTTGCAAGAACCCGTCATGCTTGATAAAAGCGCCAATATAACTGACCTAATGATTGTAAGTGCATTCAGTGCAATTTTAGTACAAGCTAAGTGCATTCCGAAATGCAACGCGTTATTGCCTTATTCTGATGGCATCGTTTAAATTGTATCCTGTAAGACTTTGATGATTAATACCCTTATCAAGAATAAAGAATTATGCTAAGTATTGAGTAAGCATTTAGGTATTTCTCTACAACCTTTAGTACTCGAACCGCCTTTACAATACATCTTACATCTGCCTATACCGGGTGGAAGGAAAACGCTCTCGGAAACGAATACAGGTGATAGTATTGATGATTCCTGACGTGATGGCACTAAAAAAATTGCGATCGCATTGTTACAATTTTAGTAGGATTTTCTCAAATTTCTGTACAGCTTCACGTATGGATAGATAAATCAAACTATTATTCTGAAAAACATAGTAAAAAAAGGTCAATATTTCAAAAAAATCGTAATGAAACACGTACATCAGCTGACGGGTTAACGACCGCGGGCCGGTCCCGGCGCAGCGCGGCGGCCGCCCAGTTTTTCGTACGCTTTACATTGCGCGCGCATGAATTACGGAAATACTAAAATCGTAAGTATTATCGCTTAGCTTTGCAAATGAATATAGTTTTTCGTTAATGTTATGGTTCTTCTCTCTTACCGTTCCGGTGTAGAGAGCGTTTCCCTTCCACCCGGTATACTACACCACAAGACGATACTAGCTATACGGTAAAAAAGAGATTCGTCCTGCAGCTTCCCACACATATTTAGTTTACTATGTTTTTACTATAGTTCATCTGGAAATCTTTAGAGGACGCCTTTGTGCAACAGTGAACTTCATATGGTTGATGATGATGGCTTGATTTACTATCCTTAGTTTACGCGTGCCCAATGTTCATGCTGCCGTATTTTAACAATGCCAATCGCTTTTTTCAATCCATCGCGGAAATGGAACAATCCGAACAAATATTTTTGACATGCTTACATGGTTTTGGTTCATTCTCTGAATTGGATCGAAATTAACATTGGTATCGTTTATAACAGCCAATGTTCCAAATTCCCCTATCAGGACACCGAACAATCCGAATAAGCTCGTCTAGATATTAAAAACAGCAATCGCATTAATTTTACGATCCATTTGCTAAGGTAAAGAGGCGTGTGCAAAAAGCATGCTCGATTAAAGTAACTATCCGAGTGTGTAAACGCAGTTATCACAGTGTAATTGTTGGGCGTATGTCTTTATTATCTAATTACGTCAATTTACGTTTTATGTGAGTTGGGCATGTTTTACACTTAGGGCCTGTTTTTATTGGTTTCAAGGGTTTTTTTTTACATATCAATAGTTTCATGTTAATTTTATTTGACAGTTGTAATGAACAGCTGATGTGCATGTTCCGTTTATTACCATTTATTTGGGAGCATAGATTCGTGAGACTTTTATATTTGGTCGGCTTATAAATTTACTAGCTTTTGCCCGCGACTCCGCCCGTGTATTAGATTTTCCGGGATAAAAAGTAGCCTATGTGTTAATCCAGGTCATGATCTACCCGTATGCCAAATTTCATCGACATCCGTTCAGTAGTTTTTGCGTGAAAGAGTCACAAACATCCATACTCACAAATATTCGCGTTTATCAGAACTTGTCTAACAGACCCTTATGTTTTTACGAAAGGGTAGGCAAAGGCGCATCTAGAGCTGGATGGTCTTTTTGCCACGTATTGTAGTAGTCGTCCCGTGTTATCGCCGTATGAGCATTAATTCCTGACTTCAAACTGATACAGAGCAGAAAACATAATATCACTTTAACCGACCTGGGGATCGAACCTGTGACCTCAGCACGGGAGACGTACCCCATTACAACTATGTCTTAGACTTTAGAGGCACTTAAAAACGCAGTTTTAGAGTTTAAAACGTTCTGTTCCTCATGATGACCTTATCGGAACATACACTTAAACTGAAACAGCGTGTAAATTATTTAATTACTTCATACTGGAACAGAAAAAAGTTAATAATACTACAAACCCGCGCACTAAATGTCATGTCCGTTAAGGTCACTATTTCATTTAAGCAGATCAATAATTTCTGGAAATAATCGTACGCAATAACTGCCTATTCGATTTTTGAATATTATCTATCAAAAGGCTCGTACGGCGTAATGCTTTTGAGCAAGAATTGCGTTCAATACTTATTGATAGGAGCACTTGATCCTTCCAAATGAGACTTTAAGGATGGGGCTTAAAGATGAGGCGTACTGCCAAGGAAAATCTGTAATATCTACGCTAGCATTACATAATGTAATTCTTATTTTATACATACATATACATATACACTCACGCCTTTCATCCCCGAAGGGGTAGGCAGAGGCGCAACTAGTGCACCCACTTTTCGCCATTATTCCGTCCCATGATGTGATAGGGGGCGAGCCTATCGCCATATCGGGCACAAATTCCAGACTCCGAGCTGATACTGAATAGAAAAACTCAATATCACTTTGCCCGACCCGGGAATCGAATCCGAGACCTCAGCATTGCAATCGTAACATAGTACAACTACGCCACCGAGGCAGTCTTATTTTATATTCGCCTTAATAGACTCATTTGTTTCAGTAGCTGATAATTGAATACGTAAATGATGAATCAACTCGATAACTGTCACATGACAAAACGAAAATGAAGTGTAAAAACACAATTACAATTCAAGTCCCTACCCATAGTCGAAGGTATGTAAGCCTTAACACGACACACGTAAACTGCAAAAATATAAAACAGCAACCGTTTTGCATCAAATAAACTGCTATAACACGAAACCAACAATATACAGACAGATTATAAAACACAATGTAATTGAAGCGTATTGTAAAAACTTGCTGCAATTCCAATAAAAATATATACGGAAAAAGTTATTTAAAAAACGATGTAAAAGTTTTTGATCGGAAGGGGAGGATTTTTTATCCAAAAAAAACTCCGTTCACACGTAATTTCTTTAAAGACTAATTATATCGTTTAAACATTACTTACATTTGATTGTTAATACCATTATGATAAAAACTGAATGAAAAAGGACAAACGATTACTATAATACTAACATGAAAGAAATAAAAATGGCACTGTATCATAATATAATCATACTACGTGAGGTGGATACGTAACAGCTCCTACAATAAATACACTTTTAACCTCTATTTTTTTCGTTGCACCTGATGTACAGTAGTTGAAATAAAAGTCAAAACAGATTTAGTTTTTACTGGATTTGCCTAAAAAACTGACCTCGGAACGCGAAACAAGTCAATAATTAATATGAATTATTTTACACCACACACTGTCGCAGTTTAAGTTACAAATCAGAAAAACTAAATCCTACTAATATTATAAACGCGAAAGCTTGTAAGTATGTATGGATGTTTGTTAGTCTTTCACGCAAAAAACTACTGAACGGATTTCGATGAAATTTGGCACACGGGTAGATCATGTCCTGGATTAACTATAGGCTCCATTTTATCCCGGGAAAATCAAAAGCGCCACTTTTATCTCGGAAAAACTATTTTTAACGCGGGCGGTCCGTGGGCAAAATCCAGTAAACAATATATCTATATTTTTAAATATTACTAATATTAAGTAAATTCTCCCGTCCCATCTGTGACCGTATTTTGTGTGCCGTTTAAAAACATATAGTGGGTGACGGATCCTAATCTAAGTACGTGTTGCGATAACATTTGCACAGCCCAGGCACGTACTTAAGGGGGGCCAAAGGTCCGGGCCACCTGAATGAGACCTCAGTGAAAGAATCATTTAGATTTGTTTTTCTTACCACGTACAGTAACGTCATCCAGATAAGATACAGTAAATCTACGTATGTTGTTTTTTTTTTATTATTTGGGAACTTAGTTTAAAAATAACGCAAGGTCTATAGTATAATGTGGCAAATATTGAAGCGATTATATTGATTGGATGTATACTTAATTGAAATGTCAAAGTATGTAAATGTATATATAATATACAAAGAAATGTAAGTTTCAATAAAACAGCATTTTTACAACATTTACCTATAATTCTCACACCATAAAGAAAATAAATGGTACAGACAAAAATAAGCTATTAGTCGAAACTAATAAGAACGATAACGAAGCAAAAAAACGCAATTTTCTTAACTACTGTCGTAGTAATTCGTCGATTCACATCATCTCTTTAGTATTCCACTTCCAGCGCATCACAATTATAAATGACCCACAGATATGATCTGAATACGTGCATGTCATTATTATTAGATATTACTGACAATCTTATATCAACATATGCAATAACATATTCTTCTCATAGTAATTTATTTATTATTACTGCAGTTCCCAGCGGCCGCTGCACAATTCACGTGAACCTACATTTTGTCTATGAATAGAACTAGTTCATAGACACGATTTTGCTGAATAAAAATTATGACAGAGAAAAGGCAATATAATAAGATAAAGCAATAAATATGATTTAGAAGGGTTAAATATAAAATTACCTGCAAAAGGAGAGGCTGAGGTTTCTAACACATGCATGTAAATATGTCAAAAATGCTAACACCCATAACGCTTTTATATGCTAAGAGGTACGTGGAGGTGTAACTAAGAATTTCCACTTATTTACAAATAAGGAGGACAAATTTTAAAGTTACTAGATGTTACCAAGAATGTGATGACTGACGTGCGTTGTGACTTCACCGAGGTCAGTACTCAGTCATTTATATGCAAACTACGTGTTGCTCGCAGCCTCGCCTGAGTAAAGAGATTTTGCTCTTCGCTAAAAAAAACAACACAAAAAACGGATTTTCAAAAATAAACACAGCCATATTTATAAAATAATCAGGATTTGGCTGTTTATATATTCTTTATGTATAATTTTTCTGTGCGTGTCTATGTCACTGAAGTCCTGGACCGATTTTAACGATTTTTTTTGTATGTCTTCAGGTGGATTCGATTTTTGTATTTGGACTTTTTTTTTGCCAGTATGTGATTTCTAGGACATCTATCCGTTTTATCCTATTCCGTTTAGCGTTCTCCTTTCACAAACATCCAAACATTCAAAGAGCTCCGAGAATATTTCAATGTATAATATGAGTAAGATAGGTTTATAATAGGTTAAAAAATGTGTGTCAAGCGAAAATGAAAAAATCCGTCTACCCTCATTAAGATGACATGCTGTTGTGGCACGTAACCCAATTGCAGCGAATGAGGCTTTAAATTTATTAAAGCTTTTGAATTGCTTTAAAATAAATACATCGGATGAAATAAATGTGTGAATTGAATGCTTTTGATTGAACATAAAGAAGTTTAATACTTATTGCTACCAAATAAGGTATAAAGTTACTTCTATTATGAGTCCCTCTAAATTCGAGTGAAGCTTTTATATTTTAATTTCATCCGTGTGGTACCTCGGCCTTCGAAGATGCAAAGGAGAATTCGTCAAAATCAAATAAGATTTTGATGATTTATTTTGCGTTGCTTTCGGAAGGTACAGCTTCATCATGATAATGGTATGAACCTATTAAAAAGATGCAGAAGGGAACTCCTCGAAATCAAGTAATATGAAAATGACTATTTTTATATTGTTTTCAATTAGATCTATCTTTATTTAAATTAGGCACCATCTTCAGTATATATTAAGTAGGTAATACCCGTACTTATATAAAGTTCAATTATTTTTTGTTTGTAGTGGTTTTTGAAATCAGTTTCACTTTTTTTATTATATACATATTATGTACCTATATATATATTTTTATGCCTGACTAATACGGCCAGTAGCCTGACGCGAGTGGGCTTTTCTGGCTACACCGGCCTTTCGGGTGAACGCTTTAGGTGCTCGTAACCCTTGAACTTAAGTGACCATGCACTGAGGGCAACCCACTAACGGTTTACAAACCTCGGCTCAGGACGGTCACTGGGAGAGGATGAGACATCAGCGATTAGTGAGAAGATTGGTGGTTGACCTAATATACAAATGAAATTACTTAACGACGTGTTCCAGAAGTCCAAACCTCTTTTACCAAACTCTTCTACTTTAAGTGCGGTAGCAATCCATAGTTCATCTATTATTCGTGGATAAATCGATATCATTTAACATCAAATGACATTAATTCCCCGGCCTATACAAAATAAAAGGTTAAGAATAAATACAACATAGAAATGTGTTGCGTTCTATCGATACCACCGAATCGATAACCTACCGCCACTACCGTTTTAACACCATCGTAAACTGAGTAGCCGAATAGCGAACGACCAGATTTGTCATATAATTTTTACAATATCTATTAAATTTTATCTTAATGTATTTTTTATTTGTCCCGCAACGTGCCTACCGTATTAAAATTTAATGCATACACGGCCGTGAGAATTCGGATCAGAGAATATTTTAAATCCATACTAATGGACTGTGCTTTTTGTTTTATAAATCGTAAATCAACGAATCGCTACCTAAATTTATAGCCGGTTTTAAGATACATTATTGACTGTTTTAGAAGTCGAGTTGGTAAAAATTTCCGACTTCGATATATTTTCACCACTTTTAAGAACGAAAGTCACTGTTACAGCTCTCAATGCATATAAATTTTTTGAACGATGTGCAAAAGTTATCGCGTAATACAACTTTTCTAATGCCATAATATGATTTTTAAGTGTAAATTGTTCACATCAAAAGTAAAAAAAATATTTGCGTATGTAGCATCATACTTTTTATGACGGATTAATTTAATTTTAATTTAACAATTAACTTGTAATAAACCATTTACGTAATTAAGTAATATTGACGCGGAAATACAAAGACATCGCCGACTCAGTATTTACCCACGTACTTAGCAGTACCAAATAGGTACACGGTGATTTTTTATAAGATAATTATTTGATAAATTTAACTTCATCAGTACAAGGTTTACTACCGTTCAAGAGCATTAACTATGGGAATAATGTTTATACAATATAAACGTATAGAATAATTCATTTAATGTATTTTTTATGCTTTGAAATAGCAGAATAGTACATAAAGGAACCTATAGTAGGTAGGATAATTTTTTTGAAATTACGAAATTTAGGTAGATAATACTCGCAGTGGCTATTTACAGCAAGCAGTATAAAGCACTCTAATAAGGTCTGAAAGAAATTCATAGGGCGTCACGAAATATATTTAATAAGTTTTATGTGACGTGTGAAAAAATCTGCTGTTCTGCTGTTCTTCTATTTGCCCTTCGTCGCTCTTGGCTTGACAGTGTAAACATAACTAACTTCGCCAAAAATGAATCTGTTAACTCTGTTTAGCCGAACATAAACCCCGGCAGCTTGAATGAAATACAATACTAATGTTTAGTAACATGGGATACGTTACTAAACATTCATACTTTGAACCGTCAAAAACTTTCGCCAGATTTAAGTACCGCGATACTCAAAATGTCGACGCCCCCTCAAACAAAATTCAGCCTTATTAAACAAAGACATCGGAAGTAATATCTCGTGTCACGTTACCCAATCGGCAACAAATAGTGCCACACAGCGGGGTGATGCGTTTTGTGTTTGCAAATAAA
The DNA here is from genome assembly GCA_949316025.1 of Lapara coniferarum. Lineage (NCBI taxonomy): Eukaryota > Metazoa > Arthropoda > Insecta > Lepidoptera > Sphingidae > Lapara > Lapara coniferarum. Next base: position 21,065,373 of record OX438933.1, on the reverse strand, counting down.
CACATAACACCCGTCACGCGGCGATTCCCGACGAATCCCTGCGGCCACCGCTGCGCCCCGCACAATGGCGCAGCGACCGTCGCCGACAATGGTCGCCAGCGTGGTGCCGGCGGGCCGTCGTCGCTGATGTTCTCACGTGAAATTAATTCCATGCTATTATTTGGATTTTGAGGGACGAAGGGAAGTTTTAGAGTTTAGGTTCGCTTGGATGTGGCAGAGTTCACTATAAATAGGTTAGTAACTACTTATAAGCATCTTTTGAGATTAAAGCTACATTATTCTATTAACAATTTTCGATGCGTAGGCCCCGCAAACTCACCTACGCCTAAACTGTTGTATAGGTTTCGTGATGGTAGGTCTCTCATATGTAAGAGTCCGTCTGGGTGGGTACCACCGCAATGTCTATTTCTACCGCCAAGTTGTGTTTCGGTTTGAAGGACATTATAGCCAGTGTACGTACTGGACGTAATGAGATTTAACATCATGTGTCAAGATGACGGAATGGAATGCCAAACAGTACTTTGTAACTCAAGGTGGTGGATGGTGTTGCTACTGTTTATGGGTGGTCGTATCGCCTACCATCAAGTGAACGGTATACTCATCTCGTCATTCAAAGCAATAAAAAAATGTGCAAATACTATACACTACTAGACAAAAAAAACTAACATTTGTTAATGGCAAAGATACTGTCATATTAGAAGAAAAAGTATTTTGGAAATGAAAACAAACACTCTTTTATTTATTTTTTACGTCATAATGTCAGGTAAGTATATTTTTATAGCGCCATTAATGACATTAATTTTGATTAACATATCTCGCATGAATACATCTCTAATTTATGAGTTGAAAACTGTTAAAAGTGGATTTATAACTAAGAAATCTCAATAAAATACCACTGCTAACGTTATTGCCCATCAGGATTTTTAGCTCACAAAGCTAATGCCACCCAATATTTTTTAATTTATTTATTTATTTTGTTTTAGAGTTACCAAAAGGAGATACATTAATCATTATAAATAATAATTATACCAAACTATAAAAACAAAGTTCAATGTTCCCCCGTAAACAGGCAACTACAGCATACAATGAGTGGCTTACATAACTCATAATTATTTAAAATAAATTTACAAACCTAAAGTAATGGAACAACAACAATAATAGAATATAAAATAGCCGAATGATATATATGATGAATATCCGATTATTTGAATGATAAGGCGATCACACTGCGTATAAAGAAGAATAACACCATCCAAAACTATGAATTATAACATAATGCATAGTAATTGGCAAGAAACACCACAAATAAAGATGTCCGCTTTTTTTATGGGTGTTTGGGCCTCAAAATCTAAACAGGCTCAAAGTTTAGGGACATTAAAGGGGCAACATATGGAACTTAGATCCATTAAAAAAAATTCCAAACCCCTCCATTCATAACCAACTTTTTTAAGAACATTCATATTAAGTGTAGTTTTCAGGCCAAACAAAATTACATCCATTTCAAAATCGGAGGTCTTTAAAATTAAACGCGTTATTGCAAAAGGCTAGTTTTCAGGAGTTCTATCCAAATATATATACACTGTCTTGTTTAGATTTTTAGGCCCATTTTTGGAAATGTATTTTCCTCGTAATATTTTTTTCAGACAGGTTCTATGTACCTAATGATAATAAAAAAGTTTTCTTCTCTTTGTAATAACAATAAAACCCAATAATTAAATCGAATTGTTTCAATAAATATTTAAGTTTTAATGGAATCAAATGATTACAAATTTTTATTATTCTAAAGGTACAAGCCCGAAACCAGCCGCAGACCGCAGCCCCTTGACGCGACCGCACGTTGCGTACCAACTACCGCGGCCGCACGCTACATGTCATGTTGCTCAGAATCATTTTCATAAAAAATCATAGAAACTAGTAGTGTCACTTGCAGTCGTCCGCTCGTCTGAGACTTGTATCTTTAATTAACACGATAGTGTGCGCATAACATTCGGTTTACGTGGACAGTGGGCCTAAATTATCATTTATTATAAATTGCAAGATTCCCTGATGTTTCGCAATAAGGCATTGCTTAGGGGTAGGATGCTGTAAGTTCCCACGGGGGTTTCTTACCATATTTATTTTTTAAAGAGGCCAGCATATCTGGCAAGGGTGAGTAGTCAACTCTCAGATAGAGCTTCGCTATCTACTCTACTTTTTTATAGGTACATTGGAGTCACTTTGCATGGCACAATATTGATGTCTATACGTTTCAAAATCCGTGCAAAACCTATATTATGGTTGAGTTTAAAAGTCTGAAGATGAAACCATTTAATTTATTTCCGCAAAATCCTTGTACTTCCGGAACAGCAAACAAAACTACATAAAACGCTAGACACGATATAAATTCATATGAAAGTCGCCCCTAAAACAACAATTGTAAAACACGACGTTAAAAACGTAACAATAAAACAAACAACAATAACAGCAGCGAAGTCACTCGACGTTGTAATAACAATTTTTATAACAATGTGCATGCACTCTAAATATTGAGAACCATTTACTCAGTCAAGAGTCTTCGCCCTTTATGTCGAGTCTCGAGTCCCCCGACTCCAAATATGTGGAGTTTGATTTTTTAATAGGGACTAAGCACTCGTGATGTCAGGTAATCTTACAAATAATACGATTATTTTATTTTAACAAAACACTATTATGTCATGCTATGGATCTTTTAAAACAAGCTATTTGGTACTTCTTCAATATGTTTAGTTCATAAGGTTGAATGGAAAATACCTTTATTTTAAAAGTTTATCTGTAAAGCACTATAAACACAAATAGTGCCAAATAGCTTAACTATTGACCACTAGCTGTGTCCACAACTTCGACTTCGTAGACTTATATCTATCTTAGTGATAAGTTAAGTAAATTGCAAATATCTTAAAATGATCATAATTATTTTTGATGTTAACAAAACAAAAATGATGAAAACCCGTTCCCTAGTTTCGGAGATGTGCGCTAATAAACAAGCGGTGTGCGCTTAAAAACAGACTGAAAAAAATCAAAAAATAGCAGAATTGTGTTCCATTAGGTACGCTTCTTTAGTCTCCGCCTCTTTCATTGTACAGACACACCAGGTTGTGCTGTTTCGTTATAGATATGTATAGATACTTATAGGGACTTATTTATACATATAGATAGTTCACATCTCGTGTTTCCGAATGGCATACAGGAGGATACAGTATTTTGAAGTCCTGGTTGACGACGCTAGTCTTCATGAGCTAACATCACGTCTACCATCAGATAAATGACACACAAGCTGCCAGCATACCACGCAGATTTATGTAAAAAGTAGACTTCTTCTCGCGGTTGCACCCGCGTGAATGACTTTTTCCGGGATAAAAGGCCCGCTGTATTTTTCCCCGGGATAAAAAGTAGCCAATGTTACTTTCTGATAATGTAGCTTTATATTGGTGAAAGAATTTTTCAAATCGGTCCAGTAGTTTCGGAGCCTATTCAATACAAACAATCAAATCCTTCCTCTTTAATATTAGTATAGATTGTAAAAGAAAGTAAAATATTTGTTTCTGTCATCGCCCCAGACTCATTTTGATTTGTATTACAATATCCGTAACCATTTTACACGTGCAAAACATATTTTATTAGAAAAGGCTGTGAAAAATCATATAAATTATTTAACCACCTTGCCCTTTGCTGTTTTACAACATTTTTTACGGCGCATTTTATGCTAATTAAAGTTATACTCGCTGCCAGCCACGCTTTGCCAACCAGTGGCAAAAGTAAAATTATACAAAAATATTTTAAAATAGAAGTATATCGAATATATTAAACTACGGATAGCAAAAACTAAATAAGAATGGGTTCTTTAAAACATAATATTAAAAGTGAAATCTTTAATAACGCAGAGGTGCGATAAAATCTAACTATGACTTAGTAGTGTTCGGGTTGATTTCACCGCTTGCTGATAAACGCTATTTGTCACATAATTATATAAACCAACCAAAAAGTAACACACTCCAATCTAGGCACCGAAATAAATAGTCATAAAATGAGTAGTATTTACATCAGCTGTCTAAGGCTGAATAGGCTCCGAAACTACCGAACTGATTTGAAAAAATCTTTCACCAATATAGAGGTATATTATCAGTGAGTAACACAGGCTACTTTTTATCCCGGGGAAATATATACCGGGACTTTTATCCCGGAAAAGCACATTCACGCGGGCGAAGCCGCGAACAGAAGACTAGTCTACTAATAAACATCCAACTTCAGCCTCATTCTTTAAACGTCAACATAAAGCTTTTTACAAGTTAACAAAATAAATAATAATTATTTGAACAACAATAGATATTGCATCTGTAGGGTTGCGAAAGCCCTTTGTACGTCTCTATTACAAACCCGTACAATAACAAGCCATTGAAGTCCTCTGAAGCGACTAATCATATGACATTTTTTGCTCCGCGATTCGCCGCGATTTGTTTATATCTTCAAACTTTGTGATAAACAAGGTATGAATGTAGTTGTTTAAATAATTTGTATTCTGTGTGTTTTCAACCCCAGTTTCCGCGATCAAGATCAGAGCATCAGGTTCGTGTAATGTTTTGGTAGGCATGGAACGAGGCGATAATTTTTTAAAGTTTTGAATGGGGGGAGCTAGTAGCTCTCTTGATAAGCGCTACAATCGCTTATGTACAACCATTAGAATGTTGCTAAATTATTAATATAGATCAGTGGTGCCTCCAGAAAATGTCTTAGAATTACTAATAAAAAGGAACCAAATCACAATGTTTTTGTATTACGACTTCAACAGAATCCATATCATAAATTACCTACCGAAGAACAAATTCGTAGAGGCAATTCATTTAAGGACAAAACTATGCAATATGCTAGTTGATAAGGTAAACGCAACTTGTGACGTACAATGTGCTTGATACGCAGGGGTCGACCGCACCAAAACTCCGAATGTCAGATATCTGACATACTAAGTAAAGGCCAGGTCAAAAGTATCCTAAACCGACGGGAGTGCATGAAAAGATTGATGAAGGTAAGAGGAAGCGAAAGTAGTGTGCCAGAATCGAGGAAAGTGGCAATCCAGTCTCTGCCAACCCCTATGAGATAGAGACGTGATAATATGTATGTATGAATGTAAGATCTATAATATTGTAATATCTGATCGTTTAGGTATGTTATTATGTATAAATATTTATTTTTTCCTCTGTTGAGCTATTGTTAATACTATTTTCCTATGTGATTAGAAAGGAATTTCATTTAGTAGCTAAGAACGAGTAGGTATACACAGAGTATGCAGCGGGTAGAGAATATAAAGCATGCCGATCGTCTCAAATGACTGCAACGAGGCTCAGATTTGGGGCCGGTTGTAATACACCGAATATACATTGTACCCAGAATGACCACGCGTTCCGGAATGCCCGGGATAAACCGGGGTACATCCAAGACATACCGGAATTTTTGACGAGCATTGACGCTCACGATGCTATGTGATATTATGTTTGGACTACATCGCCTTTAATGAAGACATACGTAGTCATTATACCAAACAATAAAATATGTCAATAATAATACAGGAGCGCACGATATCAAATGTAACGCTTAAAACAATACTGTGACTACATTTTAATTTTATTTTTAAGTTTCTTATTTTATTCAGCTGGAACAGAAAACAGTTACACATAAAAACAGTAAAGAATAAAACTCAATAGGCGTTGCATGAACCATGTAATCAACACCACTGTTACAAGTTAACAAAAGTACGTTACAAAAGATATCCATGACTGCCCAGGTATGAAAAATCTCGAACCTGTAAAACACAGTTTACAATAAATACGAGGGAAGTAAATCATAAATTGAGTTCATCATTCTCATCTGCTTTTTGCCTGCAACTATTCACAATGTGTAACGCACTAAATATTCGTCGAAAGCAATGGATACGATTAGGTTAAACTCCAATCTTCGCACTAATCGCTGATGTCTCATCCTCTCCCAATGACCGTCCTTTATTTTTGGTTTTCGCGGAGAAAGTGACTTATTACTACCGCCCAGCCTTCAAGGGGGGCGACTGAGCGGTGATGTTGGGTTCACCGTGCCTTAAAACCCAGCGTTGAACTGCCGGGCTGAGTCCCTAACCTATGTACACAGCACGGCATACCAACTAAAACTCCGCGGTGGCCTTCTTCGGCGCATTAGGGACGGCTGCGGATTTCCCCGTACTAATTATGTCTAAGTTGTCGTCCGCAGCCGCCCCTGCGCGGTGCCGCCTAATGCAGCCCGACTCCTGTTTGGGGGGGCTCAGAAGCCCCTGCGCACCGAAGGACACCCTCGGCGTCAACGACAGCGTGAGGCCTACCTGCCACACTGCCGTCCATCACGGGGGTCGCAGCAATGTGCTAAAAAACACGCACAAAACTAAAGACGGACAGCCCCCTGCCGCCCGCCCGCGACCCCCGGTAGCCCCTATTAGTCGCCTTTTCGACAGGTAGGGGATACCGTGGTGGAATTCTCCAAACGCCTCCAATCCACAGGGCGGAAGATGCCGGTCAGTCGTCCACCCGGCGCCTCCTACGTCTCGTTTGGCGGCGGGAGGGATCTCCGCGCCTCCGATCCCTCTCGACACTCTCCTTCCACAAGAGGACCACCTCACAGAAGTGCGCCACCGCACGCCAAGACCTCCGGCTGTCGACCATGGAAGCGACCACGGCCGGCAGCGAGAGGTCCTCCGACGACTGCTCTGAGAGCGCTGCACTCCTCATCCCAGGCTGGGCAAAGCTCCAACGTATGCTGGGCCGTATCCAGCGGGCAGTTGTCACAATGGTGACACACGGCCGACGCCTCCTTCCTCACTACCCTCCACAGGTACTCACCGAAGCAGCCATACCCAGTGAGCACCTGTGTCAAGCGGTACGTTGCCGCCACACCGTGGCGCCTGTCCAGCCATTCGGCAAACACAGAACGCACTGCCGCGACGACCCTGAGCCCCGCTGACGGGGCCTGTGACGCCACTCCTCCACGGCGGCTCCAAATGACCGTCTTGAGCCGAGGTTCGTAAACCGTTAGTGGGTTGCCCTCAGTGCATGGTTACTTCATTCAAGGGTTGCGAGCGCCTAAAGCGTTCAAACTCCGGTGTGACCAGAAAAGCCAACTCGCGTCAGACTGCTGGCCGTAGGGTCATGTTAAATAGAAATAAACGCGCGTCGTGCGACTTATCTCACTTCGCTATGTTTTTTTTTTATTTGGTTAAATATTTTGACGTTACGGGCTAAAGCCATCCTTTTTGCGAACGATAAACACGAGTAATATCATCGTGTCTATGTATTGTGAGTAAACAATGTGACCTCTACGGTCCGGAGAGATACGGTATTTAAGCTTGAAGTCCATTTGTGGTGACACAGGAGCTATAAATGTTAGGGCACATGTAAACACGCATAGTATTTCGATAAAACTATCGCATCGACTTCGCTTCGATTGCGTTTATTAATTGGTTGATCGTTTAATTATGTCGTAAGGGTGTCATTGTACTGATGTAAATAGTAAGATGTGTAGGAAATATTTAATTATTTATACTTTTTTTTTTTTAATATTTAATTATTCATCCGCAAATTTCGTATACATTATGAAAGTAATTTTAATTTTATATTAATTATGAGCCGCAAAATTAACTGTTCTCGTAGGCTTTTTTCCGGTTCCAGGCGTACGTTTGAATACCAGTATAATGTAACCAAGGCCTCATGAAAATATATTCAAATAACAATCATAGTAAATCTTAGCTTAAAATATAACCTCTACCTAGAACCTTTAACACATTATAATAATATCAGCCCTATATTATATTATACTGTCTAATAAAGTCATTAAGCTTCATTAATTGCCACAAATTACTAGAAAGAAGAAACACAATATTATATCAATCGCTATCGATCAACGTACTATGCGATGTTAAAAATGGAAAATTGCAATGATTTGTCCCAGTTTATATTTATAGCTCACACCTTAAATAGTTATTGTAGGGGACAACGTTTTATACGAATAAAAACAGCTAGTAATTAGATATTCAGAGGTTTTATATTTTATATGGAACAAGGGTAAACTCTGTATAATCGTCATTAACTAATTTACGGTAGAATCTCAAACTGATTTATAAAACTATATTTTTATAGGACAGGGTAGAAAAATGGCTAAACTGGTGGTAGTTGACCATCTCCAAAAGATGATACCAGATATTAAAGTATTCTGCAGGTGATGTCAAATTGATGTCGAAAAACTCTACTTTCAAACAGCAGTTGCAAAATTCTACTTTAATTTTAAAAACCGTTCTCATGCTGTTGCTACGAGACAGTTGATTCGCATTGCTTAGCCCTGGGTCCAGTTATATTGAGCATAAAAGCTTCGGACCGGAAGGTTCTGGGTTTTTCTGGACACTAATTGTCTGGAACAGTTTTTACCAGAGATAGGTGACGTAACTCAAGCCATTCACAAATTCAAATTGGTTACATGATTGAAATTACGATGGAGTGAGTCACAGGCCGATAGAAGAAGATTTTCCTAATTCTGTCACGGAAACCCCTTTATGCGGTCGTAATAAAGTTTAAAATACAATATCGGACGTAGAATGAGTTTCTAAGCTAGGTTGTGCATGCAACCGCGGTATGATCCAGCGTCGTCAGCACCCGGACAACGATAACCTGAGCCCTCAACACAATATGCTGCATTGTTATCAGCTATTATCTAGAATATACGTTTCGCGCGCGGTTCCGTTTGAGTTTCGCTTGGTTTTAACTTATTTGGTGTTATGCAAGATACTTCCCAGCTGTTTTAACGGTTAACTGGTTCAAAATTACAATTTATATTTGATATATCTAAGATTGAATTTATTTATGAGTTTGTCTATGTATCAATAATTTTTTAAAGGTATTAATAACAAAAATCTGAAATACGATGGACATTATCGATTTGAACTGAATGTTTAAATAGACACAACATTTACTGTAAGTGCCGCGCTAACCTCGACCTCATTCTAATATAGGTTAGAAATCGAAACAAACATATCAACAAGTTTTCTGCCAAAATAAATCTGGGTATTACATATCCTCCATACTCGCTTCAACAATTATGAAAGGATAATAGAATATAAAGTTCTTACAATATAAAACATTTTTAATTCAACGTCTAACATCCACGTAACAATAAATCATTATAGGGTAATGAGTTACTTTGCGAAAAACTAAATCAACCTACTTTGAAAATAAATAGGTAGTACCTACCTTGGCGAAAATCCGTCGTATTTTTTCAAAAGAGGGACAATAGTATGTTCACAAATAGAGGAAATATCTAATAATAGAAAAGATAAACTATAGTATACATTGCTTGCATTAAAGCACGAGATTGAATGGAATTCCTGAGCGGTGAGCTGCCGATATTCAACGATAGTTTCCTTTGGATGGAAACCAGAAGTGAATAATTAACATTACAAACCCGTCCTTGCCGTTCTATGTGATTTTTCGTGCTGTATACACAGTAATGTAGAAATTCAAATTGCAGTCGGCGTCATAATATGTATGCAATTTAATAATTACATTTGCAGTGGCGCGAGGGAACAGACTCTGTTACTGCGGTTTGAATTCTTTCCAATCTATTGAGCTTTATCAACTTAAGTATGGTTTGCTGGTATGAATACTTTACATCAAACAAAGGTGTCTCTCGTGTAGGCATGACGCGAAGTATCTGTCAAGACTTGCTAATAAGCTAATTATAATTGCTAATAATCTGATTTACTGATTAGTAGTAGCATAATAACTACTTTTTTTTATAGGTATACCAACAACATTAAAGTCAATCCTAAGTACATTAAAAGACTGATATTATATCGTACACAGTAGTTACTAGATTGTATGATTTAGAGAGCGCGTACACACAAACAAACCGACTCATACACTATCGCTACTACGCGACAATTTCGCGTACCTGACCCCGCGATTGCCTCTCCAATTGTAGGTACATTGGTCATTATGTACGGACTTTGATACGCGTTATCATAGCAAGTAGACGGATGTCATGCGCAGATAGCAGTCTATCGGCCGTACTTAGCTATTTCTTATAAAGGTCATTAGATGTACTGTTTGCCGTATGTTGTCTACATAATAAACTCACACTAAGGGGTAAGTAATGTAGCTGTATTTTTTATGGAATTAAATGACGAGACGAGCATGCCGTTCGCCTGATGGTAAGCGATACGGCTACCCATAAACAGAAGCAACACCATCCAGCACCTTGAGTTACAAAGTACTGTGTGACATTTCACTGCGCTCGTCATCCTGAGACATAAGATGTTAAGTCTCATTATGTGCAGTAGTTACACTGGCTACAATGTCCTTCAAACCGAAACACAACAGTGCATTCACACTGCTGCTTGGCGGTAGAAAATTATGAATACCGCGTAATAAATATCCGTTAGCAAGCTATGAAAGCAAAACAAATTGAACGCCATACACAAAAACATTCTAAATATAAAATCGATCCCAAAATATAACGACTATATTTTCAAATAAAGATCACGGACGTAAAGACTTTATTCCTGGCTGTAGAGCGCCAGAAAAAAAAACAATTCTCTACTTACACAATCGTAACCACAACGCACAATGTAACGTTTACTAAACATTTTGACCTACAAACGTAAGCAGATGGCGGAAACTTTTTTCTGGTATTAACATAAGTCAAACCCTTATGTGGTGTAATAAGGGTGACTTTGACGCTATACAGAAAGTGAATAGAAGTGTAACTGCGTTCCAACGGGAGCACAATATTTGAAGTTACAAGATTTGGCGGACATGATATATTTTTTATTTATCTTTACAAAAAAATATGTTGAAGGGTGCTAATAAGTAATGATAGCAATTATAGATTAAATAATCTTAAGTAAGCAGGCAAAATCATAATGCTGAAGTAAAATAATAAAATGTAGTGTCGAATCAAGGAAAAATTTTACTATTCAATTAGTTTTTTTAATAGTGATACTGAAACGAACGTAATCACATATCTAGATCAAGCTTCTACCTCATGTAATATAAACTGAAAACGATTTGATATATAAACCAACACTTTCAAATTCAAAATATAAACGCAACATGCCATACTGTTCTGCACTACACACGGGCTGCATTGTTGGTATTGTTGACAGATGAATGATGACAATTACATTGTATTGCCGGTTTTGTGCCCGTGTCCCGCTGGGTACAAATCTCTGGTTGTATTGCGCGGTTTCCAGTCGTTGCACATGATTTATTTGCTTTGCCCCTGATTCAGATTCCTGAGAAAAGTAACTAGTATAGATGTTTGGCATAGCGTCCTGTTGGTGATAGTGTTTTCAGAATCAGTACAGAGTTTTCGAAGACTATACAAGGACAAATAAAATAGAAAAAAATCATGAACTTGATAGCATTGAGAAGAAGATACCAATATGAACGCAGTTGAGAGGCAGCCGAAATAGGAGTGTTTAAAACTCGATAAATTTTATTCGCGAACAAACCTAGATAGCGACTGCTGTGCACATACACACCGTAGTAACGATGAGGAAGATTGTTTCCGCACTATGGCTTATCCTTCTTCAAACGAGGATTAAAGTTTTCACTATAGGCAGAGACTTAGCCGTACCCCCGGGATTGCTGACGTCCATGGCTGACGGTAACTACTTACCATCAGGAGTGCTGTTAGCTCGTCTGCCTTTGCCTATAAAATTAATAGTATACATTCGGTAACAGTACAAGAGTCAGTAGTTCAATGTTCTGAACAAACCGGCATATTTCTGGTGACTGCGGAGAGGTGCTCTCCGTGCTACACTGTACAATGTACATTCTTAACCACAGTACTACTTTCGAGCCTAATTCTGCTGTAGGTATCAATAGACCGAAATACGAAGACAGCGTGCGGTGCATTCGCAGACTCTTATTACATTCAAATTGCATTTAATGTAATCATACTAATATTATAAAGGCGAAAGTTTGTAAGAATGTCTGGATGTATGGATGTTTGTTACTCTTTCACGAAAAAACTACTGAACGGATTTCGAAGAAATTTGGCACACGGGTAGATCATGTCCTGGATTAACACATAGGCTACTTTCTATCCCGGGAAAATATAAAACGGGACTTTTATCTCGGAAAAACTTTTTAACGCGGGCGGAGCCGCGGGCAATAGCTAGTACCACACAAAGTAAAGAGCTAATGCGGTAAAGAAATCATGTTATCAGTTCGCTTACTTCGAATATTAATCATCTATTTATAAACAGAGCGTATCGTACGCTGTCGAAAGCAACGGCGAACGTATCTCTTAGTGACATACAAACGCGCAGGGTCCGACCCGTGGCAGGATCGAGTGTTGTCCAAACAAGAAACAGGTACTATAAGTGCGAAATATTGAAAAAATATTTGGATATTTGCTAAAAGTAAACGCAGAAATGGCAGACCGGATTTGGATGAAATTTGACACAGAAGTAGACTACATCCTGGATTAACACACTGGCTACTCTTTATCCCTGTAATTACTCCTATGGGAAATAATGGAATTTTCTGATCTTTTTAAGTAGGTAATGCTGGCGTTTATAATTAACACTATGAAGCGCTACAATATTTAATGGCCTCTTATAGCGGAAAAAGCTTTTTACACAGGCAAAGTCGAATAAATAAGACGAAATGATAAAGTAGGTTTCATATATGAAGCGATAAGATAAAAAGTATATTACAAATTAATTGTACACAGAAAACATTCTTCCCTCGCCGATGGCCTGTGCTATCAGTCACGTAACACGGTATCGCTTCCACCCGGACACCGCACGGCAATGTAAGCAAGATTGCAACTCGTGCACAGTTTGTAGTACCGATTTTGAACAGGCATGTTCTCTATTGAGGGACTAGTATACAAACAGCAACACTTTCCATTTCAGAAGAATTCAAAGGCATTAGTCGCCAGCTAGATCCCATGTGATAGGGGGCGAGTCTATTTGCCATCATCATCAGGAAACTCACTGCCGAACGTAGGAATACTAAAGATTTCTAGATGGATCTATCAAAATTGACCTGCATTCAGCGTGTTCCTATGACCTTTACTTTCATCATCATCAGCCACATGACGTCCACTGCACATAGGCCTCCCCCAAACATTTCCAGACGGACCTGTCAAAAGCGGACTACAGCCAGCGTGTTCCTGCGACCTTTATCAAGTCGTCTGTCCTTGCAGGTGGAGGCCGACGCTGCGCTTGCCAGTACGTAGTCTCCACTCGAAAACTTTTTTTCTCCATCTGCCGTCAGTCACCTTTACTTTACCTATTCCGAATCAAAAAGAAATGAGGGGTCTATAAGCCCGTGCAATATAACGACATCCAAGGTCCAGGGCCGACGCGCCGTCTGACCCGGACGCCGATAAATCGTGTTGACAGTACGCGTCACGCGGTTCCGGAACGACTTTTTGCCAGATAACAAGAACTATGGAGACGTCTGCGAACTATTGGGTTTTATACAGTCAAATTATTGCCTGTTAGAAGACTTAGGGCCAGTTCCACAGGTTTCAAGTACATTTTATTTAACCCGTCAAGCCCCGCTTATATATATATAGATGTATGGGGGAAACCCTATCTATACTAATATTATAAAGCTGAAGAGTTTGTTTGTTTGTTTGAACGCGTAAATCTCAGGAACTACTGAACCGATTTTGAAAATTCTTTCACTAATAGGAAGCTACATAACTCCTGAGTACTATAAGTTTCTTTTTATCCCGGTAAAATATTTTTGTCCCGGAAAAACTTTTTCACGCAGACGGAACCACGAGCACTACTAGTAGGCATATATGGACGCCGGCGTCCGTCGCGGGGCTTGACGAGTCGACAATTATCAGCATACTTCTTTTAATCTTATTCATTACATTATTCTTTAATTTATAACGATATCTTATCATACTATTTCGTGTGCGATCAGCAATAGTGACTCCACGTATACTCCGTAAGAAATCTATTTCCACCGCATTTACTCGACTGTAGTAGTTCTTCTGCCAAACCAGCATTCACTTCCATACATAAGCGTCGGCAACAGCACAGTGTTGCGAATTGCCATTCTTGCCCTGATACAGCCTTAGAGTTCTCATTACAGAAACTTTCATTAGAGGGAGCTCTCAGTCCCATAATATGTCAATGACAACGTTGACCGCAGCAAATTCCTCGGAACACGATAATAAGCCTTTTCCAAGTCTACAAGAGCACAAAAGACTTTTGGCAAATGTTTGCCCGCCATGTTACTCGTGGAAAAGACTTGATCTGTACCACTCGTTTTTTTCTAAAATTAGCTTGCACATCTTCTGTAGACTATTAAGGGCCATCTCTTCGCTTCCTGATGAATGCTACTCGTCACATATATGTATAAGCCGATCCACTCCACAAGTCACACTCTAATCTATGCTCCCAAATAAATAGTAATCAAATGGGCACTATTTACATTAGCTGTTTAATACGATAACTGTCAAATAAAATTTGTGAAACTTAAATATATAAAAGATCAGTCACAAAGTGATATTGAGTTTTCTATTCAGTATCAGCTCGGAGTCTGGAATTTGTGCCCGATATGGCGATAGGCTCGCCCCCTATCACATCATGGGACGGAATAATCGCGAAAAGTGGGTGCACTAGTTGCGCCTCTGCCTACCCCTTCGGGGATAACAGGCGTGAGTGTATATATATGTAAGATCAAAGTCAAAAAAATTTAATCCATATAGAACGCCATGTTCATTTTTGTCCGTATTTTGTTTCTGTCATTTGTCAGAGTTGGCGTTGTATACAAAATGTATGAGAAAATTAATTGTGTTCATATTTATTTTTTTCGTGGCCTTTTCTGATCTTTTTATAGTTATTCTGCTATTCGGGGCAACAACAATTCCAAAAATTCAAAGAACATGCAAATCAGTCCATGTATTGAGTTCTAACTTGGTTTATTGGTTAATTGATGTAACTAAAAGTCTTTGTTTTATATATGTAAATGTATGTATACCACAAATATACACGAGACATTCTGTTATGGCTATTGTTTTTATCTTGGGTTGCGTCTTTGCAAGCAAGTTGTATAAAATATCACGGTGCTAATTAAAGAAAGAAGCACTTTTTACACAAACACCCTATTCATCAGGAGATAGGGTAATAAAGAACTTTCTTTAAGTAGCATACCATTCAGCTAAACAAAGACATTTCTAAATATAAAAAGACTTCGTGCCTAACTGGCCCTATAATAACACCCAACAAGAATCCTCAAAACAAATTCTACAAAATAGAAAGATATATTTTAATACAGCATTTTAGCACTGTCCAGTGACCATCCGGCCGACCCGTAAGATCAGCCGATAACAGCAATAAGAACAATAACGTCATCTTTATGACCCATCTGAGAGATACCATCCGAAAGGCACGTAATTGTTGAACATTTTAGAACACACCTGTGGAAAGTGTCTTTGTCCTTTAAAAGAGCATACCGTCACGCCTTTTTCATTGAGTTGGCAAAATAACACCCACATTTGGCCAGCTACGTTTGAGGGATGAGTTTTAGAGTTTTAGAGAGACGCCTGAGGTGGGTTGTTCACGTTATGCGCAGAGATGTTAGTCGCGTCGTCAAAAAAGCGATGAGCCTTCCAGAGAACAAAAGAGGGCGAGGGCAACCTCCCTCTACCTGGTGGAACAGTATGATTAAAGCTCTTGGTAAAAATAAAACAAAATACCCGAACTGACAACCCAAGACAGAACAGCTTGGCGCGGACATATTAGGAGAGCCGACCCCACATAAAGTGGGAATGAGCAAAGAAGAAGAAGTTTGAGGGACGAGTTTGTTGCAATTTACTGGGTACTATTGCAGGACCTGAGCTGATACTGACCCAAAAGTATTTGGCCCTACCCGAGTATTGAACTGACGTGGTTACCTCATTGCGACGTCAGCAGCAAATTTACGCGCTATCGCTATCGTATAGTAAACGTACTTAATAGTTTCGTTTCTGAAACGCATAAACCAAACCAAACAAACAACTCTTCAGCTTTATAATATTAGTATGGATTATAAAAAGGAAAGATTTGGTTTTTTGTTTGTTCGTAATGGGTAAACTCGACAACTGTTGGACCGACTGTTATTCACCTATTATATTGGTGGCGAAATCCGTAGACGAACAAAAGTTCGAGATATCGGACAATTATCGGACAGTTATGGGACTCAAATGGAGCTGGGCAGGCCACGTAGCTAGACGAAGTGATGACAGGTGGAGTAAGACGCTGATTGAGTGGTGGCCAAGGCAAGGCAAATGCAGCGTGGGTCGTCCGGAGACAAGATGGGTCGATGACATTGTGAGGATCGCGGGCGAACCTGGATGAGATTGACTCGAGGCCGGGAAAGGTGGAATGATATGAGAGAGGCGTATACCCAGCAGTGGGAATCTACAGGTGGTGGATGATGAATATAAGGCTACATTATCAGCGAATAATATAGGTTACTTTTTATCCCGGGAAAATATAAAACGGGATTTTAATTTCAGAAAAATTTATTCACGTCGGCGGAGCCACGAGAAAAACTTTTAATTGCAAAGTTTATGCGTTTCAGAAATCATATACATTCTTCATCTTATTTGGGGTCGATTTCATCTCTTGCTGATAAATGCTACTTATCACTTAAGTCTATAAGCCGACTCCTCAATCTATGCTCCCCCGAATAAGCGGTATTAAAAATTACGATAACTGGCGAATAAAATGTACTAGAAATTTTGAAACTAGCCCTTTATATTATTGTGCAAATGTTTGGATGTTCGTTGCGAGTAAACGCAGATACCGGTGGTCAGATTTGGATGAAATTTGGCACATATACCTACAGACCATGCCTTGGTATGAAATATACGCTATTTTTTTATCCCGATTCTTGGTCTCGTAGGAAATATTAGCCATTTGTAAATAGATGGGCTGGCGTTATGCAAATGGCGGTTTGCGCTACAATCTCAGAATAAAGACTGCTTATAGTCCTTATTATGAGGCTACAATGGTATAGGGATTTTTATGCGAAAGGCTTTCTCCGCCGGCAATGTCACAAGCACAACAGTAAGTTAAAAAAACAACCTTAATCAAACAATAGCAGCCTTGAATCAGTTAATAATCTGAGTTTGATACACATTTTTCAGTACAATACCAAAACAACCGTTTCATAAATATAAACACATCGGTTATTGGTAAAAATATCTTCCATAGGTTGCCATGACGATATTCAAAAAATAGATAACATTGTTGCCATTAGATATTCACAAGTGTATGATAGAAATAGATGTATGTTATGTCAGAGGTCATCACGCGCCGGTCGAGTGGCTGCTATCACACTGCGTGCCATTGTTTACATTGCCGCTATCCTAACACGATAGTGACCGTTTAAAATTAAATAAAAATTTATTTATTTATAAACACTACGTTTATATTTTACGTCTGGAACGTGCGTGTCTGCTTAGAATTGCTTCTAGATGTTCCTGTTTGTAGGACGATGGAATTATTAAGCAATAGGTGTTACGCGCGAGTTATCCCAATATATTTCCCTGGGGAGCGTGCTATAGGGATAAAGGCAGCCTCTGTGACAATCCAGGACATAGTCTCTCCGTGTACCAAATTTCATCCGAATCCGTTCAGCGGTTTCTGCGTTTTCTTGTAACAAACCTCCATACATTTTCACAATCATTCGCATTTTGTTTATTAATTAGATTATGAATCCTACTGCCAACTATCATACATAAATATTTTAATGTAAGACATACTAACCTTTATTAATGAATTTAAAGTAATAATTGTATCCTATTTTTTTTTATTCTGTCTTTAAGCATTACTAAAAATTCTAGTTAACACGAGATACACCGCTAGTTAAACTTCAATCTCATGTCACAGCAGCTGGTAATCAAATTACATACTCATTACACGAAAGAAGTCGGTACAATGAAATATTATTTAACAATTCAGCATTCATGTCGGACCGGCACGATGATACCATACAAGCATTCGATGCTTAACTCGTTATTCTTCACTAAAATCTCATTCTACCAGACCGTGTCTTCATAAAATTTATGGCAATTTATCACTCACTGTACAAAACTCACAGCCGTATTTTAATCACTATAAGGCTTCAACTCGTATAGCAATTAATTCGCGAGATGTATATGACTGGTGGTGTTGGTAAATATGTTTTTTTCTCGTCGGAAGCTCGCGTGACGTCACGCCCGGTGCGCATGCGCTGCCCGACGGATTAGCACAGAACTCCTTCGTAACACGCGAGATGTAATTATTGTTTTTTCACAATACACAAGTTTTTTAACCATAAGATTTAAGAGTTTGAAGTCACCGAGTGACGGACCGCTAGTCTTTTTCAATTTGCCGGCCTCGAGCGCAGCGGTTCTCGGCGCCCGCGGCTCAGCTGGTAACACGCGATTGCGACTGTCGTGGTGAAATATCGTTTAGAGCCCCGTTTAGGATATATTTATTGTATGCCGTGTAACAGCCATATTCCGGGCATGTCACTTTCTTTCGGATAATGTTAAACCTAAACATTCAAGCGACTTTATTAAAACCGTTGAAAAGATACACAATTTTCTTCAATTTTCAAATACGGTAACGCGATAGGCATTACCAAAAAATCGGCAGTATAAACTCTAGAACAGGTGGTAAAATCAAATGTCTAACAATAAATAATTCACGAGTCGGTCTGATAAATATAGGTGAATTATTTAGGCTCACGCACTTATTAATATGCCTCGGTTCGCTGGTTATCATGGTAATGCAGTATCAAAACTAGGGCAATATAAATTACCGTTATGTGTTGATTCCCGTGGGTAATTGAGGATAGGATCGTACCCTCGGTTCGACATGCATTCAAAACTTAATATTTTTGGGATAATTTGAAAAGAACTCTATGTCAAGTGTCAGACGTCAGGCAAAAGTAGGTCATACGCTTATCAAATTCATCTGAACTCAGTCTTCTTATCCTTAATAATAATAATACCAGCCCTGTATTCTATACTGTCCCACTACTGGGCACGGGCCTCCTCCACTACTGAGAGGGTGTAGTCCTTAGTCCACCACGCTGGCCTAGTGCGGGTTGGTAGACTTCCGCCCTGTGGTTTGGGGGCGTTTGAAGAATTCCACCACGGTATTCCCTGCCTGTCGTAGGAGGCGACTAATAGGGACTAGGGGGGTCGGGTCGGTCGGCACGGGTACTGTCCGCCGCGAGATAGTTTGTGTGCCCCCCCCCCCCCCCTCATAAAGTTGTCGGGCTGCATTAAGCGGCACCGCGCAGGGGCGGTTGCGGACGACAACTTAGACACTTCAGTCAGAGGAAGCCCGCAGCCGTCCCTAATGCGCCGAAAAAATAAAAAAAAAATAAAAGGGTTGGTAGACTTCACATACCTTCGAAATTCTTATAAAGAACTTCTTAGGTATGCAGGTTTCCTTACGATGTTTTCCTTCACCGTTAAAGCGAACGATAATTGATAAACAATACACACGCAACTTCGAAAAGTCAGAGGTGTGTGCCTTGGGTTTTGAACCTCCGGACATTGTCTCGGCAGACCGTTCCATTCCCAACTAACTTAAAAATTAACAAAAATCCATTTAAATTGAATTTCGATATGAAATTCAACCATGCTTTAAACACAGAACCTTCATTATTTTAACTAAGTTACTTTAAAAGCGTAAAGTAATGCCTTCTTTATATTTTAATATTATGCAACGATAGCACTTTAGATTATAAAACAAATTGCATCAAAGGAATGTGAGCTTTAATACCACGGTTTGAAGTTAGAAATTGAATGCGAGGCGTCAGCACGCGAACCATACAAGTTGCCTGTAGTGGTTTGCACTAGCGTCGGCAGGACGCGTCGAGTGTTGTGCTTTTGGAGTACCGCTGACAAAACGCTGGGCTTGCTGCGTGCTGGTACTCGTAGTTTAACAACTCCAGCAATAACTTTGATCCTTGTAAACAAACGCTTCGGATTTATGTTTTGGTAGTCGAATGTGTTTGTGACTGTACTTACTTGTTTATGTATGATTGGGAATTAACTATCCTAAAACTTTAAACGTAGAAATGGCACATGGTCTCTCATATGTAAGAGTCAGTCTGGGTGGGTGCCACCGCAATGTCTATTCTTACCGCCAAGGAGCAGTGTAACTACGGGACACAATGAGACTTAACATCTTATGTCTCAATATAATATAATACATTTACTACGCAAAACTCGGCGCAAAAAGCGCGTTTTTACACGTCGCGCGGGAATAAACCGCCGCCGTTTCCATGCCGCTAGTCTACAACTCAAATCTCGCTCATTAATGCGGCTAATTTGATAAGACCATTGCCCATTCCCATGTCATCCCAACATAAAATACACTACAAAGTTTTCATAAACAAATAAGTAAAGATAGGTAGGTAGATAGCGAGCTACGGGAGCGGCAGAAGCCCATAAAATGATACATTATAATCAACCGTTACACATATAATATATCAAATGATAGATTTTATGCTAGATTATAAATTAATAAAATTCGGATTCGGTAGCTGTGGAAATGACGGTGAAACGCCCACGGGTCCCATTCCGTTTGATGGCTTGGCCGATGCTAAACTGACAACAGTTTTTTTTTTATCGCGGGGTAAAACGCGTTATCGCTACCACCACTGGGGGGTGAGTAGAACAGTTATGTTGGTATCACACAGTCTTGCGGCCCAATGTCAACACTTGGGAGTATAGCATCATCCAAGCGAGCATTGGACCGAGTCCCTAACACTATGTACACGCTACACCGGCATACCAACCAAAACCCACAACAATCCAGTTGATAATGGCGTGACTTGCTCATTACTTCGATTTATTGCAAAATTGATATGTAAGAGTTCTAGGCACAATTACTGCACATTTCGCCGAAGCTATACGTGCAATGATATTGACTAGCGGTCATCCTATGTCTTTATCGAAAATATCTCACACGAGGATGTCGAATTCTCAACCACACGATGCATAACTCAAGTATCGCAGTAACGCTGTAGCGCTCAAGTATCAGTAACGCAGTCGCTGCGCCAATGAGATAGTAAAAAATATATTTTTAGAAGTAAAATGCGATACCTACCTCATATCGATATTCGATGCAATAAAAAAAAATACATAGTCGATGTACTGCAATTTAACTTTAATATTAATTTAATGTTATGAATTTAAATACATTATAATTAATTTCGTGGCACCATTTATGTCGTAACAACTTTTGTTTAAAACTTAACACAGTTTTATTATCACTCCATGTTACCATTGAAGCAAGTTCACACGTAAAGAAATGTTCTCAATATTATGTTTTAATATCTCATACAAAAGTATGTTTGAAACGTAAAGTGCCGCTTTGGTTGAATGTTTGGATGCTGGTTAAGAAACAAAAGAATAAATTAACATAACTAATGCTTTATTAAATAACTAGCTACATGCTTACTACGTTGCTTGTGTGGACCCAAGTCCTGGAATAAACCCAAGTTTATTCCAGGCTATAGCATACCCTTCCCGATACTGGGAATGGTATGATAATGATACCGATGATGGCGATAGACTCGCCCCCTATCACATCATGGGATGAAATAACGGCGAAAAGTGGGTGCACTAGTTGCGCCTCTGCCTACTCCTTCGGGGATAATAGGCTTGAGTGTGTGTGTGTGTGTGTGTGTGTGTGTGTGTGTGTAATGCCCGAAAGCTGTTCAATGGTTTCCTCTATTCTTCTTCTGTAGATTTTTAACTGTTCACCATCATATTTGATAACTCGAGTATATATTTTGACGTATACCAGCATATTTCAATACAATTAATTACAATGTCATTGTAGTGTGTGTACCTAGTATATAAGTAGATGTAAGTAGCAATATGTATGTGTTCAAACTCAGTCTAATAAAGTCGCGTCGGCGCTGCGTAGCGCTAGAAAAAAATATGAAGAAATATAAATGAAAAATGGAAGCAATAAAATAATATTATTGAGGAAACCAAACAGGTTTTTTGTGAACATAGATAAATAGAAAAGTGAAGAAAAGAGATAAAATTATAAATATAAAAATTCACTATTTAATATAACGAAATTGCAGCAAAACGAAAAATGAAGAAAGATAAATTATATTAATTAATCAAGAAAGAATGTAATATGAAATTTGTAGATTTAATAAAATAATATATAGAAATTGATGTTAGAAGAAATAAGAGATAAACGTCTAGGAAGTATAAATCAGAAATATTATGAAGAAACTGCAAAATCGAGATGTTCGAGCGGTGTCCAGCACATCCCATAGCAAGTTATATCTTCAGCAGCATTTATTTTCTTACTTTTCTCCAACGGACCATAATATTTCATGAGATAATAACTCGAATAACTAACTTCCAAATATAATCAAACTTAATCTCTATATTAAGGTAGCACTAGACTAATTTTGAGCGCTAATTAACAATTGTGTAATGTTGGAGATAACAGACGCGGGTTATTATAAGTATTATAACTTTGGATGGAAGGGAGTATTTTATTATGACATTTATTATACTTAAACAGAGTGTATGTACTCAGGTAACTGTGTATAATGTAGTCAAAGCCAGGCTTAAGTGGTAGATCTCGGTGGTAACCAGTTCTCAACAGTGTCTTCTTCCAACGGACTTTATCCCAGTCGAATGTAAGGTTGATTGGTTCACGTCAACCCTTTTTAAGCAATTAAAACTGTGTTCCTGAAGTTAAATTCGAACCCAAACCCATGATCCACAACCATTCTATTGACCTATAAAACGCAGAAAACCAATTGTGCAATTCTCGCTTGTTTGTAACATTGTTCATAAATTTAATCACCCCTTCGTCGATCCCTCCAATGCAATTCCCTTATTATCGCACGTTTATTGAGTCGTTTGCCTAATTCCGGATTCAAATTAATTGATATAACAAGCGCAATGAGGGTAAAGGGGCCGAAGACACACAATTATGTGTAAATTTTATGACCAAGATTTCAATTTTTAAATTAAGTACATAATTAGCGTGAAATTTCATTAAAACAATTACACGGCTACCCATAAGTATGACCTAAATGACGGAAATCATTCTCCTAAATATGTAAACGTTTGTATTTCGTTTCGTAATTTTTAAAATTCATCCCAACACCGACTAGAGTCGGCATTCTGGACATCTCTATTATTTAATTAAAGGCCTAACCAGTAGGTACCGGGACTGTATTACCCACTAAACATGCCGGTATCATGTTACCGATGTCACTGATATGCAAATACGAGATCACAATCCCAAAGCGGACGATGACAGGCAATAATATAAAAATTATATTAGACTCGAGATTTACTAGAAAACATTTAATTAAGTTACCTGTTTTTACTTGGGTACTGTCGCACCACGGGTGACAAGTATGAAGAAATTAAAAGAAGTGAACGAAATTAGATTTATAAAATATGGGTAATGTTTTATTTGTTAACGGTAAATGCATGTTTTTATTATTCAAGGGGAAAGGAAATTAAGCCGACGCGTCGAATAGATGAGTTGCTTTACATCGTTTTAACGTTTTGATAGTTCTGCTCTATATTTTTGACCATATCAAAATGAAATTTTATTGATAAATACGGTAAACGCATGCAGTTGTAAGGCCTAGGAACATCTTTATCGTTTGTTAAGTTTAATAGTATTTTATGAACTTAACTATGCGAGGAATAGTTTTGCTCTACATGGATTTAACGATAATATCAAAACTAATAAGATAATTCGATTGATGAAAGTATAAATGCATGCCATTTATAAGGCTCATTTTCTCTTGCTATTCTCTTGTTAGGAAGTGCAATATGTACTATGAAATCAATATTTATAAAATGCAATTAAATTATAAACAATATAAACATACATCTATAAAATAGCCATAATAAAAAAATGTTACTGTACTGTAACAAAGTTACGATGCAGGTGTTACTGCAACCCCACAAAAAGGTTATGAGAACTACTAGATCATTAAAATTGAAACCTCTGTCAACCAGAAACATAATATAGGTTCATCGTCACAATAAAAATATTAGTAAGTCATTATAAAAAAATGAAAATATTTATTAAATATCAGTCAATAATATTCTTATTATATCATGTCAAAGCTATACCAAAATCAAAACAAAATCATGGAATAAACCTTATCAGCAAAAAAACATAAAAAGTGCGACGAATTGAATAACCTAATGTTGTTAGTAAAAAATATCAAGTGCCAAGAGAAGCGAACCTCAAAAACAATAGAACCGCCGCGTTATCTTCCCAGAGAACATTATACTCAACATTATACAGTTTATTATAAAATAGTAACACCGTATTCCAGTTTGGTAATAACTGTACAGTGTACTCGGTAAGAATTAACGGTTTACAATGAACGTGTAGGCTCAAATGTTGAAATAATGAAGGGCATCACACAACCGTAGCGCTGTTGAAACTTATTAGTCGCATTTGATTTATCGACCGTTCTATGGATCGCTTTTAGTGTTACAACCGCGAACGTATCTAGAATTCAATTATCTAATTTAAAAAAAAGTATTAGAGTACATCATATAAATTAATTGTGTTCTATGGATCTGAATTAACAACCATAAACACTGAAACGGCATCTAGATATATGGTGCCAAGTGAAGTTAAAGCATTGATAAAAAATAATATTTATTCAATTATAAATAATGTTTTATCAACAATCTGTTGGTAGCCGTCATAAAATATAACACCTGTTGTTGATTTGCATCTTATTAGCACATGACATAGATACCTACTATATCACGTAATAACAAGCAATTAATGTATGTTCATTATTCACATCAAGAGAATAATTATTAAAGATGAATCAACCGCAAGTGCACATGCACTAAACAAAATAAAAACGGTTAAACAAAAATGGAATCCTGTGTTCCAAGTTTAAAAATTCAAACAATCTGATATCTCTCGAACGCCGCCGATGACGAGCAAGCCAATCAAACGTCCCGTAACACCGTCTCCTGGGCGCAATAAACTTCGGTCTAATATACGCGTATTCGCTGCGTTGACGACTTTTATTAGCGGTGTAACAAGTGTCTCGGAGCGGAGGGTTTTTGATTTATGTACGCCGCGGGTTTACGAGTAACGTTTATTGTTTCTCGTTTTCTGATAATGTTTGTGATGCAAGGACGCGGATGTAGCTGGTCAGTGATAAACTCCCTTATTCTTCGCGCATAGCTTCTCCTTTTGTTTGGGTTAAATTCCGAAGAACTTATATTGACTGTAAGTAATTGTACGCAGTTTTTTGTGATTCTCGTAGTTTGAGTGATTCAACTCGATGGTCATTACAAATAATAATAATAAAGCTTTTATAAGTTGTGTACTAAACGACAAACTCAATTTGTGAACGATTCATTGCCTTGTCACTTAATATATTCATTGACGTTTTTAAAACAAACCCTAAATGGGATAGGAAATCTCGTATTATCTGAGTATTTTGCTGTTCCCATTTCCCATATGTCATGTATATCATATGTCCATAACCAACGCTGGTCCAAGACAAATATTATGAATATGTATCTACATGTAATTAATATTTCTAAACCCCTACTTTTCTCCTTGATTAACCCTTCAAGCCCCGCTTATATATATATAGATGTATGGGAAAACCCTATATATATGGACACCGGTGTCCGTCGCGGGGTTTGACGAGTCAATTTCGTTACGGGTTAAAGACAGGTTACGTACTCAAATACCCTTTGCGCTTCACCGTTCTGTCATAAAATGCGTTATAACTGGCAGAGGCCAATCCGGGCTTACATGAGTTCCATTGGCGGATTTGAGGGCAAAATGTCTCTACATAGTAGTAAAATCTGCAATCGCCATCTCCTGTATAGTCTCCCGAGTTCCAAAGCTCTCTTTAATCAACGCATACACAATTAACTAAAGAATCGTCAAATTCGAGTTCGGTCAAAAGGTAATCGGTCGAACCGACGTCGGAATAAAAACATATTGACTGGTCGTCAAACCCGATACGAGGCGACGATTGATCGGACAACGATTCGGGCGCACGTCGGCGGCCATTATGCGTGAGTCGGTGCACACGGGCTGTCACCGCGGCCAGTTTTTGTACTACCCTCGCGTGCCGCGGAAAAAAAAAACAATTACGTAATAACTTGGGTGCGGATTTTAAGTTGCTGTTACCACTTTACCAATGAATGTTTTGGAATTTTCTTCGTTAAGACAAATTAAGTTAACATGGAATTAATCTCTTGAACATTTGTGACGGCAGCTTTTAGCATTATCGGCTGTAAGTACTATAAAAATAATTCCGTACACTTCTCCGTTTCATTTTGATTCCTACTGATTTGATCGAACAACCATTAGAATATTGAAATATATTCCGAAACTAGCTTGTTTTTTATACGAGAAGGCAAAAAAGTCAACACCGTCTATGAATGCCCGTAATGAGGAATTGTGCGCGCATTACCTTCAAAGACAAACTTCCAGGTCTCTACCATCAGCTATTCAGACTGTTCATGTTCACCACCCTCGCCCATGTCTGCGTCCTCAAAAATATCGACATTGTCATAAAAAAATGAATTTACGACCAATAAAAAACCTTAACTAATATCTTGAGAGTGGAGTAAAAGACGAGCGGAGCCGAGTTATTAATATAAATTATAATGATCTGTTTAGGCTCTAGCTAAACTTGGTAATAATTTATTATTATATACTTGTATATTAGTGATCTCATCCAAAATACCTCAGTGCCTGAAGAGAAAAGTCTAATCAATGTGTCTTACCAGTGACGACATACGGCACTGAGACGTGGCCTCTGACTTTGGGCCGCCTAAGACGGCTCACGGTCACTCAGCGAGCTATGGAAAGGGCTATGCTAGGTGTTCCTCTACGCGATCGAATCAAAATCGAGGAGATCCGTAGAAGAACGAAAGTCACTGACATACCCCAACGGATAAGCAAACTGAAGTGGCAATGGGCAGGGCACATAGTTCGAAGAACTGACGGTAGATGGGGCAAAATGTTCTCGAGTGGAGACCACGTACTGGCAAGCGCAGCGTCGGCCGACCACCTGCAAGGTGGACCGATGACTTGGTAAAGACCGCAGGAACGCGCTGGATGCAGGCCGCTTTTGACAGGTCCATCTGGAAATCTTTGGGGGAGGCCTATATTCAGCAGTGGACGTCATGTGGCTGATGGTGATGCTAATGGTGATGATATTACTGACGGGTAATATTATTTGTTTTCGCCACAGATACTGCCATTATGTGCGTAAAAAACTTTTTTGTACCGCTGTATTCTACTACTCACACGCCACCGCTATCACCCATGCTTTAGTCCCTACCATTAACCACAACATGGCTGAATAGCCTCTCTACGGCTTATTACCCTTCCTCACTACTATCGCTTGTCTAAACCTATCCCCGTCTCCATTGTCTGCCTCATTTACCCGCTAACCCATGCTGGCTAATAATTGTACATTGAATTTATAAGATATCATTCTGTTTTCTTAGCTGCCAATAGTAGAGCCTTTTCACTACGTGATCAATAATGAAGTTGTAACGCCCCCGCTGTCGCTGCCGCCCCCGTTACCTCCCGCACCTTGGGCCACCGACGTTCCGTTGACATCTGATGCTACGTGTTCTAGGTAACCGCGTTGATAACTTCGTCTGAGCTGCGATGGGACGTGGACTATATCTGATAGGATGGGTGCCGCAATGGGTCGGCGTTGGCGTCATATTTTTTACCGTTACGTCGCGTCAGTGTTCGCGTCAGTCACTGGTTCTAATGTCGGTAACGTCAGCTATTATTGCAGTTTTTTAAGCAAATAGGTATAATTCATACCGATAAAATATGGGTTACAAAGGCATACGATACTTACTTGTTACGAGAATGTGTGTAAAGACAAAATCTTTATCAACATATTGAAAAACTAATTAATGAGCAGACAAGTTTTTTAACAGCCCGTTTTTACGGTACGGCCGGAAAACAATGAAACAATTACAAATAATAATTTAGAAACATTCGTGAAATACCGTTATCCTCAACAAAATACCGTTTCCTGTAAAATGTTTTTATTGGGACACAAAATTCGGACATTTAAAGTCAATGCGATTGAAGCATAAAGTAAGAATTATCAGCAGGAATCTGTATGTCGTTGGACCCTCCGGACCCGCCAAGCTCCGGCAGACACGGCCGCATCCCGCTGGTAGCGACGCGGGGACAAGTAGCGAGAGAAAGTTTATACAAACAAAAATACCGACATACTTTTACGTATATGTTAATTAGCTACCTTTAACTCTTCCCTGTTGTTAAGGTTAACAACTCTGCCGAGACGAAGCGTCACTAGAAGCTGTGAGGTAAATATAAATATTATGATGTTATCCTGATGCCATAAGATGGGGATAAGAAACCGTTCAAGTTAAGTTAGCAGAATTTTTGTATTTGTTAACCTCCCCGGCCCCCTTATACATAAAGGTAAGCTCTTCACCAATGCTTACGTACGCATAAATAATATGTTTCGAAATCGGTTCAAATTTATTTATATTTATCAAAAAAAAATTATGTAAATGTAATGTAATCAGTCCTGTGTTATATACTGCCCACTGCTGAGTACGGGCCTCCTCTACTACTGAAAGGGGTTAGGCCTTAGTCCACCACGCTGGCCTAGTGCGGATTGGCAGACTTCACATACCCTCGAAATTCTTATGGAGAATTCTCAGGTATGTCGGATTCCTCTCGATGTTTTCCATCACCGTTAAAATGAACCGAAAATTTTATAATAATAATTCAATTACATAATTACTGTCCAGACCCCTTCGCCTATTAAATAAGCAAAGAATACACCTCTCCCCCCTTCAGTGCTTATTCATACTTGAAAAGCCCATAAGAAGTGAAAAAGGTCGTGGGCATTCTGCATTTGCATTGAGATTCGCAATAGTAAACATATTCGTCCCTTATTTTACACATATACCTTTTATCCCCGAAGGTAGGCAGAGGCGCAACTAGTGCACCCACTTTTCGCCGTACGAATTGCGTCCTATGATGTGATAAGAGATAGGGAGCGAGCCTATCGCCATATCGCCCACAAATTCTAGACTCTAGGCTGATACTGAACAGAAAAATCCAATATCACTGCCCGGCCCGGGTATCAAACCCGAGACCCTTCAAGGATAAAAGGCGTGAGTGTGTGTGTTTCAACACATTTTTATTAACATCCTCTCTGAATCCGTATTATAAGTAAACATTAAAACAGACCAGTTTATTTCTTTGGATTCTATTTCGCATAAATCAACCGTCAGCTTAAATTCCTCAGTACTGGAGGTCAGAAATGACGATTAACACATTCCACGCAGTGGGCACATCTGATAAGCCTGGCATCTGCCAGTTGGCAGTTAGCACCATCGCTCAATTGGCACCTAGCTTCACACTCAGTTAGGTCTTTGTGGCATTAAATTGAATAACTTTATTACTGTAATATTTTAAACTCATTTAATATTTATAAAACTATGCGGAACCGGCCATATGGTCAATTATAACTATTTAACAACTTATAAAAAGCAAAATGATATACCAGTGAAATTACCCGACCCCACATGAGTGTCCAAAGTACCCCATATCACAAGCCGCCGCACAAATGGCCCGTGACCATATCCTCACACGTCATATTTTACATAGCAATAGAGTGTACGTGTTAATTTTATGGTATTGTTAGCTGCCAATTTATTGAGGGTAGTAACTACTGACAGCACCAAAGAGTTCTTAACTAACTATACTGTTGAATGTCTTTAGACAGCCCCGACCTATAAATGGAGTAGAAATCTGCTCTGTCGACAACCGTTCGCCCGTGTAAATCTTGGGAACTTAGTGTTCTGGTAATATTTTGTGACGTACTTTTTGAAAGTTGTTTCTATCAAGTGCAATTTATGATTTTCGTTAACAAATTAGTATTTGTTAAATATTTTCACTATGTGTATCCTGCACAGTATACGCACGGTATAATCATTAATTCCGGTGGTAATTTGAACTTAATAATTCTAAATTCATTTCGACAATTTTCTGATATCGTAGCATAAATATAGTTTCATTTATTTAATTGCGTCATATTCGATTCAATTCAGTTGTGCCTAGCCTAGTCGAATTATTGCGTAGTTTTATCCCTATAATTCCTGTTAATTAATACGGTTTCATATCTACTAGTCAAAGCTTACTTTTTCCTTATACTCCATATACATACTCCAAATACTAAAGGTTGATTTCATTCATTTCGATTCTATACCCACTTAGTAATTTTAATAACACATTCAATATTTAATTAATGACTTCGAATGTGTGGTCGACACAGCACACTTTTTCAAATAAGTAACATAATAAATTTGGCTTACAAGCAGCCATCATTGACAACGAAGTTACGGCTACTTTTGCCAAAACTACAGCATTAGTTGCAGCAATTGGCTTTTATTTTACTTTTACTTCCACTTTTACAGCTCAACTGGTTATGAGCATAAACGTCCACTAACCTGAAGTAATCATTCTTGCAAAATATATTGCTGTCGCGGGCGTAGCAACGTTGTTCGGAATCGAGCGGCATCTTGCACTCGCAGCATCGTAGGCAGGGCGTGTGCCAGCGTCTCTCGAGCGCCAGCAGGTAGTAGCGGTCGGTGATGCGGCCGCCGCAGCCTGCGCAGCCGTCGTCCGCGGGCGGCGGCTCGTCCGGCGGCTCGCGCTTGCGACACGAGGTGCAGTCGCGCGGCGAGCCCGGCGACGTTACCGGCGCTGCTGGCGACAGCTCACCGCCACCCTCGTACGACGATATGTACCGCTCACTTTGTTGCTGCAGAATGATAGTACATATTATAAAACATTAACATATTAAAAGACTCGCCCCCTATTACACGGGGCTTAACTGACGATATATGCCTGTATTTTAATACATCTGCCTACCACTAAAAAGTGAAAAAAGGCCTGATGCTATGTATGTATAAAACACTGTCCCTCTGCCGTATCTGTCTAAGCGCAATAAACTCTGAAGTACCGGATTTTCATACGGTTTTCACCAATGGACTCTGGGATTCAAGAGGAAGGTTTATGTGTATCATTAAAATTTTGTCACATACTGAATTCCATGCGGACAAAGCCGCAAACAAGAGCTAGTATTGTATAATATGTTCGCGCAAAAAAAGCTTTGTGTAAAAGTTCTATCGTGCAATTTTTAGGGATGTAAAGTTTTCCCGTGTACACAAACTTCATACAAATCTATTGTTTCAAACATTGTCACATCATAGTAGGTATTAGGATATTAATAACGCGAATCTTAAACTTATTAACGCTCCCAACACAAAGATGTAGGTACAAAATGCAAATGCCTATCAAACATAACCGCGCGGGAGTAAAAGCAATATTCGCATAAATAAACACACACACCACACGCTCTTTATCCTCGAAGGAGTAGGCAGAGGCGCACCGCGCGACTAGTGCACCCACTTTTCACCGTGCGTATTCCGTCCCATGATGTGATAGGGGGCGAGCCTATCGCCACATCGGTCACAAATTCAAGACTGCGGACAGATACCGAATTTAAAACCCAATACCACTTTGCCCGTCCCGGGAATCGAACCCGAGACCTCATTGCAGTCATACCGTAAAACTACGCCACCGAGGCAGTCATAAATAAACCCGTTGAAAAATATCAAGTTTCCGTACCTACTTCTTTTTTAGCTAATGGCGACGAGTGGCAAAGATCGTAAGATACACCCACGGGCAACCCTCCACATTTTAGAATGTCTCGTATAAAACGTTGGTTATGCGTCGGCTTGCCTGCATTAACACTAATCATCTTTGAGTTGTTTGGATTGTTTGAAGGCCTCGCGTCGATTTTCTGAGGTGAAACGAATATAGAAGCAAATGTGTTTAGCGGCAACAAATCCGATAACATAAGTGAAACTTGGTCAAAATCTGTTTAGGTTTTCAGCGGATAAATAAACACTACTATCCTTAGGTATTATAAAACTAAGTCTCTACGATACGTCTATCTGAGCGCGATAAACTCAAAAACTACCAAACAGATGTCAATAAAAAGCATGGAGATAGTTTGAAAATCAAGAAAGCATATAGCGCACTCTTAAGACCTAATACAAAATCGTTGACTTGTGGGAATCGTTACAAACTAACTGTATACCACATTTTTTTTTAAGTTCGGCGGGGAGCGAACATAAATTCAAATAAATTTTGACCCTATGATGAAAAGACGCATTGCTTTTTAGTCGATGCAGCTTGCCCTTTAGGGTCCATATTTTGCTAGAACTCATGTAGCAAAAGTTTTGGATTAGGTCATTGTTTTGTTAAGAGTGCGATAGGTTACTTTTATCCGAGTAGTATATAAAGCGGTACTTTTAACCCGGAAAATCTATACTAATATTATAAAGCTGAAGAGTTTGTTTGTTTGAACGCGCTAATCTCAGGAACTACTGAACCGATTTTGAAAATTCTTTCACTAATAGGAAGCTACATAATTCCTGAGTGCTATAGGCTACTTTTTATCACGGGAAAATATTTTTGTCCCGGAAAAACTTTTTCACACGGGCGGAGCCGCGAGCACTACTAGTCTTTTATACACAGACGAAGTCAGCAAAAGCTTTTTATTGTAAATTATATTACCTATCTATATACGATGGAAGTAGGTACATATGAATATCATGATATAAATGTTCACCTGAAGTGTAGTCTAAATGAAACCTGGCCTTCGTCTACATCTAGACACTAAGATAGCATTCATATCTGGTTCAGACCCTGATAATGGATCCTTGACCCAATGACCTGTGCTTTATAGACCCGGGTGTAAGGATTAATTTACAATAATGTGTTAATATTGGACCTATGACCATTGATACCTACATATTTTCGCTTTCGAGAAATTTACGAAACCTTATAAGTACACATACATACATACATATACACTCACGCCTTTATTCCCAAAGGGGTAGGCAGAGGCGCAACTAGTGCACCCACTTTCCGTCGTTATTCCGTCCCATAATGTGATAGGGGGCGAGCCTATCGCCATATCGGGTACAAATTCAAGACTCCGAGCTGATACTGAATAGAAAAACTCAATATCACTTTACCCGACCCGGGGATCGAACCCGAGACCTCAATATTGCAGTCGTACCATAATACAACTACGCCACCGGGGCAGTTATAAGTACACATATAAGCATATACTATTTTTTAGTAATTATTTCACAATAACAAATAGATCCGTTTTGATTTGAAAGTTTTTAATATAATAGTAACTCGTACATACTTTCTACTATTATTATTGAAGTTTATGGTCAGTAAATTGGTGTAAGCCTATAAGCTAAATTTGGATTAAATTTGCTATACAGATAGGCCGAATCCTGGAATATAAGCATTCATAAAACTGACCATCATTTCGGAATATCATTTTCACGCGGGTGAGGCCACGCGTCGTAGCATGTACATGACCTTTAGTTAATTTAATCGAAATTCAAATAAAATATACTTGTAGAAAATGCTGTAATTACTATAACTTTACAAATAGTCGTAGGAATAACTTAATTAGTACTTAATCCATGAGGATTTAGCTGGATATTGAAATGATAATTGCATAACTAGTCATGTCTTTAGTTAATTAACACTTTTCAACAATGTGTACATTTAGAATAGAATTTTGTTTCTAAGAGCCGATTTCAGCACTCACTAATAAATGCTACTCGTCTCATAAATACATAAGCCGATCAAACAGAAATGTCACACTAATTAATGCCACCAAATTAATCCTATTAATATTATAATCGCGGAAGTTTGTGAGTATGTGTGGATGTCTGGATGTATGGATGTTGGTTACTCTTTCACGCAAAAACTACTGAACGGATTTCGATGAGATTTGACTCACGGGTAGATCATGCCCTGGATTAACACATAGGCCACATTTTATCCCGGGAAAATTAAAAGCGGAACTTTTAGCGGGCGAAATCTAGTGATAATATAAATCTACATTTGCTGTTTACGATAACTGTCAAATAGAATTTACTTGAGACCTGTGAAACAGGCCCTAACTTACGATTTTGATGTATGGGTATATATGTTAATACCATGTGGTATTAACATCAAAGTAGGAATCAAACCCGTGTAACAAACTAATGTATGACAGACTCTACAAGTTTACTTAAAGTTAAACTCATTGTTTGTTTACGCAATCATGAATATATGTAGCCATTTACAAAAAAAAATATTTAACACTTTACGGTATAGTACAGACAGAACTAATGCCTAAGGGCATGTCTAAAAAAACTATAAAATAAACTGTAACTCAATATAATAATTATAAATTATTCAAACATAAAGTTGACAGAAGCACAATGGTAATATATCATAAAGTTGAATATATAATTTGATATATTTGTTTACAAGATGAGATACACTCCGTGTACAGTCTACATATTCACTAAAATTGCGTACGTGTTTTTAAAATTCATGCAGTCGCACAAATCTCATATATAATCTCATAAAATGAATATGGAAAAAGGTGTTTTGACCCGTAGAATGCTTGGGCTTGTTTTTACAGTTGGGCTAAACTATGCTGGTTTGTTTAAAGTTTATTCCCTGTTCACTGGAGATTCAATGCGTGTTCTCTACGAACCCCGTCGGCTAGAGTTATCAATGTACGCGTGTTTTATTAGACCTAAAGCCTTGCTTCCATTGCATTGCAAAGTCTCGTGAGTATTATCCGTATTATGTACATAGGTTTTTTAGTTAATTTAATTTGTTCGTAAATGACAGAATATAAAATTTGCTGATTGCTAAGTGCTTTAATTATGTTTCTGTGAGTAACATTACTACTTGACTTCAGTTAAATATTTTGCCACGGTTAAGATGTAATTATATAGACGGTTTACTTACTTACTGTGCTAGTTCTAATGAAAATTAATTTTCACATTTTTAACAATTAATTAATTCTCACTGCTTTTACGTGCTGAAAGCAATATCAACTTTGTTTAAATTGAACATTTTTAGAATCAAAATAACTTTTATTGATATCAAGTTACTCGAAATATTTTTTGAAATATATCTGGAGAAATAATTCATGCAATTTTAATAGATAATATAATTAAGAATATAATTATTGTACGTCGTAGTTGATTCCATAAACTATAATCTCAACAAATTATTCTATAATACCTACGTAAAAATAACATGGATGTTTTAATTATAATAAAGAGGATTTTTAGATAAAATAATTAATTCATTAAAATTTCCGTGTCACAGTCTGCTTTTATATATACAAAATTTAAAACAGCAGGACCCGAACGCCGTAAAACAAAGAGTTAAATTGATATATAAACTGAATAATTTTATATGTCATTTGTTTATGTTACTTGTGTGTTCATTGATTAAAACTGTTGCAATTAGAATACTTTTAATTCAAATTTGTTCCATTAAAGGAGATGTCCGCTTTATGTTTGGGTGCTGAGCCTCACAATCTTACTACGCTCATACTTTGGGAATATTAAAGGGGCAACATATGGATCTTGGATTAAAAAAAGTATTTTTAAACCCCATCTTTTTGAACAAACTTTTTAAAAAAAAATTTAAGCAAAATAAAATTTTAAAGACCTCCGAATTTGAATCTCAAATTCGGAGGTCTTTAAAATTAAACGATATATTGTAAAAGACTTTATTGTAAAGTTTTTAGGAGTTCTATCCAAATATAAATAAACTGTCTTGGTAAGAATTTTAAGCGCATTTTTGATGTCCTTTTAAATATGTATCTAATAGGATAAGGTTTTGTGATACCAGGGACATGTTTATCTGGCTTGAAAGAAATCCAATTTTTTATTGCATTTTTTTTAAATGCCCAGTCGCTTAGTACCTAGCAGTGCGCATTCCGAAACGCGCAAACAACAACAAATATTTTACTAATTTAAAAATAAAGTTCATTCCAAATTCAAAACAGTTTCAAATCGAACCTTAAAAAAACTTTAAAAATCGATCCGCAATTGGCGGATAAATCGGTGATCATACATAAAAAATATAAACAGTCGAATGTAGAACCTCTTCATTAAACTCCTAATAAACCAATTATAGACGTTACATACACAGGGAAAAAACTTAAATGGAACTGGGTAGGTCATATGGTAAGAAACAGCAGAAATGGACGAAAGATGTTACTATGTGTGATGTTACCCTCGTAATGGCAAAAGATGGAAAAGGCGTCAAAAGATAAGATGGGAGGATGACATTTAAAAAATTGCAGGAATAATATGGCTAAGAAAAACAGCAGACAGAAAATTATGGAAATCCTTAGGGAAGACCTATCTCAAAAGGCAAGCTGATAGTAACGTCACCAATGTCGAAGACTAGAAGAATTCTTATTATTACACTATTTTAAAAAGTAACAAAGCAAAAAAAAAGGTTTATTAATAATAAGAAAGTAATGTATATAATATAGTACTATCAGAAATAAAGGCTACTTGTATTTGTAACAAACCAATAAGTATAAACATTAGTAATAGCAGTTAATTGAAGGCTTTAATGAATAAAGGGGGCGTTACTACAACTACTATGAACGATAATATAGGATTCCTGGAATCATACGTCGGATGAGCCACGGTCATTCACATTTGAAGGTTAAGGTCGCCAATAACATACACTATCGACTAAATTACTCAGCTGAAGCTGGATAAAAATTTACAAATGTGTAAGAAGAGACAAAGTGAATATGCCGCTATTAGCTGTTCCTATAGATTTTCCTATTTATGACTTCGTCTCACGTCTCTCTTCGTAACAAGAAGTTTCCTCTCGTCTTCTCAATGTTTTAGTCAGATTCAGTAAGTTGTAGAGTAAGTTAGTATCTATGTATCTAAAGTCATGCATGTAAAAACAATTTGAACGTTAAAACTTATTACTTTGCTCACACTTTAAACTAATTGGTGAATACTTTTAGGCTTAACTTGTATTATATAGCCGTGTGTAAAATTTAAGCTGTTTGTTGTTCCAAATATAAATAAATAGGCTTGTAAGGTTCGCTATGAATGGCATAATACCTTCCATCTTGCTTACTTGTCACAAATGCATTGGACCTTCATTGTAAATGGTAGGAACTATCCCGCCTAAAAACTGTGTTGACGAAAGGTATGGAAGAACAAAAAAAACACACTATTGAATTTATCATTAATAACAACATTGATAGTATATCTAATTCTATAATAAAGTGAAGTTTTAATTTAACTTTTAAATTAGGTTTTTGAGGTCCATTCCTGTTACCTAATGCATTTTCGCGTCCTATATTCCAAATTAAACAAAACTGCTGATCTTCACGCAAGTAAGATTACGAACTAAATCAGTCAAAATAAAGCAGTCTTATTATAATAAAAGCATAAAATATTTATTAAGCGCTGTCACTTGCCTATTATTAAGTTGATTATATTTTATTGACCGCTACAATGAATATGCGCAATTTTTAAATACAGTCATAAAATCTTGCGTAACGTGCGTAACTATAAATCTCAAAAATGTTATAATTAAGCTATAAAAAATTAGCCACGAACAATTGAAAAAGTAATAAACAAAATTAACATTTATTAAAATTAAACTGTATATTTATTAAACTACACCTAGTGTTCTACACGTAGTTACCTAATCTAAAAATTAATTTCATTGAATGAGTGTGTTTACGGTAATTAATTACATTAATTAATTAAAATACATAAATTCTCTTAACGCAAAAAAAATATTCTTTTATTTTTCTTTTCGAATGCACTTGTGGAAAAATGGTACATAATTTAAATTTAGAACAAGAACAATGTAGCGACTAGCGTGTAGAGCTGTGACAGTATATCGGCGCGCTCGCGGTGTTCTCATAGGGTACCTATATAAATATTATAATATAATTTCAAGGTTGAGTATTTTCTTCGATCAAAACATATGACAACGATATACAACAATACTTATTGTTTCAAACTAGATAGTAACCATTACAAAAAGTAGAGTTCGAAATAACACAATCAACAAAAGATACAAAAAACGGACAAATGTAACTGAACGAATCAATTAGTGGTTAGTTAATTGGAACTATCCACGGTATGGAATGGATCCGCAGTCCGGATCCTCAACTGAAATACACAAAACCGCATACCTCAAACTAATAAATAATCATATTTTGATTATTTAATTGCCGAGTGACACGCAATGAGGAATTTTCATAATAGGTATAGGCACCTACTGGGAATCTAGAGATGATAGTTTGATTCCCATGACGGGAATATATTGAATTTCGATTTCTGCAATAGCTTTCGAAATAAGTTTCACCAACAATAATACTTAATTTGCGGCTCTGCTTACGCCTTCGAGGATAAAGTCGTAAGCTTTTCTACATAATATGAAAATATTACGCTTAAGTCTTAAGAAACCCATACCTACTACAAATGTTAATATTACTTCTATTAGTTCTGTCATTTTTTTAATATTCACAAATTATTTTTTTATTGGTATATTCATAAGATTAATCAGAAGTATGGGATTTTATTGAAAAGGTCCGCAAATCCATTTTGTATCGATGACATTAAGGATAAACGCATGTGCATACGTACAGTGAACAATAAGTTTCCAAACATACTTCAGGATCCTACTTCACTTACCTATAGTCTATATTTACCGCATTCCTTTAAAACAAACTGGTACGTCAATAATAAAACGCATATTTTAATAAAATCGCATTATAATTCCATTCCAGATTCCAGGAGCAATTCCGGCAAGTGCAACGGCTTTGTTTATTTATGATTTTTTAATTTCGAATTGTTGCTTCAAAACTGGCATTAATTATGCGGGTTGAACTTAGAGCACAAAGAGCATTATAATACTACGGAAATTAGAGCATTTAAAAGGTGGGTACTCGAAGCGATTGACGAACTAAAACTAATCTAAGTTAATTTATCTTAGCTCGGATAGGTGAGAAAACTATCCACAGCTTATATAGTTTGCGGTCTGCACACAAGTATGAAAATAACGAATAATCTCAAGTATGAGAGCTAAGCTAAACTAACTTAGCTAGGTTTTGATCTGCAATCTGCATTAAATTAAATATCTATATTCATTTTAATTTTTAAACAAGTACATATTGTTTGTTTGCATATAGGGTAATATTTGTAAATGATCAGGTTCTGAAAATTCATTATCCAGTTATATTATCCCTTAGAGATACTTTTTTATCCCGGGAACGTAATACCGCGGGCGAGGCCGAGATTAAAGCTAGTCTCCTATTTTGGTAGATATCATTTTCATAATTTATATATATTTATAATACGCACTTAACTGTACTATAAGACGTTGCTTGGTACCAAATTTCAAGATTCTGAGTTCACGGAAAGTACCCTGTAGCTTTGATTCCCTTGCTAGTTTCGAAAATTTGCGGCATAAATGGCTGTATCTTTTGATTCCGTTGGCTTAGAAGTTTGATTTTTTCATAGCTCCAAGGGACAGTAGACTTGGGTATTTGATATAAATTTCAGCTTAATACCTCCACGCGTTCCTGAGAAAAAGGGTCTTGACAGACGGACGGACGGACAGCAAAGTGATCCTATAAGGGTTCCTTTTTTTCCTTTCGGGTTACCGAACACTAATAAAATCCGTTGAAAACATACCCGTTCGATTTTTAAATAACAAATCAATATTAAAAACAAATCCATTTGTGTTTGGAACGTTCAGGATTTCCCGGAACCATAACAGAATCGGAGCCGACTGTCCCGGAGACCGGAATAATTCTGACTTTTCACTCTTACGGCTCGCTGAATTCTGGTTATCATGGATCATCGGTTTGCTTAGTTGACATTGAAAACTAATTGTACACGTAACGGGGTTATTGGAGATTAGGGTGTACACAAACTATAGAGTATTGATAGATTTCAAATGCAATGTCTGGAAGACTTGGAAATATACATAAAATTCAAAGCGTTAGGTGTTCTCTTATTTATAGTTATCCTATGATTAATTTTTGGGTATCCCATAATTAATATTGATAATGTTTATTAAGTCTTTATAAATTTATAAAAGGGAATAGTATAAACGCTATACAACTGAAACTACAGTTCAGATAAAGGTATCAAATATACCTCCAATCCACGTGTCCACTCCATTCCTAATTTTAATAGATTTCCTTAAGGACAGGCAATTGTGGGTGTTATAGGCAATGTAAATTTAACTCCAGGTAATATTAATGCCAATACTATTTTGTTCCAAAACTATTATATAATCTACTTCATAAAATCTAAGAACCTAATTAAAAATTCCAGAACAGTTTAATTTTCTTTATGAATACTTAAAAAACTCCCATTGCTGTATATATCCTGCGACTTTTAGAAGGGAGATGATCAAAATTGCATTACAGCTAGAAACCATATTTAATTAATCCCCGAAGGGATAGGCAGGGGCGCAAATAGAGCTACCAATTTTCGCCGTGTGTATTCCGTCGCATGATATGATAAAGGGCGAACCTATCGCCATATCGGGCACAAATTCCAGACTGCGGGCTGATACTGAATAGAAAAACCCAATATCACTTAGCTCGACCCGGGGATCGAACCCGAGTTGTCAGCTTTGCTGTTGTACCTAATACAACTACGCCACCAAGGCAATAATGCGAAGAATTTATTCAAAATATCTTTCCATTTATTTGTAAAAGAGCCGAGTGAGACCACGATGTAGATTCTCCATATTAAATGTTTTTCCAGTTACTTATTTAAGTATTTTCTTGTAATATTTAAGTATTAACAGTACTGAAACGGTACCTTCTTACAGAAAAATAATGTGAACTTTCAAATGTGATGTGTGGTGAATAAAAGAGAAATAAAATCCACCTAAATATTTTTTCAAAAGCAACATCACACGAATTTCAGCAGAATTCCAGATATTCCCACTGAAAGTAATTTATCCGTTAAATCATCCGTAAGTTTAAGTGTAGTCGTAAAGACGTGCAATAACTTATATAAAGTTAATGTTAAACCAATTTTTAGAAAGTAGACCAATACTGAAATCTTTTGGAGGAAACACGAAAATAGTTGAACACATAGCTAATAAAATGTACATATTCTATATAACTTTAACGATATCTGCAAACAGTATGATCTTGATCCGTTTTTGACCACGGTTCCCTCAGCGAGGAGGTGTTTGAGCCTTAATTTTTTCCTAACTAATTTCTCTAATTGTTGATAGAACCTATTTCTCTAATTGTTATTCTATGAGTATTGAAGTTGTGGAAAGAACATTTTGACTGCGGCTCCGTATTATATTTAAAATTTGTAACCTGTTACAAATTTTAAATATAGTGAGGACTTGTAATTGGCTTTTAGTTAACTACGTCATTGTTATAAATAATTAGTTATAGCTGTTAGTCCTTCAAATAAATAAATAAATAAATATTCATTGGTCACTTTAACACAGATTTTCCATGAAATATGACTGCCATCCATCGGGAACCCGGTACGGAGTAACTTAATAAAATTTTGACAGTTACACAGTCCATCAGAAGCTTCGATTTGCTTATACAGTGTCATTTCAACATTGCGTTACTAAATGAAACCACATATTCAGCGTGACCTCTGCTAACATCCTGCAAAATATTATCCATGGGTAACGCATACTTTCGCCAATAATCCAGATTATAGTTTTATAGTTTTTTGATCACGCTGTGTTTTAGCGCGCTTGACTTTATTCAGTGAATCACGTCACAGCTGACGATGTTATTACAAAACCTATAGGATTAAGAAGGGCAACTCACAAATTCACTTGCAATACATTCACTCACATAGCTGCAGCAGTACCGCTTGAGACGTGGAATTTGAAATAAAATAATTAAATTGCTACTAGAGAAGTCCCTACTCCCTAACTAATACGTTATAAATATCAACATGAAATAAAAAGTTGTCATGTTATTGTGTGAAAAGGAACTAATTATTTTTTAAGTGTTATGCTGTAAAGAAAAGTATTAATTCTTTAATAATAAACTTTGTTTTCGTTAATAAATAAGTTTACCTACCGAAATAGGTAGGTACTTAACAACTCGCAGTCACTATTAAAAAAGTTACAGGATTTTAATCTATTGATATCATATTTTTTGATTCCGTATGATATTTCAACGTTTATTTTAATTTTAACATCAATATTTCTGGACGTCATGCCTAAAATAGGTTTACGTAAATACTTTATACTACCAAACGCCTTATTATGCCTTCTGTACCTTCTAATCTCTAGCTACATTTTGTATCGCGTCAGAGTCGTTGATCTTGTTACTAACACATTGAAACTAACGTGCAGATACCAACATGTTGTGTCTCTTTCGCACGCCATTCAATACAAACACGCACTCAAACACGCTGTGTTGCCAGTATAAACATTTTTACCGACAAGTTTGCTAAAATGACACAGCTTTTCAAAGAATCGGATATTAGTTTATTTATCACATGGATTTCTAACACACTTAAATTAGTGTATTAAATAATAAAATAACTAGGGCAATTATGCTAATGAAAAGTCTACTTAAACGAATACGCAGCAATATCTTTGTATTGTAAAAATAATATTACTTTAAGCAATAAAGCATACCAGAGCTCTAACATCATTTAATTTCAATATGCATTGTGGTACGGTTAAAATAGCATAGAACAATGTAAAACTAAAATTGCAAGATATTGCAGAATAAGGTAATAGTACCAAAGCTTGGTATCCCTGTGGGAGCACGTGTAACACGAACATCAGCTGGCGGGGCCAACGATCGCGCGCGCCAGCGGGCGCACGGCGCACTTGTCGGCATGTTCTTTGTATAGGGCTGTAAATTGCCGACGCCGGACAAACACGGCAAGAATCCCGGACATTTGGGCGAAATATGGGTTTATTCCCGGACATCTCTGACAGAGTACCCCAGTATCTCCGCACCGCAATAACAATCGTAATTTTTAATAGTTCCTGCCTGAGTAATAATACCTAAAACTGGCGTTATTTACTAACCACTTATAAAGTGACTCGACCAAGTGCACAAAAATCCTTCTAAATACCTATGTTTTACCTACTTACAATAATTTTGGTTATTAGTCAATTGAATATCCTGGTTATTTTAAATTAAGTTCAGCCATTACTATACGTACGTAAATGTTACTTATTCTTGACAAAAGTGTGCGTGTATTCTATGAAGTGGTAAAAATTAACGTTTTTTACCCTACTAGTAAATTACGACAATTCCAGGTAATAGCAATAAGTACAAGTGATATTTATCAAAATGTGTAACGTTTCGAAATACATCGAGATTCGCGATCCGGGATTCGTGGACTTTATGCCTATCCCGCGCGGCCTAAAATATGGCCCCGCACTGGCTCCTCCAGGCGCATGCGCCGTGGGGCGCGGGGGCCTGCGCGCGCGTTGCCCGCCAGTCGCCCGGCAGCAACACGACGTGGCGTATGTCGATTTACGTACTCAATGTTAGGCCGATGCTCCCTATGTACTTACCGGTACCTATTGTAATTTTATTATTATATCGTTTTGTATCGATCCGAGTGACCTTGTCTCTGACATCGCTTCGGGAGACGCGAGCCATGTGTAGGTAAAAACCTATTAGTTTAGTAGTCCTTTGTCGGCTTTTATGCGCACACGATCAAATGTTCTCTAATTGTAATTATTATTCTATTGTGTTAATTTTTAAGTTTCTGTTGTGGTAAACTATGATTTACATTTACAAAGCTCGTGAATAAAGTGTTAATGTTTCCTTAAAGGTCGTTGAAATGTCTTTTGTACTTTTAGGGATTACTGAGTAAATGTTCAAAATTCCAATCTTCAAGAACCTCGTTGACACTCGTATCATAACGGTAGCATCATAGTCGGTTTCACGAAATCGATCGACGAATTTGACGGCTTGAGCGTGCGATTCTTGCTGATGTATCGTGTGATAGTTGATGGAATCTTAGGGTTGTGAGGCTTTTTGATAAGCTACGTGCGGTGTACGGACTGTGACCATTATCGAAGATGCTTCAATGATTTCAGTCTTCTAAAGGAGACATAACTGGCTCTGACAGAATCTAGTAAGTGACTGTTGTTTTGATTGACCTATGTGACCTGACACAGAAGCATAGGTAATAATAGCGACCTCATCTTTTCGGTTTGGAATAAAGCTTCTTGGTTACGATGACGCGATGTCTTATCGTTGCGCTCCGTGTGTGCATCTCTTGTTCGCGTGTGCGTGAGCATATTATCAATGAAACACACAGACCTCAGTGACGTTGACGCTCCGACGATCTCTCGTATACTAGTAGTGGCAATAGGATGTCTAAAATTAAAAGACCTTTTTTGTTCTTTATTTTGTTTGAAAAATGTACTTCTTTATTTTACACTTATGGTTAAATTAATTAACTGCATGGTGTTTCTTTCAAATTGATTTTATCGCAGTTAAATTTATGTATTCGATTACAAAATGACCC
The DNA here is from genome assembly GCA_949316025.1 of Lapara coniferarum. Taxonomy (NCBI): domain Eukaryota; kingdom Metazoa; phylum Arthropoda; class Insecta; order Lepidoptera; family Sphingidae; genus Lapara; species Lapara coniferarum. The sequence continues at coordinate 21,020,847 of OX438933.1, read as the reverse complement.
TGTATATATGTCGATATAATGTAATCCCCATATGAAAATAAAATATTTTTTTGGACAATAAAAGTATCTATTAAAAGCATTGATATGATTAGAAGTATAACTCGTAGACAAATTAATAACATAAATGTCAAGTTTCTTCGTTATAGGTCATCGCACAATTTTACATAAAGCCGTAGGCAGGGTTGCCAGGTGTCAGGATAAAGCCGGACATAGTTAGGCATTTTGAATGCGTGTCCGACCAAACTACGGCTTGTCCGGCTTTTGCTAGGCTTTATAAATTTAACCAGTAACTTATAGGGAGGCGCAAAATTTGTAAAATTAAATGGCCATGGAATACACCTGGGAGCTAAAAAATCGTATTTATGCTAAGACCCAAAATCCTTGATAAAATTTAAGGTGCCAGTTTGGCCGGACATTTGGGTAAAAACTGGCTGGTCCCTTCGGCTATTAGGTTTGACGACCTGGCAACCCTAACCGTAGGCATATTTCAAAAATAAATGTTTATATCGGCGAGTGCTATAAAAACGTCCTTATACATAAATATTCGAAACATTATGATCTTATAAAAATCATTAAGATAATCTCCACAAAATAAATAAGTGTTCCGAATCGAGTGAGAAATAAAAACAAATTGCCGCCGCCTTATCTCTCTTCAACATAAACATTAAATAAAAGTTATATAATTTAAGGAAACTAATATAATATTCTAACTTCCTGCATTTTTTTCAAATTAAATATTTCTATTAGAATCTATTTTTTTGATTAAATAATTATTATTATGCGAATACATACTTACATAGACTCAATTACATAATAATTCTCGCATTGTTAATGAAGAGTCTCTGATACAGAGTCAGGATTTTAAAAAATGTGAAGCGTTACCAACAATTTAAATATTTAAATGTAAGTATTCAGTTTCAGAGATCAAAAATGTTAAATTAATGTAAAGCTAGTAAGATGTAAGTTGTAACTAAACAAAATTTAAAGTGATTTAAAAATACAAATTTAAAATTTATTTATCCTACCAACTAAATAATTCGCTCGACATGTTTTCAAAATTATAGTGCTTTTTATGTAGAGCTATAAATAACTCGAGTTCCCATAAAACTAGCTTAGTTTATTTTTTACAAATAGTGCAGCTAGTATGCTACATGTATTAGAAATAAATACATATTAGTAATTTTCAGGTATTTTAGTTTTTTAGGTGCTTTGGCAACTACAGGTACTGGTAATATGAGTGCACCTTTTCATTGCATAGTAATATTTCCGCATGTAAATCAAAGTTTATTAGTTACATTCTATATAACATTCATTTCTATCATAGTAGCTGTAAAGGTAAACCTTATTAAGATGTTCATGACCACACAATCATCATCTTGATTTATTTCAAAAGTGGGAATTTTAATTTGTAACATTTGGATTTCAATAAATATTCGATTAACAAAATCAAAAGTGAGTTTATTTCGTTTATTGTTTTAATATGAATCTGTTTATCTAATAATTAATACTTATAAGAATTTTTTTAGTAATACTTAAGGCATTTTTTTAATAAAAAACATTTGAATTCCTGACAAAAATAAAGCGAAACAGTAAACATTCCACATAAATTAACGCAAACACAAAATAGCCAAATATTTTGTATGAAAAAAATACCACGAATTTGGAAATAAACTTACCCAATGCATCGCTCCCCTCTCCTCGTAAACGCCCATCTGGGGGTCAATTTTTCCGTTTTCTATTTTCGAATGTTTTGGGCCTTTGCCCCACTCCACTGTGTCACTCACTCGCGGGGCATCCCAGACGAGCGCGCGGTGACGCGGCTCTCGAGCTACTGGCCCTCGGTGGCTCAGATGGAGGGAGGCGGGCCTAGCGACGCCCCCAGCTACGCCTCTCCGCTCCCGCTATATTTCATACGGTTTTTTTTTGTAAAATTTCTGTTTACGATTATTTTCGCTCGCGCTTACAACTTTTCGGCGCAGTGAAACTGTGATTTTTTTGGTTGTATGGAAGCATTTTTATGTAGTGTTGAATAAGCTGTAAAATTATTATCATTTTCGTACCGAATGTCCGGCTTACATCTCCAGCTTTGATGCAGCGGGGCCGTTTTACTACGCAGTTAAAATGTTTATGCGGTTATCCTTAGGGCGCTGGCGGGGCGGGCAGAGACGGTAGGGCGCCGCGTCGCTCTCCGCACCACACCTTTTTGCTTTACCTACTATCATTGTGTTTGAACTTACATTCCTACTGAATTGAATGTTAAGGGAAAAGTATAAATAAAACTTTGTATTAAAATAATATCGTATATTTTCAGTTGAATTCCTTGAATGTCCTATTTGGGCATGCATGGACGGCTGCAGACAGATGTACCTGTAAATAAATATTTATAATGTAGATTGCAGATATACGATGGGGCAATACACTTATACCTTCATACAGTCCTATGTCTAGTTCTATATATAAAGTAAAAAGACTTGTGTCGGGTGTTAGAATAAGTGAGGGATTTTCGGTTCCATAAATTAAATATTTGTAGAGCACACACGTCGCGTCGTCTCGGTGAGGGCATCGAACCCGCTGCCTCTCGACGCTCAGCATGCTCATTACTCACTACACCTCGAAAACTGGCGATTGAAACACATAGGTACTTATACACGCAACTACTTTTGACAACTACCTGCATTTTTTCAAAAATATACAGTCTATTTCAACCAAAAAACAAAGAAAACAATCTACCCTCCGTGATTTCAACTCTATTTTGGTATCATAATTAAATCAATGTATAATAAAAAATAATTTATTCTACTTAAAATTCAGTAATTAATTTAAAAATGTATAAATGTATTTAGAACTGTAATAGTGTTCGAAATATACATAAAAATATACTCATTGTCATACCTAATAAAAATATTAATTACAGAAAAACCTGGAATTAATGTTATTTAGGTATAAACATTGAACCCAACTTGTGTTAAATTTATAAAATTAAATAAATAAAACCGTTTATTAACCGTAATAATAATATTTATATTCGAGTTAATAAGGTATGCTTTGAATAAATTCAAAAGAATTCTTGTGTCAAACCAGCGACTGTAGAGCCCCTATGGTCGCTGTGTTATATTATTATTCATCATTCCTTTACTTTAGCACCTTATATATTGGTAGATTAAAAATGTTTGTGAGGGTATTTGTAACGTACTGACCAGTTATGAAAACCAGTCGACGTATCAAACTATTAGTGGAAGTGGCAAGCAAAAAGGGTGCCGTATCAACATATTTTTTTTTATAGCATCGAATGACGAGACGAGCATGCCGTTCGCCTGATGGTAAGCGATACGACCGCCCATAAACAGCAGAAACACCATCCAACACCTTGATTTACAAAATACTGTGTGGCATTCCACTGCGCTCGTCATCCTGATACATAAGATGTTAAGTCTCATTATGTCCAGTAGTTACACTGGCTACAATGCCCTTCAAACCGAAACACAACAGTGCATGCAGACTGCTGCGTGGCGGTAGAAATAGACATTGCGGTGGTACCCACCCAGACGGACTCTTACATATGAGAGTCCTACCACCATGATATGTACGCTCTTTCGATCTCAGTCGGCCCCAGTCGGTCTTAGTGGCAGTTGAGTACCTAAGTTGTGCATTCACGGGCGTAGCTCTATAGCTTTCACATTTTTCTACGATATAAAAATATTAGTGGCGTGGGTTCTTGGCTTGCATGGCACCGTATTTTAGAAGCTAAAGGGGGGGGGAGTCCGGGCCCCTGACCCCCTCCCTCAAATAATGTAGTGTAGTCCTAAAAAAATGTATTATGGTATATAAAAATGTCAAATTAAAAATATTATATTAAAACACGCAGTTTTTTGTGGTATTTATTAACCATGGCTGATATTTTAAGATCTCAAATGTGCTTTTAATACATAGGTAATATTACTTATTTTTCCCAATAAAAAATCAAATAGGATAACCTCTTTATACACAAGTACAACATAAATAACTAAGTAAATAGCTTATAGTTAGGGTACGTACCCATACTACGTGACCTTTCATGGGCGGGGAGGTCTTCAAACGCTTCTTCTTCTACGCTTGGTTACATGGAAAAGGGAGTGGGGTATGCGTATTCGTTACGTAGTCAATATCCTCTAAAGGAAATTACGCGCTTTTTTGAGCTATATTCAAATATGGTGCGCAGCGTTCAGCGCTTAAAAAACTCACAGGTGGTAAAACTAACGCACATAAAAATATGCGCCAAAATATTTTCTCTTTAACTTTCTATTTGCAAAAAATGATTGTTAACTGTATTTATGAATTAATACATGAAAACTAGAGGGGAAGGCGGGTCTTCTCGTATACTACGGATGTTCACCAAGGGGAGGGAGGAGGGTAAAAAAAGTACAAAAATGGGTCACGTAGTATGGGTAAGTTCCCTTATACCTATATTAAATAATGCATTTATTCGATCTTTTCATGAACTCCACTTAGAAACAATATAAATATCGGCAGATTTATGTTTACCATTACGTTTTTAACTTCCTTAAGTACGAGCCTAAGATACGCCCAGTAGGCTAGCATTGTCCTTGTGATACTAATAAAATACCTCTAGACGAATGAGGAAATTACTTTAATATTAGGTACTAAAAATATTAATATACATTTTATTTGCATTTGCTCACACGTCAGTTATCAGTAGGTATTCATATAAAGACGATTTTAATAAGATGCATATTCTTGTGCATAATATTTTGTATTTTTGGAACTTTTATTCATCATCAATTAGTACCTATTCTTGGGTCATTAAACTAATGTAGCCTAAACTGTTACTACTGAAACTTGTTTTTCAATGAGTTACTTTCAATCGTCCTTGAATTTTCAAATTCTCACTTTTTCTTTACGATTTTTTATAGAATGTAATACTTTATGACTACTCAAAGAATCGTAAATTGACTAATTGGCGTTGTCTTATGGTACTATGAAAATCATTCCTTATATTTTTTATGGATATAGATGAACGGTTCGGAAATTAAATATACATTCTTAATGATTTTACATAAACAGAAAAGGTGCATACTAATTATATTCAAAGTTCTAACGTGGATATGACAAACATCGACCGGCATAAAGAAAACATCGCAATAAGTAAAACAAGTACATATTACTCTACCAAGGATTGGATCGTAACGCGCAACCTAATTCCAATTATTTATAAAATAAACAGCATTAAACTAATAAATTCAAACACAAACAAAGAGCCAGGGAAACTCACAGGAATGGTTCACATGAGAACCAATGCATAACCCTGTATCATGGGTGCATATAAAAATATGTACCTCAATTTGGTGCTAGTACACTGCCCCGCGATAAAATGCCCGTTCTTCATATTTGACCAAGCAGGTGCAACCATATCGGAGATGCACAAAGGCAAAAGCAGATAAGTCTTGTTGCCTACTTTCAGTGGTCTCGTACCTACCGATTTTTCGGTATTTCTACCGATATTGGGTTTGTCCTACCGAAATACTGAAATGCCATGATTTTTCTACGATTTTTAGAGATCCAGAAGATTCTCCCGATTTTCAGCAATTCGAGGTGAATATGCCCTATTTATATTTTACGATTCCATGGTTAATATGTTGCTGTTTGGGGTGGGCGGGGGGCATTACTTTTAAAGAGACGGCAATTTTTTTTGTATATTTTTACTTTGACGACAGGGGGGGGGTGTACACGTGAGTCTCGTTACTTGAAATTACCTTCTTTTGTTGTAATAATAGTCCCTAGAGTTAAAAAAAAGACATTTCATTGAATATTGCTTGTTTTTTTTGCATATCAGTGCCGGATTAACCACGTAGCAAGAGTAGCAATTGCTACGGGCCCCGCGCGAAACGGGGCCCCGCATATTAAAACCCACTCATCTCTGCCTGAGCGCAGTGCCGGATTAACCACGTAGCAAGAGTAGCAATTGCTACGGGCCCCGCGCGAAACGGGGCCCCGCATATTAAAACCCACTCATCTCTGCCTGAGCGTAATTTTTTGAGTGAAACTTATTAGGATGTGGTATGTTGAATTTTTTTGATGTCACAAAAACGTGAAACTTTACAACTTTTCTTACTAAGACAATCCACGTCAGACACTCGATACCCGACTATTTCCTTTGCGTAAATAGTTCAAATAATTTCATACGGTAAATACACAAGTTCTACAAAAAGTTGCTTGTATAAACGTGTAGAATTTCAGTCGGCCTGATAATCTATCTGTTTGATTATAGAGCTGATCTCTACAAAAAGTCTGCCGTATATGCAAGCACTCTTGTGTGGATGTATAGCAGAATTGAAATAGCTCGAATTAAATTGTTAAAATTTTCTATTTATTTATAAGATTAACAGTCTACATTATTTTTAATATAATTTAGTAACCATATACCAAAAATCTATTTTCTAGAATATAAGTATACTAGCGGCCCGCTCTGGCTTCGCACAGGTAGCAAAGCATAATATTACATTTAATTTTCGGTCGTACAAAATACTTATGAATTATAGACATAACCCTTCCTGTTGAATCACTGCGTCCATCGGTGAAAAACATATGAAAATCCGTTCGGTAGTTTTTGAGTTTATCGCGTTCAGACAAACAGATGCGATAGGGGGACTTTGTTTTATAATATGTAATGATGTAAGGACATATCCTTAAAAATAAAAAGATAAAAGTAGCTTGTCCTGCCTTGGATCTCAAACTATCTCCATATTTGTTCTCTCACGGTTTCACCCACAAGAAAATATTTTCCGGGATAAAAGTATCGGTTTATAATTCTCTGGGATAAGCAATAACCTAGATGCTCCTCAAGGTCTTAAATTATCTTCGTACGGAATTTCATCGAAATCGGCCGAGAGTGATGGCTACAACCGCGAGGTAAAAAAATCTGAGATAAAAGTCCCGGTTTCTATTTTTCCAGGATTAAGCAGTTGCCTATGTCCTTCCCTCGGTCTCAAACTATCTCTATACTTATTTTTTTCGGTTCCACCCGCAAGAAAATATTTTCCAGGATAAAAATCCCGGTTTATATTTTCCCGGAATCAGAAGTAGCGTAGGTTCTTTCCAGGGTTTTGAACTATATACCTGCCAAATTTCGGTGAAATCGGTGGAGTGGATTGGCCGTTCCACTCGTGAGAAAAAAAAATCGGGATAAAATATCCGGTTTACATTTTTCCGGGATGGGCAGTTCCCTGTGTCCTACCCTGGGTCTCAAACTATCTCCATACTTATTTCTTTGCGGTTCCATCCGCAAGAAAATAGTTGCCTGGATTAAAGTCCTGGTTTATTTTTCCCGGGATAAGAAATATCCTACATCCTTACCAGGGTCTTAAACTATGACCCTTCCAAATTTCATCGAAATCGGTTCAGTGGCTTGGGCGTGACGGCTCCACTCACGAGAGAAAAAATCCGGGCTAAAATTCCCGGTTTATGTTTTTCCGGGATAAAAGTAGTTATATCTTTCCCTCGATTTCAAAATATTTCCATACTTATTTGTTTGCGGTTCCATCCGCAAGAAAATAGTTGCCTGGATTAAAGTCCTGGTTTATTATTTCCCGGGATAAGAAATATCCTACATCCTTACCAGGGTCTTAAACTATGACCCTTCCAAATTTCATCGAAATCGGTCCAGTGGCTTGGGCGTGACGGCTCCACTCACGAGAGAAAAAATCCGGGTTAAAATTCCCGGTTTATGTTTTTCCGGGATAAAAAAAGTTATATCTTTCCCTGGGTCTCAAACTATCTCCATACTTACTTGTTGGCGGTTCCACGGGCAAGAAAATATTTTCCGGGATTAAAATCCCGGTTTATTTTTTCCCGGGATAAGAAGTAGCTTAGGTCTATCCCAGGGTCTTAAACTATGTCCCTTACAAATTTCATCGAAACTGGTTTATTGGTTTGGCCGTAACAACTCGCGAGAATAAAAATCTGAGATAAAAGTCCCGGTTTGAATTTTCCCGGGATATAAAGTAACCCATGCTACTCAGGAATACAGGAGAATTCTAATGGTGAAAGAATTTTTGGAATCGGTCCCGTACTTTTTAAGTTTATCCATGTCAAACATACAAAAATACAAATCTTTCCTCTTTATAATATTAGTATAGATTGAGTTATAGAAGTTATGACTAAAAAAATATTTTATTACTTCAAGAGAGATTCTCATGATCACTAACTGCAGTGGCGAACGTTCATTTTGGACATTAAAGCGCATAAAAAATGAGTTATGGAACACTATGACTCAAAAACGTCTGAATTATCTCGCTTTGATGAATATAGGATATGATTTGCTAAGATAAATTGATACGAATAGTATATTTCTAAATTTGCCCACCTGAAATGTAGAAAAGTTACTTTGTAAAAATTTAAAAAATTATAAGGAAACAGATGAACAAATCCTACTAATCCTACTAATATTATAAAGGCGAAAGTTTGTAAGAATGTATGGATGTTTGGATGTATGGATGTTTGTTCCTCTTTCACGCAAAAACTACTGAACGGATTTTGATGAAATTTGGCACACGGATAGATCATGTCTTGGATTAACACATAGGCTACTTTTTATCCCGGGAAAACATAAAGCGGGTTTTTTATCCCGAAAAAACTTTTTAACGCGGGCGGAGCCGCGGGCGGAGCCGCGGGCAAAAGCTAGTATAAAATATAAACATTATTTAAAGTATACCATTGATTAAATATAACATTAGCTATTCCTAAAAATGTAATATACTTTGTATTAAATATAAACTTTGAAATATGTATTGAAAAATATATTTTGTGCATGAATCTGTTTTCAATTGTTAGTATCCTATCAAAATTACTCTAAACTAGCTTTTGCCCGCGGCTCCGCCCGCGTTGAAATGTTTTTCCGGGATAAAAGTCCCGCTTTATGTTTTCCCGGGATAAAACGTAGCTTATGTGTTAATCCAGGACATGATCTACCCGTGTGCCAAATTTCATCAAAATCCGTTCAGTAGTTTTTGTGTGAAAGAGGAACAAACATCCATACATCCAGACATTCTTACAAACTTTCGCCTTTATAATATTAGTAGGATATTAGTAGGATTGCCAGGAAATCTCATCTCAGGTTTTTTGTACTTGTCAGAGCCTAACAGCGCCTATAGTAATTTACTACACTAATAATTACCCACAAAATTGTAACCTATAGATAGCAAATAAACGTATTGAGTATTGAATTGTATCTTTACCACTTTATACTTAAAAACCCATAGCAGATCAAGGGCCCTTTGAAAGAATTTGCTACGGGCCCCGCGCTTGCTTAATCCGGCACTGTTGCATATCCCGATTTTTGATCCATATACCGGGTCATTTTGACATTGCGTTAATAAATGAAGCCACATACTGGTCTTTGCCTCTGTTAACATTGTGCCAAAAATCATCCATGAGAAACGAACTTTTTCACCAAAAACCACAATTTTACTATCCTGATTTTTTTAAAATTTTGATGTTTAGTGCGAATATGGCGTGTGTGTGAGTGTTTTTCTGATTGAAAGTGTGATGTTGCTCCAACAACGAATCCTTCTAGAGTAGTAGTAGTGGCATTAGGGTGTGTAAACTTAAAGTTACTTTTTATTGATATTTATTTTCTTCGAAACTTTACACTTTTTTATTTTACATCAATGGTTAAAATAACTGAATGGAAAGTTTTATTTTCAAGGAGATAAGTATGTGGTTTCATTTATTAACGCTTTGTCAAAATGACCTTGTATACCTAATTTTCTTGGCAACTCTACCGATTTCACATTTTGTCGTCCGAGACCACTGCCTACTTTAGTTGTCAGCAACATGTAACTTACAACTACGACGACGACGTGCAAGCGACTTATCAAGAACCTCACGGTGGTCGAGCATACACTTTGGTGACCGTACCGTAGTTTAGTTACTCTTTAAATACTTTTATCATAAAGTAGATGACCCGTTGAACTTCGTATTACATACAATTTCTTTGATTCTAACTGTTGATCAGCGATTATCAATCCTAATCAACCTTTATCCCGAATTAATTGTGATAAAAACTGCATGAACTTATAATAAACCTGGCTGCATCGTGTACCATTTGAATTTCGTAAGGTTAAAGGAAGAATAAAAAAAAATAAGAAGATTATTGTGAGTGATGTAACTGGAGTTTTGGCGGGAACGTGGAAGTGTCATGAGGTGCTCTTGTTTTAATTCATTATTTTGGTGATACTTAGTGTTATATTGCATAATTATGGTAGTATATTGTCCAATATAGATCTATTAAAGGGCTCAAATGAAGTGAATTGAAATAACAGTGCTAATCAAGTGCTTTTTTGTTGCCGCCAAAACTTCTCGACAAAGTCTTGGTAAGGTAGCCACTGCTTTACTGCGACATAGTAGTTAGTACTGAGTATATCAAAGAAACAATGCAACTGTTAAAAAAATGTCTTACCTAAAACTTTGACACTGGCAGATGCGCAAACCGCGCCTTGCCAGAAAGAAAAAAAAGGAAAAAGAAAAGTGATGTAACCGACAAAATGATTATACAACTAACGCCATCTAGTGAGCTAAAATAGAATTTCACGTTTTAGCTTTTTTTTAAGTTACGTATTTTGTGGCTGGTAATTACATAATATATTTTTATCATTTCTAACAGCTATAATTTAATATGGAACCTATTTTACCATAGGACATAACACCACTAGACATTACATTACAAAAATTGCATCATGATCAGCTATTTTCAACTTTCCTCTTATAGAATCACTCGAGTATGCGATATATATTGCAAGTGGACACTAATAATATTTGGGCTTTCGATTTGAAAAAGGAATATATTATGCCTTGCAAGGGATGATAATCTAATTTAATTATGGGACAGATTCTATAAGCTGAATGAAATCTATATAACCCTTTCGAGATAATGAATTGAGCTTATTTTTGATCCACATTAAGGGAGGTTTGTCGTGTAAAAAGCGGTCCAAAATAGTCGCCACATTATACAGGGTCATTTTGACATTGCGTTACTAAATGAAACCACATACTTATCTCCTTGAAAATAACACTTTCCATTCAGTTATTTTAACTATAAATGTAAAATAAAAAAGTATAAGTTTCGAACAAAATAAATATCAATAAAAAGTAACTTTAGGTTTACATGCTCTAATGTCACTACTATTAATCTAAGAGGATTCGGTGCAGCGGCAACATCATACTTTCAGTCAGAAAAACACACACGCACACGCCATATTCTCACTAAACTGAAAAATGATAAAAAAATCAGGAAAGTAAAATTGAGATTTTTGGTGAAAATATTCGTTTCTCATGGATGATTTTTGACATAATGTTAGCAGAGGCAAAGACGAGTATGTGGTTTCATTTATTAACGCAATGTCAAAATAACCCTGTATACAAATATTTACAAGGATATTCTACTGTTTTATCTACTTATCAATAAATTGTATAGAGCATCAAAAAGGTTTAAATGAATTTTAGCGAGTGACTGGTTCAGACAAAATAATGAAAGATAGCCGAAAACTCGAGATACAATGGTAGAACCTTTATGCAATATTAGCTATTATAACATGAAAATGTTGATCAAGATCACGGCGTGCCAAACCCAATTTCAAAAAAAATTTTTCAGACACCACGTCTAAAAATCCATTCAACTGATATAGAAACATAGTGGCTCCTTTAAAATCGCTTAGTTTACTTTAAGCTGTTCCTCCATTTTTCGCTTTTTTTTCACTGCGGTAATTTATTATCCCTCTTGTCTACCATCAAGTATTATAAAGTAAACACTGAAGATGTCACGTGTTTTAACACAGAATCGCGACTGCCAAAATCGACCCCTTGAATTAAGTGCGACATTGCATAAATATCAGGGGCGGTATTAATAAATCAATCTCAAGTTTGAGTTACATCTCAAGTAGACATAATTCAATACATTATGTCTACTTGAGATGTAACTCAAAATTGAGTAGATTTATTAATACCACCCCAGGTCACAAAAGCTCGATGACGCGCCCGACCGTACGAGATTAAGTAAAGCTCCGCGATGAGGTGCTTATTCTCAATCAGATTTTTTATTTTCTAAAAATCATAAAAAATTTGGCAAAAGACGCAAGTGTCAAAAATAGCTTTTCCTTATACTGAGTGTATTTTTAAGACATTTATCTGTTCCTACTACACATTCAACGTGCAAGTCAGTACCTACCATGCAACATTGCGCTCGACATGAATGTTTTTCTTCACAATTAATATAAACAGCGTGAGAATTACAGCCCAGTCTGTACAGCAACGAGAGACATGAAACATATTTATTTTTCATTTACGAACTTGAATATTATGTGAGTTACTCTCGGTTAGAATTTATTTGAATAATATTGGGGTAATTAGCTAGGCAATAAGCTAGGTGGAATGTGCAATATTTTCGCCTTAGCCGACACCTTAGAAAATTCAAGTAAGAGCATACAACACAATAACAAATACCGCCACCTGTTGTATCGTTCAGAAAATTATCAAAATTTATCTGTATAATACACGATATCTACGCTATATGACTCAAACTATTTCGAAATTGCCATTGCATTATTTAAGCAAATAATTTTACGTTTACCATAAAATAATTTCATATTTCAAATAATTACACACAGCTCCATCTGTTAACAATAATACATACCATCCCACACATAAATTTTCGGTCTCGTAGTACTATAAGGATAATATGCACGATCAGTCCCCGAGAGATTCTCTGAATGACGTTGGAGCCAGCAATGGTACCAGCAGCAGCTACGAATATTATGCTTCGCGGGGTCGTGAGTCGGCACTCTATCTGTCTTGTAGTGAAGCCACCCGTACCATTCAGGTGTAATCTGTCAACGATAGATGTCGCTGTTACAAAGTTTGCGCAAGATTACTTAACTTTCAGTGAAATTGTTACGTGCTTTTGTCGGTAGATGGGACTCTTATTAATTTATAGTTCCTCTCCTAAAACATGCTATCAAAGCCGCGACTATTTGTCGCGTTGATATTATTGCTCTGAGGGTGATTGAGTGTTTAGGGTGGATGAGTTAAAAATAAAAAAAACAATGATTTAGCAATTTCAATCCTAACGCACTGTGAAAATTTTAATGCGGAAAGCACTTAGAAGCAGACTTTGTCAAAGCATTGCTCTGTACTTAACAAAGTGACATTTGTAAATACGGGCGATAGGCAATAAACTGAGTAATATACACACAAACTCAATCATGCTGTAAAAAGAGACAAGGTGAAAGGGCGACCAATACCTACCAGTTTGTTTTCTGTAGGTATCTATAGCGCAAGTCTGTAGCGTGAACCATTCATTATTCAAAGGGCTGATTTCACAGGTGTCTACTAAATTTAATTTGACAGTTATCGTATTATACCTACAACTTATGTTGATCGTGCTCATTTTATTGACATTTATTTGGGAGCCTAGACTAGAGCGTGACTTTTGTATTTGGTTGGCTTATACATTTATGTGACGAGTTGCATTTATTTTGAGGCCTGTACATAAGCCCTAAAATTACTAAGTTTTGTCAATTACAATAAATGTTATTGCATTGACAGCTGAAAGCTCGTAGTCTATTCTGCGTCTATGAATAAACAACTAGGCAATTGATAACCTGGCTTAATGTTAACCCAAAGGAATGTGGATAAGTAGCTTACTAGATCAAATAAAAAAGTTCAATTACCTGTGACGCGTCATACTCAAATTTAAACTCTGGGTTATATTCCACCCAGCGACTTTGCCCAACGAAGTAATATTTATTTTCGTAGAATTTGTTTCCAAATGAGTCGCAACCCATATAAGTACCTTCCTGAAAACATTAATAGCATAAGTGTTAAAGATATTTGATATTACTGTCAAATATTAATTGTTCAGAAGTGGAATTACAAAGGCTGTAGATGATGATACCGTCAAATATCTAAAATCACCCAACACTAATATTATAAAGATTTGTATTTTTGAATGTTTGTAACAAATAAACTCAAAATTCACTCAACCTATTTCAAAAATTATTTCACCATTAGAATGCTACATTAGCCCTGAGTAACAGGCTACTTTTTTATCTTGGAAAAATATAAAGCGGGACTTTTATCTAGGAGAACCTATTCACGCGGGCGGAGCCGCGAGCAATTCTATTATAAAACTATAAAATTCAATCCTATGCATCAGCCTTTACTAAGACTGAATGATAGGTCTCTCGTGTGCGTGAATACTATTAAGTATATTGCCTTGTCTATTTCTGCAGTCAAAGAATACGTTTGAGTGTTTACACTCCACAAGACCGCAGTTCCGTCCTCGCCGCGTTCCCCGTCGCCCCCCCGACCCCCCTAGCAGTTCCGGCCCGCGAGCCGATGACAACACCATCTTATAGGATTAGGCCTACAAACCAATCTTTCCCTAATCGTTAATGTCTCATCCTCTCTCAGTGGCCGTCCTGAGCCGAGGCTCGTAACCTAGAGTAATAGTGTTCTGTGCTCGTAACCCGTTAATGGGTTGCCCTCAGCATGGTCACTTAATTCATAGGGTTGCAAGCGCCTTCTGCGTTCACCCTAAAGACCGGTGTGGCCAGAAAAGCCGACTCGTGTCAGGCTACTGGCAGTAGGGCCATTAACAAAAAAAAAGAATGCGTAAACAGTGTTTCGTGTCGGCTTAAAGACAAATTAATATGCAATTACTCGACAACATCAGACAATATAATTATTGTACTATCTCGGAGTAGCAGTGCATTGTCATACAATGCTTTATTATTTGCAGATGTGATTACCTTTTAATTGTCTATGGACAGATTACGATCAACCGAAAAACTGATGGGTCTTATCTACATTTGTATAAAAGGTTTCACTTCGATAATTATAATGTAGTGTTAACAATAGAATAATTCATTTTTAAAAATATATTTTCTCAGTTTTCCCAACAAATACTTCGTGAATAGTGTAGATATTCCTGAATTTTTTTTTATCATGCCGTACCTACTGTAATCGTCGCAAAAAACGTATGAGCAACAAATCATGCGCATGTCGCATCTGAAAATCGTGTCGTGCCGAATAACTGAAGTCCTTGCTAAGGGACAGCTTCAAGGTAATATTAAAGAAGTATTTTTTTAAATGTACAACTTTAACTCACTAAATGACCGAAAAGAAGTTTGATATTAAAATATTTTTTCGAGTCGTTTAAAAATAAAACGGTAACACTGAAAATTTAAGTACGTTATACAGACAACAGATGTAGCTTTGCTTAACCAAACCAACCATTGCTAGATAATTTTTTCATAAATAATATTAAAGTCTAAAGGGCGTGGTCCAATTCCGAGAAAAAATTTCACAAACAAAGGATAGTTTTAAAATTTCTTTAATTCGTATATTACGTAGTTATTGTCCCTGAAAAACAGACAAACGATGACATGAGCCGGAATAGAATCCAAAACCCATACGGATCCAAAGCATCTTCCTTTTTTTATTACATTGAATGACGAGACGAGCATGCCTTTCGTCTGATGGCAAGCGATACGACCACCCATAAAAAGTAGCAACACCATTCAGCACTTTCAGTTACAAAGTAAGCTAACCTACACTGTTGCTAGTTATGGTTATTGAAAATGAGAAGAAATTTATCTACCAGCGTTAACTATAACTATGTCAATAGGGTCCACAATCGCATAGAAAATATGGTTTTAATGGACAGTTTTTTAAAAACTGTATCTTAGACGAATAATTGAACAGGAATTGAATATAATAGACACAAAAAAAAATATGATAACCGTAAATTATATTCTTGGGTCCGCAAGCAATTCCTGAATTCCTAGGTTCCCAGATTTCTCCATGACCTAGCAATGCTGTGACACCAGACAGGCGTCCCGTGCATTGTATTGATTCTGAATACACCGACAGGCATGCGCAGCGCTTCCCAATTAGACACGATCCAGGACCTAGTCGTGAGCTAGGCACAGTTGGACCTCGACAGAGCCCAGAACCGTGAGTGCTGGCGTAATAAACATTTTTTTTATTCTCAAAGGTGATGGCAATTGTCTATTCTGATAAGTTATAGGGAGGGGTGGGGGGTTCTGAAAGCTTTTGTGAGTGGCCATTCTAATACGAACCACAAGCCTGGCAGTGCACCACGCTGGACTTAGTGGCTGAATAGGGCTCAAAACCTCTCCCGACATAGAACAAAATTGTTTTCAACTTATTCTCATTCTATTTGGAAGAAAAGTACGTGTGCCGAAGTAAATTGTGATAGGTTTGAGTGGATGAAAATTGTAAGTAAATAACAGCCGTACCTAAGAGAACATCTCGCAGCGGAAAAGATTCCGCTCGAACTGATTCTCAAAGTGGATTCAGTACTTCACCTTCTCATAACTGCCATTTACTGATAATCACTTCCCACCATCAGGGAATCGTTCCGGCACCTCTCGATTCTGGAGCAGCCACTGGTGCAGACTGCTGCAGATTGGAGGTCGCCAAAGACTTAAGGCTACTACCAAACTACCACACCAGCCTGTGCAGACAGGGTGTGAGTGTGGTGGCCAGCTTATAGCTTGGACATGGTAGATTCTTTTCGCGGACTTTCTTTTGATTCAATTTGATCTGAAACACGATTGTTAATCTACAACAATCCATGTTTCGATTAATCGATCTGAAATCCTCGACACGATCATCGCAAAGATGGTAATACCTATGCACATGACTCAACCATGGAGGACAGCAAATAAATGTGAGTTCAGTTTTATATTTTAACACTAAGGCTTTTTGAAATCATTTCCCCATTTCGATACCTAATTCCCAGTTACCAATAATACAAAATATATTTGCACAGAGAGATAACTAATAAACCTAAATTGTCTATAATATTTTTTTTCCATTCAGCAATCAAAACCAGACCCTCAACAGCGACGCATCGATATGAATACATATGATGACAATAAGAAGATGAACCGTTCAATCCTACGCCGTTCAACGCCACGATACGCCATGCAGCTCTGTAATACGCCGTATATCTCTACGATCCGCACAATAATATGCAGTTTTATAATACGCCGTATATCTCTACGATCCGCACAGTATGCAGCTTTATAATACGTCATATAACGCTACGATACGCCGTGCAATGCATCGATACGCCACGCGATCATAATCCGCTATACAGGCCTCGGTTCGAGACGATATTCTGCGCACCGCGAAGTTAGGTTCGCCGCACGGTTGCGCACCGCGACTTCGATACGACGAGGCCTGTGCGCGCAAATTAAAGGCGTGGCCAGCATTGGCAACGCGGCGTTTTATGTAAGTATCGATCTTTCGAGGCAGCCTTTGCGAACAAGTATAGAATAATTATACATCTATTACATATTGTTTATTCCAATGGCTTCTTTTATTACCAAACTTTGTAATTTTATGTTATTGCATCGCGAAATGTACATTCAAGCTGCGATTTTCCACTAATGGAGGTAGTTTAGTTCGTAATAAAGAACGAAAATAAATTACATTTTTTGGATCTTAATTATTAATTTTATAACGGCATGACGCTCGCACTTCGCTACCCTAATGGTGTCTATAGTTTTATAAGAAGAAAGAAAAAATATTAATCTCATAAACAGTATAGTTAGTCTAGACTTAGAGATTTATGGCAAGGGAAATAGGTCTAAGAAACCAAACGGATGTTCAGGCGCTGCAGAACGATTTTTTGTTAACAGGGTCAAGCATCAACGTGGGTAAGATAGGTACCGTTGCACTTAGTAAGTATTTTGTTCATTATTTCACTTTTTGGTCCAGCGCTGCTAGATAAATAAGCCAATAAGAGCTCATCTAAATGCCTTCTCCTTAATTACCTTCAAAGCATCCACCCGCCACATCTTCAACACTGAGCCTACAAGGCCGCCATGCTGTTTTATTATTCTAAAAAACCGTGCGAATTTATCCAGTGGTAATATAGACATCGTTGCTATTTAACTTTGAAAAAATAAAATTGGCGCATGGATCTGTTACTTTATGACATTTTACTTCCTATCCAAAGAGCATTATAATACTACGGGAATTCCTATCGAATTGATGACGATTTATTTAGTTTTGACATTATGACAAATATTTTGAAATCCAATAAAAGATGGCTCTGTTTAGATTTTGTGCACGCTGAACCCGGGTGAGATACGTGTATGATTCAATTTTTATTGAAATTATACCTATTAGGCGCTAGAAATTATCGCAAAGAAAAGTAAAATTTAATGCAGCGAGTCGTTAGGGTCAACTATTGAAACACAATCTTACCTACAACACTGGGCTTCACCTGGTGTCCTACGTTACTAATTACGTTTTCTTCCCACGCCTTTCTTCTAGCAGTTGACGTCACCATAAGCCTTTCTTCTAGCAGTTGACGTCGCCATAATATTATTATGTATAGAAAGTTATTCTAAATTTCTTTAGTTGTTTTTTGTTTGATCGTTGGACAATTAGCAACGATTCAAAATTGGGCGTTCATGGGGAGTCCTGGGGTATATAGCGACGTCTCTGATTGCTTACCTACGTCTTCGAGGGTCTACAATGGAAGAATGGATATTCTTTAGGTAATAAAATACATTTTTATTTTACATTAGCTGTTTGTTATAATTATAAAACCTTAACAAAATATATTGCGGTTAATTAAAAAGCCGATTAAGCCGATTTTTGAGAATTTATCGATAGAACATAGCACCACTGTTTGTATGAAATTCTATAACCAAAAAAATGTACATTTTCTTAATATTCTTTTATTATGGTTTAAAGTATAGTTACGAATTAGATCATCTATAAATTAAATTTCACAAACAGCAAGAAGTTACGGCGCCTTTCTCTCCTTTTAATTCCAAGGTCACAATTCCAGAATCTCGATGCAGCGGCGTAGCTTCAGACTTCAGGTATTTCGACAATGCAGAACCAAAATTTAATAAGCTGGTAGGTGCATGGATTATTATACTTTTAAGATAGATAAGTAGTTAAAATATAGTTCAATACGCAAGAAACATTTTTGGTCTTGCATCGAAAGATCATACACAAAACACTGATTAGGTCAGACGGCATTTCATCTTGCTGGCATCTCACTGGCTTTATTAGACTGCTAGTGTCATTTGTGCTATTATAACGTAAATGGTATCCGACGCCTAATTTTTTTTTTCTTCTAACAGGTACTGGTGATGGCAATAATCATGGTTTTCCTAGAAACATCAGAGAGAGGAAAGTCTTTACTAGTGACATGATGCCAACTCTACTAAATGAATGATCTTTAAAACATATTTATTATTACAATTGGAATTATTACTTGCCTCAAGTAATTCCAGTACCAATATAACCAATATATGTAACAAAATAAACGAACGCAAACAAATTTGAAAATATGGCATCATGAGAATGACATTCCATTTCTACAGTAACCGGCCTACAGTAGTTTTATTACAAAGAACTATAAGCCATTAATTGGAACTAATAATTATTTTTTACAGAGTAAAAGATAACAATTTTGTTTCAGAATTGTTGATATCAATTGTGATACTTTAACCAATTATATAATTTGCGATAAGAAGATTCTGGATGATGATAATGTTTAATTATGATTATAATCTCTATGGGAACACGAGCGTAAGCACGGGTTGTGGGTTTCCATAAACTACTCCTCTTATTCCTGCTGTTTCATACAGTCTTACTAAGCCACTGGCTAGTTAATAATTGACAAAATTCTTTAGCTGTATATCAGCTGTTCAATTAGTACCTTGTAACGTAGTAACGTTACATTTCAATTTAATTTTAATAATAGTTTTATAAAATAATTCCCAAATAAAAAATTACTAAATTACTAAATTAAAAATATTGATAATTTTAATAAGATTGAAAGTATAATTTATGATCACTCGTAATTGAACGCGTCAATACCGGTCTTTGCATCGCCTATGGTTTATTTCTAACGGTCCCAATCCGAACTCGCCCGACGCAAGAGCCGAGCCGCCGTCGCGGTTCCCCCCCGTCAGAACCACGGTAGTCATCGAAGCAGACGCACGTCGCTCGTCGATCTTGTTCTGCCGTTACGTCGTTGCTACGTCATTCTTCAGTGACCGTTAACTATTGGGACACATCCCAAATATTTTAAAATTACTTTTAGTTATATTGGCCTACGAATAATAGAAACCCCCATTTGGGTAAGTGTTGAACGTAATATTATTTGTATTTAGTGTACCTAAAAGTATATAGAATAGTTATTAGTGTGGTTCCGTTAGACCGTTGGAAACTTTGAATTTGGTGTCATACGTAGCAATGTCTTTTCGGAAGCCTAAATGCTATTGGAAACGTTGTATTCATTTACACCGTAATTTTCTGCTTTGGCTTTCTCGCTGCCGCTGTAAAGTAATTTGCTTATTTTGGTTTTTCTTTCCTTTTTACTTGTAAACTCCGTTCTGATTGTAAGACACACTCCGCCTTCGCTAGCGCAACTCTCGCTTCGCTTTCGGGTCCATGTGTTACAATCAGAAGACAATAGACGCTCTCGTCATCTTTTCCTAAGACCAGTTACACTGAAATTCCAGGGTGCAAGATACGGGGTTCAAGACTTCTTTCTCCTGGTCCATACACCCAGTTCCCGAGGTTCCAGACATCAGCTAGCTTCTGAATCCTGGGACTTCAGCTGTCTTCCCTAAGGAGATTCGCCGATGCTGACCAGGCACTACGACCTACTGCCAGGAGAGTACTTGCGCACCGCTGGGAAGTGAAAAGTGACGGGCATTTAAGAACCACTCTAAAAATTTTATTATTATTATTTTTTTTGATTTTTTTGAACAATTATTAAATTTTATTTTTTATGCTGACTAACCTGGCCGTGTTTTCTTTATTTACACACGCCCAGACGTCACATTGGCGCCCATAACGTGGTTTTAAGGTCATTTTTTCACTTTCTAAGGGGAGGCTTGGTGACGGTGTTGTGTTTTTTTTATTTTTGTGAAACGTTTTTTTTGGTTGGTTGCAAGCAACTAAGGTGTATGCCACTATAATATCTATTGTAAGTCAGCAACATATTTTATTATTGCTCTCTATATTTTTGTAAACTGCTAACAGTAGTTCATATCATCACAGTTGCGTGCACACTAGTTGCTTTCCTGTTGATTTTTTTTTTATGTAGTTTGAAGTTTTTTAGTATACTTTATTTTGTTGCTTTATTTATATTTACTACAACCAGAACGTTATAAGATTTATATCAATTGTAACAGACGGAGTAATATTTAGCTTTTTGCTTACTGTATTACTAGTTTCGTTCAACATTTACCCTCATAATTAGGAAATCTTTTGTGTTTGTAGGCCTAAATATTAATTACATTTTAACAATGACGTTTCAAGTTAAGTTTATGTCACTACCAAAATCTGAATTAGAATACGAAGTCGCTATTAGAG
Organism: Lapara coniferarum; assembly: GCA_949316025.1. Classification (NCBI taxonomy): domain Eukaryota; kingdom Metazoa; phylum Arthropoda; class Insecta; order Lepidoptera; family Sphingidae; genus Lapara; species Lapara coniferarum. The sequence continues at coordinate 20,999,415 of OX438933.1, read as the reverse complement.
GCGAGACTCCTGCATCTACTGTGCAAGAGTTACGCAAACAAATTGCCAAATGTGGACCTCTATTTCCTTCGGAGGACATACTTACGAGTCCTTTTGAAGTAGCAGAGGATTTAAATGGTGTTTTAGACATTCTTCAAAAAGCAAATGTTGGGCTAGATTCTACCTCTCTTGATAAAAACTCATTGCTTCGTATACAAAATTTATTAAATCACACATATCACCGGCTTAATCGGATAACACACGAAGACAAACATAAAGATAACTATGATCAATGCATTACTTTCTATAAGTCTACAATTGCCAAACTTAACTCAGTAAAAGACACCGCTTTAGATCTTTTAGCCGTCTCCAATAATGATCTCCAAAACCTTGGTGCTAACTCTTCGCCAATCAATGTTAATGTTACCTGCGACGGCGGAGTAAGCAAATTTTCTAAGCTGAAGTTTGATGGCAAGACTTGTGCTCGGGCTTTCATTCAAAAGGCTGAAGAGCTTTGCGAAGCAAAGAATACTTCCCCTGATAAAATCCTATCACATGCCACGGAAATATTTATAGGCGACGCATTGCACTGGTATAGAAGCATAAAAGATTCCTTGAGTAATTGGAACGACCTCGTTTCATCACTAAAGCGTGATTTTGATCCGTATGATTATGACTATAGGCTTCTTTCAGAAATTAGGTCGCGTACACAAGGTGAGACTGAAAGCATCGTTATCTACCTTTCTATAATGTCTGGACTTTTTTCTAGACTTTCTACCAACTTACCTGAAGACGACAAATTAGAGCTGCTGCTACATAACATCCGACCATGTTATGCCAATACCCTATCTTCTGTCTCTGAAATTAAAACAATCGGAGAACTGAAGACTCTTTGCCGTAATTATGAAAACGTACAGTCTCGTCTTTGTAAATTTAAAGAACCTCCCAGAGTAACATCCGATACACTAGCACCAGAGTTTGCTTATACTGGGGGTTATAACGGGATCAATAATTATAGAAATCCTTACAACAATAAAGATTTTGGTCGACCATCGTTTAACAGTAAATCCCATAATCAAAGAAACAAAACTGAGGGACCATCTACTTCGGATAGTAATTATGTTCATGCCGTCGATGTTTCTCCTCTTAAACCTCGTTTTTGCCCCCGATGTCGTTGTAACACACATAACCTTAGGCAGTGCACCGCTAACAAAGATAATATATTTTGTTTCATTTGTGGTCATAAAGGTGTCAAGAGCCCCGATTGCCCTAACTGCAAAAATACTGATTCTGCTCCAAAAAACTAGTTTCGCAGAATTGTGTCAATAACAATTTTGACTTCCAAGATTGGCAAAATTGGTTAAAAACAATAAAACTTTTTTTCAACTGTTATAAAGTTGACACAATTCTTAATGAAGACTACAATATCGATAATAGACCTTATGTTCATATTCGGATTAACGATTTCACTATATCTGGACTTTTAGATTCTGGTTCCGCTATTACCATTTTGGGCAATGGAGCCCATATTATTTGCATGAATCAAGGTTTGCCTCTTATAAAGGAAGATCATATTTCAGTTATAGCTGCTGGGGGCCAGAGTTTGCAAAGCATTGGTTTTATTAATATCCCCGTAACTTTTGAAAACCAACTTCATATCTTGAAAGCTTTTGTAGTGCCAGATATTAAGCCGAATCTAATCTTAGGGATTGATTTTTGGCGTAAATTCCGGTTGTGTCCAAAATACATAAACAGCATCGTTATTTCTAACAATGACGAGAAAGAAAAAATTATAGACACTTCACGTAAAACCTTCGTACAAGGTTATTCAAATTTAGACGTTCATCATAAATCGCTCGCAGATGACGTCATTAAAAAATACGGAGAAATATCTGCGCAAAATAAGGGTCTTGGGATCACTAAACTTATAACGCATCACATTGATACAGGGGACCATAAGCCAATACGTCAACGCTACTATCGCCTATCTCCTGAGAAACAACGCATTTTAATCGAGCAGGTTGACGAAATGTTTTCAATGGATGTCATCGAACACTGTGAAAGCGCATGGTCGTCTCCCGTTTTGCTTGTGACAAAGAAGAATGGTCAACCCAGATTTTGCCTTGACAGTCGGAAACTTAATTCGATCACCAAACGTGACGCTTATAATCTACCCTACATTTCAGAGATTCTCGATAATTTAAGAGATGCGTGCTTCCTTAGTAGTATAGACTTGTCTAAGGCTTTTTGGCAAATACCGATCGCAGAAGAAGATCGCGACAAAACGGCATTTTACGTTCCTGGTCGGGGCACCTATCGCTTTAAGCGGATGGCTTTTGGTCTAACTAACGCGCCGGCTACACAACAAAGGCTTGTGGATTTGCTATTCAGCGAATTTGATAATAAAGTTTTTGCTTATCTGGATGACATTGTCATTGTTTCTTCTGATTTTAAAGGCCACGTGGACTTACTTTTACGTGTCCTTAAAAAGCTCGAACACGCGAACTTAACTGTCAACCTTGAAAAATGTAATTTTTTTAAACCTAGTCTCAAATACTTGGGCTATGTTGTTGATAGTTCTGGGTTGCATACCGATCCAGAAAAGGTTGATGCTATTTTAAATTATCCAACACCAACTTGCCGAAAAGACTTGAAACGGTTCCTGGGGACTGCGACATGGTATCGACGTTTCGTTCCTAACTTCAGTACCATAGCTGGTCCTTTAAACCAACTAACTTCCACCAAAAAAAATGCTCCTTCTTTTAAGTGGACTTCAGAGGCAGACATAGCCTTTAAAAAACTTAAGGAGTGTCTGATCTGTGCCCCAGTATTGGCTTGTCCAGATTATTCTAAGCCTTTTGAGGTCCACACGGATGCTAGTAATTACGGTATAGGTGCGATGCTTACACAGACAATTGATGGTAAGGAACATCCAATTGCCTATATGAGCAAGTCATTGTCCGCAGCTGAAAGAAACTACAGCATCACGGAACGTGAGACTTTAGCTGTCGTAACTGCGCTCGAGCACTGGAGATGTTACATTGAGAATGGTCAAGCATTTACCGTATATACTGATCATAGTGCGTTAAAATGGTTCTTGTCCATCTCAAACCCTACTGGCCGTTTAGCTCGTTGGGGAGTACGATTATCGGCATTTAATTTTATAATTAAACACCGCCGCGGCGTCGATAATATTATACCTGATGCCCTTTCTCGAAGCGTTCAGTTGAGTGCCATAAGCACTTCCGATTGTTATTTAAAGACCAGCGATTCTTGGTACAAAAATGTTTATTCTGGTTCTGCTACCGATCCGGGAAAATTTCCAAATTATTTAATAAAAAATAACACGTTATTTAGGCTATCCAGAAATAAACATGAGTTAACATCGGAGTTTTCTTGGAAGGAAGTAGCTCCTAAGGAATTACGTGAGAAGATTATTTTTGAAAATCATTCTGAGCCTACTGCTGGTCATATGGGAATATTTAAAACTTATAGACGCCTGGCATTACGCTATTTCTGGCCAGGAATGTATCAAGATGTTGTGAACTTCATCGGAAAATGCGAGAAGTGCTTAGCTTACAAGTCACAAAATCACCAACTACTGGGGGAGATGGGTCGTCCTAAGCATTGTTCACGACCTTTTCAAACGTTATCTATTGATCTTATGGGACCTCTTCCTACAACAAAAAAACAAAATAACTACATACTAGTTATAACATGTTGTTTTTCCAAATTTTGTTTAATTTTCCCCATTAAAAAGGCAACTTCGGACATTATCACAAAGATCTTAGAGGAGTCTGTGTTTCTTACACACGGCATACCCCAGACCGTATTAATGGATAATGGTACACAATTTACTGGCAAAATAACGGACGCCCTTTTTAAGAAATACAGCATCCCAAATGTCCATTATACTCCTAAGTATACCCCGCAAGTAAATTTAGTGGAACGTTACAATAAAACAATTATAACGTGCTTGGCTACTTACGTTGACGATGACCATCGCTCATGGGATTTGTTTATTCCAAAAGTTCAATTCGCGATCAACAATTCAGTCAATGAAGCCACAGGATATACACCAGCGTTCCTAGTATTTGGCCGTGAACTTGTAACTTGCGGTAGTCATTACATTGAAAATGAGAATAGTAATGAGATTATATTCTTACCACGTGATGCCTATGCTGAAAACTTAGGTTGTCTATCCTCTATATTCGATAAGGTGCAGTCAAAACTTTGGCAAGCACATGTAAAGAACTCATCTCAGTACAATTTACGACGCAAGTTTGCAGAATTTAATGTCGGCGACATAGTCATGAAGCGAGCTTATTTTTTGAGCGATAAAGGGAACAAATTTTCGAAAAAACTAGCACCAAAATTCATTAAGGCTAAAATCATCGCTAAAAAATCGCCACTTGTATATGTATTACAGGACATGTCCGGCAAAGAATTAGGTACTTGGCATATAAAAGATTTGAAGTTGGTCGGTCTAAACAAGTAGCTGCTTAAGAATGCAAACAACATTATAACATACTGTACCTTTAGAGTTATACGGATTTTTTTTTTTAGGAACAAAAATCCTTTTCTATCGCGGGGGGTATTGTAACGTAGTAACGTTACATTTCAATTTAATTTTAATAATAGTTTTATAAAATAATTCCCAAATAAAAAATTACTAAATTACTAAATTAAAAATATTGATAATTTTAATAAGATTGAAAGTATAATTTATGACCACTCGTAATTGAACGCGTCAATACCGGTCTTTGCATCGCCTATGGTTTATTTCTAACGGTCCCAATCCGAACTCGCCCGACGCAAGAGCCGAGCCGCCGTCGCGGTTCCCCCCCGTCAGAACCACGGTAGTCATCGAAGCAGACGCACGTCGCTCGTCGATCTTGTTCTGCCGTTACGTCGTTGCTACGTCATTCTTCAGTGACCGTTAACTATTGGGACACATCCCAAATATTTTAAAATTACTTTTAGTTATATTGGCCTACGAATAATAGAAACCCCCATTTGGGTAAGTGTTGAACGTAATATTATTTGTATTTAGTGTACCTAAAAGTATATAGAATAGTTATTAGTGTGGTTCCGTTAGACCGTTGGAAACTTTGAATTTGGTGTCATACGTAGCAATGTCTTTTCGGAAGCCTAAATGCTATTGGAAACGTTGTATTCATTTACACCGTAATTTTCTGCTTTGGCTTTCTCGCTGCCGCTGTAAAGTAATTTGCTTATTTTGGTTTTTCTTTCCTTTTTACTTGTAAACTCCGTTCTGATTGTAAGACACACTCCGCCTTCGCTAGCGCAACTCTCGCTTCGCTTTCGGGTCCATGTGTTACAATCAGAAGACAATAGACGCTCTCGTCATCTTTTCCTAAGACCAGTTACACTGAAATTCCAGGGTGCAAGATACGGGGTTCAAGACTTCTTTCTCCTGGTCCATACACCCAGTTCCCGAGGTTCCAGACATCAGCTAGCTTCTGAATCCTGGGACTTCAGCTGTCTTCCCTAAGGAGATTCGCCGATGCTGACCAGGCACTACGACCTACTGCCAGGAGAGTACTTGCGCACCGCTGGGAAGTGAAAAGTGACGGGCATTTAAGAACCACTCTAAAAATTTTATTATTATTATTTTTTTTGATTTTTTTGAACAATTATTAAATTTTATTTTTTATGCTGACTAACCTGGCCGTGTTTTCTTTATTTACACACGCCCAGACGTCACAACCTATTATAAATGAGTGTTACAGTAGAGCTGGCTAACAGTATTATTAAATACTGTTCCAATGCTTAGTACAAATGTTATGAGAAATTAGTCATCGAATGAAGCCATTCATTAAGATGGTAAATTAATAAAAAAAATGATTTATCTTAAATATATGAAACAGGTGATTCGAAAATCATTTTCAGGTGATATTTATGATTGTGTAACAATGCGTTATACCCACTTTTATATTTGTAAATATGTCGAAAAGAGCAACCCAAGAGTTTCTTGCCCGTTCTTCTCTCAGGGAATCAGCATTCCGAATGGGTGGTAGAGTCACATAGTACTAACAATAATCAAAAAGTACTTACTGTAACATAAACCGAATAATTCACAATTAAATAAAAATAATAAACACAAATTTAATATACAAATAAAAATATATCTAATTCAATGTTTTGAATTTTTATTTTTCGCACCCAATTGTTCATTACAAGTTATAATGAAACAACGCAAAACTTGATCATAAGTTAACATAGGTGAGAATCTAGAGTACAATCAATACAAGAAGGTACTGACTGATTTAGCTACTCTTGATCACACACAAAACCTTAAGTTTGCTTTCTGAAAACACAGAAAACTTATATTTGGTAAGCAGTATAGGATTCGTATACAAATATGAAGACAATTGATAAAGCTTTCACATTTCAACCTCTGTAACCTCATAAAGGTTTAATCTATTATGAGCTAAGTATCATCCTGGTTTATCGCTTATTGCGGGTAATATCTAAGTCGACAAAGTAAAGAGACAATGGTAGTAGCGTTATCGAGAAAAGAATACCTACTTGTAACGCTGGAGTCAGAAAAGTACAAAGATCTAGCAGACAAATATCCCATAAACATATTTAATATGAAATAGGTTGCCAAGTTATTGAATGGAGACCATGTAATGGCAAGCGCAGCGTAGGATGTCCTCCTAAACGACTTCATAAAGGTTGCAGGAGTCCGCTGGATGCGGGCTGCTAGCTCTTTCACTTTGAATATCATAAATCTTACTTAGAGCTACACCCTTAGTCTAGAATCCTTAACTCTACAAACTCTATGTAGTACATGTTAGATAGAGAATGAACATCCGCCCACAGACTACCCAGAAGAACTACGTTCAGACCGCCATGTCGGATACATTATCTTTGAACCGTAAAGGAGACTTGCTAGTTTGTCAGATGACATTTAATTGTTTTTTTACGGACATTTGTAGTATAGGCAAAGGAACAAAACCATGCAGCCCATGATGGAATATTTTTTCAGGCCCATACAGCCTTGTTGATTATTTAGTGATTAGGTTCTTTCCTTTTAACTTAAAAAATATTTAAAAAAAAAAATTACATGTTGAAATAAAACAGGTTTTTATTTTATATTTTTATTTTTGAACTTTTTCTTAAATTTAAGCAATGCTTTCTTCTGCATTTTTTTTAATTTATATTTTTCGGCCCTTATTATGTCTATCCCTTTTAATATTTTGTTTATTACATTGCACCAATAAAAATACAGAGTTTAATACTTATGTCTAACAAATATTCAGGAACTAAGTTTTTGTGAGAATGGCAATTCAAAAGAATATTTGGAACATATACTTTGTTTAATGTTTTTACTAATATTATTTTTATGTCCTTGTTGTTCCAAATATTCGTTTGTAATTTTAATTACATTACCAAAACTTATAACAATGTTTTCATGGGGATAACTTAATTTTCTTGCATTCTTACAACTTTCATATTCTTTTTCTACTATGAAATTGTGAATATTATTATTCACTTAAAAGATTGCTTTTACATTCTGCACAATTATTAATTTAAGAAAGCACTTTCCTTGTTACCCACCCTTCTGTGTAGGCCTTTGAATGAATATTTAACTATTCTCGTCTGGCTTGTTCATGAATATTTTCTTTATTACTAAACTCAATATTTTCAGTTATATCTGAACTATCTAATTTAGAGTTCATCGTTGGTGCAGAATTCACATTTTCAAACAAGGATTCTAAATTTAAAATATTGATACTAAAATCTTTACAATTAAAACTTATAAATCTTGTTATTAATAGAGCTTTAAATGTTAATAAGAGTGGGCAGTCGGATTATTAAATCTATAATAATTGTATGCCTGTACTTGTCCAAAAAACATACATACATACACTCACGCCTGTTATCCTCGAAGGGGTAGGCAGAGGTGCAACTAGTGCACCCACTTTTCGCCATCATTCCGTCCCATGATGTCATAGGGGGCGAGCCTATCGCCATATTGGGCACAAATTACAGACTCCGGGCTGATACCGAATAGAAAAACTCAATATCACTTTGCCCGACCTGGGGATCGAACCCGAGACCTCAGCTTTGCAGTCGTACTGTAATACAACTACACCACCGAGGCAGTCCAAAAAAGTTTTCAATAACATCAGAGTTAAGAAAAAAATAAAATTAAATTAAATTAATTTTATCCATTGTAAATCTACGTGCCTTTTTATTTTTATTGCATAATTTCCACAGAACTTTCTTAGTTAAAGGATTTATATTTTTAGTTGAACCCTCTAAAGACTTTTCTTTACTGAATACCAATGCCTTCTGCGCTCTGGATTTATAATTACTTATACGTTTTGCTTTCTTATATTCATTATAGATAAGTTGACATTGTGGAGATAAGGTGCCCAATGTTTTTATTAATCACCTTCTGACCAACTTTTTTGGAGTTTTGTATGATGAAGCTGAAAATAAAACAAAATATTATACATAAAAAAATAGTCAACAAAGACTTTGTAGGACCACAATACAACAAACTTCAAACAAATAAATACCTTGTGTACCCTGGATCTCAGTTCCGGAGGTCACAGCAGCAGACTGTCTTGACTTACAAATCACTGAAAAAAAAACAATAAAACATCTTACATTTACCAATTATTATTCAAATCTATCAATAAACACAGTATACTTTTTGGCCTTGTCATTACTTTAGGACAGATCTTATTCTTATGCTTATAATTCTACCCATGACTGTCTTCAGACACACAGCAAAGTTGATGACTAATTAATAGAGACAAGCCAGCTGCTCACCAGATGGCAGGCAACTTTAGAATTTATATGGCGATGGGCTCGCCCCCTATCACATCATGGGACGGAATAAAGGCGAAAAGTGGGTGCACTAGTTGCGCCTCTGTCTACCCCTTCGAGGATAATAGGCGTGAGTGTGTGTGTGTTAGAATTTAGATTACACAATATACATAAATTACTACATACCATTGACTTCAGAGCATGCCACTTTAAACGGGATACTTTCTTCAGTTTTTGAGTATGTATGGTCAATGTGTCGCTTTCGTGCATAATCGTGATTTCTGTACTTCAGAGGAACTAGAAAAGACAAGACATATAATATTAAAAACAATTTAGCTATATCTTAAAAGTATCTTCGGTTAAGATTTAGCGTCTTGTAACAGGAGTTTGAGGTCAAAACTGGCACTAATTGGGTTAGTTTTTGTTTTCACTTATAACAAAACCATTTTCGAGCAGAGAGCATTACTTTTTTTTATACTTATATCATATTAATATTATTTTAATTGATTAAAATACGTAAATAAAGACGTGAACAACTGAAAAAGTCATGTTTGGTTGTCAAAACTCGTTATTCGTAAATTTCTACTTTAGAAAGGCAAAGGCATTCAGTACCATACAGTCTCAAAATGGTTTTTATGACAATTAAGTGGTTGCTATTAGTAAAATCATGCTCGCTGATTATAAGTTCGACATTCTCGAACTTCGCTGGAGTACTGTTTTCGTAAAAATTGAAATCACAAATTTTTTACCTCTCGCAAAATAATTGTAAGCGTATTTTTTTTTTCTGGCGCTCGCCGGCCGCTGCCGCGGCACGCTCGCTACGCTCGCTCGGCTCGCGCGTAGTGTACACGGTTCTAACATAACCTAACCCACTTTAGGATTTCTGTCACATGAATTATCTATTTTTGTATATTTATTGTCATAACAACCATTTCTAAGCTGTGCGGCTCAGAATACCTTTGCATTTCTAAAAGTAGAAATTTACGAATAACTAGTTTTGACAACCAAACCTGACTTTTTCAGTTGTTCACGTATTTATTTACGTATTTTAATCATATAAAAATAATATTAATATGATATAAGTATTCAAAAGAAAGTAACTCTCTCTGCTCGAAAATGGTTTTGTTATAAGTGAAAACAAAAACTAACCCAATTAGTGCCAGTTTTGACCTCAAACTCCTGTTACAAGACGCTAAATCGCAGCCGTATCTTCGGTTCTGAACGATAAGTTACCAGTTTCTTCATAAACCAATGACGAATTTCCTGAAGAAATCTCCAAGTCTGTAAATAAACTTGGATAGGCTTCACTCTTCAAGCGTTTTGTTGCCTGTTAAACAAATCTTTGCTCAAAATGCTTATGGCAAACATACATGTTCTTTGTATCACAAACATTTTCACTACCTATGCACTGTATTCACCGGATTTTAATCTCTTTCCTTGCGGGAAATTGATGCAATTTAACGTCTTGTCGTAAACTATTCCACTTGGATACACAACACCTTCGTAATATTGTTAAAAATGTTGAAATTACATTGACTGGATATTACTGTATTTGTGGATTTATAGAGGTGATGGCCGACGCTTGCCTTTTTTGACAGTGACACATGGTCAAAATGGCGACTGTTCTTGGCGGGGGTGAAGACGACGAAAGAGGGGCGCGGAATGTCAGTTGAGATTCTTGCACTGTCAGTTTCTATGGTCGATATTTTTTGTTCTAGCATTACCGGGCGCGATTATAGATAGAGCAACAAAATCTCGGAGTGAGCAGATGCCTCCAACTGCATTTGTGAACACTGACAACAAAGATTATTCAAAACCAAAATAAAATATTCAAATTAAAATCTTGTTTCTATCTTTTCAGTTCTTCAATAAATTTAAGATAGATGGCAGATATTGACGCAGTCGTCTTTTTTGTTTTTCTTTTTTTATCAACCTTTTAATACGTAGAAAGCGTTTAGCGTTTTTTTTACGTCACGTACTGATAGGGTGTAGGTTCAGATTGCGCCACCAGATGGCAGACCTTACGCCGTGCTCTTTCCCTATAATAGTGTCACTGAAATTAATAAAAGCATAGACAAATCTCAGTATATTCTCCAAGCGACATCTGGCACGCCTAAAAATATTTGCCTTTATTACTCTGAAGTTTACCACTGTCCACTAAAGGGTGCTTTCTCAGAATAATAACTAAAACCAGGTGCTTTATATTGAAATTATAACATCTTTCCGCCAGATGGCACTACACACAATACCCATATTGTTAAATTCAATAGCCTGCAATAAACAGCTTAAATTATAATAATATAAATTTATTTTACGTGTTTTGTTAACATAAATAATAAACTATTTTAGTAATTTGTATCAAGAAATTATATATCGGTGGCACATTCACAGGTGGCAGCACTATCAAAAGCATAAGAATTCATTTGCGTTGTTGGTGAGTGCAATATTGATTATTCAGATTAGAGGCTGAGTTAGCGCGCTGCAAACATGGGTCGTGTTGTCGGAAAATCTTCCTGTGATTACATGGTACTGGACCTGAGGTAAGTATTACTAAAGTGTGTGCGCGCCATTTCGTAGCGTTCAATTAACACTCCTGCGAATGTGTTTATAAACAATGCATGGACCTGTGCTATCATCTTTCGGTTGTTGTTTATAGATTATCATACAAGTGCATTTCAGCTATACAAACTTACATTCAGCAGTTATTGGCGACTCAATCAGTTTATATGTGATAATACAGTATTTGCGGTAGTATTTCCGATAGTATAAATCTTTTAATATCCGTTTATTGACTCTCCAGCAAAATAAATAATATACAATCACCACCAATTTCGAATACATTAGGCGGGATATTACTAAGTCTTCTAGTCATTTCTGTTCTCATAAACTTCTTTATACTATGTAGCGCTCTCCGTTCGTATTATATTATTTAGGGCTCGCAAATTCTGTTTGATGTTTTAGATATTATTAACATTAATTGACTCAACTGTATCGACAGATACTCACCCATTACTTAGTAGTTCCAGGCAGCTGGATGCCGTGGCTAAAGCGAAGCAGGCGTTTCTGGAGATAGATCCGGACCAAGGTCGTAATACAGAAAACGTGTAAGTAACATTTTAGTGCAGGTGCTAAAGCTCTTAAAGAACAATAACATGGTACAGAGAGTATAGAGTGTAGACATCAGTTAAAACTGTTGGTGGCAAACATAGACGTGGTGGTTGGTGGTAAACATAGACGGGTGTAGAGTCAAAATTGATCTAGAATTATACTATTACACTCTGACTATATTTATTTAACGGATAATTTGTATGTTTACAGTGAGGTTTCACCAGCCGACCTGAAAAAATACTTGAACACAGACCGTGTGCCCGTAAAGGTAATGCCGTGTCGTTGCAAAAGCAAATGCGCTTTGAAACGCCTGCGAGAGAAGCACGGCAACTATGTGGATTGCACCATCTACTACATGTAACGTGGTCAAGTATCGCATATCGCCCTTAAAATTCACTGTCTTCTCATTTATAAAGTTGTTTTAAGAAGCTAGTATTGCTACTTTGTTGAGTTTGATGAGTTTCTAAAATTTATTATTAAATTAGGCCAATATTTTTATCCTCTGTAGCCTGTATTGTAGTATTTTAGGAATCTCATTCGTATTACTTCCAAAGTAAATAAAATATGTAAAAATCTATGGTTGTTTTATTTTAGTAAAGCACATATCATTTGTAGGATAATTTTACTGAAATTAGAATACTATATTATGGTTAAAAGAATATATTTGGACACATCTTCAACTAAACATTGAGTTGGTATAAATCCCCTGTAATAATTAATGCTCAAGTCACAAGTTTTTAATCTCCAGATTAAAAGTTATTTAACAAATCTGTTATTTAGGTATTATTAGGAACAATCGAAAGGGGAGCGCCAGATCCCAGGTAGGGGTCCGAAAGCTTAGGGAGACGCCATGGTCTCTGGTTTGAAGGTAATCATCGATGTTACGTTATTAACTACAAAAATGCAAATGAATCATAAAAAAGAAATCAAACAATATTTCGGTCTGGAGCGCCTATAGCTAGGGCAGGCCTAGGGAATAATGGAAGTATATAATTAATTCAAAAACATTTGTAGTTTGTGATGTCTTCCATACATCCTCAGTGTGTGTGCAGTGTCTCCTAATACAAGTGTTCCTATACTTAAAAGGAGACGCCAAAACCTGTAACTGTAATAGAGTTAGTTGGTGCCAAATAAATTATAATAATTATTATTATTATGTATTTTAAGTATCTAAATTCCCTAAACCTTAACTCTCTGATGTTTGGAAATTCAAACCTAAGCTAACACTGGAGCTTCACCAAGTTTGCCTTAAAAATACCTCGTGTAAATGTACATAGGCCACTGGTCCCCTTAATCAAGATAAATTAATAGTCTTTTATATATTGGAAAATTGTGAGGAATCCTACTAAATAACAGATACCTAATAATGATGTAGGTTATAGATATAAAATTATTATTTATGTTGCACAAAATCAAATAAGCCATTATAACTATTACAAGTAAATAGGTAAATATTATAACCATTATTATGACACAATTAATAGATGTCACCATTGTCGCGGACAGCACTCTCCTACAAAATTAAAAAGTACACGTCGCACCTGCGTTATTTATTTTCCATTTACTTTTTCTGCAAATTAGGGATGAAAATTAGACGGCGGTGATCACTTAGCCTGCCCGCACACACACAATAATATCGTTAATATTTTTTTTACTATTGAAAAATACCGAAATACGCGACGCACACACAATATTATTGACAAATATGCACTTTGTTGACAATATTATTTGTGCCGGGCATGATTAATCAGGTGAACCGTTTGCTCGTTTGCCCCCTATACCATAAAAAAGGGAGCCTAGGAATTTAAGGCCACGGAGTATTTGTAGGTTCTTCTTCTTCCTTTAAAATTTTTGCCAATTGTAGGTTTGATATTTCCTATTTCATTAATTGACAAATAAATACCTAAGTATAAGTTGCCTAATAGTAGGTAATGCTAATAGGTTTTCAGGCAACCACAGGAAACGTGCAGTTAACGTGTTGCTCAAGAATATTTTTTTGTTGGACAATGTTGGTACTGATGCGGGGAGGTCACTTAAAATTTATTTAACATGTGTGTAGGGAAATAAAGATATAGGAAAGCCTTCGAGCTAAGCCCACGGCGATATACTTCAAACTTTTTCGGCACAAATCTGCCCCAGATACTCGATTTTGTTGCTGTTAATTTTAGTTCATAATTATATACTTAACATTTATTATATTATAGATACGCTGCTCGAAGAAAAGATCCATCACGCAAGAGAATAATCACACAGGTGACGACAGTAATAAGTACGTAATACTAAAAACCAGCCCGAAAACTATATTTTCAGTTAATATTCTCGAATCTTAGCGAAGAATTCTTATTTAATTTTTATTCAAACTTGTTTAAGACCGTAAACGTTCCGTTAAACATCATTAGATACCTACTAAATCACTGAATACAGGCCGCGTTCAAGACAATCTAGAAATCTTTGAGGCCTATGATTTCCAGTACTGGACATCCAGTGCCACATCATGAACCATATAGGTACTAACACTCTTGGCTGCCTCGGTGGCGTAGTTGTATTGCGTACGCGTTACGAATACGATTTGCGCGCTGAGGTCCTGGGTTCGAATCCCGGGTCGGGCCAAAAAACTTTGTGACTGGGTTTTTTCATCTTGAAAAAATTACTGTCGCAGCTCGGAGTCAGGAAGTTGGCGGTGTGATACCCCCGTGCCTCGGAAAGCACGTAAAGCCGTTGGTCCTGCGCCTGATCTCTCTCCGGTCATGTCGGATTGTCGTCTTATCGGACTATGAGAGTGAAGGAATAGCGAGTGCACCTGTGTATTGCGCACACACTTGTGCACTATAATATCTCCTGCGTACCTGGCTGATCTCCGTTGAGATTGGCCGCCGTGGCCGAAACTGGCTAGGAGGATTCACTAGCACTCTTGATGTTTAGCCCTGCGACATAAATAGCGGACCCCTCCCTCAAGTACGTACCAGCAACTGATCGTTGACAATTTGAAGTGATTATTCAATATTCACAATCAGTTGCAATTGCATCCAGTTGAAATCAATTGGTGAACGATGCGAAATAAATTTGTACTGGTTTGTTCTTGAGGATTGGTTATTGTTTAAAATAAGGAGTGTCATTGATTGAAATTTTAATTGTATCTTTATTGTCAAACTTAGTGCATGCGGCATGCATTTTTCTATTCAGTATCAGCCCGGAGTCTGGAATTTGTGCCCGATATGGCGATAGGCTCGCCCCCTATCACATCATGGGACGGAATAACGGCGAAAAGTGGGTGCACTAGTTGCGCCTCTGCCTACCTCTTTGGGGATAACAGGCGTGAGTGTGTGTGTAGTGCATGCGGCTTCATGCGCTTGAAAGACAAAGGTCTTACTATTCTAAAATAAAATGTCCTATTGTGTCCCTTTGAAAAATACTTAGCCTCTACTAGTGGCGTAAAGATAAATGACACGTCGGGCAAATTGCCAGGCCTCCAGATGAAGGAGGGTAGGGGGGAGGGCAGGGGACTTAGTGTCCACTTTTCAAGACATGCAGATCTTGGCTAGTGACGGTGTCCATAACGTGTCAGAACGCCGAAATACAAGAATGTATTTGCCTTTTCTCCTCTCACTGCTGTCCTGGGTCTTGGAAGATACCTGTTGCATTTCCGTCACAGTAAAAAGGCTCCATCAACATAATAGTTAGGAATGCCACTTTTCTCTATGTTAATTCAGAATAATATAGTCTATATGTCTCCATTGAAACGTGACTCAGTCGACGGGTCAGACTAATTGACTTCAGCGATTTGATTTTCGAAATATTTAACCGGTTCAAAAAGCACGGAAAAATGTGCTGATTCTAAAATGTTTAAAACTCCGTCGTAAAAATAGTATCGCTTAAGTTTAATTAGCCTTTCAACTATCGAATTTATACATTAGGAACCAGTAGTGTTTACATTAGTCTTTTTTTAGGCTTGTGTTCTCTGGAACTCTATGCCCAATGCGGGTGGCATTTCGGGGTTCAAATCTTATGGTGTTTACGTATAATACTATACATACCATACTATAATAAACTTTAACAGTCTCAAAACGTTTTAACAAGAAGTAACATCATCTCAAATTGCAAAGGGAAGTCCACCTGTTCTATGAAATGAGCATTAAAAACCTTGTATACGTAGGTATAAAATAAATGGTTTGAAGAGCATTGTTGCCAGTGAAAGTACTGGACACAATTGGACTTAACATCTTATATCTCAGGATGAGGAGCGCAGTGGAATGCCATGCTGTTGCTACTGTTTATGGGTGGTCGTATCGCTTACCATCAGACGAACGGCATGTTCTTCGCGTCACTCAATGCCATAAAAAAACTAGCAAAAGTAATTTAATATTTAAACTAAACAATGATTTTACTGTATCAAGTGGCATCCAACTAAATATACATAGGAAATTTAAACACCATTTTGTTTCACTGATATATTTATAACACAAACTTATTTAAATTGATACAACAAACACTACGTTTTACTTAATAAAATACGTTGGTCTAATCTGATCCGACTTGACAAAAGTAGTAACAAACCGGGAGTCGAGCGACACTTCAACAAAGAAATACAATACTTAGCAGGCTTTTGTTAACCGTGGTCGGGTTAAGGTTCTCACCACACTGGCGAACTGCAAGCAATTTCACATCGAGGCGAACCAGTGGGTCTAGGTTGATGTTTGTGATTGATCGAGACACCGATACGTCAGTCTCTCAACCAATCACAATAAAACGAAGCGGAGACGCATCGTGTTTTTTTTTCACATTCTAACCCCACTGAGCGATCGTCCAGTGTAATCACTGGACGATCGCTCAGAAGTTAACTTTTCTTATCCATGGATGAAACAATACTCATAAACGTAGAATAAGTGTTAAATGGCCATAGCTTGTCTCGTTTGGTTATTTCGACTCTAGACATTGTTAATACAATGCACGCTGCCAAATTATTTTACGACTTGATTTGTATACATGAAGCTAGACGGAATTTAATTTCACCACGGTTACACTACGTTTATTAGTGTTAGTACAAAAATTCGAGGTGAATAAAACACTCAATATATGTCAAGATCTATCGGATTGGAATTATTTTATAAAATTATGAAACTATTAACTGTATTATCGTACGTTTTAGTATTAAACGTCAATAATTTGAAATATTATATCAATATTACACGATTTAATCAAAAAAACATTTGCCCCGTCCTATTCACGAATGAACCATATAGATATTTATATGGCTCTAATAACCATAACATTCTAAACAATAAAAATATATTAAGATTTATAAGCACTGCTAAAAATACCTAAAAGCTTACTAAGTACATCAAAAATCAATAATTAAGTACAACAACTAAGAACCAGACTTACACGGCGAAAATTATTTAATAATTTATTATTATCCAAAATGACGTTTCATATTGAAATAGCCCACAAAATAATATTTTTTTTTCCAAAATCACTACAGTCCTAAAATGAATATTAAACACATTATAGTCAGAGGACATTGTAGCAACAAAGCGTAGGCTACTTACAAATCAATAGGAGAAACAGAGTCAAACCAGCATATAAGTACTAAACTTAAAGCCTAACCAGATTTCAGATCAAAAATCATCGATTCGATAAAAAATTACTTACATCAATACCAGTTTTTTCGCGTAGTCAAAATCCCGAATCCACGCTTAATCTACGAAATTAATATAGATTAACACATTTCCTTGGTGAATATGGAGCTATATTTAAAGATAACTACTATTAAAGACAGACTGTAATTTCATAAGTTTCTTTATCATTTATTATATACTCTGTAAGGAAATAACTTACAGTGCATAAAAATGTACGAATGCAGCTACTTATCACTACAAGTATTTAATTGTATTCCATATTCTTAACGCTTTACTAATAAATGTTGTATACTGTACAAGTTAATCGATGTTTTGTCTCGCTTTGTCGAGTGACATTGAACGTCATAAAGAGCGAGACAAAACATAGCTATGTGGGACGTATACAGCATTTACAAGAAAAGCCCTTACTATATATCAGACATTTCACAGTAAATACAAATACACGTGGCCAAATGCACTCTGAATGCCGACGTGGGATTATTGAAAAAAAATATACACGACAAATTTATATTTACACAAAAAATAGGGTATACTGATCATCGTGGTTTATTTAAAAAGTATTTTTCATTTTAATTTCAACTCAAAACACGTGGATAACGTCAGTACCATAGCACATAAGCAGCTCACAAACCAAAGGTGTGATTTCTCTTGATTCTTTTCAATAATTACACGCCAATGTGTCATTTTGTGCTCCATCGTGGACCAACGACAACCTTAACAGGTTAATATACCAAATACGTAAATATGCGATAGAACCTTCGTCTCTATTATTACAAACATTATCAACAGAGTTTTTCTTCGCTAAAAATAGTAATATGTATATGAAAAACGAGAACATACCTCTATAGACAATGTCATTCACGATGACGCGTCCTACTGTTTCCCCTAATCGCTTACATGCAAGTGTGGAATCTTCCGCTTGTGTTTTAGTTCTATAGATATTCACATTTTACATTAAAGGTGCATCCACATACTACTATGAATAATCAAAGACACTAAACCCCAGAAATCCTCGCTCAAAAATTGATAGTGAGCGTCATCGTGGATGGCATTACCTATATCATTGAAGTCATGTAAATATTTCATTTAGTAACATTTGTTTTGGCACTGCGAGAGCAAATATGAATTAGATGTTATATTAACTGTAGCTTTCTAGCATAGGATTACCCACACGCAATCAGCGTTGAGATTTCTCAGTATATCTAAAGTAGGAAAGTTATTTGCAATAGAACACAATAGGCTCTCAAAAATATTATTTAATAGAACATAAAAAACCGTCGAAGAACAGGGGTAAGATGATAAAAAATATAAAATGTATACCTCATGTATGCCGTGGTAAGATATACTTATACGACTTACTGCAATAGTGCTTCATTATATTGTAATAAATATTACGGTTACTTTTTAAGTTCCAGTTAACATAACACATAATTTCTTCACAAAACGAAATCCATTAAAACTAAATATACTGTTGATAAATAGGAATTAATATATTAAAAATATCATTTAAACTAAATTAATGATATTCACTAAATAAATCTACAATGTAAAAGGAAGCGCGAAGACAAGTAGCGTGAATAATAGACTTTAAACGAAAATCAGTATTTTCCAATAGGGTATTTTACTGCGTTCGATTTCGACCGTAATTCCATAAGTTATAGCAAATAATACGAAAAAGTAGCGTTTTCGTGTAATCAGCAATAAAATTGGTAAGTAATGGGGCAGCAGTTCATAATATTTCGAATAAAACAATGTGCGCGTAGATGAGATAGCGCGCTAATTCTCTTTCGCGCGCATCGTAACGCCTGATGACGTCAACTAGATAATAAAAATGAAATGATTTTGACATTTAGTACTGCCTTCAGATTTCAAAGGCTCATATATCTTGTTCAATTTAAACCGGATTCACAAGGTTTTTTTGTTTTAGATTTTAAATGAAATGTAATTTTGATAAACATAATATTATGAGTACATGATGAGTAAAAAAGCCCGTTATTAAATTGCAGAACTGTTGCAACTGAAAACATTTATGTCTTGTAAGAAATCTTTAGTCACAATTTTTTGTAATTTCCCCGAAAGGATTTAAAATTCTAAATTTCTGTTACGTGTACATACAAGTCATGGTTCAAAAATGTTAGTCATTTTTGTAAAGTTTTTGTTGTTGAACACCCCGAAAGGATTTTTTATTGAAACAGTGCTTACTCACCTTTACTCAGCGACAGTTCTGCAATTTTCATAACAAAATATTTAAAAAATCCAACTTTACTGATGAATTTTATGTGACATTATTTACAGCTGTAGATTTGACATGATACGCAATTATCGCTGACATTGTGGACCGCAACAAAGGAAGTTCACAATTCAGATTTCGGACTTCGCGCAAACATCTCACGCTTCACATTTACGCCACTCACAACTCCAGAGAATACCGCGTAACCGTACCGTACAACTGAAATACTCATGGGTAAAAATAACCAAAAGAAAATCGCGATTATTGGACAAAAAACAGATTTAACTATAACCTATTCAGATTGGATTTGAAGAATATTTATTAATGAACAAATACAATTAGACGTTGCTTTTTCATCGGCTAAATTCATTTTACATATTTTCTATAAAAAATTAAATTTATTCGTCCAATGAAAGTTATTGCACGATTTAAAAATCAGCATTAAATCGAATTGTTGCGTAAAAATCGACTCGACTTTCGACACTTTTCACGATCGGTTGCTATTCGCCCCGCTCTACTCATTTATCCGAACATTCCGTAATGCTTCCACAGCAAAGTTGTCAACAGTAAGTAAATACCAATATAATATTGCACACCGTCCCGCATAAGGCATGGCTCAGCCCAGCCCTGATCCCAAGTTAAATACTAACATTAACATTTTATCGATTATTCTTAGAAAACTACTATCGTATATGAAAACGTTTTATGACACTGCTAATACTTTTAAGTACTTGGTAAAGATTTCGGATTGAATCGCATGTGGCAACGCGTGAAAATCAAAAATATTTATTTCGATAATTTTTTTATTTAGTCTAATATTTTATATGAACGGTAATTAATAATATTGTTCGTTGTCACCGTCATTATATGACTATATTACTTTAGAATATAGAGGCAAATTATTGCGATTCACTTCGATGTTATCATTTGAGCTTGTAATTTTATTAAATAGCTGAGTGAGCGACTTCTTCAACACAGTATTTTATACTATATCTATCCTCTCCAGTCCCTGCTATATTCCGTGAACATGCAAAGCTAAATAAATGCTCTGCATTTTGGATAACCTATTAGCAAAACCTGCGTTAAAATATAATTGTTTGAAATATACAATTTCGTGTTCACACAATTTTGACTCTCAATAACCAATGTTTTTTGCCACGCGCGATTAAATCCTAAAACGGTGGTTCTGTGGTGAAACTTAACTACTTATTATTTATATTGGCAACTACACTGGAAGAATTTGGTCTACATTTCAATATACGACATAAACTACACTTATTCATATAATTTTTATAACATCATAATTTTGATTACAATCTCCACTGAGATTTTGTATAAAAAATTGAATGCGTTTATTACAATACCATCACAATTCATCCACTAGTGTGTGGACAGAAACTACACATAAAAATAAATTTGCAATATATTGATAAAAACATGCGTTTCGACAATCTTTCATAAAAAAGAAAACACTATAAGTACATATCAATTAATGAAATGGAAGTACTAAACTAATAAAAGAAAATTACAACTAGCCAGAAAAAGCATTCAAAATTCTTACCTAATTCATCCTATATTAGACATTTAGTTTATGAGTGGGGCCAACGCGTCTTCGATCACATGAACTTAGTGCACTCTACTATCTCAATATTGTATAAATACTACTTTTCAAATATCTGTATATACACCAAACGTTTTTAATTGCTAAAAAATAGGGTATGTAGAAGAGGTAAAACAGTAAGTAGAGTCAGAATTGTTTATGTGTAAATGACAAAGCCACAATGAGTTAAAATCATAAATCCTGGATACAATTGTATGCATAATTATGAACAATACGTAGTAACAAAAACTATGTAAATCACGTCAGGGGGCTTAGAATGTGAAAAAAACACGATGCGTCTCCGCTTCGTTTTATTGTGGTTGGTTGAGAGACTGACGTATCGGTATTTTGATGTTTGTGATTGGTCGAGACACCGATACGTCAGTCTCTCAACCAATCACAATAAAACGAAGCGGAGACGCATCGTATTTTTTTTTCACATTCTAACCCCACAGATGGACTTCCATCATGAATACTAAATGTGCGTAAGAGAAGATTATTTATTTGTCAAAAATACATAGTAAACACTATCAAGTTGTATGAATTGCTTTACGGACGCTACGGAACCAGAATCATTAATCAATGTAACTTATGAGCAAAAATTAACTTTTTTAGGAACAATTGTATGATGTCACTTTTTTGTCTAATATTTGTTGAGTGAGGGCAGGAGATGACGCTATTTTTTATATTTGGCAATTAAAGACCATTGATGTGTATGTAACAACATATATCCACACCGCTAGATCTCTATTTCGATGCATTTTATATTTATATCTAGCAACACCGAAGTACACTGAGATCACATGACCAAAAACGTAATATTCATACTACTCTATTCTAAGTCAAATAATTATAAAACTGGTACGTTTACCATTAAAAAAAAAACGAGTCTTTTAGACTTATCCGACTGTCCTGAAAGAGGATAATGTTTTTAATCACATATTAGTATGTTGGATTCGTACTATTGAGTCTATTGTACTATCTGTACGCATGATTCTTATATACACGATGTTTTCTTTAGTGCTACTTACAGATGAATTTCAACAGCATACATTATCTCAATTTCTATAACGGTATTAGTCACGGTTTTTTAACATAAATTATATAAAAATTAACATTGGCTACCGATTTAGTATATAAAGTAAGAATTTCAGAAAGAAAAACCTTTTTCTTGTATTACCCAATGAAATGTCAGAAAATTATTTGTTAACCTGAATATAAATACAATCGAGTACAATTAACTGTCGATTGTGTGCCGCAAAGGAATCGCCGTGCGTTCTATATCCGTAAGAAACCATGAAGCTTATAGATAAAAGTGGAAGCAACATTCTGAACACCTAAGTAAAGATGACTGTGGTCGGACACTTTCTGAATACATGCATGTAATCTGCCTTATCTTATATACTGCCCTCTGTTCAGCACGGGCTTTCTCTACTACTGAGAGGGTTCAGGCCTTAGTCTGCCACGCTGGCCTAGTGCGGGTTGACAGACTTCACATACCCTTAAAATTCTTATGAAGAATTCTCATGTATGTACGTTTCCTCACGATGTTTTCACCGTTAAAACGAACGACAATTGGTAAACAATATACACGTAACTTTGAAAAGTCAGAGGTGTGTGCCTTGGGTTTTGAACTTTCGGACATTGTTACGGCAGACCGTTCCATTCCCAACTAGGCTATCGTCTACTTCGTTTAATACACACATAAGTTACAGAAACCACATATCACTGTCTTGCTCTTGTGTGTGGATTAAGAAAGAGAGCGTTCGACCACCGTCGTCTCACTTAGGTATTTACTGTTGCCTCCATTTTAATCTATAAACTTCTAGGTAAGTACGGCATCGCCAAATAATCATTTGACACCAATGGTATATATAATCTCAATTATATTTACAAAAAAGTAATCGATAGACCTTACATGAAGTAAAGTAGACACCAACCACTATCAGAGTATGTTTTCGAAGAATATACAATTAATATTAAAAAAATTATACACATAGGAAAATTTATTAGAACTTCAAATATGGTTTATTGGTGAGACGATAAATATAAAAAAAAACTGAAATTCAGTTAATGATTAGAATATAGTCTCAATAATTATAAACAATAATTTGTTTTCCGCCAGTAACTCAATGACGAATATTATACACCGTTGCTCATAAAATTCGGAATATAATTTTAAACTACTAATACTTTAAACTTAAATGTACCGAGGAAGACAACAAAACAGTAATTGGCTACCGGCCGGTTTCAATTAACGATCGCAATCTTACTCTTCTATCCGATACCGAGGATAGACAGAATCCAAAAATTACCATTGTCTGCAACAGATGGCAGTATGTGGTAGGTACACACGGCAGTACAGGAGTACACGACATAAGTACACTTAAAAAGGAAAAAGTCTTAAGCTAGATTCACAAGTCGCCGACATAAAATAAAATAAAATACTTTATTCATCACGTAGGCGAACATGGTTGCACTTATGATAAGTCATACATTTAATTGATTGTAATAATTATTATTGATACAAAAGGTCACTTATATAACTACCGACAATTTTATTGAGATTAAAAACAATGATGAAAATTAAAAATTAAAAAGCCAGCTCGAGCTGGCAGGAAAGGGGATATAAATCATCATTATTATTACAAAAATTATGGGAGGAACGCTTCGCGATCCTCACCGGTGAGGACACTACAGGCCCAAACCTAGCTAACCTACCAGCCTTTCACTAGCTACCTAAGCGATGACTACCCGAAGAAGAAAGGCAGAAAGAAACTCCGGGCTTACTTTTTGTCATCATTTGTCCATTGAATCCTTACATTTCTTTTTCAAGTCTTTTGCTTACAAAGTCAGATCAGTTACATAAGCTAATGCACACACATCACCGTAAAATAGGGATTAAAATCAATTGAAGGAATTTAACTAAGAGTAAACACTATCCCTAAGAAATTCATAACAAACAAAAACATACCCACTTACCCCAGCCCTACTGTGCGTAGTACGACCAATAAGGCCACAGGCTCAGTGTCCGCTAAGTGGGACGTTCACCTGACACTGATTTTTAGTGAGGGCCATATACAGGGTTATTTCGACATTTTGTTGAAATGAAACCACATACTTATCCCTTTGAAAACCACTTTCCATTTAGTTATTTCAATCATAGATGTCGCACCTGTAGGATGAAAACGACACAATTCAAAAAGATAGAAAATTGAGTTATCGTCATAAAATTACTTAAAACGAAGTTCTCAATACAATAATAGTTCATACACAGCCATATTCTAACAGGAAAGGAACAAAACTTTTAGACCGGTCCCTTTTTTATTCTATTTTTATAAATAAGGGACTAGTTTTTAGTCATTTAAAAATGACAACTCCATTTTCTATTTTTTTTATTGTGTCGTTTTCGTTCTAAAGGTGCGATGTATATAATGAAGTGTAAGTTTCAAACAAAATAAATATCAAAAAATAACTTTAAGTTCACACGCCAATACCACTACTACTAAGTACTTAAAAGGATTCGTCGCAGCAACAACATTACACTTTCAGACAGAAAATACTCACGCACACGCCATATTCGAACTAATGTACAAAATAATAAAAAAAATCAGGTAAGTAAAATTGAGATTTATGACGAAAATATTTTTTTCTCACGGATAAATTTTCGCACAATGTTAGCATAATATGTAAAGACGAGTTATATGGTTTCATTTGCTATCGCAATGTCAAAATTACTCTGTATGTTATAAGCCTATCAAAATAAGTCATTTGTAAGCATGTCAAATTGATAAAATAAACGTCGCAGAAACATGTTCGATGCTTGCCGATTTTGAGAAGTCCGTCTGGAAATAAGAGGCTTGTGTTCAGCAGTCAAAAATACTTTGCCCTGATTGGTCCATTTTCGCTATGGATCAAAAAAGCGATTGGGATCGTTAGCTGATAACGGCGGAAAGTCATTGATTAAAAAACTATAAGTAGGGGATATATTGCTAACCCTTATTTGGATAAAAAGTTAAGTATCAACATAATTGCATTATCTGTGCTTAATTCATTCAAATATTGAAATTGATTTTGAATTATAAATATTTTCTTTCCCTCTTCTTATTCAACGCACATAGCAAAGCTATAAAAATATAGTAAAACATAGTACCAGCGTACCTAACATTTAACATTAACATCGCGTGCCAACAACATACATTGATCTAGAAACGTCTATCGATTTGTCTAGCCAAACTAAACCATAATATCACGATATTTTCAACCAAAATACTTGACATATTGTATTAAATCAGATATATTTCGTATTCCTTGGCATATATTTGACACAAAACCTGCGTATCGATAATCGATATCGATCAGACATCACTATGTAACCCCTAACAAGTACAATTAATATCGACTAACAAACATCGAAAAAAGACACCGACGGTGCATACAGAATAATCATATCGATATCGATACTATTGTATCGATTTTATCTATAAAGTAACAAACATTGAACATATATTATTTTATTCAAAATATGCAAATATTGAGATATCCTCTATCAATTCGACATAAACATAATATAAAAAAGACGATTTTTTTCTTTATAAAAATTTACTGTCAGATGGAGTATGCCGTCTAAACTGTGGAAGTAATACTAATTATAATGAAGTCCATACATGCCGAATGTATTAAATAATATAAAACAATGACCGAATGATTACTAATATTACAATCATCATCGATATACCACACGATTGTTGTCAGATCGTATTCGATTGAATAATCGACTATAATATATTGACCATTAAGTCTTCCATTATATTATTGGCTATAAGATGATAGGGATATCTTAATATTCACTTCAATTATATAAATCTTAGTTTCCTATGCCGAATCATTGTTTATATGCCGTGGTCGTTTAGGTATGAGAGGACCCGTATGTACCTGGCGGAGGTCTATATTCCTCCGGTAGGGCCATCACTTGTTTCTTTGTGAACGCGTATTTTCTCGTACCTATGTTCTTGTATGTATTCTCGCGGCGACAACCCTCGCTGTGAAATTAAATGATCATTTTTATTTAATCCGTTTTCAGTCTTGTGCTGGCTTGAATAACGGCTTATCAAATATTATGTTTAGCACTAAAGACATTTAAAGCCCCTTTCTGTCACTGTCATCCATTAGTAGGTGACAAAGATGGCAGTATGATTTAATATATATTTATTATTAATCACATTTGGTAAGTTGTTCTGCAAGCCAGCCTTATTGTTGTCTGCTAATGAAATATAATTTTAATGAGTATCCGCTTTACATCGTTACTTCTTTGCAGCTCGATGGTGGGTATGTCATGAACAATAAAAATAATACGGAAACTTTTAATGGCGCTTTCTCCATCTTTTGTTGTTAACATCTCAACTTGACAGTAACGGTAGTACTCTGACACATTTTCACAAAAATCTTAAGGCTCGTTAATTTTTTTATTGTTCATCGGATTATCAAAATTTCCAGAAAACCTTCCCATTCATTTACGTTACTATTAATCAACTAGTCACCCACGATTTCAGTACATTATATTATTTGTGTTACCATCAGACGATGGTACGTTTACATTTACTACGAACAATCTAAGGGGAATGACACCATATTATCTACTTTTTACTATTACCTGTCTGGCAACACTGAGACTTGAAGTTAGTAACGAATAGCAATGAAGTTATTGTTTCTAAAGACTAGTGGTTAAAGACAAATGTATGAGAGCAACTGCGCCTAACTTCAACCGGCAATCTTAAATCATAGCATACTAGCCCTGTATTATATACTGTCCCACTGCTGGGCACGAGCCTCCTTTACTACTGAGAGGGTGGTGTGTTCCTTGGTCCATCACGCTGGAATAGAGCGGGTTGGCAGACTTCACATGCCTTCGAAATTATTTTTGGAAATTTCTTAGATATATCAGTTACCTCATTATGTTTTCCTTTACCGTTAAAGCAAACAATAATTGTTACACTTCGAAAAATCAGAGGTGTGTGCCTTGGGTTTTGAACCTGAGACCGTCTGCCTCGTCAAACAGTTCCACTCCCAACTAGGCTGAATACCGTAAAATCATACCCTTTTTAAGTAAAATAACGTATAATAACGATAACCAACCTCCTCATGATATTAAGCGCTTTTTTCACTTCGTGCTCGGCGAGATGGTACTCCGAGGCGAGTATGGAGCCCTGCTCTAATGTCACCGACATGCCTGTCCTGTCCTTCGCACTCTTGCACGATGTGAACCTTATGCCTGGACAATAAGGGTGGTAACAGGTTAGCTAGTGATCTGTATGTTAGTATTATAATAGCGTATTACGATATACTGTGATATATTTAGAGCCAGTATACTGATATACTTAGATACTGATATACTTCACAGTTTGCTGAATAATATTACTCGTCACAAAAATATATAAACCGACTAAATACAAAAGTCACTCTAATCTTTGCTGTCAAATAAAAGTCAATAAAATGAATACTATCTACATTAGCTGTTTAATATGATAACTGTCAAATAAAATGTACTTGACACCTGTGCAACTCACCCTTATTGTTGCTTATTGAAATGATTAAGAAAAACATTGCAACTGCAGTAGGAAAAATTGAATTCTTCTGTCTTTTTTTTATGGCACTGAATGACGAGACGAGCTTGCCGTTCGTCTGATGGTAAGCAGTACGACCACGCATAAGCAGTAGAAACACTATCCAGCACCTTGAGTTACAAAGTACTGTGTGGCATTCCACTGCGCTCGTCATCCCGAGACATAAGATGTTAAGTCTCATTATGTCCTGTAGTTACACTGGCTACAATGTCCTTCAAACCGAAACACAACAGTGCATGCACATTGCTGCTTGGCGGTAGAAATAGACATTGCGATGGTACCCACACAGGCGGACTCTTACATATGAGAGACCTACCACCAATAAAATCTGGGATATTCGTAAGGTATTTTTATTTAAAATACATGGGGATCGAATCCAAGACCTTAAACGTTCCATTCAGCTTTAGAATCCAACTATCAAACTCTACTTCTGAGGCAACGACGAGATACGATATTTAATTTTATTTTATTGGATCGCCAGTGGATCTTAAAACTAAGTACATAAATACAAATATATAAAGATGTACATAAAGATACTCCTTCCCTTTCTTTTATATCAGCTCCACTTCTCCTTCCCTAGCCCTATTCACGTCCCCAATGTCCGTGTCCTCTGTACCTATCAGCCCGTGCTGGTTGTTCAATATTTAACTTTAAATTACTTCATTGGTTTATTATGTACCTTTGTTATTGTGTCTACCTTCATGTCATGACCTGCCATAAGTGTTTTTTTATAAGCCTATTTGATCAATATTTTTTTTAATACACTTTAATCATGCTATCCAGTTACAGGCAACCACATCTAACACTAGGTATTACTTTAGACTTAATTTAGTTACAAAGAGTAAAAAGAAAAAACAATACATTAACATTTCCAGTACAGCAGACAAAAACCACAAAACAATTTCATTCGACCGCGCCAAATGGAGACGGTTATATTATGTATCAGTATTGTGTCTATTAGATTGATTATTGATTTTACTGGTGGTAGGACTCTCATAATATGTAAGAGTCCGTCTGGGTGGGTACCACCGCAATGCTTATTTCTACCGCCAAGCAGCAGTGTGCATGCACTGTTGTGTTTCGGTTTGAAGGGCATTGTAGCCAGCATAACTACAGGATATGAGACTTGACATCTTATGTCTCAGGATGACGAGCGCAGTGGAATGCCACACAGTACTTTGTAACTCAAGGTGCTGGATGGTGTTGCTACTGTTTATGCGTGGTAGTATCGCTTACCATCAGGTGAACGGCATGCTCGTCTCGTCATTCGATGACATAAAAAAAAAGATTGAACATACCGTTCATAAGCCTTGTAGCGAGAGCAGCCAAGTGCAGAACCTCCACATTCCTGGGCGTTTTCTTGTGAACAGCTATGCGCAGGTTTTCCATCACCTCCTCCAGGGGTTTGGTTCTCGACGACGCTAAAAACCATAAATTAATCGTTTATGATTTCGATCTGACTCGCATTTGGCCGGTTTTTTTTTTATTTCATTGTTTGGTTGTAATTATTTGTTAGTGTCACGGTTTTGTGCGTATAAAGGTTTTGTATTTGTATGTGCTTCTATAGCAAGTTTTATCCTACTAATATTATAAACGCGAAAGTTTGTAAGAATGTATGGATGTTTGTTCCTCTTTCACGCAAAAACTACTGAACGGATTTTGATGAAATTTGGCACACAGGTAGATCATGTCCTGGATCAACACATAGGTTATCCGAGGAAAATATAAAACGAGACTTTTATCTTAGAAAAACTCACTCACGCGGGCGGAGCCGCGGGCAAAAGCTAGTTTATAATAAAAGTGACTGCCTCAGTGGCGTAGTTGTTTTACGGTATAATTGCAACGCCGTGGTCTAGGGTTCGATTCCCGGGTCGGGCAAAATGATATTGGGTTTTTTTCTTCACTATCAGCTCGGAGTCTGGAACTTGTGCCTGATATGACGATAGGCTCGACCCCTATCACATGAGACGGAATACCCAAGGCGAAAAGCGGAAGCATTAGTTGCGCCTCTGCCTACCTTTTGGGAATAAAAGGCGTGAGTATAATAAATGTATGTGATACAGACATGCATGTACTTATGATTATCTATATTAGATGTTAAGTTAAAAACAGCTTTTAATTCAATACGGTATAGATCGATTACCGAAAGCCGGCGCGTACAACACGTTCACAAGTTCCGAGTATAGCCGCCGTGAATACACAAACGTCACTTGTCTTAACATCGCATTGTTTACGTAGCAACGAAGCTAAAAATATAGCAGTGGGGCTAGAACGTGAAAAAAAACACGATGCGTCTCGTTTATGTTTTCTTCGTTTTATTGTGATTGGTTGAGTGACTGACGTATCGGTATTTTGATGTTTGTGATTGATTGAGAGACCGATACGTCAGTCTCTCAACCAATCACAATAAAACGAAGCGGAGACGCATCGTGTTTTATTTTCACGTCCTAGCCCCACTGATGCTTTATTGCATCTACGTATCTGTCCCTTCCGGCTAGGTATAACTAACTACCTAGCGACTGTCTATCTAACCTCTGTTGGCCATGTGGTCTAGCGGGAAGGTCTTGTTGTGCTTGAGGTAGTACTTGTTCAGCCTGTCGATGTTGTCGCTGTTCGAGTGGTACTGCGGCGTCGTCTCGCCGAGGGCTTCAGCTAACGTCGCCTTCTCGTTTATACCCACGTTGAAGAACACCGCCGTTAGCGTGAATGAGAGGTGCTGGAATAATAATCAAAATTTACCAACAACCTGTGACGTGGACTGCCTCGGTGGCGTAGCTGTATTACAGGTTCAATACCCGGGTCGGGCAGAATAATAAAGTGTGCGTGTGCGTGTGTGTGTGTGTGTGTGTGTGTGTGTGTGTGTGTGTGTGTGTGTGTGTGTGTGTGTATGTATGTGTGCGTGTGTGTGTGGTAGCCGACCTTAGAACCGTACGGTTGGTTATTGATCGCCGGCTGGAAGTTGGTCACGTATGGCGATAAAGCCATCGTTACTGGACACTATCGGACACATACAGGAAGCGGATGTTGTGATTAACTTCAAAAAGGTCAAGACACAGCGTCTATATAGTAAGTTGTTGCATAAGTTCTTCATATTTTGCAGAAGAGTACTAAAAGAATTTATTTCAGGAGTCATCCCCATTCAACGAGCCAGGCAAGTACAAAGTACATTTCAAATTTTAATAATAATGGTTGTATACTAAATAGCGATTGCTTTACGGGATAATCGATACTAACCCAGACACACGGGTATCACTAAAATGCTATGACCATTGGATTCTTTACCTCCTTACAAGTGAACCTCGCGTACAACGAGTCAGAGACGGGCAGGTGTACCTTCAGAGCGCCACGCGTCCCGCTCACGTGCGGCAACGCCATGTTACTGTGTAAAATAAAATATATTATTCTATATGGGCACGCCAAGATTACCCCACTGCACCTGATGGTAAATGGAGAGAGGTCAGTGGGGCTACAATGTAAAAAAAACACGATGCATCTCCGCTTCGTTTTATTGTGATTGGTTGAGAGACTGACGTGTCAGTCTCTCGATCAATCACAAACATCAAAATACCGATACGTCAATCACTCAACCAATCACAATAAAACGAAGCGGAGACCCATCGTGTCTTTTTTTCACATCCCAGCCCCACAGAGTCGAATGACGAGCGATGATTAGCGTCAGTCGACACAAATACCAACTATCAGTTATGTACGGCTCTGGATACTAGTCCATTGAGCTCGTCTTTCATAAATTTATATCCTCAGTCTTAACTACTATGTCGAAGTAAAGCAGTGGCTACCTTAGCAAGACTTTATCGAGGAGTTTTGGCGACAACAAAAAAAACTTGAGACAGTTATTTCAATTCACTTCATTTGAGCCCTTTAATAGAACAATATTGGATAATATACCACCATAATTACGTAATATAACACTATGTATCACCAAAATTATGAATTTAAACAAGAACACCTCATGTCACTTCCAAGTTGCCGCCAAAACTTCCTCGACACAATTATGCCGGTCTGTGTGACCCGGATACACGCAGACTGATCGCAGAACACGGCACACCTACGTGGGCCACTAACTAAAATATATTTTATCAGCGAAACAATAAATGAAAAAAGTATGCAAAGCAATGTAATCAGCTGTGTATTATATACTACCCACTGCTGACCACGGGCCTCCTCTACTACTGAGAGGGGTTAGGTCTTAGTCCACCACGCTGACCTAGTGCGGGTTGGCAGACTTCACACACCCTCAAGGTTTTTATGGAGAATTCTAAGGTATGTAGGTTTCCTCACGATGTTTTCCTTCACCGTTAAAGCGAACGATAATTGACAAACAATACACACGTAACATCAAAAAGTCAGAGGTGTGTGCCGTGGGTTTTGAACCTACGGACATTGTCTCGGCAGACGTTCTATTCCCAACTAGGCTATCGTTCTACCGGTAAAATGTATACTATAGTAATGTTAAAAATGCGTTTATCGCAAGGTGCGTATATATTGTCGAATATAAATTGTTTTAATCTACATAAACATCGCTCGCTGTGGGGCCGCGCATCACGTTGCATATTATAATTACAATATAGATGTTTTTAGGCTGATTTGGCGTCCGTATGTTACCTTAAGTGGCCACTGAAAACCTGCGTTGATGAGTCACATCATAAATCAGGTTATGCTGAGTTTACCAACTAGTTGTCGCTGTGTGGAGATATTTATTATTTAAAATTTTCAACCCACTACTTCTTATTTTATGCTCTTTTTAAAATTGTATTATAATGTGTTCCTCTACCGCGACAAGCTTTTCTTAAACAATCACATCCGGGCCTATGTATTATACAAGAATAATGTTATATCCGACACGATTAGTAAACCAACCTATGGGCAACTTTGGTGAGCATGAACACGACGGTCTGCAGATCCTCGACGGCCACCACCATGTCGCCCCACATGGCCTTCTCCGTGGAGTAGAGGCTGAGCAGCCCCTCGAACCCGCACAGCGGCCCCAGGCCCGAAGACAACACTTTCACTACCACGTCGCCTGGCACTGAACTCAGCCAGCATACCAGACCCGCTGTTGTTGCTGTTAGCTGATATACATATAAATTAAATATTAATTTTTATGTTACGTTTTTTTTTTGCTTTATTTAGGATAATACCATACTATACACTGCATGTACGTATTAAAACTGCCCTCTGCTGAGCACGGGTCTCCTCTACAACTGAGAGGGTTTAAGGCCATAGTCTACCACGCTGGCCTATTGCGGGTTGGCAGACTTCATATACTTTCGAAATTCCTGTAGAGAACTTCTCAGATATGCAGGTTTCCTCACAATGTTATACTTCACCGTTTAAGCGAGCGTTAATTTACAAAAATTACACACATAACTTTTTAGAAATGTTACAAATGCGTGCTCTTGGGTTTTGAACCTGCGGACATTCGTCTCGTCAGTTCGATCAACTCCCAACTAGGCTATCGCCGCTATATGCGATGTATAGGATTATATGCAGGTTAAATAAATTCGCATCTTTGGCCTGACTCTATACATTAATGATTATTTGCCAGTCATGTTGATTGAACATCAAAATTTTGATGAGAATTTCATAGCTAGTGGAATTTACATAAAATTACTTTTAGTTACATATCACTCAAGATATGTTTAAAATCACACGCAGAAAATTTAAACCTTTAAAATATGAGTCTCGGTAACTTTTTGCTCGATGAAAATCGGTCTATGAATGAAAGTCGGACTATCAATCAAATCATCACTACGAAAGAGTTTGTCAATCATGGAAAGTTTTCTGAGGGTTGAATTTTTTTTTTCTAATATAAAAAACCAACCGCCTGTGAGAAGCAAGCGTCGCGCCTGGTCTGCAACGCTGCGTGCTCCCTCGCCCACAGCGGGGACTCGAACCTGAGCCGTAGCGCCGCGTGAGACAGCCGCAACCACCGCGCCACCGCGTCAGTACTCGTGCGCAGCGAGTCCATGTACAGACGGACAGTATCCAACTCATCATCTGTGCATATGCCTGGAAATTATATAGATCGGTCAATTAAGCTGGCACATTCACAGTACTCACACCGATTATAAGTCCGGGCCCTCTGACCCCGTGAGCTGTCCCGAGTTGCCAGCGCGGAATGTAAGCCTAGCTTCCAACTTGGTGGATTCTGATTCCAAGTTCACAGTACGGTGTGCTGAGCGTCGTTCTTCACGGTACATATCGTTTCCTACTCGCAACTCTGTGGGGCTGGGATGTGAAAAAAAAACACGATGCGTCTCCGCTTCGTTTTATTGTGATTGGTTGAGGGACTGACGTATCGGTCTCTCGATCAATCACAGACATCAAAATACAGATACGTCAGTCTCTCAACCAATCACAATACAATGAAGCGGAGACGCATCGTGTCTTTTTTCATATACTAGCCCCACTGGTGTGCTGACTCCCGAGCTCGTCCACATACCATCGTCGTCGGGTTTGTTGACTCCAACGACCTCACCACCACTGCGACGACCACGTGGCCATATATTTAAACACCTATTCCCGATAAGGTAGGCAGAGTTACAACTAGTCAACCTTTTGTATATTCCGCATTACTACTATATTTCACCCTACCAATTTAAAACAAATATCGAAGCCTCTATGTTCGTGGTACCAACCATTTTTATTTCCCATGATATCTGCCATAGTGTCCATGACCGGCGTCAGGGTGCCCTCCACGTTGACTCCCACACCCTTCAAGTACACCAGGTTTTGGTCCCGCGTCGCCTGGTCCAGTTGGGTGACCTCCTCATCGTTCGCCTTGGGTGCTTCGATAGTCTGAAAATTAAGGTCAATTAGGGGTTCCTAATCTTCAATATAATAGTCAGTAATCTTTGCGCGAGCCCTATGTTTAGCAGTGGACTTCTAAAGGCCGAAGAAGGAGAATTAGGGAAGCTTTATTCTGCTTTTTTGTGAATACAAAATTAAATACATACATACCGATGGCTTAATTATCAAAGTTCGTAACTCCATTTTTTGTCAAAATCATGTTTTAATGCCATTTGGTGTAAAATACTGCGATGCATCGAATGGAATTATGCCCAAATCCATAAATGCCATAAAAAAATTGTTATTCACTTATTTTCCGAATGCGTAATTCCACGATGCTATTTTTAGTGTTGCAATATTCGTAAGTCCCCCATTTAGTACCGGGCTAGCCGTCAGATTTATGGTCGTATTATTTCCTGCGTTTTTTTTAGCATCTCGGCGCTTTTTCATCCTTTCTTATGATTGAAGTGAATAAATGGTAAGTAAATTGAATTATATT
The DNA here is from genome assembly GCA_949316025.1 of Lapara coniferarum. Classification (NCBI taxonomy): domain Eukaryota; kingdom Metazoa; phylum Arthropoda; class Insecta; order Lepidoptera; family Sphingidae; genus Lapara; species Lapara coniferarum. The sequence continues at coordinate 20,964,122 of OX438933.1, read as the reverse complement.
TATATATTTTGTGACATAATTGAATAAATTGAATTGAAACTAGTCTTATTTTCGAATGTGTTGGAGATACGTGTATTCATAAAATATCCGAGAGGAGTTACGTCAAGTATGTTTGAAAAGTAACGTAATATTGTTAAGATCTTGAACTGTATAGAACTTCTGTTTAATAATTTCACACGATATTAACGTTTCCCATAAATTTCTATATTAGAAACATTTTTGTATGATGCATTTTTAAGAATAATACCTGTCATCATATATTATGAGGAGTTACGTATTTTTCTAGTGTGTTTTGACTGAAAGGTGTACCAACTTAATGTTCAAAACCACATATCTCCAAAAGCTTAAAGTTTTGTTGTCCCCAAAATTACTTTACGCCATTTAAATTGTTGAAGTTATTTATTTTTATGAAATTTCTTAAGTTATATATTGTATTTATTTAGTGATAAGTAATGAAATTTAATAGCTACCCTTACAATTAAGTTATCTGTGTATTTTTATTTTTTTTAGTTTCAGAATGAAACGCAGGGCAACTTTAAACTTGCACTGTGGCTCACAATCATTGAAGTGTCAAAAATATTCATAAGGCCATTAAATTCTCGTACTTTGAAAATAATAAATAGCGTCTTGAGCCCTGAATCTCCATCTGAATGATTAGCACAACGTAGTCTACGTTACTTTACATTGAACAAACTGATGGATGCTTGGTACTCAAAATGATAAAGAAAACACCATAAATGATATAAGTGGGACTCCCAAAGATATTATACTCATAAAATATGAGAGTTCTTATCCAAGATGTAATTTTTTTCTTTTGAGTATTGTATTAATCCAAACATCGCAATGTTAATGATTGATGATGTGATTGTTATGAATGTCCCCCAGAGACTTTACGATATCAGCCAACATTTAATCAGTTTACTTGACGTTAATTCTATTTCTAAAATAAATATTCATAATGCAGCAAATTGAGTAAGACAGGAACTTACTACACTTATTAATTTTGTTACCGACGAAATAATACACCCTAAATACAATTGCAATTAAAATTATTGTGCCAAATGATCTAACTATAATTGCTTAGACTACCAAAGAACGCATAGTTGATATAGTTTAACACCATCTCAGTCATGACTGACACAGCAACGCAAGAAACAATTACAGCAACCACTGAGACTGTAGCTTTGTTGTGCGAAGAAGTACGACAGAAAATAACTAAAAAAGACCAAATACATGGAGCATAAAAAATTATTAAAAAAGAAAACAAAGGAAAAGGAGATCTTATTTTGGGAAAAAGAAAATAGATAAGAATTGGAAATACCGTAATATGTCCAACAGAAACCAGAAAGAATTATAAAACGAAGGTGCAATTTCAAGCTGAGTTTAAAAAAAGGAAGAAAGCTAAAATGTAACAAATGATCACAAGAAAAAAGGAGGAAGATATTTGAATAATTTGGGAATCTTGATTGGAAAGAATTTTTAAGTCTTAATACGTTTACTTATAAAATAAATAATACGTCAATATCTTCTCGTTATTCTGATTTTAGTAAGTAATTTGAAATATGTTAATTTTATTTTACTATAATAAAATAACAACAGCCTGATAACATGAATAAATGAATAATTTTCTAATATTTAATCGAATTTGGTTTAAAATTATTATATGAATACATTGCATTTGAAAGACAATCCTAAAAAAAACTACGTATATCCATGCAAACTTCCTAAATTGTGAAAGGCTTGGAATTTCCAAGTGCGCAAGTCCATTTTAAATACTAGATCAAACGATTTATTGCATTATTTGATTGAAAATGAGTACATGAACAATTAAAATACTACACTGAATAAAAAAAATATATACATTTCCTTAAAAATTTTACAGTAGACAGTTTTTTTATCCTCCTGTAAAATTTGGTTGAATGGAGTTACGATGTTTGATAATTAAGCCATCGATACATGAGTTTATGTATGTATGTATGTGTAAAATTAACGAATAAAATATTGAATAAGTAAAGAATTACAATACATTAAAATAATAACTTTTGTGAGTAACTTAATTACTCTAAGGGCGGGTTCACAACTTCCTGGTAAATGCTACTCGTCACATAAATGTATAAGCAGACCAAATAAAAAAGTCGCTCTAATCTATACTCCCAAATCCTACTAATATTATAAAGGCGAGTTTGTAAGAATGTATGGATCGGATTTCGATGAATTTGGCACACGGGTAGATCATGTCCTGGATTAACACATAGGCTACTTTTTATCCCGGGAAAATACAAACCGGGACTTTTATACCGGAAAAACTTTTTACGCGGGCGGAGCCGCGGGCAAAAGCTAGTAAATAAGTTATCATACACTCCTACTACACTTGTGGGGTCGTTGTAACACATTTTTATGCATAACGAGCTCATTTTGGGGGACAAATCTCGAGAATAATACTATACTAGGAGTTGCTCGCGACTTCGCCGGCAGCATCACAGCATCACTGTACCGGCAGCTAGCGCCATCTGTACGACGCCAGTGCCATCTATTCGAAATATCAGAATATAATCTTCAAATGTTTCCTATGAGAGCACATTACCGGGATAAAAAATAGCCTTAATGTTAATCTAGGACATGGTCTATGCGTCTGCTAAATTTCATCTAAATCCGTTCAGCTGTTCCTGACTTTACTTCTAATTAATAAATATACTAAAACCCGAACAGTTCACAAGCCCTCGTATTTATACTATAAAGCTGAAGTGTTTGTTTGTGTGTTTGGTTGAACGCGTAAATCTCAGGAAATTTTCTAATGAATTCTTCCATTAGTGAAAATTCTTTCACTAATAGGAAGCTAAATTACTCTTGAGTGATATAGGCAACTTTTTATATTTTTATCCCGGAAAACTATTTCACGCGGGCGGAGCCGCGAGCATCATCTAGTTTGTAATATTATGAAGAAGTAAGATTATTTTTTGAACCAACAATCGAACCGAATACCCCACAGCTCACAACACTAATATGTCATTGTGCACGCTAAATTCAAAAATAACGAAATTTCTATTCTAGATATATTGAAAATGCTCGACTTTTGCTTATTGTGATTTTATATTTAGCCGTGCCATTCGCTGTTCTGCTATTTTTATGAGTCTCATACAACTTTTTGTTAAATCTCTGGCCGTAGCAAAGATATCTTTCTAGGATCGTTAATGCTATCAACAGAATTATGGGAATGTATTCTATCGCAAGGATATGTCGTCCTCATACATATGATTAGCTTCAACTATTCTAGAAAGGCATATTAGCTGTAGCTTGATTCTAGATTGCTAGACGCTGCAAATGCGTAACCTGTTCTATAATCAAGCTAAGCATAATTTTATCTAATTTTTAACTGGCCTTCTCCAAACAAAACTTGACTCCTCAAGCCCCGCGACGGACACCGGTGTCCATATATATATAGGGTTTTTCCATAAATCTATATATCGCACCTTTAGGATGAAAACGACACAATTCAAAAAGATAGAATATTGAATTATCGTCATAAAATTACTTAAAACGAAGTTCTCAATACAATAATAGTTCAAACACAGCCATATTCAAGCAGGAAAAGGACAAAACTGTTATATTAGTCCCTTTTTTATAATAATTTTATAAATAAGGGACTAGTTTTTAGTCATTTAAAAATCACAACTCAATTTTCTTTTTTTTTTTTAATTGTGTCGTTTTCGTTCTAAAGGTGCGAATTATATAAGCGGGGCTTGAAGGGTTAAACTACTGTATGAAAAATGTCAAATAAGACTGGAGGTCAATTATAAAACTAGGGGCGGTTGCGGACGACAACTTAGACGTGAGTCGGAGGAAGCCCGCAGCCGTCCCTAATGCGCCGAAGATGGCCATTACAGAAAAAAAAAAGACACTTTAAAATTCGACCTTCTAAATTTCTATAACGTACGTAGTACTAATAAGCACTTGTGAGTATTATTATTAGTTATCTAGTAGAAAAGTTTTGTTCGAAAGTAGCATTGTCCTCTTCTATAGGTCTATTACCGAAAGCCGAAGCGTACCGCATTAACAAACTACGAGTGTAGTCTCCGTGAATGTACAAACGTCACTTGTCTTAACAACGCATTGTTTACGTAGCAACGAAGCCAAAAATATAGCTGATGCTTTATTGCATCTATGTGTCTGTCCATAAAATTTTTTTTTTACATAAATAATTGTAAAATTGTATTAGTGTGAGTACTGTGAACGTGCCAGCTTTCGGTAATCGACTTGTACTTTGTAGATATTTTGGACATAATGACTGATAAGTCCAGCATTCTAGATACAATATTCATAAATTAGGCAAATCGTAAGTGATTACGTATTGTATGAACGTGGTTATGTTTGTGTAAACAAGTGTTGGGTAGGACATACAAGAGGCGGTACATTTGACCCGTACGTGACCTCAAAATGTAAGAGCGGCTCAACTTTTTATATTGTACTACTTCAAATTTTATGTCGCGGCAGTCGCGAATTTGCGTTACTCACTCTCCGTCTCCATAAAACTATAGGAAGAGGACAGAGTGGGAGCGAGACAGATGCTACATAATTACAATAGTAGCCAGTACGCCTCGTCTCATTTGAAATAGGTCATTGTATTGGCTTAGAGCAAAAAAGAGGCTCTTACAAACTCTTTTTCATGTCATGTCCAACACTAGTGTGAACAAAACAAATTTTAATAAATGCTCGCGCCTCCATTCGTGGGAAAATTTCATCCAAACCCATTCAGCCGTTCTGGCGTGGTTGAGTAACAAACATCCACACTTTCGCATTTATATTAGTATAGATAAAATAACGAGCGTTAAACTTCGCTTATGCGTTATCGCTTATGTATTTTTAGAGCTTCTACGGACTTTTAGCAAGTCTTAAAGCATTTATTTCGCACATAGCAAGCAATAATGGACCTTATGACTTTATGAAAAGAAAATATTTTATTCGCCAAGTGCATATGAAAACAAATTGCAAGTCGCTTGTGTATTCCCATGGCACGACATTTTTTAATTAGCCAAAGAAGCTTAGGATAGAATAACAATAGAAAGGATATCAAATCTTCATTAACCCGTCAAACCCCGCTTATATATATTGATGTATGCGGAAAGTGGAAACCCTATATACTCGGACGCCGGCGTCCATCGCGGGCCTTGAGGTGTCAAATAATCTCAATTTATTTCGCTCAACGCAGATGGATTTAAAATTAAACATAGTTCAATAAAATTACGAACAATGAGAATTCAATACATACAACATTTACATATTTTGTTATTTTTTATTGTTTCATAAATATTTTAACTTAATAATAATTGAATAGTGGCCCTGAATGATATAAAAGTATTCTATTGCTAGATGCTACGCTGACTTAATGAAGTTCCTTTAAAATTTGGGGGAAAACGAGACACGAATCCGTGTATTTTCATTGTGATTGGTCGAGAGTCTAACACGTAACTGACGCATCGGTCTTTCGACCAATCAGAAACATCACAATTATACTCCGTCCAACCTATTATTTAACTTTTGACATATGCACGCCTATGAAATTTTATAATTATTGACAAGGAATCGAAAACAAAATAATTGACTACTTTATGGACGCCATTTTTTCTTTTCCATAGTAAAGCAACTTACTCATTTGCTCAGTTTTAGTTATCAATTGATATTCATTAAGCCCACTGATTAAACGATCAAAACTTCTTCATAAATAAATTCGATTGTTACAAGAAATCGAATCGGTAATGCATTAGTACGTCTTCAATTGTTTAGAAACCGAAATGTCAAAAGTTAAATAAATGGTTGGACGGAGTATAAACGACATCGATTTTCATGTCATGTTTGCCACATTCTAAGACGCCTGGTTGATTCTTAAATAAAAAAGATTTATAATAACATTCGCATGAGCAAAATATCACAAAACACATCTCACCTTTTTCTTATCAATGGTGCCCAAATTATCGACCAAACATCGATAAGACACCTGCTCTAGCGAGGCGGAACATCGAAAATCGTATCTCAAACTCCCATACCGGGTCTTCGTGGAATCTAACGACAAACTCTGTTCGTTCAGTTTGACCGACCGGAACGAACGGAACGAATGGTTCAGACTGCTTCGTTCCTCTCGTTCACTTTTGAAGTAGTCGTTGTGGAATTGTAGTTGGGCGGCTTCGGTTAGAGCTTCGGCGTTTGTGGAACAGTCGTCGATGTTCGGGACGCTTGAGGAGAAGGTCGGGAGGTCTCCCGTGGGAGAGGTCTCCTTGGAGCTGGACCCTGAGGACGCGTCGAATGTATCGCAATCTGAACTCACTGTGTCGAACATGCTTAATTGTTCCGTGAGCCGGACTATCGTCGACATTGTCTGAAACAATATTATGTAGTTTGTTGTTCTTTATAAAATTACATTTGATCAGACATCCGATTTAGAAAATGATTCCTAAGAATATAATATTTTAATGATACATACATTTTTGAGTGGAGGATAGCCTAGTTGGGAATGAAACGTCTGCCGAGATAATGTCCGGAGGTTCAAAACCCAAGGCACACACCTCTGACTTTTCGAAGTTACGTGTGTGTTGTTTGTCAATTATCCGTCGCTTTAACAGTGAAGGAAAACATTGTGAGGAAACCTACATACCTGAGAATTATCTATAAGAATTTCAAGGGTGTATGAAGTCTGCCAACCCGCACTAGACCAGCGTGGTGGACTAAGGCCTATCCACCCCTCTCAGTAGTAGAGGAGGCCCGTGCTCAGCAGTGGGCAGAATATAATACACATCTGATTGGATGGATTAGAGTGGATACATTTTCGGTGTATCGAATAAAAAAATCGGGTTTTAGGGACACGACAAATAATTTTCGGAGTCATAACTAACCGGATTTTCGGAGTCATCGCTCGAACTGTTTTTCGGCCAGCGGATGTACGAGAGAGACTCTTCGACGGCGTACGGATCCCACAAAGCGAGCATGCTCTTAACTTTGCTTTTTACAGCTGTAACATAATTTTAATAACCGAAATAGATGTTGAAAAATCTGCCAAAATGATGCATTATGTCAAGCTATCAGCGGTCAGTCCGAGACTGTCCAAAAATGGCGGCCAACATTATTCTAACGATTCGTGCTTAACCTCAGGCCCATTGAAACGACTTTGTCCAGCCAACACATATAGGCTCTTATTAATAGAATCAACTCAACGGCCTCTTAAGTGAGATATCAGCTGATATGCACTCAAGTAAACGTCAGAAACTTGGGATCCACGATGTCTCAATAAAATGCTCCATAGTATAACTCCGTACTAACCCTCGACATAAGCTGGTATGCCGGTCGGCTGCTTGGCCTGCAGCATCATCAGCACGCGGTCCATGTCGTCATTTATCTCGTCGCGCAGCCTCCGCACCGCCACCACGTTGTCGTACTCCGCGTGGATCTTGTTCGTTATCGAACTCATCTCTGCCTTAGAGCTGTTTATGTCTTTCACTTGTTGCACCAGTCTGGAAACGTGAACTTTGATAATACGCAATGCAGGGGAGACATTGAAGTGATTTATTCGCAAAAAAAGTATATTGTAGGATCCTTATACTTCTATTGTCTAGTGCGTCTCGAAGAGCATGAGTCTCATCCCTGAGTTAGTTAAGGTAGTTCCATTCGTATTCTTCTTCTCCGTAGATCGAAGCCTAGCACGCTTGTGTACCGTGCACGAATTTACGCGTTTCGTAGAGTAATCGTATTATATCGAGTAATTTAACGCACCAGGCGATACCATACAAAAAAGAGCGACGTGCTGACATTTTCCATACATTTTGACACATACTTCTCTATGGTTTCTCCATTAACTATTCAAAGTTTACATGCAGGCAATACTGACGCTTACACATTTTAGTTCCAAATACGCTGACAGGGGCGCTGTTCAAATTTCCATACAAAAATGTTCTTAGTCGAAACAATTACGTTAACTTAACGATGATGCGTAAACTCGTGCTAACCACACTTTGTTTCGCTGGTCGGGCAAAACATATAAATCTTGTTCAACCGCAAAATCTCACCTCGACTCTTCTTCGTTGAAATCACACGCCGTTTCAGGAAGCACAGAACTCTAATATGACGAGTAACATATTGGAGTTGTGTGTTTCGCGAAAAAGCGTGAAGTCGCGTGCATCGTTTATTTTCCGGTTGCAGATCCATAATCCTGAGGGATATGTACACGCCCACACGTCCCGAGTGCAAGGTAGCCAGTGCTAAAATATTACTCCCGGATATCTGGCAACTGGGGCGTGTGGCATGTGACTTACTGTAACATTCGAATAAGTAAAGGATTATTAACCTATCTGGTACCGCGAGTTTGACAGCTGACATTTGTTTTTTTTTATACTAAAACCTTATTGCGTGGGTAGGAACGACGATTTTCGCTTTTATGACAGGAGCTGTCATGGCCGAAATGGGTCAAGCTGGCCTGAACTATGAAACATCTTCACACACATCAGTGGATTTGGAATGTGACAAAAAAACACGACACGACTCCGTTTCGTTTTATAGAGATTGGTTGAGAGACTAACACGTGACGTATTGGTTTCTCGATCAATTACAAACATCAAGAATAAACGACATAAATTTAAGAGTTGCGTTGTTTTGCCACATTCTAAGCCGCAGTGCATTCAGGGCACCGACAATTTGCCATGTGTGTTCCGTCCCATGATATGATAGGGTATCAGTCTATCGCCACATCGGGCACAAATACCAGACTCCGGGCTGATACTGACCAAAAAACCCCAATATCACCTTGCCCGACCCGGGATTCGAACCGGACACCTCAGAGCGGTGGTTTTACGCACCCGCAATACAACCGCGCCACCAAGGCAATCCAAAACCGTTATTTTTTTAAACAGCTCAACAAATACCCAGAAACGTACCTTATTAAACCACCGGTTCTCTCGGCTTTGTGCGTGTGCGCAGCGAAAGCCCCGACGGTGATGACGTCATGGAAGCCAGTCTTGTTCAGGGTGTCGTTGTGCACCCACATGCGTTGTAAATGCAGATTGATCGGCGCAAACTCCAAGCTCGGGTCATCTGCACAATGCATGGTAGTTTTTTTTTTAACCCGTCAAGCCCCGCTTGTATATAGATGTATGGGGAAACTATATTTATGGACGCCGGGGTCCGTCGCGGGGCTTGACGAGTCAATATTGTGCCGCTTTTTTGTCATAGAACAAGTAAGATAACGTCAAAGTTCGATTCGAAGATGAAACTAATTCTGCCGTCGCTGTTACAAGGCTCTGAAAAGCCTTTATAAAGTTGGCTTAGACAATAGTCATGTTCATTTATTCCCCGAATTTGACATGGAGTCGAAATTTAAACTTTATCATGCTATTGTGTAGCATTTAAGACCTCACTGAACTCTTTTACGAACAATATTAATACAAATCTATGGTTAAATGGTACCGACCCTTCCTGCTGCTCGCCTTGAAGAATGTATTTTCTAGCCCCTGCATGCAGCGCTTGGAGTGGCAGTAGTGCTTGATCAAGGACACGTGGGTGCTAACCAGCTCCACTTGTCTCCCGGGCCACTGGCCACATATATCTGCCACGGATAACAGCTCCTCCAAGAGCTCGCGCTCTCGCTGGATGTAGATGTTCCTGGATATCAACGACATCATGAGAGAGATCATGTTATCGGCTTTGAGTATCTAGCAATGCAAAGGTGATGGGATGACCAGGCGAACCCTGCGTCGCTCATACATGTGCAGCTGGTCATAAACTTGTATTAAAACCTATGTGATTTGCGATCGCTGTCATTACATTCTACGATAATGACATTAAGCTGTGATCTACAGAAATTGTGATTTTTGTTGCGTTATTATGTAAAAAGCGACCTTATATTCAGTCAGATATTTTTGTTGAATATGTGCTATCCGTGTCTACCTTGCCCTCCGTCAGGATTGGCAGAAAAAATTGTTTATGCATCATTACCATATCGTGTCCATTGGTTAAATAGTCTAAGGCCATCGAAGGCTTTTGTATTTTATCGCCTTCTTAGAATAAATCTTCAATCAAGTAGGAAAGATAACAAATAAAAATGATTAAAAAATCATCGTTACCAAAGAAGTACTCACAGCAACTGCGCCGGCAGTATGTAACATATCTTCGGCTCTGCCATCACCTCGTGCACGGTGATTTCACCCCCGAGGCCAGAGTGGAACCGGTACGTCACTTGGAAGCTGTTCACGTAGTTCTGCTTGATGAGGCTGCTGTACGAGGGGAACTTGAGCTTCACGCCCAGCCTGGGGGGGAGCGACTGCGAGCGACGGTGGCAGAGGACCTTCTGCTGCAGGTCGATGCTGGTGGTGTTGTGGATAGGGCTGGTGCCGATATACGAGGGCTCCAGGCTCCAGCCGTTGATGGTGACGAAGCCGACGGACTTGTTGTCGCGAGTTACCAGCGCCACCCTGAGTCGTTGCGCTTCCTGGTATTAAATTGGAGTTTTAAACGTTTCGTATTTTTTCATGGAATAATTGAGCGACATCTTAGGACATAATCTTAGTAATATATAATCAATTCTGAAAGACGGTTATACAACTTCCATCTTTTGGTTAAATAAGATACCTGTGAGACACCACACAGGTATTCTACATATATATAAAGGAAAAGATTACAATTTGGCTAGACACACAGCACGCACCGTCCAAACTGCAGAATGTACAGGGTTGAAATTTGGTATGTGTAGTCTCAGTGTGTCAGATAGCCGCTAAGGTTTTTGGAAATTGAACTCGTAAGGAGGTCAAAAGGACCACCGATGTAAAAAGATTTCGTTACATACATACATGTATGTATGTACGTACGTATATATATGTACGTATACATATATACGTACGTACATACATACATACGAATGAAGCTAATAAAAGCGTGTTAAAAAGTATAATATACAATGTAATGTAATTGACAGAGATCTGTTTTTAGCAGTGAACGTTCTTAGCTGATGGATGATGACCATTTGTAACGAAGGCGTACCTGTATAGTGGTGAGCTTCATTGAAGTGAAGCCCATAGGCACGGCGGTGTCGGAGACCGGCTCACGCACGTCGTACAACACGATGCGCACGATGGTGTCTCCCGCGAGACCGTCGCTCGCGCGAAACATTATCGTGCGACAGAAGCAGGGGTTACTGCACGTCTGTATACAAACACGGCTTTAGACTCGGTGTTACGATTAGGTGACCTGCTTAATTACGTATACTCCATCGGTTTAGATATTTAACTAAATGTGAACAAAAAAGACATACGACTCCTGGGTAGTCAACATTTTCTTACGAAGACTGTCGTGTCAATGAAACTACGGCATGCAACAAACATTTAAAATTATTCATTTCACTTTAGAAACAAAACAAATAACTAACAACAACTAATTATCAGAAACAAGGCAATAAGTATGATAAACAAAAAAAAACCTACAGTGCGGAAATATATCGAGAATTGGTGTCTAGTTAACCGATTAAATTGAACAGCGCTCAGTATTAGTGGCGTGCTACATGCCAGTTGTACTGTTTAAATTCCTAGGGTTATCTATCACGATCCATTGGAAAAATGTTGAGCGTGCCTGTCGTATTAGCTCTTTTACAGTTCACAGATAGAGATCCTTTATTAAAGTATTGTAATTTATGATAATTGTGTTCACGCTTATTCATTAATAACTATAACTTTATAATAACCAAACAACTTTAATAAACGAGAATATCAGTACTAAGTATTGTGTAGGTTATTAAGACGTTTATTTTGGAATGACATACACTCATTTGCAAAAAAACGGGCGGTTTGGATTTTAATTCTTTTTTAAAAAAATACGGTACCAAAATGATTTCAATCATTTGTACATGTTACTGGCCGGTTTTAAAAATGCCGTGGTGTTTAAAACAGTACGTTCTAGATTAAAATTTTCGTTTGATGCTCGTTTTTACAGAAAACCACTTTTTATCCTACATTTTTGGTGCGAAGTTCCAAAAGATAATATCGGTTTTCATAACTTTTAGTCAATTTTTATGAATTTATTTCATATTCTTAATTGTCAAAGCTTCATTTATTGCTGTTTAGCTGTCTCAATAATGTTAGAGAAAGTGGTAAAAGCTACCAAAATTATTGCGCTGCTCGAAGAAGGCTGCAGCCAATACTTCGTGGCTCAGAGGCTAAGTGTGAGTCGCTCGACGGTTCAAAGGACCTGGCAGCGGTATCAAGACACCGGTTCCGTCGAGAGAAGGCCTGGTTCTGGAAGAAAACCATGTACCCAACCACGGGATGATCGTTTTCTTGTGAGTCGCGCATTGAGAAATCGCAAGTCTTCGTATGTGGACCTTAAGAACAACCTCGAAGAAGTAAGAAATGTGCATATTAGTCTATGGACGGTCAGGAGGAGGCTGCTCGCGGCCAATATACGCAGTCATCGCCCGGCCCGCGGCCCTAAGTTACTCCGCGAGCACAGAGTTGCCAGACTTAGGTTTGCTCGAAATTGTGAGTCATGGACTCAAGAAGACTGGAATAGGGTATTGTTCTCCGATGAAGCCAGGATATCTCTGTTCGGTGAAGATCGACGTCGGCGAGTGCTACGAAGACGAGGAGAACGCTTTGCAGAGGCTTGTTTTGAAGAAATCACACCTTATGGTGGGGGCTCTGTTATGTTTTGGGCAGGAATAAATTCAATGGATCGTACAGAGTTAGTCTTCATTGAAAACGGCTCACTGACTGGACATCGATACATAACGGAAGTTCTTATTCCTCATGCACAACCTGCATTGGCCGCTTTAGGCGAAGACTCAATTTTTATGGACGACAACGCTCGCGCCCACCAGTCTGGCGATGTGGAAGCGTATGTGCAAGAGGTCGGCATTCGTCGTTTGGATTGGCCAGCTCGAAGTCCCGACCTCAATCCTATAGAGCATGTCTGGGACGTTCTGAAACGACGCGTGAGATCAGTACAACCGGCTCCGCAAACCATCAGAGAGCTGAAGAATGTGATTACCGCGGAGTGGGAACGTATTCCGCAAGCAAGTATCCGGGATATCCTCGCTAGCATACCCAGACGAATTCAAGCTGTGATTTCAGCTAGAGGGGGTCACACTCGATACTAAACATTTATCTGCTTTTACTTTATTAAAGAAAAAACAAACAAAAATCTTTGTTAACTTTTACTTCACGAGCATATGCACTACTAGCGAGCATACACTTCTAGTGAACTTTAGCATTAAAACCCATAAATTTTATCAAAATTTTATGATAATACTGACGAAAACGATTATTTGCTTATTAATTTACAAAATTGTGAAAGTAAAATTACCTATAATTATCAAACAAACCAATAGTAACATTTGAAATGGTTCATTGCTTAGGTGCCCGTTTTTTTTGCAAATGAGTTTATTTTGTAAGGCGAAAAGAGACAGGTAAAATACCTTTTTTACGATTTGTTTATATTTAGTTACATACCTAAACCAATGGAGTATAGTTGTTTACCATTTTACCATTTTAAAAAAAACATCCACATGACTTTATTAAGAAGCAAAAATAAGCTTTTTCGTATATTGAGCCTATCCTAATCATTTAATGACACAAAATAAAGATATAATTCATTTAACTAACATGAAATAAATGAATTCAGAATAAAATACAAATAACTGCTACGCAATGACATGGATAGAGTTAAGAGATAAATTCCCGCCATGCTTGATTTTTAGTTCTAGCGTCCTTAGAATTGATTTCTCGAACTCTCGAGCCTTTTTGATTTTTTCTTATACCGACTTAGGCTAAACTTCTCGAGAATCCTCGAACAGCAACTCTAGACATTATGCTCAGTGATTACACTGGCTACAAAGTGTAAGACGACAATGCTTCCACCGCCGCTTGGGAATAGGAACATACAAAACGGTGGTCCTTTAGGTACTTACCTTTTAATTACTACCCAGATAGACTGTCTCATGAATCATCGTATCAAGCTTAAACTCTTCATGAACATTTATAAAATAATCAACTTCATTAAATAGACATAAACGTAAGCCACATTACAGGGAAGGTGAACGACATGCGACCGGATGTGAGTGTCAAAAACAAGGCGCTTACACGTGTGTCACATGTTTGCAATGAGGGAAATAACATCGTAGATAGAATTGCAAAGTATCGACTTGTGTTTGTAGTTTGTACCCTAACATGACCGCATATTTGACGTCAATAGTAACTGGAGAAACCTGAACTACATAGAAGCCGACAATAGTTTAGAAACCAACACACACATCACGTCTTTATCTCGAAGGGGGTAGGCAGAGGTGCTATCAGGGCACTCACTTTTCGCCATATGTGACCTATGATGTGATGGGGGCGAGCCTTAAGCTATATCGAGCACGCAGGCGAAGCCGCGAGCAATGTCTAGTGAGTGAAAAAGCTTTGAACTTTGGGGGAAGGGGCATTTGTCGAATATCGGAAACAACAAACTGTGATGTCACCGAGTGTAACCAGCTATAACATTACATGCGTGAGAAAGGTGGGAAAGAGATAGCGTGATACCCGCACCACCATCAAGTTATCCACTTTTGCTCACAACAATTTCTCAAATATGCATTATGACTTTATTTTTCAAAAATTTTTTAAAGACGAATTATTTGTTCAACAATTTTTTATTCGTATTATTTTCTGTGACATATTATATAACGTCCAAAATAAAACGTAGGAAACCACCCTAATGGGATTACATCCACAACGCGTAATAATCAAGCACCTACTTGCTGTCTTTTTGTTCGTACCTACCTAACTTGCCCTCTAAGCCTCTTGTCAACCTATATCTGAAAACTACGTTACCTCTCGCTCATTTCCGGTTATACGACTCAATATATGGGTATACTGGGTATAGAGAATATCGATAGCCATGCTCTTGCCATGCTAAGTGTACCTTAATAGGCACAGGACACACTGTAATCTGATTTGAGGTTAGCTATTAACTTATCGAAAGCTCTCTACAATACGTTACCATTTCTAGCGGCTTCCCCCATTCGAAAGTCCTCTTACGGAATAAAATTCCCATTACGCACTTTTTCTGGATAAAATCAGCTTATATCTTAATCAGTAAGTACGAGTCCTGGAATAATCCAGGACTTAATAATTTATTAAGATATAGGATTAAGATATAGTCCAGGATTAGTCCTGGATTATTCCAGGACTCGTTCTAAATCACAATTTCACTAAATTTGCAGATACAATATGCTTAATAAGTTGGAATTGATTATTGTTGGAACACCAGCAGCATTTGTACTAGATGCTTTTTGTTGTGTATCGCGATCAGGTTCGTAATACGAAATTAATATCCATCTTTAAAATTTGAAGAAATATTGTGATTTACAAATTGTAAAATATATATATATATATATAAAAAAAAAAAATATAAAAGACCTACGCTGAGTTTCTTGGTGCTTCTTCTCAGGTCAGTGGGCTTTTCCGAAGCACTGGTAGAATCTTTTAGTAAAACAATATTGTGAAAAATGACGTGTAAAAGTGCCCTTAGGGGCCTATTTACTGAATAAATTATTTGAATTTGAATTTGAATTTGAATTTGAAAATAAATCGTTCGAAGAGACTGAACTGCATACTATTTTGTACCACTGAAAGGCAGCTCTATAATACGACAGTTTCTGCCAAATAGATATTAGGATAGCGGTGTAGACACGCCTTAAATTAAGATCGATATTGGTACAAAATTAGATCAGCATCCTATACTAGGCGAGTATCTCCATTAATCTATGCGACATACTTTATGTAATATTTATATCTGTGACCCAGAATCTTTAGTGCAAGGTGGTTTAGTCCCTTGAATGCAAGAGCACACGTGGTTAGGTATCACGGTATTGTCGAAATTTACCGTCAAGCAATGCCCGAGTAGTGTATTAATTTTTTAAGTAGGTACATTGTACGCAATTTTCGCTATTATGAAACCTAACGTCTACTGTAACATCTCACAGTGACACACGCAAAACAGTACAGTACTAAATACTTTATGCTTCTTGTAAGATGCTGCTATTTAGGGCCGGGAATAATAATCCGATAAAAATAACTTAATGTATGGGAAATCGACCAGACCTTCGGATGGTGTTAAATAGAGGACTGTATCTACCACTCACCTGCAACTGCAGCACCGCTCGTTTCCCTGGGTACCCAGCGTTGGTGAATGGCCATAGGTTGCTGATTGCCGTCAAGTATTGCACCACACGTATCACTAGTTTGTTCTTGGAATAATGTTAATGTTTGGAATATAAGACACAGCGCGCACAGAACTACGTTGCGTTCGAAGCGGTTGCTTTTACGGAAGAGAGAAAACGTCTGTATTGCACGTTCGGGGTGGCAGCACTTGTCGCTGCTTAGGATGCGTTCGGATTTTGTGGCAGATACAGATCCGTTCATAATAGAAAATAAATAATTGTATGCCGTAGTATTGTGCCAGCATTACCTAATTGTAAATTAATAAAAGTACGGAACACTTAAACTGTATAATATAATAGTTATCACCTTTAATAAAGGCTTCTATATGACGTTATCCCACTAATGCCCAAAAACGTATTCAGGTTACAGAAATATTCAACTTCGTTTTTAATATCGGCACGTAGATACTTGATTTTAACACGTTCTAGAAGTTCAAGTCCCGGTAAACTGGTGTCAGTAAAATACATACTAATTATTGGCGCTTGGTATTCGAACCCAGAACCTCACATTCACAATCGATGCTGCAACGACATATACCGAAAAGGCCATACTCTCAATCTACAGCTTATGTACAATGCTACTAAACCAAATATATGATACATACTGGCTCGGTTGAGTAGTTGTAATGCGTGCGCGGCACGACCGTCGCTTTGAGGTCCTGTGTTCGAATTCCGAGTCGAGCGATATCAGGTTTTATACGCAATATCAGCCCAGAACACGACCTCATAACTTATAAAGAGTTATAGGGTGGGACAAATATGCCGAAAAATGGATGACAGGGATAAAGGCATTGTATATTATGATTGTTTTGTAATATACAGAGTAATTTTGACATTGTGTTACTAAATGAAACCACATACTTATCTCGTTGAAAATAACACTTTCCAATAAGTTATTTTAACCATAGCCGTAAAATTAAAAAAATGTAAGTTTCTAAAAAAATAAATATGAATAAAAAGTAACTTTAAGTTTACACGCCCTCATACCACCATTACTACTCTAAGAGGATTTGTCGCAACGGCAATATAACACTTCCAGTCAGAAAAACACTGACGCACACACCATTTTCGCACTAAACTACCAAATGATTGAAAAATCGGAAAAGTAAAAAACGAGATTTTTGGTGAAAATATTCGTTACTCGTGAAAGATTTTAGGCATCACGTTAGCAGAGACAAAGACGAGTATGTGGTTTCATTTATTAACGCAATGTCAAAATGACCCTGTATTATGAAACGTACCTCAACGACCTCGGTAGTGCCATATCTGATGCACTGCGACTTTGGATTCTTGATGTACAGCACCGCCATCGGCGAGGGTGGCCTACCGTGCGCGTCGCACAGCAGGTTGTCGCACGAGAGCGCCAGTTCACACAGCGGTACCTCGTTCATGTCTACAACATAAAGCGATCCTCAGCGATGATGGAGACAAAAACGAAGATTTAGAACCAATGCGGTGGAGCAGTTATTGTCGTCAGTGTTTACAAATACAAGTACAAATGTGAAGAAATATCAATCTGCATATAACCAAGGCTATATCAGCTTTGTTTATTAATTAGATTTTTTCTTTTGTTTAATGTTTATAAGTGCCTATTATTTTTAAGGTTTCTGTCACACTAATTTTGTTATTGTAAAGTATTGTTGTTTGTTAGTTCTATCATATTTTTTTATTGTTGACGCGGAGAAAGTGACTTATTACTACCGCCCAGTGTTCAAGGGGAACGACTGAGCGGTTATGTTGGGTTGACTGTGCCTTACGACCCGACGTTCAGCCGCCCGGAGACATGGAAAACGTCGGGCGACCGTCGGGCCGAGTCCCTAACCTATGTACCTACACCGCACGGCATACCAACTAAAACTCCGCGGTGGCCATCTTCGGCGCATTAGGGACGGCTGCGGGTTTCCTCCAACTCACGTCTAAGTTGTCGTCCGCAACCGCCCCTGCGCGTACCGCTGTTGCGGTCCTTCTCCTGTTGTTGCGGGGGCTCAGAAGCCCCCGTACACCGAAGGACACCCTTGGCGTCCGAGGCAGCGTGAGACACGCTGCCGTCCATCACGGGGGTCACAGAAGTTGGCTAGACTAATAGGTGGACGGCACCTCCCGCCCACCCGTGACCCCCGGAGGCCCCTATTAGTCGCCTTTTACGACAGGCAGGGGATACCGTGGTGGAATTCTCCAAACGCCCCCAATCCACAGGGCGGGTTAGTTCTATCATACCATTTTGTTTTTGTGAATGTTGTGTACGCTTGTAATGTAGCATGCATATCAGGTAATTGTTTAATAGAATTTATGTTCTCTAGACTTAAGGATATGTATACTGTTGGTGTATCTTATTAAATAAATAAGGCTCTATTTCAAAGATTTCAAGTTATTTTTATTTGATGGTTGTATTGAACAATTCATGTAGAAAGGCGTCTTGACTATAGCCCTAGTAATCGTCACAAATTTTCAACACAAACGACAAAGTCCCAAACTCTGACAGAATTATTGCCATGATTTGGATTGTACAACGTATCGTCTCTTTGTTCTTTATTAATATAATAATAAGGGGGAAATCAGTTAAAAAATTAATGAAAATAAGTAAAAAATAATCACATTACACCATCGATAAACGCCGCCTTTCATGTTCATGCTAACAAGATTGGAAGCGACTGGCAGTTATTCCGCAGAAAACAATCCGTCAGACTCTTTTAATTTATTCAACGACCGGATGCGGAAAATTACGTCGTACTTTATTCTTCAGTTGAAACCTGATCGGTGCAGCAAAGGATTTACCTAGATTATACATATTACTACGCCCGTAACATTATATAGCGCAGGGCTTTGTAAAATCTTTGTGACTCACGTCCCTGAAGAGTCCATCTTCCAGTCAATAAAATTGATTATTATGTGTCTAAATAAATACTTTACTAGTACACATCTTAAATCTGACGTAAAATATATAGGTATCACTCAAATCCGTTGCCGTCACTTATTCGTAAACAATCCCCGACTTGCGACTTCACTGCATTATAAATTTATATTCGCGCCGGATCGTAAACAAAAAAAAAACACAAACCACTGTAAGGCACCTTTGAAATATTAAATGTATCGACAAATGAAAACTTTATACTGGTTGAAATACATGCAGCACATCCGTCCGGCCGGACCCGAGGACGGCTACATCGAATCACAACACATTACACTTTTAAATGGTGAAAAACCACACTAAACCAGTATAAAGGACCGTTCATAGAGTTATATGTAACGAGCAACATATAGAATAAAACAGGAAAAAAACCTAACACACCCGTCGCAATATATAACTATAGGCAAATAAATAAATAAACACGAAGATATAGAGGAAACACGCACTATAAAGTATAAATTAAAAATGTTTTTTATTAAAATGATATAGCGAAATGTCAGTTTATGCAAAGTTTACTCGCAACGCAAGAGGAAACATTCGTCCCACGGGACAATTGAAGGTCGTTTACGTAATGAACACAAGTACCAATATTACAAACAAATCTGGCATACAATTGTTTTTGAACGAAACTGATAAAGCTGAGCTAAAAACGATAAACATATCAAATCCGTATTGACCGTAATCCACCGCCTACAATCAATTTAAATTCACCGCCTTCATCCTATTCAACGGTGTTTAATGCAAAGTGTCCTTTTCCACGATTTTTTTTTTGTTGATTGCCCTACTGCCAGTAGCCTGACGCGGTACGGCTTTTCTGGCCACACCGGTCTTTAGGGTGAACGCAGAAGGCGCTCGTAACCCTTAAATATATTAATTGACTAAGTGATGCTCGCAGCTCGGCCGTGTATACTGTGTCATGCAAGGCAAGAACCCACACCACTCTAATGTTTATACCGTAGGACCGTCCACGCGAAAGCTATAGTACGCCCGTGAAAGTCTTCATTAGTTTTGTAAACTTTTTATAGAAACACAGCAAAGTGACTTCACTGCACCTGGTGGTGGAGTAGCGTCTAGAGTACCTATCAACTATGTTGCTAGTATATGAGAAAACAACTAGTGCACCCACTTTTCGCCTTTATTCCGTCCCATGATGTGATAGGGGGCGAGCCTATCGTTATATCGGGCACAAATTCCAGACTCCGAGCTGATACTGAATAGAAAAACTCAATATCACTTTGCCGTTGCAGTAGTAGTGCAATACAACTACGCCACCGAGGCAGTCATATAATATAAGGACCTAATAATATTATTGCTACCAAGTACCACCTCACAGAAAAGCAAAATGGTGAACAATTTGCCACTTCGCTGAGAAGATGTACCTATCACAAAAAGTATATGTATAGGGGAAACAATAAAGAAAAACAATTTTAATCCATATGTAAGCTAATCTCAAAGAGTGTATAACAAGCGCCATTTTTAAATGACGTAATTTCTAGAACAAGTATATAATTATATTTTACTTGCCCGATACATACATAGATGAAAAAGAAGGGACACAGTATTTGGTAACAAAAAAATCAAAATACTCAGTTTCCTTACTGACAATTCATCGCCGATGATCATAACTGATGAACGTTAGCAATCGTCAACTATAATACTTTTTTTGCCGAATGACATACGGCTCTATAGTCACGTCAAACTACGTGGACATTAAACACCGCGGTATTCAAATAACACATATTTTTCAAATAATTGATCATAGTATAAGTATTTATTCATGATTCGTAGATCATACATCTATTCATGTGAATAAAATCGACATGTCTGTCTGTGATTATGGTGAAGTGATGCTGTCTGAACGTCTGTCCGACTACCTATGACAACGATATACCGCGTCTGCGCTCGCTTTATCAAGGATTGAAAGCGTAGAGAACGTTAACAAAGGAGAAAACTCTCTAAACCAAACACACACACACACACACACCTTTTATCCCCGAAGGGGTAGGCAGAGGCGCAACTAGTGCACCCACTTTTCGCCATTATTCCGTCCCATGATGTGATAGGTGGCAAGCCTATCGCCATATCGGGCACAAATTCCAGACTCCGAGCTGATACTGAATAGAAAAACTCAATATCACTTTGCCCGACCCAGGGATGGAACCCGAGACCTCAGCATTGCAGTCGTACCATAATACAACTACGCCACCGACGCAGTCTCAAAACCAAAACAGCTAGAAAATTAATGAAAAGATCAAGAAATATGAAACCATAACTGCAATCAATAAATCTTCAATGCCGTCTTCATTTTCAATCTGTTGAAGACGGGGTCCTCAATTAAATATCGAACTTGAATCCGATATTTTAATCCCAGAAATAATTGCAACTACCTGGAATCCAGCTGGAAATCTTCTCAGCTCAGTTGTTTTTTATTAGCGTTCGTTGCAAAAAGGTTTCGTTTATCAATTGAAGTTCTAGCATAAAATTTTACCGTCGGTTAAAATTGGGTACGTTACACTATACCTACTTGAAAGCCTGTCAGAGACTATAACAACATTTAAAATACACGGATCGCAGCGAAAAATTTAGCAACGCTTATATAAAAATGGAATACGGCTATCAAAATTAAAGTTGCTTTTCATTGAAAGATAAAAACGCTAGGGCACAGTACTCACAGACTCGTTAAAAAAGATGCAAAGCTTCCAAAGACCCGGGGATCGAACCCGAGACCTCAGCTTTGCAGTCATACTGTAATACGCCACCGAGGCAGTCAGTCATATAAAGTTATATATATTTTGTTTAGAGCACCGGAAATTATCCAGTACGGCGAAAGAAAACGGAAACTAAGACCGAAGTTCATAAGAATAGAAATAAAAGGCAGCCTTATTCAAACAGAATTTCTGAAATTCTGCGTTTATGTTGCCTTTATGAAACAAGCTCATAATAAAAATATAATCAACATAATTAAATATAATTAACTTTCCTTTTACCAACAATTTTATATATATTTAATATTTTTTATTTAATAATAATAAAACGTTCTGGAAACATATTTTTTTTTTGTATTAAATCCAATACTTTTTTAGGGGTTTCTTTAAGAGTTTTTAAAAATAGTAAAGAAAAAATTGTAAATATCCGTAAACACCACGCACTTGAATAATTAATGCCACATTGAATTTTAAAAATAATTAATGCCACACATTTTAAAAGATACACAATATTTAAGAACCCCTAAATTAAACTAATAGCTTTTTCCAAACATACACAAAAATAGTTTCAAACTTTCAAATGCACAGAATGTAATACATAAGTTCAAATAAATCAAACTCACAAAAACCAATAACTAAAAAAAATATTCCAAATTTAAAAAATGAAATATTTATAGATGGCACTCACCGACGACGACGCCTTTCTGCAGTCTGTGAGTGTCTATGCCGACAGTGGGTCGGATCCTGTTGAGGCGGTCCTTCAGCGCGACGAGCTGTGTGTGGATGTTCTCGTAGGACGCCAACTGTATTGCCTTCAGCCACAACGTCCGTTCGGTTTCGTGGAACGTTGCCATTCTATAGCACACGCCGCTATCCCACACTGTATGTACACGTACTTCATTATCACGGGTATATAGTTACTATTGTAAATTATTGTGTAAGCTACGACACGCAGTTGCATTAGCGTCTTTTAAAAAGATATAATATGTACAAATAAAATTCTCATATCGAGGTGGCTTAAGCGACATCACAAAAAGATACTGATTCCAATTTTGGAATGTTAAGTTATATATTTCTTAAGCCCAATAGCCTTTAACGCCTCGATATATTTTTATGCAACTTTTTTCGATGCACGCAGGCTTCCATTGTGTTGCGCTGTCATACAGCGTCTTATGTTATGGTAAACCATAAGATATCAAGCACTGATTTAAATTTTTCCTACGATTAGTATTACTTGTACCCATTAGACCAATATACAAACTACAAAAGAATGAGTGTATTTAGTTTGTTTGAAGTTGCTGTTCGACATGGTCCTCTAAAAAGGCACGCCACTGAGTTTGATCGATTTTGAGGTCGCCTTGGCAATCCGCGTGAACGTAAAATAAGGAATTGCTAAATAATCATACTAAATTAAAACCTGGAAGTTTAATCTATATTAATATCATAGAGAGTAAAGTTAATGGAAAAAAAATCTGAAACTTCTGAAGGGATTTCGAAAATTCTTTGACTTTAATAGGTAGCTACATTACTCCTGAGATATGAGCTACTTTTTACCCCGGAAAAATATAAAGTGGGTCTTTAATAAGCGGCAAAAGTTTTTCACGCGGACGGAGACGCGAACAAAGCTAGAAGAATATAAAAGATTTCTTTCTGGTTCTAACAATTTACTATATATTGTGATATTTTTGCGAAAAGACTGAGGCGGGATAACAAAAGCAATAAACTGACACAGTACTTATATACAAACAAAACATGGAAATATAAAACCTAAGTACTGAGCCCCTACGACTTTACGATAAGTCTGTGTGGGCGGTAAGAAAACCATGTTCAACCTTATTAGCTTTATATATAAGTCGATCTATACTGTAACTTCTTAGAATGAGATCGTTAAAGCGACTCTTCAACAAACTAAACATACGAAACGAGCTCCTAACTATACGGGCGCGAATAAAAACATATATTGTTCGCGGATTCTCTTATATAAAAAATCATATTACGCCAAAAAAATTAAAAGTACATTTATATATTTGTGATGACTTTGATGTGTTATGTGATCGATGTATCACTTATTTATTTCGGCTTATTTTACGCCAGGATTCATATCGACCGCCTGCTTATCTTCAACCCCCTGTAGTCAATATTAAACGTGGTTTATTATAGCAAACGCATGTAATTAACCTGATGTGTGGCCTCTATTCTACTAATATCATGAATCTACCACCCAATATCTCAAGAATCATAGATGGCATGTAAACTTTCGAAATGTCGGTTTTCGGAAACCTCAACGTGCAACACCAACCGGAACTGTGAATTAGAACCAAAATGGGCATTGTACTACGCTCGTCTCCCTAAAACATTACATACTATAAAAACCCAATAATTACACTGTAATTATTTTTCAACACAGTACATACTTGGTAACAAAACAGAGTTTATGGTGCTGTACACCAAAAGTGATTTTCGCATACAAGGCGCTTTCCAAGACTCATAACATTCATAGGACCCAAAGCATTGTACTATTTCTCGCAAATATCCTAGATTGTTGGTGTTGTATATATAATAATACCAGCCCCGTATTATATACTGTCCCACTGCTGGGCACGGGCATCTTGTACTACTGAGACGTGAGAGGGTTTAAGGCTTAGGTCTTAGGCCACCACGCTAGCCTAGTGCGGATTGGTAGACTACACATACCATCGAAATTCTTATAAAGAACTTCTTAGGTATGCAAGTTTCCTCACGATGTATTCCTTCAGCGTTAAAGCAAGCGATAATTCACAAAGAATACACACATAACTTTAGAAAAATTAGAGGTGCGTGCCGTTGGGTTTTGAACCTGCGGACATTCGTCTCGGCAGTCCGTTCCAGTCCCAACTAGGCTATCGCCGCTTATATGGCGTTATGTTTGTCATAAAAATAACAATAGGTTCCATCGAAAAGTCGATAAATAATAATATTTGCTAGTCTTTCGATGTGTACTACCACTACTTGCACCGATCGTGCTGACGGAGCTTAGAAATATAGTACTTTTCACGTAATACCTACTGTGATATGTAATATGGACGTAGAAGGAAAAAATTTAAACAACATATAGCGCAGCACGTGTGTCTGTTCGCTATATTATTTCCTTTAGCT
Organism: Lapara coniferarum; assembly: GCA_949316025.1. Taxonomy (NCBI): domain Eukaryota; kingdom Metazoa; phylum Arthropoda; class Insecta; order Lepidoptera; family Sphingidae; genus Lapara; species Lapara coniferarum. The sequence continues at coordinate 20,939,149 of OX438933.1, read as the reverse complement.
CCCTCCCTCTCTAGATTACACAATTTTCTTTTTTTCCTGTGATATTTGAGGTCTTTGCAAACTGACCTGACATAGTACAAAAATGTATTCATATTTTGACATAGTGAAATTGGTAATGCAAGGGTAACATAGTAACTCGCTTTATGTAGGTTGAAGACCGGAAAATAAGCTAAGTTAGTGTAAATTCGCTCGCATATCCGAGAAATGACACTCTAGAGTTTCTCAAATGGGAACGGGGAAAAATCGTATGCGAGATTTCTCAATGCGATTCTCTCCTGTGGTTGTTTACATTATGATAAAAAACAGTAGCAATTAATACGATACTTGGATTCGAGTGTCAAAGGCGAAATTAGTTTTTATATTTCTATTCCTCTATAATTGTTTAGAGTACAGGCAAGTAATTCGTAGGGTGAAATTAAATATACGCATGCGTGTCTCGACTAGGCTAAACACCATTGAGACAAGATTCGCAAGTGTTGCTGCGAGCCTCGAACAAACCGTTCGTTACGAATATCTAGGTCAAGTGGTCCAGTTTGGCATATCCAACTTTAAAAGAGAGGCCAATCGTAAGATGCAGCTCGGTTGGGCAACATTGGGAAATTAGGTAATGTCTTCTCGTCTAAAATACCTCAGGCCTGAAGACAAAAGCCTTCGATCAATGCGAGTTACCAGTTTACCGCACACAGCCCTGAGACGCGATTTCTGACTTCAGACTGCTCACAGTCATTCAGCGAGCTATAAAGTGTATTTCTACGCGATCAAATCAGAAATGAGGAGATCCATACAAGAACGAAGGTAGCCAACAAAGCCCAGTAGATTAGCAAGCTAATGTGGTAGTGGACAGGATACAAAGCATGTAGAACTATGCACCGGCAAGCGCAGCGTTGAACGTCCACTGACATGGTGAACAAAGGAACTGGTATAGGCAGTAAGAACTCACTAGTGTCGAAATTTTTGGGAAAGCCTATGTTGAGCAGGGGCTCCCAAAGGCTGAAGATAAGGATGACGTTCAGTGGTTTCGGCGTCATTATTTACAAACATCCAAATACCCAAACCTCCAAAGGCTAACAAATTCACACCTCACAATTTATACATATATTAGTACGATAATCTTCACCGAGTACGATATGACTCGACACATTGCAATTTCGAAATGAGTGTGAAATAAAGCATAAAACTGATATTAAACCGCATACTTCCCGGGAGTTTCGGGATCGGGATTTCGCAGTTATGAACCCTGTAGGCGATAGATTATTGCATCGCATGAAACTGCCGCCCGTATGCGAAAAAGTCTCCTTGTTTAACATCGGCTTAACACATACATAGCTCAGTTTACATAGCTTGCGATCTGCACACAAGTATGAAAAAAATACATCAGCCGTGCGAGCTAAGTTATATTCGCAGGTTAGTTCTCTATCTACAACTTACAAAAATCACTGGTACTAGTTAAGTGAAAATACTACATGTGTCAGCTAACACTATATGCCAACATATGTATGCACATCTCGGAGTACTGATCCGCCATCTTAGCAAGGAATGCCAAGATTCAAGTTAATGGTACCGACCTGGATAACATCCTTAAGGTAAAGCTATTTTAAATCCAGAGCAGTACTTGTATTTCAAATTAAACTTAGAAATTTACAAAACTAATTTTAATAACGCGCACAAACATACAAAACAACTTAATACTTATATAAGTGTCAAGTGCATCCACTTCGTAACAGGAGAGAATTGTTTTCGTATTATTGTGCTGCGTATGTCTTTCGATATAAATTTTATAACAAGGCATATGTATCGGGTTTCCTCGCGTACATTTTCCCACGGAAAAAGCTACGCATGTACGGACAGAGTGCAATATAGTGACCAAACAATCATCAAAAGCAAAGTCCAATGAAATTAGTCAGTCATTCATTCAGTGTCTCTTTAACGGCGATACCATATCTGGACGCCATTCCAGTTACCATAAAGAGTAGTAGAGCCACTGTTCCGTGTATACACTAAATTATATACCCAAATCTTTCCTGAAAAATATTTTCAGAAAAGGTTTATTTGAATAACGAAAACCCATCCAAGTCGGATACGGATCGAGTACGGAACCTCCTTTTTTGAAGTGGTTAAAAATAAAAATATTATAGAAAAAGTTATCTGCAATCTAAGAATCTCTCTATAGTATTAAATATTTACTTGAAATTGCAAACTAACGAGATCATAAATATCCCAAGCAACAATTAGGATTAATCAATATTATGAGTTTCTTAAATATAACAACGCCCAAAGAACCTTTACGTAAAGTGTAAACATTAGTACGGGAGTAAATATCAAGGCAAAGGGAATATGGACGGCAAACGAAACATATTTTCTATTGTAGAAAGTTACTGCAAGTAGAAAACATACAACGTTAAGTTTCTTAACTATTGCTCATACTCTTTCCCTGAGTTTTCTTGTAAGTTGGTAATTGAATAACTTATGCAACGGAACACGAATGCTTAAGAAAGTTAATTTGAAGTTTTTGGAATTTTTAGTAGGTACTGTTTATTTGTCGTTTATACCTTGGTACGTCTTGGAAGCAATGCTGATATTTAGTTACAGCAAAAACTAATGTATACCCACTTTTCGTCGTCATTCCGTACCACGATGTGATAGGGGGCGAGCCTATCGCCATATCGGGCACAAATTCCAGACCCCGGGCTAATACTGAATAGAAAAAATATCACTTTGCCCGACCCGGGTATCGAACTCGAGACCTCAGCTTTGCAGTAGCACTGTAATACAACTACACCACCGAGGCAGTCAATTAATGTATATCAATTATTATCAGTATTTTAAACTATCATTAAGGAGAAAATTACTACTAGCCATGCCATATGTTACGCATCACTGTTTTGTTTCTTTTGCCACAAAGCACAATGTGCACATAAGGATGACTTTCGATTACGGTCAGTGAAATGAATGCAGTACAATATGAGACATATTTTCTCTACTGCCTTATGATGACGTATGCAGCTTATTGAGATGCAGTACTATTTCATAATTCTGATTACTATTTTAATATACATGCGGTGGCCATTCGGTTTCAAGACAATACAGTATGATGGCGAACTTTCGCGATCTTTCCAGAATTTTCGGTATATCGATCTGCCAACTATTCTACAAAGAGAATTTAACTGAAGGTATTCCTAGAAACCTCGTATACCCTGCTGCCCGCTTCTGCATAGACCAATGTACGCTGACCTATATTGGCTCGGTCGAGATTCGTTCAGCTGACGCTAAACCGGTGAATCGGAAATTCCTACTGGAATTTATGTAAAACCTCCTTTATTTTTATAATTTTTACTGGCTCACCTGTTATACTTTTTTGTTTTTCTCCTGGACAGAACAATGTATTGAGAAGTTTAATGTTTTTCATAAAAATCCTAACCTGAAGGTTGTCTGAAAGAGATATTTTATATCGTAGGAGCCGCTTCTCTTACCGGTTTAAGATTTTACGTGTATTCGCAAGGTTTTTGAGTTGCACGTAAGAGCATTATCGCATATAAACCTAAACATTGAGTATACTTAATGGACGACTACACAAAACTATAAGTATCTTCTTTCACATTAATAAATTTTGTTCAAGAATAATATTTGTTCATTCAGTAAGACTAACCCATAATAAATAAACCTGTTTTCGATTAATTCCAATGTCCCAACTCAACCATTTTACGGCAAGACCAATAAGCCTAATACTAAACCTTAGACAATACATAAAGGCTTTGAAAACCTTTCCTTTCTGCCAATGAATAAGTTCAAATTCTCATACACACATTTATAAAAACTGTTGTATTTAGCAGATTCGTGTGCGTAAAACAGACAAGAGTTTAAGATTTAACTATGTGTGTGTTCATGACACAAAACGGTACGTGTTTGTAACACATTCTATGTAGAAGTTGCAATTAAAGTGACACAATTTTTGTTCACAACAATAAACAGATTGCGCATCCTTTCTAGGTGATCAAGATTTAAACTCACCGATCTGGAAGGGCCAGTGTCCGTTCTCATCCTGCGATTGCACTTTGACTTGATGCTGGCCCAGAACGATGACGCCCATCGGTTCGTACCATGGCTCCGGGCCCTTTAGGTAAAACAGTAGGTTGCCGCGCAAACGAAACCACCGGACTGATGAACCTGAGAGAGAAGAAAGAAGTTCATAAAGCGTGCAATAAGGTTGCATTTTGATAACTGTTTTAAGGGACACGATGAATATTAATGGAATAAGTCCCTATTCGATTCTGATATCAACTTTTGTATATACCTTTCCAACAGGTCGGCATAATTCTTTCAACTGGCGAGGGATAATCATCGCCCGTCAGTGGATACTCTATCTAGACATTCCGCATACCATTAGGTGCAGTTGGGTATCTTAATCATGCCTAGATAAAAAGAAGAAATGTGTATCCATCACGATATACTTATTTCTTCTTTTTATCCGCCCGTCAGTACGTGCGATGATTATTATCAGCTGACGGTTTTTGCCCCGGCATACAGCCAGCTGACATATATATTTGTTCATAGTTGCGTAAAAGCTATCATCAGGTAAAAATTTAGTTGAGAGAAAGACTCACACTCACTCACGCCTTCTAACCCTGAAGGGGTAGGCAGAGGCGCAACTAGTGCACCCACTTTTCGCCGTTATTCCGTCCCATAATGTGATAGGGGGTGATCCTATCTCCAAATCGGGCACAAATTCCAGACTCCGAACTGATACTGAACAGAAAAGTTCAACATCACTGCCCGACCCGGGGTCGAACCCGAGACCTCAACATAGCAGTCGTACCATAATAGAACTACGCCACCGAGGCAGTTAGTGGAGAGGAAATCACTGGAATTATATTTTTTTACATGTTTAATCGACCAGCTGACGCATAATGCCCCGAGTTACAGTCAGCTGATTTTTTTTGTAAAGGTATCGGGTTAGCTACAATTTAAATTTAGTTAGGAGCAAATGACTAAATATATGTATTTTTTCTACTTGTTTGGGAGGCTACCACCGCTCATCGCCCCCACGGAACCGTAGCTGACGCTCACGAGGCATTATGATACACTTCTCTGATGCGTCTCACCAATTATCATTTGAGAGGAAATAAATAAAAATAACTGACAAATTTTTTACCTGGCCCAGAGTTTATAATGTGTGTTGGAGAATGTGGACTGTATGGAATTTGATAAAAAAGGGGAGGTTTTTGCATATGGGAAATCTTGCAAGAAACAGCGTGCCAAGTGGGGCAGTTGACGAAAGTATATGTCTGCACTGACCTGGGTTCGCAGCTCCTTGCCTGGAGTTTCCGTATATCGTGTTCTCCCTCGGCTGATGTTCCACGTACCAGCTCGAACTAGCTGGTTAGATTCACGATCTCGAAGGCTATAAACGGGCACACAGACACCGATCGTTCTTGGCACCGTTATGTCCGGAGTCAAATCGAACTCACGACGGAATGAATAAAATTTCGCACCACGATGATGACGATGGCCGAGGCGCGGGACGCGGGGCGCGGAGCACTCACCTCAGATAGCAAACAACTCCGCAACTACCCACGACTTTGGCAAGCGAAAATAATAAAATAGAATCATCTACCCTACAATAGGAAATATGAAAAAATGTAGACAATATCCAACACTGCCCGCCGTTAAAAGGTGACTTTTAACCAAAGTTGCAGTGCCGGAATGCAGAAAAAAAAAATTTAATCCTCTTAAAGAGAGGCGATAGAGAAAACTTATATATATATATGAAAAAAAAAAAAGAAATCTATGTCTAATCTAAATAATCTAGGATTTTGAACTGGCAAAATATAGTTATTTGATGGTGTTGTTTATGTATCGTCAATATCATAGACAAAACAAAAAAATATATAACAGTTCTGGAAAGTGACTCGAGCGTTTAATTTATTAGAGGTTATGTGCCCAGAGATTTTTAGTTTTTCTCGCAAATTTTTCGGACATTACTTGTGAAAATAGACTTTGCAGATTGAGATAAACTATAATTAACGCTGTGATTGTGAAAATGACGACAAACTACATTGTCAGCGTGCCCAAATTAAAGGGGAGAGAGAATTACGGCGAATGGGCTTTCGCGGCTGAGAATTTCCTAGTGCTTGAGGGAATGTCTGATTGCATCAAGTCGGAGACTGTACCAGCAGAAATAGGAGCAGCAGGTGACGCGAAAACCAGAGCGAAGCTGATTCTGACAATAGATTCGTCGCTGTATGTGCACATCAAAAAGGTACAAACGACCTATGAGCTGTGGAAGAAATTGAAGAACCTATTTGATGACTCAGGATTCACGAGGAGAATCAGTTTACTGAGGAGTTTGATTTCCATCAGACTTGAAAATAGCGCTTCAATGACTTCGTACGTGACACAAATCATCGAAACAAGCCAAAAATTGAGTGGTACGGGTTTCAACATAAATGATGAGTGGGTCGCATCGCTTTTGTTAGCGGGATTAACAGAAAAATATTCCCCGATGATAATGGCGATCGAGCATTGTGGCATACCATTGACAGCAGACGCCATTAAAACGAAGTTGTTGGACATGGAAGAAAGCGGAAACGGCGGTGACAATAGTGCTCTCAGCTCTAGAGGCGCGTTTGCGAGTTTTAAGAAGAACCGGAATGTTGGTAACACTGCGATAAAAGACAACGCTCAGATGTCAAAGTCAAAACCAAAAGTCATAACATGTTATAAATGCAGACAAACCGGACATTATCGCAATCAGTGTACATTTTCAAATAAAAATTCGTCGAATACGAATACAAATGAAAGTACAAGCAGTAATGCGTTTAGTGCTGTATTCCTGAATGGTGAATTTTGCAAAAGCGATTGGTATATTGACTCCGGGGCGAGTGTTCATCTTACTACGAATGAAGAATGGTTGTCAAATGTGTCGCGGGATCTTAAGACCAAAGAAATTGTCGTGGCAAACAAAGATAAATTACCTGTATTATGTAATGGAGATGTGCAGATTACGACAAAGACGCGCACCTGTAATTATGATATTACGGTAGAAGGTGTATTATGCGTGCCGAAGTTGACGACAAATTTGTTGTCTGTTAGTCAACTTATATCAAAAGGAAACAGAGTTTCATTTAACAATTATGGTTGTCAGATTTTTAACCAAGCAGGAGTTCTAGTGGCTACAGCGAGTCTGTTGAATGGGGTGTATAAACTAAACATGCCTGAAAATTGTTCATCAACTGCAATGATGGTGTCCAGTGAAGTTTGGCACAGACGTCTGGGTCATGTAAACAGTCAGTATTTGAACAAGATGCAAGATGCTGTACAGGGATTGACACTTGATGGTAAGACTGATATATCAAAGTCATCATGTGTTGCATGCTGTGAGGGCAAGCAGAGCCGCTTACCTTTTCCCAAAGAAGGTAGCAGAAGTACAGAGTTACTGCACATTGTGCATACTGATCTCTGTGGACCGATGGAAAATCAGTCGATAGGTGGTTCTAGATACTTTATGCTGTTTATAGATGACTTTAGTCGTATGACATATATTTATTTTTTGAAAACGAAAGATGAGGCACTGAAGTGTTTTCAACAGTATAAAGCAGAGGTTGAGAATCAACTTAATCGCAGCATAAAAATCTTGAGAAGTGACAATGGGGCAGAATTCTGCAGCAGTAAGTTTAATGATTTTTTGATGACACATGGGATAGTACATCACAGAACAAACCCATACACACCTGAACAGAATGGTCTTTCAGAACGATTCAACCGGACTATCGTGGAGAAAGCTAAGTGTCTTCTGTTCGATGCAGGACTCGAGAAAAGGTTTTGGGCAGAAGCGGCACACACTGCAGTGTACTTACAGAACAGGACTGTGACCAGATCATTAAATTATAAAACTCCTTTTGAGATGTGGGTAGGCAGAAAGCCTGATGTAAGTCATTTACGTGTTTTTGGTAGCACAGTCATGGTACATGTGCCGAAACAAAAGCGACTTAAGTGGGACAGAAAGTCCGAAAAATGTATTCTTGTTGGCTATTCCAATGACGTCAAAGGGTACAGGATTTACAACCCAATGTCTAATGTCATCACTACCAGTCGAGATGTTACAGTATTGGAGAAGATAGAGACAAAAAATGTTGTGGATGTACAGAAAAGTTGTTCAGATAAGGTGGCTTTGGTTCCAGTGGGGGACGAAGATGTTATTCTTCAGGAAGATTCACTTGAACAATCAGAGAGCTTTAATATGGAGGACAGTGGTGAAATGTATGTGCCTTGTGAAAGTGATACATTAGATAGCTCGGAGTCTGGTACAACTGATAGTGAAGACTCTATTATAATGAACAATGTTAATATGACAAGTGGTCCTCGGCGCAGGCAGCAACCAGACAGGTACGGCTTTGCAAGTACTTGTGCAGAAGATGACAGCATATTCACGGGTGAGATTTCCTTACAAGAAGCCTTGGAAGGTCCTGAGAAAGCACAGTGGTTAGCGGCAGTGGAGGATGAGTTACAGTCGTTTGAGAAGAATAGTGCGTGGGAACTTGTTGATGTACCCAAAGATGGTACTATTGTGCAATGCAAGTGGGTTTTGCGGAAAAAGTACGATAATGAAAACAATGTGCGTTACAGAGCTCGTTTAGTCGCGAAGGGATTTACCCAAAAATATGGTGTAGACTATATGGAAACGTTTTCGCCGGTAGTCAGACACACAACTCTTAGACTATTGTTTGCATTATCTGTAAAGTTAGGTTTAGATATTAATCATCTTGATGTAAAGACTGCGTTCTTAAATGGTGATCTGGAGGAAACCATTTATATGAAAATGCCAGATTGTTACAATACTAGTGGTTCGAATTGTAAAGTATTGAAACTTAAGAAAGCCATTTATGGACTTAAGCAGGCATCAAGAGCCTGGAATAAAAAGGTTGATGATTTATTAGTCAGTAATGGTTACAAAAGGTCAAAAATAGAGCCATGTATGTATATAAAAGATATTAACAAATGTAAGACAATTGTAACAGTTTATGTCGATGACTTTTTTATATTTTCCAAGGATAAAATTGAAACTGAAAACCTAAAACAGCTTTTATCTAATAAGTTTAGCATTAAGGACTTAGGTGAAGTTAAACAATGTCTTGGAATGAATGTAAAATTAAACAAAGAAAAAGGATATGTAACTTTGAGTCAGGAAACTTATATTGAACAACTTTTGAGCAAATTTCAGTTAAGTGATTGTAAGCCTGTTGATACTCCTATGGAGGTCAAATTAAATGTAAATAAAGGTCAAGTAGGTGTCAATAGTCATGTGCCCTATCAACAACTGATTGGGAGCTTGATGTATCTGTCAGTCTTAACTAGGCCAGATATTAGTTACTGTATAAGTTTTTTAAGTCAATTTAATAATTGCCATTCAAAGGAACATTGGGAATATGCAAAGAGAGTATTAAAATATCTAAAACGAACTAAATGTTATGGAATAAAATATTGTAAAGAAGGTAATTCAGAAATAACAGGCTATGTAGATGCTGATTGGGCTTCTAACTCTGTGGATAGGAAATCATATACTGGTATGTGTTTTTTACTATCTGATGGTGTTATTTCATGGGAATGCAGGAAACAAAAATGTGTAGCCCTCTCAAGCACTGAATCAGAGTACATGGGTTTATCTGAAGCATGTAGGGAAGCATTATACTTGAGAAATCTGCAATATGAAGTAACCAATAAGATGTATACATTTAGTCTGTTCAATGATAACCAAGGTGCACAAAAGCTGTGTGCAAACCCAGTCTTTCACAAACGTACAAAGCATATTGATATTAAATATCATTTTTGTCGTGATCTAGTAAAGGATAAAATAGTTGAAGTTCTCTATTTGCCAACAGCTGATATGCCAGCTGACATTTTGACAAAAAGTTTGTGTTCAGCGAAACATTACAAATTTATGTGGCGGCTAGGCATAGTTTGTATTGAATAATTTTGTATAAAATGGTTTAATGAATATTGCGATAAGTGGGGGTGTTGTTTATGTATCGTCAATATCATAGTCAAAACAAAAAAATATATAACAGTTCTGGAAAGTGACTCGAGCGTTTAATTTATTAGAGATGGAAGAGGACATAGTTTGATAACGGGACGTTTAAGGATCCCGTGCATAGTTTTGAGGAAAACGGCACGAACAACGCCATCTTTGGACGGAATTAATTCAGTCACTCGTCCCAATTTCCACTGTAATGGTGGAGTTGGTTCTTGTATGAGAACCAATGCTCCAATTTTAATATTATTACGGTTATGAATCCATTTACCCCGTTGTTGTAACGTATTAAGAAACTCATTATGCCAACGTTTCTAAAAGCGTTGGATGAACGATTGTAAAAGTTGCCAACGAGAAAGGCGATTGGCATTTATTTCTGTCAAATCCGGAATCGGCAAGGCATTTAAGGGTTCCCCGATTAAAAAATGACCTGGAGTCAAAACTTCAAGGTCGTTCGCGTCGGAGCTCAAAGGACATATCGGTCTCGAGTTTAAAACACTCTCAATCTGAGTTAAAACTGTTGTCAACTCTTCAAAAGTTAGAATGACAGTGCCTATGATCCGAACTAAATGAAATTTCACAGATTTGACTGCGGCTTCTGCCATTCCGGTGAAATGAGGCGCGGCTGGTGGATTTAAGTGCCAGGTGATTTTAAATTTTATCAACTCGCGTGAAAAATCCGTTTGATGTGATTCAACAAACCGATATAGCTCTTTGAGCACCGCTGTGGCGCCGACGAAATTACGGCTGCAATCGCTATACACGTCCGAACATAGTCCGCGACGGCTCACGAAACGACGGAACGCCGCTAAAAACGCGTCAGTAGTAAGATCAGAGACCAACTCGATGTGCAATGCCCGAGTAGCAAGGCACACGAAAATCGCGACGTACGATTTTTGAATAATCGATTTTCGTTTTAAATTGCATTTAGTGGAAATTGGACCTGCGTAGTCCACGGCGACCTTCACGAAAGGACGGAATTGTTGGGACCTCGCTATAGGTAGGTCTGCCATTAAAGGTTCGATAGGAATGGGTCGATTCCTATAACATTTTATGCACTTGAAAATACGTTTCCTTGTAGCGCTTCTCGCTGACAAGATCCAATAATAAGCACCGATATGCGCTAGTGTAGCCGCCAAACCTGAGTGAAGATTGATCAGGTGAAAATGATCAATAATAAGTTGAGTCAAATGACTATTTCGTGGCAGTACAATAGGATGTTTCTGACCGAATGACAGATTTGAATATTTGAGACGTCCGCCCACTCTTATAAGCCCCAGGTTATCAAGAAAGCGGTTCAGACGTTGAAGTTTACTCGAACATGGTTTTGACCCTTTTAGTTGCTCCAAATCCTTCGCAAACCAAATACCTTGGACACATTTTATCCACACATTAGTTGCATTTTGAATTTCTTGGACCGAAATGTGACCGAACATCACTTTTGATCGACAATTCGAAACAAATCGTAATATGTAAGCAGTAACCACGCGAAGCCTATGGAAACTGGAAAAACGAAGAAGTTCTGAAGGCTCTTCGACGAGGCCGGTAGCGACATGAGTAGATATAGCCTTGCGGCGCTTTTCCGGAATTTCGCTCGAAGGAGGAATGGGGACAGTCGGCCACGAGCGCTCTGGCATTAGGAGCCATGCCGGCCCTGACCACCAGAGTGGGTGATCACGGAGTTGTGCGGGTGACAAACCTCGCGAGGCACAATCCGCGGGATTGTCCTGCGAACGGACATGTCGCCATTTATCCGGAGAAATAATAGATTGGATTTCAGCTACACGATTGGCTACATAAACGTTCCAATTGTGTGGTGATGCCTTAATCCAAGTTAGAGTGATGGTGGAGTCTGACCAGGCAAACTCACCCTGGAATTTTATTCGAGAAAAAGAACGATGCACAAACGCAAATAATTTGCTAAGTAAGAGCGCTCCGTTTAGCTCCAAACGAGGAAGAGAAAGAGTTTTCGTCGGAGCAACTCGAGACTTAGCGGCAAGAATACGAGTGGTAACATTACCTTCAGAATCGGTAAGTCTAATATAAATAACAGCGGCATATGCTGCTTCCGAACTGTCACAAAACCCATGTAACTGAATATGTCTATTCTCGTTAGTGGAAATGAATCGAGGTATTTGAATGTCCTGCAATGTTGGAAGTTCTTGGACGAATTTATTCCAATTTATACGAATCTGCTGAGGTACCTCATCATCCCAGCCAATGCCCAGTAACCAAAGCTGCTGAATAAGCATTTTTGGTGCGATCACTACTGGACATAGGAAACCGACTGGATCGAATATCCGTGCGATTTCTGCTAAAATAGTTCGCTTCGTAGCTGATTCACCTACATGTTTTACTTCATAGGAAAATATGTCCTTGCTTGGTTGCCACACCATTCCTAAAACCTTAACGGCGCAATCATCGTCAAGAGTTACTGAGGCAACATCAAGACCTCGAGTCGAAGCTGGTAATTGGTCAAGAAACTCTGAGCTATTGCTGCACCATTTCCTAAGTTCGAAACCGCCAGCTTTAAGTAAATTAATCAGTTGGCGTTGAAGATTCACAGCTGAGATCAGCGAATCTGATCCTGTAACTACATCGTCCATATATGTAAACCGACGTAAGACATCAGCTGCTTCTGCAAATTGTTCTTTGTAGTCATCAGCAAGCTGTTGAAGAACTCGAATAGCTAAAAAAGGAGAAGACGATAAACCATACGTGACAGTTTTTAATTTATAGGTCTGAGGCTCATCATGAGGAGATGGACGCCACATTATATATTGATAAGCTTGATGCTCATCTGCTACCAGAATTTGGCGATACATCTGCTTTACATCTGCCGTGAAGGCAATTTTGTGAAAACGAAAATGAAAAAGCAGTTCAGTGAGGTCCTTCTGAAGTTTAGGACCTACAAGCTGACAATCGTTCAAGGAAACACCACGATCAGTTTTTGCGGAAGCGTCAAAAACCACTCTAAGTTTGGTGGTAGAGGAAGAATCTCTTAACACTCCATGATGAGGAATGTAATAGTGTTTCTCTGGAACAGGCTCACGGCTTAGCTCCATATGACCAGACTCTAAATAATCGTTCATAAAATTTGTGTATAGCTCACAATACTGAGGATCTCGGATGAATCGACGCTCGACCGATAACAATCGTTTGAGTGCTAATGAACGGGAATTACCTAGATCAGGTGGGCCGCCGCGAAATGGAATAGAAACTGTGTACATTCCAGATTCTGTACGCGTGTGAGTAGAAACGAAAATTTTCTCACAAAGAGCGTCATCTGAAGAAACAAATGTTTTTTCTGGCACAGATTCTGTTTTCCAGAATTTTCGAAGTGTCGAATCTAAATCTAATTCAACATGAAAAGAAGAAAACGGATTTGTCAGATCCTGGTTGACCACGAATTTGTCACGAACTTTGCCTACTAGCAACCAGCCGAATTTGCTAGAAATTGCTAAAGGCGTTCCAGGAGGTCCTCGAATAGAATCTCCAACGAAGATGTCATCGTATAAGTCACTGCCAACAAGCAGGTCGATAGCCGATGGTACATGAAAGTTAGGATCTGCAAGAACTATGTTCTTAATGTAAGCCCACGATTTAGGATCCAATGCAAAATTTGGTTTATCGCAAGTAATTTTGCTGAGGATAATTCCACGGAAGGGAAAGATTGGCGAAAACACATTCTTTCCTTTTACGTGAGTCTCAACAAAACCTTGAGATTTTGTTAGGACGTCACCAATTCCTTGAATCGGTGTCCGCAATCTATTGCGCATTAAACCAAGTCGCAATGCTAGCTTATTAGTGATAAAAGAACTTTCTGACGCTGGGTCAATCAATGCCCGAGCGGGAATATACGAACCAGAAGAAGTACGAATAAAAATTTCCGCGGTAGATAGCAAAACCTTATGCGCTACAACATCGGACGATACAAATGAAGAAATTGCAGTATCCCTCGAAACGGGAGTTTCTTCGGCTTCTACATTGGAAATCTCAACTTCCTCTGTAGGTGGGGAACTTCCCGAGGTGGAAGTGGTAAAATGCAACAATGTATTGTGATGGGCTGCTTGACAGCTCTCACATCGAATTTTGTCACAAGACGAATCACGTTGTTTGTGCAAAGGCTTTAAGCATTTTAGGCACAACTTATATCGTTTGGCCATGCGGAACCTTTCATAAGGCGATGCGTTCTTAAATAAACTGCATGCCGTAACTATATGACTGCCTTTCTTAAAAATGATACAGCTCGTATTCTTTCGATCCGTTGTCACAAACGAAGAAGTCGAACGCTGGTGACGAGAAGAAGTTAGTGCGACAGCAACAGGTAGACGGGATCGAACCCCGGACTTTGAGCTTTCATATGAGACAATTTCCTTGTCTATAAATTCACGTAAATCCTTAAATTTTGGAATTATATTTTTAGGCACGGTTCTATCAAAGTTACGCCGCGTATCACAATCAAGACGCTTATAAAGCATGTGGAAAACGACGAAATCCCATTTATCCACAGGAAAACCTAAAGCGCTTAATGAGCTAATATTTTCCAAAAATCCGGTGACTAGACTCCGCAGGTTCGCGGCATTCGGAGTAGCAATCGTTGGTAACGCACACAACGCATCCATATATTGCATGGCGACAATGCGTTCATTGTTATAATTATACTCTAAGATGTCCCAAGCCTTCCGATAATTACTATCAGTCACAGATATGCCTCGCAATAATCTACTGGCATCACCTTTGACGAAACTAGTTAAATATTGAAGTTTAATTACATTAGAGAAATTGGGATTATTATCAATAAGCGACACAAACAAATCACTAAACGACTTCCACTGCTTGTAGCTACCTGAAAAATACGGGATGGAAAACTGCGGCAACAACACCATACTCGACTCGGATTTTTTACAACACTTCGAACTATTGTTATCGCTATGTTTTTTCTCCAAGGATTTACGATGCTCACACTCTAATTTTAATGCGAGAATATCCCTAATCATATCATTAAATGCTGACCGAATTTCAGCATGTTCCTCCGCGATTTCATTCGTATCTTTTAATTCCAAATATTCGATATTTGTTTGGATACTCTCGAACTGATCTTGAATGCGAGACAAATTGTTACAAGAAGCCATAAACTTGTGATACGAATCTTCATCACTAGAAATATGTGAACTAATAGAAATGATTTTATCCAACTCCTTCTCTAAAGAGTTTCTTTTAAAAATCAATTGTTCCATACTTACTCCATAATTATTGACAACGATAACAATAAATGCAACCGTATGTTTTCACACCGCTTTGTCTATATCTACGTTCGAACTACAATCGGTATGACTCAGTGACGCACTACCTGGAGCGGACCGAACACACTCGTAACAAAAAAATAAATAAAAATAATACCGCTCGGAACAGGTAGGTAGATAATAAAAGAAAGGCAAAGCCGTATATTTAACCCGAGCTAATGATAATACCTTTCAATACTTAATTTAAAATGAAACGTACTTATATCGTTTATAAAATGTTTTTAATTATTTAAATAAGCATAGGAAAATAAGAAAGGCTTATTAACACATAAAGGTTATATATACTTTTATTGAATTATGTACGAACGGAAAATTCATACACGTTACAATTTAATTTCATACGAAAATATGAAAACGTAAAAGTACGTAATGAAAACGAACTTCAAAATATTTCACGGCGAATTCACGTAAAATGTAAATGTGGTAAAATACCCATATAATAAGAATTTAACGATATTACCTTATAGTAAAACAAAAGGCAAGAGAGTATCGCGAATAATATAGGCACACGTATATATTATACCTATATACAAGTACGCACTAAATTATGTGCCTCCGGATCGTTATGAAACCCCTAAATCCTAGTGCCGATGTAGAAAAAATAAAATTATATTATATATTATTATATTAAACGGTATCAAAATTATTTAATTATTATTATTAAATTTAATACCTACGTCACGACCACCATTTCATACGTAATGATACGGTACATCTACGAACACGAACAACATCGGTCAATGGATTCAATTTCGCAAAATATAAACGATCATCAATTGTAATTCAAAATTATTTTACGAAATAAGATCTACTAAATAATACGTACACGAATAAGCATTTATTTTATGTGTACATGACATGGAAATTAGGGTTTCGACTGAATTTTTCAGAACACGATGTGGAAGGTCAACTAAGGTGCACGATATATATGCAATTAAATGCAATCGGCTCGGTAGGACCAAATTATGTTGGAGAATGTGGACTGTATGGAATTTGATAAAAAAGGGGAGGTTTTTGCATATGGGAAATCTTGCAAGAAACAGCGTGCCAAGTGGGGCAGTTGACGAAAGTATATGTCTGCACTGACCTGGGTTCGCAGCTCCTTGCCTGGAGTTTCCGTATATCGTGTTCTCCCTCGGCTGATGTTCCACGTACCAGCTCGAACTAGCTGGTTAGATTCACGATCTCGAAGGCTATAAACGGGCACACAGACACCGATCGTTCTTGGCACCGTTATGTCCGGAGTCAAATCGAACTCACGACGGAATGAATAAAATTTCGCACCACGATGATGACGATGGCCGAGGCGCGGGACGCGGGGCGCGGAGCACTCACCTCAGATAGCAAACAACTCCGCAACTACCCACGACTTTGGCAAGCGAAAATAATAAAATAGAATCGTCTACCCTACAATAGGAAATATGAAAAAATGTAGACAATATCCAACAATGTGTATAACAACAAGAATGAACAATAACCACCTATGAGGTACATCCGGGTCGATATATGAGTCCGCCGTGTCGTAGATATACCGTATTGTCTATTTCTGAATTACGGCCCCAAGCAGCAGTGCTCAAAAAAGGCACATGCATTGGCCGCAGAATCACTTAGTTTTTAATTTTGGATATTAGTCAACCTTTTCTCTGAAGATCGGACGATTTTAAAGCATTGTAACAAGGAGGCAAATCATGGCTATGGGCATGGCTGTAAAAAATATTGCTCAGTCCATTCTGTAGATATGAATAAATTTAACTGTCTCTAGAACGGGGTGCCCGTAGGACGATCATGGCCATTAATATGTATGTACTTTGAGGTAATTCTCTCGACAATAAAGTCTGTACAGATAATATGTCGCATACATTTCTGCCACTCATTTGAATAAAATAAATTAGAACACAAGAATGTCGCGTGCGACAGACCACACGTTGCGTGCACATTGTCAACAGATAGGAGTATAATGCGATAAGGGAATGAGGAAAAACAGTTTTCATACAATACGTTCCAGTTTGGTCATTATATTAGTACTAGCTTTTGCCCGCGGCTTCACCCGCGTTAAAAAGTTTTTCCGGGCTAAAAGTCCCGGTTTATATTTCCCTGGGATAAAAAGTAGCCTATGTGTTAATCCAGGACGTGATCTATCCGTGTGCCAAATTTCATCGAAATCCGTTCAGTAATTTTTGCTTGAAAGAGGAACAAACATGCATACATCCATACATTCATACAAACTTTCGCCTTTATAATATTAGTAGGATTAGAGACACGGAGTCAAGAAAAGATTGTTCTGTGGTATTAGACATAAATCACCATTCCTGACAGATACCCCCATGTGAGCCACTAGAGCTCGCTGCATGCTATACAAACGCCATCTGTTAAGGAGATGCGAAATCATTTAATGTCAGCTCATTACCAATGCTAAATTAGCTCTCTTTCTCTGTTCTGGGCCATTAGCATAACACGGCACAGCATTTGTTATCATCGCCCTTGGGGTATGTTTACACTTCATGCACACACGCGTACAATTTATTAACGTACAGAGGATTTTTTTTTATGTATAATATATGGCATTTGTAAGTACATTTTGTCAATTTCCAATTAGGAAAAGCCTCGTCGTAAATGATATTCTTAGTTTTCTTATACACCATAATGCTCTTTAAGCATGTCGCAGTAAATCGAGGATTATCGAAGAGTTTTGGTGGCAACAAAAAAACACTTAATAAACAATAAAAAAAAACATTTGAGCCCTTTAATAGAACTATATTGGGTACCTCCGTAATTATGCAATATAACAAGTTTCACCAAAATTATGAATTAAAACAAGAACACCTCATGTCACTCTCAGGTTCCCGCCAAAACTCTGTAAAGAAGTTATGCGCTGTGGTTGCAATGTGGTCCATATCGCACACGTATGAAATCGGCAGCAAGATGTGGTCAGTGGAACTATTAATTTTCATACAAATTAGATATGGTGGAACTAATAATTTCACTGGTGGTAGGCCCTCATATGTAAGAGGTCGTCTGGGTCACCACCGCAATGCCTACTTCTACCGCCAAGGAGCAGTGTCCATGTAATGTTGTGTTTCGGTTTATAGGACATTGTAGTCAGTGTAACTACTGAACATAATGAGACTTAGCATCTTATGTCTCAGGATGACGAGCGCAGTGGAATGCCAAACAGTACTTTGTAACTCAAGGTGCTGGGTGGTGTTACTAATGTTTATGGGCGGTCGTATCGCTTACCATAAGGCGAACGGTATGCTCATCTCGTCATTCATTGCAAAAAAAAATATGGTTGACGTCGCAACACAAGGCGAACACTTCTGGACCACGTTTTATCGCTGCGATGTGGTACGTGTGACTGGACCCAAAGTATATAAACACATCCACTTGATATTAAAATGTACCGTGGACAATTAAATGACCGGCTAATTACCATCTTAAATTTATAAGGTCGTCTCCTTGATCTGGTTGCAGCGTTGTATATGGACTAGCGACCGGAAGTTCAAAGGTTCAATGGGGTAATTTACACACACAGTTAATAATATCACGCGATACTCGTATTATCACGATAATATTGATGCAATGTTGATGCGTATCGCAGTATCGGGATAATATCGCAGGTTATAGGCATAGTATTTGTGATCTTGTGATTATATCGCGATTCCAGGATCACGATATTATTCACTGTGTATTCACCCCAATCTGAGATAATAAAATATTTTTTGTGGATTTTCAAACACGATTTACCGGTACTTGGATACCTAGCGAAAGACTTAACGCCAGACTAATTGGTGTGGAGTTGAGGCAAGTGAAAGAAGATAAAATTTTCACATTCCTCACAACCGCCATTATAACTCCTATCAGCAGTGGCACGCATTTTAAGGAACCGAGCGGTAAAGCTCGGTAAGTCTTAGGGAACACTAATTTGTCTTTAACTCGCAACGAAATTAATCAAATAGAAAGATAGAGTTAAGTTGAAATATTATCGTCCACTTCCCTCCATAGAAAAGCGGGAGACAAAACAATGAACTAAGGAGGTATTTTAACATCAAGTACAGGGGTGTTTGGTTAAAACCATAAAACACAGATAGAAAACCACTTTTAAAAATTTAATGAAGGGTTCTATCATGGTTGTAAGATAGTATACATAAGCCCATCACTATTGCTCAAGGGTTATGTAAATACGCCATTTAGGTATATCTCCACACTTCACCGAGCTTATATATCCGTTCTAACAGGGTGGTGAGATAGAGGGTAAGCCTATCGTCATTTGTCATCACATTATATTGTAGATAGAAAACGAAAGTAGAAGCAAATAATAAAAAAAAAAGCCAACGACATCACACAGTAATGGGGAAAAAGATAATAAACAAAATATCCGTAAAGCGTTTGTCCTTACACTTATGTATCTAAGTCATAAAGTTTCCCGCCTTAGGTATTGGTGCGCAATTCACATTCTTTCGACTATCGATTTACAACAGCGTATTTTATACTATCAACACTAACAAAATTTTACCTTTAAATATTGTGCTTTGTAGATCGTTATCACATCACTTAACATCAGCTTATATCTTCAAAAAAATTAACCCAGAAGACAGTCAAAACTGTCCATTCCAAGATCTATCACAATACTAAGATGTGAGGACAGAACTTCATTAACTTGAGAGGTCGGAAGGTTATGGCACGGGCAAACGCAACCGTTCAGGGCCAGGACGGTGGAAACTGCGCGCAAAAAAGAAAAAAAAACGGTAAATTTTAAATGAACGCGACTGCACAACGCAGTGACGCAATGTCGGTTGATTAGTCCATACAAAGTGACACGGTCCTGTCCCTGTCCGGACTCTACACGGCTGTATGTGATTAAAGCGAATAAATCGGAGACTTCTCAACACTCTCGACTTGTTATCGGGCATTCATTACTCGCATACGTCACGCGTAATCAAACTAGGCGCAGTGTTTATACTTTACGAGGTAAATCAACATTAGAGGTCAAATAAAACTGGTTTACATCATGGGCCTTGGAAAATGAAACGAAAGTCAGTATGTGAAATATTCTTCAAAAAAACCTACAACGCCTTATAAACACTGTAGTAGTTGTGAAATAAAAAAAA
This sequence comes from Lapara coniferarum, assembly GCA_949316025.1. Classification (NCBI taxonomy): domain Eukaryota; kingdom Metazoa; phylum Arthropoda; class Insecta; order Lepidoptera; family Sphingidae; genus Lapara; species Lapara coniferarum. The sequence goes on along the minus strand of OX438933.1, from coordinate 20,918,711 downwards.
GAAGTAGGTACTTTTTTCTATGAATTAAAAACGATAGACTCACGAATACGATATCAGATGTAAAACACGAATACGTAAAAAAGGACATACAAAAATAAATCACAACAGAACTAGTGCGTTGAAAGCCATGAAAAGCTAGTACATAAAGGTCAACAAAAAGTAGTGAATTAAAGACAGTAGACTCTTGGCCAGGTCTAGTAATTACGTAATAAGAATCAAGATGACAGGCCACAACTATATTACTACACTATTACACAGGATAATGAACGCATCCCACCAGTAAAATTATAATACAGGTTGCAGACAGTAGTGAGTGGTTCCATGCAAATTCTTTATTTGAAAATAATATCACAATTTCATCGTATACATGAGTTCGAGCACAATATTTTTACACGTAACGTAACAATTACCCGAATGTAACGTTGCATATTACTTATAAATAACGTTCTTTTTCGTAGACCGTAGTCGTACACTCTTCACAGAGTGGACGTATAACGTATAAGATATATAAAAAACGCACTCAAATCACGACGTATGTAAATGATAAAATATTCAAATAAAAACACATAAACATACAAAAATAGACAATACATGTGACAATGACGAAAGACGTTATTATGATAGGCAGCCTATGACGTCCGTACTACGCACGCAGATAAGCACACGCATGGTTTAAATGAGTAATGCGTTGCGTCGCGTCGCACTGTGGAACGTCCCCATAGAAAGGGCGTGACATGTACCGGTAGTACTGAATGTCTAATAACTGGAAACTGAAATGCATTGTGGAAAGGGGACAATATGACCTTTCAAGTTTTATAATTTTTACCCCTCTAATCACTTTATTTTACCTAATATATAGCATCAAAGTTGAAGTATCGAACACTGTCGAAAATGACCTCACTGTTTAAGAAAGATATTTGTGGTATTCGCAATAGTTTGGAGAAGTATTTTATAAATACAACGGTTTAATAGGATACACTTATATAAATGCAACTGTTTCTTTTTAAAAAGACGCTTTATTTTATGGTTAAATTAAAGTTTAAAAAAGTAATCGAAGTTTTTGATAAAATCTGTCATATAATAAAAACGCCACGAAACCCCGACCTAATGATACTTGTGTTTGATAGTTCAGAGTAATTAGGAAATTTTGCTAGAACATTATGTACCCCCCCTCGTCCCCCTTTCGAAGAAAATTAACAAAATAGGTCACACGCCTGATAAAAATGTCAGAGCATCTACATTTTTCATCAAGCTGACTACATTTTGTGAATTATGAATATTTCATCAGGTGTTGATATTACACGAAAGCAATCAAGTAGGTTGGTGTAAATAATTTTTAACATTATGCTTTCAATTGTTGTGTCATTTTAATCCATCCTAATATAATAATATTACTCGAAATAAGTTTTTTAAAGCGTTAGGAAACGCCTGACAATTTCTTTTGAGCAAAGTCCTTGAGATCGTAAATTTAGGCGATTTTTAGACATGTCTATTTTTCATTATTTAGGTTAAAATATACCCTATATTGTTTTGTATTTCACTTGTTTAATTGCAATAATGTCAAATTATTATGTATCTATCCTTAATTTGGTTTTAAACTCCCTTGAAATATAGGCATATTTCAGTATTTTTTTTCATAGTCATATCAGTATTTTTCAAATAAACTACATTAGTAATGGATAGGTCTACTTTTCAATAATACACGTAAAAAAATTCAAATCTTTACGTTGTTCCGTTGTTGAGTTATCATAAGATTTGTAAGAGAGATACTCATGTCACGCCCTTTCTATGGGGACGTTCCACCGTGCGTCGATGCAAATACTAAGAGCACTTATCATGCAAGTTACTTCAACAATCGATAGATAAAATTATTCGTATGTTGTATTACGTCAGGGTTTGAAGGACAGGTAACGTGCATGACCTATAGGTGGCAGCACAAAATCGACACAAGAGCCACATGTGGGTAAAAAAAGAAACTTTTCAGACCAAAAATAAATAGCATGGTCAGAATATGCTCTTTTTAGATGGAAGCTAGTATTTTTGATGTTATTGAAGCAAACTTAGAAAGTTCCTTCAATTTGTTTGTCTTGAATATTAACTTCAAAACTTCTTGAATGGAATGTGGAATGTAAGTACTAGTCCCTGCCAGATAACTTAGCAATAAAGCACATTGACGCTTCAGAATGCAGTGACAGGTAAAATGTAGTAACTTAAATACAAAATAAACAATGTTAATAAAAAAGATATCATCATCATCAGCCTTTATCAGTCCACTGATGGACACAGGCCCCCCCTAATGGCTGTGTGGTGTCGGCCTACAACAGAATAGTACCAACCCAACTCTTCCCGTGGGTGTCGTAAAAGGCGACTAAGGGAAACAAAACCGGGGGTGGTAAATAATAGGTAAGACCGAAGACGCCTCGTGTCCAGAATGTGGAGAAGAAGAGACCAGCATCCACTTTCTGGCAGAGTGCCCAATGTACTCTCTGCCACGATGGGAGATACTGGGAATGGACAGACTGGAAGCAGCACTACTACAGGAGGTAAAACTAGGAGACATGATCAGGTATTGTAGAGCAACAAAAAGGTTTGTAAGATCAGAAGGGGGCATACTGCAGGAGCACCAGTGAAACCAGTGCTCTAGGGTGGAGCCACCACGAATAGCCAAGGTAAGGCAAGTGACGCTGCATCTAATTTTGGGACGCTGCCTGAGGGGTGGGAAAGTTTGTGGGCAGACTGGGCCTGGCAGCTTGTGCGTTCTTCTACATACAGGCTGAGCGCGGCCCCCTGTTGGCTCCTGCCGCAATGATCAATCAAGCTCAAAGTGGCGGGACCTTCAGTGCAGGGCGGCGCTGGGCGGACATTGGCTAACTGAAAGGTGCAAACCTGGAAGGAAGCCTCAATGCCTCCTAGGACCCAGCTGAGCCACAGCCGAAACTCCCTATGGTGTGTGGCCCTTGGGCATGATGCCGGTGAAGCAGGTCGACCCAAGGTGAAACTGGCGGTGCCACCCAAACTGGGATTAAGGGTGAAATAGTTCCAATGAAGGTGAACTTTTTTGGCATCAAGTGATGAACATCTGTTTAACTGTGCTCTATAATAGAATATCGTTAATAAAAAGCTATTGACATTTTTCTTCAGTAAAAGTTATACAAAGTGTTAATTTATCAATATTGTGTATTATTAGGACCAAGATTTACAAAGACAGTGAGTGATTTGAAAGCAATTAGTAAAAACAATTTTAAACAATTACATCTCAGCTGACAGGACGGTGGGTACATAAAAAGTGTTGTTACACGCACTGCAAGCGACTCTCACGGTTGGGCTGTGCGCACAAGCATCATCTCCGCGTGCATGATCGTACTGTGGTCTATGCATGCACTATCGCCAAAGATAAGGAAGCGTAGACGGTGTAATACACATTGCCTACTTTGCATTGTCTCTCGGAGTTCCTTAATAAAGGATTCTTTTAACAATTGTATTTCACAAATAATATGGCTAGTAACTCCGAACGTTGGGGGTGTTGCAATATTGAGATAGCGAATATCCAAGGTGACAAAAAACAAATAAAATGTGCGGAATGTGGGAAGTCATATCACTACTCCTGTCTGTCTCAAAAGCCTTCTCCTGATAAAACGGGGAAAAATAAAGCCTGGATCTGCCCTTCGTGCCTTAATATGCGTGCCATGCGTAACGTCTCGACACAAAGAGGTAATAAGAGACCCGCTACTCAGACGACTTCCCCGACATTATCCTTAACCAATAAAGAGGAGATTCGTCATATAATACAGGAAATAATAAAATCTGAATTCAGCGAGATGCTGACACAATTTAAGGAAAGCATGATCATTACTATAAATAAAGAATTGGAGCCAGTTAGAGAAGAAATGAAAGATATTATAAAATCTATGTCTTTCATCAATGAAAAATTCGAGGATTTTGAAAAGAAACAGCAAACTTGCAATGAAATGGTTTTTAAGTTACAAAAAGAAAATACGGAAATAAAAAAGCAGATTGAAGATCTTCAGATGCGAATGAACAATGCAGAGCAGCAATCACGATCCAGTAATGTTGAAGTGCAATGTTTGCCGGAAAACAAAAATGAGAACATCTATGACATAATTTTACAACTAGCAACAGTAGTAAACTGTGACTTGAATGAAAAGGATATACTTCATTGTTCACGTATTGCCAAATCCAATCCAACTAGTAAACGCCCACGATCCATAATTGTTCAGCTCGCATCACATCGGGTTCGCGATCAACTGATTGCGTCGATCACTAAATTTAATCACGACAATCCCCAGGATAAACTAAACTGTGCCCATTTAGGTTTGTCTGGACAAAAATCTCCTGTGTACATTGTAGAACATCTCTCGCCTGGTAATAAAGCTCTCCATGCAGCGGTCAGGATTAAAGCTAAGGAAATGGAATACAAGTATGTTTGGGTTAGGAATGGCAGAATATTTGTCAGAAAAACAGATGGCGCAGAATACAAACTCATTAAGAATATGAACTGCCTGAGTAAAATTATTTAGTCTTAATTTTATTTTTTCTTTGCATAATTATCTTTGTCTATAGCATGTTAATGTATCCATTATTTCTATCAAATTCAACAATTTAAAAATTTATTACCAAAATTGTAGGGGTTTAAGAACAAAAACAAATGATTTTTATTGTAATCTCGCTTGTGCAAATTACGATGTTATAATATTAACTGAAACTTGGTTAAATAATAATATACTGAGTAGTGAGCTGTTGACGACCGATATGTGGTTTATAGACGAGACAGGGAGACAACAGGTTTTCAGAGTAATAAAGACGGTGGTGGAGTTCTAATCGCAGTCTCAACACTAATTACTTCCAAACGTATCGATACTTGGCAAAGTAAATGCGAAGATCTTTGGGTAACTATAGATACTTGTGCTGGACCCATATCGCGTCAGATAGCTCTCTGTGCAATATATCTCCCCCCACCTGTATGTCTTTCCACGATCAACCATTTTATAAATTATTGTAACGTTGTTTTTGAGACAACGGATGTCCCTGTCTGTATTGTCGGAGACTTTAATATGCCTAAAATAAATTGGGACAAGGGAGTTATATGTAATACCTTGCCCCAAACATGTCAAAATTTATTAGATTTTATAAATATTAATAAAATTTTCCAACACAACTATACTAAGAACTGTTCGGGACGTATTTTGGATCTGGTATTGTCAACAATGCCATCATGTACTGTGATTGAATCTAACTGCTCATTAACGACTATTGACAAATTACATCCACCCCTGGATATATCCTTGTCGCAGACTGGAGGTTTGAACCTTCCCTATAACAAATTTATCTCAAGGCCGAACTTCTTCAAAGCTGATTACGAACAAATTACAAAATATCTAAACGAACTAGACTGGGACCTGCTTTTTGAGGGAAAGCAAGACGTAGATAATATGTTAATTATATTCTATAGGGTTGTAAACTCAGTCATTGATAAATATGTGCCAATTCGTAAGTCATCCGGGAACCGGTATCCTCCGTGGTTTAATAAAGCTCTTAAACATAGTTTAAATGAAAAAAACAATTTACGGATGCGCTTAAGAAAATACAAAAACCCGAGAGACAAATTGGAGCTAAAATTAGTAACGAAACGATGTCAAAATCTATCAAGAAGTTTATACAATACTTATATAAACAACATACAAAATGATATAAAAATGAACCCGAAAATATTTTGGAATTATATAAAAACTAAACGCGGCGGAACGGGTGCCTACCCCCTGACTATGACCGATGGACAGACAGTATCATCTGAGGGTCCGACAATCTGCAATCTCTTTGCGAACCACTTTTCTGCGGTTTATAACAACTCCCACGATGAAATGGAATCCGAGTATGAGTCCCGTTTCTCACAACCATTGATGAATAGCCAGTGCTTAACAGCTCCGGTTTTAGAGGTAGATTCTATACTCAAAAAGCTACGATCCGTGAACATTAATAAAGGGGCTGGTCCCGATGGAATTCCACCTTTTTTTGTTAATGCTTGTGCACCTGCACTGGCCTATCCACTACAAATTATTTACAATACATCCCTAGCCACAGGAACCTTCCCGCAGATGTGGAAAAAAGCTAAAGTTGTTCCAGTGTACAAATCAGATAAAAAGGATATAATTTCTAACTATAGACCTATATCAATCCTTTCCTCGTTTGCAAAGATTTTCGAATCGTTAATCTGTCCCTATATCCAGCGGCATTTAAGGTTGTACTTAAGCGACCACCAGCACGGTTTTGTCACATCGAGGTCTACTAGCACAAACTTATTAACTTTCACAGAATCCTTAGTACAAACTATTGATGCGAGTGACCAATATGACGTGATATATACAGATTTTAGCAAAGCCTTCGATCGAATCTCTCATACCATATTAATAAAGAAACTCTCCGCATATGGAATCACCGGGCACTTATTGAAGTGGCTAAAATCATACGTAACAGATAGAGAATTTTATGTTGTGGCAAATGGTTATCAATCTGATATCAAATTCATTACATCTGGAGTTCCGCAAGGTTCACACATGGCTCCTGTACTGTTTAATTTCTTCATAAATGATCTGCCTTGTTGGTTTCGCTTTTCAGAATGTTACTTGTATGCAGACGACTTGAAAATTGCCAGAAGAATAAAATCATTTGCTGATACACAGTTCTTGCAAGATGATCTTAATCGACTTGTAGAATGGTGCAGAGTTAATCAAATGGAACTGAATTTCAAAAAATGTTACCACATAAAATTCTCTAGGAAATTACATTATGTGAATTCTGACTACTTCTTAGATAATAATAAAATACAGGAGGTGGAAACATTCAGGGACCTAGGGGTCATCTTTGATAAAAAAGTTACATTTATTCCACACATTGAATTTATAATAAAAAAGGCAAATAAAATGCTAGGGTTTGTAATAAGAAATACCAAGGCTTTCAAAAAGAGTGGTTCAAAAATATTGCTATACAATAGCTTAGTGCGGAGTATCCTGGAATACTGCAGTGTTGTTTGGAGACCACATTTTGCTTCACATATGCTACGACTGGAAAGAGTTCAGAAGCGATTTTTGTGGCATCTAACATATTCTAGTGGGCAATGTAAGCAACTCTCCACTTACAATGACCGCCTGCAGCATTTTAGGATGCACAGACTTACGTGCCGAAATGACCTGGCTGATGCGCTCTTTCTTTATAAACTGGTCAGAAATAAAATCGATTGCCCTAATTTGTTGGCTCGAGTAAGATTTTCTGCGCCTTCCCGATATCCTCGAAACAAAATTACACCTCTCTGTCCTCCTCTGCGAAGAACTGTCCTTGGTGCAAATTCACCAATACCAAGACTCTGCAAAATCTTGAACAGTTGCAGTGATATATTAGACTTCCATAATGACAGTGTTGGTAAATTTTATAAAAATTGTATCGAGCATTTCGCAAAATAATAATAAAATTTAGTGTATAACTTAGTTTTTGTAAATTTAGTATACCGTTCAGTTAAACTTTTTATGTGACGTCATTTCTGTTATTTTTAGTTATATCTTTTATTTTAATGTATTGATCATCATTTTTGTGCATGTGGAACTAGCCTGTAAGAAATTGTTGCACTTAGAATTTGTGTAGTATCCTTCCCATATAAATTGTACTGGTGTAAACAATTGTTGGCTAGTCAAATAAATAAATAAATCACCCGTCTGCGCGACTGCGTACGTCCCCACAAAACATACATACAAACGGTAGTAACTTAAATACAAAATAAACAATGTTAATAATAAAGATATCATCATCATCAGCCCTTATCGGTCCCCTGCTGGACATAGTCCTCCCCTAATGGCTGTGTGGTGTCGGCCTACAACAGAATAGCACCAACCCAACTCTTCCCATGGGTGTCGTAAAAGGCGACTAAGGGAAACAAAACTGGGGGGTGGGCAGCAGGGCCCCCTGCAGAACACAACTGAACTGCGATCCCCAACTCGCATGTCCAGCGTGGGAATTACGGGCATTACCCTCCAAATGATGACCAAAAAATATATATTACGATTCAAGTTTAATACTAAAATACATTATTTTTTTAATTAATGTCACATTATTGATTTTCTCATAATATCTTAGACTAGTTGGTAGATACTCAAAGCATATACCGATATAAATTAGAAAACAATGGTTCTTGTCACACTAAAATCATTTATTTTATATTTAATAGCATGACATGCGACAAATTATGCCCTTTAATAATTATTATGCAATTTTAAATAAAAAGGTTCGAAACATATTATTCCGTTTTTTGCACTATACAAAATCACTGCCTTGAAATAAACAATGAATGAAATCCTCCTAGCCAGTTTCGGCCACGGTGGCCAATCTCAACGGAGATCAGCCAGGTACGCAGGAGATATTATAGTGCACAAGTGTATGCGCAATACACAGGTGCACTCGCTATTCCTTCACTCTCATAGTCCGGTGAGACGGCAATCCGACATGACCGGAGTGAGATCAGGCGCAGGACCTACGGCTTTACGTGCTTTCCGAGGCACGGGGGTATCACACCGCCAACCTCCTGACTCCGAGCTGCGACTGAGTAATTTTTTTAAGATGGAAAAACCCAGTCACAATGTTTTTTGGCCCGACCCGGGATTCGAACCCAGGACCTCAGCGCGCAAATCGTACTCGTAACGCGTACGCAATACAACTACGCCACCGAGGCAGTCAGTCAAAAGATTGATGTAACTTACAAAACAATATGTAAGTTACATCAATTTTTTTATTACTGCAGACACTCGGGGTATACAACCATTGGTCCACCATTTTCGTGTTGTGCCATTAATTCGTGTTTGAATAGCGCTTGTGTGTGTACGTTCTTGGGTGATTAGTTGATCTTTAATTTTATTTTAAATTTTAATTATTACATTTGTAATAAACTCATTTGCAAAAAAAACGGGCACCTAAGCAATGAACCATTTCAAATGTTACTATTGGTTTGTTTGATAATTATAGGTAGTTTTACTTTCACAATTTTGTAAATTAATAAGCAAATAATCGTTTGCGTCAGTATTATCATAACATTTTGATAAAATTTATGGGTTTTAATGCTAAAGTTCACTAGTAGTGTATGCTCGCTAGTAGTGCATATGCTCGTGAAGTAAAAGTTAACAAAGATTTTTGTTTGTTTTTTCTTTAATAAAGTAAAAGCAGATAAATGTTTAGTATCGAGTGTGACCCCCTCTAGCTGAAATCACAGCTTGAATTCGTCTGGGTATGCTAGCGAGGATATCCCGGATACTTGCTTGCGGAATACGTTCCCACTCCGCGGTAATCACATTCTTCAGCTCTCTGGTGGTTTGCGGAGCCGGTTGTACTGATCTCACGCGTCGTTTCAGAACGTCCCAGACATGTTCTATAGGATTGAGGTCGAGACTTCGAGCTGGCCAATCCAAACGACGAATGCCGACCTCTTGCACATACGCTTCCACATCGTCAGACCGGTGGGCGCGAGCGTTGTCGTCCATAAAAATTGAGTCTTCGCCTAAAGCGGCCAATGCGGGTTGTGCATGAGGAATAAGAGCTACCGTTATGTATCGATGTCCAGTCAGTGAGCCGTTTTCAATGAAGACTAACTCTGTACGATCCATTGAATTTATTCCTGCCCAAAACATAATAGAGCCCCCACCATAAGGTGTGATTTCTTCAAAACAAGCCTCTGCAAAGCGTTCTCCTCGTCTTCGTAGCACTCGCCGACGTCGATCTTCACCGAACAGAGATATCCTGGCTTCATCGGAGAACAATACCCTATTCCAATCTTCTTGAGTCCATGACTCACAATTTCGAGCAAACCTAAGCCTGGCAACTCTGTGCTCACGGAGTAACTTAGGGCCGCGGGCCGTGCGATGACTGCGTATATTGGCCGCGAGCAGCCTCCTCCTGACCGTCCATAGACTAATATGCACATTTCTTACTTCTTCGAGGTTGTTCTTAAGGTCCACATACGAAGACTTGCGATTTCTCAATGCGCGACTCACAAGAAAACGATCATCCCGTGGTTGGGTACATGGTTTTCTTCCAGAACCAGGCCTTCTCTCGACGGAACCGGTGTCTTGATACCGCTGCCAGGTCCTTTGAACCGTCGAGCGACTCACACTTAGCCTCTGAGCCACGAAGCATTGGCTGCAGCCCTCTTCGAGCAGCGCAATAATTTTGGTAGCTTTTACCACTTTCTCTAACATTATTGAGACAGCTAAACAGCAATAAATGGAGCTTTGACAATTAAGAATATGAAATAAATTCATAAAAATTTACTAAAAGTTATGAAAACCGATATTATCTTTTGGAACTTCGCACCAAAAATGTAGGATAAAAAGTGGTTTTCTGTAAAAACGAGCATCAAACGAAAATTTTAATTTAGAACGTACTGTTTTAAACACCACGGCATTTTTAAAACCGGCCAGTAACATGTACAAATGATTGAAATCATTTTGGTACCGTATTTTTTTAAAAAAGAATTAAAATCCAAACCGCCCGTTTTTTTTGCAAATGAGTGTATTTTTGTTATTGTTTCCGATATGGTTATATCTGTATATAAGGACCTCATTTTGGTGACAAGACCTCATGTTTGTGTATATGTGATAAAATCAAACAATCATGAAAATTTTTGCGATAATTTACTCGGAAAGTTGCACCAATCAACTGTCAATTGTAACGTTCCTTTTAAAATGTGTCTATAAACACAATAATTATCTTTACCCCGTGCCAAAGGTTTGTCATACTTAACTATACTAATAAAAGTCTATGTGCTTTATGGTCAAGTTATCTGGCGTGGACTACAGGTACTATCCTTGGGAATGTAAAAGAATTTTACATCACTTGCTTTGTTTATTTTTATGTTTTGGAGCATCCAGATACACAGCAATAAATTATCAAAAAATAAAATGTTATTTTTCATCCTTTTCATATAAATAATATTATATATGTCAATTTTAATATAATATAATTATTATATTATTTATGTCAATGTCAAGTATTGATAGGCTGATAGATTCAGATTGCGCCACCAAATGGAAGAGCTTACGACGATGTGCACATTCACTATAGCTAATAGATAGTGTAATTAACTAGGCATTGTGCGACTCAACATTTCAAAAGCTTTCATTATCTTTAGATGAGAAGCACAGTAGAGTGTCATGTAATGCTTTGTAATTACAAATCCTACATAGTATTAGCACTGTTTATAGTGGTCCAACTGTGTCGCTTATTGGCAGGCAAATGTGGATAGTGGAATGCGGATTTAATGATTCATTAAAAATAGTTCTTGGTATTTTACTAAATTTTTAATCTAGTACTCAAGCATTGCATCATATGTAATTAAAATTTAGCAACATAATATGTTAAAATACTTATTAGAAAAATAAATAAGTTAAACACACAATACTTTTATTACATCTAAATATTTTCCATTATAATAACACTAGTAGAAAATACAATGAATGTAGCAGGGTGATGATTAAGGAATTCAAATTAAAATATTTTTTTATGAATTCAACAGTATAGTAATTGGATAGCCAGAGAAGGTCAGGCACTTACATGTAAAAATAAGAGCAAATTATTGTTTCTGCATTCATAAATATGTTCTTCATGTTGTATGATAGTGAGGATAGCATGAGAGATTTAAATTTTAAACTACAACATAAGTAATCAGGAGGGTTACGCACAAAGAAACCTTATTGTTAATGAAATATAATAATTATTAACTGAGTACTTAGTAAATGTTAAAGTCTTCCGGGAACCTGGAAAATCTTTACAATGTGGGTGGAGCCGCAAGTACAAACTAATGGTTAAAGAGGGAGATATCACCCATATTGATCTGCACTGGTTCCTTGTTTATTGTTACCATTAATCTTCAAGGGTTTATAAAACTAGTGTCAGATATCTGAACAATTAATACAAATTACAGATTATTGATATGTTTTATCTAGGTTGACATTTTGTACTAAAATAAAATTCACTGTTCCATACAATCAGAAACATTGCACATAGATATATTATATCTCTTCATTTTTTTGTTTTGCATATTCCCACTACATAGACATTGTCAAAAAAAATTACATGTTCGTTATCAACAATAAGCGCAATGCTTCATTTAAATAAATAAACAAATCTACAAACCTTCAGATCTCCGAAAAAATCCATCTTGTTTCTCGCGCACCACAAGAACCCCCTCGCGGTCAAAGTTCTGCGATGTTTGCGACGCCAGAGCTACCAATTCCTGCTTATTGTACCTCATGTTTATTCTATTTGATAGTCAATATAAAACTATCATTCCCTTTTTATTTTCTAGCATATAAACAAAGATCCGACACTTTACGATGACATTAAAATACTAATTATCGTTCATTTTGTCGGTTTGCAGAATGTGTAAATTATACGGAAGACTATTTTCTGAGACTACAAAAAATTTTTCCCCGATGCCTCTCTTCATTATTTTCAAATGAATTACAAAATTATAAAAAACATTTTTTTAACGCGATATCTCATACGCGATTTTCACTGTCACTGGAAAATTTTGACAACTGAGCAGTGTTGCCAGACGTATGATGGTTGAAGTCAAAGAGTATATAGTAGAAACATTGGTTGAAATTGACGAAAATTCATTATTAATAGTGGCCTAAAGTCGCGTCATCGTACAAAAAGGTGAAGAAGCAAAAAAAAGTCCTAAATTTTAAATGAATGCTAAAGTCTGTCACACGTAAGAAGTCCCGCAGACGCGGCGCCACAGTTATGCGACGTAAGGTTGCTAACTTTAAAGTGTTACACGTCCCGAAATCAATAAAAGTTTACGGTATAATTATTTTTTTGTGATTATAAAAAGTAAAACAAAAATGTTAACAATATTCGAAGAATCTGCGTTACGGGGAGTTAGGGTAGGTAGGGGATTTAGGGTTACTGGGACGGGTTTACAATTTTATTTTACTCTTAACGTTTTGAATACTTTGCAGCATTTCATAGAAATAGAGCAAGCAAAGTCCGTATGTTGAGAGACACCAGACAAAATCGGTAGATCTCCCGATAAATCGGGTACTTATGCAACACTGCACGTAAACAGCACCTGACAACGACAACATCGACGATCTGTAACATCTGTCATGAGTAGTTCTACATATAGCCGCGGGACTTCTTTCGTGAGACAGACTCAAGAACTTTTAGATATATTATAATCTTTTTGGACAGACTTTATTTATCTAAATCTTGGTATTAATAATTTTTATTCCATAACCGAAAACCATAACCGCGGTACGCGCGCGAGCCGTATTCGTGATGGGCCAATTGCATTGGCTCTTAAACAGAAAAAGTAAAATGTCAATCCGCGACAAGATTAGGATCTTCACGACTTGCATTCGACCTATCATGACGTACGCATCGCCCGTATTCGCCCATTTACCGCCTGCTCGTTTTCAGCGTATGCAGGTCTTACAAAATAGAATGCTCAGACATGCTCTTGGTGCCCTGTGGTACGTTCGCAACCGCAACCTCCACGTGGACACCAAAATGCCGACCATCAGGCATTTCATGCATATGGCTAGCAGACGCTACTCGATCGGGCGGTAAATCACCCAAACACGTTAGTTCGTAAAGCGTCAATATACACTCCATTCGACCGCGCCAAATGGAGACGGCCGCGTTTCGTATTAACCGATCCAGAGGACGAAATCACTCTGGCCATCCGCCATAAGAACGAGTTCTTGAAACTCCATCACTCTACAAGACCGCAGTACCGTCCTCGCCGTCGAGGACCGCGCCGCGTTCCTCGTCTCCCCCCCGACCCTCCTAGCAGTTCCGGCCCGCGTGCCGATGACAACACAATCTAATAGGATTAGGCCTAAAAACCAATCTTTCCCTGATCGTTGATGTCTCATCCTCTCTCAGTGGCCGTCTTGAGCCGAGGTTCGTAACCGGTTAGTGGGTTGCCCTCAGCATGGTCACTTAATTCAAAGGGTTGCGAGCGCCTTCTTCGTTCACCCTAAAGACCGGTGTGGCCAGAAAAGCCGACTCGCGTCAGGCTACTGGCAGTAGGGCCATTAACAAAAAAAAAAGACGTAACCGAAAAATATATCTAAATCTTTATAAATTATTCACTAATTGTAAATATTAGCATTTATATCATATCTGTATGATTTAAGTATTAAAAATCTGTATAAAGACCATTAACCAGAGAGTAAAGATAAATACAGATGACTGAATACCTGGCAGCACCAAGAGGCAGCACCATCTAGCACGCACGATCGTGCGTAAGCTACGTCCAGTGCCGTTCAAACTTCTTGGTGCCGTTACATACAACATGATGTACGTCAAGATGGAACGTGCGTAAGGTCCTTTAGGTAGTACCTGGCGCATTTTGGGATAACGCTATGTGCTATGATATCTAGCCAACAATTTGTTCATAATTATTAGAAATAGTGTAGTTGATTTTCTGTCTATACCGTAGACTGAGTGAAAATATATAGACTACTGTATAGCTCCTATTCGGTCCTATAGAAAGGAATGGTACTATAGAAGTTTGCTTAGGAAAGAAAGGGATAGAATAGTTTAATTGCCGTCCCGTAATGCGTGCCGGTTTTTTCAAGGTCGGAATTAAAATTCCACACTTTGCCTCTGTCGAAAAGTGGTTGTGCTTAGTATCAGTGGGGCTAGAATGTGAAAAGAAAACACGATGCGTGTCCGCTTCGTTTTGTTGTGATTGGTTGAGTGACCGACGTATCGGTAATTTGATGTTTGTGATTACAATAAAATGAAGCGGAGACGCATCGTGTCTTTTTTTCACATTGTAGCCCCACAGATGTATTCAGAGTGTTTTAAAACTATTGGACGTGTTAATAACTTCACTGTTTAAATTCAACACGGGCAACACAGGATCTGTAATGTCATGAATCTTTGTGAATAGCAATTTTTATCAGATGTCACGTGACCACGTCCATAGACAAATCGTCTTTTTTACTTCCACGCCCGGTGCCGGCGGCTCGTGTCCCGTGTGGAAAATTGATTTTTAAGTTATTTAATGTTAAAGTTTTAAAAATGGATACGAGAAAGTTAACGGAAATCTTACGTGCCACCATTGATCCAAATCAGCGGCAGCAAGCTGAGGAGCAGCTATCACAGGTAATTCCTATCAATGATCCACATGCTCAGTTATAACCCGTCTGATTTGTATGACTCTGTTGAATCTACGAGGACTACGTCGAATGCCGTGTATTTGACGGTGTCAGGAGCTTCCCGATTTGTCCATGTATCACCTGCCGCGCTGGTGTGGAGTTCTGAGACCATGTTTCGCATGAGTATTAGATTTTGTTTTTATTTTATTACGAAGCTGGCCGTTGATCTGGATATTTCTATTTCCGTCATCGCATATAGCATGCGGCAGGCGCTGCTGTGTTCACTTCGAGGCTTAGATATTCTAACCAAAGTATTTGGTAGCAAAATCGTGTACGATTCCCTAAAAATAGATTGCATTGCCATTATTTTACGCCAGACACGTGTTATGTAGAGTTGATAATGTCACTTTTAGCTACATTGAAAGGTTATTTTTTGTTGTTGTCTACCCGCTCTTTTTTCGTATTTTGTCGATAAGCCCAAAAGTATTGTCTACTATCTTATTTTGAGTCGAGCGATTGAAATTGCCGCGATGTTTTTTCACATACGTAGGATTTTTTTACGCGATTTAAAAGTTGGTCAGCAGTTTTTCATTTGATAATATTTCGCACAGCCTGTGGAAACAATCGAAGTGTCATGTAATACAAGATCTCTGACAAGGCAATGTAGTGCAATATTACATTGAAAACCTAATGCACATCATTCTTTTACAGAAATACTATTTCTTTCGTGTCTAATTTTTTATTATTATTTTTGCCATGATCATTACACATGACAACAAAGATAATTATAAACTATGATTAAATAATAATCTTTATCAGTCAGAATCAGTTCAGAATTTTAATTCAAAACAACTTTTTGTTAGTTAATAAGTTTATATTATAATCATATTATTTTAATGCTTATTAATCGGTATAGAAAAATAAAATTAATTTTGAACCATGTATGTGCCATAATTATACATATTGAATTAGTATGAGTACATTAGATCAAATCTAAAATTCTTGACAAGGAATCAAAACAAAATAATTGAATACTTTATAGATGCCAGTTTTTGTTTTCCATAGTGAAGAGACTTGCTGTTCAGCTTCGATATTAATTATCAATCAATATTCGTTAAGACCACTGATTGTGTAAAAATAATAATTAAAAACTTTTACATTGAAAAATAAAGTGTAGCAGTGGAAATTTAAAAAAATCTTATTACATATGTGTTAGTATATAATAACATAAAATAAACTATTCAAGTTAAATTTTAACAAAATGATATTGGATATAGAATAGAATAAATATGCCTATAGAATAAATTTATAAACAAAAAATATACACATTTAAACACTTAGGCATGGTTATAAATCAATACAAACTGTTGAGCTTATATAACCTTTCAATGTGTTTAATGGATCAAGACTTCTGCACAAATTAAGTTGATTACTAGTAGAAATCAAATCGGTAACGCATTAGTACATCCCCAATTGATTAGAAAGCGAACTGTCAAAAGTTAAATAAATTGTTGGATGGTTGTAGTCTAGAAAATATTTAATATGACACAATCCAATGTTATACTGGAAATAACAATGATATTTAAAAATATAGATATGACATATGCTAGCAAAATAAATGAAAATCCGGTTCCACATGCACACATACATATGCTTTTACATGACTCACATTTCAGTACATTGATACATGGTGTGGAAAAGATGGCATAAGGTAGTTTTCACTTACACATAGCATATATAAACTGCTTATAGTAAGTGGCCAATAATAAGAACAGTTAAAAATAAATCTATGATTGCTAATCGTCATTTTTGATGTAGACTAATGGAAAGACATTTAAGCAGAAGGCACAAGAATTGTATGCAACAGTCTGCAAGTGTACTATATAATATATTACTTTATTGCAAAATAAGGGGTTATTTTTTATAGCTGTCGAAATATGATATTTTTTATTTTATGCACATTTTATTATGTTTATGGGCAGCCTACCATCAGGCCAGAGGCCTACTGCTCCAGTCATTAAAAATTACAAACACGAATTGAAAACCTAAAAACTCCATACTAATTGATACCCCCTTTTCTGCTTTCGATGTCACGTCTTTCATTTAATATATTCTATGTCTGTAGCGCGCAAATTTTTTACGCTTTCAAAACAACAAATGTTTTCCGATTTTGAATAAAAATACACCTTTATTGTTAATAATTTTCACATGCGATATTAAATCCCATATAATTTATGTAATATCGCATCCCAATTAATGCACTTTTTATAAGCAAAAGACAGCATTTTGACGTTATTTGTTTGTATTACATGATTTTTGCACAACTCTGCACATACAAATAGAAAAAATATCTCAAGAGGGTAGTTGACTAACTTTTTATTAATAAATGTATCAAAACGACTGCCTCGGTGGCGTAGTTGTATTATGGTACGACTGCAATGCTGAGGTCTCGGGTTCGAATCCCGGGTCGGGCAAAGTGATATTGAGTTTTTATATTCAGTATCA
Organism: Lapara coniferarum; assembly: GCA_949316025.1. Taxonomy (NCBI): domain Eukaryota; kingdom Metazoa; phylum Arthropoda; class Insecta; order Lepidoptera; family Sphingidae; genus Lapara; species Lapara coniferarum. The sequence continues at coordinate 20,901,039 of OX438933.1, read as the reverse complement.
GCTCGGAGTCTGGAATTTGTGCCCGATATGGCGATAGGCTCGCCCCCTATCACATCATGAGCCGGATTAACGGCGAAAAGTGGGTGCACTAGTTGCGCCTGTGCTTACCCCTTCGCGGTTAAAAGGCGTGAGTGTGTGTGTGTGTGTGTGTGTCAAAACGATGTCATCCAAAATCTAACGGAAAACGATTTTTCAAAATCCACTCAATAATAAATAAGTTATAAATCTTTGAAATTTGGTGGAAAGAGTAGTTGTCAAATAACAGTAATATTAAATTGTGAGGTCACCGAGTGTTTCCGGCCATAATGCTGTATGCGTGAGAAAGAGATAGCATAATATCCCCACCGCGCGCCCACATTTGCTCTAAATAATATTTCAAATAACCACTATCTATACTAATATTATAAAGCTGAAGAGTTTGTTTGTTTGAACGCGCTAATCTCAGGAACTACTGGTTTGAATTGAAAAATTCTTTTTGTGTTGAATAGACCATTTATCGAGGAAGGCTTTAGGCTATATAACATCACGATGCAACTATTAGGAGCGAAGAAATAATGGAAAATGTGAACAAAAACGGGGAAAATTATTCATCCTTGAGGGCTTCCATTGCGTGCGCTGCGAAAACGGTTCAAGATACCAAAAATATATGTATGAAAGAATTATTCCTCTTGAAATGATCTACAAAAATGTCCGCGACAATGTCTATCTTTTGAGATTAACTCACTAGAACCGTTTTTATGGTAATGAAATTTGGTCGAAATTAATGCATTATTTGTTAAGAGTTGTATCAACGTCTTAATATTAATCTTTATCCAAATAAATGTGTTGGATAGAGAGATTCAACGGGAAGGTTTTTATGTACTTTTAGCCCGGAAAAACTTATTAACGCGGGCGAAGCCGTGGGCAAAAGCTAGTTACATATAAAATGTACAAAATCAAGCATAGGAACTACCTTATTAGGTTACTTTCGAATCTTCAGATTGTGCTTGCTAATGACATATCTATTTGGTAACATGCTCTACATTATCCGTATAATAAATAATTGCCATAATGGGCACTGAAGATCTTTACTATGTCTTTAGCTTTACTATAACTTCAGCTTTAATTATGTAATCCATCTATCCTGAGCAATTAATTAAAAACTCATCACATTGTTATTTATCTGATTACTAGTCCTTCAAATGAAATACTGATGACATCCAGAATGCTGGCACCAGTAACTGCATTTGATTTGAACTATTTTTGAATATTGATTTCTCCCTACATGCTTAGAAGTGGGGAATTATTGATAGGATTTAACTTCGTACCCAGGATTAGTTGCCATATATAATTATTTCTATACCTTATATTATTAACAAGTATCTTATTTTTTAATTAATAATTTAAGGATTGATATAATTTCAAACAAAGATACTGACAAAACAGGAGATGTTACATGTTGTTTGTATATGTGCAAAGTGACATTGATTGTTCAATCTCTGCTTTGAATAAATTTGTATTGCTCCGTCATTGAATCTCCTAATTACATACCATTACTCTTTATAACTTAATTTCTATGTTAAGAACAACTGGTGCGACTTGTAGTACAACACTATAAACAAGTATTTTTAATTATCTTTTTATCTCTTTATGCCCAACATCAATTAAGCATGCGGAGTCGAATTGAATTGATTCGTATTAATTCGCATGCTATATAATATATATGTGTTTACTATGGAAACGTGCATGCAAAATAAATGTGATTCGATTCCAGGATTCAAAAGAAACAAATAGTACCTATACGTTTGTCACTACGTCATTAGCTTTCTCAAATGTAAATTATTATTTAATCACAGAATTCTAAGAAGAAATTCCGTTACAGATCCACAAGATAATCGGGTTCGCGCCGTCGCTCCTGCAAGTGGTGATGCTGAACGAGGTAGCCATACCAGTGCGTCAGGCCGGCGTCGTCTATCTCAAGAACCTGATCACATCAGGATGGCAGGAAAAGGAGCCAGAGGAGGGCGAGCCGATACCCTTCAGCATTCACGAGCAAGACCGCGCCATGATCAGGGATATAATTGTGGACGCCATTATACAGGCTCCTGACATAATCAGGGTCCAACTGTGTGTCTGTCTCAAGACCATCATCAAATATGACTTCCCAGAGCGCTGGACGCAGATTGTAGACAAAATTCACATTTATCTCCAAAATCCAGATGCTAACAGTTGGATGGGAGCGCTTCTCTGTCTATACCAGTTGATAAAGAATTACGAGTATCACTTAGCAGAGAAGAGAGTACCGTTGATCGAGGCTATGAACCTACTCCTGCCTATGATGTACAATCTAATAGTGAATTTGCAAGCCGATCAGTCGGTTGAATCTGTGCTCATCCAGAAGCAAATATTGAAGTGCTTCTATGGTTTAATCAAAGTAAGTGGATGCATCCTGTGACTATATTGATCCCTCGCGCATTGAAACGCTCACAATAATGATTGAGTCTAGACGGATGAGATAAATTACTTATTCGCTGCACCTAACTAGATCTAACACTTAGTAATTACTTATCAATCGTCCCCTAATGGATTAGATCATTCCTTATTTATTACATTCTTGACCTATAAACATCCATCTGACATGTTACGGCAAATAATAGCCAGAGTCTTTTGATTAAGAAGTGCCTTACAAAAGCTGAAGAAAGTGGCATCATTGACAAAGTATCTTAATTAATTTTATTTGCCACCAGTACATCCTACCGTTGGATTTGATAAGCCGTGAGACATTCACCAAGTGGATGGAAGTACTCCGGGCGGTGATGGAGCAGCCGGTCCCTGAGCATACGCTGCAAGTGGACGAGGACGAGCGTCTTGAGCTGCCCTGGTGGAAGAGCAAGAAGTGGGCCGTGCACACGCTCTACAGACTCTTCGAAAGGTACTGTGTGTAGGTACCGGTGTTTGAGGTGCTGTTCAGTGGTAATCCTCGTGCGCGTACCTACTAAAAATACACATTTTACTGGTGGTAGGATTCTCATATGTAAGAGTCCGTCTGGGTGGGTACCACCGCAATATCTATTTCTACCGCCAAGCAGCAGTGTGCATGCACTCTTGTTTATCGGTTTGAAGGGCATTGTAGCCAGTGTATTTACTGAACATAATGAAACTTAACATCTTATGTCTCAGGATGACGAGCGCAGTGGAATGCCACACAGTACTTTGTAACTCAAAGTGCTGGATAATGTTTTTTACTGTTTACGGATGGTCGTATCGCATACCATCAGGTGAACGGCATGCTCTTCTCGTCATTCGAAGCAATAAAAAAAAAACATTGTTAATTTGTCCAATGTCATTTGTCATCTTAAACTATTCAAATATACTACGAATAGATTCGTGCGGTAGTCCCGCGAATTAAATCTCGGTATGGACATTGATCTAAAGATGTGATTGATAAGATTAATGCAAATGCAATTATCTGTGCACCACTGTCAAGACAATGTCCGTCTGATCTCGAGTGAATGTCCGCGCGGATATTTGCAAGCCGGCCGGAAGATGCTGTCTGTACATACCAATGTCTCACTTACCTTCTAAGATACATCGTACGTACTAAAAAGAAATGCTTATCATCACCAATGATTAACGAAAATAACAGACGAAAATTTAACATTCGTATTAAATTAAAAAAAAATATCATGGCCTGTAAAATTTTACAAAACCTTTTTATCTCATTGTTTCAGAAGAATTATTAAATAAATAAAACATACTTTTTAAACTTACCTTTGTTTCTTCAGCTTTTATATCCTGGAGTCATTCAATCAATAACTATTATTAGTATTCAGGCCCATCTACACACACACACGCCTGTTATCCCCGAAGCGGTAGGCAGAGGCGCAACTAGTACGCCCACTTTTCGCCGTTATTCCGTCCCATGATGTGATAGGGGACGAGCCTATCACATCATGCCCATCTATTCTATCAGGCCCATCTATTACAGGCATATTTCTTAAATTGACCCCAATAACACTCCTACTTTCTTTGACCAATGTTACCTTCCTATCTTGCTACTCTTCTACTTAGCTCACATTCATAATCTCACGATAATTTTGTAACCAAAACACCTCACACAAATACTAACTAACTAACATCTAACATGCAAAATTAACATTGGGCTTACCACCAACGCACTAGTGACATACTCCCTGAATTATAAAACAATAACCACACTCCTTGTTTAGATATGGCAGTCCTGTTAACGCGAGAGAGGAGTACGTACAGTTCGCTGAATGGTATCTCACGACGTTTACTGGAGGCATATTGGAGGTTCTGCTTCGAGTGCTGGACCAATACAGGAACAAGGTCTACATATCGCCCAGGGTTCTGCAGCAGACGATCAGCTATATCGACCAGTGGTAAGTTATATTTTAATACACAGCATCGCTGTTAAGCTAGAAGTTCAAAAGCCCTATCTCAAAAGTATCGGAAACTTGAATTTTATGTCATCAGATAGCTTAAAAATGTACATCTAATGTACAAAATAGCCAAATAGCTGTATTTTGTTAATACATTTAAATCTCACTTTTACCTCAAATTACAAAGGGTGGAAAGAAACCTTAAATTTTCCCGAAACTAGCGTTCCTTGACATACCGCTTTTGCGCTTAGCACGGCATATCAGTGAGGTTAGATATGAAAAAAAACACGATGAGTCTCCGCTTCGTTTTATTGTGATTGGTTGAGAGACTGACGTGTCGGTATTTTGATGTTTGTGATTGATCGAGAGACTGATACGTCAGTCTCTCAACCAATCACAATAAATTGAAGCGGAGACGCATCGTGTTTTGTTTTTCACATCCTAAGCCCTCAGATGTTCTTCCATTTTTAGAGGTGGCCAAAGTGTTACATTTGCCATATAACCTGTTGCCAGTTACCGGGTACATAGAGACTTCGCGCTTATACACCTTACGGGATTGGCATGGCGACCTATCTTAATTTGGAAAAATCTGAAAATTTGCACTGGAAATATCAACCACAACATAAATATTGCATGTTACTGAATGGCTCTTGACATACTAATAAAACTTTTAAAAGTATAGTGACACGTCCAATAATTGTATTCCAAATGACGCGAAAAAAAAACCAAGTATTTGATTGTTGTAACGGTAGGACGCATCTTCGATTCTATTATTGACGATGATTACCTGTTGACCCAGTTGCTTGTTCTTATATAAAAAATACCGTGTCAATACTATACAATATTTTAAATTAAAATGTTTTACTAAATTTCAAGACATTGCGTTGTGCCGTGTTATCACCAAACTACAAGATGTATTTTATTTCGCTAACAATCACGTGACTTGCTTGCCCATAACCCGATTACTGATATAATTAACGTTTGTCATACATAAGTATATCAGTGCATGACACACGGCTATAATCTATATCCCTGAAAGGCGGAAGGTAAGAGGGTATTTACAAGCATTGACGAGTTGTTTATGACTTTATGATTATGTTGTGTTGGTATTGACAAGGCGAGTTTATCGCCATGGCACACTTGCATAACCTATCTTTTCATATATTACCCCAATCCTCTCAGCAGTACAAGAGGACCGTATTCAGTATTAGCCCGTGTATAATGCAAGGATGGTATATGGATTTATACCAAGACTTCCTAAAATTCTACCCTGAAGCATACGTAAGGCATACCTTTATTATATCATAGAGCCAAAGTTTGTATGTACGAATACGTGTCGGGAACTATTCGTCCCATTCTGAAAGTTATTTCACTTATAAATATCGTCATTCCTTGGGGGTTTGGCCTACTTATAACGGGGACGGAGTTCGCCACTGACAGTGCAGTAGGCAAAAGCTAGTAATTTATACGACGAAATCGACTTAGAATGTCGATACTGCACTGAAACTAGGTCACTTTGTAGTGTATGAGATTCAAGAATACTATTGATGGAAGCAGTTCCCAGGAACTGAAATGAAACAATTTGATCGTTTATTACAAGTATGCACTGCAATTACCTTAATATCAGCTTAAATATACAATACTCTGCAGTAACACTTGATAATATTCTAGAAAATAAATTGGCGTATAAGACCAATAATTATATTTAATTTTCACACGTAGCGGCGACTAATTATATAAGTGGACGTTTTGTAAGCCGCACCGTCGGTTTTAAATTAGACTTAGTTACGATGTCTCCTGTTTGTGTATCATTACCAGAAATTTCATTACCGTTACTCCGTAATCTACTGGAGGTACTGCCAGTGCAACTGGAAACCACTTACCATCAAGTGGGCTGTTAGCTCGTCTGCCTTCGGAGGCAATAAAAAAAAATAACTTATTTGAGAACATTCCTGTGTACTAGTTAGTTGTAAGTAGAACCATCTCGCGGCTCAAAATACATAATTATATTCTCCGCCTTTTATGGAGAGACGAATTTTCGACAAAATACGTAGTAGGTACATTCCCGCCTATTTCAGTAAACGACCAAATATAATCAAAATAAGTTACTTGTAAAATACTGGTTGATTCATTTTCTATACTTGACTTGACTTTTTTATACAATTTGTAATAGGTAAAAAAAATATAGAAAAACGTGATGATTCACGCGCGCAGAGCCGCAGGCGAAAGCTAGTCAGGGGGCATAGAATGTGAAAAAAAACTATGCGTTTCCGTTTCGTTTTATTGTGATTGGTTAAGAACCTGGCGTATCGGTATTTTGATGTTTGTGATTGATCAAGAGACCGATACGTCAGTCTCTCAACCAATCACAATAAAACGAAGCGGAGACGCATCGTGTATTTTTTTTCACATTCTAAGCCCCCAGTAATACGGGTCGCTTGAAAGTCATCACCGTCCACCATCCAAGAAAACACAACGTGCGTTATCGACCTTTAAAACGAAAGGCGCAAGAATTACCAAAACAACAATAAATGTCATTCAAACCCAAATGTTTTATGCATTCCTTAATGGTATGCTAATCAGAATCTTTTCAGTTTCAATGCATAGTTTTTTATGAATGTTTAGATTTCCGTCGGTTTAGTTCGCCCGTCGCTGGTCGGAGCATATGATTGACCACTTTGACGTCATTCCACAAGTCATTATTTGACACTCTCGACCACCTTGCATAATGTATGAACCCGAGTCATTTTTTAATTATTGTGTACTGGTTTCTGGTGGTAATACCGCGAAGTTTTATGTGGTTTAAAGGCAAGCTTATATTCAAGTCAATAAAGGTGGTAATATTTTAACACCTTTATTTTTATTTTCTAGGTGATATCAACGCATCCAATTTCATTACGATCCGTTCCATTCGTGGCTTCTCCCTTTTATGGGATAAGTTCAAAAATTAAATTGCCCATCTTCATGTTGAGGTTTAACGATACCACAATGCCAAATTTGATTCCCCTGCTAGCTATTCTATGCTCTCAAGGGTAAGTTGCAACACTACCCTATATTAATTCGTGGTGGTCAGGCTACCTGCCCCTTGCGTCGATTACTCTTTTTTTTGGTGCACGACAAATGCTGGAGGTCGTGAGTTATGAGGTAATCAACATTTCGCGCACTAGTGTGCCATCTACTCCGGCTTTTGGTAAAATGAACAGCTTCCGCGAAATTTATTTTGAGTGTGGTGCGGATCTGATCGGTTCAGTGCATTGGATTCCTGCCTCCCGATCTATTGCCATTCATTTTCCTGGTAGTCATTAGTTTTTGGAGATTATCACCATTTGCAAGCAACCTTACCTAAACTTAAAGATTCTCGGCAGGTTACCAACATACCAAAATTCATCAGAAAATCATTTTAACTTAAAAACTTTGCGGAGAAACGGACTCACAGTCACAAGTCATCAGGCAAGTACTTTGCTTATCTCCTTCCATTGTACGAAAAAACAGTAGGCGTAGATGCGTCGATGGCACGTCCACTAAGCTGACAATATTCCTGAGCTGTAAACTCAGTCTACTGTCATACCGGCCTCAATAGGGCAGTTGACTACTTTTTTAAAAATACATTTATCAAAAATGAATGTCTTCTAAAATTAAGAGGAAAAATATTTTTTAAAATACAAGCAATAATAAATAAGTTTGGTGGAATGGGCATCCGTGACATAACGGAAACAGGAGAATGTGACATCACTGAGTGTCGGCAGCCATAACGCTGCGTGCGTTGGAAACAGATGACGCGATATCCCCACTACGTCCCCACTTTTGCTCACAACCAAGAATTTTATACCCATATGGATTATTCATTCCGTTTAACAAACTGAAGAATAAAATGTGACGTCACAGTTAACTGCTGTCTCTCTCTTTAGAGTGACAAAGGTTTATTTTCAAAACCAGGACGTAACATAATTAACTGTCCATAATAATATGATATGATATAATATGGCTGCCTCGGTGGCGTAGTTGTATTATGGTACGACTGCAATGCTGAGATCTCGGGTTCGATCCCCGGGATGGTCGGGTCGGGCAAAGTGATTATTTTCCATTCAGTATCAGCTCGGAGTCTGGAATTTGTACACGATAAGGCGATAGGCTCGCCCCCTATCACACCATGGAACGGAATAACGGCAAAAAGTGGTTGCACTAATTGCACCTCTGTCTACCCGGGGGATAAGAGGCGTGAGTGTGTGAGTGTGTAATAATATGATATCGCACCATAATATTTATTTTTATCTCTATAAAGTAATGCGGTTTAAATTAACTATGAAAACCAACTACAGCGGCTAGTAATAGTTGATATTTAAAAAATATAATTTGAGTTAGAAAGTTTATTCCAAACAAAATTGGCATATTTACATACTGTTTTGGTAAGTAGTTCGGAACTACTAGTTCCACTTACATAAAAAAATACCTCACCACGCGGTGGTGAATTCAGTGGCGGCCTTGGAGGAGGGGGGCGAACCAGGCAACCGCCTGGGGCCTCGCAGTTACAGGGGCATCTTGCAGCTCCTTGGGGGACCGTTTTTTGGCACCTTACTTACAAAGCTGTTAAAAAAAAAAATTTTTGCTTCGCACGGGGCCCCGCGTGCTTTTTTTTTGCTCGGCACACAACCTCACATTATATATGTTTTACTTTCCCCTGCGACTGGATATGTTCACGTTGTTTGCTGGCCTTTATAACCAAATATGGAGACTGTAAGGTTAGACAGAAAAACATTGGGATATTTAAAAATGAAAACTACACACACACACACACACACACACTCACGCCTGTTATCCCCGAAGGGGTAGGCAGAGGCACAACTAGTGCACCCACTTTTCGCCGTTATTCCGTCCCATGATGTGATAGGGGGCGAGCCTATCGCCATATCGGACACAAATTCCAGACTCCGAGCTGATACTGAATAGAAAAACTCAATATCACTTGCCCGACCCGGGGATCGAACTACAGTTATTGTTAAATTTAAATATAATAAAAAAAAAAAAAAACATACTCATAAAAGTAAACAATCATACATGAACAAAATAATACACATTTAGGAAGTTAATAACCTAATTTTCAGTGAGTAATTTTGAAATATTACGAATATCTATTTTGTGTGATTTTACAATTTTTGCAAGTATTCTGCGAACTTTTTTTCTGTAATTATCCACTATAATAAATATTGTGTTTTAGAGATATTCTACTATGAGTTGTGTAATTCATGGTTGCAGAATTATTTGCAATCCAACATCTAGTGTGAAATTCCATAGGTAAGTTGATTGTAAACAAAGTTGTGTAGATATTTATAGCAAAAGTAATAAACACGTGGATGTTTTACAAATTACAATACTAAATAAATTCTTGTTTGAGAGCCATGGAATCAAAAATTAACGCTACATTCTGCGGGTGAGGTTTCTTCCTTAAATTTATTTTTAATATTCTAAAACTTCTGTGAAGAAGCCAACAAAACTATTAAAGTTTGCTAAAGATCACCATAATGTGCTCTCTTTCGGCAAATAAATCTTTGAATTTATAAAAACAAAATTGTTTTCGGCGACTAAAGGTGTAATGTTAAAACAAAAGTCTTTATGTCATCACTATATGTAATTTTTCTTTGCTTGCTATTTGGAATATACTTTTAAAAAAAATCTCAAATGTTAGCAAAATTTCACTGCAAAATATTTTCAATTTCAGACTGTAAAGTATAATCATGAACAACTTTAGTAAGAAATAACTTGTCATTAATTTTCTTCTTATATCTCTTCATCTTCTGCTGCAATACTTTCTTTTATTTCTTCTAATTTATTTCACGGGATGTCTTCACATTTACTGATATATTGAAATCTTTCAAGTCTTGACGTTTCAATGGTGGTTCATATTCATTTCGCTGACATATAATGTAAAAAGTAAATATCAATCAATAATAATATATTTAAGTACCTATATATTTTAGACAGAGGCAGAGGTGCCATTTAGTACACTCAGATATCACCCAATGTACCGCCGTTATAAAATTTGGTGGGTCGCAAGCTTAATGCCCTATCCTACTAATCTTACTAATATTATAAAGGCGAAAGTTTGTAAGAATGTCTGGATGTATGGATGTTTCTTTCATGCAAAAACTACTAAACGGATTTCGATGAAATATGGCACACGGGTAGATCATGTCCTGGATTAGCACATAGGCCACTTTTCATCCCAGTAAAATATAAACAGTGACTTTTATCCCGGAAAAACATTCACGCGGGCGGAGCCGCGGGCAAAAGCTAGTAAATAATAAAGTCTAAGTGGATCATAATTATACCAGTGAAATGATAAAAAATAATATACTTACAGCATGAGTTTCTGGTAATAAATAATTATTTTTGACATCTTCTGCCATATTCCGAGAAGTAGAAGACACATTATCACATTCAGAATCATAATCTTCTGTCTTTAAATGTAGACTAGTAATTCTTGCAGACATCAAATTGACCTTTTAATGGTATTTATATTTAACCACGTTTTTGCTTATCCAGATCTTTAAGAAATCTGTAAAGAGTAATACAAACTCGATTTTATTTTAAATAAAAGTTTCAATAAATCAATGCTGGATACACTGAGAACTCGATTGTAACTGTTGATCCTCAGTTTTTATTTACGATGATTATTTAAAGATTAATAAGCTTTATAATATTCATTAGTAAGGCGGCTAGTATTACAAATACTCTAGCACCATCGTGAAACCGGTCCACCAAAGCTTACACCATGGTCACCCTAGCCTCTTGTTTACATATACTATTTACAATACAAAAAATCACATTTAACATTACGTTAATATGAAAAAAGTAGTCATATACAAAGCAAATCACATTAAGCGAGGTTTTTCTACAGTTCATTTATAAAATATTCACGTATTTTATTACGATTCGTATAAATATTGATAAAATTATAATATTTACACAATATTGATTACAATAAACTTACCTGTAGAATTTCACACTAAATTATGGATATCAAATATTTCTGCAACCGTGAACTACACAATTCACATTAAAATATCACTAAAACACACTTATTATTGTAGATAATTACAGAGAAAATTTCGAAGTGAACATTTATTTGACAACTATATTGTCATCGAACTTAACGTTTTATAACAGTGTTGCCGAAATATGTATTCGCAATTACCAATTAAATGAGGAAATTTTGTTTAACTAAAATGTTAATAAGGATAAAAAACCTTAAGGATATCTTATTCAACAAGAATAATTCTGAAATGAAAATAGTACTTATATCATTATATAAGATATGTTGGAAATATTTATATATATATGATTGAGACGACAATAACGGTATTGATATTTTTTTATGGGTGGGGAAATAATCCGTAAGCTTTGGCAACATAGGTTAAAGAGTGAGTGAGATAGAAGACAGCTCAAAAGGTAATTTTTTTGTCTTCACAAAAATGTGTGTACCGAGGCCTCCAGTAGATATATTATAAACTTCTTGCTCACAACAATATTTAAAATATGAATATCTGCTTTAGTTGTCAACCAATTTTGATTCTGATTTTACAGAAGAATTTAGTTTTCGTATTATTTTATGTTACATATTAAATAATGTACAAAATCAAACATAGGAAACTACCGTATTATAGTCAACGGGAAATCACGTTACTTCGTACACTTAACAAAGGTTACATCCAAAAACTTTATTTGACGCAAATTCTAACAGAATAGTTTATACAAATTTGGGTAGAATTCCGAAACCTTCCGAGGACTTCACGGTTCGCAGCAGATGTACCGTTGACTGGACTAATTGTACAGATTAGATTTGACGGGCTGCGTACTGGGTGTTGCACAATCTAATTTGAACGGACGACGTCTACATCGTAGGTATAAGTTACGTACATCTATATCATAACCATATACCAGCGACCATATTCCCAGTCGCTGCCATATAGGAAATGATGTTGCGATGCTTGAATGGGATGCAAACTGCATTAATTTCTGATAAAAGTCTTTATGCAAAGATTTGTTAAAAGTAGTTAACTGGAATCTATAATTATAATCAATGCTTTCTGCTTTGTACTAACGTGTAATCAGGCGATTACAAGTTGGTTTAAAAGTGATAAATAAAAATGATATAACCTAGTAGTTAAATGTTCAGATTATTTGATACATCACCACCCAGCACTTAAGATTTCGCAATTAACTCCATATATTCGCTAGTCAATACGTTTCAACTATCAAATTCATCTTCAATAGACAATGACACGTTCGTTAGCCGATTCTGGAATATAATACCAATGAACAAATGTTATAATTGAAGAAGCAATTATAGTTCGCGTGAGTCCGCTGCATTCATATTTTGCATTGTGCGTTGGAGATATCAATAACAAGCCTAGCACGGTCTGTGTCTACGCTCAAACTGTTCTATTATTACTCTCGATCAATACCCGTCTCTTAGGGACCGAACCTGCCGACCGTGCAAACTGTAAAGAAATTTACTATCACAGATCACTTAAAGGATCGTTTATATTGTACGGAATTGGCGGCATCTAAAGCGGTATTCATCGGGTTGCGTAGGTTCAGAATGTATTGGTAGCTGAATAAATTGCGTTGGTAAAATTCCGCTGGTATAAACTTCCCATTATTGAATAGTTTGTTTAGAATGATTTCGGATCAATATGTATAATATTGCCTTAATGCAAACGTGCTGCGATTAGCCGTTAGAGATGATTTAATACAATGATGGTAACACTGGAGAGCTTGTTTAATAATGTCCTGGCGGCAGACGTTTGATGTTACGGTATACCAAGACCAAAAGATCAAAAATCCACTATAACAAACTTGTAGGTACTTTCATTACCCTTCTCGTGATTTTTACTTAGACAACGATCGTGCTGATTCATCGTGTTTTTATTACATACGACATACACTCACGCATGTTATCCCCGAAGGGGTAGGCAGAGGCGCAACTAGTGCACCCACTTTTCGCCATCATTCCGTCCCATGATGTGATAGGGGGCGAGCCTATCGCCATATCCGGCACAAATTCCAGACTCCGGGCTGAAACTGAATAGAAAAACTCAATATCACTTTGCCCGACCCGGGGGTCGAACCCGAGACCTCAGCTTTGCAGTCGTACTGTAATACAACTACGCCACCGAATTAGTCAGTGTTTTTATTAACATGCTTTTATTAATTTCAGATGTATGTAACTGACACTTTTAAGGTTGAACATGATTTTGACCCCTTTCAAAACGTTGGATTAAATCGAAATTTGGCATACTTATCAAGGTCCGATGACAATTCAATATTTTAAACTGAAAACACGCTTTGATAGAAAATCGAAATAAAAAATGAATAAATAATATTGAAGTGAAACTATTTTGCGGATTTTATCCCGGTTTTTTAATTTATATTTTCTCCCGAGGTTTCGTAGCAGAGTACCATTTACATTGTTTTTTTATGTCTTACGTGGCAATGACTACATTAAATTGTAGAATTCTAGCTAATTATGTAGAACAACGAAAGTTGCAACGAAAATGCGAGTACGATTAATATAATGGCCAACTCAACACATTTCCCCTGAACTAGACACTCCGAGTTTCCATGCACGTAAATCGAAATGGTCGAAATCCAATTGGGCACAAAACAATATCAAACCTATATAGTATACATACCCGCATGTAACGTGCTGACTTATAATGGAAACATTGTCCTAGTCCGACGTCGACAAAAGTGGCAATTTAAAGTTATACTGACACGGCCGTGTTGTTTTCAGAGTTGACAGTTTCCCAATCTGCGTTAAAATTTTAACGAGAACACTGTACAACTTGTGCATTAATTTTATGTACTGGCTTATATGAAAGTTGATATTCATATAACAAGGCTTCGTGTCTGGCGCCAAGCTTTAGTAGTAGATGCGAATGTGTATCGGTTAAAAAAACGAGCATATACTCTATCCCTTCATTTGAAGGGGAAGAGCCTATCGCGAAATCGGCTATATATTTTGACTCCTCAAGCTCCGCGACGGACACTGGTGTCCATATATATAGGGTTTTCCCTTACATCTATATATATATAAGCGGGGCCTTAAGCAACTTTTATTGTTTGGAGTGCAAGATTAATCTTTCATTAACCGAACTGACAAATAATTTAATATTTCCATAGTTCCGCCAAGAATCAATAAATTAGTTTTTAATGTCTTAATACTGCAGTGACAGTTAGTTGCGAGCTGATCTTTATTTTAAAAGCGACACTGAATTAGGTACCGTTGTGTGCGGCTACAAGGTTTTCTTATACACAACATACTATCTGGACCCGTCGCTAAGCTAAAAGATTCATCCACGGCGCTGGAGTCAGAAACAGAATGAGTTACAACGTACTTTATTTGAACAAATATAAAACTGTTTTAACAGTTTCGTCTGAAATTCCGTATTTGAATTTATTTTGTTCCGATAAGCATCAAATCCTATCATCCAATGAAATCACTGAGATATAAGCACACCTTTTTTCAGTTTACTCAGCTTATCTTGTGCTGGCCGCTGTTTCTGAGCTTACTACCTTTTGCAGCGTGAGTCACGCGCACTCGTGGAAGCTGCTCAAGCCGCACATGTTCGCCATCATCCAGGACGTACTGTTCCCGCTCATGTCGTACTCTGAGAGCGACGAGGAGCTCTGGAACACCGACCCACACGAGTACATTCGGATCAAGTTTGGTGAGTTTAGTTACAATTTTTATTTAGGTTGGTGAACGTGTTGATTGAGTGTGTGACAGATGATAATGATTAAAGTTATGTATATTTAAATAATTGCCTTACAATGGAAGACATCCGAAGTAGAGATAAGTGGAGTGTGCAATTAACAGTATGCGTAGGATGTAATATTCGGTCCGCATTTTATGACATGATAGAACTCAACTATTGTATAATATGCTTTCTCGAAGAGTAGTTCTTAAAGGTAATTAAGAATTTCAGTCATTTGTTGCGGAAAATGCAAAGTTTAGTTAAAGTTGGTTTGCTTATTTATAGCATAGTTACGAGTAGGAGTAACGCCAATTGAGGAAAGCGACACCTTTATATCAATACGGCTGAACACATAAATAGAATAGATCCAATAACCTATTGCAAGCAGATTGTCAGGTTACATGCACTTAAAGTTATACTCGGAGGATACGTTATCGAGGGTGGCACTAACAATGACTGAGACAGAAACGAACTAAGCATTACAATTTGATTATCGGTAATCACGACACGCTAATTTATGGCGTACCATTGACATTTTGTCTTATTTGGCCTACAGGCTGTGTTATAGTTGGTTGATCAAGCTCAATTATTTTATTGTTATATTACTTTGTAGCAATATGAAAATATTATTAACAAAATGCCTTGTCAGTTTTATTTGTCAACCAATTCCAAGTTAAGCTTGTAAATAGTGACAAGCTTAGCTCGGAATTGGCACAGGATTCAAATTGTCGTTGTATTATTTAATTAGCAAACTAAAACCGGGATTTTTGCCAAACATATTTGTAATTTATGGACGATTTTAGGTAGGACGTTAGTAATAGTAAAGACGAGTATGTGGTATCATTCAGTAACACGATGTAAAAATGTCCGTGTATAACATACAAGTTTACACACACATACACTCACGCCTGTTATCCCCGAAGGTGTAGGCAGAGGCGCAACTAGTGCACCCACTTTTCGCCGTTATTCCGTCCCATGATGTGATAGGGTCGAGCCTATCGCCATATCGGGCACAAAATCCAGACTCCGAGCTGATACTGAATAGAAAAACTCAATATCACTTTGCCCGACCCGGGAATCGAACCCGAGACCTCAGCATTGTAGTCATACCTTAATACAACTACGCCACCGAGGCAGTCTACATACAAGTTTATATGTGACAATGTCGTTTTCATCATAGAAAAGTGATTTATGTAGAAACTAGCTTTTGCCCACGGCTTCACCCGCGTTAATAAGTTTTTCCGGGCTAAAAGTACATAAAAAACTTCCCGTTGAATCACTATCCAACACATTTATTTGGATAAAGATTAATATTATGACGTTGATACAACTCTTAACAAATAATGCATCAATTTCGACCAAATTTGATTACCATAAAAACGGTTCTAGTGAGTTAATCTTAAAAGATAGACATATACTGTCGCGGACATTTTTTTAGATCATTTCAAGAGGAATAATTCTTTCATACATATATTTTTGGTATCTTGAACCGTTTTCGCAGCGCACGCAATGGAAGCCTTCAAGGATGAAAAATTTTCCCCGTTTTTTTCACATTTTCCTTTATTTCTTCGCTCCTAATAGTTGCATCGTGATGTTATATAGCCTAAAGCCTTCCTCGATAAATGGTCCATTCAACACAAAAAGAATTTTTCAATTCGAACCAGTAGTTCCTGAGATTAGCGCGTTCAAACAAACAATCGAACAAACAAACTCTTCAGCTTTATAATATTAGTATAGATAAATTTTTGCAGCGTGTTGCATCATAAAGTTTAGTTATCTTTATTGAATTATACGTTCTCAATTAAAGTCTTGCCTTTTATAAAATAATCCATTAAAGTCACAAATTATGTAGCTTTCAATTAGTATATTTTTATATTCTGTGCCTTACTTTACCTCCCAACACCTCTGCAAACTTCACATACAACATGATGCAAAGCTTTAACTATTCAAACTATGAATCCTCGTATTAGGTACTATAAAACATTTCTCACGGAGTTAAATGATACTATCTCACGGTAAATTCGCGCAGAATGCAAGGCTTGCTGTTCGAATAGACGATAACGCACTATGCTGCCTGTGAAAATGTATTATGATGACGTCAAAATTTGTATGTCATCCAATGCCGCGTTCTGTGCATTTTCTGGATCGTGGGAGAATAATGCTTCACAATGGGCACAAATATATATGAAAAGAGCAAGCATAAAAATATATGCATCCATATTTTTCTCCGAAAGTACTCCGTTATGCCTCCAGTCGCCCCCTTACTGATGTTTATAATAAGATTGATCCAATAATTGATACGCATAAGTAAACCTAATATTTATTTCCAAAGCACAGAGTATAACGGTATAATCTCTTTCAGACATATTCGAAGACTTCGTATCACCAGTGACAGCGGCACAGACGCTGCTCACATCCGCGTGCAAGAAGCGGAAGGGCATGCTGGAGCGCACCATGCACCTCTGCATGCAAGTGCTCACCAGCCAGAACGGCGAGTACGGGCCGAAGCAACGCGACGGCGCCCTGCACATGGTCGGCACGCTCAACGACATACTCATAAAAAAGAAGTTCTACAAAGAAGAAATCGACTCCCTCCTCAGCCAATATGTGTTCCCAGAGTTCCACAGTCCGCTTGGCTACATGCGAGCCAGGGCCTGTTGGGTGCTCCACTGCTTCGCGAACATCCGCTTCAAGACCGAGCCGCTGCTGCTCGAGGCGGTGAGGCTGACCATCAACGCACTGCTGACGGATGCCGAGCTGCCGGTGAAGGTGGAGGCAGCCATAGCTCTGCAGATGCTGCTCACGTCACAGGAGAAGGTTCATAAGTACCTCGAGCCTCAGGTCAAAGAGGTCACCACGGAGTTGCTGAAGGTGATTCGCGAAACCGAAAACGACAATATCGCGAACGTGCTGCAGAAGATTGTTCCGATGTATACCGAACAGCTGATGCCGATGGCTTTCGAAATCACCGACCACCTGGCCACCACATTCAGTAAAGTGATTGAGACGGACTCTGGTACCGACGAGAAGGCCATTACGGCGATGGGCCTGCTCACCACCATGGAGACGGTGCTAAACGTGATGGAGGACAACCCCGAGATCATGGCGCAGCTCGAGAAGACCGTGCTGCGGGTCGTTGGACACATACTGCACCACAACATCATTGGTAATGCATGTTTACCCCCTTGCTTATAAACATTTTAAATTAGTGTTTTGTTTCACTGTTTTCACTCATTAAATCATTTATGAGTTGAGATTCCCCATCGAACATTCCCCAAATCTCAGGTATTGCAGACGTTTATAGCAGTGATTCTAAAAAACACTGTTTAATCTTGTTTATAAGTAAGGGAGTAAGCGTATGACAAGTTGATAACACATTTATTTGTCCAGTAGAACTGTTTTTTGCATTAGCACCTGAACATTCATCCCATCCTTTTTATTCGAAATAGAATATTTACGATAAAACATAATTGGCATTAGGGTATGCACCGTTTTTTTCAGAGTATTACGAGGAAGCGATGACTTTGCTCTGCAACCTGACAGCGAAGAGCATTTCTGAGGACATGTGGAAGGTTCTGGAGCTGCTGTACCAGGTGTTTGAGAAGGAGGGCTTTGATTACTTCATGGACATGATGCCAGTGCTGCACAACTACGTGACGGTCGACACGAACGCGTTCCTCTCCAACGAGAACCATATACTGGCCATGTTCAATATGGCTAAAGCGGTAAGTTCATTGCTTGGTTGAGATGATATGGTACTCGGCAGGAAGAATTACATAAACATGGGTCTGTGAAATGAATTGCCTAATCTAAGTCATGTGGGTGTGAGTGATTTTGATGTTTTGTAATGTTTATTAATATTGCCGTGGGGGGGGGGGGGGATGATGTCGTTACAGTAAAATGTAACTTAACAGTATAGCTATTGAGTTAATTATCTCTTTCTTAAGCCAATTTGTGATATTTACTGCCGAGTACTGTATTATGAAATATAATTTCACAAATATCCAAATTAATGAGACAAAAATACATTATGAAAAGCATTTAACCGACTGCTACAACCAAAATTTATACAGAAAAAATTATAACTTGCACATTTTTATACTTACATAATATAGACTCAAGCTATTGCGAGATTTGTAAATATGATTTAACACGCGAATTGCTTAGAAATGACGGTATAATTTACTGCTACAACTGCATTTCACTTCTAATATCTTATACTTATTGGTGTCGCAGCGTAATTCTTAAACTAGTGATTGTGAGTTCGAGTGCCCAGTCAGGCAACCAGTGTATAACATTATTATTTTACATAGGGTAATTGATCGGGTTTTGTATGTATCAAATAAAATGTGTTGCTAATTGCATCATAATGGGAATGCTCGTCGTATCGCGTTGGTGTTCTGCTCACTCCCTCAAGGGTAGCGATAAGCTTTCCCGGCATAACTAATTTCATAGCGTAGGATGTATTTGCGTATTAGTCTTGGATTTTGAGTAATCTACAACACAACTAAATAGTACATGAACCACGCCAAAAATTATCAGATATTGAGGAAATTAAGTGGTCTGGTAATCATTTAGTATTACAATATCTCCTCTATCCAATATTTAGTGACTTAAGAATTCTTAATTTTGTGAGCTAAATCTTGAGTTATAATACTTGACAAAAATCGAGACACCTCACTATTTTCTACCCGACTTTCAAAAAAGGAGGAGGTTCTCAATTCGTGTGTTTGTATTTTTTTATGTATGTACACTGATTTCACTGAAAATTGTGAGCGTATTTCCTTGATTCCTTCTTTATTTGGTAAATTAAGGGTCGCGAAATGGCCCCATTTCAATATATCTTGTTATAAGTTTTAAACAGTAAACACATCTAATACTTACATGCCAAATCCAATGTAATAGATCCAAAGCGAATTGATGCCGAATTGGGTTTAATTGTTGTGATGCTTATTTTTCACTGGCTGTTGCATGATATAAATGTATTTGGATATCCTTCCCAAATTGCGCATAAATCGTTGACACAATAGCATAAGAACAGCTTGAGGAAATTCCTTTATCGATCAACGAATGTCCTAAAACCCTTATGCCATGGCCACATTAGAGTCGAATGTCATTATCGCATTAATCGTGTAGTATTTAATTATCGAGATAATTTACTATAAGATATTAGCATTTGACATTTTGATTTAAAGCTTTTGAGATTTGAGGTTTATTTAACGTAATATTTTAGTCGCAATAATGTAAATTTAAAACATGACAAAACCGCCTGACGTAAGCATAATCAAGGACCTACTATTTGACCCCATTTATACATCATCACTGTATGTAGTACATATTTGCACTCTATTTAGCCTGAAGTGGTTTATAATAAAATTAGACAAATCCAAATGAACATGATTGTTGTAATTACAGATGATTATTCACGATCATTTACATCCAGACATTCTTACAAACTTTCGCCTTTATAATATTATGTTATTATTAGTAGGATTGGTTACTACTCTCAAATCAATCCATAGATTGTGGATAACGCTCCTGCTTTCTGATTTTACTGCATGATGCTTGTTGATTAACCCATTTCGCATCCTGTATGTATATTTATATAGTTTGATAAATTATAATTTTAAATGCGAATTGAAATACACATGTATCGCACGGCGCTAGCGGTAGTGTCACGAAAATGTTGCTGTGCTAATAACTATGTAAAGGTGGTGGAATATCTGAGACATTATATATAAACTAGAAAAGTGTTTCGTATGAAATACAGCTAAGCGACGGCTATGCTTCTATATTGCGATTGTATAAATTTGCAGCGTGTTTTTCGAGTCGAAGTAATTTAAAGATATATGAATGAACATTAAATTAATAGATTTAACAATAAACGAATTGTCTTACTAATAAACGTTGTATACGCCTGTAATAGTTATTTAGTGATTTGTCTTGCTATGTTGATTGACATTTACCGTCAGAGGAAGCGAGACAAGACTTTGTATAAATATGACAGCGGTATACACCGATTATGAGTAAGATCCTTGTTCTGTGTGTATCAAGAACTAGGAAGTGCTTTTGGTGTCAAAAGATACATAAAAACAGATGTTATTAAAAATAGGTAAAGAAAATTGCTGGCTGTCTCACTTGTGAAAACTTAAATATGCTGAATATAAAAGGCTGAGCTTCTGAAAATTACACGACGTTTTCTTAAATACCTTTTGGATGACAGTCGTTTAACGCCACTAAAGTATGGAGCGTAGAAGTAAGGAGGACCATCTCAGTGTATTAAAAAGTGTCCATTGAAAGGGAGCAAATTAAGATGGCCCCTATATTAGCAAGTGGAAGGATTTTAAATAGAGCGCCACAAATTATTAAAGAGATACTAAATTAAAATTGCTTATATATTTTTTCTTTTTGTATTAAAACTACAATAAAGTCATTAAAATAACAAAGCTGTATCAACAAAATTTCATAAAAAAACAAAAGGTCATATCATTTCCACTTCCTACACTGGCGCTATTTCGGTGAGTGTTTGAACTATAATTTGCTGTTTACAAGTGGACACTTTTTGGTCTAATCCCCCATACAAGATGCTCCTCTTTACTTCATTCTACCCTGCATACACTAAAGACACATTTTTATAAAGTATAATACCGTGCACATGGAAATGTGTATATTGATTTATTAATGTAGTAAACACGGCATTTAGTGCGTTTAATATTTTCCCAGTGGGCCTAGACTGTGGTAAAAAACGCATCTCTTAAGACGATGTCGATTAATTTTAATGATTGTGATTGATTGAGAGACCAATAATATGTCAGTCACATGTTAGTCTCTCAACCAATTCCAATAAAACGAAGTCGTGTCGTGTTTTTTTCCCACATTCTAAGCTCACAGCTTAACTTTCATAGCTGTGCATATAAATATTTACTTCGAAGGCAATATAACAACTGTACAATTCTCTAAAACAAATATAGCACCTCTGTAATCACCTCAGGTCCTCAACTCGGATGCTGAAGACGAATCCGAGATATATGCTGCGAAGCTTCTGGAGGTGATGGTGCTGCAGTGTTCGGGCAAGATCGACAACTGTCTACCATCGTTCGTAGAGCTGGTGCTGAACAGGCTTACCAGGAAGGTGAAGACTTCCGAGCTCAGGACTATGTTACTGCAGGTAATGGAAAATTGTGCTCCTCATTAAGTGATATAAGGCACTTTGTTGCTCGATATTTTATTTTGGATTTTGGTAGGTTAGCTAGGCAAGGGCCTGTAGTGTCCTCACTGGTGAGGATCGAGACGCATTCCTCCCGGTATTTTTTAATAAAAGTGATTAAATCTCTTTTTTTTATAATGTCAGCCCGAGCTGGCTTTTTTGTTTATTTCTCATCATTGATTTTACTCCCAATAAAATTGCTTGTAGTTATATAAGTGACCTTTTGTATTAATAATAATTAATTTAAAGTATCATGACTCATCATAAGTGCAGCTATGTTCGCCTGTGATGAATAAAGTGTTTTATTTTAACATTCAATGAAGTCACTTTACTGTGTTTTTAAAATGGCCATGGTAACCATTGTTGCAAAAGATCTGCAACATTGAGTAGGGCAGTTATCAAATTGAGGAGTTTTGCTTGTCTATGTCACTAATTGACAAATATGCAACAACAAAGGTATAAGTGCACAAGATAGTCGTCACATATTGATACCAGGTGTTATGTATATTCCCAGGTCCTGATAGCCATCCTTTACTGCAACCCGCACCTACTGTTCTCGATCCTGGACAAACTGCAAGAGTCAGTTCCCAACGCGTCCATCACACAGCACTTCATAAAGCAATGGATACACGACACCAACTGTTTTATGGGGTAAGTTATTATAAGGCTCTGAATTATCATTAACTTTGCTTTTGGGAGGATTGCTAAAGTTTTTCAATCACAAACGCTTGTTTAGAAATTTTCTATTAAAAGTATGGGAATTGTAAGTATTATTTTTATTGGATATATAGATATCCTTTAGATTAAAATAATAAAAAAAAACAAAAAACACACTTTATAGAAAATCCAACTAAAAAATAATAAATATTTTTTTTATAAATTAATATGTTTGTAAAATGTATTTTATTGTAAAAACTATAATCTTGTTTAATTGCATATAAAAGTGTTAGGTGCTGTTGAGTTCAACACATAATTTTCACCGAGTATATTGCTTTTGAATTATTGCACTGGTGGCAAGATATTCTTTTACATAAACAGATCGGCTGGCAACCTTATCTAATATTATGCAAAACAAAATATAATTTTATAAACCCTTTCACAGGCTACATGACAGAAAGTTGTGTGTGCTTGGTATTTGCACCCTGCTCGAGATGGGTCCCCAGAGGCCGAACCTGGAGGAGTTCATCCCGAAGCTGCTACCCTCGTGTCTGATGCTGTTCGACGGGCTGAAGAGAGCGTACGAGGCACGCGCTGAAGCTGATGACGAGACCTCTTCCGAGGAAGATGAGGAGGAAGAAGACGAAGGTGCTAACATAGTGTATCCCGTAGTGGAATCCTTAATCACTCTTACAAACGAGTTGACATACAAACAGTCACGCCTTTTAGCCTGCAGGGGTAGACACATGTGCACCAAGACACCTACTTCGTGTGAGTTCCGTCGCGTGATGTGGTAGGATGAGCCTATTGCCATATCGGGCACAAATTCCATACATGACATAGTGTATGAATCACTCTCGTATATGTCCAGTTAATATACATCACTTGGATGTTGGGTTCACTATGTTGGGTTCACCGTGCCTTACTATCCCCCACTGGAGACTGGAACACACACACACACACACACACACACACACACACACACACACACACGCACGCACGCACGCACGCACGCACGCACGCACGCACGCACGCACGCACGCACGCACGCACGCACGCACACACACACACACACACACACACACACACACACACACACACACACACACACACACACACACACACACACACACACACACACACACACACACACACACACACACACGCCTGTTATCCCCGAAGGGGTAGGCACTTTTCGCCGTTATTCCGTCCCATGATGTGATAGGGGGCGAGCCTATCGCCATATCGGGCACAAACTCTAGACTCCGGGCTGATACTGAATAGAAAAACTCAATATCACTTCGCCCGACCCGGGGATCGAACCCGAGACCCCAGCTTTGCAGTCGTACTGTAATACAACTACGCCACCGAGGCAGTCAGGAGACTGGAAATCTATACAAATCTGTAGATATTTTCTCTATGTTTGTGGCAATGACAAGGAGAGAACCGTTAAAACAATGAACTCAAATACAAGAGATAAATTTAGCCAATAAAATAACACTAAGAACTATTTTGTGTCCCACTCTCTTACAGTCAGTTTTGGTATACTATCACTAAGTATGTATGGCAATACATTTAGGGCTACACCTGCATTGTAGGAACCGTCTTGTGCCATTCTCTCGTTTAGAAAGCCTTAAACAAGAAATGGGAAATCAAGCAAGCAATATTTCACTCTAATGTTGTTTTTGAGTAATAGATAGGAATATGAGGTTACTTACAGAAAAAAATCTGCGGTGATAGTCTTATACACAAAACGTATGCGCTGGTTAAATTAAGTTCTTATTGTTAAATAGAAGGAGTTAATATTCATAAAATGAATCAGCAAATAACTAAAAAATCCCATAACTTATTCAATCAATTAATATTACTTGCTCAAATGACGAACCAATGCTGACAGCTTAACAAGATTTCCATACTCAGTAAGACATATCATTTCAATTGTCGTATCTGTCTTGGTTTCAATGTCTTTTCTGTGTTTAGAAATTATGTTTATAGAGATACATTATTGTATGCAACATTAGCTACAGAGTCATCGTTTGAACTGGAATTATCATACAAATGAGATTTATCACCTAAGGTCTTTGAGTATCTAGCAAAGTAAAGGAGATGGGATGACCAGGCGAACCCTTCGTTGGTCATACATGTGTAGCTGCTCATAAACATTAAAACCTATATGACTTGCGATCGCTTAATCACATTCTACGATAATGACATTAAGGGGTGCTCCACAGAAATTGTGATTTTTGTTGTGTTTGCCATTGTCATATCATCTCCATTTGATAAATACTCAAAGCCTAAGGTATGAAAATGATTAGGGCAGTACAAGGCCATACATAATGTATGAACCTTTAGGCTACTGCCTATCTGTATAATGTCAGTAAACACTAATCAATCGATTTATAATCGCAATCATTGTCAACAAACTTGACTTTAATGTATAGTCAACATAAGTAGCCGAACAAACAAAACTTCAAATCGCCTCTACACTTTTCTGTTCTTACCAATTATTGTTTCCTCTTCACAAAAATAAAATAAAGGGGATAAACTTTACTTCACAAGAAAGAAAAAAAAGTTTCGAATAAATTTAACGCGTAGAGGTGATTTGAAATTTTGTATTAGTTAAACTACTTATGTGGCTGTTTTTTTTATGATATAGGGGATACGGATCACCTGATGGTAAGTGATCACCGCCACCCATGAACATCACCAATACCAGGCATAGATATACGTTGCCGGCCTTTAAGTTGGGCCTAATTGTACTGTTATTGTAAAACTAACTGTAAAATGTCTGCGTGTAGAGGTGCTTTCCAGTGACGAGGACGACATAGAGGATATGAACAGCGAGTATCTGGAGAACCTGGCGCGTATGGCTGTGAAGACGAGTGCAGCTCAGGGCGTCGACATGACCGCCAAGATCGACGACTATACGGACAGTGATGACGTTAGTTCATTAGCAAGTATTATTTTTGCTTATTAACAACGTTTGTCGATCGCGAATTGCCCATTTTTGTTGTGCGACTGTCGGCCAACTATTGGTGGATTGTTGGTTGATGGTGTTGGGATTCAAATTTGTGGATGATGCGCGATTGACTACTAGTTTAGTACTAGATAAGCATAATATGGGGTCTATTTGTAGCTGTTGTACGGTTATCGTTGGAGACATAGAATAAGTTCTCGCTGTTTGGTAATAGATGTTGTCAATTTTAGAGTTATATATCTGCCAATATTACAACCGACGATACGGTGAACTTAATAGATCAAAACTACTTGAATGTCCACTCAAAACCAACGCCAGTGTGTCCACATGCTTGGAGAAAAATAGGGAAAATTGTGGCTAACCATGTACATTATTTTTTATTTATTTTTATAGATCATTTGTATTCATGACAATACTACAAGAACTTATTCAGGCTCCTAGTAATAATTGATTACAGCAATACCAATTTTCATAACCTAAATATCTAGGCGACAGGTTTTCTAGTTTGCTTTGCTTTAAAGTGATTAATTATGGTTGCGGTGTATTCTTATATCTATGTACGTGCCCGACAGTACTGGCGCATAAAATTGTCTCCAAACACTTAATATGAACGTATTCACTGGTGGTAGGTTTCTCGTATGCAAGGGTCTGTCCGGGTACATACCACCGCAATGTCTATTTCCACCGCCAAGCAGCGGTATGCATGCATTTTTGTGTTCCGGTTTGAAGGACACTGTAGCCAGTTTAATTACTGAGCGAAATTAAACTTAACATCTAACATCTCAGGGTGACGCGTATAGTGAAGTGCCACATAATACTTTTTAATTTAAAGTTCTGTATGGTGTTGCTACTGTCTATGGACGTTCGTACCGTTTATCATCAGGCGAGCGGTACATACAATACTTTGTAATTTAAAATTCGGTATGGTGTTGCTATTCTTTGTGGGCGGTTGTATTGCTTACTATCAGACGAGCGGCATGCTCGCTTCGTCATTCAGCAGCGATAAAAAAAACCTCTAGAGCTTCGATGCTTCTGCGTCAGTTATCAGTGATTAAATTATTCATATCCAATTATAGTGTGCGTAACTTAATATATACGCGCGACTTTATGAACCCGTTGCATAATAATATACTAAGTTTTGACTATTACCAACGAGCTACCACTAAGTACAACCGCATCGTGCGACAGAGAAGTGTAAAGTCGCGCATTAGTCAAAATAACTGTGGGGCTAGGATGTGAAAAAAAAACACGATGCGTCTCCGCTTCGTTTTATTGTGATTGGTTGAGTGACTGACGTATCGTGTTTTTTTTTTCACATCCTGGCCCCCCACTATTCTATGTTACCTAAATTGTTCGTGGGTGGTGAATGTTCGCGCATAGGCCAGTCACGGGCTGCACAGATAGTAATGTGTTCTGATTCTACAGGACGACGAGGACTACGAGCCCGAGGACCCCGCGATCGAGTGCTACACGACGCCGCTCGACGAGAAAGACTGCCCCATCGATGAGTACATCAAGTTCAAGAACACTTTGTCCGGTAAGTATTATAATATTTGATCACTAGAGCATTGCTTTCAATGCGGGAGGTGGCTCCCCCTTTCCCCCCCCAGAAAGACGTGACAACATTTTAAGGGAGGCATGGGCCTTTGGGACGAATGCGATTTCGATGAAATGTAGTCAGGAGATAAAAAAAAGAATACTCGCCCAATTCACTGCCTGCATAACTCCAGTAAGCGCAAGGATTTTCTTGCAACCCCTAGTCACGCCCATGTCCCTCTTCCTGACGTCGATGCGAAGGAGGGCGTGGGCATTTGTGTTTTAGGCAGTAGGATGGCATGGCAAATAATCAGTGCCGGATTAGCCCATAAGCAAATTAAGCAATTGCTTAGGGCATCACGTCTTGGGGGGCACCAGAAACAGCACAAAAAAATGCTAGCACATAAAAGTAAAGCTGTTCGAAAATCCGCGCGTTTAACGACTGATTAGATGATTTAGTTTACTTATGGTAGGGGGGCCCCACAGGCGTGAGTTGCTTAGGGCATCAAGTTGTCTTAATCCGGCATTGCAAATAATACTCTGGGAACCGCTGCACTTGGGATAAGTACGCAGTTATAAAAAACTAGGCTGTATGTGCAGTGCGTTTACCACGCATCTTGCTTTTGAGGCACATTGGCAACTTCAAATAATATGACATTCACATTTTCACACCTACTTCTTCCTACTATATGTAGAAAAGCCTGTCAATACCATTTCTGCCAAATTTCACCAGTTGATACATTGTGATGGAAGTATAATAACCACATCGATGGCACGTAGTAAATCATATAGACGTCTTCTATGACGTCAAAGTTCTTTCGGAGTAAAAAAGTACATCTACATGATTACAGTAAAACAATAATAAACCGATAAATACGGTTATATTGTAATCAATAAAGTTTTGGACGATAGTCTAGTTGGGAATGGAACGGTCTGCCGAGACAATGTCCGGAGGTTCGAAACCCAAGGCACACACCTCTGACTTTTCGAAGTTACGTGTGAATTGTTTATAAATTATCGTTCGCTTTAACGGTGAAGAAAAACATCGTGAGGAAACCTGCATACCTAAGAAATTCCTTATAAGAATTTCGAAGGTATGTGAAGTCTACCAACCCGCACTAGGCCAGCGTGGTGGACTAAGGCCTAAACCCCCTCAGTAGAGGAGGCCCATGCTCAGCAGTGGGCAGTATAATAATAATACAGGGCTGGTATTATTATTATATTATTATTAAGTTTTTTTAATACACAATGGACAAAATGGCCACTATTTTTTATTAAATGTGCTTGTAATATTGCAATTTTGTAGACATCTTCTTGTACTTTGACATGCCATCGACATAACACCTTTATACAGGGTCATTTCGACATGGCGTCAGTAGATAAAATCACTTACTTATCTTCTTAAAAATAACACAACAATAAGTTGAACTGTAGATGTGAAAAAGTGAAGGAAATATCACAAACAAAATAAATATCAACAAAAATCACTTTTAAGCAAAGCGGCAATATCACTCTTGCAGTCAGAAATACACTCACACACGGTAAATTCCCACTAAACTACAAAATGAACAGAAAAGTCAAATCGTAATATTTTTATATTAAAAGACTCGTTATTCATGGATGATTTTAGGCACAACGTTAGCAGAGATAAAGACGAGTGTGTATGGGGTTTCGTTTATTAACTTGACTCCTCAAGCCCCGCGACGGACACCGGTGTCCATATATATAGGGTTTTCCCATACATATATATATCACTACATAGTATAAAACAAAGTGGCTTCCCGCTGTCTGTCCCTATGTCCCTATATATGCTTAGATCTTTAAAACTACGCAACTAATTTTGTTGCGGTTTTTTTAATAGATAGAGTAATTCAAGAGGAAGGTTTATATTATGTATAATTTATCCCGGGGATATATAAAGCGGGACTTTTATCCCGGAAAAACTCATTCACGCGGGCGAAGCCGCGAGCAGAAGTCTAGTGTATATATATATACTAGTAGTGCTCGCAGCTCCGCCCGCGTGAAAAAGTTTTTCCGGGACAAAAATATTTTCCCGAGGTAAAAGTAGTCTATAGCACTCAGGAGTTATGTAGCTTCCTATTAGTGAAAGAATTTTCAAAATCGGTTCAGTAGTTCCTGAGATTAACGCGTTCAAACAAACAAACTCTTCAGCTTTATAATATTAGTATAGATAAGCGGGGCTTGAAGGGTTAATGTCTAAATCACCCCGTATAATGTATCGCAGCATTGTCGACGACGGAGCCGGCGATGTACCACTTGCTGACGAGCGTGCTCAACGAGGAGCAGCACAAGCAGCTGAGCGCGGTGTTCGTGCTGGCCGACCAGCGCAAGGCGCAGCAGGACAGCAAACGCATTGAGCAGAGCGGAGGTCTGTACACTGACAACACTCATTTTTTTTGCTCGATGACGTAGTTGTCTGAGTTGTCTGCCTCGGTTGTGTAGTTGTATTACGATATATACGTGTTGGGTGCGATTCCCGGGTCGGGCAAAGTGATAATAAATATTTCTGTCAAGTTTGGAATTTGTGCCCAATATGCTCGCGATAGGCTCGCCCCCCTATCACATCAAGGGACGGAATACGCACGGTGAAAAGTGGGTGCACTAGTTGCGCCTCTGCCTACTTCTTCGGAGATAAAAGGCGTGAGTGTATGTGAGACGTGGTTGTATTGCTGTGCGGTTGCCACGGTGATGTGCGGAAGTCCGTAAAATATCACTACTATCATGATAGTTGTTTTTTGTGTCGACTGCCTCAATGGTGTATTTGTGTACTACTCCTGTTGAGGTCTCGGGTTTGATGCCCGAGTCGAATGATATTGGGTTTATAGCTCATGAATTAAGCTCGGTAAAGACATACCTAGCCTGACAAAAACTGATATGTTAATGTTGATGATATCCACCGGTCATAAACACCTATGCTGTCAGAAAAAATATAGCAACAGGTCTGAAAGGAATAAAACGGAGATTAAGGGAGGGGAACGACGGACCTCTGCAAGTCGTAAAGTTACATACAAAAACAGTAATGGAACTACAAGAATTTCATAAATAATTTCTCTAGTATATGTGTTGTGGAGGCTCAATGGTTATTATCTGCTTTCTCATTGCAGGTTACTCGTTCACGGTGCCCGCTCAAGTCCCGACCAAGTTCAAATTCGGCTCGTAAATTAATTGTTTGTAAGCATTACAATTGTCACTGCATGCATGGACATCCGTTCTTAGTTCCTTAAATATCTTATCTGATAATAAAAATGTTATATATTATGATATATGACAACTGGCTATATTGTGTTATATATTTTCAATGTTTAAATTAATTAAAATGTGTTGTCTAAAGAAATTGTTATTTATTAATTTCGTTATCGAAATAGTCTTGAGTTTCTCTTTTCTGTTTAAAGCTAGCCAGCACATTGTTGATGACGCCTTTGTACTAGACTAATAAATAAAATGGAATATAAGTTATATTAGTATAATGTATGGATTTTTTTTTATATTGATCACTAAATAAATATTATAATTGTCAGCATGGTAGACACCGTGAATAAATATATTTATCTGCTTGACAAAGACAGAGCCTAAATTCATGTAAATTTAAATTTTGCAAGACCTATAATCGCCGTTAATTTTATCCTATTTATAAAAAAAAACATTGATAAACGATGGACATTTTAAAAAAATATAATTTAGTTAATTCTTAACAACATATTGTTTGGCCGTATTAATACAATAAATTTAAATGTACTTAAGAAAATAAAACAAGACTATTTCGAACTAAGAACGAGATGTTAGTAAATAAATGGAAAATCATGAGTCCAATTTGATGATCGCAAAAAATCATCAATAAAATGCGATATTTAACGAGTGGACAGCCAGAATAACACTCGTTTAGAAAAAATGAGCGGCAAGCAGCCTTTAATATCAAATACACGAAAAGCATTTAGAATATCCAATTGAGCTTCATGCGAATCGACTCGGCCAAATATTTCTATCGATAATCGATATTAATAATAACCACAATCGATATTAATTGTGATAAAAAGGGATCTTACCAGTGGTGCAAAATAGTGAAAAATGCATTTAGAACGATTTGTAGTTTACGTTTTTATAAATTAACACCTAGAATGAGCTTGAGATGTGGAGGTCAAACCAAATATCGATAAAAACGCTAACTTTATACATGGCTGATTTGGTGTCACCTCTAACCGGAATGCTTGTTACCACACATTGCTAAGTGTGATTTATTTTCTAATTACGTAACAGTTATTGTTGTGTTCTAGCATAAATCGAATATCGGATTTTTAATGAAGTTCAGATGACAAATGAAGTTTTCATTAAGTGGTAACCGTCGACGTTCTGTCATCCATGGTGCTGTGTTATTAGGGCAGCAACTTGTCTGCGATGCCACTAATAACTATTGAAAATACGCTACGCAGACACGAAGTTTTTAACACTTTACATGTTAGAATATATTGTAATGGATTCGATGAATCCGCACAACCGGTCTCGAGCATAAGGACTGCGATTGAGCTCATAGGATTCAAGTTTATGGAGCGGATCGAATGAGAAGAATTATGTTAATTCTCGATACTGATCTGACTTGCTGATAGATCTGCGCGGGCGCTCCTTATGAGCCACATACGAGGATTATCATGTTAACAATTGATGTTTCAATCGATATAATTTGTATAAGTAATCGCCACATACATTTTAGATGTTGTGTTTTAATATAAAATAATAAAAATCACTGGATGTTGTAAACGAGGGCGAAGTTCACGAGAACATATCTGAATCGACGACATCGATTCGAGTTGCCATCCAAAAAAAAATGTTACTACTACAGAGTATCGATAAATGTGCTAAATGTGTTGTCCAAATGTATTTAAACTATAAGAACCGTGGTGAGTGTCGCCGCGCGGCGATGTAGTCCTAATAAGTTCCTCAATCAATGTTCTTGGTACATCATTACTTATTAGGCCTATATTCGATTCATCACAACTGTTCTGTTGACATACAAGCTGTTATTGCACTTGCCCGACTTGTTTTCAAGTTTTTGTCAATCAACATGATTTTATTGGATAATCAAAACGATTCGAACACATTAAGGGCCTATGTGATTTGATGTTAAGTCTGCAAAGGCAAAAAGATAAACAACGTTAATTATGCTACCTACAATCTACATTTTAGATATGTAATCTGATTCTTTTGTCCAGCATAAAATCCTAGACACTTAGTACAATATTAATGTTATTTTGTTGATAGATTTTTCAATGTGAAGAAATGTAAATGTATTAACGTTATATATTTATATATGACACATTGCTGTTGAATTCTGATTTTTAATAAGTTAATTTTTATAAAATATGAAGTAACTGGCACTGGTAAGACGTGCCAGTACATGCCGTGACGGCGGAGCTCGCTCTATGATTATAATTATCGGTAATGCTCGATTGTGATTAAGGGAGATTGTTCTGTGTGGCACCTGTGAAGCTAGGATGTGAAAAAAAAAACACTATGCGTCTCCGCGTCGTTTTATTGTGATTGGTTGAGGGACTGACATGTCGGTCTCTCAACCAATCACAAACATCAAAGTACCGATACGTCAGTCTCTCAACCAATCACAATAAAACGAAGCGGAGACGCATAGTGTTTTTTTTTTCACAACCTAGCCCCACAGAACGCTTTGGAATTAAGGGCCAAGCTCATAATATATTTTTGTTACGATATAGTTGAAGTTAGACGCACGCCGACGATTCGTGCGAGGCGGGCCGACATGTTCGATATCGATGAGACTCGCGACATCCGGCTGCCGACTGTCCGCCACTGAATTACAATTCTAAACTGATGTATCGGAACTTTGTTAAATGTTTTATTTTCTGTTCATTAAAGATTGCGTACATTTGGCCATTGTAGTAAAATGACGGAAAGTAACATCACTGGATTGTGCGCATTATTTGTATTATTTTATTCTATAACGCAGCTTAGATGTACCTATACACAATTAAAAATAATCTGTATTTTTATATTTGTTTTTCATTTGAATATAATTATCCCACTGGCGTATTTGCTTGTATCTGATTCATTCATTACTAGCGAGCGCGACGGGTCGCTTCGGTAGCAGAACATAAAATGCTTTCATTTTTTTCTGCCGTATTATCTGTTTTAGCGCGCTTCATTTTATGGGCTAAAAGTCGTGCTATATATTTTCACTTGAAAAGCTCCGGCTTTATACTTTCTCGAGATAAAAAAACATAAAATAACAAGGATTTATCTGCATACATATTTTATCGAGGTTCTCCTCGCAAAAAACGATTTGCCGCAAAAATATCCCGGTAAGTTATTCCGGGATAAAAGTAGCCTACGTCCTTCGCTGGGTCTCAAGCTATCTGCATACTTATTTTCTCTAAGTTCCCTTCGCGAAAAACTGTTTTCCGGCACAAAATCCCGGTTCGTTATTCCGGGACAATAAGTAGCCTGGGTCCTCAAACTATCTCCATATTTATTTTCTCTCGGTTCCAATCAATTACGGTTTCAATATAATGTCTGATTATTGAAAATATTTAAATTACATTCTGATAGTAAATGTACCTACCTACTGGCGCCAGAAGTCGAGTCAAAGATGTCGCCCCTCTATCTAAATAGTGTCTGTATAGTGAATCTAGTTCGTATCTCAAATCCAAGTTATTCCAACTGTGCCAACCCCAAAGATGGGACGCGGGCGCGTCGGGAATATACGGCGCGTTTCCGAGCCGCTAAAGTATTTTCGACGAAACGCGCGAATCGAAATATTTAAGTTATGCAAAATTATGGTAAGTGATTTTATTTATATTGTCGCTTTTTGTATTGGTCGACGACATTGACCTAAGCAGCTCACAAGCTGTTCTGGCATAACTGATTTGCATTATCGTAAAAGGGAAACGAATAACGAATTTGCGGGTTCGAATTTCGCATAAACATAGGTAAAGAATCTTACGTAGGTTCGTATTGTTCTTGTCAAGTACAAAGTCTTTGGGTGTGGTTTTGATACTTGCCTACATTATTCTCAGTTAATAGTATTTCAGATATTAATTGGTCATAGGTTTAGGTGGCATTCATCTTATAAAAAAATGCTACAATCCAAAAAGCAATGGAAATTGTTAGTAAAACAAATATACAAAAACAATGTTCAATTTAAATAATTAGGCACCGACTATACACGAAATGGAAAGGTTATTTGTGTTTTAATAATTTCTTACGGAAGTATATAAAGTTAAGAATTTATAATACTACTTTAGCGGTATTTGGCGACGGATCTTTTTTTTTTAGTTTTTATTTTATGTTTTTTACTAGAAAAGATATTTGATTGAGTTGAATAAAAGGAGAATCATTCTCATCCTATTTTATTTTGAAGAGTTCCATGCATATTCGAATTCTAAGTTCCTGTACCAATTAAATTAAAATGGGACCATTCAGAAGCTATAAGAAATCCCACGGAAAAATAATTATTTAAATCGGCGTACAAAGTTATCGCTGAACAAACATAAAAAATAATTACGACGAATAGATATGAAAAAATGACGTGTAAAAATGCCCTTAGGGGCCTTATTACAGATTTGAATTTGATAATCTCTCTCCTTTTTAGTCGGTAAAAAATTTGGTCAGTATCGCAGTAAGTACTATGAAATGATATTTTATTATATTTTTCATTCCATTTATAGGACATAAATATAAGCAATTATTTTACATTATCGTGTGGCCATTGCTAGGCTAGGCCAAACGAGAGGTGAAGCGTATTCTACCTGTAGGTATTCGTATGGATGGGATGGAGGCACGCCGGAGGAGAACCCTTCGATGATTGAATAGAATGCATCAGATGCAGCCGCAGCAGCTCTATCGATCGGCACGACCGGGCGTGTGCACGGTAACATGCGCACTTCCTTTCCAATTACATTCATGTACCGTGTACGTTGTGCTTCCTGACTAAATTACAGCGTCCATTAGTTTGGAGTTTGATGAACATCAACTGCGAATAGGTTTAACTTTGTGCTACCTAAATAGATTAACTCTTAGTACGTTTAAACTTTAAATTATTATATGTAAATAGGTACATATGGTTTGCTATTAAGTAACAAACTATGATATAGGTAAGCCGTAAGATCTATTAGAATACTGATTGTGATTTATGGACAGGAAAATATTACTTTAAATATGAATACGTTGCGTTAAATTTCTATAACTGAAGAGACGCCCAGGTCTCTCGCCTGATGTTGGGCGATATGACCACCTATAGGTAAGTTGGAATTACAAAGGATTTCGGGACAGACTGTGGATGTTAAATCTGATGTGCTAACAGACCCTCGCATACAAGAAATCTACCGGCTAGTACTTTCTAATTATTTGGATTGAGACTAGCTTATATGTCATACTAAGAAGCCCATTGCGATGAGTTTTTTTTTATTGGCTTAGTAGGCAAACGAGCTAACGGTCCGCCTGATGGTAAGGGGTGTCCGCCGCCCGTGGACTAAGGCAATGCCAGGGGCACAACCAAGCCGTTACCTACCGGGAGGTGAAAACTCTTTTTAATTATGAGTAATCAATTCACAACTCTTGATGGTGCTACTTGTAGCCTTTACAGTAGTTATAGTATAAGTAGACAGTAGTACAATATTAGTAGACAGACCGGCCCGTCTGATTATTTGATTCCTAAGTATAAAAAGAGCTTACACAGATTAAATTTAAAGTTCATTGTTGCAGAATCACTTTATTGAAAATATAACCTTAAAATGGTCGACTAGGTATACACTTTTCTGACTACCTACATGCTACAACGTGTGTACCTACTGACCACGTCTTATTCGAGTTATGAACTACAATTCCGTGCACTATAGTAGGTGCTGACCGCCTGTAAATCGTCTGGCTTTGCTTAACGCTTAAGCACATTTCGAGAGGCAGGATTCGCGTAGTGTTACAATTTTATTTAAAACTGTTGAGTAGGATTTTCTGAAAGGAATTGTAGGTCTGGTTATCGCAAAATAGGTAATTGAGACAGGTTTCTCAGATATGTGAATGAAACTAAAAATAATTTAAACAACATGTGTCGTAACTTGTAACGGGCCTATAGCTATAATGGAATTAAATTCAATCACCCGTAAACAAGTTCTTCCATCCAAACTAGCATTTAATTGATATATGACCCCACCGTAACCACTTCTGGTTCACGTATTGTCTTGCGATGTAGTGTGGTTGTGGCACGGGCGTGTGAACTGTGAATGCACTCTTATACCTACTTAAACAATCCAATCGGTAGTTCGACTAAATTATGATAAAAATTTGCATATTACCTACTTATTATTATACTGCGAAAAATCGGGAAGAAGTGGATGTTTGTAATGAGTATCTAAACCCAGAAACCGCTGAAGCTTTAAACGGCTATGTAGATACTTTTTTTTTCTAAGGCAAAAATACGCATGTTATTCGCGAACAACACCTAGTAGGTGGGAGTGGACGATAGCCTAGTTGGGAATGGAACGGTCTGCCGAGACAATGTCCGGAGGTTCAAACCCAAGGCACACACCTCTGACTTTTCGAAGTTACGTGTGTATTGTTTATCAATTGTTGTTCGCTTTAACGGTGAAGGAAAATATCGTGAGGAAACCTACATGCCTGAGAATTCTCCATGAGAATTTCGAGGGTATGTGAAGTCTGCCAGTCCGCACTAGGCTAGTGTGGTAGACTAAGACTTAAAACACTCCCAGTAGTAGAGGAGGCTCGTGCTCAGCAGTGGGCA
The DNA here is from genome assembly GCA_949316025.1 of Lapara coniferarum. NCBI lineage: Eukaryota > Metazoa > Arthropoda > Insecta > Lepidoptera > Sphingidae > Lapara > Lapara coniferarum. The sequence continues at coordinate 20,863,745 of OX438933.1, read as the reverse complement.
GTATATAATACAGGGCTGGTATTATTATTTATTTATTAGCAAGTAGGTACTAAAAAATTAACAACAGTGGTGTAACTTAGGTAATTTAGACATCCAAATATTGCAAAAATAAATACGGTTACTCCGAAGATGCCAATAAATCAAAAATGCGCTGAAAAGCACGTGCTCATTATTAATAACTTTAATACAATTACAACGAATCTTTGCGTACCTATAAATAAAATAGTAAAATCGGCTTCCCCTTGTAAATCGTTCATCCCTCGCAGACAGACTATTTGTAAATAAGTAGCTACCCACAACATCAATATGCTACCCTCGCCCGCCATAATGTATTTCCTATAGCCATATTGTTATTTATTGCATGTGTCTGTCGAGGAGATCATGCGTGGGCCCCAGACAGGTACTTATAAATAATGCAGGACCGTCTCAGACTACACTCCTAAAGGTATTTTTAACATGCTTTTATTAGCTTCAGACGTATGTATGTATGTCTGTATGTATGTAACTTACGCTTTGAACATGATTGTGACCCACTTCAAAACGTCCGATTAAATCGAAATTTGGCATACTTATCAAGGACCGATGGCAATACAATATTTTAAACTAAATAATACGTTTATATAGAAATCAAACTAAATAAATAATACTTAAGTTTTGCTTGTGCTTCAATAGATGGCGTCAGCATAGAATTAGATCGCGCTATGGTTTACAAGTAAGTAAACTACACAAGTTCGCATTTTTTATTATCCTACTTGCTTTTAGTGAACTAAAAAATGATAAAAATTATTAATAGTTTATAACAACTAAAAAACACGCTTTATAATAATCCAAAGAGTTTGTTTGTTTGTTTGAACGCGCTAATCTTAGGAACTACTAATTACTGAACCGATTTTGCAAATTCTTTCATTAATAGGAAGCAGCAGGAAGCTACATAACTCCTGAGTCCTATAGGCTACTTTTTATCCCGGGAAAATATTTTTGTCCCGGATAAACTTTTTCACGCGGGCGGAGCCGCGAGCACTACTCGTTTAATAAACTTGAATTAAGAATAGAATAGTGTAAATAAGAAAAACGTGTATTTTATTGTGAAAAAAAAACTTGGGGTGCTTTTTAAAATATTACCAGAATGATAATCCTTTTACCTACTCATATTATTCTCTGTCAATAAAATATTTATAACTATTGACTCCATACATTCCACGCTTTTTTTTAACAATAAAATACATGTTTTTCTTATTTACACTATTCTAAATTCAAGTTTATTAAAAAGTTATTTTCTATTTTTAAGTCGGATTTTTATATTAGGTAATACTCGCTTAAGGTTTGGCCCTTAGAAAGCATACTGCTTTCTAAAATTCAAATCTTAAGCGAGTAATGTATGTACTTACTACATAATACCTTTTCCTATTTACTTAGTTCTCCAGATCTTAGGGCGTTAAGAGCGTAAAGGTTTGCGATGGAAGCATTACGCTAACTTGGAAATTAAGGTAGTTTTGCCAACAAAAATACTGTGAAGACTAAAAAATCGCCTCCGAATTATTCGCTCCCGTCGCTCGCGTATTTAAAGTGCCGCCTCTGCCCGTGTTTATCAGAAAAAAAGAGCGAAGAAGTCAAAAGGTCAGAGTTGTTATTTCATATAAGATTTCCCTGCGCGCAATTCACAGAAGTGAATCCAAGACTAGATTACAGAATCTAAATTTGGCCCTGTATTCTTCCCCTCGGGCAGTGGAATTAAGTGCGGGGGCGCAGGGCCCCAGCGTCTAGCTTCCCGATTAAAACTTATCCTACCTACACCCTCCCGAAATAACTAAATTATTTGTCGTGCTTAGATCATGTTGGGCTGCAAGTTTGAAATATCGTTCGTTTGGATGAACCGGGGATATTATCTCTAAAAGCCTATTTTTTCAGAAGATCCATATATTATCTCGCTTTCTATATATATTTGGTTATCAAACCTCATCTATTTATTTTTATACATACTTTATTGGGTACGTTTTTGTTCACTTCATGTCTTTCTTAGTTTTGTTACTAATGAGAATAAAAATGTACCTATTCTACAGACAAGAACATAATAATACCTTAAAAAAAAACAATAAACCAAAGTATTAAATAAAATTATAATTAATAAAAAATGCAATTTTGAGGGTTCATGTTCCTACTTTCAATATTTTTTATAACGATGCGCGGCAAGTGACGTCCTGCCGGGCGTCATTTGCCGTCGTGTGCGGAATCGGTGTCATAATGGCGGCACCACACTTCGTTATGTGTTATTTGATAAGCGGCTACGCTATATTCGCCCAAATATTTGTTATGTGAGTGAACAACAAACATGCCATCCACACTTGGTGCCAGCGTGCCAAACATGCCAAATATATTCGTACATGTGGCTTGAGTACAAAACCGAATGAGTGAACGAAGTGTGGGCAGTCGACACACATATTCGGCTTATTCGTGTCCTTTGAAGTGTGTCAAAAACCGACAAGTGAACGGATAAGCTTATTTGCTATTCGCGCTTATGTGTTATGCGTGCGAATAAAGCAAATATAGACGAATGAGCCCTCCACACTTCGTCATATGCGGGAGAATAACGCGCATAACAAATAACACATAGCGAAGTGTGGTGCCGCCATAAAATTTAATACTGCATAGTAGTGCCGTCTGCCGTCGCGGCACATGCTGTTGCTGTCTGCCGCGTTCTGCGGAATCACATCTTTAAGAGTACCTACCTGGTCTATAATTTTATAAGTATAGCAGAACTGAACAGACTGCCTCGGTGGCGTAGTATATTATGGTACGACTGCAATGCTAAGGTCTCGGATTCGATCCCCGGGTCGGGCAAAAAATGTCGGTTTTTCTATTCAGTATGAGCTCGGAGTCTGTAATTTGTGCCCGATATGGCGATAAGCTCGCCCCCTATCACATCATGGCACGGAATGATGGCGAAAAGTGGGTGCACTAGTTGCGCCTCTGTCTACTCCTCGGGGATAAAAGACGTTTGTGTATGTGTAGCAGAACTGAAGGCAAAAAAGTTCTCTAGTGGAGACTACTTACCTACATGCAAGCTAAGCGTTAGACTGGACCATGCATGTAGACGTCCGTCATTTATCCAGATAAAGGTCGCAGGAACGCGCTGGATGCAGTCCGCTTTTAACAGGTCCGTCTGGAAATCTTTAGGGGAGGACTATGTTCAGCAGTGGACTTCACATAGATAGTGAATAGGTAAAGGTATTTTCAAGTTCATCTATATAGATATATATTTCGTATAATAATAATAGTATGTAAAGTTAAAATATCATCACACTCCTGTATCCGCAAAGATGTAGGCAGCGATAGAATGAGTGCACCCGTGTCTCGCAGAGCTTACTTGCTTCAAGTGATAAATGTCGATCCTCTCGCCATATCCAATACAAATTCTATCCTTGGACAACTCGGTATGATTTATGGAATTGAAAAAACCGGATCACAAATTGCGATAGCATGAGAACTGAATCGAAGACCTCAGATTTTTCAGCCTAAGTACGCAGCCACGAGTCCAATGAGGCGAGAACCAATGAAATGTTGGCAAAGGTGGCCTCTTTAATTATAATATACCTGAAAAATGTGGCCGCGGTTTTGAATTTCTTAGTGTTAAGGCCCTTTTGGTTACGAAATCGATGTATTATGCTAGCCCAACTTAAATCATTGTAGCAATCCATAGCGCAATATTTATGACGCCATCGCATCTGTTTAGAAAGCATATGTGCTTACCTACCTACATGAGTGAATTTTTCATGTTTTTATTTATTTTATAAATACTTTTCTCAGTAAGTGAATTTATGTTTACTTTTTACAAACATATTACAGTAGAACCGGTGTGTCTGTGCATTGAAAGAAATGAGATAAAAAAGAAAGGGGGTGACTAAAAAGTAACGGAATACAAATCAGCGATTTTTTATAATTCTTTTCTGTCTGTGTTTGATGCTGACTGCATGTACTTGAATTATTATTATAGATTATAAGTGATAATTAAAAATATTTATTTCTAATTCGCTTAGCATTTTCAGGACAATCAAAAGCAACAATTCGATAGAAAGCGAGAATTTTCATATCATTCGCTGGGTTCGCTTTGCATTGTGTACTCGCGAAGCAGCGGTGACGAAGCAAACGAGAAAAATAAAGTTACTGTTCATATTGTAAAAATTCAAAAAAGTCGCCAGAAATTGCTAATTTTATTATTCGCACAAGCATAATATGATTTCTGTCTGTTTATATAAAATAATGTAACTTACTTATGTCTAATATGAGTAGGAAACACTTGTAAGAAGAAACAAAACCACACCGTTTAATACCTTTATTTCCATAAAAAACACGTAAATACCTTAAAATACAGTTTATTATGCAGATTGTATAGGTAAAACATAATATAGTGGGAACAGACCCAGCGGCCGTGGGAATGACGTACTCGTGCGATACGATAGCAATAAGTCATTTGCATATCTACATTACTTTCTTGGATATTTTCTTATATTCTATAGGCGTTAACCATGCACTCATGAGAACATAGGTAACTCTCGAAGTTTGTCGACGAATCTGTCTATCTGAGAAAAGTGTTCCAGTTAGGCAAGTCCAACTTCTAGATAGAGGTCAAAACCAGCTCGATTGAGCAGCGTTCGGGAAACTGGGTAAAGTCTTCTCATCTAATATATCTCAGTGCTTGAAGACAAAAATCTTCAATCAATGAGTGTTACCAGTGATGACGTACGGCTTTGAGACGTGGCCTCTGACTATGGGCCACTCAAAACGGCTCACAGTCACTCAACGAGCTATGAAGATGCTCGGTGTTTCTCTGCGAAATCAAATTGGAAACGAGGAGATTCGTATGAGAACGAATGTTGCTGACATATTTGAAACAGGCCACTCTATGTGGACTTCAGGACGCTTACATCAGGTGCAGTGGTGTCACTTTTCAGTTAATTTCACGTAACGTACGATAAAATCGTTTGGTGCCAAATAAAAATCCCATATTCGCATTCGCGAATATTGCAAATTGGACATTCGTTACATCACTATAAGGTACATACGATGTGATTGACTTCACATACACACATACTTTAGTGAAGTGTAGTAAACTTACACTTACATAAACAGATTAGGCAACATTAGCTGAATGTAGTAAAGTCCGACATTTTGATAAATAAAGTCAGATCCAAAAAAATATTACTTAGAGACATTCATAAAGATTTTTATATAAGTAAATATTTAAAATTATTGACTTAAGAACTACATAAGTACTATGCTATGTAAGTCTTCACTACACACTCTCAACAGTTTATTACTACATCATCAAGTATAAATTTAACATGAGCATATTCCAATTCACATACCATTACAATAATAATGGTTTCTTATTTCTACACTATAGAATATAGATGATAAAACATTAATGTACCAAAATTTCTATAGTTAGAAAATATAATGACCAAGCTATTTGCCATGAGATAAACATACAAATCTGTTTCATGCAGACCACCATGACCTTGCCTATTATTATTTCCCTTACTAACATAAATACCTAAGCCTTGGCATTTACCATGGGATAAACATGTTTATCACTACTTGTTTCACATAAAATACAGTGACCTTGCTTATTATATATACCTTACCTTCTTAAAAAAAGCCAGGCATTTGCCATGGGATAAACATGTTGTAACTACATGTTTCATACAAAATACAGTAAACTCGCTTATTATATATCCCTTACCTACTTTAAAAAAGCCCAGGCATTTCTTGTGGGATAAACTACTTGTTTCACTCAGAATGCAGTGAACTTACTTATGTACATCATACCAATAGTACATAGTACCTTTAATCATCTGGTATGTATACCCCTTATTTAGAAAAAAAAAGTCCAAGCATCTTATGTAGAACTGCATAGGATACATACTACTTCAACATAATGCATTAAAGTATATTGCTTGACATTCCACCCAATTCATTCTTTAGTCACAATATGGATAAAACTAACAAAACTACATATTACACAATATCTGATCTTTTGTTTTTATTTTTACCGTCAGACTAGGATATTTAAGTGTTTATATGATTTATATACAGGTACTAGACTTTTTCCAGTTAAAGAGATCAAAAAAATTTGAGTAGTTATTTAGAATCATAATTGAATAAATTTATGCTTTAAATAAAATCATTCAAAGGTTGTATCACTGTATATTCATATTTGTTTTGAGAAACTACTATTTTTTACTTTTGTTATAGGAGTATAATTTGAGGCGGGAGTTTTGGGGGTCCGGACCCGTCCTTAGCTTACAGCAAAAATAATCAGGGCCAAAAAACTTGTCCACATTATTTGTTTTTATTTTTTCTTTTTGTGACGGGGAAGGGGGGGAGGGTGGTATATGTGAAGTTTTGGTATCTTCCGAATTGTGAAAACTATAGCTGCACTCGTGTATGTAACAAGTATAAAACTAACTAAATAAATACCCATTCCAAACCATTAAAACTCAGCCATTACCTTGTATTTAATATAAATATAGGTTAAAGTATTATAAGATTAACAAAATATGATCACCAAAACCCATTTGTTTATTTTAATGCTCTGATATTATCACATTTCAAAAATCAGAAAAACATTATGTTGCACAGAATAACAAAGAAAAATAGTATAAGTAAGCACTCAACTTTATATAAAACTTTCATAGAATGAGCAACCCTGTACGAAAATATTATAAGAAAAATTATCACAATTCAAAATGTGTTATATAAAAAAGTAATATTTTGGCATCAAGCAGTAAATAGTCTTAATAAATGACCTTACCAGAAAAACGAATAATACATGACAAGAGACAAAAGTACCTTATTGTGGTGGACACACAATTAAATGTGTACTGCATGCAAACATGGCAATGCAGTTAGTACATATTGCTCATTGTGAAGTCTCGTTTGATCAGGTAATCAATAATGAGCAATAATTGGGTAATTAAATATTATATAGCAATACCCCTGAAGTAGTCATAGCGGTTTCGGCGCTTGTCTTGCATTTGGCCAATCCTGCACGCAGCATCAGTCTCACGGCACATGCCACAGAAAGTGCTTGTTACCACATGGAAAGGACTGCGGTAGTACATATTCGGATCTTTAGGCTTCTTGTTCTTTTTGTGGCATCGTAAATGAAGGAATACTTCCAACAGCATTAGAATAACGCAGAAGAGGCCGGGGAAGACCATCAAAGTGGGAATCAGGAGTATCCGGTGGCTGATAGGATTAGACCCTGCGATAATGTTCGCCTTTAGCGATCGGAACCGCCTGGTCCTGGTGATGTAGCCGCGAGGGAAACGTACATATCTTCTTGGCTGCTCCGGCGTGTTCTGTCGACCTTCAATGTTAACCGAAGGTGTAAAATTTTCAACTGTCGGCTCTCCAGTTTCGTCGTTCACATCAAATGTTAAGACTTCCCCTGTCTCATCGTCGCAACAAAACCCGCGTATAGTGCTCATCACAAGAAATGGGTCTGAAAATAATTGAGAAACCAAATATTGTCAACTACTTCGACAGCTTGATTAAAATTTAGAATCTTGTAACAGGAGATTGAGATCAACACTGGAATCAATTGGGTTAGGTTCTATTTTCACTTATAAAAAGAACCTTTTCAAGTGTAGAAAGTACACCAAAAACAGAAAAAGTAGTGTTCGGTTGTCAAAATTCGTTATGCATCAATTGACATGCTCAAACTTATTTGGAGTACTGTTTTGACAAAAAATTTATAAAAAAATTCTCACCTCAAAAGTCAAAATGTAAGAAACAGAATTATTACAAAGCTTGAAAATTTGATCAGAGGTCACTGAAAGTTGGTATTTGACCAAAAAAATTGGTACACGCTATAAAATATTAAAATTCAGTATAAAATTTTTCCGGTGACCTTTTTTTGTAGGCAGTAAGTAGGTTCAAGAGAATTTGTAACCCAGTACTGCTACTTATACGTCCTTACTAATCTGTGGTGTTATATTGCTTCAGTGATATCAACAACAAAAATATATTATTAGTAAATGATTACAATAACCAATGATGTAATTATGCAACAAGAATTGATATATTCTTAGATACAAGAAAAAAAATATTAATTTTGTCATTATTGTTGAAAGTTGTACTTTTGCATCATAATCTGGCTGCCATATAAAATTTATTGAAGAACTGAAAAGATAGAAACAACATTTTAATTAGAAATATTTTATTTTTGTTTAGAACAATCTTAGTTGACAGTGTTCACAAACGCTGTTGGAGGCATAACACACTCATTTCTCATAATTTGTTTGGTGATATAGGTAAAGCAACAAAATCTCGGACGGAGCAGATGCCTCCGACTGCGTTTATTCAGTGAACTAAGATTATTCAGAACCAAAATAAAATATAGCTAATTATAATCTTGTTTCTATCTTTTCAGATCTTCAATAATTTTTATAAAGATGGCAGGCAGATTTTGATGCCGTCGGGTTTTTTGTTTTGTTTTAATTTTTTTTTTCATATTTTTAGTTTTCAAGCAACTTTATTAGCATTTCCTACTTCAAACTCCAATAAAATATATAAGTTATATATATATATTCATAATCACCGTTAAAAACCTATACTTTGACACCACACTCGATGTATTTTGAAAACATTTTTTATTAGATTACTTTTTGCCGCCAAAAATCCTTAATTTTGCTTTTTTTAATTTTGATACACCAAGTGTCACTCTCACGGCTAAGACGAATCTATTGACACCACTCACATAAAAATTATAAAAATACGACAAGCCGTTTAGGCTCTAGGGCGTGCCAAAGAAATATACATACACACACTCGAAAAATATAACCCTCCTTTCGCAGTCGGGTAAAAATAAAAATAATTTGACGAGTTTCCAAAAAAATTTTACGCTCTATTGTTCGAAATTGGTTATGTTATAAGCAAAAACAAAAACTAAGCCAATTAGTGTCAGTTTTGATCTCGAACTCCTGTTACAAGATTTTAAATCGTAGCCGTTTTACATTTCAGAAAGAGTAAAATCAAATCTTACCTTGGCGTCTAGAGCACACTGATGTTATATTTCGAATAAAAGGAATAAAAAAACAAATTTCTACGAGTGAATGATGTAAATCTTTTGAGACGATCAAAATTAAAAAGTTTTTTGGATGTGTGATTGATGCAATGAATAAAAGACCATGACACTTGACAGTTCTCTAAAATGGCTGCATTGCAGAATGCAGATTGTTGGAATTTGGGCTCAGATTTTAGGAAGGCTAGGAAGTTGAATTCCAACGCGCATGCGTAGATTACAAGAATGATCGATTGCGTAAAGAGACAGGAAAACCAAACTTACCTAAGGCTAGCAAGAGACAGAGAATGTATTATGTTTAGTAACCACGAATGTGCGCCGCCACAACCTAACAATGTTGGCAGCCATTCTTTTTGCAACTGGTAATAATTTTCGTTACGGCATAGTGGAATATTTCTTTAGACATTTGTTGTGAGAAAAATAGTTTTTGGTAACTTGATGTACAGTGTCACGTAGAATACAATTTCTGCATTTTATAATAAAAAGTGAAAATAATATGAAAACGTGGATTAAGAAGCAGCTACAAGATATTCGTAACGAGTTGTTGCTGCTCTGAAGGTATTTTTTTCATATTTGCACATTTTATCCGCTTACTAGTAGATGACCTGTTATTTGTTCAAATAACGCCTAATTTTCTTCGGTCCGCTTTTATTTTCTGTAATTAAGGTTATCTGCCTTTGTCTACCACAAATCATAAACATATTCTCTCAATAGTTTGAAAAAGAAATGTGGTTTCCCCATAAATTTTCCGGGTCGGTACTATTGTATATCGGTATGATAGTCAATGCGTATAGTAGTTGTACTTACTTTAAGCTGAAGTGGCCGTTTTACGTTTTATGTTTTTACTAGTGAATATGGGCTTATTTCCAACTTGAATACCACAAAAGTTTGTATTTTAGGAGGTTATACAAATTATACATAGACGTGTAATTTAATGCGTCCATGGCGTTCATACAATCGGCCTCAATCTGTGGCTTCTTTTATCCGAAAATTGTGAGTTAGTTTTAAGATTTTTAATTTATATAATTGTCATGTTACAATATTGTTATACTGGTAGTGATAGGTTCGGATAAATTATGTTTAATTATGATTATTGACTCGTCAAGCCCCGCGACGGACTCCGGCGTCCATATATATAGGGTTTTTCCATACATCTATATTATATATATAAGCGGGGCTTGACGGGTTAAAGAACAATAATAATGCAATGCAATCAGCCTTATAATATTATGTATACTCCCCATGGCTGAGCATGGGCCACCTCTACTACTGAGATGGGTACAATAATATTATGTACTTCTATAGCAATGTTTACCATATAAGTATATTTTAAAAACTAGCTGGCCTGTCGATCTTCATACCGCTTCAGTATCAATGAATGTTTTGGTAACTTATTAGTGTTTTATTGACATTAAATGAATTGTCAGAATGAATGAAGCTCAGCAAAAGTGCAAAAAATCAAAATGATAATGTGATATATTTACACACAGAGACAGAGAAGCAAAGACTATTGAGTGCAACATGCCACGATCATGACACATCTCTTTCACCTCTTCCACATTCATAGTTCCCATCATACATTAACGCTGGTTATGGGCATCTCCTACGTCCATATTATCCACATTCGCTAGATAAGTACCCTTCGTTTCTCTTCTTTCAACCATCTTCTCTACATGCCCAAATTATCTGAGCATACTTCTTTTAATTTTAGTCACCATCAACCTTAAATTTATAACATTCTCTTATATACCATCCCTGTGCATTAGGAGTGCATATTTACTCAACATATGTGGTGCTTCAGCCAAACCAGCATTCACTTCCATATATGTGTCGGCAACAGCACAGTTTTCTTACAAGCTTTGAATTTCTCATTAAAGTAAAATGTAACCTACTTTAAGATCTCACATTTTTAAATAACAGCAATTGTTATGAGTATCCAATAAAACAAAGAAATAGAGTTTAATACTTGTTCATAATGTTATTTTGTTCCTATAAATACATATTTGGATTTTGCATAGAACTTGGCACTCATTTAGATCTCCATTCTTTTTGCGGTGAAGCCCACAGCTAAGCATAATTTTTGTAATGAACTTGGCTCTCCTTTTTTACATTTATGTTTTTGGTAGTATATCATTACTTTTTGTAAAGAAAACTAAGCAAGTATTGTTGAGTTATATGGTGCCGCACGCCGCCGGTGACACACCAATGGCCGGTTGTTTAGCCCGTATTACAAGTTTATTGTATCGGGACACCACTTATTTTTTGATTTAACTTTATTTTTATAGTTCTGTTATATAGTAAATATAATAATACTATTGGGATAGTTTTAAATATCTGCTTGTATCGGTTCCAACTATACAATTAATTTTTATTTGTTTTGTATGGGGACCCCCTATTTCTTTTAACTTTTTTTTATTTTTAGATTTTTTCCTAAGCCTACACACGATTACCGAGCTAGATCCCAAATTTTATCCATCTAGGTCATATGGAAGTAGGTTAGGTTTAGGTACTATAAGTCAGTCAGTCAGTGCTAACATTTACAACTTTTTGACCTTCATATCTTTATAACCGTTTGAGCTAGCTTCATATCGAAAACAAGGGCCTTTTTTTGTTCTTCGCTCAAAATCCCCGATGTTACTGTTTTCTCCTGATTTTTTATTAGTGAACTGTTGTTCTTTAGTTTCTTGGGGTTGGCAACTCTGGACTTGTGACAATGAGATAAATATTTGACATTATAATTGACTTTTTTTATAATATTAATTATCATAATTATAGGTATTTAACCTTTAAGGTCTGTATAAAAATCCAGCTTGTCAGGAATTAATGCAAACTCAAATGTTTATCTCGATCGGACTCACTGTATATTAAATTTTATGTAGCATTGGCATTATTTCTTATTAATATAGTTTATTTTAATGCTTGGTTACCGAAAGCTGGCACGTTCACAGTACTCACCTATATAATATTACACAGCATGTTAAAATCATTTTGCATATTTTTAAAATTATAGGGACAGATACGTAGATGCAATAAAACATGATGCTATAATTTTGGCTTCGTTGGTACATAAGCAATGTGTTTTTAAGACAAATGACGTTTGTATATTCATAGAGACCAAATTCGTAACTTGTGAATGTGTTGCACGCGCCAGCTTTCGGTAATCTACCTATATCAAGGTATTGATCCTATGTTTTATTGATATCATTTGTATTATATTTTACAAAATGAAGAAACCTCACCTTGATCAGAAGGAATTAATCAGATGAAAGTACAATGATGTAAAATTGACTACAGTAGGGAGTCTCATATGTGAACGACTTCCTGTTCTAGTCAATGCAACATCATTGATGCCAAGTCTGCTCAAGAACTGCAGAATGAAGACAAGTTAATTGGAAGATAACACAATCAAATAATATATTGTATAGGTAATGACTAGACAACGGATTAAATGCACTGTCAAAATATCGTATATTTGTGCGCAATCAAAATATAATACTGATGTTACAATTTACCTATTATTATAATTTACATTTATTTTCACAATTACCAATTGTGTAATTCTATGACTATTGACTATAACATACAATTAAACATTTTTCTAGATATTTTTGATCAAATTTGTGAAGTTTGTCATTTGACTCGCCAAGCTCCGCGACGAATGCCGGCGTCCGAGTATATGAGGTTTCCGTATACGTCTACACTTATATATAAGCAGGGCTTGATGGGTTAATATTAATTTGTACACTGAAAATGATCTCTCTGCGTCAACTTGACTTGGGAGGACTCGAAAGTTGCCATTTCTGCTGAGAGTCTGAGACCCTTTCAGGCAGAGTATGGTTGGTGCCGTTGATTATAATGCGTTAACACCTATATTTCTTCAAGATTCGGTTTTTATATAAAACAGCATCTATTAGGGTAGTTGAATACTTTTTGAAATACATTTATCGAAAATGTATGCCATCCAAAATCGAAGCGCAATAAGAAGTAATTTATAAAGCTTTGAAACTTTTTGTCAGGAAAAAAAATACCCGAGAGGCAGTACAAAATGCTTTTGAAGTTCATGGGCTACAGTGATCACTTACCATCAAGTAAACCGTGTGCCCGTTTGCCCCCTATGCCATAAAAAAAGAAGAGTTTGTTGGGTCCCGTACACCTGATTCTTCAAGAAGGGCATTGAAAAATTACCACTGCGCTCGCAGAGATGCATCAATAACATGCCCGTGCATATTTTGATTGATAGAAATAAAAAATATTTGTGAAAAGTTGATTTTAACTTTCTGTATACTAAAAGGCAATTTCATAGGTAGTTTCATAAAATGTGCAGTAATGCTTTAATAATAGCTTTTTATGCATATGCATATGCAAATACGCAAATGCATATAAACCGATGTCTAGTGAGAACTATGTGTTTTACTACAAATTTTTTGTGTTCATTTTTTATACTAGAATACGTAAAATATGTTTTATGTGCATAAAAATTATTCAATTAAAAATGATGATAAAGTGATGTGATGGCGGATGGATGTGGTGAGTGATGGCACACGGGTAGATCATGTCCTGGATTAACACATAGGCTACTTTTTATCCCGGGAAAATATAAACCGGGACTTTTATCCCGGAAAAACTTTTTAATGCGGGCGGAGCCGCGGGCAAAAGCTAGTATATAATACAAATTGCAATTAACAATATAAATTCACATTATGGAACATGTGTAAATGCGAGCAACCTAATCCCAAGCATTTGTATCTTCCAAATAATCTCCTATAGTGTAATAACCTTTTTTTAGTCAATTAATTGCATTGTGTATAATCCATCCAACAATTTATTTAACTTTTGACAGTTCGGTTTCTAATCAATTGGGGGTGTACTAATGTGTTACCGATTTGTTTCTTATTTAACGAACGTAACGATTGTTTGATTTCCAACATTCTCGAATATGAATTCGAATATTTGACTCCAGCATTCGCGGATTTAAATTGGCGCCAAAAGATTATATCGTGCGTTACGTGAAGTTAGCAGATTATACATTTTCGGCAAATAGTTTTGAGTTAAAGTATAATTTTAAATACATTTGATTTGTACCTTAACAAATTATGTAGATTTCCATCGACCTGTTTTAAAACGTTCACGGAAAAGTGAACTCACTGCACATGATAGTAACCGTAGTGAAGTACAGATACAGTGGCCTGTTTGAAAAACATCAGCAACTTTTGTTCTCTTACTAATCTCATTTCCGATTTGATCGCATAGGGAAACACCGGGCATTTTCATAGCTCATTTATTTATTTTCACACGTCTTTGCTAAAAACATTCGCGTTATTAATAACTCCAAAATAGGTAATCAGTACAAGTTTAGGCAATGTATAAAATAATATTTGTTAGGTATTTAGTGGGTTTTGAAGGCAGTAATTTTTTTGTTATAAAGCTTTTTTACCCCTCGCATTTTCTTTGAAATGAAAAAAGTCGTTTAATTTTAGTTAAGACTACTGCTATCATTTTCGTAATAAAATCTAAGGTAATAAAATTATTACCTCCAGTTATCTCGTGGTCCCATGTTCAGTTTTGAATAATGTCTAATTTTGTTGTTTGTCTTATTTTCAGAACATTCACGGTATATGTAATTATTGGACGAGACACTGTTATAGAAAATGGGAAATGAGTAAGTATATTCATAGATATATCTTCATAGTTTATTTATTGCTAAACATAATGAGAAAATATGTTATTAACGTGCTTTTATTAGCCTCAGACGTATGTATGTATCAATGTAACTGACACATTGAATATGATTTAGACCCCATTAAAATCGAAATTTTGCATACTTATCTAGGACCAATGACAATTCAATATTTTAAACTAAAAACACGCTTTTATAGAAAATCTGTCTAAAATAAATAATAGTTTATTTATTTTTAGTGACATCTGTTGGACTATGGTAGAATTATAACTGGCTACTCTTATGTGTAAGAAATACTACTTGTCATAAGATGGAGCTTTCTTTTATTTTTAGTGACATCTGTTGGGCAATAGTAGAATAGAACTACAAAAAAAATAATGGTTTAAAAACTAAAAAACACGCTTTATAGAAAATCCATCTAAAAATAGAAAATATTTATTAATAAACTTGAATTAAGAATAGCGTAAATATGAACAAAAATGTGTTTGTAATAAAAAGCGTGGGTGCTTTTGATATTATAAAAATGATAATCCTTCTACTCGTATTATGTCAATAAAATATTTCTAACTATTGACACAATGCACCCCACGCTTTTTTTACAGTAAAAATATTTTCTTATTTAAACTATTGTTGATTAAAATTTATTAAATTTTATTTTCTATTTTTTATTTGGATTTTCTATAAAGCATGATTTTTAGTTTTTTTTAACTATTTTGTTTTTAGATTATTGGGCTTTGATTCCCGTAGACTTTGGAAAGTAATTCCAAAAAAGGTTGTTAAAGAATATGTTACTGAATTATTTTATTATTTTGATGTTTTGTCATTTGCGTTGACAATTGTCTTCAAAATTGTCTTGTTTCACAATATAAAAAAAATATACCTAAATATGTCATAATAAAAATAATTTGACCATGAGCAATTCAGAAATTACTATAAACATATCGATAGAATTTAAAACCAATCACTCAAACACGAGGTAAATTTCAAATTGAAATTGAAATTAAAAATTTCAAATTCAAATTAAATAGCATTATACAATTTCGTGAAACATCAATTTGATTACCTGGTCACATGTTACAGAATAAGACGATATGTTGTGAAGGAAAATGAAGCTGGCGAGCCGATGTTGCATGAAATTTTCGTAAGTACATTCCTTATTTGTTTCCAGGTCTTTAATAGATGAGAAGTCCAAAAATGGCGAAAAATACGATGACGAATCTAAAAAGAAAAAGAAAAGCAAAAAGCTTAAGAAACGCAAAAGAGCAGTGGATGAAGATGATGAGAAGGCACATAAGAAAAGAAAGAAGTCAAAGAAGGATAAGCACAAGAGTCCCAAACCAGAAAGTGAAATATCACTTTCGGACGTAGAGGAATTAATAAAGAAATCTAAACAATGTAAATCGTCTCGTAAGCATTCATCACTAGATTCACCGGTAATCGAAAATATTCATTCACATCATAAAACGAAAAACGGAGACACTAAATCTCATAGCCAAAATCACGAGAAAATTTCCGACAAAACTGAAACATTGGAAATCATATCATCGAATTCTGAGACTGAAAACTACCAAGACGATTGCGCTAGTCCTGAACTCACGATGATAGAAGATGACTTGAATTTGGAGGAACTCATGAAGCAGAAGGAACTCCTCCAGGCTAGGTTAGTAGCTTATTTTTCCGATAAGAGCGATGATGAGGCCGCCCACGCCAAAGACAAAACAGATGATATTGTGTGTATAAATGATGATGTAAAATCTCCAGTACGTAAGAAGTCAAAGAGGGACCGAGACCACGACCATTCGCGAAGCAGTAAACACAAATCCAGTAAAGA
Source organism: Lapara coniferarum (assembly GCA_949316025.1). Lineage (NCBI taxonomy): Eukaryota > Metazoa > Arthropoda > Insecta > Lepidoptera > Sphingidae > Lapara > Lapara coniferarum. The sequence continues at coordinate 20,847,152 of OX438933.1, read as the reverse complement.
CCGGTCTTCAGAGAGGGATAAACACAAGTCAAAAAGACATGAAGAAGATCTTCGGGATATTATCAATAGAGAGTCAAAAAGGGACTTGGAAAAGAAATTTGAAGAAAGAGATTACCGCGACAAAAAGGAACGAGAGCGGCGGAAACTTCATGAAGAAAGGGAACGGGAACGAGATAGGGAAAGGAAAAAGGAACGTGAACGGGACCGAGAGAGAGAACGGGAACGAGAGAGAGAAAGGGATCGAGAGAGAGCAAAAGAACGCGACAGAGAAAAGGAGCGTGAGAGGGATCGAAGGTCCCCTGAATTTAGGCGAAGAGAGCGAGAACCATCGAAAAGTCGGAGGAGGTCGCAACCGCCGAGCCGCAGAGAACACAGACATTCCGATAGAGAGCGGCATACCCGAGATCGTAGCCGGGACCGACACCACGACCGCTCCCGCGGCGACGTCAGGGATAAGAGGAAGGTAGGAGAGAAGTAGCAAGGCAATGTTTCAATACTGAATTTTACTTTGTATTGACGAAGTGTTGGAGCTTGATTAGCTAGCTTAACTATTTCGAATCAGTGGCGAATATTTAAATAAACTTTTGTTGTAATTTTACATGAAAATAATATGACGTCCTTTCACAGAGTTCACCCAATGAAGTGGCACAGTTAGTGCCGAGTTCGAGCGATGAGGAGCTTAATATTGATATTAACACTGATGAAGATGAAGAAACAGAAGAGCAGATCATCGAAAGGAGACGGAAGCAGAGGGAACAACTCATGAAGGTAATACATAACATAAAACTTTTGATATAACACTTTAATCTGATTAAAATACTATTGCATTTGCAATTATACTCATGTATAAAAAATGAGAAAGATTTACCCAAACTTACGTTTATTTAACCTATTTAATAATTTTTTTGCAGAGACTAGGTGGTGACAACCAAACGAACAATACTAATTCCGTTCCAGAACAGCAAACCATGGCTGTCACTTCCCCAACAAAATTAGGAAGCACTACCAATAAAGATATGTCTGACGACAAATCAGAAGCTGCAGGAAACGAAGGGACACCGAAGACTGAGACTAAAAGTGATCACCTCATCAAAAATTTAGAAGATGATGCCAAAAGTGACATAAAACTGGAAAAGTCCATCAAGAGTGGCGAGTGGGACATGTTTGCTGATCAGGACAACTTTGACAGTGTTGATGTGAGTATTATAAGGTCCTACCTTTGTTATATACTGGGTTACAATTAGAAAAACCAAAAAGTATAAATTGGTACTGCCATAGGCGATAATCTAAACATATTCGGATGGATGCGGGCTGCCCAAGACCGGGATGGTTGGCGCTCACTTGGGGAGGCCTACGTTCAGCAGTGGACGGCGACAGGCTGATTGATTGATTGATAAACATATTCTATGTCTATATGTTATATTCTATGTTGTATAGATCATAATGATAGTAGTTCAGAAGATAGATAGGAAGTTCTAAAGTAATAATTCATTTCAGACTCCTACTGCGGGTAAGCCTAGAAGTAAAAACGTGTTGGAGAATCCGTCGCTCACAGACAACTGGGATGACGCTGAAGGATACTACAGGTATGAAAACAATAATTAGGCTTTATACATTGACATAGTATGGAGTATGATGACGTCTCTTGTTTCGCAGGGTCCGCATAGGAGAGACGCTGGACAGTCGGTACAGCGTGTACGGGTACACGGGGCACGGCGTGTTCTCCAACGTGGTGCGCGCGAGGGACCTGGCGCGCGACAACGCGGACGTCGCCGTCAAGATCATACGCAACAACGAAATCATGTAAGTACTCTCGATATCTAAGGTTTCGCAGGGTCCGCACTCCGCATAGGAGAGACGCTGGACAGTCGGTACAGCGTGTACGGGTACACGGGGCACGGCGTGTTCTCCAACGTGGTGCGCGCGAGGGACCTGGCGCGCGACAACGCGGACGTCGCCGTCAAGATCATACGCAACAACGAAATCATGTAAGTACTCTCGATATCTAAGGTTTCGCAGGGTCCGCACTCCGCATAGGAGAGACGCTGGACAGTCGGTACAGCGTGTACGGGTACACGGGGCACGGCGTGTTCTCCAACGTGGTGCGCGCGAGGGACCTGGCGCGCGACAACGCGGACGTCGCCGTCAAGATCATACGCAACAACGAAATCATGTAAGTACTCTCGATATCTAAGGTTTCGCAGGGTCCGCACTCCGCATAGGAGAGACGCTGGACAGTCGGTACAGCGTGTACGGGTACACGGGGCACGGCGTGTTCTCCAACGTGGTGCGCGCGAGGGACCTGGCGCGCGACAACGCGGACGTCGCCGTCAAGATCATACGCAACAACGAAATCATGTAAGTACTCTCGATATCTAAGGTTTCGCAGGGTCCGCACTCCGCATAGGAGAGACGCTGGACAGTCGGTACAGCGTGTACGGGTACACGGGGCACGGCGTGTTCTCCAACGTGGTGCGCGCGAGGGACCTGGCGCGCGACAACGCGGACGTCGCCGTCAAGATCATACGCAACAACGAAATTATGTAAGTACTCTCGATATCTAACGTTGCAGAATAAATTCTATAAATTTTTGTACCTTTTGAAATGTGTTGTCTAGAAAGACCCTTCATCATCAGTTTGGCATTGCTGGCGTCAAAAAGCAACGGCGAGAACTTATCAGATTGGGTAACAGATCATGTGACTAAGCAAAAAAATGTTGCAGTCGCTAGTATCCATTGAAATAAAAAAAAAAAAAAAATTCCAGGCACAAAACTGGTCTTCGCGAGTTGGAGATCCTCAAGCGGTTGAACGACGCGGACACAGAAGACAAGTTCCACTGCCTCCGTTTGTTTAGGCACTTCTTCCACAAGCGACACTTGTGCATGGTGCTCGAGCCACTGTCGATGAACCTGCGCGAGGTGCTCAAGAAGTACGGCAAGAACAGCGGCATTCACATCAAGGCCGTCAGGAGCTACACGCAACAGATATTGTTGGCACTAAAATTGTTGAAGAAAACTGGTATATTACATGCTGGTAAGTTTCGTTTATGTCAAGCCGCATCGGAGTGCTTTCTTCTCCCAATGAGCTGTTATACATATCAACTACTACTACTGGTGGTAGCTCTCTCATAATATGTAAGTCCGTCTGGGTGGGTATCACCGCAATGTCCATTTCTACCGTCAAGCAGCAGTGTGCATGCACTGTTGTGTTTTGGTTTGAAGGACATTGTGGCCAGTGTAACTACTGGACATAATGAGGCTTAACATCTTATGTCTCAGGATGATGAGCGTAGTGGAATTGAATCTGCACTTTGTGCCTAAAGCCATGCTCAGATATCGATTTTGAGGTAGATTTTTTTATAGCATTGAATGACGAGACTAGCATGTCATTCGCCTGATAGTAAGCGATACGACCACCCATAAACAGTAGAAATACCATTCAGAACCTTGATTTACAAAGTACTGTGTGGCATTCCACTGCGCTCGTCATCCTGAGACATAAGATGTTAAGTCTCAGTATGTCCTGTAGTTACACTGGCTACAATGCCCTTCAAACCAAAACACAACAGTGCATGCACAATACTGCTTGGCGGTAGAAATAAACATTGCGGTGGTACCCACCCAGACGGACCTTTGATTGGCCTTCAAACAAAGAAATTCAATATGGCGGCCACTTTTTGAAATCTAACATTAAATCTGCCCTTTGTACCTAAAGCCATGCTCAGATATTGATTTTGAGGTCGGTTGGCCTTAAAAAAAATTCAAAATGCCCTAAAGAATGAAATAATTTAAATCTGCCCTTTATGAGCGGTTTAGCGGGCAACTTCTCCCATGAGAAAATTTTGTGTCACACATGCGCGCGCATCGTAAAATTTCACTTCCACCAATTATTCATAACGCGCCTAAAGAAGTATAACTTCAAATAAAGATGCGGGATGGATATTAACTGTTTCTTCTTTTTTTACAGACATAAAGCCTGATAACATCCTAGTGAACGAGAGCAAGCTGATGCTCAAGCTTTGCGATTTCGGTTCCGCGTCTCATGTCTCAGACAACGAGATCACCCCATACCTCGTCTCCCGCTTCTATCGCGCGCCGGAGATCATCCTCGGTGTCAATTATGACCATGGTATCGACATGTGGTCCACTGCTTGCACCATATATGAATTGTCAACTGGCAAGATCATGTTTAGCGGGAAATCAAACAATGAAATGTTAAAGTATTTCATGGACCTAAAGGGGAAAATCCCAAACAAGATCATCAAGAAAGGTCACTTCAAAGATCAACACTTTGACTCGAACTGCAATTTTATGTACCATGAGTTGGATAAAATTACCGAGAGGGTGAGTACTGTTTAAAATCTTATCAGTTACATCATTCAGTTATAAAAGGTGCGCAATAAAAATATAACTATAATTACAAGTTCCACAATACTGTATGATAATTGCTTGTGTTTACTGCTAAAACATGCTTTATAAGAGCTTAGAGCCCACGTAATATGATCTGTGTGTTACAATATGAGTAAAGTCTCATATTTTCGGATATAACTGAAACACAGTGTCTCTTCAGTACCAAAATTATGCGTATATAATTCAAAAGATCCTATGTTTTATTAAGTATTTTTTTTTAAAATTTTACATTATTTATCAATGGATACTGGTAAGTATGGGCAACATTTGTTAAAATGACGGTACTTTGCCGATTACTATTCAGAGCAATAGTTTTTGCAAAAGTTTAGATTCGAATGTTAATATCAAAAGTTTATATCTTTCATTACTGCTGTTTCGTATTAATATATCCTAATAATATTATAAATGCGGAATTTTGTAAGTATGGATGTATTTTTTTTTTTTTTTTTTTTTTTTTTTAAAAAGGCCATCTTCGGCGCATTAGGGACGGCTGCGGGCTTCCTCCGACTCACGTCTAAGTTGTCGTCCGCAACCGCCCCTGCACGTACACGTGAGACACGCTGCCTCGGACATGTCCATCACGGGGGCCACAGAAATTGGCTAGACTAATGGGTGGGCGGCACGTCCCGCCCACCCGTGACCCCCGGAGGCCCCTATTAGTCGCCTTTTACGACAGGCAGGGGATACCGTGGTGGAATTCTCCAAACGCCCCCAATCCACAGGGCGGGAGACGTCGGTCAGTCGTCCACCCGACGCCTCCTACGTCTCGTCTGGCGGCGGGAGGGATCACCACTGCGCTGGCGATCCCTCTCGGCACTCTCCTTCCGCGAGAGGACCGCCTCGCAGAAGTGGGCCACCGCCTGCCAGGCCTCCCGACCGCCGACCATGGAAGAGACCACGGCCGGCAGCGAGAGGTCTTCTCCGACGACTGCTCTGAGAGCGCTGCGTTCTTCATCCCAGGCTGGGCAAAACTCCAACGTGTGTTGGGCCGTGTCCGTTGGGCAGTTGTCACAATAGTGACACACGGCCGACTCCTCTATCCCCACCACCCGAAACAGGAACTCACCGAAGCAGCCATGCCCGGTGAGCACCTGCGTCAGGCGGTATGTTGCCGCTCCGTGGCGCCTGTCCAGCCATTCGGCAAAGACAGGACGCACTGCCTCTACGACCCGGTGCCCCCACGACGGGGCCTCCAGCCTGAGACGCCACTCCTCCACGGCGGCTCGCCGTAAGGCGGCCCTCTTGGCCTCCACCTCCTTCAGGGCCGGACGCTCCCCGCGACTGAACGCCTCCTCCCGCCAAAAGTATGGATGTATGGATATTTGTTACTCTTTCACGCAAAAACTAACGAACGGATTTCGGTGAAATTTGGCACACGGGTAGATCATGTCCTGGATTAACACATAGGATACTTTTTATCCCGGGAAAATATAAAGCGCGACTTTTATGCCGGATTTTTTTTTCTCGTGATACGACTAAACCACATAGTATAGACCGATTCGATGAAATATGGTAGGGAGATAGTTTAACACCCTAGGTAGGACCTAGGGTACTTCATATCCCGGATAAAATAAAAACCGGGACTATCCCGGAAAATCGTTTTCTGCGAGTGGAACCGCAAAAAAACAAGTATAGAAATATTTCGAGATCCAGAAGAGGACATGGGCTACTTTTATCCCGGAAAAACATTACTGAGCATAACTTTAGTTACAAAAGACGGACCCAATGTCGTAATTGAAAAAAGTGGCCGCCACTTAGAATTTCTTTGTTTTAAGACCAATCGACTTCAAAATCGATATCTAGGCACTGCTTTTGGTACAAAGGACAGATCCAATGTTAGAATTAAAGAAAGTGGTCACAATTTTGATTTTCTTTGTTTTAATGCCAATTCACCTCAAAATCGATATCTGGGCATATCTTTAGTTACAAAAGACGGGTCTTATGTCGGAATTGAAAAAGTGGGCGTCATTCTGAATTTGTTTGTTTTAATGCCAATCGACCTCAAAATCGATATCTAGGCATATCTATGGTTACAAAAGACGGATCCAATGTCGGAATGGAAAAAAGAGGTCGCCGTTTTGAATTTCTGTATTTTAAGGCCAATCGACCTCAAAATCGATATCTGGGCATAGCTTTAGGTACAAGGTGCAGATCCAAGGTTAGGTTAGAAAAAGTGACCACCATTTTGAATTTCTTTGTTTTAAAGCCAATTGACATCTAAATCGATATCTGGGTTAGACATGGGCGCCGCCTAGGAAAAAGCCGGCGGCGGCGTGCTGGTAATTTTTGGTCGGCGGCGGCGTAGCGCCGGCGGCGTGGATTTTTCAGTGAATTTTAAATATTTTTTTTTTTAATAATCTCCTAGCCAGTTTCGGCCACGGCGGCCAATCTCAACGGAGATCAGCCAGGTACGCAGGAGATATTATAGTGCACAAGTGTGTGCGCAATACACAGGTGCACTCGCTATTCCTTCACTCTTATAGTCCGGTGAGACGGCAATCCGACATGACCGGAGAGAGATCAGGCGCAGGACCAACGGCTTTACGTGCTTTCCGAGGCACGGGGGTATCACACCGCCAACCTCCTGACTCCGAGCTGTGACTGAGTAAATTTTAAGATGGAAAAACCCAGTCACAATTTTTTTTTGCTCGACCCGGGATGCGAACCCAGGACCTCAACGCGCAAATCGTACTCGTAATGCGTACGTAATACAACTACGCCACCAAGGCAGTCATGAATATTGAATATATAGGCCACATATAAATTCCTCAGTTACATGTTCGTAGGTAGTTGGCAGCACTAGCCAATTAACCTATCGGTATAAAAATCTCTTCAGGACCCATGCTCCATCGGCCCTGTGGATTGGGGGAGTTTAGAGAATTCCACCACGGTATTCCCTGCCTGTCGTAAAAAGCGACTAATAGGGGCCACCGGGGGTCCCAGGCGGGCGGCAGGGGGCTGTTGCAATCCCTGTGATGGATAGCAGCGTGGCAGGTAGGCCTCACGCTGCCGTGGACGCAGAGGGCGTCCTTCGGTGCGCGGAAGCTTCTGAGCCCAACACTACAGGAGACAGGCCGCACTAGGCGGCACCGCGAAGGGGCAGTTGCGGACGACAACTTAGACACTTCCGTCAGAGGAAGCCTGCAGCCGTCCCTAATGCCTCGAAGATGGCCACAGCGGAGTTTTGGTTTGTATGCCGTGCGTTGTACATACGCTGGGCGGTCACTCGATAGTTCCATCTCTCCAGGCGGCTCAACGTCGGGTCGAAAGGCACGCTGAAACCAGCATAACTGCTCAGTCACCCCCCTTGAAGGTTGGGCGGTAGTAAGAAGTCACTTTCTCTGCGAAAAATAATAATAAAAAAGACTCATGCTCCATTGCACTCGCGAGTCTTTATCTTGTTTCGCTGAGAAGGTGAAATGACCATTAACTCACTTTGGTGCGATCATCCCATCATCAAAAATGACTGTGCGGTTATATAATTATCACCGATTTTACGCCTAGCGTTACGCCACTTATAGAGATGGTAAGTATCGGGCAACACACCAAGCTGGACCAAGTCTTTTAGTCTAAGAAAACTACTAGTGGCGGCGTTAGGCTTCGGCGACCGCCGACGGCCTCGCGCTTAAGGGGCCTTATAAAAAAAATATTTAATATTACTATTTGATAGTGGGGGCCTTAGTCAACGCAAGGCTCCGGTGGCAGATGTTTGCACGTGGCCTTTTTCTTTGTGCCCTTTGTCAACCGCGGGCTCAGCTGCTGCTAGGCCCGGGTGAGAGAAGAGTGGAAAATAAAAGGGATCTCGCAAAGCTGATGTCGCCGACGTCCACGTTTGGTCTAGCGCCACCATTGTAAACTACCACGGCATACTAAATGTATACTAAAGCACTTTGTTGCATCAGGGACGGCTTCATGATCCATTACCATGGTCGTGTGCGCCTAATCATTTGATCCGCAAATCTCCATCGAAAAGACGGGTAATATTCAGTTATCCACCTTATACCTCAAGTTTCTCTACTGCTGGCGGGAGGAGTCCGACCTTTCGTGTTCCTGCACCATCTCCTTTACTAAGAGGTCTACCTTCGTAATCGTAGGTAATCAAACATTAAAATCTCTTGCTGTGGTGTTGGTTAGCAACACAGCGACAGCGAGAGGCCTCCTCCTTTAAATGGCATGAAATCGCTACGCTCTCAATTAAGGATAGCTAAAACTCCAATAAGTGTTATGTTATATATTGGACCGTATATTGTAACCTCAAAGGCCGAGTGGACGGTTATGATGGGTTCGGGAGACCCCACAATCGCCCGATAGCCCCTATTAGTCGGCTTTTACGACAGCCCGGGGATGCTGTAGTGGACTTCCCTAACGCCTCCAATTCACAGGTCAGGACCAGGAGTCTCTAACGTCTCTGATGGCAGAGGCATTGGCCCGCTATCGATCTCTCGTAGCACTCTCTTTCTGATGGAGGACTACTCCGAAAAAGTTAGCCACTGCAATCTAGAACCTCCGCCTGTCGACCATGGACCAGTAAAACACGATCACATGCACCTGACCGTAAGATACCGCCGTTGGGCAGTTATAACAATGAAAAGACATGACCTACGATACATTTGTTAGTTGATAGTTGGACCATCGTTGCTTCGCACCTTGGTGAAATCAGGGTGCACTACTAAAACATCTGAGCACCGAGGACGGGGTCTCTAGCCTGAGACCACATCCTCCATGGCAACTCCACTGAAAGGAGCCCGCTTGGCTTCTATTTAGGAGCCGGACGCTGCTCGTGTGTGGAAGCTTCCTCGAGCCAGTGGAAGGTGGCTGTAGGGCTTTGGGGTCCAGATCCTAGGCCGGTATCTAACCAACAAGTAAGTCATGTACAAGATCGTGCGGTACGTCCTTATTGTCTGCTGTGGATTCCGCTGGAGAGCATTGCAGAGGGATTCGGAGGTCCAAGGTTTCGGCCGAAAAGGGACTGCTGTAAAAGATCATGGACCACATAACTCCGTGGCATAAAGTCTAGTTAGCGATGTCAGGACCTTTTAGGTTAGACAGCAAGCTTGAAAGAGCGCAGCCGCGTATGGGCGCGTGAGCACAGAGGCCGTAGCCAGGATGCCTTTTATAATCGTTAACGCTAATAGTCGTTTTTCTGTTATTAACTTTCAAAAACCCAAGTCGGCCAATAACTATGAATATTTTTTTTTTATTCAAAATCCACGCCGGCGCGGCGTCCATGTCTACATCGAACTATATAATATGACATTTGAGACCCAATCATTAATAATTTGACAAAAAAAATAAAAATATTCGCAAAATCCACGCCGTTCAATTAGGCGGCGGCGGCGGCGGCACGCGGGTCCTGCCCGGCGGCGTAACGCCGGCGCGGCGCCCATGTCTAATCTGGGTATGTCTTGGTTGTAATCTAAAGTTGCAACATTCTGCAATTATCATTCAGCTTTTATTTATTGATTCTGAGGCGGTACGAAGTTTGCCGGATCAGCTAGTATGCTATATTTATCTCTATGCTCGCAAGTTTTTTAGTTGATTTGAAGTTGGAACATTTTTTCTGGGACTAGTTTTGGGAAACATTATAATGTACATTATAATGTCTCCATTGAGCAATCATGTATTGGCGCCTTGTATACAGATTTTGTTGAATATTATCACTGCACAGATGCTATTGCCAATGGACAATGTATTATAATATTCGGAAACTTTTGCTCATCACTGTATTGCAGTATATTATGTTAGTAAGATAAATTCAATTGCTATGACCATATGATGTGAAGTTAATTATTTAACATCAATTTATTTGTATGATCTACAGGAAAAAATTGTGACAATTTCAAGTATAAAGGCGACTCGCGACCTGCAGAGCGAGCTGGCGCCGGCGCACCACCGCCTGCCCGGGCCCGAGGCGAAGAAGATCGCGCAGCTCAAGGACCTGCTCGAGCGCATGCTCATGCTCGACCCCGCCAAGAGAGCCTCCGTCAACCACTGTCTCGGGCACCCCTTCATACAGGACAAGATATAGCGACTATGGCTAGCCGGCAAGCACATAAGAGTATATCTACAGAGTATAAACCAGCCCAATTTCCGCGCTCTCCATGTTGTCGGTTGCTTTGTAACACTGCAGGTACCGTGGAGCATCGTGTTCGACCCATATGTTGATTTTATTAACTAAAATATACAAATTTGATTTAATTCGAACTATTCTCAAAGCTTTGTCATTATTAAAGTGTACTTAATGTATAAATAAAATTAATTAAAATGATATTTACCTAGCAGTGTTACAATATCACCCAATATACACTTTGCCGACAAACGAAATTTGTAAACAATTAGATAGATAAATGGGGAATGAAATTTTGATATTTGTGAATATTTTGTAAGCCTTTTTTTTCTAATTTTAGTTGTATTTGTTAGCACGCGCCAATGAGAGTGCAGCAACCAAGGGTTGTTATTCTATATAAAATTTTAGCCTAATTGTGCAGTTTACATGGAAAAATTGTTTAGGCGATCAAACAGTTTCTGGTTCCAATTTTGAGTTAAACTAGAGGGTGGATATATTGGCTGTACAAGTGATCTGTGTGGACTAAGGGGATATTGCTATATTCAGTGCACGTGGGAAGAAACGGGCACCATGAACGTCTCAGTGCAATTATTTTGACAATAAGTCACCCTTGGGCTTAGAATGTGAAAAAAAAAACACGATGCGTCGCCGCTTCGTTTTATTGTGATTAGTTGAGAGACTGACGTATCGGTCTCTCAATCAATCACAAACGTCAAAATACCGATACGTCAGTCTCTCAACCAACCACAATAAAACGAAGCGGAGACGCATCGTGTTTTTTTTTCACATTCTAAGTCCACTGTACTTTTTTTTTTTTTTAATGGCCATCTTCGGCGCATTAGGGACGGCTGTGGGAGTCCACTGTACTGTGAATGGTTATTTATCCCATATTCGGTCCAACATATCCTACTGCAAATATATCCAGTATATGTCACACAAACTTAATCTCTGCTGTCTTGCACATTCCTGAATTTGCATGCATTTTCCTTCAAGCTATGTGCACTTTGTCTTTTATTTTGCGTAATGTAAGAGTTTCGCTTTGATTTAGTAGTTAATTCTATTAAGTCTAAAGTGACTTAAGTTAATTATTGCTTTTTTATTTAAATTGTTAATATCGAGAAGCCGAGTCTACTGTAACCATAATTTTGTTAGAAATAGACTGTTATCTGTTGTTATATTGTATCGGTATGATGATATTTGTGATTGATCGAGAAACCGATACGTTAGTCTCTCAACCAATCACAATAAAACGAAGCGGCGACGCATCTTGTTTTTTTTTCACATTCTAAACCCCCTGATCGTTTTCTTAAGGTTTGGCGCAGTATTGGCTATACATAGACTATGTTAATTATTGTATAAAATTGCTGCATATATTATTGTTGGTTCCTATGATTTATTGCTGAAGTAGACCGAAGTTACTAATCGACTTCATGTATCTGTATGTAATGTTTATACTAATTTCATTCTGAATTGTTTTGGGCCGTAACTGTCGCTGAAATTAGAATTTTATTTTTCTTTAATATCGGCAAAGTTTGTGTTACATAGTAGAGAATTCATAACCAAATTAAAGCTTGGCGTGCAGTCTGCTGATTAGGTACTCGAATGGTGTAAATGATTTTGTGACTTGATTGTTAATCTTTACGTCAATATTGATGATTAATAAATTATTTAGGTATCAAACGTTTTTTCATATTAGCGGATTAACCTGCTAAGCAGCGAATGATAAATCTAAAAAAAAAATTACCAGAATTCCTAAACTTAATATATATGTAAAGTATAAACACTGTTACTACTTTATTAATGAAAAATAATGAGCTAAATAAATTGTTGCATCTTGAGATTTATAAGCAAAACGGATATTTCCCTAAGTGTTTTCATTGTTCATGGGTGAAACTTCAACCGTGGCGAAATAAGCATTCGATCAAATTTGACTATATATGAAAAAAATGCTTGGAATATAGTCAAAGGTGTTTCTCAAAAAAAAGTTTACCGTTACAGAACCGGAATGCTATTTTTTTGTATTAGTTTTACGTTACATACCTGTCGTTACGAAATAACATTTTATTATTTTACAGTCCGCCATTTTGAATTTCTTTGTTTTACGGCCAATCGACCTCAAAATCGATATCTGAACCCAACTTTAGTTACAAAAGTCGGATCTAATGTGGAATTTAAAAAGTGGCCGCCATTTTGAATATCTTTGCTTTAAGGCCAATCGACTTCAAAATCGATATCTGGGCATGTCTTTAGTTACAAAAGACGGATCTAATGTCGGAATTGAAAAAAGTGGCCGCCATTTTAAATTGATTTGTTTTAAGACAAATTCACCTAAAATCTGTATATAGGCATGGCTATAGGTACAAAGGGCAGATATAATGTTAGAACTGGAAAAGTGGCCGCCGTTTTGAATTTCTTTGTTTTAAGGCAAATTGACCTAAAATCGATATCTAGGCATATCTCTGATTACAAAAGACGGATCCAACGCCAGAATTGAGAAAAATGGCCGCTATTTAGAATTTTTTTGTTTTATGCCGATTGACATCTAAATCGATATCTGGGTATATCTTAGGCTGTTATCTAAAGTTGAAACATTCTGCCATTATCGTTCAGCTTTTATTTATTGATTCTGAGGCGGTACGACGTATGCCGGGTCAGCTAGTACAACATAAATTGCTATACTTTAAAATGATGCCGTGGCATACTGTGGTAGGCAACGTCATGCCAAGGAAACTGAAGACAAAGTGTATCGGGCAGTAGGAGCTGCCGAGGCGGGCTTTGTCGTGTCGCGGTATGCCGTGGCAAGACGCTGGAATGCCACGGAATCTAAGCGGCTAGTGTGCGCTGACTAGCTGCAAAATCCCTTGCCATGCCGCGCCGTCTCGGTCTGCGTAGGCCCTAAATGAGACTCTCTTTTATGAAACAATCCTAATGATAAATGTATTAAAACTGACGGGTCTATTCCAGAATATAAATTCCGATAATTATTAAATTCTTTTAGGCATGTATTAAATGTATACAATATCCCGAAAGTGGGACTCTAATCCGATTACTTCTTCGTTTCCTGCTCAGTCTAGCAACGCCACGGAGTTTGAAGTGTCTGTTGCAAATAACTGTACGATTTTTGTAAAAATTGGTAATTAAATTTTATTTCACACATCATGAGCGAGACTGTTATGGCTGAGAAGTTCTTTTTTTAGTTGCAAGGAGTTCCTTTATAGAACGAGTGATTATATCTGTTCCAACGCAAAGGCCTTGTAAACATAAATTTTACTGGATTAGCTTCAAATCAATAGTGGAACAAATCAAAACTATTTTCCATATTTGAAAGCTGACTGAGACTATAGGATATCATATATTATGTAGAAGCTCTACGCTCATTGTTCAGCGTCAGAGGTCACGGGCGTATACATAAAAGGGGCTGTGTTCAGGGGGGCCGAACCCCCCCCTTAGCGTACAATAAACTACGCTACGCCACTGACCGCTGACATTTTGGGTATCAGGACCTCCCTTAGCTTCTAAAATACGGTGTCATGCAAGGTAAGAACCCACGGCACTAAATTTTTTATATCGTAACACCCCCCCATGTGAAAACTATAGCTACGCCCATGTCAGCGGTATATTCAATATTTAATACTACTGTTTTTGTAAGGGCAATATTTAGTAGGAGCAAAATATGTTTTTTTACATCACAAATATCGGTTTCATGGTGAGAAAACTATTTCGTATAGTCAGGCGCTTTCTTTTTTTAAATAGTCATCATAAGTGGGCACAGAAGTTCCACATGTTTGGTCCCAATATAAAAGTTATATTCTTCAAGTTAGGAAAGGAAAGTAATACTTAACTTTTACATGCTCATACATACTAAGTATCTCAGGCGTCTAGAATAGTATCTTGTCGTTGTTGCGTATTCGCAGCAACATAATATTTTATTCATGTTTCATACAGGGCAGGGAGTACCACGTTGTATCTATATCGTCTTTATAGCTGGCTACGAGCCGCAGGCGTCAGGCGTGACTAGCAGTTAAAGGGCATTATATCACAATGCAAATTTAGGTTTAGAATATGTTCCTTTTTTGGAAATATTTTTTTTAAATTTATTATCCATAAATACTGTTGGAAAAACAAACGAAGGTCCCCTGCACGTCCTAATTCATTATGAATTCTTTCTTCAGAATTCACCGAATGACGTGGCGCAATTGCCGGCCATCAACATCGACATAAAATAGAAATCATCATAAAATAGAAGATCATCAACAAGAGGCCAGTACAGGCCGACTTTTAAAGGTAAATTCATGCTCATTTTCATCTTTTAAGGCTTCACCACACTGAAAGCGTGGCTGGGTGTGTTCGTGGCTGGGTGTATTGTCTGCGTGGTGTCATCGAAGTTTGAACACGCCAAGGTAGACTTTGCGTGGCGTTACACCAGTCAAAATCTTTCTTCAAAACAGCAAGTGTTACTAACTCAAAATAAATTAATATCTCCAAATCAGAAAGACCCGAAAAATCGCCCATAAGAATAGTCCCTAAAAATGTCATACTGCTTATAGTTCCCCTGTATTTGGGGTAAAACTCATAAATTGAGTATCCTGTCTAGAAAACAGAACATTACATAACGTGTTGGCGGGAACCATCGAGCCCAGCTAAGCGTGGCAGTTTATATATGACGTCTCCCATACATTGTCATAGAAATTCGCACGCCAAGACCACGCGACGTAAATGCCCAGCCCCCCTTCCTGTGTGGCGAATCCTTTAGGGTTTCATAACAATATAAGATGTTCAAGGGTCATTATATCCGCATCTATTTGTGAAAGTCATTGTATTCTGGAATATTGGATAGTTGTTAAGAAGAGCGTAATTTGAGAACTAACATACATAATTATTCTTGCCGTAAAGGAATTATTGTTAATATTTTGAAATAAATACCAATTTCAGTGTTATCTCGACTATCTTCACGCGATGACGAATGAAAGAGATTTATTTGTTGGTTGTCTTCGATTCCAAAGATTTCAACTGGCAAATCGAGCATAGGTAGGTAGGTACTATTGTGCGAGATTTTTACATATGTAGGTAAAATACAATATCTGATTTTTGTGACTATGCTTACTCAACTTTGCCACTCCACTTAAAACAAGTCAAAACAAAATTATAAATCCTAGGAGTAATGTATTTATAATGTGTCAATAAATTAGTGGACTGCCAACGTTGCTTTAGTTTACCATAAGTACCTGTGCTTGTACTTAGCAATATCCTACGATTTTTTCGTTTATAATAAAATTCATCTTTAATGTGCGTGTACACACATGCACCAAAAACACAAATATAATTAGGCTTTCAAATAACGAATTGTTATTTGAGCTCCTGAAGTAATATTACTCAAAATATCCATTACCACCTCATCACAATTGTATCAAACTTTGGAAGACAATGGAAGAAAACTAAAGAGGGATATGCTTAATGAGGTAAAATTGACATGAGTACGGAGTTCGTACTCCATTCGCAACTCCTAACTTATGGCAATTAATCTTCATTAAAGCTATTTCGGCTAAAAACAACGAAGAATGATGGAGACCACTCTATTATACTCTGAAAGTTCTATAAACACATACAATCTTGTTACAAAGTGTTTATAAGGCGCATTTATATTAGTGCTGCGATGGTTGGCAAAAGTTCAAATTAATTATCATACCTACTGACAGAATCGGTATATAGGTACAACTTTTAATCAACCACACCGAAGGTAAAGGAGCTAGAGTGAAAGTTCAAGAGCTACATCAACCGAGAGTTCAAAAAGAAGAAATTGTGATGATTGTTATCCTGTTCCTGTAAATTAAAGTAGAGGAGAAAAAAAAATTTACACATAATTTATTTATTTTTCGTTGAGTAAACGACATTGAAGTAAACTTTGTCTTTTATTTTTTTTACGTACCTGCGTGGGTACTAGTACCCACCTCTGTCAATGCTGTTAATCCATGAGCTGTACCTACCTAATGTAATCTTTTTGTGATCTCGAGCACAATGGTTTTTTATGGGATTGTATGTCGAGACGAGCATGCCGTTCGCGTGATGGTAAGCGATACGATCACCCAAAACAGTAGCCACACCAACCAGCACCGAGTTACAAAGTACTGTGTGGCATTCCACTGCGCTCGTTATCCTGAGACATAAAATGTTAAGTCTCATTATGTCCAGTAGTTACACTGGCTACAATATTCTTGAAACCGAAACACAATAGCGCATGCACACTCCTGCTTGGCGGCAGAAATAGACATTGTGGTCAGCCACCCAGACGGACTCTTGCGTATAGGAAACCACCAGTAATTTACCAGTTTTAACACGCTTTGTTACGGAAAATTTGAACATGATTACGACCCCCTTCAAAATGTCGGATTAAATCTAAATTTGGCATACATGATTTTATTTTTAATGGAAACATTGAAAAGAGACGGTCGAAAGCAGGTTTTGAACCCGCGACCTCCAGCGTACCGTACCGGTGCTCTACCAACTGAGCTATCTCGACCTTACCTTCGTCTGTTCAATTTCAAGTTCCCTATTTTTATCTCTTTAAAGGAGATGCCATAATGACATCTGTTTAACAATTATTACAGTGCATTTACAGGCGTAAATGCACTGAAACCAACTGAACGATATCACCAAACTTTTTTCTAATTCTACATTATGATTTTTATACACGTTAATGGAAACATTGAAAAAGAAACAGTCGAAAGCAGTTTTTGATAAAAAAACGTGTTTTTTTAACTATTATTATTTGGTGTGTGTTGTCCTACCTGTAATTAGCACAGATTTAGAATATCTCAGTGGCGTAGCGTGGGTTCTTGCTTCCCCAAAGCAACAAAATAAGCTTGTTGCAACAAATAAGTCATCCGTGTAGGAGCTCGAGAAGTTGGGGCGAATATCATGATATAACCATGGTGCTCGTGTTTCCCCTCAACGATGCGCAATTAGTATGAGCTTTCAGCGATACGAAGTTCGCCGGGCCAGCTAGTAGAAGATAAATGCCATGATGTGCTTTTAAAAATAATCACTCCAATCGCGACGGTGACTGATAGTGTTCTATTGATTAGCAATTATTGTTCGCATGCTAAATCTCATTTAGTATTTCGCAAATTAAATACCTGCACTTGCTAAATTTCGTGAAGTACTAATTAATTCGTGAGTTAATATCGCGCTTCGCAGCGAAATCTATTTTTTTTCATTCTTTATAAAGTAGCTACTAGTGGTGTAACGCATATTCGCATTCACTTTCGCGTGCGCGAATATTCGCATATTTTTTATGTTCGCATTCGCAATAAATTATGCGAATATTTTTGGGTATGACATGTAACACTAATTTATAAAACTGCAAGAGATTATGTTTACAATGTATAGGTAATGATTTTATTAGTATTTATATACCTCACACAAAATAAAAATTATATATTATTTTGATAACAATAAACTCCCAACTTTCTAAACGCACTTAGTACTTTAATTTGTTGTTGTACCGAGATGACAACGTGATAGGATTTATGTTGTTATTTATACGAGACTTCTCTATACTTAATCTATTATTATTTAATAAAATTATGGGAAAATATTTCAGCAATATAACGAACATATTAAAATCTTTTAAAATATTATAAACTAGCTGACCCGGCAAAGTTCGTACCGCCTCAGACTCAATAAATAAAAGCAGATATCGATTTAGATGTCAATGGGCCTCAAAACGAATTAATTCGAAATGGCGGCCATTTTTCTCAATTTTAGCGTTGGATCCGTCTTTTGTTACCAAAGATATACCCAGATATCGATTTTGAGGTCGACTGCCCTTGAAACAAAGAAATTCAAAATGGCGGCCACTTTTCAATTCCGACATTGGATCTGTCTTTTGTAACCACAGATATGCCTAGATATCGATTTTGAGGTCAATTTGCCTTAAAACATAGAAATTCGAAATGGCGACCACTTCTTTCAGTTCTAACATTGGATCTGCCCTTTGTGCCTAAAGCCATGCCCAAATATCGATTTTGAGGTTGATTGACCTTAAAACAAATAAATTCAAAATGGCGGCCACTTTTTCAATTCCGACATTGGATCCGTCTTTTGTAACTAAAGTTATGCTCAGATATCGATTTTGAGGTCAATTTGCCTTAAAACATAGAAATTCGAAATGGCGACCACTTCTTTCAGTTCTAACATTGGATCTGCCCTTTGTGCCTAAAGCCATGCCCAAATATCGATTTTGAGGTTGATTGACCTTAAAACAAATAAATTCAAAATGGCGGCCACTTTTTCAATTCCGAAATTGGATCTGTCTTTTGTAACTAAAGTTATGCTCAGATATCGATTTTGAGGTCAATTTGCCTTAAAACATAGAAATTCGAAATGGCGACCACTTCTTTCAGTTCTAACATTGGATCTGCCCTTTGTGCCTAAAGCCATGCCCAAATATCGATTTTGAGGTTGATTGACCTTAAAACAAATAAATTCAAAATGGCGGCCACTTTTTCAATTCCGACATTGGATCTGTCTTTTGTAACTAAAGTTATGCTCAGATAACGATTTTGAGGTCGATTGGCCTTAAAACAAAGAAATTCAAAATGGCGGTTTTTTTATGGCCATCTTAGGCGCATTAGGGACGGCTGCGGGCTTCCTCCGACTCACGTCTAAGTTGTCGTCCGCAACCGCCCCTGCAAAATGGCGGTCTGAAAAAATCATAAAATGTACTTTCGTAACGTCAGGTAAGTAACGTAAACTAATACAGTAACAACAGCATACCGGTTCTGTAGCGGTCGACTTGAAGTAACGTAAAACTGATACAAAAAAAATTGTATTCCGGTTCTGTAACGGTCAACTTCTTTGAAAAACGCCCTTTCACTATATTCCAAGCATTTTTTTTCACATAAAGTCACCTTTTAAACCTTCCCTGGACTATCTGGACTTCACGACGCTTATTATCAGGTGCAGCGGGATCTCTTTGCAGCTATTATAATTTCACGTGACGTGCGATAAAATCTTTTGGTGCCAAATAAAAATCCTATATTCGCATTCGCGAATATTGGTATCAAATATTCGCATTCTCATTCGCGAATATTGGAAATTAGACATTCTTTACATCACTAGTACTTACCTATCTTCGAAACTACTGATCCAGTTATAAAAAATATTTCTTTAAGAAACCTGTATTATCCTTGAGAGCTTTATAAACTCATTTGCAAAAAAAAGGGCACCTAAGCAATGAACCATTTCAAATGTTACTATTGGTTTGTTTGATAATTATAGGTAGTTTTACTTTCACAATTTTGTAAATTAATAAGCAAATAATCGTTTTCGTCAGTATTATCATAAAATTTTGATAAAATTTATGGGTTTTAATGCTAAAGTTCACTAGTAGTGTATGCTCGCTAGTAGTGCATATGCTCGTGAAGTAAAAGTTAACAAAGATTTTTGTTTGTTTTTTCTTTAATAAAGTAAAAGCAGTTAAATGTTTAGTATCGAGTGTGACCCCCTCTAGCTGAAATCACAGCTTGAATTCGTCTGGGTATGCTAGCGGGATATCCCGGATACTTGCTTGCGGAATACGTTCCCACTCCGCGGTAATCACATTCTTCAGCTCTCTGATGGTTTGCAGAGCCGGTTGTACTGATCTCACGCGTCGTTTCAGAACGTCCCAGACATGCTCTATAGGATTGAGGTCGGGACTTCGAGCTGGCCAATCCAAACGACGAATGCCGACCTCTTGCACATACGCTTCCACATCGCCAGACCGGTGGGCGCGAGCGTTGTCGTCCATAAAAATTGAGTCTTCGCCTAAAGCGGCCAATGCGGGTTGTGCATGAGGAATAAGAACTTCCGTTATGTATCGATGTCCAGTCAGTGAGCCGTTTTCAATGAAGACTAACTCTGTACGATCCATTGAATTTATTCTTGCCCAAAACATAACAGAGCCCCCACCATAAGGTGTGATTTCTTCAAAACAAGCCTCTGCAAAGCGTTCTCCTCGTCTTCGTAGCACTCGCCGACGTCGATCTTCACCGAACAGAGATATCCTGGCTTCATCGGAGAACAATACCCTATTCCAGTCTTCTTGAGTCCATGACTCACAATTTCGAGCAAACCTAAGCCTGGCAACTCTGTGCTCACGGAGTAACTTAGGGCCGCGGGCCGGGCGATGACTGCGTATATTGGCCGCGAGCAGCCTCCTCCTGACCGTCCATAGACTAATATGCACATTTCTTACTTGTTCGAGGTTGTTCTTAAGGTCCACATACGAAGACTTGCGATTTCTCAATGCGCGACTCACAAGAAAACGATCATCCCGTGGTTGGGTACATGGTTTTCTTCCAGAACCAGGCCTTCTCTCGACGGAACCGGTGTCTTGATAACGCTGCCAGGTCCTTTGAACGGTCGAGCGACTCACACTTAACCTCTGAGCCACGAAGCATTGGCTGCAGCCCTCTTCGAGCAGCGCAATAATTTTTGTAGCTTTTACCACTTTCTCTAACATTATTGAGACAGCTAAACAGCAATAAATGAAGCTTTGACAATTAAGAATATGAAATAAATTCATAAAAATTGACTAAAAGTTATGAAAACCGATATTATCTTTTGGAACTTCGCACCAAAAATGTAGGATAAAAAGTGGTTTTCTATAAAAACGAGCATCAAACGAAAATTTTAATTTAGAACGTACTGTTTTAAACACCACGGCATTTTTAAAACCGGCCAGTAACATGTACAAATGATTGAAATAATTTTGGTACCGTATTTTTTTTAAAAAGAATTAAAATCCAAACCGCCCGTTTTTTTTGCAAATGAGTGTACTTTTACCCCGAGAACGAACGGCAAAGCTGCAGATAAAAGCGAGTAAGAAATATACAATATCTTTTTTTATCTTACAGTGTTGTTCTTCAATATGAAAAATGGCAACCTCAGTAAAGTGAAATTGACTTGTGTAGGTTGTCTGTATTTCACAAGACTCCCACTTAAGTCAATACCATTTCGCTGCGGTTATATCAACTCAAGAGTCACGACCAACGCTGCAGAAGATTAAAAAGCAGTCTTTGATGAATCAAAGAAAAAGTTATTCATCGGAAGAAAAAGGAAACAGAATATAACATCATATTTCAATAAACCTTATTATCGTCTTCAGGGCCGGGCTATGCTAATATCGCTAAAACAGTTGAGTCGGCAATTGCACCTTGATATGGGATATTCTTTTCCATTGTTTTTACTGTTTCATATTATATGCAAGACATTGGTAAATAGTGGGTATAATCCGTGCGCGATCAGAAATACTGATTCAGTGGGGCTAGGATGTGAAAAAAAAAACACG
Organism: Lapara coniferarum; assembly: GCA_949316025.1. Classification (NCBI taxonomy): domain Eukaryota; kingdom Metazoa; phylum Arthropoda; class Insecta; order Lepidoptera; family Sphingidae; genus Lapara; species Lapara coniferarum. The sequence continues at coordinate 20,825,344 of OX438933.1, read as the reverse complement.
ATGAGTCTCCGCTTCATTTTATTGTCATTGGTTGAGAGACTGACGTATCGGTCTCTCGATCAATCACAAACATCAAAATATCGATACGTCAGTCACACAACCAATCACAATAAAACGAAGCGGAGACGCATCGTGTTTTCTTTTCACATCCTAGCCCCACAGAATGGTATACGACCAAGAACATTATACACACTATATAATCTTCTTGCATACGACCGTTCGAAACTGACACCACTCAGTAGCGTCGGCAACCTCAAGCGAATGCTAATGCTCGAGAAATTCAAATTAAATAAATGTGAAAAATCTTTTTGTTTTTTTATGTAACTTTGTAACGTAATACAAAAATGCATATTTTGTACACAATGATCATGTTGTAAGAGGGTAAAATCTGCTGAAATCGACACTTTTTTGTTTTGTTTTACAAAACAATAATAATTAGAAAGAACAAAAAAAATTAATTCAGTAATATAATTCAGAAATTTATGAACGCTAATTCGCACGGGAATTGTTTATTTATGTACTTCGACAAGGCTACATCTCATTTTGATCGCGCGCGGATTATATCAAGATACTAGCTTTTGCCCGCGGCTCCGCCTGCGTTAAAAACTTTTCCGGGATAAAAGTCCCGCTTTATGTTTTCCCGGGATAAAAAGTAGCCTATGTGTTAATCCAAAACATGATCTACCCGTGTACCAAATTTCATAGAAATCCGTTCAGTAGTTTTTGCGTGAAAGAGGAACAAACATCCATACATCCAAACATCCATACATTCTTACAAACTTTCGCCTTTATAATATTAGTAGGATTATCTATCACTGGCCAGAATCGACCCTCCCAGCTTCACTTCTTAGTAGTATGTTTTAGCGCGTTTCAGTTTCTGGGATAAAAGTCCTGCTATGTATTCTCCCGGAATAAAAAGCAGCCTATTTCCTTCCATGGGTCTCAAACTATCTCCGTCCTTACTTTCTCGAGGTCCCACACGCAAAAAATGATTTTCCGGAACATGAATTCCGGCTTGTTTTCCGGCCTAAAAATATGTCCTTCCTTGGGTCCCAAACTATCTCCATACTTAGGTACTATTATCTCGCGGCTCCAATCGTAGAAATTAATTTTCCGGTATAAAAGCCCCGGTTTTTTAATTTTGCGGGATACTTATTTTCTCTCGGTGCCAATCGCAGAAAATGATTTTCTGAGATAAAATCCCGGTTTATATTTTTCCGGGATAAGAAGTACCTAGCCTATGTAATTCTCTGGGTCTCAAACTATCTACATAGGTATTGATTTTCTCGAGATACCCCTCCCGAAAAACGATTTTCCGGTAAATATTCCCGGTATATTATTTCGGAATAAAAACTAGCGTATTCGTCCGGTCAAGATAAACATTCGAGTTTGCATTAATTCCTAACAAGCTAGATTTTTGTGCAGACCTTAAATTCGTCATTACAAATGCTATATCAAAAGTCCCCAGCGATCCCGCTTGTGCGTTGTTTAGTATCCGAGCTTAAAGGTCATAACTCTTCGTTTTTTGCGTATATCTCTGAAATGGTGAGAGCCACCAATAAATGAAAAAGATAATGTTTGTAGATCGAAAAAATCTCTACAAAAGGGTATTAATATTTTTACCGTTCACCGTTCTCGAGTTAACGTGATTTCAGACCATCGGAAAGCCGTATTTTCAATTTTATGCACACATTTCTACACCACCTCGTGAGGTAGTGTACTCGGCGCTTTTTTAACGTGGTTTCCCCAGTAAGAACACTTTACTGTACAGGGGTGTCCCAAAAAATTGTGTCCAGAGGAGGACATTTTTTTTAGATCATTTCAAGAGTAATAATTCTTTCATACATATATTTTTGGTATCTTGAACCGTTTTCGCAACGCACGCAATGGAAGCCCTCAAGGATGAAAAATTTTCCCCGTTTTTTCACATTTTCCATTATTTCTTCGCTCCTAATAGTTGCATCGTGATGTTATATAGCCTAAAGCCTCCCTCGATAAATGGTCTATTCAACACAAAAATAATTTTTCAATTCGAACCAGTAGTTCCTGAGATTAGCGCGTTCGAACAAACAAACAAACTCTTCAGCTTTATAATATTAGTATAGATGGGCTGGACAAAGAATAATGTAACATCGGAAAAATAGTAAAAGAGTTTCAGAGAAATTTTTCAATCAGACTATGGGTGGGCATCATCAAGGAGCATTTGATCGCTTCCCACTTTTTGTCGGATAACTTACGACGGTGAAAGGTACGTAGATTTCCTGAAAAACTCTATTTAATTACAAATATCCTACTGGCACTAAGGCAGAACTTGTGGTTTCACCACGATGGCTGTCCCACAAACTTCGGGAGGTCGGTGGCGGTGGTTTTTAAACACAAGCTGATGGTTGCATACAATCTTTTTACGCTTAGACGGGTGTTTAGAATTAGGCACTGTCACTGTTATTACAAAAACGTTAAACACGCGACGAACACTTAACTAAAAATAATTCTATTACAAATTCATGTTTAAGCATTGGTTAGAGGTAGACATGGTTTAGACATTGTTTATGTTTAAACAAAGCCGACGGTGGTCTAACGTATGTTTAATATTAAAACCTCTTTGTATTGGTAATAGGTAATAATAGTCCATGTTTCGTGACTTCAGTTCAGTTGAGTATACTGTATAGGAGTATTAATCAGAAGAAATTTCATCAATGAACATTTTTAATAAGATCAACAATTATGTATTCATATCATTTATGACTAGCTTCTGCCCGCGTGAATGAGTTTTTTTGGAAATCTTTTTAATGTGGGCGGAGCCGCGGGCAAAAGCTAGTTTATAATATTAGTAGGATTTTCTTAAGAAAAATATTATTCTAAACAGTTTTTTCTTTCTAACAAATTCTTCTCCTTTTCTAAAACTAAGATATCGATTTCAAGTTTGTGCCGTAACTCCTGATGACTGAGTTGATACAATAAAATTTAAATTAGGTTTAAACACATGTTTAGCTAAACAGTGTTTAATTCTAAACACTCCGTTTAAGTGTTGTCTAACTGTCTGCATTACAAAACAGTATTTAAGCATTGTTCAGCTAAACACCCGTTATACTACGAAGAAAAATAATTGTTGTAGCAACAATTTTTTTTTATTTTTGAGATTAATAGCTGCGCAACAAAACTGAGAAATAATAGATACTTACTGTATCAATATTAACACATGAACAGCCGATAACATTATCCACAATTATTAACTGCTTTGTAATGCAAACAGTTAGACGAGATTTTAGACGGGGTGTTTAGAATTAAACACTGTTTAGTTAAACACGTGTTTAAACTGCGTCTAAGGTATTTTTTGTAATAACACTGCAAGTGTCTTTTTTTCCTTTAGGTAGGTAAGTACCTAGAAATATTTTAAACTGACCTCCAGTCCATGCAGATGAAAATAAATTCTTTAGCGGTCCCCCGATGCGAGCACGTTGTTTCAAAATATTACTAGGTACTACAAACATTTTTATTTAGAGGTTTTTTATATGACATCAAACAGAATTTTCCTAATGGTACCTTGCCTACAATATAATACTGCATGGTAGTGCCGTCTGCCGTCGCGGCACATGCTGTTGCCGTCTGCCGCGTTCTGCGGAATCAAAGCTTTATACCTAGGGCTGCCATCCGTCCGGATTTCCCCGGATTTGTCCTAGTTTGAAGGGCGTCCGGGGGCCATCCGGCCGGGGTTTTAAAAATTGTCCGGGCAAAACCCGGCCAATTTTGTTGTCAGAGGAAATCCATTTTTTATAGATGAGCGACAAATTTAAATAAATCTTAGTTAAAACTTCATGCATTTCTCCGCATTCAAGAAGGAACGGCAAAATATTTTTTCAGAGGTGTCCGGGGAAATATCCATATTTCGCCCAAATGTCCGGGATTTTTGCCGTGTTTATCCGGCGTCGGCAATTTAGATGATGGCAGCCCTATTTATACCTAATGCCAACGCCTTACTAACGTCTTACTTCTTACTAATATTCTAAATCCGAATGTTGGTTAAGTAACTATTTAAACAGCATCGTGTGAAGTGGTATGAAGGCGCTTGCGTTCGCTTGGCGAGTTGACGGATAAATGGGAGATAAATGAGGCGTTCTCAAGGATTTTATATTTACCATTTGATGGACACTTAGGTACAGAAACTATGAAAACTCAGTTCCTCGGGGCTGGATTTTATCAGTATCTCACTTTCCCGCCAATGTTAGCGTTTCAGGCGCTCTTCATAAGTTTAAGTTTGCTCCATGGTAAGTAGGAACAGTTTACGCCTGGCAGCACAGTGCCTACTTATCGCAAGTCACAAAATAATATTTTAGGTGGCGATTGGCAATTAGTAAGTACATATAAATAGGTACAGTCAGCCTCATAAGTAGCTGAACAAACTCGAAACTTCAAATCGCGTCTACACTTTCATTTTCTTACCAATTTTTGTTTTCTCTGCACAAAAATAAAATAAAGACGATTAACTTTCCTTCCCACAAAGAAAAAAAGTTTTGATTAAAATAACGCGTGGAAGTAATTTGAAATTTTAAATATGGTCAGCTATTTATGTAGCTGACTGTACTTATCATATACATTGGAAGTTCATTAACAATAATAGGGTATTTGTGTCCATTGTATAATAACAATATATCAATGGATTGTGTACATTATTTTGTTTATTTCTTCTTTCTTTACTCATTTCGTTCCTTATACCGATATTCAAAGGCCTTGTCGATTCTTTGTCGGATTATTATCAATCTTTCTGTGTTAGATAAGGTAAATATTTGATCAACGTAAAAAAAACAAAAACGAGTCAAATAACCTATTTGGTTGTTCGAAATTCGAGCGCCATGCCACTTGACTAATTCTGAAAGAATTGAAGATTGAAATGTTTTGAAAACCATTCTAATTTTTCCACTGGGTAACAAAAAACTGAATGGACAAAATATCCTATTATGGTGTAACCAATGATTAATAAGTCTCTCGTTCTCTTTGGTTTTAGACACAAAATATTGTGAAGCAAGTAATTAGTTTAAAATATTCAAATAAAACTACCTTATCCAATCCATGCATATTGTATTTTAGTTAGTAAATATTAGTTCTAACAACCATTTCTCACATACGTTTTTTTTTAACAAAAAATTTTTGTAATTTGGTAGGTCTCTAGGTACCACCGCAATATTTATTTCTACCGCCTAGCAGATTGTAGCCAGTCAACTACTGGGCATAATGAGACAACATCTTATCTCGTCATACTGAGACCACGATGACGAACGCAGTCGAATGACACAGTACTTTGTAACGCAAGGTGCTGGATGGTGTTGCTACTGTTTACCTATACGTTGTCGTATCGCTTACAATCAGACAAACGGCATGATCGTCTCGTCATTTAATGCGATAAAAAAAACTTGTAACATCAAATTGGTGCTACAGTCTCTTCCATTTAATTCGTAAATTTACAAATGGCTAGAAATAGCAATTGAAAATGTTTATATTTAGGTAAGAATTTATTAAATGCAATAAACAAATGTGCTCGACGTAAGTGTAGCTAAGGACCTTTTGGCTTTCTCGGTGACTTGAAGTTCCGATCCTCATCTTCAACGACAGCACCTGTTAGATAAATAATTTTATATCATATTAACATTAACATACTAGCGACTAAAATCGCTTAAAGCATTTAAAAAACTGTGAGAACAAGGAAAAGTATTTCAATAATTTATCAATCTATAGGTACCTTTTTGTTACATTTTACATGTTCAAAAATGTACACTATTCAAAGCTTGTTATGTAATTAAAAAATAAGGATCAAAGGGGGGATTTAGAGCATAGAAGATTGTATAAAATGTAGATGAGAAGCCCCCCCCCCCCTTATATACGTCAGAGGCCACGTCTCAGTGCCGTGTCATTACTGGTAAGATACATTGATTGAAGGCTTTTGTCATGAGGCACCGCACAATATCTTAAGCGAAATACGTTTGTTTACCCTGGCTGTTCGCGCCGCCGCACACCTTACACTTGGAGTTCACCTCAAGTATCTACTGCATCTGAGATGGTTGTCCTACGTCAGCTCACGACCAGCTTCTGTTCGCCGGCCAGGCTAACTGCGCACAAAATAGATTAGACGATTAGATAGATCCTACCTGTAAAATTATTCTCTGGAGCTGTCTACGTAGTAGGTCCACTGAAGATTTCTACATAAATATTACCATTGGCTTCAATGTAATATTGTGTTGCTATAGCCCAAAAAAAAAACATATTGATACAAGTAAGAAGTCATGAATGGCACACACTCCCTACTCAAGACAATTTAACTTCAATAAGCTTTATTTCTTCCATAAGTACTTATAAGTATTAATTGATACAATATTTTATTCTTTAGCACCTATAAACAGATTAAACATAATAATATATCACACACACACACTCACGCCTGTTATCCCCGAAGGGGTAGGCAGAGGCGCAACTAGTGCACCCACTTTTCGCCGTTATTCCGTCCCATAATGTGATAGGGGGCGAGCCTATCGCCATGTCGGGCACAAATTCCAGACTCGGAGCTGATACTGGATAGAAAAACTCAATATCACTTTGCCCGACCCGGGGATCAAACCCGAGACCTCAGCTTTGCAGTCGTACTGTAATACAACTACGCCACCGAGGCAGTCAATAATACAGTTAATGATAATAATATATCAATAATTAATGAATACATTAGATACCTCCGCTTGTTCCGGTTTTCTGGATTATTCCGTGTAGTTCTCGAAACATACAGCATCAAAGAAGCAGAATTGTTCCAAGCAGAGAGTCGTGAGAGGTAGAGAGACTCCCTACTCGAGTCAATTGGGCCTCAATGAGCAATTCTTGTCTAAGCTTAAAGTACTGGCATCGCAACTTGTGTGTTGCGATATTGAAATTAAAAATGCTTGAAACTGCACCTTACCTAAGCGCTTTCAGAATAAGGCTAGGTTCAGGTGTAACGTGCGTCGGCACACAAGGCTTGTCGATGTCCGCTACCTACTAGAATCATGCGCATCTTGTTTTAAAAATTTCCGATCTAAAGGCATGTCAAATAGAGTGCTGTGAGTGTGTACTAAAAAAAACATTCAATTTATTGCTATTTAATATTATCCATATTTTAAATCAAAACATCCTCATAAGCAATTTAGTTGGAGACTTTCACTGTTAGTCTAAGACTTTCACCTATCACCATAGATATGTTATTTACCCAATTGTCGAAATAAAATTATACTAGCATAGCGGTTAAATAAAAATCCATTGCCTATAAACAATAAAATCAATTCACACGAGCAATAAATCCACTAAAAATTAAATATTAAATAATATGTTTATTAAATGCATTGATGTAGGGTTTTTTAATACATCAATGATTAAATGTAATACCTAATTACTCAAAATCAGTTGGCAACTTCATCACAACGCAAGTAATTAAAATCCTTATAAAAAACACTAGTACTTATACTGATTGCAATGAACATACATAACAGTAGTTACTAGGGAACATAAACACATATCTTTGTAAAAAACATAATATTTTTCATTTGTTGTGTTTTTAGTTCATCTTTCGTGTCCTGTGACGTTTTCTAACTGTACAGCACCAAAGAAATCGGATTGACGCAATCAGAGAGTCAAATAGAAAACAGACTCCCCTCTTGTGTCAATTAGACATCAATGAGCTTCAGCTACTTTTCTAACTTTTGTCCTCCTCTTTTAGTCTTCTTTCTTCTTTGGTAGGTATACACATAAATTGGTTCCACTTCAATTAGGCTTTAAACTAATACATGGACTAATTACAGATGTACACATTAAAAAAAAAGATAAATTAAGATAACAGCGAGCTTAACCGCAGGTAGTTTAGGTAAACAGTGTATTATAACATGCAGAAAATAAAACAAAGGAATGTCTACATTTGTTTTAATTAAATACACTACAATATGAATTTTTTAATAATATTAAGTTAGGGGAAAAGTTTCTTCGCATTTTATATGAAAACTCAAAGCTTCTTTTTTCAAAGTATAATATTTACATTTATTAATTACAGTATCAATGCGTCATTTTGATCGATGACTTTCTGTTATCTTGTAGGTAGTGCCATGATCCCGTCCCAGTAGAAATTTTGGGACTTCGGATAAAAAAAACGCAACAAGTTTGGCAGTCCTCTCTTGATATTAGCCTAACACTACCTAAAGAATTCTGAAGTGACCGAAAAAGGTGGAAATCTGATGGTGCAAGGCCAGGGCAATAAGGTGGATGCATTAACACCTCCCAGCCAAACTCTCTTAATTTGTGCTGGGTGACTAAAGATGTGGGTGGTCTAGGTTTACCGTGATGATCAATTCCGGTCGCTTTCTCTCAACTTCTTGCTTTAACCTCATTTGTTGGCAGTAGAGAACCGAATCGATGGTTCTGCCCCGCGGTAAAAGCTCATAATGAACTATACCCTTCCAATCTCACCATACACACAGTATCACCTTATTGCGAGTTAACCCAGGCTTTGCCACGGTCTGTGAAGCTGACGGACCCTTGACCACGACCTTTTTCGTATCAAACGAAACGTACGTTCTTGTCGCACGTGATCCACTTTTCTGAGACTGCACTCTCTTGAATTCGAAGGGGTAATTTGACGGTGTTAGGAAAATCCTAAGAATAAATACAGACCCTCCACGAGAACAACCGGTCGGTTTAGTTGCCTCAATTACATCACGATGCAATGTTTTCACTTGCAATCTGGTGCCATAGCATAATTTTGGTGGATTTATATTGCGCAGCAACATAATTGGCGCGCAAACTCTCAATTTTAATATGCGAGTCGGGAGACCGGGAGGCTTCGATTAGGGGCGAGCCTATCGCCATATCGGACACAAATTCCAGACTCCGGGCAGATACGGCATAGGTACAAACATTCAATATCACTGCCCGATCCGGGGATCGAACCCGAGATCACAGCATTGATCAATGTGTATAGATATTATATCTTTTAAAAGTCCACCTAGTGGGTGCACCCACTATTACCCATCCGGATGTAAATTGTAAAAGGTTGTTATTTGCAATGTCGTGATTTAGAAGAACAAGAAGATCGAGTCTTTTCCATAAAATACATGGCAGAGAAACATTTGGCTAAATCAAAAAGTGTTTTGTACGTTCGTAAACTTGGAAAAGGATTGGATCGTGTGCCGAGGAATAAGCTGTGGTCAACGTTGTCATTAACGTATGGGACTGAGGGCCGTCTGGTGAGGACATGGAAGTCTCTGTAATGAGAACTCCAAAGCCTGTATCAGGGTAAAGGGAGCAGAACAGGGATTCGCAACACTGTGCTGTTACCGACACTTATGTATGGAAGTGAATGCACGTCTGGCAGAATAAGCATGAAAGTCAAGTAAATGCGGTTGAAATTCACTCCTTATAGAGTACCTATATTATGAGGAGTCACTATTTCTTATGGCATAGTATGACGTTCGACATTGAAGAAGCATTTGGTGACTAAAATTAAAAGAAGTATGCTGAGATATACACTGTTTTCTGTTTTCGGTAGTGGAATAAAACAAAGTATACAATAAGTACAGCACAGCACACCAGAGACGTCCGCCCCGCGCCGCCACCGATTCGGAGTGCTCGTCACCGTAGGGCTGTGCTGATCTTTAATATCAATACATCACATCTCTTCCATGCGATAGCCTAGTTGGGAGTGGAACGGACTGCCGAGATCAATGTCCGCAGGGTCAAAACCCAAGGGCACTCACCTCTGACTTTTCTAAAAATTTATTAGTGTATTCTTTGTGAATTATCGCTGGCTTTAACGGTGAGGGACAACATCGCGAGGTAACCTGCATACCTCAGAAGTTCTCTGAATTTCGAAGGAATGTGAAGTCTGCCAACCCGCACTAGGCCAGCGTAGTGGCCTCCAACTCTCTCAGTTGTAGAGGAGGCCCGTATCCAGCAGTGGGCCGTACATAATACAGGGCTAGTGTGGTATATGGTGAGATAATTTGGGCAAGAAGAGAGGATGTTTGTAAGACAGGGTACGAAAGGTATTTATCGAGCGAATGTGGATGGTACTGATGTAGGAAATGCCCATAACCGGAGAAAATGTATGATGAGAACTATGAATGTGGAAGATGTGTAAAAGGTATGTTATTATCTTGGCATGTTGTGCTCCACAACGCTCAATAGTCTCTCGGTCTCTGTGTATGAATAATTATATGACTTTTTCATTTAGATTTTTGTACATTTGTTCAAAATTTTGTCGTTTTGTATTTTGTAACAGATTTTTTGTGAATAGCGATGTATTGTTACTCACAAATAGAAATGTTAAGAATCAGTATCTGAAATATACTGATTGATATAATAATTAAATTATTTACTGACTATGGTTTTTTCCATTTTAATTTCTAAAGGTTATTTCATTTTTCATGCTTTGCAGCACATAGGGGGAAGCAATCTTTCGTAGGCCTAGGGCAACCAACGTATCAAATCCACCTCTGCTTTTGTTGAGCTTAATTCATTTTCAAACTAACAAGATAACACAACATTCATTGATTCTAAAGAGATACGTAGTTCACCGGGCCAGCTAGTAAAATATAATAACTGACAGTTCTAAGTATAAAGGAGATGTCCGCTTTTTGTATGGATGTTGGGGCTCAAAATCTAAACAGGCACTAACTTTAGGGATATTAAAGGGGCAACATATGGAACTTAGATCCATTAAAAAATATTTGAGACCCTTCCATTCATAAACAACTTTTTTTAAAACCATTCACACTAAGTGTAGTTTTCAAGCTAAACAAAATTACATAAATCTCAAATTCGGAGGTCTTTTAAATTAAACTCTTTATTGTAAAAGGCTAGTTTTTAGGTGTTCTATCTAAATATATACAAACTGTCTTGTTTTGATTTTCAGGCCCATTTTTTGACATGTCCTTTGTTATATTAATTCATAATTTATTTATTTACACTTTTTGAAAATTTTTGACTGCCTCGGTGGCGTAGTTGTTTCCGTAGTATTATAATGCTCTTTGCGTAGTTGTATTGCGTACGAGTTACGAGTACGATTTGCGCGCTGAGGTCCTGGGTTCGAATCCCGGGTCGGGCCAAAAAAAACTTGTGACTGAGTTTTTCCATCTTATAAAAATTACTCAGTCGCAGCTCGGAGTCAGGAAGTTGGCGGTGTGATACCCCCGTGCCTCGGAAAGCACGTAAAGCCGTTGGTCCTGCGCCCGATCTCTCTCCGGTCATGTCGGATTACCGTCTCACCGGACTATGAGAGTGAAGGAATAGCGAGTGCACCTGTGTATTGCGCACACACTTGTGCACTATAATATCTCCTGCGTACCTGGCTGATCTCCGTTGAGATTGGCCGCCGTAGCCGACACTGACTAGGAGGATTTTCATTTACACTTTTTACACATGGTATGTAACAGGCGGACTTAATGCCATAGGCATTCCCTCCCAGTCAACCTTAGGGTGGTGTAGACAGGGACGGAGGCAGGTGCAAAAAAAACACAATAAATACTAATTATAAATAAATATACAATGTATATAAAGTAAGGGTAATAATTAAACAAATGTATGAAATAAATATGTTACATATTTAAAACTATATACTATATATATAAAGAAAATCTTTTAATGAAGCACTAAATGAAACAAAATCTGTTTCAGAGCTTTAATTATATGTAGCCTACATCGCCTCTTGGCTCGGCAGTACTAAACAAACGCAGAAATGCAGTATTTACTAGAGTAAATTACATGTATAGATATATGTCGCACCTTTAGAACAAAAACGACACAATTAATAAAAATCGAAAATAGAGTTTTCGTCATAAAATAACTTAAAACGAAATTCTCATTGCAACAATAGTTCTAACACAGCCATATTCAAACAGGAATAGGACAAAACAACGACAAAATTTATTACATTTTAATAAAAAAAGGGACCATTTTAAATAATTTTATGACGATAACTGAATTTTGGATTGTTTTGTATTGTTTCGTTTTCGTTCTAAAGGTGCGATGTACTTATAGCACAAACTGCTATTTCATCCACTGACCGCATGGAATCTGTTAGGATTTTATCTATCCGGATGAAGATCAACTCGAAAAACTGTTTTCTAAACTTTTCCATTGAAGAAATGTGAACTTTGTGTCGTAATTTGAAAGAAAAACAAATTTATCACTTAAATTTTCTTCCATCGCGTTCACGAATCTACAGCAACCGTCAGTGTTGCCAGGTCAAAATGGTCTGCTAAAACGATATTAAATTAATAATTTTATTCAAGAAAATTGACAACTCAAGCAAGTTTAACAGAAACAAACAGATTAAACATCCTACTAATATTATAAACGCGAAAGTTTGTACGAATGTATGGATATTTGTTACTCTCTCAAGCAAAAACTACTGAACGGATTTCGATGGAATTTTGACACACGGGTAGATCATGCCCGTGTCTTCTTCTTCTTCACTTCACTTCTTCACTTCTTATCCCGGGAAAATATAAACCGGGACCATTATCCCGGAAAATCGTTTTCTGCAAGTGGAACCGCAAGAAAACAAGTATAGAGATAGTTCGAGATCCAGAAGAGGACATATAAATTTTTCCGGGATAAAAGTAGCCTTACTTTTATCCCGGAAAAAACATTACCAGGGAATTTTACCTTGCTGTTGGAGTCGTAACGACCAAACCAATGAATTTATTTCAATGTTAGTAAGGAGAGTTTAAGACCCTGGGAAGGACCTAGGCTACTTCATATCCCGGGAAAATATAAACCGGGATTTTTATCCCGGAAAAACATGTTAACGCGGCGGGAGCCGCGGGCAGAACGCAGTAGTTTAGAAAAACCCTTCAATGGTTAAAAAACATTGAGTACCTACATTTTTACTTCGTTTAGTAAAAAGTCAATTTCCTGTCAGTTACAATATACGCGTATGTTTATTTCAGCCCCCTTATTCTCTATGACACGCGTTATTTTCACCGCTCGTAACAAGCGCGTAACGTAACTCATCGCGTTTATTACTATGAAAATTGGCATACAGAATACCATTTTACGCACATTACACGAAGTGAACGTGACGCGGCCGCGTTACGAGTTAACAATGTCATAGAGAATCATGCCTCAGGTCGTCAGTATTTTAGTTTCAATAATAATTTAAATCTAAGCAGGGTTTCTTTGCACCAAGTTCTATTCATTCAGCTTTACAATATACGTAAACAAGTAAAAAAAAAACCACTATTTAATTTATAAAGGTATATTGGAGAAATATACTGTAGAGATAAGTGAATTTTGAAGTATTTTCATATAATGTGACGCACCACTTAAAATGAAATATAAAAGTAAAAAAATGTTTTGAGAGTAACTGGCAGCATAGAATAAGGGACACTCCCACTGAAATGGCACGCGGTAACAGGATGTGCATAAAATCAATACGACGCGACGAGACATCTAGACATGATACATATATTTACCTACGTAGTGCAATTATTGATTTTCGCATCGCCTAATGACTTTATTGTGGACTTTATAGATGATGTATATTACGGTATACAAGATCATTGTACGTTGGATAGGAAAAGGACCTAATGCGATAAAGGATGTAATACTTAGCGGGAATTTCTTACAGTTTTCTCCCGTGATTCGGTTTTCCCCCTATATAATAAGAAAAGTTCTGTATCTCACAAATCAAGTATGAAACAACCGCAATAGTTATGTAATATTTCTAAAATAATTATAAGTAACACAATTAAAGCAAAATATAACAGATTTAGAACTACGATTGTAAAATCTATCACATAAAATATTTTTAGGTAATTATATTTTGAATCCTATTATTAGTTTTGACCAATGATATTATTTTTTAGTGTTATTTTTCAATATCATAGGTTTTTGGCGAGATACGCCAACGGACATATTTTGAACAGGCAAATATTTCAGAAATTGTTTTAAGTTCATTACCTATTCCTCTCGTCTTCCGAGTATTTTCTTCCAAACATATTGAATGTATGCGGAAAATCTACGATTAATTTTCCGGGTGCATTTAAAAAAAACACCTTTATCAATAAATCAATTTATTATTTTATAACAAGCTTCAATCAAGCCACAACCTGAACTACAGAATAGTATAAAGAGTAGGGTAGTTCTGTTAGTGCTTATTGCCTATACAATGTAAAAAAATTTACAATATCATCATAATTATCAATAATACAAAACACAACAATGCTTTCTATTAAAACACATATCAAATTAAAGACAATTACCGTAACATTTTATGATTCCACCTTTAGATAATATTTTCCAATAATAACTCATTAGTCAAGAAAACGATCGCCATGCAAGTCAATCATTCGCCATTGCCAAAACACTGATATTTTACAAACACAAAATAAAGACACCTCGCTTCGAAATGGCAATGGAAAAAACAGTACACCAAGTTTTTCTCAATCAAGCTGCATAATGCCCTCATAATTGATTAGCAGTCAAGAAACCATGGAAGGAAACTATTTAAAAAGGGGTTTTTGTTACAATGAAAATAGGAATAATCTAGACAAGCCCATATTTGGAATACTTTAAAACTGGTGGAGGTTTTACTTATGGTTTTCCACGTCTGCTACACATGGTAGAAGTAACTGCAAAAATGTGACACACATATATACAAAAAACACCCAACTTTTGGCAATTTATATGGACCTTACACCATTTTTTCTTTTTATAATCTACTTTTCTATGTAGGCAAATTAATTCTGCTACTCTAACTGAAAAATATTTTGTTTTAATAATGCATTTACTCAACAATATTTCTTTGAGATCAATAAGATTATGAAAGAAATTTATTCAACAAGTATCTAGATTGTAACATTATGAAACTAACACTAGTCTATGAACAAAATATTCATTATATTTAATTGACTTAAAATCATAATATTCAGCCGCTATAGTAACCATGTAGCTAAATCGACGCAATTAGGGAGTCACTAAAGGCAAAAGGACTCCCTACAATTGGTCAATTCAACCGCAAGTACTATGAGTTCCATTGAAAACATGTCATTGCTAGATAAAAATGACTGGAAAATCAATAACCTTGTGGTCATGAATCCTAATTGGATATAACTCTTGTAGAAATTTTATAGATTCCATTCTTCTGTCTTCTTACTTGCTATTATAATACGAACATATATTGCAGATATAAACACAGTATTTTTTTTTTCTAGAACAAGTTACTGTCACCCTTATTATCATGATAAGTGATATTTATTTATTATTGACTCGTCAAGCACCACGACGGACGCCGGCGTCCATATATATAGGGTTTCCGCATACATCTATGGGCTTGACGGGTTAACAAGGTAACAAAGAAATCAGTTTCGATTGGTTTTCTTTCATCTGCATAAAACTTGAGTCAAGGTAGCCACATCGTAGTGAAATTGACGCAATTGAGGAGTCACTGATGGCAAAAGGACTCCCTACAATTGGTCAATTCAACCACAATGAGCTATTACTATTCTTCTGTCTCCTACTCATTTCCAGAATGGTAAGCTTCTAACCAGAAGATATTATATGTTACTTGGGTTCTTTCTTCTTATTTCGAGGTGTTTCCGGTGCTCAAATGTATTCTTTAGATAATTCTGGAATATAGAAATGTATTTATTAATATTTATTTACTTTTTAGTATTACTAGTATCATACAATATGACACTGTATTCTAAAGCATTTACAAGGCAGGCATAATGATTAATGATACATGCAGGTGAACATGTGATTATGACAAAAATTGACAAATAATAAACATTGAAATAATGTTATATAATATAATAATATAGAATGAAAAATGCTTACCATGATGATGGATGTTAACTAAATATGGGCCTGTGATGTAATGCAATATAATTAAAACAATATCAGAAAAGCACCAAATGACACCATAATGTGACATGAACATTTAAATGATCATCACGCCATGTTAATTTATATTTTAATGCAATTTATAAATGATGCATCATATTTAGAACGGGTGACACCCGGTTAGGATTTTAATAAATGTCACCCCAAAGAATTTGAAATAATTTAACACAGAAAATGTTACCTAATATTCATATTGACATTTAATATTGAATCTGTGGCATTGTATTAATATCTGATTTAGTTAAACAATAAGGGTGAGACCCACCTGGGGCATCATCCCACCATCCCTTTAACCACTATCTATGGCAATGCAATAAAAAAATAAGAGAAATTTTACTCTTGTTAGTTGAACCCAAAAGCGCTCTAGTATGTTTAGACTTTAGTATGTCTCATTCCTATCTTCTATTGTTTTAATTTGGCACTGACTAAAGTGTTTTTAGAATGAATAATGATGTACCTCATAAAATATGTGTGATTAGACACATACTACATACAGGTACATATAGATATTAAAGTATTTAAAAAATGTGAATACACCCACAAATCTTGTAGTGTCGAATTTAGTTTGTGTGAATTTTTAACTTTTATTATTATTAGAGACAATGATTTTTCCTGTGACCAAGTATTTAATTTCATACTCACCGTTTTCTTCTTGATGCAATAAGTGCAATAGTTTTTTTCACCTACCCACAATGACCGCATAAAACTGAGAAAAAAAAAATAAGTAAAACAATAACAGATGATTTAATGAGATTTTTGATGCAAGTCACTAAAAATCAACCACCACAAGCATTGTGAACAATATGCACCCAAATTACAAAATCTGGGAGGAGTACCTTCTTAGCACGAAGCGTGTTCCAAAATATACCTACATCAAACTAAGACTCAGATTCACAAAGCACTAGCACTTCCTTAATAGGCGAATTTAGTTTTTAAATAGCTTTTAGAACTTTCAATATCTGAAGATGAGATTGCATGAATACTATCCTTCCGATTGGAACGCGACCGGCGACGCACGCATTCATCATAGGTACCTAGTTAGGTAGCGGTAGCTATAGGTACATATCGTCCTGCGAAAATCGAAATGCGCAGTAAAAGGACCAATTTGGATGCGCGAAACATAAATTCAATAATTTGCGGTAGGACACACCCATGCAATCCAATGTTTCCAGGAAATCAAATATTTGAAGCTAGGATGATAATATGAAATCATTATGAATCAAACACAACGATATAATTAATATGATAAAACTAGAATAAAAAAATAATTTAAAAAATATGTACCATGATGGGCGAAGGAAGGACAAAGTTCTAATACTGCAGGAAATGTGATGTTAAGGTTCCATATCTGAAATTCACGTACCTAATGTTTGAAGTTCATCTTTATATTATTATATACAAAAGATAATCGCTTTTCAATTTCCGTCGGTACAACGCAGTTCCCACTTTCCACGACCATTTTCCGTTGAAAATTAAAAAAATATTCATCCTTCCGGTAGTTGTCACTTGTCAATGAATCAAAATTCAAAAATCACACAGCCACATATCCACGGAGGACAGATGGTCACATCACTCAACAAAAGTTGCACAAGGATAAGTGCAATTTGCAAACCTTGCGAGGGTTGCATGGATTAAAGTATGTACAGACGACCTGATATGGTGCGGCCGCACCACGAACCTGTTGCGCCACCGGACCATATTCGATCGTGTGGCGAACGAACCCCCGCGCCGTCAATTATTATCCGGTGGCGAACCGGGTTCGTGGTGCGGCCGCACCAAATCAGGTCGTCTGTGACTA
The DNA here is from genome assembly GCA_949316025.1 of Lapara coniferarum. Taxonomy (NCBI): domain Eukaryota; kingdom Metazoa; phylum Arthropoda; class Insecta; order Lepidoptera; family Sphingidae; genus Lapara; species Lapara coniferarum. Next base: position 20,807,640 of record OX438933.1, on the reverse strand, counting down.
CTTTTACACTACAGTAGGAACGTAATAATATGTTTAAGCTTCGCGTCCACTTGCCGGGGCGGGTTAGGCGCCCATTAGACAGTACGTTTTGCTGTCAGTTTTACCACAGTCATGTCTGTGAGTGACGAATAACTTATCGTCTAATGTAGTGATTGATGATTGAATGACTGTTTTTTTTTGGCCCTACTGCCAGTAGCCTGACGCGAGTCGGCTTTTCTGGCCACACGGTCTTTAGGGTGAACGCAGAAGGCGCTCGCAACCCTTTGAATTAAGTGACCATGCTGAGGGCAACCCACTAACAGGTTTCGAGCCTCGGCTCAGGACGGCAACTGAGAGAGGATGAGACATCAACGATTAGAGGAAGATTGGTTTTTAGGCCTAATTCTATTAGACTGCCTCGGTGGCGTAGTGGTATCATGGTACGACTGCAATGCGAGGACTCGGGTTCGATCCCCGGGCGGGCAGTGATATTGAGTTTTTCTATTCAGTATCAGCTCGGAGTCTGGAATTTGTGCCCGAGACGGCGATAGGCTTGCCCCATGCCCCATATCACATCATGGGACGGAATAACGGCGAAAAGTGGGTGCACTAATTGCGCTTCTGCCTACCCCTTCGGGGATAAAAGGCGTGAGTGTATATGTATGTATGTATGTTCTATTAGATTGTGTTGTCATCGGAACGCGGGCCGGAACTCCTAGGGGGGTAGGGTGGGCGACGGGGAACGCGGCGAGGACGGAACTGCGGTCTTGTGGAGTGTTGGAGTTTCAAGAACTCGTTCTTACGGCGGATGGCCAGAGTGATTTCGTCCTCTGGATCGGTTAATACGGAACGCGGCCGTCTCCATTTGGCGCGGTCGAATGGAGTATACATTGACGCTTTACGGACTAACGTGTTTGGGTGATTTACCGCCCGATCGAAGTAGCGTCTGCTGGCCAAATGCATGAAATGCCTGATGGTCGGTATGTTGGTGTCTACGTGGAGGATGGATTGCCCGAAATTGGATACACACACACACATGCACTCGCACACACACAAATTCCAGACTCAGGGCTGACACTGAATAGAAAAATCCGATATCATTTTGCTAGACCTGGAGATCGAACCCGATACCTCAGCATTGCAGTCGTACCGTAATACAATACCCCACCGAGGCAGTCTCGAAGTTAGATATAGAGGTAGGTATATAATGTAAAAATATTTAGATTTTGTATATTTTTTATGAAAATATCCTTTACCACAAAACTTCGTAATTAAAGCCGAACTATTAGGTCTACACATTTTTACTCAAATAAGAGTAATAGTTTCCCTTTCGAATAGCCATAGTTAAAAGCAGTGTTTTATAACCCTATACTAATATTATAAAGCTCAAAAGTTTGTTTGGTTGAACGCGCTAACCTCAGGAACTACTGAACCGATTTTGTACGAATTTCTTTCTCTAATGGGAAGCTACGTTACTCCTGAGTGCTATAGGCTACGTTTCATCTCAAGAAAATATTTTTATCCCGGATATTTTTTTCACGCAGGCGGAGCCGCGAGCAATACTAGTTTAGAAATAAACAATAATCTTTACGAAAGTTACTTCATATTTTTCCCAAATTTTGGCTCTGGAACTGATGTTTTTTTTCTAAAAGCTATTTTAAAACTGCCTGCCCTCATGGAGAAATACCTTCCTGAAAATTATACATTTGAATAACAAAATATAATATATGTGTGACGTTCCTATTCCAACGAATCACTAATTTATGTCTATAACACTGCAGGATAAAATTAAAGGGACCATGATAAATGCACATGTAAAAAATTACAAACACAAATAAAATTCGAAAAAAAATGTCTTGGACAACCCGATTTTTATTTATAACTTTGGTATTGAGAATCAACAATAGTTATGAGGTGGGAATTTCACAAACTACAATATAAATAAAACATTTTCAAATTTACATCTTACTTGAATAAAGTTTGCATCAACAAGAAATTATAACTCTTTTTGAAAAATTGGTTAACTTAAAAGTACCTTAATAATTATCTTAAATTATGTTCATTGTTAAAACTATAATAAGCGATATTTATTGCGTACAGTATAAAATCTCCAGTGTAATAGGGTAGTTTCCTATGTTTGATTTTGTAAATTATTTTATATGTAACACAAAATAAAACGAACAAGAATTTCTTCTATGAAATTAGCATCAAAATTCATTGAAAAATATAGCAGTTATTCATATTTTAAATATTGTTGTGAACAAAAGTGGGGACGTGGAGGCGATAACGCGCTATCTCTTTCGCACGCACGCAGTGTTATGGCCGGCGACTCTCGGTGACGTCACAGTGTAATATCACTGTTATGTGACAACCACCACTTTCACCAAATTTCAAAGCTTTATTACTTATTAATAATACTAACGCTTGCCGCACACGTTCGGTTTCCTGATGAGGAATTCAGATTCGGAAACCTGAATGCTCCGCTTACATAGAAAATGTTCAACAACGCGCACACGTTCCTGAATCTGAATTTCTGATCAGGAAACCTAATTAAGAAACCGAACGTGTGCGCTTGTCCTTATTATTGCCCCAATTTTGAAAATTATATTTCCGTTACATTTTGGATGGCATAAATTTTTTATAAATTTATTATAAAAGTAGTCAACCACCCTATACTATACAGTAATTGTAGTAAAAAGGTTTGATACATTTATTGTAACGGGCTACTTGAAAGGAGTAAATTGCTCCATTTAAACATACCTCAGGAATGTGTGGGAATCAACTACGTTTATTAGCTTAAGTAACAACATGTAGTTAGTGTAAGATATGTTGAAATATGGTATATTACGACACTATATACATCGCAAGCCCTTAATTATATTGTCATAGACACCAAACATAAGTATACGAGCTTTGCATCTTAAATGCTAGAAGTATGGTAAAACCTCATTACTCTGATCATTATTTTAATACTCCAATATCGAAGATGAAAACTCATTTATCACATTTACTTAATTCCTAGTTGACCAAACAAAAGTAACAAAAGAATAATCACGAAACTTCACGCTCTTACATTGTAATCTTGGTAAAGAGTTACAGCCTTATACAGAAACAGTTTATAAAGCAATTTTAGTTACGCATACTCACGCCTTTTATACCCGAAGGGGTAGGCAGAGGCGCAGCTGGTGCAACCACTTTTCGCCGAGCGTATTCCGTCCCATGATGTGATAGGGGGCGAGCCTAATGCCATATCGGGCATAAATTCCAGATTCTGATACTGAATATAAAAATCCGAATCACTTCGCCCGACCCGGGGATCGAACCCGAGACCTCAGCATTACAATGATAAAGTAATACAACTACGCCGGCGAGGCAGTATTTATTTATTTACATATTTTAGTTGTAGAATGTTCTGTCTTCTTCGAACGAATTTTGAATTAAGTTTGAAGGATAAAGATGAACCATTCTGTAATTAAAATTGGTTTATGAACTGTATATAAGTTCCTTAGTTATAACGAAAATGCATAGTATATAATAATTTCTAATGAGATTATGCGTTTCTATGAGCAACAACATTGTTCACTTATAATGTGACCGAGGGTTACATACGATGAATAGTTTGATGAATATCTTTAACTCTTGTAACATTATGTCATTTCCATGTATACTTAAATTATAATCGCAAAGAGAACAAAATTATTTCTTCTTACAATTTAATATGAAATACAAAACAATCATAAAAATAATTAAGGGATGTAAAACGACATCTCAAAATGTAAACATTTATGGTAACAATAAAATTGCACCACACGTAACAACATTCCTTTTTGATTCCAAAATGTCATCTTAGTACATATTATCACATTTGAATTCCTTTAGAAAATAGGGGTGTTATTAATAACAGACTTATATTTTTTTTCTTATCATCTAATCACAAATGTTTCGTTTTAGTTGCAGCACTAAAGTTGGCAATGTTGTAACAACACTTAAGTCCACATTGTTGTATTGCTATAACGGCGATCAATAAAAAATATATTTGTTCTGGCAATTTAGAAATATAATAAGTTTCGACGTAAATCAAGTTTTTAATTTTATTCGGCAAAGAAATAGAACACACACAGTTTCAATTTTAAGGACCATTATATAGTTTGAGTACTTCACATTATATTGTAGATATTTATAGACACTCATTGAATCACGTAGGTACTAACACAGTATTGATAAGATTGTTGTAAACACGATCATATAACTAAGCACATATTCTTAAATTCTGATGTTTTAAAACAGCACTGAGTTACCTATATTAATTGTCCATATTTCCACAAATTCACAGTACATTAAAAAAAGACTGGGTTTTACCACTGCGACACGAATTATTACCAATCAGCAATCCGCTTAGACGTGGGTTATGTTTTATCATAACTGTTTCTGCAGTGTTCACACATACACACACGCCTGTTATCCCCGAAGGGGTAGGCAGAGGCGCAACTAGTGCACCCACCTTTCGCCGTTATTCCGTCCCATGATGTAATAGGGGGCGAGCCTATCGCCATATCGGGCACAAATTCCAGACTCCGGGCTGACACTGAATAGAAAAACTCAATATCACTGCCCGACCCGGGGATCGAACCCGAGACCTCAGTTTTGCAGTCGTACTGTAATACAACTACGCCACCGAGGCAGTCCTTCTGCAGTGTTCCTTAGAATATTATGAGGTTTTCCTCCACCAGATTGTTATTAGCTCTGTGCATTGAAGTCAGGGTCCGAGAGGGCTATATCTTGTCCTGTATGAAGGGGTGCCCGAGACAGTGGTTGACGGAGGCTCTCTTGGCGGGGTCGAGCATGAGCATGCGCTCGAGCAGGTCCTTGAGCTGCGCGATCTTCTTCGCCTCGGGCCCGGGCAGGCGGTGGTGCGCCGGCGCCAGCTCGCTCTGCAGGTCGCGAGTCGCCTTTATACTCGGCATCACCATAATTTTCACCTGTAATAAATTGAGATTTGAATGGATAGGACCGTTAATCGGTCAATTTTTGTCTCATCACCTAATGCAATGTAGGACGCCAAAATAATGACAACGAGCTGGTAAATGTCGAATGTGAGTTGAAGATACCGCTAGGGCACATATCACAATTTTATGTAATAACTAGTATTGCTCGCGGCTCCGCCCGCACGTAAATGTGTTTCTAGGATAAAAATCTTTTCCCGGGATAAAACGTAGCCCACAGCACTCAAGAGTAATGTACCTTCTTAGTGGTGAAAGAATTTTCAAAATCAGGTCAGTAGTTTCTGAGATAGTGCGTTCTATCAAACAAACTATAGTCCGCACCAGATAACGTGGCAATAAAGCACATTGATCCTTCAGAACGTACTAACAGACAAACTGTAGTAACTTAAAAACAAATTAAAAACCACGTAAATAAAAAAAAAATATTACGACTAAAATACATTCATTTTTTTATTAATTTGACTTCGTTGAATTTCTAATAGTATTCACTGATATAAATTAGAAAACAATGGTTCTTGTCACACATACATTATTTATTTTATACTAAATTTTGCCCGCGGCTCTACCCGCATTAAAAAGTTTTACCCGGATAAATGTCCCGGTTTATATTTTCCCGGGATAAGAAGAAGCCTATGTGTTAATCCAGGACATGATCTACCCGTGTGCCAAATTTCATCGAAATCCGTTCAGTGGTTTTTACGTGAAAGAGGAACAAACCTCCATACATCTATACAATCTTACAAAATTTCGCCTTTATAATATTAGTAAGATTCAGTTTCATGACATGCGACGAATTATGCCTTTTAATAATTATGTAATTTTGAATAAAAAGGTTCAAAAGTTCAAAACAGATCAATCCGTTTTTACACTATACAAAATCACTGCCTTAAAATAAACAATATCCAAGTTACATCAATCTATGTGTTACGGCAGGCGCTCGGGATATGCAACCATCGGTCCGCCATATGAATGTTGTATTCATTCATTCGTGTTCGGATAGCGCTTGTGTGTACGTTCTCGGGTGATTAGTTGAATTTTGATTTTACGTAAAATTTTAACTATTACATTTGTATTGTTTCCGATGTTGTTATTTCTGTATATAAGGACTTCATTTTCGTGTCAGGACCTCATGTTTGTGTATATGTGATAAAATCAAATAATCATGAACATTTTTGTACACAACACATAGTTAACTCCGAAAGTGGCACCAATCAATTGGCAATAATAACATTCATTTGAAAAGGTTTATAAATAAACACAATAATTATTTTTTACCCTGTGCCAAAGGTTTGTCATACCTGACTAAACGAGTAAAGGTCAATGTGCTTTATTGCCACGTTATCTGGCGCGGAGTATATTCAGCTTTATCCTAGTAATGCTATAAACGGGAGAGTTTGTAAGTATGGATGTATGTATGTTTGTTGCTCTTTTACGCAAAAACTACTGAACGGACTTCAATGAAATTTGGCACAAGGGTAGACAATGTCCTGGATTAACACAAAGGCCATTTTTTTCCGGAAAAACTTTTTAACGCGGGCGGTGCTGCGGGCAAAAGCTAGTAATATCATAAGTATAGATATAGATATGTGGTTGTTGAGGGTATTATTAACTTACCCGCTCGGTAATTTTATCCACCTCCTGGTATAAGAAATTGTAACTTGAATCAAAATGCTGATCTTTGAAGTGTCCTTTCTTGACAATCTTGTTTGGTAATTTCCCTTTTAAATCCATGAAATATTTTAACATCTCATTGTTCGACTTCCCACTGAACATAATCTTGCTGGTAGATAGTTCGTATATGGTGCAAGCAGTGGACCACATGTCGATACCATGGTCATAATTGACACCGAGGATGATCTCCGGCGCGCGATAGAAGCGGGAGACGAGGTATGGGGTGATCTCGTTGTCTGAGACATGAGACGCGGAACCGAAATCGCACAGCTTGAGCATCAGCTTGCTCTCGTTCACTAGGATGTTGTCAGGCTTTATATCTAAGGGAAAATATATTATAGAAACATATAAATGCATGGAAAATGATCTTTCTACGCATCTGCCTTAATCAATTGATTGCCACCACCAGATATCGCATTTCTTACCTGTGATGTTTTCTTAACTAAGCTCCAATTAACAACAATCTCAACCCACGATCACGATACCGGCTCGCACTCTCAGGGGCTTCCTCACACTTCGCTTAAAAGCAAAAATGTAAATCAATACTCTGTATTTATATGGTTTGCTAGGATCTCCTAATAAAACCATCATTAAATAATTATGATATTGCCAGACTAGCAAACATAAAACAAGTATTAATAGGCTGTTTAAAAAAAAAAATTTTTTATAACCAAGTTACAACCTTGAAGTTCTTCTGATTTATTTAGTAATAATAATGCATAATTACTAGTGCACGAGCTCTCATTAGGATGACTTATGAGTAAGCGAAGCGTGAAGAAAAATATACACAGTTTAAAGACTCTGCAGCACACAGGTCCAACAGGCTGATAAAAATGGAACTTACCAGCGTGCAATATTCCAGATTTTTTCAACAGCTTCAACGCCAGCAGCATCTGTTGCGTGTAGCTCCTGACGGCCTTGATGTGAATGCCGCTGTTCTTGCCGTACTTCTTGAGCACCTCGCGCAAGTTCATCGACAGCGGCTCCAGCACCATGCACAAGTGTCGCTTGTGAAAGAAGTGTGAAATCAGTCTGAGACAATGGAATTTGTCGCTGGGATCTGCGTCGTTCAGCTTTTTCAGGATTTCCAGTTCACGGAGTCCGGTCTTGTGCCTGGAAAAATAATATTTATTGCATCAATCGGCTAGACCTAAGCATTTATGTATCAACAAATATGGTAACAAAATACTTATTTTTACCTGACTACGGTAAAGCAAGGAAGGGTAATGAGTTTTTACATAATGTGCAGTTTAAAGAATCAATGGCCTAAAGTATGGGGCACCCAAAAATTTTTTCGTACCCGACACAATTCACTAAGCTTTTAGTAAAATATTAAACTGGGGGAGATGTTAAAGCTTTGCAGAACTATAGTTTACTTAGTTTAATAGTAGCAATGAAATATCTGCGACAGCCTTTGTCGTTTTTTTGAAGTGAAACTTCTTAGTTCTTAATCGACGAACGAGAGAAATCCATTTAAAAAAAATCGTAAAAAGTAAAAAAAAATGTTGTAACACAAGTATCATGTAAAAAGGTCCACCTGTACATAGCGATCTATTGCCGACAAGCATCAACAGTTTAAATATTATGGTTTGCTACACTTTTCGAAGGGAATCTTGACATCGCGATGTTGTAATTAGGTTTATATGAATAGTGAAAGGGAGAGATTATTTTTTTGAAAAATCATCACGTGAATATGATTTTGGTATTATTTTTATGTTAACCTTCCTTTTTATCGTAAGTATTAGTAAATGTATATTAATTCATTGTAATTAACATTTATTACATCAGTAATTTTATAAAGCTATTCAACATATATATGGACCGTTTATTTTGAAAGTGGTGTAAGTCCATTTTTGAGAAAAATGAGCTATCACGTAATACATGCTTAATTTAATGTAATTTTCTTTATATATAACTAGTCCGTGTTTAATTTCTCAAAAAAATCCCATGTTTTGTACAACTTAAAATCGGTCGGTAAGTGAAATAGTATAATCATCGATTATGAAAGTGGTGTAAGTTCAATTGACAGAGGTAGGTGGCATAGAAGATGGATGCCGATCAGGGTTTTGTTATTTTTATTTATTTTATACTAGCTGTGTCCCGCGGTTTCACCCGCGGACGAAACAGATAAAAAAATACTAATGGAGAACAGGTCAATTGGTTGCAAATATTGGTTGAGGTTCCTCAAAATTGCACCATATACCATTTTGTATAAAACAACGATGACCGACGCAGAATTTAAAATAATCAATTTATTTCCTCTACGTCCTGGAAGACCGTTAAAATTTGAAAAAATCGCCCTGGAGCCTTTGTACCAAAATGCCAGACCTATTACGTACGAAAAATATAAACATATGAAGCAGCTACTACCCTATATACCTCCGGTGCATCATGCATATTTTGAAACACTACCACATGCAGAGAATAAGCAAATTCTTGTAATCAGTATCTTCTAATGACAGTGTAATTGACGTCTAAAATAAAATTTTATGTGTTGTTATGTGTATTTATAAACAAAATGATATGAAAATGAATTATATTTTAAGCGATACTTGATGTTTCAAAATTGAAATTAAACGATTTTTACAATTGTCTAATTTTGAGAGTGGTGTAAGTCCATTTACATCACATAAATATGTGTTATCGTAGTCTAATTAGCCAAAAACAAATTTATATAAACAAATTAAATGTTGATAAAACAATAGAAACAATGCCAGACCTCATGTGATTTTTAAATCAACAAATATAGTAACCTTTAATTTTCTCGAAACAAAAGAAAATGGACTTACACCACTTTAAAATAGACGGTCCATAATATATTTAATTCTGATAAAAACTGGCCAAGTCAAATCTAACCTACTTTAAGATCTCACATTTTTAAATAACAGCAACTGTAATAGGTATCCAATAAAGCAAAGAAATAGAGTTTAATACTTGTTCATAATGTTATTTTGTTCTTATAAATACATTTTGGATTTTTCATAAAACTTGGCACTCATTTAGATCTCCATTCTTTTTGCGGCGAACCCCACAGCCAAGCCTAATTTTTGTATTGAACTTGGCTCTCCTTTTTACATATATGTTTTTGGTGGGATATCATTACTTTTTGTAAAGAAAACTAGGTAGATATTGAGTTATGTGGTGCCGCGCGACGACACACTGTTGGCCGGTTGTTTAGCGTGTGTTACAAGTATTCTTTTTATGGGGACACCACAACTTAACTGTTATTTAACATTTCTGTTATACACCAAATATGATAATACATATATTGGGATAGTTTCAAATATTTGCTTGTAACGGTTCCAACGCTAACATTAAAAATATATTTTTTTTGTAGGGGACACTATTTTTCACTTTTTTTTTATTTTAGATTTATTCCGACGCTAACACACAATTACCGAGCTGGATTCCAAATTTCATCCTTCTAGGTCATCTGGAAGTAGGTTAGGTTTAGGTACTATATGTCAGTCAGTCAGTACTAATATTTACAACGTGGTGCGCGCCAGGTCCCTCGCGCGCACCACGTTGGAGAACACGCCGTGCCCCGTGTACCCGTACACGCTGTACCGACTGTCCAGCGTCTCTCCTATGCGGAGTGCGGACCCTGCGAAACCTTAGATATCGAGAGTACTTACATGATTTCGTTGTTGCGTATGATCTTGACGGCGACGTCCGCGTTGTCGCGCGCCAGGTCCCTCGCGCGCACCACGTTGGAGAACACGCCGTGCCCCGTGTACCCGTACACGCTGTACCGACTGTCCAGCGTCTCTCCTATGCGGAGTGCGGACCCTGCGAAACCTTAGATATCGAGAGTACTTATATGATTTCGTTGTTGCGTATGATCTCGACGGCGACGTCCGCGTTGTCGCGCGCCAGGTCCCTCGCGCGCACCACGTTGGAGAACACGCCGTGCCCCGTGTACCCGTACACGCTGTACCGACTGTCCAGCGTCTCTCCTATGCGGAGTGCGGACCCTGCGAAACCTTAGATATCGAGAGTACTTACATGATTTCGTTGTTGCGTATGATCTTGACGGCGACGTCCGCGTTGTCGCGCGCCAGGTCCCTCGCGCGCACCACGTTGGAGAACACGCCGTGCCCCGTGTACCCGTACACGCTGTACCGACTGTCCAGCGTCTCTCCTATGCGGAGTGCGGACCCTGCGAAACCTTAGATATCGAGAGTACTTACATGATTTCGTTGTTGCGTATGATCTTGACGGCGACGTCCGCGTTGTCGCGCGCCAGGTCCCTCGCGCGCACCACGTTGGAGAACACGCCGCGCCCCGTGTACCCGTACACGCTGTATCGATTGTTCAGCGTCTCGCCCACCCGCACCCTGCAAGCACAATGAGTGCTTATTCACCTCATGGATACCATGTTATATTCCTTCAGTTTATTAGGAATATCATGCAAAATGATGAAATGATCACATCGCTCGCCTGATGGTAAGCGATACACACACGCCTGTTATCCCCAAAGGTGTAAGCAGAGGCGCAACTAGTGCACCCACCTTTCGCCGTTGTTCCGTCCCATGATGTGATAGGGGGTGAGCCTGTCGCCATATCGGACTCAAATTCCAGACTCCGGGCTAAAACTGAATAGAAAAACTCAATATTACTTTGCCGGACCCGGGGATCGAACCCGAGACCTCAGCTTTGGAGTCGTACTGTAATACAATTACGCCACCGAGGCAGGCTCAGAGGTAAGCGATACGAACGCCCATAAATAGTAGCAACACCACGCAGAACCTTAAATTATACAGTACTGCGCTCGTTAACCTGAGACATAAAATATTAACTCATAATGCGTAGTAATAATGCTGGCTAAAATGTCCTTCAAACTGGAACACAATGGTACGGTGGTACTGTGGATTCAAGGTGGTATGAAGGTCACTCAAGACGTAGTGGTGGCGGTTCCCTATTGGATTGCATAATATTTTTTGTAACAATATTGTTACGCATCTTAGCTTTAAGCCTAAATATCAATGTGCATAATAATCATTACGCATAATTGTTTTAGCATAAAATAAAAAAAGCATAAATACAAAAAGCACAACCATCAGAACGACTAACGTCAAAAAGCATGAAAATCAAAAGTCAAAAAAATAAATAAGCATCATTCATGTTTGGTTTTGTCTTAGTTGGAAACGACTTAAAATCGGTTCTGGCAGTTCTGGCCGGTGGTTCATGTGCACCTAACACGCTCGTCGCTTCGCTCCTCGCTATCCTTATTTATTTTAAATACATATTACACAAAATGTGTATTAGTCTAATACAAATTAGTTGAGCTAAAATTATTCCAATAGCTTATTATGACAAAAACGTAGTAGGTCAAAATATTACTATGCGATAGTACTATTATGCCAATACATATTATGCAAAGTCAATTATGCGAAAAAATAATAATTTAAAAAAAAGTAGGTGAACCAAAGGGATCCCAGTGGTGGCACGTCAGAATGTGGACATACTATTTGTTGCGTGCCATGCCATTGGCGTGTTTTTCACATAATCACTTGCATTTGCATAGTATCAATGGTTGACCACTATACTCATACCATTTTATTCCTTTACTGCAGTGTAACATAGTTAATATTTTCTTTTAGTTCCATTTATTATTTTTTATATTTACTGGCCGGCGCGTTACCTTCTTCGCCCGTTTATGGCCGCGAGAGTAGTGGGGACTGATGTGTTTCGTCTCCGTCGCCCCTCAGTGTAGGCGAGATATTTTATCCATGTTTTTATATTATATTCTATGTATCAGTATCAGCCAGGCTCATGCTTTAATTACAAAGTTAAGTGACGAAGTCGAATTTCATAAAAAAAAATACAAAAATCAAAATAAGTGCCTGGAAGTTAAAATTAGTGTCCTTCGATTACCTGTAATATCCTTCCGGATCGTCCCAATTATCCGTAAGCGATGGATTCTCTAACGTGTTCTTGCTTTGAGACTTTCCGGTAGTTGATGCCTATGATAAGAAAAGTAGATATTATGGCTCAAATTCTGTTGAATACTGCTAGTCTATGTTTATAAAAATTAGCCAAAATGGGGAACATATTGTCATAATATTTTATTACTCCATGTCCTTCATTTACGAATGCCACCGACTTCCTATAAAAATCTAAACCGATCAAAAGATAGAAGATAAAAGACACATGAGATTTATGAAGTAAATAATTAAAACTGCACTTACTTCTGCTCTACCAAAGTTGTCCTGATCAGCGAACATATCCCAGTCGGCAACTTTGACAGCTTTCCTCTCTTTAGTGCTATTCCTAGTTTCTTCTGCGACACTTTTTGTATCATTCTTGCTCTGAACCTCAGTTTTTGCTGTCTCCTTTTTGTCTTTAACTTCTGGTTTGCGTTTCGATGCACACACCACCGGGGTATCTGATTTTGGAGGGGGGCTGGCCGCGGTTTCTTTTTGTTTTACGGGAGCAGATTCCGTAGGTGGAATCTCACCGCCTAATTTCTATGGCAATATATTATGTCTGTTATGAATACAGTTACTTATCTCCTTATCTATAAATGGAGATACGATGACTGGGCGAACCCTTCGATTGGCCATACATGCGCAGCTGGCCATAAACTTTATTAAAACCTATGTGACTTGCAATGGTTGTCATTACATTCTACGATAATGACAATAAGCGGTGTTCCACAGAAATTGTGTGCTATTGTGTAAAAAGCGACCTTATATTTAGCCCTGCACGTGTGGTTTTTTTTTGTTAAATGTGTGCTATCCGTGTCTACCTCGCCCCCCGTCAGGATTGGCAGAAAAAATTGTTTGCGCATTATTGCCATATCGTGTCCATTGGTTAATTAGTTTAAACCTTTCACTAACAGGATACGGCATACAATGAATGAAATATTAATTAACGGTTATTGTTGAAGTTGTGAGTCATGATAACATTATAAGGGCAATACGGTCATGTCGGATTGCCGTCTCACCGGACTATGAGAGTGAAGGAATAGCGAGTGCACCTGTGTATTGCGCACACACTTGTGCACTATAATATCTCCTGCGTACCTGGCTGATCTCCGTTGAGATTGGCCGCCGTGGCCGAAACTGGCTAGGAGGATTTCATAAGGGCAATAGCTACACAAATGACATCACAGAGGTCATGTCCGCTTTTCGTATGGGCGCTGGTTTTTATTTTGAACGAAATTCTAGCAGCCTCAAAACCTTAAGGATATTGAAACGGCAAACATAGATCTTGGAGAAAATCCCCCGCGACCCTCCATTTTAAAGAAAAATAAATAAGAAATACATATTGTTCGGCTGTATATTTTATTGATGATGGCCAGATAAAAATGAAACTTAAAGTTGGGTCATCCAAGGTGGATTTAAATATTTTAGATTAAGGGGTGAGTAAATGATAATATATCGATATTTACAGACAGATATGAACTAATGTAATTCTATCGATATATTTACGCAGCCTTTAGTTACATATAAAAGATACCTAACTACTTATTCAAAGCATCTAGTTCGTATACTCATCTATAGTCCGTCCAACCATTTATTTAACTTTTGACATATGCACGCCTATGAAATTTTATAATTATTGACAAGAAATCGAAAACAAAATAATTGACTACTTTATGGACGTCATTTTTTCTTTTCTATAGTGAAGCGACTTTCTCTTTAACTCCGATTAAATCATCACCCGATCTTCGTTAAGCCCACTGATTGAGTAACAAACATAATTAAAAACTTTTTCATTGAAAACTAAAATTTGGCAGTGTAAATTAAATACTTTCTTTTTATATCCTATTGCTACCACCCCCCGAAAAACACTGTTATAACATATGCAATAATTTTCAAAATCGGACATAGTAAACGACGACAAATCGCCACGAGGAAACCAGTCTCAGGCAAACGATTGAAAACCACACCTAAAGTGCTGTTCGACCTGGGCACGGTTTCCGGACCAGAGTTCCTATACGTCGTATTTAAACAAAGCCAATGACAGAAATAACCATGAAATAATATTTACCTTGAGTAGCAGTTCCCTGTCTCTGCGCCGACGTTGGATGATCTGCTCCTCTGTCTCCTCGTCTTCCGAGTTGACTTCAATGCTGAGCTCATCGCTTGAGCTCGCTACTTTGTGCGGAACGGGCTCGACAGAAAGAGTCTAAAATAACGTTTTTAATCATCATACGTATGAATTTGATGTTTTACTTGTAACAGATTTTCACCATTTTGCGGCAAGGTATTTGAAGCAAACTAACATTGAACATTGTTCAAAACTTTTTCTAGCTAATGTCTTGATGCATTAAGACATTGTAATAGCAAATGCATCAAGACATTGCAATTGCAAATGCATCAAGACATTGACATGAAAACTCTAAAGCCTGTATCAGGGTAAGGGGAACAAGAATAGCGATTCGCAATACTGTGCTGTTGGCGACGAAGTGAATGCCGGATTAGCAGAAGAAGCACGAAAGTCGAGTGAATGGGATGGAAGTGCACTCCTTACACAGTATATTATGTAGAGTCACTATTTCTTATCGCATGGATATAGTATGATAAGAGAACGCTATAAATTGAAAGATGATGTGGTGATTAAAATTAAAAGAAGTATGATGAGATAACTTGGGCACGTGGAGAGGATGGTTTAAAGACGAGTCACGAAAAGTATTTACAGAGCGAATGTGAATGGTACGGATGGACTGTATGCACATAATCGGCGAAAATATATGATGAGAATTATGAATGTGGAAGAGGTGAAAGAGGTAGGTATAGTCATTATCGTGGCATGTCGCGCTCAAAAGTCTGATTCTCTCTGTCTGTGTATGAATATATAACTTTATAATTTAGATTTTTGTGCATTAATTGTTGAGCTTAATTCATTTTGATAATTCATTTAATCTTAATAAAAAACGAACAAGTTAACATAACATTCATTGATTCTGAAGCGATACAAAGTTCGCCGGGCCAGCTAGTGAAATTATAATATACTCTTTGCGACCATGACAGGGACTGCGCAACTGAATCAGCTGTCAAATAAATTTCACAGTATTTCGTTTGTAATCATTAGAAATCATAATACTTATGTTAAGATACAAAAATATTGGTGTTAGTTTCCTACCTTTTGGACACGATGTCGATCCCAGCTGTGTCCAGGAGCATCTATGTTGTTACGTTGCTCAGGGCTTGAATCTCGTATATGTCGATCTCTGTCGGAATGTTTTCGCTCACGCCGGCTTTGTTCACGTAATTTCCTGCGACATTTTATCGGCTTGCCGTCTCGTCGTCTATGGTTGGGTGATCGACGATCCTTGTCTTGATCTTTCTCTTTATACTTGTCGCGTTCTTTTGCTCTATTGTAATCCCTCTCTCGGCTCCGGTCACGATCTCGATCGCGATCTCTTCCACGATCTCTTACGCGTTCTCTTTCGCGATCTCTTTCGTTGTCTCTTTCCTTCGGCCTATTTTTTCCTCGATCTCGTTCTCTTAGTTCGTTTCGACGGCCCTGTTCCTTTTTCTCATGGTAATCTCTTTTGTCTTGTCGCTTCGCTAGTTCTCTCCTGGACTCCCTGTTGATAATATATCGAAGATCTTCCTTCTGTATTTGCGGCCATACTTTATCCTTCTCTGAGGATCTGTCTTGGCTGACTTTATGTTTACTGCATCGTCTATGTGCATGGTGTCTATGCTTCCTATGTTTCTTAGGAATTGGTGACACTGTATCATCTACAGACAATACTTCCTCACTTCTGCGTTTTACAGTCAAACTTAATTCGTCTCCGCCTTTATCAGATTCAATAGCTACTAACCTTGCCTGCAGGAGCTCCTTCTCCCTCATGAGTTCTTCAAGGTCTAAATCTTCATCTATTAATATTAATTCAGGGCTAGCGCAATCCTCCTGGTAATTTTCATCACCAGAATCAGATGATGAGATTTCTAAAGTATCGAGATTCTGGCTGTGAGATTTCGAACTGCCGTTCTTAGTTTCTAATAAACTTGGTGGACGCAAAGTTTCAATGTGTTTAATCGGTAACTTTGGTGGTGGGTCTTTGTGTTCTGGTTCATGTTGTCTACGCTTCCTTTTTCTCTCTTGTTTTATTAACTCCTCAACATCTGAGATGGGTGTGTCAGTATCAGGTTTTGGAGCCTTAAGCTTAGACTTTTTGGACTTTTTGTGTTTTTTATGATGACATTTGATCTCGCCAGGCTCCGTTGATTTCTTATGTTTTTTGTGTTTTCTGCTTTTCTTTTTGTTTTTTGCTTCTCCTTCATTTTTGGCGCCGGGCTTAGGCGTCTGTTCTATTACAAAAAGTCTGGAAATAAAGATACATAAATAATTAATTACAATATTTCATAAGTCATAAAAACAATTGACATAGAGTACATTTTATTACATTGAGTAAGTATTTATTTGCATACTAGATGTTGTTCAAAGCATCGCCAGCGTGAAAAGCTTTTCCGTTACAAAAATACCTAAATCACTTAAGCGATCCATAGCGCAAACGGTATGTCAGGCTATATACTTAAAAAATAGACCTAATATTCAAACATTACCGGGTTAGAAGTAGCCATATGATAATCCAGGACAAGATAGTATCTTGTATATATTATATCCACATGCAAAATTTCATCAACATAAAAGTTTCGTAATGTTTGTTACTGTATTAGGATTCGTTACTTTTAATTCTTTTATTACGGTATAAGAGGTACTCACTGATTCTCCATCTTCAATTATCACTTTAGTCAATAAATAGTAGAGACATACTAGAGATTCTGAAAAAAAAAGGATTCTTTTATTAAATACCTCATGAGATTAAATGAAAATTATCAGATTGTTTACACACATACACATACTCACGCCTTTTATCCCCGACAGGGTAGGCAGAGACGCAACTAGTGCACCTACTTTTCGCCGTGCCTATGACGTCCCATAATGTGATAGGGGGCGAGCCTATCGATATAGATTGTTTACTGAATAATAGTAACTACTTCAAAGTGATATCCTACTTTTAATGTAGTTATGTTTTCGGAGCCCAATCAGTCTGTTGTTTTTTTTAATAATGTGGAACCTAACGCGTAGTAATTGTAGAAATATACATAAAGAGGTATTTTACTTTCCCGGTATTTATGTTATAAAAACACATGCTTCACAAAGCTTTGCCTGAAATCTATACTAATATTATAAAGCTGAAGAGTTTGTTTGTTTGTTTGTTTGAACGCGCTAATCTCAGGAACTACTGGTTCGAATTTAAAAAATCTTTTTGTGTTGAACAGACCATTTATCGAGGAAGGCTTTAGGCTATATAACATCACGATGCAACTATTAGGAGCGAAGAAATAATGGAAAACGTGAAAAAAAACGGGGAAATTATTCATCCTTGAGGGCTTCCATTGCGTGCGCTGCGAAAACGGTCCAAGATACCAAAAATATATGTATGAAAGAATTATTCCTCTTGAAATGATCTAAAAAAAAGTCCGCGACAGTATATGTCTATCTTTTAAGATTAACTCACTAGAACCGTTTTTATGGTAATCAAATTTGGTCGAAATTAATGCATTATTTGTTAAGAGTTGTATCAACGTCATAATATTAATCTTTATCCAAATAAATGTGTTGGATAGAGTGATTCAACGGGAAGGTTTTTATGTACTTTTAGCCCGGAAAATCTTATTAACGCGGGCGAAGCCTTGGGCAAAATCTAGTAGTAAATAAACGTAAAGTTCTTAGCTGTCACGGACCAGTATAGGTCAAAAATATACTCTGAATATGTAGTGCACATTACAGAGGTGGCGACTATTAACATCTATTAATAAGAACTATAATAATATAGAGTACTATCGACCGATCTACTCCACAATAACGACATAAAAAACTTTAACTCCTCTTTAACTATAAAAAGGTGTGAATGTGTTGGATCAAGAACACTGTAAAGGTAATCCTATATCGATTCACCTGACTGACAAATAGACTCTATACCAACAATAATATTGTCGATATACAACCTGTCCTAAAAACAAAATATATTTAGAAAGATTGTAAAATAAGAGGTATTTACATTACATCAATGGGTATTTAGTTAGCGAGTTTAACATCAATAACACCATAAAGGATTACATATTACTTGATTAATACCCATGCATACATGCCACGAATATAAAAATACAGGAAAGCCACTCCAAATATGTATATTTATGAAAACAAGCTGTTAAACTTATATTTATAAAGTCAATTAAATTAGTCATATGAAACTGTAGAAATACATCAAAGATAAATACTAAGTCATTATGACAAGAACGATAATTGAAAATTATGCATTATATTAGTAAAATAATGTTGGTTGTCTTTGATATGGAAAATTGCATTTTGGTAGTGTGATTATAAAATAAACAACTTGTTCAATTAAAGTAGCCCAAAATGTCTAAATTTTTTATACCTCTTGCTCAGCACCTGACTCAATAAAAAAAAAAAATTGCCATTTTGGGCTGCATTATTTCATAAAACATATTGCATTGTGACTGCATTTTTAATGAAAAAAAATGAAATCCTCCTAGCCAGTTTCGGCTACGGCGGCCAATCTCAACGAAGATCAGCCAGGTACGCAGGAGATATTATAGTGCACAAGTGTGTGCGCAATACACAGGTGCACTCGCTATTCCTTCACTCTCATAGTCCGATGAGACGGTAATCCGACATGACCGGAGAGAGGTCAGGCGCAGGACCAACGGCTTTACGTGCTTTTCGAGGCACGGGGGTATCACACCGCCAACTTCCTGACTCCGAGCTGTGACTGAGTAATTTTTTTAAGAAGGAAAAACCCAGTCACAAAGTTTTTTTGGCCCGACCCGGGATTCGAACCCAGGACCTCAGCGCGCAAATCGTACTCGTAACTCGTACGCAATACAACTACGCCACCGAGGCAGTCATTTTTAATAGCGCATTTTTAATAGCCAGTATATTATGTGCGTACACTTACTGTTTACATATTAAGTAATATTTTTGCCGCCTGCATTTTACATTGTATGTGTTGTTTGAACTTGACTGTTGCATAATTTTCACTGCACGCAGTTCACTTTTATGATGGTAAAGCCACTTCACAGGGGATATTTTCTGGAGAGATGGCATCCTGATCAAGATAAGATTTTTGAATATCATTTTGTATTAATTCAAGTTTCATTTTATGTGGATTGACCCAAAACTGCAGGTGGTACTATCGTATAAACCATCAATTATGTTTTGATTGCAAAGAATCAAGAGCATTTAGAATAGTCAAATTATTAATAACAATAACTTGGTGACAACTTGGTTGAACTGGCAATGCAATATATTGTTGGCAACAAGCCTTTAACATTATTTGGCCTGCTAATTTATGTATCTCAAGGCAATAAAAAAACACATATACAACGTTGCTATGATCCAGGGGCACTAAAATGGACAGAGTACTCCATAGCGGCTCGGAAATAATTCGAAACGGTCAAAAACTCGATAAAGATTGAAATAGAAAATCACTTTTTTCTAACAACTTCTATCAATTTAATACGCAAACACCATTTATAAATATTTACACTAACCTGCGGTCATCTGCGTGACAAAACGGCAACGTCGCATTCTGTTGTCTTTCATGTCGCCGATGAGCCGACCGGCAAATACAAATAGATAGGTAGCTCGGCGCATAAGCGGGTGGGTCTCAAGTACAAATTTAAAAATTTTCGCTGTCACAAAGTTACAGAAACCAAATACAAACATACAAAAGATCGGTGCTCATATCACACAAAGAAATAAATAAACACTATCACTTTTTAATACATTTACATTAGTGTCCTATCACATAAACAAAAAGCAATATTTGGATATTCTCAAAATGGCGCGTAAGCAATAAGATTGTACCTAGGAAGCGGCTCAGGCGCTTTCGCAAGGCGTCTCATGTCCCGGAGCAATTACGGCGACACACTAAAAAAACTAAAACAGTTCTTTGATTTTTTGAAGATTTGAATGACCCAAGTCTATGTATTAATCGCTTTTTTGTTTGTGTTACAAAGTTATGATGTAATGTTATTGTGTTTTCGTTCTTATTTTACTAAGATTAAGACTCACTTTGACGTGATTATTGGCTGATAGAGGGGCAACGTCTCCTAATTTTGTTGATATTTAAGGTCACGCACCTTACATGACCTTAGATAACTATTTTTAGGCTTTCGGTCAGCTGTTAGGGCAGATATACATCCCGATGTAGTTTTGCAAACACGAAAAATCTATACTGTGGCTAAACTATTCCTCCTATTGAACTGAAATTTGGTGTAGAGCTTGTATATGGTACATTACATATGTAGCTAGAAATAAAGCCTCACCGTTTAATCAACCTTGTATATGCAATTTTTAATATCTCTATATTCCTTATGCATTACATCCTCCTCCTATCCAGGAGACTTATCTTTAAATTCATTTATTCATTCCTAAACTTTATTAATGGAGAAGCTAATGAAAAGTGATTTTCGCATTTCCATTAGCAAAAGTGTAATCACAATGGGCAGCATGAGTAACTGCAAGCTCCTGTATTGTCACAAAGCAAATGTAAACATATACTACTAGCTTTTTCCCACGGCTTCGCCCGCGTTAATAACTTTTTCCGGCCTAAAAGTACATACATAAAAACCTTCCCGTTGAATCACTCTATCCAACACATTTATTTGGATAAAGATTAATATTATGACGTTGATACAACTCTTAACAAATAATGCATTAATTTCGACCAAATTTGATTACCATAAAAACGGTTCTAGAGAGTTAATCTTAAATGATAAGACATATACTGTCGCGGACATTTTTTTAGATCATTTGAAGAGGAATAATTCTTTCATACATATATTTTTGGTATCTTGGACCGTTTTCGCAGCACACGCAATGGAAGCCCTCAAGGATGAATAATTTCTCCGTTTTTTTTCCCATTTTCCATTATTTCTTCGCTCCTAATAGTTGCATCGTGATGTTATATAGTCTAAAGCCTTCCTCAATAAATGATCTATTCAACACAAAGAGAATTTTTAAATTCGAACCAGCAGTTCCTGAGATTAGCGCGTTCAAACAAACTCTTCAGCTTTATAATATTAATATAGATTTGGTAATGACACCAGTCATAGAATTGAAGAGAAATTAGTTAATTGCATCACACTAGCAAAATACAATCGCCAATAAGAATATAATATTTTGTTACATTATAGGAGAATGATGATGAGTTTTGTGGTTAATCAAGCATTACATCCTGTTAAAACATCAGAACTTTTCTTAAGGTATAACTTTACTTCCCATAACACTATCATCAGCAAAGGCACAATCCTTTGTAATTTTGGCAGCTTAGCACTATTTACAACCATGCAATATTTTTGAACAATAGCATTGTATGTTTTGCTATTCTATTTCTGACACTTAGCATAAGCTGTTGTTTTCATGGAGCTTTCGTGTCTTAACAGATTTAATGGATACGGCACAAATCTTAACATTCAACATGTATTTGAATGTTTATCAATGTTATAAGAGCAGAATAGTCATGTAGTATTTATAACTTAAAATATGGCTAGTCTTTTTACAATAACCTATAGGTATGCCTACTCCATTCAATCCATTGTGTTTAAATTAAAAGAGTGTATTTGTATTAGCTAATAATATTTGATAGGTACCATGGGCGTATATAGTTTACAATAATCCACACTACGCTGCTAACCACTGACATTTAGGGGAACCGGATCTCCCCCTTAGCCCTTAAAAGGCAGTATCATGCAAGGCAAGAACCTACACCACTAAAATTTTATATTATAGGACCCCCCCCCCCCCCCATGTGAAAGCTATAGCTACGCCCATGAGACGTACTAATATTTGTGGTGGGTTGATGACTAATGTTTTATAACTGATACAGTAAAATTCCGCTTATTCAAACATTCATTATCCAGGTTTCTGATTATCCGGGCTCATATGTCACAACTGTAATTGCCCATAGAAAAGGTTTTAACTACACAGACATATTACATTGTGTTTATTTATTATGACCATATTTTTTATATGTATTGGTTTGTCTAAACTCTAAACAACATATTAAAACCCAGTTCATAGAAAAAAAAAATTATACTATTTGATTTGACTTTGAAATTAATTACCAAGATTTTCGAATATACAGATTAGTCAGAGTTTCAAAGAAGTTCTGAGTCGGGATTCTACTGTATTATGTATTATGGATAAACCACTGGTTTCAAATAAAGTAATTGGATAAAATACCAAACCTTGCATATCAATTGAAACATTAGTGGTCTCTTAGGTAGTGGCGGCCTTAGGAGGTGGTGAACGGAGCAACCTTATCTTTCGCAAGTGGCCCAAAAAGAATCCATTAACTCCTTTAAAAAAAGTGTAAAATAACTCACAAGGTCTACCATCCAATAGGAGGCTATGGTCTCCCATTAGTTAAAGCCACTATTGCTTTTAGGACCAATGCAATCAATTTAAAATCGCATGTTAATGCAATAAACACTCGCAAAAGCAATAATATGATATTAAGCACCACATCTGGTATGCAGTTTCAGGTTTTTTGTAATGAAAAACCTTTTCTAGGATAAAAATATTTCCCCAGATAAAAAGTAGTCTATAGTCTATACCTACATTACTCCCAAGTAAACTTTATACTTTGTCTATTACTTGGGAGTAATGCAGGTTCCTACTAGTGAAAGAATTTTCAAAATCAGTTCAGTAGTTTTTGAGTTTATCCATTACAAACCATCAAATCTTTTCTCTTTATTAGTATAGAAATAGGATAACACCATATTCACTTTTATCACCACTACTGTATTGCAGAAGTGGCAGCTTAACTGTCTTGCAATGTACAATTTATAGGGTTGCTAAAGGGTGCAAAAACTCATCCCCTTCTCCAACCATTATCTCTATCTAAATAGGATAAGGATAACCCCAGTACGAGTTTGCTAGACGTCAGCATTAATAGGCGGTAGTCACATCTTATCACCAGGTGGACGTCTCAGTAGCTTATCTTCTACCTTGAGATCAAGTTCGACATTCACTTCCTCATTAAAATATACTAGATATAATTTCTGGGTGACTCATATTAATCTCGAAAAAGTTAATAAATAATCACTTTTAAATGTTTGAATCTTATCATGCGAACCGCAATTGTAAAATTCGCTTTTATCATACAAAAATTTCGCTTGGCACTTATTGATTTGAGAAAATAGTTTCGCGTATTGATTCTATCTTGTAAATTATTTACGAAACTTATATCGCTATATTAAAATGTTACCTGCATTTGTTAGATGAAATCAATTGTATTCAAGTGTATACCCATTGCCGCCGTACATTGTTTACTTAGATTTTAAATCCACCCAAATCCCAAACAATACAAAACATTGACATTACTGATCAGAGTTACTGATTACAGCATTTTCATTTTTCTCATTTCTGAAATCTGAATTCTGACTAGTGTTGCCGCTCTGCAAAATTTCATGTCCCTATATTCGAAAATGAAAATCGATAAAGGAAAAATGATTTTTAAAATATCCGCCAGAACTCACTAGATATATTTTTTATATTGCAGTTGAATGAGGAAATAACTGACAAGCATGGCGTGGCGTTCGGGTTCGGTTGATCGTAAACTGTACAAACGTAAACAGTAGGCAACACCACCTTTGAATTTTACCTCTCGAGCCCGGAGCGTCACATTACTGGTCACACTGGCCCAGTACGCGTGTACTGTAAACCAGCGAAAATCGACCTACACGCACACACATAAGGCGCGTCAACACGCACACATCGCGAGTTTGACAGCTGTCATACCGGTCCGATCGGACCGGCCGGGGCTCGAGCAAGAATGTTATACCCATATGGATTTTTCATCCCGTTCAACAAACTGAAGAATAAAATGTGACGTCACAGCTGTCTGCTGTCTCTCTCTTTAGAGTGACAAAGGTTTATTTTCAAAACCAGGACGTAACATAATTAACTGTCCATAATAAAATGATATGATATAATATGGCTGCCTCAGTGGCGTAGTTGTATTATGGTACGACTGCAATGCTGAGATCTCGGGTTCGATCCCCGGGTTAGTCGGGTCGGGCAAAGTGATTATTTTCCATTCAGTATCAGCTCGGAGTCTGGAATTTGTACACGATAAGGCGATAGGCTCGCCCCCTATCACAGCATGGAACGGAATAACTGCAAAAAGTGGGTGCACTAATTGCGCCTCTGTCTACCCGGGGGATGAGAGGCGTGAGTGTGTGAGTGTGTAATAATATGATATCGCACCATAATATTTATTTTTATTTCTATAAAGTAATGCGGTTTAAATTAATTATGAAAACCAACTACAGCGGCTAGTAATAGTTGATATTTAAAAAATATAATTTGAGTTAGAAAGTTTATTCCAAACAAAATTGGCATATTTACATACTTTTTTGGTATGTGTAGTTCGGAACTACTAGTTCCACTTACATAAAAAAAATACCTCACCACGCGGTGGTGAATTCAGTGGCGGCCTTGGAGGAGGGGGGCGAACCAGGCAAGCGCCTGGGGCCTCGCAGTTACAGGGGCATCTTGCAGCTCCTTGGGGGCCCGTTTTTTGGCACCTTACTTACAAAGCTGTTAAAAAAATTTATTTGCTCCGCACGGGGCCTCGCGTGCTTTTTTTTTGCTCGGCACACAGCCTCATATTGTATATGTTTTACTTTCCCCCACGACTGGATATGTTCACGTTGTTTGCCGGCCTTTATAACCAAATATGGAGACTGTAAGGTTAGACAGAAAAACATTGGGATATTTAAAAATGAAAACTACAGTTATTGTTGAATTTAAATATAATAAAAAAAAATAAAAAACATACTCATAAAAGTAAACAATCATACATAAAAAAATAATACACATTTAGGATGTTAATAACCTAATTTTCAGTAAGTAATTTTGAAATATTACGAATATCTATTTTATCTATCTAAATATCTATTTTTTACAATTTTTGCGAGTATTCTGCGAACTTTTTTTCTGTAATTATCCATAATAATACATATTGTGTTTTAGAGATATTCTACTATGAGTTGTGCAATTCATGGTTGCAGAATTATTTGCAATCCAACATCTAGTGTGAAATTCCATAGGTAAGTTGATTGTAAACAAAGTTGTGTAGATATTTATAGCAAAAGTAATAAACACGTGGATGTTTTACAAATTACAATACTAAATAAATTCTTGTTTGAGAGCCATGGAATCAAAAATTAACGCTACATTCTGCGGGTGAGGTTTCGTCCTTAAATTTATTTTTAATATTCTAAAACTTCTGTGAAGAAGCCAACAAAACAATTAAAGATTACTAAAGATCACCATAATGTGCTCTCTTTCGGCAAATATATCTTTGAATTTATAAAACAAAAATGTTTTCGGCGACTAAAAGTGTAATGTTAAAGCAAAAGTCTTTATGTTATCACTATATGTAATTTTTCTTTGCTTGCTACTTGGAATATACTTTTTAAAAAAATCTCAAATATTAGTAAAATTTCACTGCAAAATATTTTCAATTTCAGACTGTATAATCATGAACAACTTTAATAAGAAATAACTTGTAATTAATTTTCTTCTTTTATCTCTTCATCTTCTGCTGCAATACTTTCTTTTATTTCTTTAAACTTATTTCACTGGATGTCTTCACATTAACTGATATATTGAAATCTTTCAAGTCTTGACGTTTCAATGGTGGTTCATATTCATTTCGCTGACATGTAACGTAAAAAGTAAATATCAATCAATAATAATATATTTAAGTACCTATACATTTTAGACATAGGCAGAGGTGCCATTTAGTACACTCAGATATCACCCAATGTACCGCCGTTATAAAATTTGGTGGGTCGCAAGCTTAATGCCCTATCCTACTAATCTTATTATATTATAAAGGCGAAAGTTTGTAAGAATGTCTGGATGTATGGATGTTTCTTTCATGCAAAAACTACTGAACGGATTTCGATGAAATATGGCACACGGGTAGATCATGTCCTGGATTAGCACATAGGCTACTTTTCATCCCAGTAAAATATAAACAATGACTTTTATCCCGGAAAAACACATTCACGCGGGCGGAGCCGCGGGCAAAAGCTAGTAAATAATAAAGTCTAAGTGGATCATAATTATACCAGTGAAATGTTAAAAAATAATATACTTACAGCATGAGTTTCTGGTAATAAATAATTATTTTTGACATCTACTGCCATATTCCGAGAAGTAGAAGACTTATTATCACATTCAGAATCATAATCTTCTGTCTTTAAATGTTGACTAGTAATTCTTACAGACATCAAATTGACCTTTTAATGGTATTTATATTTAACCACGTTTTTGCTTATCTAGATCTTTAAGAAATCTGTAATGAGAAATACAAACTCGATTTTATTTTAAATAAAAGTTTCAATAAATCAATGCTGGATACACTGAGAACTCGATTGTAACTGTTGATCCTCAGTTTTTATTTAAAGATTAATAAGCTTTATAATATTCATTAGTAAGGCGGCTAGTATTACAAATACTCTAGCACCATTGTCAAACCGGTCCACCAAAGCTTACACCATGGTCACCCTAGCCTCTTGTTTATATACACTATTTACAATATAAAAAATCACATTTAACATTACGTTAATATGAAAAAAGTAGTCATATATAAAGCAAATCACATTAAGCGATATTTTTCTACAGTTCATTTATAAAATATTCACGTATTTTATTACATTTCGTATAAATATTGATAAAATTATAATATTTACACAATATTGATTACAATGAACTTAGGTACCTGTAGAATTTCACATTAAATGATGGATGCCAAATATTTCTGCAACCATGAACTACACAATTCACATTAAAATATCACTAAAACACACTTATTATTATAGATAATTACAGAGAAAATTTCGAAGTGAACATTTATTTGACAACTATATTGACATCGAACTTAACGTTTTATAACAGTGTTGCCGAAATATGTATTCGCAATTACCAATTAAATGAGGAAATTTTGTTTAACTAAAATGTTGATAAGGATAAAAAACCTTAAGGATATCTTATTCAACAAGAATAATTCTGAAATGAAAATAGTACTTATATCATTATATAAGATATGTTGGAAATATTTATATATAAATGATTGAGACGACAATAACGGTATTGATATTTTTTTATGGGTGGGGAAATAATCCGTAAGCTTTGGCAACATAGGTTAAAGAGTGAGTGAGATAGAAGACAAAACAAAAGGAAATTTTTTTGTCTTCAAAAAAATGTGTGTACTGCGGTCTCCAGTAGTTATATTATAAACTTCTTGGGCTCGAGGGGTTCAAACACTGACGTCTATTATACTAGTACGCTGGACTGGACCAAGAAGTTTATAATATTATCTAATGGAGAGAGCGGTACACACATTTTTGTGAAGACAAAAAAATTACCTTTTGTGTTGTATTCTATCTCACTCACTCTTTAACCTATGTTGCCAAAGCTTACGGATTATTTCCCTACCCATAAAAAAATATCAATACCGTTATTGTCGTCTCAATCATGTATATATAAATATTTCCAACATATCTTATATAATGATATAAGTACTATTTTCATTTCAGAATTATTCTTGTTGAATAAGATATCCTTAAGGTTTTTTATCCTTATTAACATTTTAGTTTAAAAAATTTCCTCATTTAATTGGTAATTGCGAATACATACTTCGGCAACACTGTTATAAAACGTTAAGTTCGATGTCAATATAGTTGTCAAATAAATGTTCACTTCGAAATTTTCTTCGTAATTATCTACAATAATAAGTGTGTTTTAGTGATATTTTAATGTGAATTGTGTAGTTCATGGTTGCAGAAATATTTGGCATCCATCATTTAATGTGAAATTCTACAGGTAAGTTCATTGTAATCAATATTGTGTAAATATTATAATTTTATCAATATTTATACGAAATGTAATAAAATACGTGAATATTTTATAAATGAACTGTAGAAAAATATCGCTTAATGTGATTTGCTTTATATATGACTACTTTTTTCATATTAACGTAATGTTAAATGTGATTTTTTGTATTGTAAATAGTGTATATAAACAAGAGGCTAGGGTGACCATGGTGTAAGCTTTGGTGGACCGGTTTGACAATGGTGCTAGAGTATTTGTAATACTAGCCGCCTTACTAATGAATATTATAAAGCTTATTAATCTTTAAATAATCATCGTAAATAAAAACTGAGGATCAACAGTTACAATCGAGTTCTCAGTGTATCCAGCATTGATTTATTGAAACTTTTATTTAAAATAAAATCGAGTTTGTATTTCTCTTTACAGATTTCTTAAAGATCTAGATAAGCAAAAACGTGGTTAAATATAAATACCATTAAAAGGTCAATTTGATGTCTGCAAGAATTACTAGTCAACATTTAAAGACAGAAGATTATGATTCTGAATGTGATAATGTGTCTTCTACTTCTGGGAATATGGCAGTAGATGTCAAAAATAATTATTTATTACCAGAAACTCATCCTGTAAGTATATTATTTTTTATCATTTCACTGGTATAATTATGATCCACTTAGACTTTATTATTTACTAGCTTTTGCCCGTGGCTCCGCCCGCGTGAATGTGTTTTTCCGGGATAAAAGTCACTGTTTATATTTTACTGGGATGAAAAGTAGCCTATGTGCTAATCCAGGACATGATCTACCCGTGTGCCATATTTCATCGAAATCCGTTCAGTAGTTTTTGCATGAAAAAAACATCCATACATCCAGACATTCTTACAAACTTTCGCCTTTATAATATAATAAGATTAGTAGGATAGGGCATTAAGCTTGCGACCCACCAAATTTTATAACGGCGGTACATTGGGTGATATCTGAGTGTACTAAATGGCACCTCTGCCTCTGTCTAAAATGTATAGGTACTTAAATATATTATTATTGATTGATATTTACTTTTTACATTACATGTCAGCGAAATGAATATGAACCACCATTGAAACGCCAAGACTTGAAAGATTTCAATATATCAGTTAATGTGAAGACATCCAGTGAAATAAGTTTAAAGAAATAAAAGAAAGTATTGCAGCAGAAGATGAAGAGATAAAAGAAGAAAATTAATTACAAGTTATTTCTTATTAAAGTTGTTCATGATTATACAGTCTGAAATTGAAAATATTTTGCAGTGAAATTTTGCTAATATTTGAGATTTTTTTTTAAAGTATATTCCAAGTAGCAAGCAAAGAAAAATTACATATAGTGATGACATAAAGACTTTTGCTTTAACATTACACTTTTAGTCGCAGAAAACATTTTTGTTTTATAAATTCAAAGATATATTTGCCGAAAGAGAGCACATTATGATGATCTTTAGCAAACTTTAATTGTTTTGTTGGCTTCTTCACAGAAGTTTTAGAATATTAAAAATAAATTTAAGGACGAAACCTCACCCGCAGAATGTAGCGTTAATTTTTGATTCCATGGCTCTCAAACAAGAATTTATTTGGTATTGTAATTTGTAAAACATCCACGTGTTTATTACTTTTGCTATAAATATCTACACAACTTTGTTTACAGTCAACTTACCTATGGAATTTCACACTAGATGTTGGATTGCAAATAATTCTGCAACCATGAATTACACAACTCATAGTAGAATATCTCTAAAACACAATATGTATTATTACGGATAATTACAGAAAAAAAGTTCGCAGAATACTCGCAAAAATTGTAAAAAATAGATATTTAGATAGATAAAATAGATATTCGTAATATTTCAAAATTACTTACTGAAAATTAGGTTATTTAACTTCCTAAATGTGTATTATTTTTTATGTATGATTGTTTACTTTTATGAGTATGTTTTTTATTTTTTTTTATTATATTTAAATTTTACAATAACTGTAGTTTTCATTTTTAAATATCCCAATGTTTTTCTGTCTAACCTTACAGTCTCCATATTTGGTTATAAAGGCCGGCAAACAACGTGAACATATCCAGTCACGGGGGAAAGTAAAACATATACAATGTGAGGCTGTGTGCCGAGCAAAAAAAAAGCACGCGGGGCCCCGTGCGAAGCAAATAATTTTTTTTAACAGCTTTGTAAGTAAGGTGCCAAAAAACGGGCCCCCAAGGAGCTGCAAGATGCCCCTGTAACTGCGAGGCCCCAGGCGGTTGCCTGGTTCGCCCCCCTCCTCCAAGGCCGCCACTGAATTCACCACCGCGTGGTGAGGTATTTTTTTTATGTAAGTGGAACTAGTAGTTCCGAACTACACATACCAAAAAAGTATGTAAATATGCCAATTTTGTTTGGAATAAACTTTCTAACTCAAATTATATTTTTTAAATATCAACTATTACTAGCCGCTGTAGTTGGTTTTCATAATTAATTTAAACCGCATTACTTTATAGAGATAAAAATAAATATTATGGTGCGATATCATATTATTACACACTCACACACTCACGCCTCTTATCCCCCGGGTAGACAGAGGTGCAATTAGTGCACCCACTTTTTGCCGTTATTCCGTTCCACGCTGTGATAGGGGGCGAGCCTATCGCCTTATCGTGTACAAATTCCAGACTCCGAGCTGATACTGAATGGAAAATAGTCACTTTGCCCGACCCGACTAACCTGGGGATCGAACCCGAGATCTCAGCATTGCAGTCGTACCATAATACAACTACGCCACCGAGGCAGCCATAATATATCATATCATATTATTATGGACAGTTAATTATGTTACGTCCTGGTTTTGAAAATAAACCTTTGTCACTCTAAAGAGAGAGACAGCAGATAGCTGTGACGTCACATTTTATTCTTCAGTTTGTTAAACGGAATGAAAAATCCATATGGGTATAACATTCTTGGACTGGACATTCGAATCGTAAAAGTGTGCCTATTTGATTTTCGCCATATTGGCGCTGATAGCAATAGCGAGTGTCCATGGAACTAACGATAGAGTTGGAACATAAAACAGCTGATATATCGATAATCATACGAAATAGTCGACGGTTTATAAATTGAAAAAAAATAACAATTTGTTATTATTAACAATTGAAAAAATTACTC
Source organism: Lapara coniferarum (assembly GCA_949316025.1). Taxonomy (NCBI): domain Eukaryota; kingdom Metazoa; phylum Arthropoda; class Insecta; order Lepidoptera; family Sphingidae; genus Lapara; species Lapara coniferarum. The sequence continues at coordinate 20,775,916 of OX438933.1, read as the reverse complement.
AAAAATTTGATCGAAACAATGATTATAACGGCAATCGGATGTACAGTATAGTGAAGATTCAGACAAATCTGTCCTTACTTATTCATTGTGGCAATATTAGCAGTTTAACCCACGTTACCACGGAATAAAAAGTAGTCATGTCTTATTCCAAGTTGTAAGCTATTGTCATACCATATACCGGGTGGAAGGGAAACGCTCTCTATACCGGAACGGTAAGAGAGAAGAACCATAACAGTAACGAAAAACTATATTCATTTGCAAAGCTAAGCGATAATACTTACGATTTTAGTATTTCCGTAATTCATGCGCGCGCAATGTAAAGCGTACAAAGAACTGGGCGGCCGTCGCGCTGCGCCGGGACCGGCCCGCGGTCGTTAACCCGTCAGGTGATGTACGTATTTCATTACGATTTTTTTGAAATATTGACCTTTTTTACTATGTTTTTCAGAATAATAGTTTGATTTATCTATCCATACGTGAAGCGGTACAGAAATTTGAGAAAATCCTACTAAAATTGTAACACTGCGATCGCGATTTGTTTAGTGCCATCACGTCAGGAATCACCAATACTATCACCTGTATTCGTTTCCGGGAGCGTTTCCCTTCCACCCGGTATATTATCCGTGAAAAAAGTTATCTTATTTCAGTTTGGAAGTTACCACCACATCAAATTCGTTCAACAATTAGAACGGGAAGCCGTAAGAAATAGACATACGAACGTACACATAAATGTTATAATGTATTTATGGAAGGGATAAAAAAAAAGACAGTGTGACGGTAGATCAAGTTATATTTTATTAAGTCACTGACGTGCCCAAATTATATTACGCGACAAATAATTCGGTATATTGACACCTGTAATATTATGGGAGTAGTTTTTTGTTGCTGCATATAAACGAATGTCTATATATTAGTCTATATTATATTTAATTAGAAAGTATGCAATTGGCAGCTTCCAATTATCTTTTAATGGCACAATCATAAAAACTAAGGCATCTTTACAATATGGTACATAAAATACGGTAAATCATTATTTTCAGAAGCGATTCGTAAATCAACATGCCCACGTATTACTCCATCATGACTTCTAGTACAACTTTTTTTCAATCTCATTTCGTCAATCATTAAAGCGCAAATTAATTTTTCGCCTTTTTCTCTAGCTTGCTCACTTTTATACCTCAAGGTACTAAAACTTTCTGTAGTGAAACCTGGGTTTGCATCTTCCGAAATGTACCACGATCGTATAATTCGAGGATGAGGCAAGGCTAAATTAATTTTTTTCGGACACATACATATGCCTTTGGCGAATAAAAATGTAGAGTACTTTCAAAAGCTCTTAACTCTGGGGAATATTTAGCATGACTAACATTATTTTCTGAATTTCTTGCCATCCTTTTAAATAATTGTGGTTTAAAATCATTGTACTGACTTAACAAACATACACAATCATCAGTAACTAATTTCTTTTTCATTTATTACTGTTTTCAAAGAAGAAACTTTAATCTTCAATCTTTTCACGAGTTTTGAGACGAGTCTGAGAACATCGTAAAGCTTTTTGTATTGTTTGCATAACCCTTTTAGATGACCTAGGAGTATTTTCGTAGCGGTGTCATGATTGATATTTTCACAGATTTCGATGTAAGACCGCTTCCTTTTCTGGGTTTCATTTAGTTCCTTGTTGTAGCTTGTGCTGGGTCCTGTTAAGAATATAAAAAAAATATTCTATTTGAATTTCGTTAAGAAACAAAATGTAAGAATGCAGTTTCACATTAATCGAAGCAAGTCAACTATAAGACAATATAAAGAAAAAAAACTCGTTGAGAAATAATAGTAATAATAATAAAAGATTACAAGTAAAACAAAATAATTATAAACAAATTGAAGCTGTTGTTGCCTCAAAAGGTTTACCAAATAAACTTTATTTGCTAAAGGTGTAAATAAAATATAATGTGTAACAATTATAAACCATGTTAATTAATAACAGTTATAAATCAATTATGAACTTGTTAGTTACAAAATGAACTACAGTGAAAAATTGTTACTAAGCTTGTAGTTAGTAATATTTGTAAATAGGTGCATTGACTTGATGTATAAATGAAACACCTTAAACTACCTTTAAAATAATCTGAAAACCTGTAAGTCTTATTTATTTAGTACTGAGTTTTTTGAAAAAATATGTCATTATACCTGACATTGTTTCTAAATTCATGCCATCAACTTGGTTTTCTCCGCATTCATTATTTATTAAATCAGCTTCTCACTCTCTATTTTCCTCAGGAATAATACCTAAATCTGCAATAATAATATCACCATTGCAAAACGTCTTACAATATACTATATGCATAAAATGCTCAATAGAAAAATATAAATTATTATTATACACACCAGAAAATATTGTAGGCACACTGTCCTTTTTCAATTGGGTTCGTAAAACATGTCTAATAATACAATCTTCTATAAAATGTTTAGAGCATACATGGCTATTTTTATTCGGAAACCAATTTCCAAATTAAATTTTTTTCAGCCATAGTTTTTGTATAGTTGAGTCAGTTGGAAACCTGTAACAATACATTTATAATGACATTTTTATGATTTTAAATTGATATTTCCTCTTCTGGAGTAGATAGAGTACATTCTTTATAGAATAATACATGCCTAACCTTATTTTATTATCAATCTTAATTAATGATTTTATGTGTTTAAAGATACAGTATAAAAGTATAAATGCTAATAGAGCCAAACCAAAAATTTATCGATATGCATTGTCGATATGAAACTTGGACAACCCTATCAAGATATACTTACTTTATAAATATGCTATTTGAAAACAAATTATCGTGTAAATACGTTTAAATTGAGTTATTATTTACTTGTAAATGATAGTTTGCTCTTTACAATAACTAACTTTAATACAAATAGCTAAAAGATGATGTAAATGTACGTACTTATGAAATGTTACTTCACTACCCGTTTCGTAACGGGTTTTACAACACACACAAATTCTCATTGTGGATTTCTATAAACCACACATAAATAATACTTAAAAACAACACGTTTCACCGTAATATTTCGTTTTAATGCACTGACAATGCTGACAATACAGAGAGCTCTCAAAACAATACGACGGCCATATGCATTATACGTCGAATTTAGTTCCCTGGACACTCGAGAGGGGCGTTTCAAATCGGCACAAAATATAGCTGTCATTTTGTATCGTAAATCCTGTCCAGCGTACTAGTATAATAGAAGTCAGTGGGTTCAAACATTCGGATTTAGAATATTAGTAAGAAGTAAGACGTTAGTAAGATTATCTTTGCTTTAAGCGTTGGCATTAGGTATAAACTCATCTTTATTCTATGGGTATAAAGCTTTGATTCCGCAGAACGCGACAGACGGCAACAGCATGTGCCGCAACGGCAGACGGCACTACCATTTATTCTATGGGTATAAAGCTTTGATTCCGCAGAACGCGACAGACGACAACAGCGTGTGCCGCAACGGCAGACGGCACTACCATGCAGTATTATATTGTAGGTAAGGTACCATTAGGAAAATTCTGTTTGATGTCATAAAAAACCTCTAAATAAAATTCTTTGTTTGTAGTACCTAGTAATATTTCGAAACAACGTGCTCGCATCGGGGGACCGCTAAAGAATTTATTTTTATCTGCATGGACTGGAGGCTGGAGGTCAGTTTAAAATATTCCTAGGTCAGTGCCGGATTAACACAACTTGATGCCCTAAGCCATTCACGCCTGTGGGCCCCCCCTACCATAAGTAAACTAACATCAGTTTTTAATGGCGCGGATTTTCAAACAGCTTTACTTTTATGTGCTAGCATTTTTTTGTGCTGTTTCTGGTGCCCCCTAAGACGTGATGCCCTAAGCAATTGCTTAATTTGTTTATGGGCTAATCCGGCACTGACTGACCGGCGTGTTCCGCCCCGTGGATTGGGGCGTTTGGAAAATTCTACCACAGTATCCCCTGCCTGTTGTAAAAGGCGACTAGTAGGGGGTCGCAGGTGGGGGGCTGTCCGTCTTTAGTTTTGTGCGTGTTTTAGCACATTGTTGCGACCCCCGTGATAGACGCAGCATAGCAGGTAGGCCTCACGCTGCCGTTGACGCCGAGGGCGCCCGTCGGTGCACGGGGGCTTCTGAATTCTGCTGAAAGTATCCTCAAATTCGACAAAAACAAGGTATAAAACACGAAATTTCCGAGGTAGCCTAAATCGGCGACTGAACGCCATTCGCGTAGCTTAAATGGTGACCAGTCGCCATTCGCAACTTTTGGTCGTCCCGACACCCTCCGAGATAGTCTAAACTAAATGGCGTAAAGTCGCCTAATCTGGCACCACTGCTGAAGATAAAAAAATACAACAAAGTATGCGTTTGAAGCACAATATGTACTTATCAATGGACAAGAGTAAAGTCTATCTCACGAAAGAAGTCCCGCAGATGCGGCCGATGCCACACTCCTCCACAGTCAGTCAGGAGTCAGGCGACGTAATGTTGCTAACTTTAAGGTGTTAGACGTCCCGAAATAAAAGTTTATAGTATAATTATTTTTTAGGGATTATGAAAAAGTAAAACAAAATGTTAACAATGTTGCTGTATTCGAAGTATCAGCATTACGGGGGATTTAGGGTAGGTAGAGGATTTGGGCTTACCGGGACAGGTTTAAATTTTATTTTACTCCCGACGCGACGTTTTGAATGCTTTGCAGCATTTCATAGTAATGGTCAATGGAGCAAGGTTGGAAATTCTCCAATACGTCGTATGTAAAATGATATATTAAATAAGGGGGGGGGGGGGGGGTTTGAATAACTAGTTTTATTTCAATGTTTGAATTTAGTACAATAGATCGGGAGATTTGATAATAAAATCGATATATCAGAGTACAGTCAAAATCGGGAGATCTCCCGATAAATCGGGAACTTTTGCAACACTGTGTGACGTAAACAGCACCTGACAATGACAACATGGCCAGTCTGTGACATCTGTCATGATTAGTTCCATATATTGCCGCGGGACTTCTTTCGTGAGACAGACTCTAAATTAATAAATAAAAAAAAACTTCTTCCCCAAGTCCTTGCGCCTTCAAACTTTTTTTTTATTTCAAAGTTTTAGGTAAGATATTTTTTAAAGTATAAGTTGCAGTTGCATTGTTTCTTTGTTATACTCAGTACTGATTACTATGTCAAAGTAAAGCAGTGGCTACATTACCAAGACTTTGTCGAGAAGTTTTGGCGGCAACAAAAAAGCACTTTTAGCACTGTTCTTTCAACTCACTTCATTTGAGCCCTTTAATAGAACTATATTGGACAATATACCACCATAATTATTATGCAATATAACACTAAGTATCACCAAAATAATGAATTAAAACAAGAGCACCTCATGACACTTCCACGTTACGGCCAAAACTCCAAGAAAATAGAACCTAAGCAGTGGTGCCAGTTTAGGCGACTTTTTGGCATTTAGACCAATCCAGACTATCTCGGAGGGTGTCGGGGCGACCAAAAATTGCGAATGGGGACCGGTCGCCGTATAGGCTATGCGAATGGAGATCAGGCGCCAATTTAGGCTACCTCGAAAAGTTCGTGTTATAAACTTTATTTTCATCGAATTTGAGGATATTTTTAGGTTTGAGGGTACAAAACATGTATGTACACATACGATACTTAGAAAATTGGCGTCTTTTTTTTTAGCTCTTCGGGCGTCCCCACACCGATGGGCGACTTTAGTCTACTTCGAATTTATGGCGAGTCGGGCCAGCATTAATTCGAAATTAGGCACGTTTTTTTTGCTCCTTCACTTCTCCATAATTATATAATGAGGTGACTTTAGGTTAGGTACTTCACAATGAATTTTCGGCGACTTCGACCGTCATACATTTGGCAAAACTGCATTTGAATTTAATTATGTTGTCGTTGGCGTAGCACAGCAACACAGTGCTTGTAGCCATTAAAAAAAAATAGAATTATGAATGACCAGTGACAGGAGTTTCAAAACATTGACGATGAATTGTTTAAATTTTTGTTCGTATTACTGAAATAAACTATGTATTTTTGCAATAATGATATATTTAATATAATTTTTTAATTATATCTTCAGCACAGGTGACATTATTTGTATCATATTATTGAGAATAAATAGGTTATGCTTTGGTTTCGTAATAGATTTATTTCATAAATAGATATACATTAATACTTTACCAGTAAGTATTTCACAATCGTCGAGATAGATTCCTTTTGACACACGTGCGGTAAAACTCATTATCATTTTATTTTTTGGTTGTCGAATGTAAATCGGTACAAATAATTTTTCTTTATGAATTTCGAGTAACCCTACTCTGGCGGTACTACTGGACTACGTGTATAATATGATAAAAACAGTACTTCTTATAGCTAATCATAGAGCATCACATACATTTTAAAGAACATGTTACCACTTATTGTTGCGACACAAAATTGACTTTTGATAAACATTACACTATTATTTCTAGAAGTAAACACAATCCAAAACCGAAAGTGATTATGTATTTCAGTATATAGTCACAATACAAAAAGTATTGACAAATGCTTAGGGATATTATATATGCAATGAATATTATATCATTACATGAATAAAATATATACAGCCCGAATTATAGGCCATGTATACTTAAAAGCTACTTAATTAAAAAGGCTCACTTTAAGGTATTCTATCTATATCATTCTATTCTTTTTGCCTAATCAGTTCAATTCAAAAGCATGATCCTTACATTATTAATTTGACTTCACAAGTAAGGTGGATATGATTTTCTTATTGCCTAAAAGTGGCCTTTTTAGAGATGATCCAATATAATAAAACCTTATACTATTCTCTAGCAGGATGTCATCCTCAGAACACATATCACGAGTCCGCAGGCTGTACAAGTTGATATTTCGCCTGCACAGAGGTCTGCCGGCAGAGCTGCGCGTGCTCGGCGATAACTACGCTAGAGAAGAGTTCAAACGGCATTCAAAATGTAATGCGCAGGAGGCTAATATTTTCCTTCATGAATGGACTGTAAGAACATTTTAATTTTCTTATAAACCTATGCTTATTGTATGGCATATGAATGATATAATTGATAGCACATAAATGTTAAGAACTAGAGTGAGATCATAGCATCATATTATATTGAGATCATGGTATTGAAAGATTCTCAGAACAAGGTCTAAGTAAACATTGGTCATTCATAAGATGTCAAAATTACTCTTTATTTTAAGCATTGGTTGTTTCACATATTTTAGATGCCTATGTCTGAATATGTGAAACAACTACTAACTAAAAACTCATAGTTAAAGTAGTAAAAAGAATCAGCGGGCTTAGATTGTAAAAAAAAAAACAGGATGTGTCTCCGCTTCGTTTTATTGTGATTGGTTGAGAGACATATTGGTCTCTCAATCAATCAGAAACATCGAAATTAAACAACATTGTCTTGCGAGTTGCATCTTTTTGACAAGTTCTAAGCCCCCAGCTTTGGTAGTACTGATTTTCCTTATTTTTTTGGTAAAATCTAAAATAGCTTATCAGAATTTGTGAATTAATTAATTAATGTTATTTACAAATGTAAAATATAATTTAAATAATTAATATTAATTTCGTTTCTTATTCTTCACATAACATCACACATACTGCTTAGATGTTTGCAAAAAGAGTAAAAAATAAAATCTAAAAGTAAATCACAGTTGTAAATGGAATAATTCACATTATAAAACTGCCAAATATTTGAACTGATCTAGAATGTCGCTTGATAGTTGATGTAATTAAATATACTGAGATCTGTCCAATTACAATAATATTTCCACTCCACTGTCTACACTCATTCATGCTGGGCAGTGGTGTAGGAAAAGCAGTCAGATATAATGACTATATAACAGTATACAATATGTTAACCCTGTATTTGTTACTAGTCCCATTGTTCATCATGGGCCGAAAAAAACTGCATATGTGGGTATGACCAAGTCTTGAAACCTAGTAGTACAGACAAATTATGTTTTACTCAGCTTTATATCTAAATTTATCTCTCTAGGATTATGCAATAAACCTTGCAAAACAGATGAAACCTCTACAGCAGGCAAAGACAAAGAGGGTCGGGCAGTACTTGGACCCACAGATGCTAGAACACATGACGGATGATCAGCTGGTGCAACTGTATGAATTACACAAGGCTGCAGCTATGGAAGCTGATGAGAACCCATCGGACTCTATAATCAAAGATAAAAAATAGGTAGATAGTTTATTGATCTCACCAAGGACTGAGGTTGTCAACATGTCTATCACAAAACTATTTCTATGTAATTTTGCACAAGGTTAGATGTCTTGAGATGTAAAAATTCGTTTCAATAGCTTCTTTCGGAAGCACCTGTAAATAAATAACTTATAGCTTTTAGTTGTTACCGAGGTTTCATATAATTTCAAGGTAAATGAATGTATATATTTATCAATTTGCCCTCATACTCTGATGGTAATAGTTCACTGCACAAAATGTGTTATGTATAATAGTATATAAATTTGGAATATTGACCGTTATTGATACTCAGTTATCACAATAACACCCTGAATTATATATATGCAGCATGAAGTTGTGGTTTTAAGACATGATTACATAGGCTAGGAGTAAATTTATAATACCAGACAGATTGTGAAAAATACAGACATTATTTTTATGAAGAAATAGTATTATCATGAAATTTCAAATCCAGAATTTGATATCAGGACCAGTCTATCAAACAATGAAATTGGGGCACCCCAGAGAGATAGCAGCTTTGGATGTATGACTACAATGTTATTAGTGAATATGTCACATATTTTAAATATCAACCATGATATAATACTATAGGACATAAATCTTATTGATTTTAAAATGCCTGATTTAATGTATTGACAAATTAATTTGTATTTTTTTCTTTTAATATTTCTAATTATATTTTCTTTATCATAGCTTTGTTGGGAAAACTATGAAAATAATGCAGTATAATATACATTTCATTTAAATTTATATGTTTTATTTTGGTATTCAATGTAAGGCAGTATTTTTATTGCAATGTAAGCATTTTGTGATTATTAAATTAAATTAGTTCCATTTATTCAAAGTGTGATGTAGATTTAGAATTTGGACATTAAATACAGTTATCTAAAAGTAAATGGACTTCTCTGTAAATTCAAGCATTCTTATTTATTTAAATTGCCTCCTCGAAATCGTGGAGTGTGATACGATTACCCCCAAATAAACGTACTCGAAGCCCGTTCGCACAGCAAATATACCCTTTATGATTGACCCTCCTAGACCTAGATGTTGTAAAGCGCGGTCTATTCTCGTCAATAGGCGGCGGCCAATCATCAGATGGAGGTATGGGCGGTTCCGACGGCGGCTCTAAAAGCGACATCGGCGGAGGCACCCACTCTTTTGTCACTCCACGAGTATATCGAAGGCCCTCAACGAACTCTACCGCCCTAGCCAGAGGTAAAGGTTGACTCAGCTCTACAGTAAATAATAACGACCTCTCTGGCCCAGGCAACATACCCATAACAAAGCGGTACCGTAAAGTTTCCTCCAAATTAGGTAAATTGCAGTTGGCCGCCAAAGTGCGCAGTCTGATCGCGAACTGTGTGTAGGACTCGCCGGGCCCTTGGGTCGCTGCGTAGAAGTTGCACTGGTCGCCCACAACTTGCTTCACTGGTACCGCTTGCACTACTTTCCTGGGCACCTCCCTGAGCGCCTGCCAGGGCACTTTCCTGGGCGCCTCCCAGGGCACCTGCTTGGGCGCCTCCCAGGGCTCCTGCTTGGGCGCCTTCCAGTGCACCTGCTTGGGCGCCTCCCAGGGCATCTGATTGGGTGCCTCCCATGGCACCTGCTTGGGCGCGCCCCAAGTCACCTCATTGGGTGCCTCCCAGGGCACCTGCCTGGGTGCCTCCCAGGGTACCTGCCTGGGCGCCTCCCAAGGCACCTTCGTGGGTGCCTCCCAGGTCGCTTCCCTGGGCATTTCCCTAGGCACCTCCCTCTTGGACAACTCCTTTTTGGGCTCCTTTATGGGCTCGACGGGATCTGGTCTTGCTCTTTCGATGCTCCGCATGAATTTATCGTAACCAGACATTTTAATCGTATTCTTTCTTTTTAAACGTGGGTAACTATTTTCCAATAGAGGATCGCGCTTTTGTGCATACGACTGCAGCGACGCCTGTAAAATTTGTCAAATACTATTTGACAGCCGTCAATACTGAAAGCACCCGTACCGCGAAAATTCGTGTAGGTGTACCTATAGATCGCTAACATAGATTATACTAACATAAACCTAATTTAGTATTCTAGTGCACTCGTTCAATATTCATTATATCCAAAGAGCATTATAAATACTACGGTAAGTTATTTCGCTTCGTTATACTGTGCATAGTAGAGTTCCAATTAAGCATAGAGCACAATGACTGATAACTCACGGCGGGTTTTAGATTTTTTACGTGATGTCGCCGCTGTCCCCTATTTTGTACAATTTATCTCTGATTTTTCTAGCTTTATCACTATTGATGTAAAAAAAACCTTAAAAAGTTGATATCTCTAAAAGCCGCATAAAAAAAGATGAGTAGAGGAGACATTGGCTTCAGTTGGCATTGTTTTAGTCAGTCAGAATCTCTTATACTGATGTTGGTTTTAGTCAGGCAATCTGTTATGCAGCTGTTAGTTTTTTTTCAGTCATAAACTGTCATTCTGCTTCTAGTTTTAGTCAGACAGAATCGGTTATCCTTTTGATAGTTTTAGTCAGTCAGAATCTGTTATAATGATGTTAGTTTTAGTCAGTCAGAATCTGTTATCCTTCTGTAAGCTTTAGTCACCTAGAATCTGTAATCCAGCTGTTAGATTTAGTCAGTCAAAATCTGTTACCCTGCTGTTACATTTAGTCAGTCAGAATCTGTTACACTGATATTAGTTTAGTCAGGATTTGTTATCTTCTGTTAGTTTTAGATAGAATCTCCTATACAGCTGCTCTAGCCAGTCAGAATCTGTTATTCAGCTTTACTCAAACAGAATCTGTTATCCTGCTGCTAGTTTTAGGCAGTCAGAATCTGTTACACTGTTATTCGTTTTAGACAGTCAGAACCTCTTATATCGATGTTAGTTTACGTGCACACTCTAATATATGCTTCTAGATTAAAGTGACATGTTTTAGTCGGCTTATACATTTATATGACCAATAGCATTTATCAGCATGCGGTGAAATCGGCTCTTAGTCATTTCGAATTTATTTCCAGCCTTTAGCTAGTCTTTCTATTGCTCTGTCAGCATAAAATAGGTAGATAAATAGCTACGATGCAAGGTCGGCCTTAGCCATCCATGCACCGCTTTTTTTAGTTCATACGTATATACACATAATTCATAAGTTTATTCTTGTGACGTCCTCGTAGACTATGGCGCCCTATCTAAGTCCTGGCGTTCAGGGCGTCCGCCTGGCCCGCTCCACCCTAAAGCCGGCACGGCACAGCAGTGAAAATTCCTAACAATAATGGAGTAATAAAACAACCTTTCCACCAGTACTTGTTTATTTTTATTGTAAGATACAATAAGATTTAAGTGACACCTAACTGAATCACATGAGTAGGTATTGATGCTAAAATCGTGAAATAATGTACATAAATAATTTTTAACTATAGTGATGAGTTGTAGACCGAAATAAAAATACATAATAGCTTAGATCACTAATATTACATCTATCGATATATCACGTCGAAAAAACTATAGATTACACGTTCCACTTACAGTTCAATTATAGTGGAATATAAAATTAATTACTGTATTAATAAACACAACGTAATTATAAAAAATAGTTTTCAAAGGTATACTTATTTATTAAATTCGTACAATAATTCGGCCTGCGGAAAGTATAGTTTTTAAGACCCCTTCCAGATAAGAAGCGTTTAACGCGCATTGAACGTCCCTTGCCGTATATTTACGTCAAAACGCGCGCTGCATTGAAAACGTAGTTACAAAGTGTAGCACAACGCCTGTCATTTGAAAGGGACCTTTGACGACGTGATGGGCGTAAAGCCGGGCTGAAACATCCGAACGCATTCTGAATTTAGCAATGCTAGCCTTCAACTTTCTTTAAAATTCAAACCGTAGTCGTGTTCCAAATCGATGTTTTAAAGAAAGTTGGACCGCCTCGGAATAATAAAATGCTATATTATATTAAAACTTTAATCAATCATTAAAAAGTATCGTTTCGATAATGGCACGCCCATTCATTCGAAAATTAACTATTTAAATATGGAAATGAAGGGATACTAGAATGTAAATAAAACGTACGCACTTTTCTCTTTTTAAAGTTTTGATATGCACTCATACATCATTGATTTATAGGCCTTTTGTATAAATCAATATTATACATCCACTTATTAGGATTATAACATAAAATGAAACGATATTAATTGAGTTTGAATTTAGAATGCTTGCCAATATCATTTGTTTAGATGGATCTTAAAAAATCAGAATGATTTTAAATTTGGAAAAAATCATAATATGATTCAGAACCCCATTACGGATGTATAAGCCGGGTGACGGATCTTAGATTAGAGTTTAGACTATATACCTAATGTACATAAAGCGAGATCGATGCACTGTACTTACGCTGCCTGGGTATCATAGTGCATTAAAACTTGCTCGTGTGGCTCTATTCAGCGGCACTTTTATAGGGAGCGTGCACGAACTATAGGTGGTAGCACAAAATCGTCACAAGAGCCACATGTGGATAAAAAAATCATTTAAACCAATACTATAATTTATTTATAATATTCTTTTAACATGACAAAAATATGTGTTTCGGCCGAATATTATTGATACCCAGCGTGTTCAAAATATGCATCTAGATACACAGCAATATATTAAGATACACAGCAATATATTATAAACAGATTAAAGTGTTATTTTTCATCCTTTTAAATACGAATATTTTACGTTAATGCCAACGATGTGCTGATAAGGAGATTGCGCCACCAGATGGCAGAGCTCACGACGTGCACGTTCCCTATAGACCTGATAGTCCACTGCAGAGCATTATAATACTACGGAAAATTCACTGGAAAGTTACATTTGTGGTTGCATTTGTCATATTTTGAAAGCAATTTAATTGTTTAGATATCAAGGTTTGTACGGTCGCAAACCTTGTCCCGTGGCCGCCATCTTGGAAAATGGCGTGGAGATAGTTTATTTGACAAATGAACGGCTAAGGCCAAACAATTTTACATTTGACTATGACGACTTTGAAATTACGATAATACCACAAGGCAGAAAACTGCCTCGTGTGGACTATAATATAGATTTCAAACGAAAAAAGGACGCCTTTCGTTTTAAAATGTATTTTTCAATCACACAAAAGATACATACATGCTACATTAAATGCAATGAGTATTAAATTTCTCAGAGAAAGAACATTATGGTCCTATATAAAGTAAGGGGCGATTTTACTTTTGTAAAATGAATATGAAATAAAGCGGATTTTTTGGTAGTTAAGTACAACCTACTTAAAAATCCTTTACAATACACATCAAATTTAAAATTATTGTGCAAAAGAGAATGGCAATTTAATGGTTTAAAAAATTGTAGAGAAGCTTGCATTGCGGGTAGAGATTGATTTGTTACGGCCCGTTCTTAGAGTTTTATTATGTTCTAAAATATTGTATTTTGGTTGATCTGAAAAACAGTTAATTAAAAAGATTATCACCTCCAAACTATACGGATGAGGTTTACATGCATATCTATAAATAATGTTTACTTCCTTAACTATTATGTATGTAAATTCGGTTTATGAGACTCAATACAATAATATATTCTGCCTCAAACTCCAAAATAACCTTACAAAGACACGGAAAAGGTTTATTTCGAACACATTTCGTACGTGTAACCATGGGATAGAATTTAATACATTTTAGGTATCAAAAGACATGATAATATAAGAAAAATCTGTCTTAACTACTAATGCTTATAATTTAATATGATTTATTGTCACGTCACTTAATAGCAGCGGAGTTCTCCAAGATCCCGTTGATGAACTAAAAAGTACTTTTAAACCAATGAAAGATCTGAATCCTTCTTCTAGGAAGATTTAAATTTCGTGGAGTAAGTATAAAGAATATGACTAAATAAAAATTTATGTAAATTATAACATTTATGATCGCCGGCGATCTCGTCCTGTGTGCGGAACGAGTAAACTTAGTCTGATTATGTATATCTACAACTGCTAGGCAATACCAAATTATAATTTGGTTTCTATTTTTTTTATAAAGCAAGTAATAAAAAGCAAACAGTTTGTAAAAATTTACAATAAAAGTCCCTATAGTATGTTTTGTGAGTATTTGTGCGATCTAGCTAGACAACAATAAACTTCGGAAGAATAAATGATATTTTGAGGCTTATGATTCCTAGTTATGTCTCGAACACTGATTTTACTGTTTTAGGGACTCGTAAATAGCTGAAATAAAAAATAACAGACAAAAATGCACATTAGATAAAAAAACAACAAAAAATAAAAAAAACAACAAAAAATAAAAAAAGATACAAAAATTTAATAAATGATAATAAGAGATAGATAAAGCAATAGTTCTCGTAAGAGATTTTCAGTAACTATTTTCCTAATCTAGTTTCGTAAATCAATCGTATAGAAATAATTTAACATTAACACTTAAAATTGCTTAAATAACGTAAACTATTGGGCACTGAGGAAAAAGAATTATCACCAGTGAGTTACAGACAAACCATGAAATACGTTTCATATCTGAATATGTATTTTAATACAAAGTAGAGATCGCGCGATTATTCTTATAAACACAAGTTATATTGACGATCAATATGCCCCACTAGCAAATACCACTTCTTTTAAATTTATCTTAAAATTATAAAGTCTAATCTTGCAAGTGGTGACCATTATTTGTTCGTCAACATGTAAAAATATATATAATTAAAAAAAGGCAACAAACAGGATTTGAGAATTCATGAGAAAACGACACGACGGTACGTTTCCGACGAGGCGCGGATATAACAGATTAATACATCCATCCATCCATATATTATTCCATCATTTTAGCAGACATCAGGCTCTTGATGGCACTGGCTGCCCAGTGAGGTTCTTTTTGATACTCCGAGATAAGCCGAGTGGGGTTAGAATGTGAAAAAAAACACGAAGCGTCTCTGCTCCGTTTTATTGTGATTGGTTGAAAGACTGACGTATCGGTATTTTGATGTTTGTGATTGATTGAGAGACCGATACGTCAGTCTCTCAACCAATCACAATAAAACGAAGCAGAGACGCATCGTGTTTTTTTTTTCACATTCTAACCACACAGGCTTGTTTGATTCTGGTCGTCAAGAGCCCTCTTAACGTTTCCTTAGGAATTTGCTATAGCTAAGTGTAAGACAAACCAGCTCTCTGTTATATTCATGATGTTTGGCCTGTTTCCTTCCCGCATAATGTCATTTAGTCGCAAAATCAATTAACCATACGGTTACAATTCTTAAATCCTTAGATCCGCACCTATTTACAATATTTTTTAGTACAATTTGCAGCCAGTGCAGATATAGATTGTGCGGTATTTGCACCACTATAATACATGGACAGTGATGTCCAAGACCTCTCTTCTTAAAATATTTCTTTCAATTCGTAAAATAGTTTGTAAAAGCATTGGCTTACGTAGTATTTCCTATTTTAATACTAAGTACTGTAACAATACGTATTTAATTCAAATACTTTGACATAGCGATAATCAGCACAATTTTGAAAACGGTGCACAGGTGAACCTTAATGTAAAAACAACCCGAATGATCACAAAATTTCACATCAGTTCGTTCACATCGCCTGCAAGTTGTATTGAAAAATATAAGATACACAATTAAATATATTAAATTCGCATGCAATCACTTCATTCACCGAAGGAACACTTATACCTAATAAAAATAATATTCGACATGCGTCAAGAAACGACGAGTTCCGAATGTAGTTTTATGATAGCACATACACAGTCACACAACACACACATTAAGTATATTAACTTTAATCCATGTGAAGATGGGAAGTAGCTTAGCACATTAACGCGTTCTTCAGCCACTGAAAAAGAAAAAAATCAAGTCCATAAAAGGCATTTCGCACAAATTAATAACAAAAGGTAGGTACACCGTACACCTAACAGTCATATACCTTACTCCAAACCAATATAACAACATATGGTACTTATCAGGAACTAATGGAAACAATAACAAAAAATTGGCATTTCCTAGAAATCACCTAAAGTAATTGATGTTTAGAAAGAGATATATTTTTGGATAGTGGCCCATAACAATAAGGGCCATCTATGCTCCTAGGAAATGTAAAAGCCGACGAAATACAAAAGTCGCAGTCTTATCTATGCCCTTAAGTAAGGGTGAAGTTTTCTTTTTTTCTTTTTTTTTTTGGGCGGTAGGTGTGAAAAAGTGTCAACGTTTTTGAAAATCAGCTATTTATTTTAATCAAAAATAATTAGTAACTCACCAATTTTACATCTTTTAAACAGTGATTTTATGTGCTGTGTAGTGTTTTAACTCAACAGTTACATATTTAACACTGAATCCGTAATAATTTTCTTGTGCACCACCTGCCAGCTAAGCACCAACACATTATAACATTATAATTCAAATATATTTTCACAATGGCACAATTGATTAGCATAGAAAGCACTCAGAGTAAGCTAGAAGAGTGCTTCACACGACGCATGGCTGAACTCGAAGCGAAGCTGCAGTCTGGAGGACCAGGAAAGGACACGGTGGCTCGGGTTGCAGAAGAGTTCCGTACATTCAGGGAGCTAATGTTTGAGATGTTGCGTTTGTTGAGAAGACAGATCACAGAGTGTTCACAATCAATTGACTATATTGAAACAAGGTATAGGCGGAAAGCTCTTATTTTCCTTGGGGTTCCGGAAACTGAAGGAGAAGACTGTAAGTCCATCATTCTTGCGGCGATCAATAATTCATTGGGACTCAAGGATGTATCTGCGGCTCATGTGACATCTTGTCATAGGATTGGCACAAAGGACAAGGATCACCACCGACCCATACTAGTCTGGTTCTCCCACGTAGATTTTCGTTCCGCAGTGTGGAGGGCCAAGACGAAATTCAAAGGGTCATCAATGTCGCTCAGGGAATTTTTAACAAAGCCTCGGCAATTGGTGTTTACCAAGGCCCGGTTGCATTTTGGTATGCGGGCGGTTTGGACGCAGGACGGCATGGTCATCGTGAAGACTCCGGACGGAACTCGCACCAAGATCTCCACCATCGAAGAATTAAATGCCTTGTCTACAAAGCATCCAAAGGCGGCTTCTTCATCAGTGGCTAGAGGCGGTATCGTCGGTGGCGGCAGTGGCGGCCCTTCGGCACCTCCAAATAAACTTAAGCCGCGTAAGAACTAAAGATCTATAATAACTTGCTGACACTGTAGTTTAATTATCGTTAAGTGTCGTAAACTTCTGAACATCTTGCTGTCCCATTTAGTGTTCATTTTCTTTTGTTATGATAAAATGTGTTTTTCGTTCTGTACTTGTCAATTGTCACTCCTGTCAAACTGACAGCTAAGCAAATGTCACTATTTACGTTCGTTCGGAAGCCTTATCTTTTGTCAAAATTCAGATAGGAATATAAAAAAATTACTAAATTGTTCGCCAATAATTGTGTTAAGTTCTTGTTTATGTTTTGTTTTCTGCTGTTCCACGTTGTTTGATGTTCTACATAATTTTTTCTACTTTTATTTTTATGTGTGTTTAGGTTGGCTGGCGGGTGGTGCAGAGACCGACGCGTTGTACTGCACTGATACGCTTGTATCAAATTTAATTATTTCATATATTTAATTTATAATATATATTTATCTTATTTTTGTATACTTTATTTATTTATTTTTTTTTACACCTTAATATATTATTATGTCTTCCGAATATGATTCTTACCATTCTGCTAATAGTTCCATGGGTTCATCTGGTGATGACAGTTTTTGCTCATTAACCGATGGGCTTGGTGACTTGGTACGTCAAACATTTAATCATCCGACTGGTCACAATTTTAATGTCTGTCATATTAATGCTCAAAGTGTGCCAAGTCACTACTGTGATTTATTGGAAACTTTTTCTGGTGCCAATGTTCATGCCGTTATGATTTCTGAGAGTTGGCTCAAACCTCACCTATCGTCAACTTTGTATCCCCTCCCTGGTTTCATTTTGATTAGAAATGATCGAGTGAACAGGCGGGGGGGTGGAGTTGCTATCTATCTTCGAAGCGACTTCAAATATAAAATTGTAGTTTCCTCCTCTGAAATCTGTGCTGCTCATGCGGAATTTCTCTTCCTTGAGGTTTGGGTCAAGGGAGTGAAAACCCTACTTGGCGTAATCTACTGTCCCCCCTCTCTTGACTACTTCTCCAGTCTGGAAACAGTACTGGAATCTATAGGATCGGAATATGTTCATCACATCATCATGGGTGATTTAAATACTGATCTCCTTGCCAGCCACTCCTCTCGGTCCCGTAAACTCCTTACTGTCTTTGAATCTGTCAAACTGCATGTCGTTCCGCTGCAAGCCACCCACCATAACATGGATGGTCACGACACTTGGCTTGACATCATCCTCACCTCTGCTCCTTCCTTTGTTACTTCACACGGCCAACTTCCGGCTCCTGGCTTTTCACACCATGACCTCATCTATATGTCCTACGCCCTAAAACCCCCCAAATTCCCCTCTAAGGTACTGTTCTTGCGTAGTTTTGGTCGCATTGATGAGGAAAGGCTGGACGGTGATGCTGCAAATTGCAGTTGGGATCATCTGTTCGCAACCTCCTCGATAGATGAAAAAGTCGAAATTTTTAACCGCACTGTTACCGAACTCTTCGACATTCATGCCCCTGTGAGGAAAATTAGAATAAAACGCCCCCCTGCACCGTGGATGACTCGAGGGGTCCGGATGGCGATGAAACGTAGGAACCGAGCTTTTCGTCAGTACAGGAAGGACCGGTCGGAAGAGAACTGGGGCCTTTTCAAAACTGCAAGGAATCGGTGTAACCAGATGGTTCGTAACGCTAAACGCCGTCATATTCTCAACAACATATCTTTATCTTCTCCAGCCAGTATCTGGAGGTTCCTCGGGACTCTAGGTATTGGCAAAGATAAAAAATTAGATTCCTTTGGGGCGACGACTGATTTGGATGACATTAATCGTCATTTCTCCTCTACTACCCCGATTGATTACCAAATCAGGCGTCGTACCATGGACCACTTAGCCGGGCTATCCGGCCCTGATATCATCCCTTTCCAGTTTTCTCCAGTTTCGTTGGGCGAGATCAAAAAGGTTATCCTGTCCATTAAATCCAATGCGACTGGCTGCGACAACATCAGTCGTCGTATGATAATCCTTATCCTGGACCATCTTCTTCCCGTCATTTTGCACATTATTAATGGCTCCCTTACCACTGGCGTATTTCCGTCTCTGTGGCGGAAAGCCATTGTGATTCCCCTCCCCAAAATTCCTAACCCGTCACACGCGAAACATTTCCGCCCTATATCTATTCTTCCCTTCCTCTCCAAAGTGCTTGAGGCCTGTGCCCACAAGCAGCTGTCCAGGTTTGTTCACCTAAACAACCTTCTGTGTCCACTGCAATCGGGTTTCAGGCCTGGCCACAGCACTACGACTGCGCTACTCAAAGTGACTGACGATATTAGGGCGGGCATGGAAGACACCAAGGTCACGGTTTTGGCTTTGGTCGATTTCTCGAACGCCTTTAATACCGTCAGTCACGACATTCTCCTGGCCATCCTCTCCCACCTTTCGATCTCTCCTGCGGCACTGGATTGGTTCTCATCTTATCTTCAGGGACGCCAGCAGTTGGTGCGACTTGGCGACTCCTCGTCTAGTTGGTGCCATATCAACTCTGGAGTCCCTCAAGGCGGCATACTCTCTCCATTATTGTTTTCCATCTTTATTAACCTCTTAACTCACGAACTTCATTGTGCGTACCATCTGTATGCCGATGACTTGCAGATTTATTCTCAGGATGGAGCCGATTGTGTGTCCGCAGCCGTCGATAGGGTAAACAGGGACCTTGCCCAAATTAAAACCTGGTCCGACAATTTTGGCTTGTCCGTAAACCCAACGAAATGTCAGGCCATCATTGTAGGTAGTCCAAGGATAATTGGCAGGTTGGATAACACAATTATTACACCTATTATATTTAACGGCAATGTCATTCCTTGGAGCTCAAACGTTAGAAATCTCGGTCTAAACATCGACTCTACCCTGAGCTGGAGGCCCCAGGTGACCTCTGTATGTCAGAGAGTCACCGGTACTCTTCGCGCTCTATACCGCCTAAAGAATTTCCTCCCGCCTAAGACCAAGACTATGCTGGTACAAGCCTTAATCCTTCCTGTAATCGACTATGGTGATGTGTGCTATTTTGATCTGAATGCAGACCAACTCAATAAACTAGACCGTCTTCTTAATAACTGCATTCGATTTGTGTATAATCTTCGTAAATATGATCATATTTCTACTTATCGACAACAATTAAAATGGCTACCTATACGACAGCGCCGATCTTTGCGTGCACTTACCACTCTATTCTCTTTGCTTACCTCCCCTACTCCACCTACCTACTTATCTTCAAAAATCCCATACCTTTGCAATAGCCATGATAGAAACCTTCGCTCATCTAGCAATCTTCTCCTTAAGTGTCCTCCTCACAGCTCTGACTTTATTCACTCTTCTTTCACTATTCAATCTATACTTCTATGGAATTCACTCCCCCTCGAAATCAGAGCGTCTACGACTCGGTTTACCTTCAAAACTAGGGTACGACAACTATTGCTGAATGGATTGGAAGAGTCACCTCCTTAACTCATTATATATTTTTATATATCGTATGTGTTCTATATATTTATTATTTTTATTTATTAAATTTTAGTAATGTCTTCATTTATTAATATATTTATAATTAAGTAATATGTATATCTATCGTATAATATTTATGTCTATTATTAAATATATTTACCGGTTACGATAACTTTGATGCACCTACCTTAGTTATCTCTGCACCACCCTAAGGTTGACTGGTAGAGAATGCCTACGGCATTAAGTCCGCCTATGTACATTAATTGTATATAAAGTGCATAAATAAATAAATAAATAAATGAAGTAATTGTGTTCGGTAGCTAATGCGTACTGTAACAAATAGCGTTGATCAGCAAGTGCTGAAGTCTTTAAAGTGTTATGACGTTAGTTGTTACACTTACATCTGTAAGATTCAGCTGCAATATATCGGAGCGGCGGGCATCACTCATGTAGAAAAGTTCTGAAATGAAAATAGTAATTATAATATCGTCCACTGATCTTGGTAACCACCGTTGTCAATCATAATTGTATTCCAGGGAGCGAGAAAAAGCGGGGTGTGGTCCGATGCCACACGAATACCCATATTGCCCGAAAACTTGTGGGTGCGTTGATGATTTTTAAGATATAGTAATTTGGGAGACGAGGGGCATATTAGTATTGTAGACTGTCAGTTTACCATGATATTTTAGGACACTTAATTGTTAGTGATGTAACAGTGGCCATTTTTGAGCCGCAGCTCATTCAAGTAGTATCTCACATAATATACTCACCGAAAACTCGATGCAAATGCATCACAGCGGAGACAAAGTCCCCGAACCTAAGCATACCGTCTTTCCTCATGTAGCGGAAGACGAGTAAAGTCATGGCGCGCTCTGGTACCACGAACCCCACGTCGCGGAGAGCGTCTCGCAGCCGTTCTACCCTTAGGACGCCCATCTTCTCGCGGGCGTGGTCTTTGAACACCTGCTGCAAGTGTTTCAAGCTGCAGATCAGGTCCTTGAAGTCGGTGAGGGAGATGCGCCCTGTGCCCTTCCTCTGGCTTGTGTTCAGAAAAATTTTGCGAGTTGCGGAGAAATATATATTTTTATATGTATTGGTTTCCCTTCGCCACATAGAAATGTGTGGATAATTTAATTTACTCAAAGCACAGAGGCATGCGAGGTTTTGGCTATTTAATATAGCGTCCTATCATCATCATCCACATGACGTCCACTGCTGAAAATAGGACTCCTCTAAATATTTCCAGATGGATGTTTCAAAATTTACCTGCATCCAGAGTGTTCTTGTGACCTTTATCAAGTGGTCAGACCACGTCCTACGCTGCGCTTGTCAGTACGTGGTCTTCACTAGAGAACTTTTTTACCCCACCTACTCTGAGTTCTATATTGCATTGCTATTTACGCGAGGTTTTACTTTTATTACAAAAGGATACGTCCATAGCCAGCACAATCTGGCGGCACGTGTCGATAGAGACACAGCTTTTAATGTAATCATTGGGGAGGCAAGCATCCAGCAGCTCTTGCAGCTCAAACACGTCAATAGTCCTGTGCTCATCAGCCAGCTGGAGAAACAGCGACTCGTACTGGAAGAAGCCATTAGCCTCCGACCCTGGAGGAGCCCTGATTAGCGCCGCTTTGGTCATCTGGGGTGGGTCGTCCAGTACCTTCATCTTGAGGGTTTTGCCCGAGTATATTTTGAGGGTGAAGCTGGCCTCTTCCCTGGGCTCGAAGGTGGTGGGCAATATCAGATATGCTCCTGAATCTAAGTCGCATCTGTGAAACGTTACTCGTTATTCTTGGATGTACTTTCGCTGGGAAAATTTTGCAAGCAGGGAGACTATTTATATTTCCAGATATTTCGCTGAAGCCTATATATTATGAATTTCGCAAAACGCTGCTCGCTAGCAATACACAATATATTTTGTCCTTAAAAAATAAAACAATGAGTTTTATACTAGCGCAGAATATAGGGTACCCTATAGTTTAATAAAAATTTTACATAACAAAATTACACGAATTGAACAAACAGTGCAATATAATAAAACTGCGTTCGAATATCAACAATACACATTAATATTTACGCGTTTCATCACCCATACCTCTGGCTGACTTGACGGCTGTTGGTATATTGAGAGTTGATTGTGCTCTTGATTCGCCTGAAGAACAGTTGTGGTGCAGTCTCCGTCAAGAACTTGGGCATCTTGTACACGCTGAAGCCGATCACTTTGGGCTCCATGATGCTGTGCTGATTCAGCGAGATGATCACTGTGTCCGGCTCCGTGAGAATTATTTGGATTTGTGGATTGGTGTGGAAGAAGTCTGCGGAAATACATTGGTATAATGTGATAAAGTGACCTACTAGATAATTTTATATTAATTTTATTTAAAACGTACTATACCCTAATATGAAATATACCTATTATAAAAGATTATCAAGACGTAATAAGTACCCACTCAAAAAATAATCAACAAGTACTAAATGTACGCTTCTTGTTGCGGTAAGTAATTTGCCAAGAACTATATCGATTATTTCTCTAAGGGTTATAGTGTTTATCGTACGATGGCTGCGTTTTATCATAATTATGATTAATGCAGTGTTAAGATAGAATAAGCAAACAGAGTAATTAAGTAGTCCACTGAATTAAATAAGAACCAAAGAACCCACATAGTTAGTTTTAAGGCAGACCTGGTGTAAGTATTTGTAAAGCCCAGCAACGCAGTTGCGGTCGATGAATGATGGGAAAGCTTCGTCAACAACCCCTTGGTGATTGTGAATTACATTAAGAAATTGCATTCGACGCACCGCGTAAAGGACAAGCGATAAAGACAAAAGCAGTAAGTAGGAAATTATCGCTTGACTTGGGATGGTTTGTTTTTTAAACCTTATACGTAGTAATACGTACACTTAAAAGTGTGTCTATTAGTAACCAAAATACAATTTAACTTGCATGAAAGTCCCTTATCTTGTGACTAACGGTGTTAATTCATGACATACTGAAATTATTGATTGAAGGGTGCTTGAACATTTTTTTTACATAATGTGTTTTGACACGTAGAAACTAAATTAGCAAAACAGTTCTAGTTGATATAAATTAAAATGCCCTGTCTCATATCACTCGCGGTGCGCGAAATGCTAGCTTTGCTTACCTACTTGCTCATAGATGTAATGTCGCAGAGCCACTATAAAGGAAAGAAAAAGCATGTCAAAGCAGGTGTTAATAAGATGCTAAATGGGATCATAACTTAGTTAGGTATTGACAAATTTCGCCAAGAATTCAAGTCAATTATGGTATCAGGTAAAGAGTTTAGAATCATGATTTATTTTGCTGCTCATGACATGGAATTCTCATCATTTACCGTAAAAATGTGAAATGATCCAACTTAACAGAAATATTAGTAGCTAAGAAACATGAACTTTTATGAATGTAATTAATATTTTTTATGCTCAAAAATTTCATTTAACACGAAGTAGATTAACTCTTAACATTTAAGTACGTACTGAAGTAATTTCTGCAGCCACCGGCTGACACGCCGCGTTTCCACGCGCCATGATGCGTTTTCATATGCCACTTGGTGATGTCTGCGAGGGAGGGCTCAGCACGGCTGGTCTCTGCATCCAGGTGCACCATGTCGATGCGGGGGAACAGCCGAACGAAATCGTCGTACATCATCCAGAAACCTTTTGTGTTGTTCAGTAGTCTATCACGCTCGTATTGGAGAACTGTCTTCCAACTAGGAGCAGACGGATTTTGCTAATTTTGCGCCATTTGTGGTGGGGCAGTTGAAACTCCTATAGCCATTTTATGGACATTATACATTGGGGAGGGGGTGGCGTAGCGGATTCTTACCGCCCGGGGCGGACTCTAAAATTTACCGTCCTAAATTACCAAAAAAGGCTGTATAATGTTAACAAAGAAGAGTCACGCGTTTCCCCCCCTCTTCACTACCAAAACAAAAACTGTAAAAGGTTTTATTTTGCGCATTTTTCCGCCCCCCTTAACGACCCCCTCAACCACGCTACGCTACCGTGGGCAGGTAGTTAAGTGGCGAGAGGCTAAGGGTGATATTTGTATGACGAGCTAATTGACAATATATGTAATCGGCTATTAGAGAAGATAAATTTAATCCTAGCATAATTTTATGATTTTTTGTTTTCCATCCAGGTGTTACATACAAAACCATTTTGAACCTGGGCGTATCTATATGATTTAACCAGAGGAAGACACTTGAGTTACGTATTAAAGTTTTGTTCAGTTTTCTGCTGTACAGTCAGCCACATAAGTAGCTGAAAAAATTCAAATTCAAAATTTCAAATCCCATTTAAGCGTTAAGGTTAATTGAAACATTTTTTTTTCTCTAAGTAAAGTGAATCCTTTTATTTGTATTTTTGTGAAGAGCAAATACAAATTGGGAAGAACACAAATGTGTATAGGCGTTTCGAAGATTTGATTTTGTTCAGCTATTTATGTGGCTGACTGTACTATTCCAATGTATTATAGGGTACACGTACAGAGCCTGGTCGACTACGATGTGCGAGACTTTCGTCTCTCCGGGGGTCGGAGGTCGCCGCAGTCGCAGGAGGTACACTGGCTTGTCCGTCGTGTGGACCTGAGTAACACATGCTCTTGTTTAACCCGTCAAGCCCCGCTTATATATATAGACTAGTAGTGCTCGCGGCTCCGCCCGCGTGAAAAAGTTTTCCGGGACAAAAATATTTTCCCGGGATAAAAAGTAGCCTATAACACTCAGGAGTTATGTAGCTTCCTATTAGTGAAAGCATTTTCAAAATCGGTTCAGTAGTTCCTGAGATTAGCGCGTTCAAACAAACAAACTCTTCAGCTTTATAATATTAGTATAGATGTATGGAGAAACCCTATATATATGGACGTCGGCGTCCGTCGTGGTGCTTGACGAGTCAATAGATAGCACCGTCGCCTGAGGCGCCGTATGTTTGTTTCTTTCTGTCGTCAAATAGCAGTCTACATTATTGTATTTGTGCACATATGTTGTCATTGCGCATGATGACGCTTAAAACCTGATTTCTCAGGGTTAGGAGCGTCAAGTCGGGGTGGAATTGATTATAATTATTATTTAGAGGCGAGTGTGGCATTTATATCATTTGGTTGTATAAAATATGAAACAGTACCTACTATTGCTTACCTGCTGAATATCTGTTATCCTGTAGTTCATTTCGAGTTCCAGCCCTGGGATGTTCCTATCTTCGGTTTGCTGTAAATGGAAACGAAATTAGCTCCACATCATATTCAGAAGTATAATTATTATTTATTGTGCAAGATGGAAAGCTGGGAAAGCCTGAAAGTAACTCTGATTTACTATTATTGTCCTTCCCATATAAATTGACCACATTAGACTTAGCTGCTCCAGCTTTTATTGACCAACTAATCAAGGAATAGGTATATTAAAACTGGGTGGAGACTGGTTGATGTAGTTAGTTAACGATTTGATCACGTTCTTTTGTGGATACGATCATCAAAAATGCAATAACTTCCAAATGCTTAGACATCTATGAAAATTATTGTCATTAGATTTAAACTCACCAGTGGCAAGTGGTGTGCAGTCACAACGCTGGTGCAGGAGAGGAGGGTCTTCAAGACCTCGGGTTTGGGCAGCTCGGAGACCACGATGGATTCTGTGATACCGCCGGTCAGGTCAGCCAGCCCGTCCAGGAGGCTGCCGTACTTCAAAGCTTCGTAGGATCCGTGCAATCTGGAGACGATGGAATGGTCAGTGGTGTGGCAAAAATAAATTATGTACATGAAATCACAATCGCGCACAAACACGCACACACACACGCACACACAAACGCGCCCTCAGACACACAGATAACAATAAAATTAATTAAATCCTATTATTAATAATCAAGTTGGAATAAACACATTTTACAAGTAGGTACAGCCACAAGTATTGAATTAATAAGCTGAATATCGCAAGTTGATTGGATAACAATTTCACATTCAATTCATATCAGAATTATTAAACACTGTATTACATTTTGAAAACTAGTATCACATTCAATCGGAAGGACGTCAAGACTTTTATCTCTTAGACTGAAAATATTATGTTAATAAAAACGATGGCTGAAACAAATAAAACAACCGAGTACCTGAGCTGATTTGTCTCAAAGGAAATGAGGAAGTAAACGCGCTGCGCGTCTAGAACGCCGGGCGAACTAAGCTAGCTAACTAAGGGCGTCGTCAAATGTTCAGTTTATACTGACGAAGCTTCGGGAAGGTGCGATGCGCACTTGATAGTTTACAAGTCTATTATACTTTTTCTAAATAAAAAGTACTCTATACCTACTATTCACTTTACGCATTAGCGTGACATCATTTTGCAGGTTTTGGGCTTAGGTTCATAAAATATAAATAAAACAACATGCAGTCACTTTTTAACCCGTCAAGCCCCGATTATATGGATGTATGAGGAAACCCTATATATATGGACGCCGGCGTCCGTCGCGGGGCTTGACGAGTCAAGTACCTGATGCGATAGAAAAATTATACAAAGTATAATAAATTCTTTATAGATTTTATCCTAAATTATGCCTAAGATTATTAAAATAATAATACGAGCTCTTTAATATACTGTTCCAAAGCTGGGAACGGTCTTTCTCCATTACTCAGCGGGTTTTTATACTAAGATTGCATTTATATTCTTACAGCTTTACAAAAGATTGTTTTTATAAATATAAAAAGTACCTATTCTACATCAAAGCATGTGTCCATTGATGGAAAGTATCCTCATTGCTGATTGCTCAACCAGTGGAAAATTGTGTAAATACTAGTATAAGTAATGGTACAAAATGGGATCACCTGCTGAAGCAACAACCTCAGAAAATGTGCTAAAATAGTAATTATTTAATTAGCAGAATGTCATAAAATTCGTGAACCGGCAGAATTAGTGCACCAATTAGTGTTCAGAAATTCTTCATGATATTCGTAATAAGAGAATATATTACATGTAGCGTAAACTGGCGCAGGGGCGCAACTAGTGCACTCACTTTTCGCCGTTATTCCGTCCCATGATGTGATAGGGGGCGCGCTTATCGCCATATCAGGCACAAATTCCAGACTCCGAGCTGATACTGAATAGAAAAACTCAACATCACTTTGCCCGATTCGGGGATCGAACCCGAGACCTCAGCATTGCAGTCGTATCATAATACAACTACGCCACCGAGGCAGTCATTATATAAACTTCTATAAAATTTTGTGACTAACTTGTCCAAAAATATTATTGTAATAAATATTATGGTGTTGGTGCTTATTTAAGAACCCTGTAATGTGATAAGTCACAAGTTACCATCCCAGATAACATTAGTAGCTCCTTTTGGTAGTCAAGTTGTAAGTACCTAAACAAATTTTAAATTGAAGCCAATATACTATGCCTCGCTCTATATCCGTCTTTGTTATACATAATTCGGAACCAGTTATTGATAGGTATAATATTTTTTTATATAAATACATTATTGTTAGGGGTATCGAACCTCGGTTTCTCGTTTCTCACCCTTATACCTTTGCCTTTTGCGCACGTCGTCGTTGAGTTATTACTAGCGTAAAATATTGATCTAATTTGTTGATAAGAATAGTTATTAATGATATAAAATGATAAATATACATAATTTCACGTGTTACAAAACATTTTTTTTTTTTTTTTTTTTAAGAATGGCAATTTGTGCCGATGTCGACAATTCTGCCAATGTCAAAAAGTGCAGTGAGAACTCGTGTGTTTGTTGGTAGAAAAGAGTTGCTAGTCATAGCTATAAGTACTTGATTTCGTTGGTTTAGTCGACTATGTGCTGAATCGAAAATGAACTAAATGCATTAGATAGCGGCAACGTGGTTACTGGTTAGTACACTGAAACAAATAGACAAATACGTATAATATTAAACAATGATTGTTAAAAGAGATACGTATTCCACATCAAAACATTTCAGAGTTTTACAGTCTAATGGCATTGGAGCGTATGAAGGTTATTAATGCTCCAAGAATTTCAGGAGAAGAATGGGTTAAAAGTGAAGGAAGATTAATAGGGACAGGAATATTCAAAGAAGTTATGTGTTTATACAGATCAAATGGTAGATAATTTCTAGGGCAGTTCAAAAATATGTGCTCCAGAGTACCCTCATCTAAACCACACTCACATAAGGACGAGTCCCGCACCCGAATTTTGTTCAAAAAGACAGGAGATGAGCAGTGACCAATACGAATTCGACAAATGGTCGATATGGTTGACTTCGAAACTTTTTTGTACTTATAGAACCAAGGTTTAGGTGGAATAACTGGTTGTATAGCATAATAGTGCTTGCCTATGCGTTTTGAGGAGTTGTTCCATTGAACCTGCCACAAAGATATCAGAGTCCTTTGGGGAAGGCTCATGAGATCATAGGAATGGTATACAAAATGTTTTAAATCCGCTGATTCAGAAGAAATTGTATTTTTCGCCGTATTATCAGCACATTCATTACCGCGTATACCTGAGTGGCTTGGAATCCATGCTAACTGTACTATTTTACCCATTTTTGCACAAGAGTAAAGACTCTTCTTAATTTGTAGAAGTAAAGAGCTGTGTAGTCTGCTCTTGTAAGGGTTTTGGCTTAATGCATTAAGGGAACTCAGTGAGTCAGTAAATATAATTCCCTTTGTGATGTTATGGGACTCTATAAAAAGACAAGCTTCCAGAATGGCAGTACACTCTCCAGTGAACACTGAAGATTCCTTTGGACACTTAAATTGAAGTATGATCTTAGAGTTCTCATAATATACTGCAGCACCTGTATAATCAGTATATGAAAATTTGGATGCATCAGTAAAGAATCTGTGAAAATCAGACCAATGCTCTCCAACCAACGCATTAAAAATTTTTTCCGCTGAAGCCGACTTTTTAGAAATTCCAATGTTTAAAAATATTGTAGGACTGGAGCATAAAACTTCAAATTGGACATCAAAGATTGGAAGTCTATCAAATGTAGTTATAGTACCCTCTAAGTTTTTAAAAGAACGGTAAGTCTGAAGAATTAGCGGAATTTCCTTGTGGATCCAATAACTAGACGAATTGCAAACTATGTCCAATTGAGCAATTTTTTCAGATAGGGGATGGAGACTTTTGCTGCAGATTTTACCCCAAAACCGAGAGGCCAGGTATTGTCTTCGTAAGAACAAGGGTGGATCACTACATTCTACCCGTAACGCATTCAGAGGAGAGGACTTCATACAACCAGATATAATTCGCAGACATTTCGCCTGAACCCTGTCTAGTTCCGATAATGCTCACTTGTTGCATGGGATCAAAAGAAACATACCATAGTCCATAATACTTCGAATCAAAGCGTTATATATTAATTTCATAGTAAAAGGGTGTGCGCCCCACCACACACCGGCTAGCACTTTCAACATAGGGACTATTCGTTCACATTTTTTAACCAAATAATTAATGTGTTGTACTCCGGATAATTTTGAGTCTAGATAAACACCTAAAAATTTTACTTTGGTGACAATCGGTATATTGTGCCCTTCAAAGTCAATTTCTATTGGGGGTAATAGTTTTTTTCTGGAAAATACCACTACAGAGCTTTTCTGGGCTGACAGACTTAGTCCATGATTCAAAAGCCAATGATTCAAGGAATTTAAGGAAAGGCAAAGGGAAGTTCCTGCATCATGTATTGAGGTATTGGATACATACAAAGCCAAATCATCAGCATACTGTAAAATGTGGCAGTTATGGTTCAAGCATGTACCAATATCCGATGTATAAAGTTTGTATAATATCGGGCTAAGTACAGAGCCTTGTGGCAGCCCTTTCCATGATGTCCTTTGCCCAAACTCCTCACCTTGAACTCTCAAGGTCACGGATCTCGACATAAGCATTGAGCATATGCACCGTACCATCCTTGCCGGATATCTCAGCTGAAGCATTTTCTGCCTGAGAAGAGGAAGGAGGACATTGTCGTATGCAGAAGATATGTCTAAGAAGGAAGTGACCACCGAGCTGTTTTTAGATAGAGCCAATCGAATGTCTGTCACTAATATTCCAATGCTATCCATTGTACCAAGTCCCTTCCGAAAGCCAAATTGGGACTTTGGTAGTATGTTTCTAGACTCCGTTATCCACTCCAATCGGTTTTTGATTAAATGTTCCAAAATTTTTGCCAAGGTTGATGATAAGGCAATTGGTCTGAAGCTATCAGGATCATCTGCATGTTTCCCGGGTTTCAAAATCGGGCAAATTATTTGTGTCTTCCAATGTTTCGGTATCAGCCCATTGAAGAAACAAATATTTAATAGTTCCCGCAAGTATTTTTTGCCATTGGTGCCAGCATGCACCATAAAGGAATATGGTAGTCCATCGATACCAGGAGCAGAATCGCGTACATTATTAAGGACCATATCTATCTCTTCTGTTGTAAATGGACCATCAAAAGGGTCATCTGATTTATCCACTGGACAGATGTGCGATTCAGATAACGTAGGAACATAAGGGGGGGCAATTCTATTAAAGAATCGTTCAGCCACCTCACGGGAAATGGGAGAGGAGATTGATGGTGAGCACCCAGACCTAAATCTGTTAATAGCTTTCCATACCAAAGAGTGAGGAGTTGATGGCGACAGGAAACTGCAGAAATTTACCCAACCGACGCGCTTCTTTCGCCTTAGAATTTTTTAGGATTTTGCATATGCATGTTTGTAGTTTATAAAATTCTGTGTGCTCATATCTAGATTGTATATTTTCTCTGCCGAATTTCTTTCCCTGATGGCCATGGTACATTCTCGGTCCCACCATGGTGGGGATGGGATTTTATGTCTACCACTGTTTTTAATAGGGAAACAGGAGTCTGCACAAGAAGTTAAGGCTTCCACAAATTGCTCACAGCAGGAGTTGACATAAGAGTGATCAATATTAACTAAATTTGGGTTATTAACTTTAGGTAAGGATATAATTTTATTTTCCAGTAGGTAAGTGAATTTTGACCAATCTGCATCTGTTAAATTATATTTTAGAAGAGGAGGGGGAGATTTTTCCAAATAGGTTCGTTGGACAAAAGTAATAATAATAGGATAATGGTCACTCCCATGTGACAGATCTGTACACTGACAGCAAATAGATGACGCAATATCAGATGAACAAAAAGAGAGATCAACGCAGCTCTTCTGTTGACCTGGTAGGACTCTGCGGGTAGAGCAACCGGTGTTTAAAATACAAAGATTGAGGTCATCCAAAATGTCAACTAAGCCAGTCCCAAAAGGATCACAGTGGTCAGAGCCCCATCTGTAATGGTGACAGTTAAAATCACCCATAACTAAAAGCGGTCTGTTTGAATTGCGTAATGTATCCCTTATAATAGGAAGATAGTCCTGATCAGGGTGGGCGATATAAATTGAAATTACATTTATACCCTCCACTCTGCCAGAAACAATGTTCACATTATCTCCGATCAAGGGATTCATGGGGGACATACCAAAAGGAATGCGATTATTAATTAGTAGTGCAGAACCTCCATAGCCATCAGGCCTGTCGCATCTAAAAATATTATAATGTGGTACGCGGAAGGTGAGTCTTGGGAGTAACCAAGTCTCAGCCAAGGCGCAGGTCAAAGGCTTGTATTTATTCAAAAGGAAGGTGAGTTCGTGTTTCTTATGAGACACGCTCCGCACATTCCACTGAAGGAATACTATTGGAGTAGCCATTTTTAAAATTAATTAGTGTGGTTAATAATTGTTGGGCAACGTTGGACGGTTGTTGTAAAGTTGGGGATGTAGGGTTTTGGGACAAATTTAGAGTTAGGATAGAAGTTAAAAGTTGAATAATAAGGTCAATAGTGTTAGTCTCAGAATGGGGCGTATTAATAGCACAGCCATTATGCTGTGAAGATAGAGGAGTGTTAGTAATGGAAAGATGTGCGGCTTTATCATAAGATGGGGATAGTGGAGTATGGGTCTTCGGTTGTCGAAGTACCGTCTTGCGGTAGGAGTGAGACGTTTGGGGAGCTTTAAGTGTATCTACATAACTGCGTGATACTGCTGGGAATGTTTTGCTGGCTTCGATATATGATATTGTTTTCTCTGCCATGGCAGTTTTGATGGCCCTCTGCCTACTATACTCTGGGCATGCCTTGCTGTTCGCAAAGTGTTGCCCAGAACACAGCACACAAAAAGCCTCATTTTCTAATATATTGCAGCCATTCCCAGGATGGTCTTGGCCACATTTGTTGCAGCGGGGCTTAGATCTGCAGACAGTCTCAATATGACCGAATCTGCAGCATTTCCTACATTGTATTGTGGGATAAATATATTGTTCCACTGGTAAGGAAGTGTAGCAGCAAAATACACGTTTAGGCAGAACCTGACCATCAAAAGTGAGAACACATGTCTCTGTGGGTTTCCACTCAGAAATTCCATCAATGGTAACCTTCCTGTTGATACGTCTGATTTTTATAATATGTCCACAACCTGGTGGCACAGTTATATATTGTTTAACTAATTCATCTGACATATCAGCAGGAACTCCAGAGATGACGCCCATTCTTGTCACATTAAATGTAGGAATAGAGGCAGTAAATTTATGTTTTGCTAAAACATTATTAGTTAAGAAAGCATTTGCGTCTTGATATGTGGCAAACTCAACAGAAACCCGATTTCTACCTACTCTCTTCACTCCATCTTTTATAATATTGTGGATCTTATTACGAAAAAGGAATAGACCAAACGTTACAGGATGTAGGGTGGTGCCAGAATTTGGTTGTGCTTCTATTTTTGATATGTGAACTATAAAAGGGCCCCTATATTCTATGTTGTATATAGTTCGGCGAATTTGACTTTTGGATTGTTTAGATGGGCGGATATCCGTTGGTCTAGAGTCTTCTGCTGGTCGTTTGTTAGCAGTGCTAACTTGAGAGACACACATATCTGCTTCTAATATGCTACAAGCAACTTCAGCAAATTGCGTAAGAGGATTTGAGCTGTCATGGGAAGCGGGAATAGAAGAGGTTGAAGGTAACGATGTATGGGAGTCGGGAGGATCAGGGGGGTCGGGAGGTTTATTTTTATTCATGTTGTTATTTTTTAATACCTACTTATTAGTAAATAAATAAAAAATCAAAAATATACAAACACAGCAGTTATTACCGAATAAATAATATGTGTAATTAAGAAAAACAGCACAAAAAACAATCACAATAAGTCACAGTATCTAATACACAAAGAAAAATAATTAATAACCAAGAATAATCTAGACACACGTGCTACTCAAAGACACCGTGGCGAGAATCTACCTACAAAACATTTATGTGTGACTATAAGTCACTATCATAGAGTTACTACTAAATAAAGTTATTAAACTTCTCAGTGCGACTCCACAGACTCTCAACTTCAAGAGTCACTAATATGAAGTTAACCAAACTTGTTCGAGCAACTGCTCAGATGTCTAGCCTTCAAGCGCGACAGTTTCACTCAGTTTTGACTGACCGTACGTTATTAACATTAGGTTTCGTGGGGGAGACCTAGCTCAGATGTGCGCAGCTACCAAATTTTGGTTATTGATTTATTTTCCGCGCATGCGAGGGTTTTATTAAGTAGCGTCCTATGTGTATAGCACTATCCCAGTCTGGTCTGTATGTAGGTACTAATAATTGATTTAACTCGCTATCTGACCACTTTGGGTCTATAGGTTCGTTGTTAGTAGCAACGGCGTTTTGAGTACTTGTAATTGGCTATGTATTGACTAGCTGGAAAACTCCAGTAAAATTGGTAGACTAGGATTCGATTCCCGTTAATAACAGTTTATCTTAGAATTATTGATGTAAAGGGTTTTAGATCAATGCTTAGAACTAATATATTTTATGACTAATGTTAGGTGACTTACATAATTAAATGCGTTATATCCTCAGAATAATAAATGGCCTTATTTATTATTATGAAGCATTGATGTATTTTTTTAATACATCAATGTTCTGAGGTTATATCTGTCATTTTATACGTATACATATAACTAAAATAAGTTCCGTATTAGTTCTAGTTATTTACTATGGCCATGTGCTTTAAATAGCGCGTCTAGTGGTACCATCATCATTCTTGTATACCTACTCACCAGGGCTAGGAAAACTGTAAGGTTTCCGACTTATAAAAAAAAAGAAATTGTGAAGAGAGCTTTTAGAATTTTTTTAAACTCACTTAGCATACGCCTTCTCCAAGAGCGCAGGCCAGAGCTGGTCCGTGTGGCTGGTCTGCAGGAAAGCGAGCTTGCCGTTGACTGTGGGGAGGCGGTCATCCACCAAAACTTCCACCCATTGACCGCACCACCATAACCGGAACCTGCGGGAGTTAACATCATCGTCAGCCACATGACTTCCACTGCTGAACATAGTCCTCCCCTAAAGATTTCCAGACGGACCTGTCAAAAGCGGCCTGCATCCAGCGCGTTCTTGCGAAGTTATATCAAGGATATATGTATAGTGAAAGGGGTAGGGAAAAAACTGTGTCCAACCCTGAGTTTGATAGTTCCATACAGAATGGACATTGGATACATACATACATACATATACACTCACGCCTGTTATCCCCGAAGGGGTAGGCAGAGGCGCAACTAGTGCACCCACTTTTCGCCATTATTCCGTCCCATGATGTGATAGGGGGGCGAGCCTATCGCCATATCGGGCACAAATTCCAGACTTCGAGTTGATACTGAATAGAAAAACTCAATACCACTTTGCCCGACCCGGGAATCGAACCCGAGACCTCAGCTCTGCAGTCGTACTGTAATACAACTACGCCACCGAGGCAGTCATTGCATATATGGACATTGGATATATTTTGTAAATAGCATACATATGGAAATTCTATAGTAGCTCTCTCATATAGTAGCTCGAGTTACATTGTAGGGTCTATGGGGTATATCGCATTAAACACACTGGCAAAAATCTGGGGACAGTCGAGGAACACAAAGTAGGTATACGGTAGGTACTCCAAAGTCCATAGTTTCTATTTATCCACTTCCAGTTTCTATTGAGAAACTGGATGCATTGGCATGCTAGGATAACTCAAAATCTGGTCCATATATATATCTCGAACAAGCAGTAACAGACCTTGAATGAGCTGGAAAAAACCGGCGAAAGCATACGCGAGCTGCGGCTGCGTTCGAACATAACAATGCCCTATAGACACCTCCGTGCCGAAACTAAGCACTTTCACAGATCCGTCACGACATTTTTTGTAAAAAGTTATTTAGATTTTAGACGAATCAATTATTGATAGCCATAATCGTACGCAATAATTGCCTGCAATAACCGCAAGCAGACTATTGCATCATACTGTTCAGATGCAGGTGATTATGTCATACAAGGATCTCTCGAAGTACTTTCTCGCCCACTACGACTGTTAAAACGACATTTTTTCTTCAACGTGGGAGTATAATTTTTTCTATTTCTGTCAAAGCAGTGTCGTACCGAAGCGGTTATTGTTTATACCCTCTCAAAGTAGGCGCAAATTGCCTTTTCCAGCAATAATTGCGTACAATTATTGTTAGCTCCGTCTTTTTTATTACAGTTGACTGAAAAGAGTAAGACAACGGTGCGAGGTAACTGTTGCTTGCGGTAGGAATATTTCTAATAGAAATGTATGTCTATAATACATTGCGGTGGTACCTTCCCAGATGGTTCCTAGCTTACGAGAGACCTACACCACAATAAGAGCCGTCTAAACGAAGCTTAAGATATAAATGACGTGCTAGAGCGACGGAGAATTTGGGCATTAATGTAGAGGTCACACTTTAGAAATATCTTAGACTAGCCTAGCCAGCGAAGTGTGGAAGGAAGGTGACCTTCCTTGGTACAACATAGTTACCTATACCGACTAAATAAATGGAGGGGTAACGTTCTTTCTTGACATAAAACATATAATATTCCCCAAAATACTACAGCAATTTTTATGTTTGACTGTGACAAACACAGAAAACTATTATCAAAAATAATCTAACCTAAAGATGCCGGCGTAGGAGGTGTCGATGCGCTGGTCAGCGGGCACCACCCTGTAGAACAGGCCCTTGCATAGGTAGAGCACTCCGAGGCACGAGACGAACCACTTGTCACCTGCAGCACCACAACACGATCACAGTGCGAGAACATAACAAAATATAACACAATTAAGCATAGTGTTCTTACAAACTGTTATATACATAAACATCCATATTATTGATTATGACATAAAATGACAATGAGAAAGGTAGACTGTACAAATACATAATGTCCGATACAACGAAAAAATTAAATTCGCAATCTCAAGATCCTATTTAAAGTGAGCAAAAACATTCACATGATAAAAGAACTGAAATTATTTCGCATACAGCGCTACCTATAAAAATGCGTAAAACACTTGAGTCAAATAATAAAAACGAAATTTGTGTGGAAACTGTGAGAATCTCTCAAACTACAATTCCTACTGGGTAAATCACAAGTCTAGCGTGCTGATACCTCAAGCAGAAACACGAAGGAGGTAAAAAAAATACTCAAAATAATTGGAAGAGGAAGCAGAAGTGAAGGCATTGGAAGGGAATTAAGAATCGAATTGCGATTCTATGTTACCGAGATTGGTTAATATAATGGTCTCAGTGGATGCCTACTTAGTTATATTTCCTTACGCCGCATATCTGAAATAGCTGTGGATATTAGCGATCTTGGCAAAAGCATTTTTACTTAGCGAGATTTTAAGTCATTTAAAACAACAAAATGTACATATGTGGTTACTTGAAAAATCTCGGTGGGTCAGTTAAATATAGCTGATTTAAATTAACCGGATATTATAAGACTCTCATAAGAGAAATATATTAAACGGAGGCTTATAATCTGTGTACATTAGCGTACGTAAGTAATGCCAACAGTTGGCACAGAGACCGAAAGCTAAGCAGTTAACCCACATCGGCGATGATTATTCGAGGCACACGTCGCTCGCATGTAGTTCGTGGGAACGTTACAATAGACGTGCTATATACTATCATTGTACAACATTCTACGTTGAATATATCAATCTAGAACAGTAGTTCCCAAACTTATTTTTCTCGTGGACCACTTTCAAAATTTACTGGTGTCGGTGGACCCCCTGCTGCTACATTTCTACCACATTCTTAAAGTCGCCAAAAAATAAAAATTGTGTCGCTTCTGAGTTCTGTCCCTATATTCAGATAGGTAAAATAAAAACGAAAAATGGTACATTATATTAAAAAAATAGAATTACAAAAAAAAAATTAATATGATGCAGATAATTTTTCGTGGACCCCCATATTTTGTTCACGCCTACGTAGACCCCCAGCAAGTCTCCCGTGGGCCCCTGGGGGTCCACCTGGACCACTTTGGGAATCACTGATCTAGAATATAATGCACAAAATATGATGTTGCAGTATTATTTGTGAGCGACTGTCTTTTGTGTCTGTCGTTTATATGAAAAAACATTTATTATGTGCTTCATCCACTTATTATCAATGTTTTAACTAATCATCAAATTGTTTGAGTTTAAGTCATACATCATTACCGCTAAAGCCTATGTGTACCTAAGGCAGATAAGTCTGCCTTATACATAGGGGTTAAGACCCCAGAGGCATTTTTATCTCTCCTAAAGTGATACAGAGATGGTAAATTTTGGATGTATTTCAGTCAAGTAGGAGAATATATTTAACAAGATACTTATACCTACCGGATAAAGTGTCAAGTACCTAATCATGATCTGCTTTAAAAGGATAATATCATACAAAATATGTAAACATAGTGCGGTTGGCAGTATATATTTACGGTACCAAACTCTTATAGGAATCTTCATTTGAAGAAGTATAAGTCACTAAATATGCGAAATATATTTCAAGTTACTATTATTAAACAAGTAATAGATTCCCCAATGTTTCTTACGAACAATAACAATGATGACAAACAGTTTAAAACAATAATTCATAAGCCATTCGTATAGCAAGTCTCACAGAACACATAAACTAATATTAAGCTATGTTTACGGATGATTTCACTGCTTCCTGATAAATGTTACTAGTCACAAAAATTAATAAACCGACCAAATAAAAAAGTCACTCTAATCTATGCTCCCAAGTAAATTTCAATATGATTCAGGTCTACTACATCTGTTGCATAAAACAATGAACCTTAAACCAAGATATGTTGAAATGGGGCCATTTCGAGACCCTAATTTACTAAATAAAAAAGGAATCATGAAAATTTACTCATAATTTTCAGAGAAATCAGTGTACATACATTAAAAAAAATCATACAATTATTCGAATTGAGATCCTCCTCCTTTTTCGAAAGTTGATTAAAAATGAATACTATCTACATTAGCTGTTTTAGACGATAACTGTCAAATAAAATTTATATAAAATTTTTTCCATCAAGCCTTGCAAGTTTTCTTGCTTATCTAAACCTCCTTTAGGATCGAACCTCCTTGGTGGTTAAATCGAGTGCTCTGATAAACTATTGTTAATGTCAAATAATTTACAGAGAAAGAGTTTTTGGCGGGAACGTGGAAGTGTCATGAGGTGCTCTTGTTTTAATTCATTATTTTGGTGATACTTAGTGTTATATTGCATAACTATGGTGGTACATTATCCAATATACCTAGTTCTATTAAAGTGCTCAAATGAAGTGAATTGAAATAACTGTGCCAATCAAGTGTTTTTTCGTTGCCGCCAAAACTCCTTGATAAAGTCTTGGTAAGGTAGCCACTGCTTTACTAAAGCCTAGGCCGCACACATCGCGATAACCCGAAGATTCGCGTTATCCCGATGTGTGTAGCCAAGTAATCGCGTATACTTCGGTGCTTCGTACGTAGCTGCGAGGACTTCGCTCCGCTGTCGGTAAATTCTCGCAGATCAAAGCGTTTTATCGCGATGAACTTCGCTTGCGCGGCCACACTTCAGTCGGCCGCCAGCTATCGTGCGTGGCGGACGTGTTAAGTTAAACTGCAATGAATAGTATAGCTGAAGCGAAACATGGATTGGAGTAACGATAACATTTTAGAATTTATTGCGAATTACGAGTCTGAGCTGATTTTATGGAAGTCAAGCGAAGCTGACCATAAAAAAATAATTATTTGCTGCCATAAAATACAGAGCAACCGCGGCGTCCATTTTGTCTTTTGCGTTTATACATCGCTCGTACATCGCGATAAAATTTACATCGCGCATTATGTGGCCGCGAGGCTTCGTAGTAGACCGAAGACGAAGTTTATCGCCCGAATGTTATCGCGATGTGTGCGGCCTAGGCATAAGACATAGTACGTAGGAAAAAAAAAGACAACCAAAAATATAACTTAAGACGAGGCTGTATGGGCTTGAACCCTTTGCCTTCCCTATAAGGGAAAATTATATTAAAAAAAAATACAGAGAAAGAATTAAAACGAGAGACCTACATCGCTAGATAGACAAAGCGGTGGCGTCTGCCCATGGACACTGCGTGCTATTTAATTTAAGTTTTCCTTTGACATTATTGTTTTTTTATAAAATATGCACTCATGTATATCTTGTACCTAGTAAGTAAATCGCAAGGTATAAGTTACTTCGCATTCGCTTTGGCAAAATTATTATAAATTCGCTGTGAGTACCTAAAATTATACAAAAATTATTGGCAATTATCGAAAAACTTGAGATATTTATTATGATTGATCATATTACACTACGTTCTACCCTGTGGCGCGAATCTGATAAAACACAATCCTAGTCGGTGGTCAATCGAGACACGCGGCAGCGTGTCAAGCCAAGCAAAAAAAAAAAAAAGTCGAAGCTGCTTAGTGTAGTTTCACCCGAACCATTTGGAGCGACTTTTGACGCCTCTATAACTCAAAATCTATTTAACGTAAATACCTGAGATTTGGTTTATGTATTAAACCCCCTCAAGTTAACTAGAATCCAAAATTTCATAAATATAGCTCAAACGGTCATTGAGATACTAACATCTAAAAATCGGCTTTTTTATCACTGACTGACATATAGATCAAAAACCTAACCCACTTCCAGATGACCTAGAAAGTAGAAATTTGGTGTCCAGATAGGTAATTGTATGTATACAAAGGAAAAAATCTGAAAACAGTGTATTTTTAAGATTTGAAACATTTTCCAAGCAATCGGGAAATATGCATACTACCTATAAATTATCTTTAGAATAATGAAAGTTTAGGCGTACACGTCCATTGTTGCTTTATTTTAATTTAACTACTATTTACCTTTATCCATTTATTACGTTCCCTCCGTATGAGGGCACCACTTTTACTTGATTTTTTCTATAAATTTTCCGACTTTAGACAGAGCCGTTGTGGGATACGGCGGTAGGTTCCTATAGATACGTTATAGGCATCAGCAACTTGTGCCCACTGTTCAGTCTTTTATATTATACACCGTGACTTTATATTCGTTTTGAAACCGAAACGTTGTTACTTAGAACCATTTGTAGGACTAAGAAAAAATAGTGAATTAATTGTATCGTA
The DNA here is from genome assembly GCA_949316025.1 of Lapara coniferarum. NCBI lineage: Eukaryota > Metazoa > Arthropoda > Insecta > Lepidoptera > Sphingidae > Lapara > Lapara coniferarum. The sequence continues at coordinate 20,734,531 of OX438933.1, read as the reverse complement.
AATAAATTTAAAAAAATATTTAAATATATTTCTCACTCGTTCGAGTTATGATAGTAACGCCGTGACAATTTATTCACAAAAGGATCGTCCATGACGCACGATAACAGCTGATCCTACGCAGAGCGTGGCGATACGTGTGCGGTTCCATATTTCCTCAATTTAATAAAAACTACACAAGTACCTACACACACACACACACACACACACACATACACTCCGGACTCCGGACTGATACTGAGCAGAAAATCTCGAATATAAGTTTCCCCGACCCGGGATTAGAACCCGGGACCTCAGAGCGGTACAGCGCACACAGTATAACTACGCCACCGCGGTTGTCACCAGTACTTGCCTACTTTTAAATAAAATACTTTTTGATCGTGACGGCATTGATTGTATTAGGGATAATATCAAATCATATTCCATACGTAACGACTTACGATACGAAGCAAGTCGGCAATTTGATTTTATTTTCGCTTTTGAAAGAACTTGCATTAAGTACTAAATTTATTAAAAATGACAACTTATTATTTGTTATTACTTACGAGGGTAAAATAAATTCGGTCGGTATCGGTAAATGTTATATTTTTTTAATATCATGTTAAAAAACGGCAACAAATAGTTCCATTCGAGAGGCGGGAAGGGCGAATGGGGGCCGGCAGGGTTGTTTTGTGGCGGCTCGCGGGCCGCTGCCTACGTGACCCCCGCGCGGCGTGAGCGCCCGCGCCGAGCGAGCGTCCTACGCCGCGCCGCGCCCTTCGCACTCCCCTTACAAAAGTTATTAACTCGGAGGAAATTGGGATTGCGTGTCGCTCACTTTTCACTTGAATTAAGGTGTCCACTATCGCACTACGTAACACTTCACAACTTTGGTGTTCTCTGGAATCTACGAGCATTTTTATTTGCGACCACAAGAAACCATCCAGGGGCGTTAATTCCGAGCTTCTGTAATAATTCGAATTTTACAATTCAAAACATTTGTAAATACGAACTGTCCGTAATATGACCTTCAATAAAAGTAGGTCCTATTAATTGGTCGTTTATAATATTGGCCCTAACATCGACACTGAACTGAACTTAGTTGTGATTTTCCCCGATCAGGTCAGAATTTATGAGAGCCCAGTATTGTTCATTCTGCACGTTGTATAGTCCAACTCCAGTAAACCAGTGACGATACATCCGTACACAGAATGTTAGCGTGGGTATTACTATTTAATAACAACTGACAGGGTGATTTTCGCCGGAGCATCGTTGTCTTTAATGACGTGCGCCCGACGGAAACGATACTGATGTAATCCGTGGGTAATAATGTTTTCTGCACAAAGTATTGGCTAACATTCAATTCTTGTGCCGCGATTCTCGTGCTTCGCCGAGGATCCCGCTCGAAATATCCAAAATGTCCTCTTCAATCTCCGGCGAGTCACTCGGCGTCGTCGGCCTTGCGCATGAGCTGGCACGTAGAATTGTCCGTGAACGTGATTGAGTAGGAACATGTGGATAGTCGATCCCTCGTAGTCTCAGCGCATTTAAATATTCCGGCTGAGAGTACGTACGTCTGGCCTCTTCCAAATTGTACTTAGCAACAGCGCGGCGTACAGCTGAAATACTCTGCGTTTGAATATTCGTACTGATGACTCATTTTCGCATGGCAGCGTAAATAATACAACCCGAACGTGCGCGGCGCGGGTTGCCACGCTACTGACTGACGGGCGGGCGGGGTGCTCGCGAGTGGATGCGCTCGCTGCGCCGCGCAGGTACATCAAAGGGGTGCGCGTGATTGGCGACGCTGCGGCGCGGCGGTCTCTTTGTCTTTATTGGATAATATTTTGCCACTTAGTTACGAAGGTCACCGATCGTAGTGATCGTAGTACGTGAGGTTTAGTTGTGTTACCACGGGTTCTCACTTCTTATTCGTAAATGACATTATTAATGTCACATTAATTTTAATGTTCATAAATAAACATTTTTATTTTTTTTTATATTTTTTTTAAACTGTATTAGTAACACAGAATTCAAAATTTTCGGTATCAAAACGAATATAAAGTCACGGTGTATAATTCACTTTTGCTTCGAGCTCAAATTAAAAATTTCTGATTTCGACAATGATCATTTATATCTTAAGACGTTTATTATTTTGACATGAGATGACATTTGACGTTCATAGAGTTTGCGAATCATAGAGTTTAAGTAATTATTAACATAGAGGTTTTTATACACAGAGGACTTCATTGCGTGCACATAGCAGAACGATGAAGCGGTTTACAGATATTTAATACATTGTTTATTTTTTTTCTAAAATAAGTAACTTCATAAATATTGATCAAAGGTAACTTCTTACGCAAGTAATTGTTTTAATTACTTAACTCAATATTTTAATAAATAATATCTTTACAAAAAGTAATGATATCCCATCAAAAACATAAATGTGAAATGTGGAAGCCAAGTCTAATATTAAGAATATGCGTGCTGGTCGACTTCACGGACAAAAGAATTGAAATCTTAATGGTTGCCAATCCCTGTAGATAATCCTGAAAATTATTTATAAGAACACAATCCATTCTGAAATAAATTTAAACTAATATTTCTTTGTTTTTCTGCTACGACAATGTACGATATTTACAAATATAATTTCTAAAATTTGAATAGTCGAATTATTTACACAAAGCAGATAACTTAGTATACATTTAAGCTCATGATTTGTCTTGGCTAGTTTTATCAGAAAACAATATTTTTCGAAGAGTAGGATATGTAGACTTTACAATATAGAAACAGTATCATAAAGATAAGTTTATTAGCAAAATATAAGAAAAATTGTATGTGAAGACTAGCCAAGTCAAATCTTGAGCTTAAATTTATACTAAGTTATCTGCATTGTGTAAATAATTCGAATATTCAAATTTAAGAAAATATATTTATAAATATCATACATTGTCGTAGCAGAAAAACAAAGAAATATTAGTTTAAATTTATTTCAGAATGGATTGTGTTCTTACAAATATTTTTCAGGATTATCTACAGGGCTTCGCAACCATTAAGATTTCAATTCTTTTGTCCGTGAAGTCGACCAGCACGCATATTCTTAATATTAGACTTGGCTTCCACATTTCACATTTATGTTTTTGATGGGATATAATTTAAATAAAGTCAAATAAAATATAATAGTTTGTCCTTTATATTTATGGGAAAAATTACTCCCTGGCGGGGATCGAACCCCGGTCTCCCATGTGACAGGCGGGTATACTGACCAGCTATACTACCGAAGACTCGGAGAGGGATGCGAACTTACGGGATCACTTTCAGGGAATCCACGCTAGGAATCTAGCTAGGACTCTATTTTTGTATTAAAAGACTTTAAACTGATCTAGAATTAACGAACCATAAGCAGGTTTAAACAATAGCTGAACGAAACGATTTCGCAAACAGTCGCTTACATGGACAAGGTTCTATGCGCATACCAAGATCCGCATCGATGGAAAAAATAATGCTTATATAATAATGAAAAATATATTAGAACTTAGTTTTCTCTTTTTTATTTAATGAGTGGAAAAAGTAGCTCCTCGGCGGGGGATCGAACCCCGGTCTCCCACGTGACAGGCGGGTATACTCACCACTATACTACCGAGGAATGTGATTGATATGCCAACTTACAAGATTACTTTCAGATAATTGAAGCAGCCAATCGAGCCAGGACCATTTTTTTGCATTAGGAAACTTGCAAAAGTTGTGGAATTCATAAAATCGTATAAAAATAAACAATATTTGGGGCAATACCATTTAAGATTTACATAATCGTTCGTAGCGTAGACCTTTAGGGTACCTCCAAGCGTCAAACTGGGGCACTAGGATATATCACAGAAAACCCGATGTAAACGAAATGGTTCGCAAACGTGCTGTGCAGTAACAGCCCCCGACACGCTAACCTGCGACGTAATTTTGTTCCCGACGCGTCAGATGGCGCTCGTCCTGAAATGGGAATAAATATAAAGCCCGTAGGAAGTTTTTGAGGTGATAAAATTGTTTCTCAATTCTTAAAGTCTGTTGCTTTCATTGGTTTGGGACCAGCTGGAAGATTCCTAAGCTAAAAGTAGATCCTGGCTGGATTCGTTGCCTTGATTATCTGAAAGTAGTCCTATAAATCACATGTCAATCGCATTCCTCGGTAGTATAGCTGGTCAGTATACTCGCCTGTCAGGTGGGAGACCAGGGTTCGATCCCCCGCCGAGGAGCTTCTTTTTCCACTCATTAAATAAAAAAGAGAAAATTGAGTTCTAATATATTTTTCATTATTATATCAAACATAAATTTTTCCATTGATGCGGATCTTGCCATGCACATATAACATTGTCTATATAAGCGACTGATTCCGAAATTGTTTCATTCAGATATTGTTAAAACCTGCTTATGATTCGTTAATTCTAGATCAGTTTGAAGTCTTCTAATACAAAAAGTGGGTCTTAGCTAGATTCCTAGTGTGGATTCTCTGAAAGTGATCCTGTAAGCTCGCAGCCCTTCGGAGTCATCGGTAGTATAGCTGGTCAGGTAAACCCGCCGTCACATGGGAGACCGGGGTTGATCTCCCGCCGGGGAGTAATATTTCCCCCAAAAATAAAAAGAGGATATTACTAATTTCATTATCAGCATGAGACACGAATAAATATATCATTTTGTTAAAATTTAATACTCTGAAGCAATTACGCCATATCTTGGACTTTTTAACATATGGTTTATGATTATAGTGGATGGATGTTTATTTTATGATATACGGTATTTACGAAGGAAAACATACAAATCGGACAGACAGACTGTTAACACTTCTACGTCTTTGTCTCAAACGTGTTATTGTTTGATAAAACAAGCCAATTTGTCTGATTGACCTTTATCCAACAGGTAATAGATTGATAACATTTAAATAACTTATATGTTATTCAGAATGCGTAATATACACGAAATATTTTCTCGGAATTGATTATGGAGGTAACCTTTGCTATCCACTTTCGCGTTACCAATGTTTTAAATAGCCTATTATAGCATTCATAATAAATATTTAATAGTTTTGAAATACGCTGTATGATAGTGATTAGCTATAAGGTGTGATTCATATTCTATTAGTTGTTAAAAATCTATTAGCCTTTGAAAAATATGTGCATAATGAAGTATTATTCAGATTGGAAAATAATATTCAAGAAACTTTTTATATGATGTTCACTTTACCAATGCATGCCCAAGAAATAAAAAGTATAAACTACTAGCTTTTGCCCGCGGCTCCGCACGCGTTAATAAGTTTTTCCGGGATAAAAGTCCCGCTTTATATTTTCCCGGGATTAAAAGTAACCTGTGTCCAGTATCCAGAACATGATCTACCCGTGTGTCAAATTTCATCGCAATCCGTTCAGTGGTTTTTGCTTGAAGGAGTAATAAAGATACATATATGAATACATTCTTACAAACTTTCGCGTGTATAATATTAGTAGGACAGCCTGGTATTTGAAAAGGAAACATTCGCCAAATTGTTTATAAACACATAACTTTATCGACACATTATTCTTGCATATATTTACTTTTGATTAGTATATTTCAGTAGTGCAAAATAGTACGTAGATATTTATGTTGTAAAATTATTGAGTAAGTAAGTGTTTTAAGAATTAGGATAACATTAAAACTTTGAACTTACCCAATTTCCCGGGAACGACGTCAAAAGTGTCGCATTTGTCTAGCACGAATGACGGACTTGTATAAATTTCCTGAAAAAAAAATGGTGCAATTACTTTAACATTCCTTTTCGAAAATAGTCTATTGTGCGGTAATTAGGAGCTAGAAACTTGTAAAACGTTAGACATAAAAAAAAGGTCAAAAGCAAAGCCAACACCTTATAAGATCACACAAGAGAAGATGCCTAATATTCGTTTTTGTTCTTTAAAAATGTAACTTGTTGGCAAGCCAACATTGTGATCAACTGAGTTCACATTTACTCATACTATTTTTTTTATTTATTTATTTGTTTTGTAAATACAATAATTAGGTATTATATGCATAAAAAACCACTGAGGTTTATAGTTATGCATATAATTAACATTATCATAGGGACGAAACTAGGCAAGCGTAGCATAAGTTTTTATATAAAATAAAAATAATAATATTATTCATGGGTACTCATATTATCTGTAGATAATAATTCTTTAATTTCTTTTTTATATTAATAGGTGTGATACTGATATTACATAAAGCGTAGCCAAGCAGGAGGCAGCTGCGTAACGTTTCCGAGAATGCAGCAGCAGTTCCTGCACATGGTAATGAGGTCAGCTCGTATCATCTGTTACTACACACAGGATTTTCCATAATCTTTCCAATTAGTACTTTGAACCTTTTTCTGCAGTTTTCAAACAGACCGGCATAATTGTTACGGTTGGCGAGGGCTATCCAACTCTCGATAGTCAACACTCTATCTGGGCCGGTAGCCAAAATTCTTTTTGCCAACAGAATAAAAATTATGTATGCGAATGACATATCTTATCGACAAGTGTAGCGTAAGGATTCATGGTTATTCTCATTTTTTTCTATTCTATTGGCTTGTAGAAAATCATCTTGACAATGGCCGCTGGATCCCACTCTAACTACCATCAGGTGCGGCCGGGCTACACTGCCGCGTCCGCATAAACAAAATGGAACTTCTAGACGGTGTCAAAGAATGTGTTGACCACACGAACTACAGAGATTATAAGCATCGCAAATGAATGTTATTTGTGGATGACCATGGATCGACCAATGGTGTACGAGGATTTAGCAGTTATTTTAACAAGTTTCTCATTACTGTAGTAAGTTTTAAGTAATATGTACGAGAATTTTTCCGCACGCGCGCCCGCAATCCTCCTTCCTTCAGTAAACACACAAAAGGTTTCTTGACCCTTTACCCAGCACGATTATACGGTTGCAGTTTAATCGGGCTGGTGGCACAATATCCGCCTCCTAAACAGTGACAACCGTCAAACTACGTGAACCATTGTGTATTATCGACGGTCACGTAGCAATTACAGACCGTGATTTAAAGTCTAACGCGTCACGCGGTGTTGAAAGAAAATAATGCTCACAAAAAGTAGAATAAAGTGTTTTTTTGTGTCCTACAGTTATATTTCAATGACAGCTCGATAAAACTTGTGGTTAATATGGCACTTTATGCTTTTGTTTTGAATTTTGTCGGTACTTATTTTTGTTTATAAGAATATCAACAGATTATCTGTTCCTTCTGCAGAAGATTATCTTGGGCAGAGTCGCGAGTTAAACAATTGGTGCAATAAACATTGACAAAGGCGTATTTGAAAAGTATTCATTTTCTGCTAGGATATTGTGACTTGACTTCGACCTTGGGACTACCGAAGGCATCGACGTGACGCTATTTCGCCCTGGTATCTATGGAAAGTGTTTGTTCCAATATTGTTGAATGTTAACAAGTAGCCGTATTTCCTTCATTGTTTTACATGCTCACACTGGGAGCCGATCGTTAACGCTAATATAAATCAAGAAAATATATACAAATGACATATCCTAACGACAAAGTAATCGATTTATTGTAAACGACTGTAGAAACGCATCTTGGCTACGAAGGTCTGGTGACGAATAATTGGAAGTGCGTGAGAATATTCTTAAGCGGGATTAAGACTAGCAAGAAAACTTGCAGAAGTATGTTGCAGAAGCTATTTTTACCGTGTAAACAGTCCCGGAAAGCTGACTTCTGCAATATTTTAAAGCTTGCAGGACTTCTGGCAAGTTGCATGTGTAAACACCATTTGACAACTTGCGCGAGAACTTGCACATAAAAGTTTTAACTTGCTGAGCCTGTAGATTACATTTTTTTTATTTGTTTCATATGGGACGCGCTAAGGTCAAAGACCATGCTGCAAAGTTATAAGTTTGTATTGTGACCGATATATATCTATATTTGCCGTCCAGCAGTACAATGCATGCACTATTGACTTCCTGTTTGAAGGACATCGTAGTCAACGTAATTACTGGGCATTAAAAGAATTAAAATCGTATGACTCAGAATGACAAGGGCAATGAAATGACACGCAGTGCTTTTTAATTCAAAATTATGTTTCAAGTTTATGATTTTAAGGCGATTATTCTGATTACAATCATCTTCCAAAGAGCATTATATTATATACATACAAAACAGGCAAAAGGATTGCGTACCTCGTCATTCAGTTTTATGGAAAAATAACATGGCCAGCAATAAATATTCCTCGAGTTATCTAAACAATTTTGCAAGTCCTTGCACAATAAATTGCTGACGGAACTTGCTAGTCTACACTTTGCTTTATGTGCCGGGGAAATGGTTCCGATTTTACCCAAATATGTACAGTCAGTCACAAAAGTAAGGACAACTTCAAAATTTCAAATAGCCTTTACACTTTAGTGTCCTTATTGACAAATGTTATTCTTCTCTAAAATAGGAGCTGAGATAGAGAAAAAAGAAAATTTCGATTGAATTTAGTGAGTAAAAGTGTTTTGTTACTTCGTAGTTTTGAATATGTTCAGCTTTTTAACATGGAGCGAAAAACCTAATACAAAGGGGTATTCTAATAATGCTTGTATACGTTACAGGTTGTTGAACTTCCATTCCCAACTAGGCTATTGTCCACTATTTATGTGTTGTGTATGGTTAGTATACCTACATACCTGAAAAATCTCCATAAGAATCACTAGGTAGGTACGTGATGTCTGCCAACCCACACTAGGCCAGCGTGGTGAACTAAGGCCTAACCCCTCTCAGTAGAGAGGAGGCCTATGCTCAGCAATAGTCAGTAGTTATAAAATACAGAACTTGCATTGCATTGTTAAGCTATCGTAAAAATCTGATTTCCTTACACATTATTAAGTCGCCTCGCATAAAACAAACACGCAGTTTCTGAACAGAATACTGTCAAGCATAAATGAATGTGTATTAAAAAGTAAAAGGTAACAGTCGGTACTCCGGTAAGTGGTAGGTGGTAACCTTGGCTGACACCTACGATGCGAACGTACACATGTGTACAATAGGTGTTATTTGCGACTTTACTTGCAACATTTAACAGGATTTTGAGACGCGCCTCTTTATGGACCGTCGAGCATAAGCGGGCAACTCCAGAATTGCGTGATGCCCACCCAAATAACTTTGAGGCAGGCTATTACTTTTTTTTTTAAAAAGACCAATGTTTTCAATTCTGAAATCACACAGATTATTTTGTGTAGGTCACTAGCCCCGATAAAAAATTGACTCTAGTTACGTTCTCGTAGTGGTCTCGGACGACACTATGTGAAATCGGTAGAGTTGCCAAGTAAAATCGGTATATTTGGAGCAAAAATCGGTATATGCAAAAAAACAAGTAATATTCAATCAAAATCCCTTAATTTTAAACTCTAGGGACTATTATTCCACCAAAAGAAGGTGATTTCAACAAACGAGAGCCACGCTTACCCCCCGTCCCGTCATCAAAGTAAACATTTTAAACAAATAATTTTGCCAACCTTTTAAAAAATACTGTCCCCCGCTGCCCCAAACAGCAACATATTTAACCAAGGAATCGTAAAATATTAAAGAAAAAGCGGAAATTTACCACGAATTGCTGAAAATCGGTAAAAAAATCGTGAGAATCTTCTAGCTTTCTAAACATCGTTGAAAAATCATGTCATTTCGGTATTTCGATAGGACAGACCCAATATCGTTATAAATACCGAAAAATCGGTAGGTTCGAGACCACTGCGTCCTTGCTGTCGAGAGACATAAAGTCTCATTTTAGATGACATTGAATTTAAATTTGGACTGATTTAAACGTATCTTACTTTAGGTTCGATATTGGTACTGTGCTTGGAACAAGAAAATCAAGATGCTAAATGTTGATGGTTTCATTTTCATTTCATTCAACTTATTTCTATAAACTGATTGGATCATCCTTAGATCTACACTAATATTATAAACAGGAAAGATTTGTATTTATATATGTTTGTAACGAATAAACTGAAAAATGAACTGACCAATTTTAAAATTCTTTCACCTACATAAATCTATTCAGCGTGTAACATAGGCTACTTATTATCTCGGGAAAATCTATAGCGGGACTTTTATCCCGGAAAGACTGATTCACGCGGGAGGAGCTGCGAGCAAGCCTAGTATTATTATAAAATAAAGTCCTCCGCCGCATCTGTCCGTTTATCTGTCTGAACACGATAAACTCAAAAACTACCAAATAGATATCGCAAAAATTTTGTTTGGAGATAGTTTGAGAGCCAGGGAAGGATGTAGGCTACTTTTCATCCCAGGAAAATATATAGACGAATTTTATCCCGGAAAAACTCATTTACGCGGGCGAAGCCGCGAGCAAAAGTTATTTATTGGATAATGTAGAAGGTTTTTAGGTGGAGCGGTTTGTGAATTGTTTATTCCACGTATATTTTTTGCGTGGGTGAATGTCGAAGGCGAATGTTGATAATGCTTTAGAGAAACCTTATTAGGAATTTTCGCAAGAAAGCTAAAGATAGCTTGAACCTTTTTCGTTTTTGGATGAAATAAAAAAGTTTCGCCATGTTTATTGTATTACTGTTTTGTAATCGAATGAGCTTGTAGGTACCTAATTACGTTTGTAATTCTTGAAAATGTTATTTATTTGTTTTCGTTTTGTAGTCGTTGGGTAACTGTTTCATACTTTAAAAGATAGGCAATTCTGTTCTTCGTTAATACTGGCTACATAACGAATGTCCATATTATAATTCCCTTCTCAGGGGAAAGCAGAGGTATATCACACCCATATTTCGCCTGTTATGTTAGATCCCATGTAACAGAGGGCGGACCTATTACCTTTTACCGACATACGTACATACATACATACATACATATGTACGTAGTCTATATATGGACATAGTCTATCTGTACTTCCTTCCTTACAACGGTTTTTGCTTACTAAAAAACATCCAAACACAAACTTTCGCATTTAAACAAGTGTAAAACTAGTAAGATTTCCGAAGTAATTATTCGTCAGTGTATTAAACAGCAATCAGGATCTCTTCAACACAAACTGTGGCATGAATGAATGATGGAATGAATGGCAGGTGAATGAGTCGACCCACAGCCGCCCACGCGATGTCAAGAGAACACTAGCTTTACCGATATCTTACTAACTTTTTAATAACATGTGCCTGCCTATTATATAAGAATTTACGTAATTTTGACACGCTTTTATTAGCTTCAGACGTATGTGTGTATGTAACGGAAACTTTGAACATGATTTTGACCCCCTTTAAAAAGTCGGATTAAATCAAAATTTGGCATGTTTATCAAGGACCGATGACAATTCAATATTTTAAACTAAAAACACGCCTTTATAGAAAATCCAACTATAAATAATTATTTATTTTTTGTGTAAGCCTACTTGTTGTAAGATGGCGCTTTCGTTTATTTTTTAGTGCCATATTCTGTTGAACTAGTAGAACAGAACTAAAAAATAAAAAATAAAAAATGGTTAAAAAAAACTAAAAACACGTTTTATAGTGTAAGAAGAAACAATAATTAAGAATAGTGTAAATAAGAAAAAATATATTTTATGAATGTATATTTTTTTCTTATTTACGCTATTCTTAATTCAAATTTATTTTCTATTTTTAGTTCGATTTTTTATATAGCGTATTTTTTAGTCTTTTTTAAACTACATAGTATTATACCTACATATTTTTTTATAAAGTACACTAGAGTTATCTCACTACTACATATTACATATAAATGCGAAAGTTTGGTTGGATGTTTGATATTATTGGTTCTGGATTATCACGCCAGAAAGGCTGAACGGATCTGGATGAAATTAAGCACAGCAATTATTGTCTGGAAAAGCACATAGGCCACATTTTATGCCGGAAAAGCCGCGGCCAAAGATCGTTGCATTCCTTTTTTTTCTAATTCTAACATCGTAGATTCTAACAGGATGGTCTGGAAATCTTTGGGGGAGGCCTTTGTTAAGCAGTGATCTTCCAAAGGTCTCGTGAGATCTTTGTTCTATGTCACGATCATACTTTATGTATTAAATTTCAGTGGACGATACAAAAAAACAATATAATTTTTTATTGAATTACTTGAAATTCGATGACTATGAAATCTACAAGTGCTTAGTAGAATGCTTATTGTTTCAAATACTTCGAATATTTATCGATTCAATCACTCCATTATGTTTACATAATTAAAATTAATTGAATGCGTTCGATTGAAATGACGAAAAACACGTAAACAATGCACGATCAAGCTATAGATCAACTTACTAATCTTGCAGAATAACGTGAGGTAAGATTACGCCTTCCATGCCGTAGGCAGAAGTGTGACAGCTACACCCACGCTTATCTGAGCTGTATTCGTCCCATGAAGTAAAAAATCCTCACTTAGGTGCATTGTCGAGTTTAAAATCTCTCATTATACTAAACGCCTTAATGAAATCGACACTTTTACACAAAAAAAAAACGAGTAAGTACTTGTACTTCTTTACTTCTACTCCAATGATAGCCTCATTTCACACTTCTACATAATCTGAAAATGTTTTTAAATATATCTATTTACGACTGTAAATCTAAGTTTACTCAGCTATATAGTGGGTATGAACTTCCAAATGCGATTAAACTACCGGCAATCCTACTAATATTATAAAGGCGAAAGTTTGTAAGAACGTATGGATGTATGGATGTTTGTTCCTCTTTCACGCAAACACTACTGAACGGATTTCGATAAAAATTTGGCACACGGGTAGATCATGTCCTGGATTAACACATAGGCTACTTTTTATCCCGGTGAAAAATAAACCGGGACTTTTATCCCGGAAAAACTTTTTAATGCGGGCGGAGCCGCGGGCAAAAGCTAGTATTATAATAACTCTATACACACGTGTGACTTGCCGCACGTCGTGCAAACTTATCCGGTCCAAACAGGCCGGCATATTTTTTTTTTTATTATCTTAGTAGGGATACGAGCAAGCGGTCCGCCTGATGGGAAGCAGCATCCACCGCCCATGGACTAAGGCAATGCCAGAGGTACAGACAAGCTGCCGAGGCCAAGCCGAGATGAGCACTTTTTTAAACCTCGTTAAAAGAAGGACAATTAAATCATAGCGCTCGGAAAACACCGATGCAGGAAAATTGTCTTTACTGAGGAAGGATAGTGATCGCTTGTCAGTCGGCACTCTATATGAATCTCTATCCGCTTACCATAATGTGCCACTGCACAGCCACTGGGTCAGGATACCGAGACCGTATCAAAAATATTTAGAAGTTAGTCTGCCATGACTCTTTACACGGTAAGAATGCTTGTGATTAGGGCTGCCATCCGTCCGGATTTCCCCGGATTTGTCCTAGTTTGAAGGGCGTCCGGGGGCCGTCCGGCAAGAGTTTTAAAAATTGGACACTTTTGTTGTCCGGGGAAATCCATTTTTTATAGATAAGCGACAAATTGAAATAAATCTTAGTTAAAAATTCATGCATTTCCCCGCATTCAAGAAGGAACGGCAAAATATTTTTTCAGAGGTGTCTGGGGAAAGACCCATATTTCGCCCAAATGTCCGGGATTTTTGCCGTCTTTATCCGGCGTCAGCAATTTAGATGGTGGCAGCCCTACTTGTGATAGAGTTATCTTTCGAAAGTTATTTTGCAAGTTTTCTTGCTAACATAAACCCGCTAACATAAAACAATAGTCCAATGAGGTGACTGCTACTATTTAATTAACTGTATTAATGTCATTGATTCGTAGACACAAGCAATTTAATTCAGTCAGTTTTTGTATCTTCAATATCAAAGCCAATCTCTTAAATGAATGTAAAAACTCGATTAGACGAGTCGAGAGTCGAATGACGTCATGTAAAATCTCTAACCTTAGGCGGAGCGCACACTGAGATTACAAAGAACGTGGTGTTTTTATCTTTTCACATAAATGGAAGGACGATTAACTTTTCTAAACATTTGAGTATGTTACTCATTTAGTTCTAGTTTTTCACTCACCAAGTCTAAGCCCATTGTCGAGTTAATGAATACCTACACTTAGTCTCGTCAACTTATATAAATAAAAGACGGTATTTTAATCGTAAAACACCATAGACCTCGTTGAATACAATACAGAACTATCCAGTTTACTTTACCATTGATTCTGTAATAATTATTATTTAACAAAACTTTACTTTTGACTCGCAAATTATACATTAGACAGAGTCTATTAGTCAATAACTTTTCCATCATCTATATGAATATTTAACACAAATCAAGTATTACCCGTCCGATTCGCAAAGGTCATTCTTGTATTGTTGATTCCATGCGGTGTAGCGTGATTTGTCCGTGCAAATAACATAGTACCGTTATCTCGCGTCTAGATTACGCAGAAATATCCAACAGAACCATCCGCTACTATTTATGTCAGTAGGTCTTTTAAGGCTACAACAGTAGGAAAAGTAACAATAGAATAGCTGTCTTGATTTAAAAAAAAGAAGGTTATTTAATTATTATTTGTTTTTGTAAATGATTGGCGATAGGCTCGCCCCCTATCACATAATGGGACGGAATGACGGCGAAATGTGGGTGCACTAGTTGCGCCTCTGCCTACCCCTTAAGGGATAACAGGCGTGAGTGTATATGTATATGTAAATGATTAAGATGCAAATTGTCTGTTATTTAATGACGAAGTACTTAAGGTTCTTAACATTTTTGGCACCCTAGTCCCTAGCTGATGTATATCTAAAAATGTCAAATTTCCCGACTGTATTACTTTACGACTCTTTAGTCGTAATGAGACCGATAGCTGATATATTTGTGGATCGTACAAATATTTGTCTCTTGACCTCTTGTATAACCGATTTGACCGCTGCAGATCTAGCGTCAAGTATGCTAGCGATAGAAAGTCTCATAATCCAACATACATTGAACAGTTGTGGGGTTCATAGGGATCTTTTTGACCTTCAAAAAGCTTATGTCCAACAGGAGTTACCTAGTACCAAAATTATACCATTCAAATATCGTTAGGATAATGTGGATAGCGATAAAAAATGCACTTAACGAAGTATGAACAACTTCAGAACTTTTGATAATCTCTACAAAAGTATAAATTATTTGATGTAATAATAACATAATGTGACATCAATCAGACTGCATTTCTTTTCAAAAACCTACAGAATACAATCCATTAGAGTAGTTTGTTGTCATCACGTAATATTCGGGCGCACTCGAGTGTAGCTAGGTGTCGCCGCTGACAGATACGTCGTGAAGAAAATCATCATCACCGCGTCTAAGGACTTATGATTCGTCCGCGCACTTGGTATCGTGGCGGCTTGACATTGTCGGGGTGGTTATCGACGCACCAGTGGCAGTGCAGCTGGATTAATTTTGAAAACCCAGTGGTAAGTTGTCAACGTTGTTGCCTGATATGGCAACGCATATGTCTGTATATTTTCTATGAAAGCGTAAATTAGCTAAATCCATAGGTTTCCAGAGGACATATACAAAATCCGAATATATAAGTAAGAAAAATAGTGTGCGGAAAAAAATGCTAACGTAGTTGAACATTCTAATAGGTCGAAAAAGCAAATTGTAAATGCAGTAAAACGTAAGTAAATAATGTAGGCTGGTCACACTCGCTAACGGTACTGCACTCCTCACCAGCGCAGCGTGCCACACTCCTAGGGTTGCTAACTATACTAATAGCTAAACTCAAATACTTATACTGTTTATCGTTTTCCGTAGTTACATAAAAGGGGCCATGTGAATTACTTACTACTACATTCATAGCTATGGTACACACTACTCGTTCTTATATGTGAAAAAGCGGAGAAAATTTTATCAAAACATTATGCTTAATTAAGTTTCTAGAGAAGCTCAAAGACATTAGCAATACTAGATCATCATAACGTATTAATCATTTCTTCTAATTTTGTTTTTTAATATTTTCGACATAATCATTTTATACAGTTTGACAACCCTACACAATGCGTGCGTGGTGAGCCTGGCTAATACTCTTTTTTCGCAATTTTGCGCGTGACGCCATCGGCTCTCTGAATGCGCTCTGAATCCACAACGCGAGGTTATTGTTTGGGCATTTATATGGAATCCATTTTAGCATTAAACGTGAGTAAAGTGACTGCCTCGGTGGCGAAGTTGTATTACGGTATGACTGCAATGAGGTCTTGGGTTCGATTCCCGGGTCGGGCAGAGTGATAGTGGGTTTTAAATTCAGTATTAGCCCGGAGTCTGGAATTTGTGCCCAATATGACTACTGGTTCGGGCCTTATCATGAGACGGAATAGGCTTGGCGGTAAGTGGGTGCACTAGTGGCGCCTCTGCCTACCCTTTCAGGAATAAAAGGCGCGCGCGTGTGTGTGCGTGTGTGTGTGTGTGTGTGTGTGTGTGTGTGTGTTTGTGTGTGTTTGTGTGTGTGTGTGTGTGTGTGTGTGTGTGTGTGTGTGTGTGTGTGTGTGATCTATAAATAGATCTATGATTTATTGTCAGATGTAAAGTACTAGGGAAGGCTGACATTAAAGGTTTGAGGTTCATCGTAAAAGTTTTAAAATCGAAGACGAAAAGGACGAGTGATATAGCGGTAGGTAATTTATTTGACATACTTTATCGTACATGATCATTCATCACAGTTTTAATTTGTGTATAGGATATCAAACCCTAAAGATTTTGTGAGGTATTGACAAAAATAACAGGATGGCAAAGAAATACAATAATAAACCATATTCCTTACGAGTAGTTTATAGAATTTTAATTGAAAATGTTTTGTAGTCACTGACTTTTTGTAGTTATTACAAGTCTAACTTAGAGTATAATAATATATTATTGTATAAAAATCTATTAAATTACATTTCTTATAAATAGAAAAAAGAAAAGGAACGATTTCTCGCGATATTAAAAATAAACTGACGATATTTAACTATAATGTACCACCTATATATATTTATCTATGTATAGGTAAACTGTTGGCCGTCTATCAGCGATAAATGTATATGACAAGGTCAGAGCTTGTTTTTAATCGGCCGAGATGACTTTTAGAGAAGCGCGAGCCGGCCTTTTGAGATTCAGTCCGAATGTAGCGACTCAGTGTTATCACGTGGTTATTGAACTCAACGGCGCGGCGCGGCGTGCGTATTTCGTTACAATTTGAACCTTATTGTCACTCTCGGAACGGAGCGAATATAGAGATTGTAGTTTGCGGTTTAATTTATTTAGATAAGGTCGAATTAGATTTGGTATACCGTTGCGTACGCAACACGACGATGCAGAGCGTATTTGATACTGCCGGTCTTCGATCTCGCAATTTCATGCAGAATGCGTAATGCGAAATCTGATTACAGCTGTCTGATGATGCAACGTGTAAATTACATACAGAATTATATCTCTCATATGTATGAGTTCGTCTGGGTGGGTACCACTGCAATGTCTATTTCTACCGCCAAGCAGCAGCAGCAGAGTGCATGCACTGTGTGTTTCGGTTTGAAGGACAATGTAGCCAGTGTAACTACTGGACATAATGAGACTTAACATCTTATGTCTCAGGATGACGAGTGCAGTAGAATGCCACACAGTACTTTGTAACTCTAGGTGCTGGATGGTGTTGCTACTATTTACGGGTGGCCGTATCGCTTACCATCAGGAGAACGGCGTGCTCGTCTCGTCATTGCAAATATAAAAATCAAATAAATTAAAAGAATACGCGATATATGAAAACACGTACTTATCTAGACACGCGGCAGCGTGTCAAGCCAAGTTCAAGCAAAGGAACTGGCTAGCCAGCGCCGAGTGTAATATATATTACACGAACCACTTGGTGCAACTTTTCACCCTTCTATAACTTTAAACCTATTTAACGTAAACACATAAAACTACGCGTGTTTAATTATATCCATAAGGACATCTAGAAGGCCAAATTTCATGAAGCTGGCTCAAACGGTTATAAAGATATGAAGGTCAAAAAGTCGTAAATTTTAGTACCGATTGACTGACATATAGTACCTAAACCTAACCTACTTCCAGATGACCTAGAAGGATGAAAGTTGGAATTCAGCTTGGTAATTGTGTGTAAACGTAGGAAAAAATTTAAAAAGAAAAAAAATAGGTTAGTTTCGACTTGGCCAGTTTTCATTACATCAGTAATTTTATAAAGTTATTCAACATATATATTTAATTCTGATAAAAACTGGCCAAGTCAAATCTAACCTACTTTAAGATCTCACATTTTTAAATAACAGCAATTGTTATAGGTATCCCATTAAGGAAAGAAATAGAGTTTAATACTTGTTCACAATGTTATTTTATTCCTATACATCCATAGGTATTTGAATTTTGCATAAAGCTTGGCACTCATTTAGATCTCCATTCTTTTTGTGGCAAAGCCCACAGCCAAGCATAATATTTGTATTGAACTTGGCTCTCCTTTTTTACATTTATGTTTCTGGTGGGATAATTTTTTCGCGATGTGATGCTGTCGATTATTGATTTTTAAATAATCAATAATAGTTTCTTATAGACGTTTATAATCACAAACCTAACTGAATAAAACCATAATCATGCGTAAATGTCTTTAATAACTATAAAAACAATAATTACTGTGGCTCAAAAAGGCGAATACTATCATACATGATATTTATGTTTGTTAAACAGAATCAGTTTTGCGTATTCGGTTAATTAAATATAAATGAATAGGACCATTTTAGTACGTGTGGGTTTGCTTTAATTGTACGTACATAATAGACAAGTTGAATCTTGCATGGAACTACTATGATTTTATATGGTTTGTGTGATGTTGGCATCCAAAGCTACTCTCAGGGTCAAGTTAGGAAAATAGTCATCAGAATGTTTATGGTGTCTGAGCTAACTATTAAGGTAACACGCGACGAGGGAGAGAACATTCAATGATACAACCTTATCCTCACCGATATCAAATTGTTAATGTCGATATTCGTGTAAAACTTCGAGCTGAGATTTTTCTCAGTTTAGACGAACATTTTAAAACTATGTGCCTTGCAAGTTTATGCAAGATAATTAGAATAATTATGATTCTAAATATTGCTCTACATCTTGAATTTGTATATTATATATTTTGAACAATTTGAGCCACAGCAATCAGCATCATTCAGCTTGCCGACTAGTTATCATTTTGCTTTTATAATGACAACAATTAAAACCAACGCAACATTTTTAAAGCACTGATGTAAAATAAAATTTGACCCTAAAACAGCAATATCAAAGATAGACTCCTCAAGCCCCGCGACGGACACCGGTGTCCATATATATATGGTTTTCCCATACATCTATATAATATATAAGCGGGGCTTGAAGGGTTAATTAAAAACACGCAAGTAAACGAGTAATTCGGACACTTTCACGGTAAATTGGTTTGATTTAAGGGCCCATTTCGTACACAGATCACACGCGCAAGGGTTTCTAGTACTTCATGTCGATATGTATAAATTAATACTCCCGTGCGCATTGTTAACGCCTGCTTACTTAAATCCGATCTTTATGGAATAGCATCTTAACAGTTACCCGGTTGAATAATGATTAATTGCGATTGCATAATGTTATCGCGAATCTTACAGTTTGACATTTGATACGATGGAGGTCTAATGAAAGTGTTTTTCGTTACTCATGTTACGGGCAATATAAGTGATTGTAAGTTGAGTATGTGAGGCAATGGTTATCTATTAGAGTATTCATAGACACTCACGCCTTTTATCCCCGAAAGGTTAGGCAGAGGCGCAACTAATGCATCCAATTTTCGCCATGCGTATTCCGTCCCATGATGTAAGGGGCGAGACTATCGCCATGTCGAGCACAAATTCCAGACTTCCGGCCGTCCGGTCCGACCTGGGGATCGAACCCAAAACCTCAACATTGCAGTTGCACAGGGCACGTAATACAACTACGCCACCGACGCAGTCTGTTAGAGACTAGAGACTTTAGAGAATGTGATAAAATATTGAGAATCTGTAGGGAAAGAGATTATACTCAGAAGTCAGTCTACTTAATAGGGTTTATAATACTAATCTATCAGCGTCACGAGTGCCATGCCGTATCAAACAGTGGTAGTGTGCTGCGTTTTATAGGAAGCTAAGTAGCAATTTAGATTAAACAAGCAACTTGCTCGTCAAAACTTATCCCAATGAGAGTAACTTAAACACAGGTTAAGTTCATGTTCATGCTGGGTAAAGTAAACTGTCTTATAGGGAACGTGTACAAATTATAGGTGGCAGCACAAAACCGACACAAGAGCCACATGTGGATAAAATAGGAACTGTTCAAAGCTATAATTTACTTTTATTATATCAACAGGCTAAAATATGGGTTCCGGCTGAATATTAGTGACACCTAGTGTGGCTAGAATATACATTTAGATGGGACTTGGGAGCTAGTTATTTTGATGTTATTGAAGCAAAATTACGAAGTTATGTTCCAATTACAGATTTGTTTGTATTGAATACACCTTTATAACATATTTATTGTTATAAATTACGTAATGTGACATTTCTAAATGCATTTGGAATTCATAATTATGTATGTTTTATACAACTTTTATACTTTTGACGATTTTCACATAACCATGGAATGTAAGGATTTAGGTACTATTCATGAACATAACATAATTTCAAACCGTTTGATTTGTTTATTTTTATCTTTTAGAGCATTCAGATATCCAGCAATACATTATCAACAAATTAAGTGTTATTTTTCATCCTTTTAATGTGAATATTTTACGTCAATACCAAGTATAAATGGTCTGAAAAAGTCAGTCGTCAGGTTGCGCCACCAAATGGCAGAGCTTACGACGTGCACGTTCCCTATTACACTGGACGAACAAGCAGCGCCTTCGCCTCACAAATATATATTCGCCTCATAAATCCAATTACAAATCGCCAGTATGACAAGAGCCTAAACTTTATCTGACTACGGATGAAAGAACCGCCCAAATTCAATACAAAGTTAGGCTACATCGAAAACCATATTTTCATTCTCAATTCACTTTCCCATCCTTCGTGATCCATTTGGCGGCAAACGCACGAATATTCTAGAGAATTGTGTTAAAAAAGGAGTTCAAACACCTCTCAGTATTTACGCTGTGATCGGACACGAGGCGCGTGGAGCCGCGTGCGAGTGAAAGTCGATCATTGGAGGTCGCCTAGCCTTTAGTTTTTGTTTTCTTTAAATCAGTTAATGTGTTGAGATACCGCCCACGTGTCCAGATGTTTTGATTGACACCTGGGTACAGTGTGCCGAGTAACCAGTACAGGTACTGGTTACTCGGCAGTAAATAAGAGAATTGGCAAGACAGCAAAAACATATCCTACTTAATTTGTAATAAAGTCTAATGTGTTCAACTAAATTAAGGGGACAAGAAGTCGGAACAGAATCATAAATTAAACTTGTAATATTCTCGTACCTACTATCAATTCGTCTTCGAAAAAAGAAACTTCACATTCCTGACAGATTTTACTACCGAACCTTAATTAGTAATTGACGTAATATTATATCTTATTCAATACGTACTGAAGCTCGTTTCCATACGAAATGGAAAGGCGGCGTCTGGTAGTAGAACACGGAGGTTTGGTTGGCGGGGAAGTCCGGGTCTTCCCAGAGGACCTGGCGTTGCAGGCACGACGTTCTGATCTTCTCGTAGTCCGACATCCTGTAACAATTGAGGTAAATCGTTATATTAATATACAATGGCTTTTTCTCGCCTGGGGCGAATAAATGGTTATAAAAGAATATCTAATAGTCTAATTTAGATGAGATTAATTGATAAATGATACAGTTTTACGGATTGAAGTTCATAATTTAAGGCTGCCATATCCCAAAACACCTTCTTTTCTATTCAATTTTAAACCAAGAAATAATCAACATTTCGGTCCGAGAAAAATATATGTTATAGTTAAATAATCATTCTACATTGGTGTGGATTCCAAAACACGATACTTACAACTTCGCTCGATCATAAAAAATCACGAAAACAGAGAAAATTCGGATTTTATTTTCAAAAATTAATTATAGTATATTAAACAATTACTTTAAAAATATAATTCAATAAAAGGGTAATAACATTTAGCAGATTGCTATGCAAAAAAATTTTCACAAAAGTAATTCGTACTTTTCAAAATTCAAAAAAACACGAATTTTTTAACAATTCTGCACAACGCGTCTCGTTTCAGATGCGCCCGAGGCGCCGTGGAGGTCGGACCTACGTCAATTTTTCGCGCTTGCTGTCACTAATTTATCGAAGTATTTGACAGCTTTTGTTTATAGTTGGACCGCGTTATGTAGAAAAGGAACCAACTACTTTTGAACAACAATTATGGATTCTTATTTGTAATAGATGGATTTTTCTATGAATCTTTCCTATTCTTTTTCTTTCTTCTTTAAACACGTTGTCATACTTGTTTCAACTGTTGTTTGTTTTTGTAAAATTGTAAAATAATATATTTGCATAATTTGTGGATAATATTTTGGCATAATACCTCCAATGGAAAATAATGTAATTAAAAAAATGTACTTTATTGTAAAAAAAAGCGTGGGGTTCATGGTGTCAATAGATATAAATATTTTACACACACACACACACACTCACGCCTGTTATCCCCGAAGGGGTAGGCAGAGGCACAACTAGTGCACCCACTTTTCGCCGTTATTCCGTCCCATAATGTGATAGGGGGCGAGCCTATCGCCATATCGGGCACAAATTTCAGACTCCGAGCTGATACTGAATAGAAAAACTCAATATCACTTTGCCCGACCCGGGGATCGAACCCGAGACCTCAGCTTTGCAGTCGTATTGTAATACAACTACGCCACCGAGGCAGTCCGTTTTATATATGTAAATATCTATAATCTGTGAATGAGTTTTCCCGGGATAAAAGTACCGTTTTATATTGTCCCGAGATAAAAAGTAGCCTATGTGTTAATCCAGGACATGATCTACCCGTGTGCCATCGAAATCTGTTCAGTAGTTTTTGCGTGAAAGAGTAACAAACATCTATACATTCTTACAAATTTTCGCGTTTGTAATATTAGTAGGATTGTACGTTTCTATTAAATTTCTATTCGTGTATTATGACATGTAATATGGTTGGTTGTGTAATTTTAATGTACTATGGGTCTTTGATACCTGAAATAAATATTCCCACCTTAAAGGCCGGCAACGCATCTCTGTACCCCCTGGCATTGCAGATGTTCATGGGCGGCGGTGATCACTTACCATCAGGTGAACCGTATGCTCCCGTGAGACCCCAGCTTTGCAGTCGTACTGTAATACAACTACGCCACCGAGGCAGTATAAATATTTTATTGAGAGATAATATGAGTAAAAGGATTATCATTTTGATACTACCTTAAAAAGCACCCCACGCTTTTTTTACAATAAAATAAGAACATCTTTTTCTTATTTGCACTATTCTTAATTCAAATTTATTTTCTATTTTTAGTTGCATTTCCTATAAAGCATGTTTTTTAGTTTTTTTTCTAACTGTTATTTATTTTTCATTTTTTAAGCTTGTTCTACTATTGTCCAACAGATGACACTAAAAACAAGTAAGATTTTTTTACACATAAGAGTAGCCAGTTTAGTTATAACCCTACTATGGTCCAACAGATGTCAAAAAAAAGAGCTATCATTTACTCATTCATTTTGAATATTTATTCATTATTAGTTGGATTTTCTATAAAATAGTGTTTTTTGTTAAAATAATGAATTGTCTTCGGTTCTTGATAAATATGCCAAATTTTCATCCGACGTTTTGAAGGCGGTCAAAATCATGTTCAAAGTTTCCGTTACATAGATACACTAGCTTTTGCCCACGGCTTCGCCCGCGTTAATAAGTTTTTCCGGGCTAAAAGTACATACATAAAAACCTTCCTGTTGAATCACTCTATCCAACACATTTATTAGTATAAAGATTAATATTATGACGTTGATACAACTCTTAACAAATAATGCATTAATTTCGACCAAATTTGATTACCATAAAAACGGTTCTAGAGAGTTAATTTTAAAAGATAGACATATACTGTTGCGGACTTTTTTTTAGATCATTTCCAGAGGAATAATTCTTTCATACATATATTTTTGGTATCTTGAACGGTTTTCGCAGCGCACGCAATGGAAGCCCTCAAGGATGAATAATTTTCCCCGCATTTTTCACATTTTCCACTATTTCTTCGCTCCTAATAGTTGCATCGTGATGTTATATAGCCTATAGCCTTCCTCGATAAATGGTCTATTCAACACAAAAAGAATTTTTCAATTCGCACCAGTAGTTCCTGAGATTAGCGCGTTCAAACAAACAAACAAACAAACAAACAAACTCTTCAGCTTTATAATATTAGTATAGATTTAAATGTACGTTACATAGCTTAATTTAAATTTATTTTCTCTTTTTTAGTTGGATTTTCTATAAGGCTTGTTTTTTTATTTGCTATTTAATATTATGGATAGAATATCATAGTACAGAATAACACAAAGCCAGCTACCTTATTATTGATACAAGTAAATCCCAATTATTGCGATATCAATATCGGTATTTTTAAGTTCTTCATTTGGTCCAGTAGCCCACATTTTCTTGAAAAAATCCCGGTTTGGGTCCCCTAAATTAAGTATCTGCTTATAAATATGCATACGAGCTCTACAGACCCTGGAGGTATCGGTATAGGCTTCTTTGTGTAACATCTATAAAGCAGTACTAGAACCTGGTGTGTATGTACATAGAAAGAAAAAAAAATAAAGAGACGACTAAATGAGAGTAATAGAACACAAATCACCGTTTTTTTGTTTCATTCTTTTCTCGTTGTTTGTCTGCGTATCTGTTTTTCTGTTTATTTGTTAGCGCACATCTCCGACACTACTAAACGGATATCTATGAAATGGTATGGAGATAACTTGAGCCCCTGGGTAGAGCATAGGTATACTTTTTAACCTATAAAAAATCTTTTATGCGGGCGACGCTGCCAGGAAACAACAATAAAATAGTATGAGTGACAATAGTACATACTAATACAAAATAATAAGTTATTTTCTGGATTTTACGGCAATTTGGACTTGACTACAATTTATATGAAGACCATACTATTATGATTTGAAAAAATACTGTCCGACATATTTATAGGTATATAGAGTAAATTTTTCAGATGGGACAGCAGTCAATATTTTCTATTATGAACCACAGTTCAAACTTTAAAGTAGGTAGTAAACAAATACGAAAATATCATTTAAAAAATCGCGATAAAATAAAAAAAATGGTTTTATTTCAATGTCTTACCAAGTTTTTTTGTATGTCGGGTAATTCCTTTTTATTGATCTCATTGAGGGTGTCTGAATATATAACGTCGCGTAAGATAAAATAATAACCGTGAAAAATCCATTTGAGTTGTCAGACTAGTAGTAGTCGCAAGAGTTGGGTATATAATAAGGCTGCCAAATCATATGAAGCAACTACTCCGGTGCAGTTCAATACTAAGTAGTAACTATTGCGGTTTTCATATCGGTCAGCGCTTAGTTGAGCGGTTACTATGTTAACCATTCCATATTCGCGTCTTCCCCGGCGAACAAGACGTCACTTTTCATTCAGTGGAAATCGTCTTTACGCGCTTACCCATAGGGTTCTAATTAAAAAATCTGAAATGACACCTGTCAAACTCGGAATACTGAAAGGGTTTCGGGTTTAAACTTGAGGTCATATTCAGGTTACTAGGCTAGTCGATTATTATAGTAATATTGGTTAAGTAATTGTCTCAATCACCAATATTATGTCACAATAACTAAAGATAATAATGAATCTTGACGTGGTATTGTACTCTGTGAACATTTGATTACGTAATCATTGATCAACGAACAATAAATCGTGATATCAAGACATAATTCATAGGTAACTTTTATTATGTATGCCTACGTATACCTATTTCAGCTGCCGCTGTCTGCGACATACATATGTTTGGATAGTACTCCCAAAAGTTAGACCTTCGCAATAAATCGTATAATTTTAAAGTCCTCCAATTTTGAGATGTATGTAATTTTATTTTGCTTAAAAATTACATCTACACTTATCTATACTAATATTATAAAGAGTAAAGATTCAATTGTATGTTTATTTGCATTGAATAGGCTCCGAAACTGCTGGACCGATTTGAAAAACTCTTTCATCAATATATAGGTCCATTATCCCAGGGATTATAAAGCGGGACTTTTATCCCAGAAAAATTCATTCACGCGGACGAAGCCGTGAGCAGAAGTCTAGTTTAAAATATATTAGCTATCGATGGAGGCGTCTAATTTTTTTTTATGAATTCAAGATCCATATTTTTGTCCTTTTAATATTCGTAAAGTTTGAGCCGTGTTAGATTTTGAGGCCCAGCACCCATAAAAAAGCGGACATCTTTTGTCGTAAAATAAACTGCTTCAGTATTGTTTAATCGTTTATTGTGACGTAGTCGCGGCTGATTGGTGTCAAGCGAGTTCATTTGAAATTCAACATCGCGGCACCTGACGCGCCGGTACATTAGACAGCTGTAAATGCAAACAGCGCTCAGATATCCTAGCCTTAAGTGATAGTGGTACAAATGATTAACATTTGTACCACATGACAATACGTTGAACAACTATAGATTAAGAATCACAACGTGTGAACATTCACATTCCTCATTCGATTTTTTTGCCAAAGTTGCGATATTCTTTTTTTAAACATTCGAGATTTCTTTATAAATTATTCGATATTCTTTTTTCAAACATTCATTTTATTTTCTTAAATCTTGTGTTTGATAGGTAGATAGTATTTTTGCAAAGATTCGATATTACATAAATGTTAAATATTCGGTTAATCTTTTTTCAAACATTCGACAATTGACTGAGGTAACGTTCGTGCCGAAACTCTTTCACTCGTCGCGACCTTGATAGTGGTTAAATCATTTGTTACATTTACATTGTAATCGAGTCTTTGTTAAATAATTCGCACTTACCACGAAACAGTAAAAAATAAGGAAAGAATGCCGATTTTTTACTTGTCTACAAGAAGGACGCAGTATTGAATTTTAATGTATTTGTAATGTTTCGTTGTAAAGATCAGAGAGAAATAATCAAGTTTATTGTTGAGAAAATTATCAAGTTGTAATATAACAAAATACACATACATATAGTAAAATAACGACAGAAATGACATCTTCATCCCGATCGTTTGGTTTTTTTGGTAGCCGTATCCTACTAATCCTACTAATATTATAAAGGCGAAAGTTTGTAAGAATGTATGGATGTTTGGATGTTTGGATGTATGGATGTTTGTTCCTCTTTCACGCAAAAAGTGCTGAACGGATTTCGATGAAATTTGGCACACGGGTAGATCATGTCCTGGATTAACACATAAGCTACTTTTTATCCCGGGAAAACATAAAGCGGGACTTTTATCCCGGAAAACTTTAAAAAGTTTTAGTTTTAGTATTTTAGTTGAATATAAAAATCCAATTCAAATTCCTCACACAATGCAATACTTGATAAAATATCTGCCTTCTCTGATTTGACCTTTGTAGCAACACAACAGCACTCTAGACATTTAAAACGTAAAATTAAACAGCATTGAAGAGCCTTTAAATGCATATATCTATTGAAAAATGTATTCGAAGCAATAATGTTATAGTTGTAAAGTCGAATTCTACATATTATGTATGAACACAATCTAACATGTTGTATATTTTTTTATCTAAGTTGTAGAACTCAGTACAATGATGTTGTTTATGTTCAAAGGTAAAGGATTTATCATGATGGACATAATATTTTTTCCCATGCATAATGGGACGGCGTATTTTGCTTGTATTTGTCAATCAACATTATTGGGCATTAAGTAAACTTACCAAAGATTAGTGCAGTCAATTTGTCAAGTCAAGGCAAAAAATACATTTTTTATAATGTATTTCTGCGATTGGGAATTTATATATTATGTAGGCATACTTACACTAGTATTATAAACAGGAATGATTTTTTGTTTGTTTGTAATGTATAAACTCAAAAAATACTGGAACGAGTTTTAAAAATTCTTTCACCGATATAAAGCTACATTATCAGTGAGGAGCACAGGTTCCTTTATATCCCGGGTAAACATAAAGCGGGACTCATATCCTGGAAAAACTTATTCACGTGGGTAGAGCCGCGGGCAAAAGCTTAGTATTTAATATTATGAATGAGAAAGTTAGGAAGAATGTTTGTCACTCAATCACGCCAGAACGGCTGAACGTATTTGGATGTAATTTGGCGTAAATATAGTTTATATTCTGGAAAAATAGGAACACTTTTATCCCGGGAAAATATATTGCGACTATTATGGTTAGCGTTGACGAGTCGCTTGAATATTGATGATTAAAACATTCGGGTATAATTGAGATCATACTTTTTCATCCGTGAAAAAAATATATTGTATGATATGCGAGTTTGTAAAAATGTTTGAATGTTTGTTAGGCGTAGCTTTGAAGCTGTATGTATTTAGGTGAAATTTAGCAGACGAATAGATAATATACTCGAATAATATTTAGGTATCTACTATTTTATCATGGGAAAGTATTTAGTGGGACTTTTATCATGGGAATGGTTATTGACGCGGGCGGAACCGCGATTAATACGTAGTAATAATATAAAGCAATATGAAGACTGAATAGTGAATACCTAACATTTCCACCCGGGTCATACATATGATGAGCATTCGATTTATTTAACATATTATTAATTAATTATTTTGAACCAGATATTCAACAGTTATTCAAAACGTGCAACTCAACTTTCATACATTAACAGAACCATTTAAAACACATAATAAATCAACAAAATCACGAAGGAATAAACAATAAAATAAATTCGCGCGAGACCACCCGTTACTCTCTAGTTTTCACTATGGAAATACGATTGTTACACTTTGTAACAATGGGAAAACATACAAAATGTGCAAACGCTGCGCACTGCTGTCTGCCACATTTTTTATATACTTTGACTTTCTCTTTATTGTTATTGGAGCGTGCTGTTTGCATACGGTATTAATGTTTCTTTATCTCTATATCCTGTTTTGGAGTTAAGTAGTTTGCGCGTGTGCTGCAAGATGGCACTGTTTTTTTATTATATGGTGTTCCCAATACATAATTTTAATAACAATCTATCCGTATGACTAATAAGTTATTTTTTTTTAGTTAAATGAAGAGACGAAGCATGCCGTTCGCCTGATGGTACGCGATACGATCGCCTATAAATAGTAGCAACGCGGCACATAACTTTTAAGTATTGCATAAGATATTCTCATAATACCCAGAAATTATTATTTAATGAAACCTAAATATGTCCAATAACCCTTTTCTTATTGTCTCTCTCTCTCTCTCTCTCACGTGTTCTTTTTAACTAGCACTCGCTGCACTATGTTGCACTAAATGTTCACTATAACACTAACACGAAGGGTTTTGTCCTCATAACATTCCGCTCTGAGCAGCCGTCTCGGACGGACCTATTGTTTGTTGTAGCGCTCGCTACAACTTTCATTGTTCCGCCCGAGTACCTGCTCGGTGCGTTCCGTAGCGACCTCGCCACAGCCAAGGCCAAACAGGTAGCAAAGGGGCAACCTTTTGCTATTTTGTTAGCCTATTTCGGGCCAAGCCGCGTCCTTTTCAGGACAGGGTTTAGCCCAATTTGTTTCTATCGACGTTTGGCCCTTTCAGGGTATTGGCTCGGCGGAAACCTAACGGTGCTAACAAGCCGAGTCGCGGCCCCGGCCACGCGCTGCGCCCCCTCAGGGCAAGGCAAAGCCGACGGGTACGGATCAGGAGGCTGCGGAGGCACACCGCAGTCTCCCCCGTATATCACCTTCCCAACCCTACCCTTTCCTTAAAATCCATCCCGTGTATCGGTTGAGCGTGCGGCCTCCGGCCAATACCGCTTACGGTACACGGACTGTTAGGAACCCTTTTGCACAATAAGACTGGCAAAAGGGATACAAGCTTAGGGCACACCCTAATTTAAGTACACCCCCCTCGCCTATACCCGGCGGGGAGGGACACGCACTCACTCACCCCCGGGCGTTCCTACCCGGGGACTTAGTTCAACGCGTCCCATACCGCGTCGCGATCCGCGCTCGTTTTGTGTGAACCCGCCTGGTTTCTTGTGTGTTCTTTACAGGCGGTGCACACCCGGGGTTAGTGAACACACACGCGGCCCCTAAATCATTTTTTACCGTAGGCTCGGACTCAGCCGCCAATATGGCTGATTCTGGGCCTATGGATTTGGCTCCCGAGCGGCCTGTCGTCATCGCTCAACCAAACGTAATCAGCACCCCCCTCGCCGCTCCCATTATTTCCAAGGAGGAAATAATGAGAGTAGTGAGGGAGATGTTCCGGTCGGACAACGCGGTCCAACAAGAAATTATCTCAATGGCTAGGGAAGCCAGGGAACCGTCTGCGTCCTCAGACAC
Organism: Lapara coniferarum; assembly: GCA_949316025.1. Classification (NCBI taxonomy): domain Eukaryota; kingdom Metazoa; phylum Arthropoda; class Insecta; order Lepidoptera; family Sphingidae; genus Lapara; species Lapara coniferarum. The sequence goes on along the minus strand of OX438933.1, from coordinate 20,704,088 downwards.
CTCGGAGTCGTCCGAGGCTACGACCTCAACGGAGACCACCGAAACCTCGGGTGGCTCCGCGGAATCGGATGAGGACATGGACACGTCCCCCAGCACTCCCGCAGCCTCCAATAACCCGAAGAAACGGCCGATCTCGGCCTCTTCCTCCGCCTGTGAATCCGGGGAGGAGTCGTCCTCGTCGGAACGCGACGAGGACGGCTTCACCACGGTGAAGAACAGCCGGAGGAAGAAGCAGAGAAGCGTCGCTGCTCCCGCACCAGCCTCCCCGTCCGCGCCTTCAGCGCCAACCGCGTCCGCGTCTGCGTCGACGCCGCCACCGCCGCCGACTCAACCAAAGGGGCCTAAAAAACCCCCGAGGTTGAATTTACAACTCCCCTCAAATATGTCCATGCGGGACATATTTGAAGAATTGCGCAAACAGCGCATATCTATCGCGTCTAACTCGTGGAATAAAATCCACAAGCTTCTTGCCCTGCAGCCCGCCTCAATCGCGGACCACAGGGCGCTGACTAAGTTCCTAGATGCCAAACATTGGCACTATTTCACATATTCTCTCCCAGACGAGCGGCGCTTCCGCTACGTCATTCGCGGTATCCCCGTCCAGATGTCCACTCTCGAGGTCAAAGAAGGCCTCGAAGAGAAAGGCATAGTCGCCCTCGAAGTGCACAGGATGCACAGACAGTCCCGCGCCTCCCGGCCGGGAATACAATACGAGATGGCTCTTGCCATCCTCCAGTCCCCTTCCGACGTCAAACGTCTGTTTGAGATAAAAGATATCTCGGGGCTAGGCGGCTTCACCGTCGAAGCCCCACACAAATCAACCCAGATAGGGCAGTGTCACAACTGCCAGAAATACGGCCACAATTCTCGTGGCCGTCGTCTCCCCGCCAGGTGCGTCAAGTGCCTCGGCGAACACGGCACATCCGAGTGCCCCCGTCCCAAGGACCGCTCTCAGTGCACGGAGCCGCCTTCGTGCACCAACTGCCGGCAAACCGGCCATCCAGCGAATTATCGCGGATGCCCTCGCGCCCCCAAAAGAGTTGCCAAAGCTCCTAAAGCTGCGGCTCCCTCGGCCCCTCAGGCCACCACATTCAAACTGGCACCTGCGCCAGTGCGCAACCCGTGGTTTCCTCCCACGGCGCGCGCTGATCCCCCTTCTCAGGCCCCCAGCGGAGTCACTCCCGCTGCCCCGGCCTCTACTCGACCCTCTCCTCCCCCAGCTGTGGCTCCTTCTTCAAAGGCGGCCCAGCCCAAACCCAAAACCAAGCCCCCCCCCCCCCCCACCCTTCTCAGTCGGTGACGGTGGCGGCGAAGGCAAGCGACGCCTCTTCCTCAGTCGCCTCATTGTTAGGCTCCCCAGAGATAATGATTCTCCACGGGAAACTTTTTGAGCGTTCCCGTCTGCTCACCCGTACGGGAGTAGAAGACCCCCTTTTAATCGCTGAGATCGCTCTGATCCAACAGCAAATCTTCGAGGCCACAGTCAACGCTGTGCGTCTCCCCTCTTTAATTTCATAAATGGCTACCAACGCCAGACAACTCCCCCAGCGGACAAAACCTCGCTCCCTCAGAGTGGGGTTTTTCAATTGTAACGGCATTCGGGACCAAAAAGCCGAAATTTCTTCTTTTGTCCGCGACAACAAAATTGACGTTTTCCTCATCCAGGAAACGTTCCTCAAACCCTCTCACCGCGATCCCAACATCCCAAACTTCAAACTGGTACGAAATGATCGCACCAGTGGCCGTTTAGGAGGCACTCTCATTTATTACAAAAGGTCCCTTCATTGTATACCTTTAGAGTCACCGATAAGCTTGAGCAACATTGAGGTTTCGGTCTGCAGGCTAGCCATGACCGGACACCCGCCGATCACCATCATATCGGCCTATCTCTCGCCCACTAAGGAGCTTCACTCCAACGAACTTGAAACCTTATTTGATCTGGGGGATTCCGTCATTTTGGCGAGAGACCTCAATGCCAAGAACACTCTCTGGAACTGCAACTCGACCAGCGAGCGAGGTGCAGTCCTAGAGAGTTGTCTTGACACAATCAATCTAAGCCTATTGGTTCCTTCAGAACCTACCCACTATAGTTATATCGACGACCACCGACCGGACATACTCGACGTGGCACTTGTACGGAACGTAAGCCTTAGCGTGCGTTCCATGCAAGTGCTACAAGAGTTAGACTCTGACCACAGACCTGTGATCCTCGATCTAGTCCCCGAAAACAGTCCAACAGACACAGGTCCTAATATTCCGATGAAGGTGAAAACGAATTGGCGTCTTTTAGGCACCAAGCTCGCGGACACCTCATCCACTGATCTTTCCGCGATCCCGACCAACATCGTGACTCCTGAGGAAACGACCAGCGCGATACGCGTCTTCACCGACCACCTTCAGAACGTTTTGAGCGAAAGCTCCGAGAGGGTGCCAGAGACTGTTCACAGTCACTGGCAACTTCCCGAAGACGTTCGGTGGTGGGTGAGGTTGCGTAACGCTACGCTCAAAGCCTGCGCGGCGAGACCCATCCCGGAGCGACGACATCTTGCGCGCTACCTCCAACGTGAGGTTAAGCGTCGCGTAAAAGAGGTCGTCGATTCGAGGTGGGACACTCGCCTTGCCGATATCGATCCAACACATACCGCCTTTTGGCAACTGGTTCGTTCCTTCAGGAGAAACGATGTGGCCTCCATGCCTCCGCTCAATCGTCCGAATCAACGCCCGGCGTTTGATGACGACGAGAAAGCGGAACTACTGGCCAGCAGCCTGGAGTCTCAATGCTCGCTCACCTCTGTACCTGTAGATGACGACATTCTTGTTGCGGTTGACACTTTCGTCGAAGATAGGAACGCGGTCCGGCCACCGCCAGTCTCTATATCGCGACCGTTATACAACAACGTCGACCCGGACGTCGACCCGCCGCCCGATCCCCTTGCGCCGGTGACGATCGAAGAAGTCACCACTCTGATCAAGACACTCAAACGTAGGAAAGCCCCCGGGGGCGACCTAATCCCCACTCGTATGATCAAAATGCTCCCGGAGCATCTAGTTCAAATTCTAACCTCTATCTATGACGCCGCGTTTCGTAACTGCCTCTTCCCAGAGGTCTGGAAAGAGGCAGTTGTGATAGGTATCCACAAGCCGGGGAAACCCGCTTTCGAACCCTCCTCTTATAGGCCCATCAGTCTGCTCAGTACTCTGGGCAAAATCTACGAGCGGATCGTCCTCGACCGCCTCAAAATTGTAGCCCATAACCAAAATTTGACCCCTCCGGAACAGTTTGGCTTTCGCGCTAGACACAGTTGTGTCAATCAGGTGCTCCGCATCACGGAGTACGTCCACGAACAATTCCGTAAAGGAATGCCTACCGGTGCTATTTTCTTCGATATCGAAAAAGCATTCGACAGGGTGTGGCACAACGGCTTGCTTTTCAAGCTGTACACTCTGAACGTGCCCACACAACTCGTGCACATCATACGAGATTTCCTGTCGAATCGCGGTTTCAGATATCGCGTGGAGGGAACTCTCTCTTCCCGACACACCATCACGGCCGGAGTCCCGCAAGGCTCCGCCCTGTCCCTTTTTCTTTTCTCACTTTACACGAGCGACATCCCTAGACCACAAAACGCCCATCTGGCACTATTCGCGGATGATACAGTCAGCTCCGAACTCTTGTCGAAGGTGGTAGTGCACGACGTTATTTGCAAATATTTGATTAATTTTATCATACGAAATTCGATTTTAATAGTTTCGCATTAGTGTTGCTAATTAGTTGTATTTCAAATACAAGGTGTGAGGAAAAATCACAGTGCGTCTCATTCTCGCGTCGCTTGGTGTGGTCGTAGCAGCGGGGTGCCCGCGTCTCATCCCCCCTGCGATATAGTACGGAGATATATTTTTGTCTCGTTCCAACTTGCGGCCAACGGGATGGATACCGACGGCGAAAGCGGTCACAGTACTCGTCGCAAACGCAATCAACCAAAACAAAAAATGGGCTCGGAAAACTTAGCAGATTTTCAAGCGGAGCGAAATGATAACTTGAGCGATCTCATACATCATAGTGTAACGGCGGCGGTAAATGCCGCTATAGCCAATGAATTGTCAAAAATTCATTCTACGCTTTTTGACATTAACAAGAACTTTTTGGCTCTTAAGGAGGACAATGCCAATTTCAGCAAGGGTTTGCATGAAGCCAACGCCAAAATTAATGAAATTGAAAACCGGTTCTCTGTCTTAGAGGACACAATGATTTCGTCGGAAAAAAATCTTGAAAGCTGTAAAAAGCTGCAGTCTGATCTCAATGCGATGTCGGCAATCATTTCTACCCTACAGTACGAGAACGAGAATCGCGATCAATATGCCAGGATGAACAACGTTGAAATTGCAGGCCTGCCAGCCTCTAAACATGAAAATCTAATTTCTGTTCTCCGCAACATTTTTACAGCAGTTGGCTTACAACTTGACGAAAATATTGTCGACAACATTCATCGTGTGCGTCGTTTTCAGGGTGGCAACGGAGCTAATACCGTGACTGATAACGGTGCACAGTCAAACGTGCGCGTACCGGCAGTTATTGTGAAGTTTACTCGTCGTATATATAAAGATCAGCTGTTGTCTGCTTTCCGTTCGCGCAGAGGGCTCACTACCGCTAATATAGGATTAGCTGGCCCTGCCATTGATTTGTTCCTGAGTGACCACCTGACTCCAGCTAATAAAATGTTACTCAGGCAGGCCCGACAACTCAAGAAAGAAAATAAGATTGCCTATCTATGGATACGTGATTGCAAGATTTTAGCACGTAAAACAGTTAACTCAAAAGTTATGCTAATTACCAGCAAATTCAACTTTAATAGTATTAAGTGACTGTTATCCTTTATTTTGTTATTGGTATTTGTTACGTTACATTTAAAATTTAAACATGTCAATAGCTATCACGCATTTTGTCGGTGTTATCTATGTTACACTAGCATGCTACTTTTATCGGGTGCACTTGTTACCCACTTTTATATAAAAAAAAGGTATGCACTTAATACTATTTGCAGAAAAGGTGTTTTGTTCTGTTATCTTTTGTATGAGCGGTTTTGGAATTATGTAAGAATTAGTCCTGTCGTAAGTATAATAATTACTTTACTAATGCTATATACTACAGCATCATATTATATTATGTATAACATTGATGAATCGCTCATGTCCCTTAGTTTGTTCTATATTATGTTTCACTTGCTATTTTATATGTTCTACATGCTTATAAAGTACTATAGGTTTGTTATATTGCGTGGACACAATTATTGTCTGTACTTATGGCTTTTCATACATTAAATGGTTACTACCAAAATGTCAGGGGCCTCCGCACTAAATCACATAGCTTTCTTTCGGCAGTTTCACAGTCAAATTTTGATTTTATTTGTATTACTGAAAGTTGGTTGACATCGAATTTTTATGACCGAGAGTTTTTTGATAAGAAATATATTGTCTATCGTAATGACCGATGTGCATTGGCACACGGTGCGGGAGAGGTGCGGGGCGGAGGGGTGGCAGTAGCTGTGCGTCACGAGCTGCAGCCCGTGCGCCGAGACTGGCCGAGCCCCCTCCCAGCCGCCGCAGAGTGTATTTGGATTTCTGTACCACTATTACATCACAAATTAAGTAAAGATGTAAAATTTTTAAATATCGGTTGTATTTATATTCCACGCGGTCCGTTATACAAGGATGCCATAACAAGTTTTTTCGATATCTGTGGTCAAATCTTAATTGAAAATCCACATGATGAATTTTTGATAACCGGTGATTTTAATATTCCCGAAGCTCAGTGGTCGGTCGCTGACAACTTAAATGGATTACTTTGTAATAGTAATTGCTACTTTTCTAAATTAACACGTGAATTTTTGTCTTTTTCTAACCTTAAACAATATAATTCAATAGCTAACATGAATGATCGTATTTTGGATTTAGTTTTTAGTAGTGTTAATTGTAACGTACTTGCTAGTGACTATCCGTTAACAACGGAAGACCCTCACCATAAAGCTTTGGAAATAGAACTTAAATTACATTATTTGCCCACACTTAAACCTGCACCCATTTCTGTGTATTGTTTTCATGAGGCAAATTATATTGAAATCAACTCCGAGTTGTCTAAAATTGACTGGTATGAATTGTTTAATGGTCTTTCGATAGAACAATGTATTGATGAATTTTATAGTATTCTCAATGGATTAATGGAAAAATTTGTACCTCGACGCCCTCAGCGCACAACGAAATCTAAACCTCCTTGGCACACTCGACCATTGAGAAGGATACTTAATGAAAAATTAAAGTATCATAAGTTGTGGAAAACGTATCGAAATCCTTTAGATTATGATAGTTTTAAATTTTTAAGAAAAAGAGCTCTCAAATTAGAAAACGATTGCTATAATAACTATATGAATTTCTCTGAGGCTCAAATAAAAAAAAATGCTAAATTCTTTTGGACATACATAAAATCAATACTTTCTAAAAATGGCCTTCCACAGCGTATGTACTACAAGGGAATATCTACCACTGACGGTGAACAAATCTGTAATTTATTCAATGAACACTTCCACTCCGTTTTCGAAGTGTCCACTAAAGGTTCTGCTGATTTATTTAATTTTCCATTAATTACTGACTCAGTTTGTGATATAAACAGTATTTCCATCACAAATGAGCTTGTGCATAAATATCTTAAATTAGTAAAAATTCACAAAGGGGCGGGACCTGATGGTGTTCATCCCATGCTGATCAACAGATGTGCATCTGCGTTAACTGTACCCCTTTCTATACTTTTTAGAATGTCATTAAAAGAAGGATATGTGCCTTCCATTTGGAAAAGGGCTTTGATAACCCCTATACCAAAAGGTGATATTAGCCAAGACATAGAGAGGTACCGTCCTATCTCTAAACTCTGTCAGTTTAGTAAAGTGTTAGAGAAGATAGTTACAGATCAAATATCTGTAAATTTTCGTCGTCATATAATTTCTAGCCAGCATGGTTTTTTTAAGGGTCGTAGTGTTGATACAAATCTTTTATCCTTTAATGAATTTATCTTAAATGCTTTAGATAGTAATGCTCAAGTAGATGCGGTTTATACGGATTTTGCCAAGGCCTTTGATAAAATCTGTCATAATACATTATTATTAAAGCTCTGGCGGCTAGGTATACATGGTGATCTTTTCCGTTGGATAAAATCATACGTTGAAAAACGTTCCCAAGCTGTAGTATGTGGTGGTTATATTTCCCAATATAAAATAATTAGCTCTGGAGTACCGCAGGGGTCTCACTTAGGGCCTCTGTTATTTATTTTGTATATAAATGACATAACCAAAAATATGGCTAACTCAAATCAATTATTATATGCTGACGATACAAAAATTTTTCGAATTGTTAGAAATCCGGATGATTGTAACTTGTTACAATATGATCTAAAGGTGTTTGAGGCGTTTTGTGAAACTAGCAATCTATTCTTAAATCCAGATAAATGTTTTGTTATTAGTTTCAGCAGGAAAAAATCAATCACAAACTATACGTACAAACTTTGTAATACAGTACTTACTCGAGTAACACAGATCCGTGATCTCGGCGTTATAATGGATGAAAAACTTACCTTCATTCCACATATTGATAAAATTCTAAATAGGGCTTATAAACAATTAGGTTTTATCTTACGTGTTAGTAAACCTTTTCGAAATATATTAACTTATAAAATATTATATAATAGTTTCGTACGTAGTCATTTAGAATTCGCGAGCTCTGTTTGGCATCCCTTTTACAATAACCATATTGATAGAATCGAGGTAGTTCAAAAAAAATTCTTAAAGGCTCTTGATTACCGTGCTGGCTATAGTTATATTGATTACGACTCTTCGTTACAAAGATATAATATGTCACGTTTGTGTCACCGTCGAGATTTGACTGATGCCATGCACGTTTATAAAATCTTAAATAATAGTGCGGATGCTCCTGCATTACTGCAAGCACTTAACTTTAGAGTACCACGCAAGCGTGAGCGAGATTGTCGTAAAAAACAGTTATTTGTTATATCTAGGAGTAGAACTAAATATGCTAATAATAGTTTTATTAGAAGGACTTGTAGACTATATAATGATAAACTTACAAATGTTGATATTTTTAATGAAAACTTACGTATGTTCAAGAAAAATGCTTTAAATTGTATTTCAGGGCGTGATATGAAGTGATAGCACAATTACCTTGTAACTAAGTTATACTGTTGTACTCAATTTGTTATCTACATGTGAATTACTATTATAATAAACATTGTAACATATACCTGTACAATGTGAAATTATATGTAGGTATGTACTTACACTTATTGTTAACCACCCTCGACAGATTTTCGATTTGTTATCTGTTATGTATTATATAAAGGGAACTATAGGTCTATAATATAATATTCCTCACTGATGTAAGCATAATTTCGTTGTATGACTGTTTGTTCCTTAATAAATAAATAAATAAATAAATAAATATTTGAGTTGCTCCGAATTTTTCAGGGGAACTTTCAGATCAATAACGGATTCCAAATTAAGTTTGAAGCTTTCCCAATCTGTATATTTATTTGTCAAGCGAGCATAAAATTTAAAGTATTGTTGATTTTATCTTCTACTAGCTTTTGCCCACGGCTTCGCCCGCGTTAATAAGCTTTTCCGGGCTAAAAGTACATAAAAACCTTCCCGTTGAATCACTCTATGACTATGACGTTGATACAACTCTTAACAAATAATGCATTAATTTCGACCAAATTTGATTACCATAAAAACGGTTCTAGTGAGTTAATCTTAAAAGATAGACATATACTGTCCCGAACATTTTTTTAGATCATTTTAAGAGGAATAATTCTTTCATACATATATTTTTGGTATCTTGAACCGTTTTCACAGCGCACGCAATGGAAGCCCTCAAGGTTGAATAATTTTCCCCATTTTTTTCACATTTTCCATTATTTCTTCGCTCCTAATAGTTGCATCATGATGTTATATAGCCTAAAGCCTTCCTCGATAAATGGTCTATTCAACACAAAAAGAATCAATTCGATTCATCAATTTTCAATTCGAACCAGTAGTTCCTGAGATTAGCGCGTTCAAACAAACAAACAAACTCTTCAGCTTTATAATATTAGTAGAGATATTGTTAGCTTGAGGTTTTGTTTGCAGCTGTGGCTGTAAGTTGTGACTGGGACTATGGCTGTATTTTCAACTGTTGCGCTTTAGCCATCAGTGAATACGAGACAACTTTTTTTACACCTTGAGTATACACCACTAATTTTCATGACCAAAAAAGAAATGAAAAAATAGAAGATGCCATAAATGTTCAGTCAGAATTTTTGTTTATATGTAAATTACAAAGTTATGGCGAATTAAAATGTCCATAAATCCTGCTTGAAATTATGGACTAACAAGTAATAAGTAAATACTACGAAGACCACACATGAGATTGACGTTCATCAATTAATATTAATATAAGTAAAAAACTATTATTTTAATGAATTATTATTCATTAAATAATCGACATAGCAAACGTTGTATGAATGGATTGATGGACGCTAGAAGAGCAGATTTATGAATCTATGTATTTTTTTTTATAAATTCTCTTTTTAGGGATAATTTTATGACATCGTATTTTTACTTTTTTTAGTCAAATATATGTGTTTAGTAATGGCAGAAGATAACGCTATTTTTTATTTTTGGTAATTAAAAACTTACGTAGTATTACTACATAAGTGTATATTTTTTAATAACTGACGCAGCTATTTTTTGTAGCTGTCTAACAAGAAACGAAAGAGATGTGGCAGTTTTTTTTGTACTGTTAGATGTGGATTAGATAATGCTTGTTTTTTTATTGCAATTTCATAATGTTATCATATAGCCATGACGTAATTTAGACATTAAACGCACATACTAAAGATCATTTTGATTTGATAAAAACTTTTATCAATGTTGTAACTAATGAAATATAGAGAGGCGTTTTAAAAACAGCAATGAATCGTAAAATATTGTAATAAAGCATATAAATATAATAAAGGGACATAACATTTGTCATGAAATATTAAGTGCTAGCCCGAATATCAAACAGTTATGGACAAATAGGTGTGTGCATACAATAGACATCAACGCGCCTTTTATAGTAAAGTAGAGTTCAGAACCATAATTATTATACTGGACGAAGAAAGATTACATTTTTAAAGTATGCATTATGTTTTTTAACAGTTTTACAACTTTGCAGAGTATATTCTTATGATTTTGAGCTTAATGAACATAAATACCAAAAATAAACAAATATACTACAAATAATAAATTAAAATTACATGCAATTCCTTTTATCGCTTTACAACTTACATACAGATAATTGACCGAATAAAATTCTGTTTGAAAAACAATTTGAAAATACAGGATTCGTTTTATAGTGAAAAAGTATATTTTATATCCTAAAGCACAATGGGTTTGAAATTTATTCCTTACATACAATGTGTGTGTTGTCTCCCAAATTACAGTCACGACACAAAACCTTAACGGTACATTTTACACGTTAGTTTCCAGATTGGATACTTGCCACCAACCCGTTAATACTTAAGTTACCTGAATGTATACTAATATTAAGTATGGGTCTTTTCAAAGCTGACTTATTTTTTTATTTCTTTAGTAGGCAAACCAGCAAGCGGTCCGCCTGATGGGAAGCAGCATCCGCCGCCCATGGACTAAAGCAATGCCAGAGACACAGCCAAGCCGTTACCTACTGGGAGGTGAGCATTTTTAACCGTTTAAATGATAAGTCATAGCGCTCGGGAGACACCGATGCAGGGAATTCATTCCAAAGTGTGCACGTGCGCGGTAGAAAATACCGTTGAAAACGCACCGTGCTACTACGGACGAATCCAACAGTACGGATGAACTGCACTGCGATGGCAAAAAGGTGAGGTGGGCACCATATTAAACAGTTCCTCAGATCACTCCCCATGGAAGAGGCGGTAGAATACACAGAGAGAACCAATGTCTCTCCGCATACCCAGCGCCTGCACTCCGTCCGTAAGATTGGGATCATCGACGATGCGAAGTGCCCGTCGTTGTAAGGAGTCAAGTGGGTTAAGCAAGTGTTTAGGGGCCGCTGCCCAGAGGTGTAAGCCGTAGGTACTGTACTGTTACCCAGGTGCTGTAAGACTTGCGATTTATAAAGCACCAGTTTGAGTCTACTTGCCAGGGTATGTCTACGCGTCATAGGTAATTAATTCAATATTTAACTGATACGCGTTTATAACTTGTCCATCTCATTAACATCGAACGATTTCTAAATCACATTAAAAATATATTCGTGGAAAATATAATTTCTTTTTTAAACGACAGTTACTTGATCTGCGACGCGTTTAGGCTCCAGGTTTCGATTTACATACATATCACGTGTTGTCCACAGCATAGAAAATTACTGCGGTAGCTAAATGGGTATGATATATTATACATATGATGGTAATTCGGTTTCTAGTTCGGGTACAAAATTGTATGCGATTTATCAATAACGTTTCTGAGTTCGAAGAATTTAAATGGCGAAATATAAGTGACTGTATTTTTTTTATTTGTTCAGTAAATAAAAATAACGGCACAAACTTTTTTCTTTATTCTTTTCATTATAATAATGTTAAAATAAATCGTCGTGAATTTAGTTTTATCGATTTAACATCGTCGTAAAAGCAAGTTATGTTTCATACCTTAATAGTATTTTGAAATTAATATTGCGGTTTTCCCTTCGGTGATTGCATAATTGAGCAGTTAAAGTAGTTTGTTTATATTCACGTCCTTATACAAATCGAGACCATTGTGAGGTAACGTAGCCCAGGTGTGGATTTAGGACAGAATTGAGGAGGCATTATAATATTTAATTCGAAATTTATGCAACTGTAAAAAGTGCAGGATGTGTTTTATTCTCATGCATAAATTAGAATATACTTAAGCAGAATAAGTATAAATTACGGTTCTTACCATAAATTTTGTCTATGTGTGTCATGGTCATAGTTATGTCTCGCTTCCTCTAGCACTTAACATAACGAGAAAAAAAGCTGTATAACTTAAACGTATACAAGTTTTATTAGTAAAAACGATAGAGAAAAAAACATTGTCTTTGTGTGGATAGAACATAGCATAATAAATAACTTTTAAGGATGACACTGCAATTTCACACTACGCGTAAAAGCAACTTTGTCCACAAGTTCCTAAAAGTTACCTTACCCCCATGGTTCTCCTGAGTCCACGCCTGCCGAAGTCCGTGTATCAACAGTGCTTTAAATATCATTATAACAGTGGTATTTTTGAGTGAAAGTGATCAGGCCGGTTTGGGTTTCTTGAGCCGCGCTGTCACATTATGCATATTGTTTGTATTATTTATGTAAAATACTGCCTAAGTGTTGATCGTGGTTTCTCCCACACGGTAGGTCTTTTTCGGTATAAATGTCAGTTTTAGAAAAATGGCACGAGAAATTTGAAAAACAATGTCGGAAATAGCGCCATCTTATCTTTCAAGTAGGAACCAACCACATTTAAAAAAAAATAATTAAATATGGTTGAGTGATTTGAAATTTTTTCTCAGGTATATTAAATAGCATCCATTATTTTCGCTTTTGAAATTTGTTAATAAATGTCAATTCAAAATAATAAAGTAATAAATGTCATTTCAAACGCATACTAAATAACCTTTAACTTATAGCTCAAATTCCCGTTCACGATCCCTACGTGCAAACACCCTTTTATAATATTCTGCTTCCCTAAATTTGGAAAATTTTAAAATAGTTGCAGCATGCCTAGGCAGATGTCTCTAGACACATTGGTCTATATTCCGCAGCTGCCCGTTTCAATCGCTTTACCGGTTACAAATGTTTTTCGATTGGAGTTGACCGAAAACCGGTTAGACATTACTTATGCAAGGGTTTGCAAGCGTGTACTGACCAATAGCAGCGCAGCAGATTGGGAACACTGGATTAAATCGCAGCTGCAAATACTATTCGTAGATATTCGTACAAATATAAAGAAGTACAGTTGTCATCTGGAGTTCTTGATATCAAGATCATGTACAAAAAAAGTTTCGTTAGTTTCCTGCTATCTTGTTATCAATATAGCAGTAACAGCTTTTTTTGGAAACGGCTTGAGCTGCAAAATTATTTTTGCGGTAACTTATTAGCAACAAATTAGCTACAAATTCCTATACCGCATTTGATCACATATCTCTAAGTTTCGTTAGTTTCCTGCTATCTTGATATCAAGATAGCAGTGACAGCATTTTTTTGGAAACGGCTTGAGCTACAAAATTATTTTTGCGGTAACTTATTAGCAACAAATTAGCTACAAATTCCTATACCGCATTTGATCACATATCTCTAAGTTTCATCAGTTCCCTGCTGTCTTGATATCAAGAAAGCAGTGACAGCATTTTTTTGGAAACGGCTTGAGCTACAAAATTGTTTTTACGGTAACTTATTAGCAACAAATTAGCTACAAATTCCTATACCGCATTTGATCACCTATCTCTAAGTTTCGTTAGTTTCCTGCTATCTTGATCTCAAGATAGCAGTAACAGCCTTTTTTTGGAAACGGCTTGAGCTACAAAATTATTTTTGCGGTAACTTATTAGCAACAAATTCCTATACCGCATTTGAACACATATCTCTAAGTTTCGTTAGTTCCCTGCTATCTTGATATCAAGATAGCAGTGACAGCATTTTTTTGGAAACGGCTTGAGCTACAAAATTATTTTTGCGGTAACTTATTAGCAACAAATTAGCTACAAATTCCTATACCGCATTTGATCACATACCGATCTCTAAGTTTCGTTAGTTCCCTTCTATCTTGATATCAAGATAGCAGTGACAGCTTTTTTTTTAAACGGGTTGAGCAACAAAATCGATATTGTGGTAACTAATTAGCAACAAATTAGCTACAAATTCTAAAATGTATTTGATTTAATTCTGCTAAGTTGCTACTGCTATCTTGACAGAGCTCAAATAAACGGCAGAACGGATTTTTGTACTAACTTCCCGGAAATATGGGTTATTAAATGTTTCCAAATACTAGAAATAAATATAAGCAGCTCGAATTGTGACCATTTTATCATATCATTATGACGAGACAGATATTTATACACAGATATATGATTATAATTATTATGCTAAACAAATCTACGGGTGCTTTGTAACCCACCGCAGCTATTGTGCTGACCTCACATGAGGTACTAAGATAATCCATTGCGAATTGTGATGATATTTCATAAGCATCAAGAATTCAAGGTCTCTTTTAAGTAATTAACTTTTCTATTATTATGAGAATCTCTCAATTCCGAGGTCAGACAAGTGTGTAATTTGATATGAAACATAATTTCTCTCAGCTTGCTACAAAAACACAAATAAACCATGCTAGTAATAATAAGATATAATTACTTGCATCTAAGGAATTATTCGTAGAAGCAGTGTTTTGAAGTAAATATTTGCGAATTACACGATCTTTTTTTTCTACTACCCGCCAACTGCGGCGCGTGGGCTGTATATGGTCAGATTTTTCCATCGTGAAACAAAATAAATATATCTTAATTTTGACGTATCGTCGTTGTTAAACCAATATCACTTATATACAAAAAGTTAAACTTTGAGATACGAAGTAAAAACATTCGCATACAAAAATTTTGAAACAAAATTTGCACATGGCATATTTTTACTAGCGTTCATAGTTCACCGAGTGACGATTAGAAACACATAGCGGGTTTTATATATCAAAATTTGGGGTTCTAGTAGTAGTCTACTAGTCATATTAGTTAAAAAGTTTGGGGGTAAACTAATCATATTAGTCAAAATGTTGAAATCTCATAAAGTGCACATAGCAGATATTGGTTTGAGAACTTTGAGTATCTAAATGCTCTAAGTTTGACAACGAAGATATTATATTGTCTGTAGAGAACATGTGTGAATTTATAGTTATGAATATGAATATTAAGAAATGTACACTTATATCCGTAAAGGTGAGGTTGATCGTAGTTTTTAATTACACGTCGTTATAAATATAAGAATTACACCAAGTTACTAAGAGTAAACTAAAATCTATTTGTTGAATGTTTAGCTTTCACACATTCCGCTCGTTGTTTTATTTACTATAATTTTTATCTATTAGTATTAATTTATCGTATACATAACAAATAGAGATTTAAGTCGTAACTTTCGAGTGTCGTAGACTTTGGTTCAATTTAGGCGGACAGGTGAAGCTGGAGCTGCTATGTTCTGTGAATAGTGACTAGAGTAGTTCCACTCCTACCTACTCCTTCAGGTATACTGCCTTAAACTTATCTTTCTAAACGAATAGATATTAAACGTAAAACAACATACTACTGGGCAGACTCATTAAATGAATTAAGGATTTCTTTAAATACATTCATTGGTGCTATAACAGAGAAATATGTATAATATATTTCTATTGTTCTAGGCTTTTATTAGTAGTATTTTTAGTAAAATAGGTGAAAATTAGCCATGTGTATTATATTTTAAAAGTACCCACTAACATGTAAATTAATGTATATTTGTAAAAAAGATAAATAACTTATATTAAAAAGGCGCAAATGTTTCATAATAGCGGCAAATATAAAATGTATTACGGTGATTTACTCTCCTTGTGTACTTTCTAACTCGCAATGTTTATTTAGTGTAACAACCGCCTGCATGCGCAGGTCCCGTTGCAAAAGCATTCTCAAACATGTAACAATATAATATTACTCTCCACATTTCACATTGCAAACATTATTCGATAATATTTAAATGGTAACAATAAGTGCAAAAATATTTTATAACGCATAGAAAAAAATATTACAATTTATGAACAAAAAATAGCTAAGTACTAGCCGAAATAGTTTTAACTATAAAATGTTTTAATTATAGTTAATCCGAACTCCTTGCATCCTGGTATAAATATCGCGATACAAAAAAAAACAGCTCAACTAAACATGGCTGTCTCGTAAGAGTGGTTTATTGCCCAACCGGTTCGCGCCTAACCGCACACAATTCGGCTTATAAATAACATTTAATTTAAGAAAGTATTCATGTTGATGTATCTGAATTATTATAATAAAAACGTACCTTAATAATATTAAAACATTATCGGACACCGAAAAAACGCACAACTTTTTTAAACACTCATGCACACTTTACTCTCGCGGCGGTACTGGCCTCCCTCCCCGAACTTCTTTTCTCAGCTCTAAGCATCGCCCGTCTCTTTCCACCTAAGGCAGCTATGACATCATAAGAAAAGCGATAATAATAAGCGTAAACAACTTATGAATACAGAAGTTGCCAAGTGGCTTTTAGGTAAGTCTTTTATTTTGTAGTGTACATATTTAAAACATCCATTATTGGTTTATATGGATCTGCATTCAGAAGGAAACATGTTTGGTTTCTATAAAAGACGCGTGATAAAAGTTTGCGATAAAAGTGCGTAGGTACAAAGAAAACATCGACCGGTGCATCGAAAACTGTCTCGGTTGTTCTTTTATATAATATCTATTTATGCGGCTGTAACACAGTAACATATTATGGATATTCTTATGTGCGTAGCACAGTGCGTACACAATCTAAATCGTTTAAAATTCTTATAGGATTCTCATTAGATAAATTACTTGATCAATACCGAAATGTCACTGTACAATAAATTATATGATGAGCAAATATTTCAACATAATATTGTACTACATTGATAATTCCTAACGAACTTGCATCGCAAGGTCTTAATAAGATTTAGATTGGAATTGTTGGTTATAAACTTCCCTCTGGGTCGTATTTCTGATTATATAACAATTACTTTATATATGTATATATAGTTATATAAAATAGTTTAATGTTAGACCCTGATTAATCATCAAATACTTAATTCCTATTCCTATAATTTAACGTTTTCCTCGCAAATACGTAATGGTTAAAAATTTATTAATTTTTATCTAGTGACTGTAAAAAGCCTAAAATTTAAAGCCTTGAAAATATCTAATTAACAGTGATTAAAATCGCGACCGCTCATGACGCATATGCGCGGCGCATACAGCGCGTGCGCAGCCGCACCGCGCTGCTCCGGCGAGTGGCCAGCGCGCGCGCACTACGCAGCCGCGCGCTGCCCGGCCGCTCCTAAACCCTTGCTTTCTACTATATTCCATCGGTTTAAGTAATTAACTAAATGTAAAAAAAGATAACATAATTAGGTAAGATAACATGGATTCCCAGGTAGTCAACATTTTCTTACGAAAGTATTTACGGAGGTTGTTGTGTCAAAGAAATTACGGCGTAAAACAAACACTTTGAATTATTAAGTTCACTTTATAAACAAAACAAATAACTAACAACAACTAATTATCAAAATCAAAAGGAAAACTGTAATAAATAAATAAATTTCTATAATGCGGAAATGTAAAGAGAATTGGTATCTAGTTAACGGATTAAATTGAATGGCGGTCAGTTTTAATGGCGTGCTACGTGACAGTCTTACTCTTAAACTTTGTAGGATTATTCATTACGATCCCTTGGAAAAATGTTTCGCATGCCTGTCGTATTAGCTCTTTTACAGTTGACACCTTTATAAAAATATTGCAATATATGATAATTAATAGTGTTCGCGCCTATCAATAAAAAAGTATAACTATAATAACCAAAAAACTTTAATAAACGGGAATAACAGTGCTATGTGTTGTGCAGGTTATGAAAAAGTTTATTTTGAAATGACATATTTTGTAAAGAGAAATGAGCAGGTAAAATACATTATTAATAGTTTGCTTACATTTAGTTAAATACCTAAACCGATGGAGTATACGACCCATAAACTGTCTCACTCAAATGTTATAATTATAGTAGTCAGTTTAATTTTGCAGTGAACTACTCTTACTCATTAGGGACCTGATCGGAATTGCCTACTGCAATCATGTGGTTCCATTAGGATTAGAGCTTTGCACCGGACACGACTTTAGCCTCCGTAGACTTTGAACAGTTTTTAGCAATCTCCGGAGATTATCGCTTTCAAAGTAACATTGTAGTAAAACTTGAATTATTATAGCGACCTAAAACCACACTCGTTTCTATTCTGTTTGACCACCAAACAATTTTGACCCAGGTCCTTGGCTATCAAAGGCAAATGTATTTAACTTCATAAACAATTATTCCGAAACTAGCTTTTGCCCGCGGCTCCACCCGCTTTAAAAAGTTTTTCCGGGATAAAAGTCCCGCTTTATATTTTACCGGGATAAAAAGTAGCCTATGTGTTAATCCAGGACATGATCTACCCGCGTGCCAAATTTCATCGAAATCGGTTCAGCAGTTTTTGCGTGAAAGAGTAACAAACATCCATACATCCAAACATCCAAACATCCATACATTCTTACAAATTTTCGCCTTTATAATATTAGTAGGATTTAGGAAAAACCGTTAAGTACTCCGCATACTCAAATTATAGACTCCGGAGATTCTCCTGTTTCTTGCCTCCGGGACTAAGCCTTAATTAAGGTTTACAAGTCTATCGTCATAATGTCATATGGTGCAGTGTGCTTAATTTACTTTTTTTCTTATTTAGATTATCAGTCCAGCTATTTAAGAGAAGATCTCTGAAGCATAAAAACTAAACGGACACAATTTTTATCTTTTTCAAAATCTAGATAAATTAGTCTTCAATAGACTGTGATCTGTTTAAGAATGCAAATCAGATTTTTTTAAACGCACACTAATCATAAAATATGATTCCATACCACAATCTTATTAAATTACCTACTTATTAACAAATTTTAAAGATCCAATCGGCTATAAAAGTTATTCAAACAGAAATAGACTTGTTAGCGCTATATTTTCATCTCGGTACCCCAAAGCGATGCGATTTGCGTCCTATTTTCCTATTTTCTCCGTAAACGTGTGCAAGTTATATGCATTACGGTGCATTCCCCGTAATTGTATAAAAAATACACGTAGCCTATGAGTAATGCTGTTCTGAATGAGTGCGGACTTTGATTAACAGGTTTGATTCCCGTCACAAAACTGAAGGTTTATAGGCAAGATGGCTTTTTATAGTTGACAAGTTGGTGACCCGTTATCATGGTAATCACTGTCACAGTCCACAGGTTACTATGGAATATCCAGGAATGCTTTGTCCCTGATCTTTGTGACTGATTATAACTATAAAGTATAATTTAAACGTAATTTTAAAAGACGGCACATTTATGGTAACACAAATGTAAGTACTCTCGTAACGTAACGGTTGTAAAATATTGTGAATCGCAAATATTATGTTTTTAGTAAGAAAATGTAACGTCCTTCAAAGCTCGATCGACAATAAGAGCATAAGTGTTGCAAACATGAAATAAGTATAATTGTATCTGTATCATTAATCTTCCATTTACCTACTCTACGCTCTGTTAGGTAATCGTTAATAAAATTTACTCGTAGATATTATGAATGTACTCATTAAAGCAAATTAAATTCTAATTATGCATCATAAAATACAATTTCCTTTGTCGTATTCATGAGATATACTTTATGAATTTACTTAAGATCGGAATAGTGGAGCTAATGTGGACTTTGTGTTATTGGAATACGACAGATTATTCTCTAATTTAATATGGATGAAAGCATAATTTTTCCACTTTATTGAGTAGTTTTGCAAGCCGGATTCTGTTGACATAACACTTTTACAATGAATCTGTTAATCATGTGTGTTGAAATGACCATAGAGATTTCATATTAGCGAACGGAAGTTCCGTAGTAAGTGATTAAGGTATTGGTTTTTCCGCGAGGATGTTGCAGCAAATCTTGAGAAATTATGACGGATGGATACTTAATTGAGAATGTCCGATTTTGTGTTGGTCACAGAGTACGAACTATCTAATAAAGCATGAGGCAAATGAGCGTGTTTGATGTTGATTAGAAAGCAGGCGAAGTTTGCAAATGGCCAAAATGGGTGGTACTGATGATTTTAGCCCTGATTCATACTCTGATTTATTGCAAAACTTGGTCAATTATTTGAAAAATAATATACCCTATTCTATTTCAATCTATCTACTAAGCATGATGATATAATACGATAGGGATTTCTATGCAGAAAATAACATATGATTTCGGTTAATTTAGATATACGCCATCGTATGTACAAGCTTGAAACTAAAGTACGTTTGGTATATCACAAACAACATACAGTGTCACAGGTCAGGTCAATTGTTTAGCTCTCAGATCGCTCACTGATGCAATAAACCTGTTAGATGGCGCTATCATAACATCTAGATTAAACTTCATAGGCATGTTGACTACTAAGAGCTTCCTTAATTTTAGGACTTGCTAAATGGCGTAGAGTGAGAAAGTCTTTGTCAAATGCCAATAAATCGCCAATAACCAATAGATACTGGGGTAAAATAACTACCTAGAGAAATGTAGGTGAATAAATGTAGCTGAGCACGGCCTCCTCTGCAACAGAGAGGGTTGAGGTCTTAGTCCACTACGCTGGCCTAGTGCGGGTTGGCAGACATCATATACCTTCCAAATTCTTTTAGAGAACTTCTCAGGTATGCAGGTTTCCTCACGATGTTTTCCTTCATCGTTAAAGCGAGCACCACCATACCATACGGTGGTCCTCGCTTTAACGGTGAAGGAAAACCCTGTCAGTTGTAGAGGAGGCCCGCGCTTAGCAGTGGCCAGTATATAAGGCGAGCAATAATTCACAAAGAATACACATCACTTTTTAGAAAAGTCAGAGGTGCGCTTGGGTTTTGAACATGCGGGCATTCGTCTCGGCAGGTCGTTCCACTCCCAACTAGGCTATCGCCGCGCCGCTTCAAGGTGACATTAAAATTAACATACAACCAACGAAAAAAAAATTCTCTAAAAAGCATTTAAATCTTAGAGTATGTATACGTAGTTATACTTACTCTAAGATTTAAATTGTCTTTTTTTATTTAAATTTCAAATGTCACTTTTACGGCCAGTTCTTTATTGTTACTGGCTGGTAAAGTATAAAAGTGTCGTGACAACTTTTCGTAAGATTTTTTTCCGTCTAGCCCCCTTTCATAACGCGCGATAAGGAACTTCGTTCCAATTATCTTATATATGTATAATATCTAGAAGTCTAGAAATTAATCTTAGATTATAATTCGACGGCTCCCAAGAACAAAGTCGTATATGCAAAATGTTAGCTTTTCAGTAGAGCGCTTTGAAAGTCGTTAGTTTGTATTCATGTGCGAATTAGTGCTATTTTCACACATTAAGTTCAAAGTTGTTACTGAACCCTATAGAATATAATGTTTTGTTCACTATAACTTGTGATTTTCACAATTAACTTAGTCTTTCTAAGCGCTCTACTGAAAAGCTTCATTTTGCATATACGACTTTGTTCTTGGGAGCCGTCGAAATGGTTGAATGGCAAATATTATAGTATACTTTGATACTATAGAAGTCGCTTATCGAGGGAGATATCACAAAATTTTGATTAGAACTGTTCAAGACTTTTAGCATATTAACTAGATCCTCGGTAGTATAGTGGTAATTATTCCCGCCTGTCACGCGGGGGACCGGGGTTGAATTCCCCGTCGAGGAGCAATTTTTCGCACATTATTTATTATGGGTTTAAACTATGGTTACTATTGCTATTAGCGACATTAGCATCAAAAGCAGGAAAGTATTTCAAAGTAACTTAAAACTGACTTAAAGTACGCAGAATGATTTTTATTGAGATTAATAAAGCGCTGCCTATTTATTAAAAAATAATTGATATGTTTGATTGGGTCCAACCATATTTAAAAGAGAATTGGACGTTATCTTAACGTAGACTTTTGCTTTTCTAGGGCACAACTCTGACCATACAAAAATGAAACATTTATGTTCAGTTATATACATTTATTAATTAAAATACATACATCGAGTACAACGGTTGAGACCATTTATACCTCAGCTTAGTGCATTATCGACTAGTTTGACTAGATAAGTGATATGCTTAGCGGCCGTTGACTAGAGTCCGTTTATAAAGACTAGCTTAGAGATATCATTAATGAGCTATTACATTGATTCGCAGTGATGTTATCGATAACAGAGTTTGTATCGTTTATAACGATCGTTAATAGTTTTCTACGACCGCTATGTTCCCATCACTTAGGATATTTCTCTTATAAATACCTACACATTAATATTGTGCTAAATTAGATGCAACTTTGTGCAGATATTCTAAGGTTCTGTTTAGGTCGCACTCACACCTATAGAAACGTTTTATAGCGGTTTATGTACGCTTTATGAACCGGGCTTGAGGCTTGTTGAACGCATGTTATATCGCGCTCTTACCCTGGCATCTTCAATTACCCAACTCCCCACAACATATTCTAAGTGATAGAGAAATTAAAACAGTAACGTT
This sequence comes from Lapara coniferarum, assembly GCA_949316025.1. NCBI lineage: Eukaryota > Metazoa > Arthropoda > Insecta > Lepidoptera > Sphingidae > Lapara > Lapara coniferarum. Next base: position 20,681,691 of record OX438933.1, on the reverse strand, counting down.
TTCGAAACACTTAACTTGGATTAATTCTCAATTGAATAGAATCATTTATTTCATATTATCTATTAACAAGCTGGTCAGTTGATCAGCTGAAATAAATGTAGCAGTTGGTCACGTGGATAAAAATACCTATTATAACGATATTTCTCCATAAAACAACTTATCTCCCAGCCATTTTTGTTGCAGACCCCCGCAAACGGAATTATATATTGAACTAATTTCGGTGGCAGCATTGTTTGCCCTACGTTTCCAAATAGGCGTGTAAATTAAGGTGCAGCGTTGAATCAAGATCGGCGATTAAACGTAATAGGAGTGCTGAGCGGCTGGGCAGGAGTCCTGGGTGGTGGTGTGGCCTGCGCATCCCACCATCACGCGGCATGATGGCACCGGGGTTGTAGAATATTGCTGGTGGAAAGGTGGTCAATTTTGAAAATATTCTCCAAGAACACAGTAGTTTCTGGAACACTTGGGCTTAAATGAGATTTTTAAGTGGCATTTTGGTAGAATTAAAAATGTGGACTATTTCGTATGAACAGATGATCGGCACTTGGGTCAACCAATAAGTACTTACGTTCTGACAAGTTGCCAGTTGGTTGACGGTGATGTTGGTAGTGCCCAGGAGACGCTCCTCCCTCGCGAAATCTGGTTCACGATGAAAAGAGCCTATAGGTTAACAAAATCACATTTACTCTGAAGTAAGTTGCAATGATCAGTACCCCTAGCAGCAATTTACGCACTATCGTATAGTATTCGTATCGAGTACCTAAGATAAAGACACGTACTTCCGTTTTTTTTATTTTTGGCTATGATTACAAGATTTAGTATTCGGAGTTTACACGCGTGTAATGTTCACGTATTTTAGTTTATTTTAGTTCTAAAAGGGCGTTGTTCAAACCATACAAAAATTAACTCAAACGACAAGATTAAGTTAACGTTATGACAACGCGTAAACTCGTGCTAGGGGTACAACTGTTTTGATTTCATAAACCTTTATCACATTTACGTATTTTTGCAGCCGAGGGAGTGATAGACAGCTTCATTCACCATCAGGTGCAGTTGGGCTACTTTACAGTGAGATTATAAAAAAAACATCAATCGTAACTATTCGTCATGCATGTATTCGGAGTCGATCTCCTAACTTACTGTAACCTACTAGATCTTCGTGTTCCTCACCGTCAGACCTGGGCACCAGGTCAGGGTTGAGCTCGGGGTTGTCGCCCTTGCCTCGCAGCGCCTTGACACACAGCGCGATGGATGCTGTGGCCACGCCGATGACGACTATCGTAGCAGCCGCCTCCAGCCAGCGGACCCATGCTGGCATCGGCGCGTTTTCAACCACTGCTAGAATACTAGTGCATCAATAATTTTTCGATTATACAAACAGTTTCAAATATGCAATGTTAGAGGCTAATTACACTGGTCTACAGTGGTTTTGTTGCCCTAGATATAAGATTGATTTTGGATATATTTATACTCACAATTCATGAAATTATGAATGATTTTGTAAGATTTGCTTTCGTTTTTTTTTAAATACTTATTTTTATTTTACATTACAAAAATCGGAAAACGAGAAACAAAATAACAGATATATTTATAATGTCAGTTTTATTTGGATAAAAATATGATATATCGAAGTAAATAGAGAGGAAAATTTGGAAACATGTTATATTTCCATAAAACGCCTTATAAGAGCTTTTCTTTTATAATTTTTCCGGGGACCATCTCTTTTTAAAGACCAGCAGTAATCTGCCATCATATGACAGTCCCATCGACCCTGATATCTTTCTTCCATTACTTTCAGATCCTGGTGGAACCGCTCTCCTTGTTCCTCGCTATAATTTCCTAAATTATCTGGAAATTTATCCAAATGATTGCGGAGATAGTGTAACTTGATACTCATATTTGCTCCTAGAGTCTGAAAGTTTGTCAGCATATTTTGTACAATTTCTTCATAATTTGGTGCTTTATGGTTACCTAGGAAATTTTCGACTACCAACACAAAACTTTCCCAAGCTTCACTTTCCGGAACAGTCATAACTTTAATAAAATCTGCGTCTTTTATCAATTGCCGTATTTGAGGACCATCAAATATTCCACCTTTCAACTTTTCCATACTAAGCTTCGGAAATTTTCGACAAATGTATTTAAAACAATCCCTTTCCTTGTCCAAAGCTTTAACGAATTGCTTTATCATTCCTAACTTAATATGTAATGGTGGAAGTATGATTTTGTCTCTGTTCACCAACGGTTCCCTTATTACATTGGCTTTACCGACAGTTAGAGAATTTCTTGCAGGCCAAACATCTTGTTCCCAATGAAGTTGCTTTGCTCTACTGTCCCACATACAAAGGAAGCAAGGGTATTTCGTGTATCCACTTTGTTGACCAAGTAAAAAATTAACCATTTTCAAATCTACACAGATCGGCCATTGATGCTCCGAGTATTTAGTTTTTTCTAAAACTAATTTTACATTTTCATATTCTTCTTTGAGTTTTGTTGAATGGGCAATTGGAATTGATGCAAATTTATTTCCATTGTGCAGTAAGACGCATTTTAAACTTCTTTTACAGCTGTCAATAAAAAGACGCCACTCAGTAGGTTTGTATTCTTTCAAGCCCATGTCTAAAAGCAGCTTCGCAATATCAGTACAGTATACCAGTCCTTCATTTTCATTAAAAAATTGTAATAGCTCACTTTCTCGCGTTCTGTATGTTGTAATTGTTACTGTTGGTGCCAATAAATTTTTTTCTTGCAATCTTGAGGCTAACAGTTCTGATTCCTGTTTTGATAAATTTAGATCCCGTATCAAATCACTGAGTTCATTTTGAGAAAATAACTTTGGCGTAGATGTTTCACCCTCCCATTCACTTCCACTGGTAGACTGTTTCGATTTCTGTGAATTCGGCAACATCATTGTTTCTGAGGGCATGCGAATCACTTTTGAAACGTAAACAGGCCGAGGGAGAGTTTCACTGTGTAAAACAGGACATTTTGTAGACTGTAAGTCTGGATATCTCCACGTTTGGTTTCGATTAAAACCTTTAGCATCTACTACGCAAAAGTAACAATCATCGACATGATTCTTAGGCTCCATCCAGATCATAGGAATACCAAAGTCTAATCCAGAACGTTCTCCTTTTTTCCACAACCGCAAAGACTCAACACAGGACTTACAAACTTTATTCGGAACCCATGATTTATCTAATTTGTCCATTTTAAAACCGAAATATTCAGCATAAGTCTCCTTAACAAAGTCTGTGATATTTCGTTTTTGTTTTTTTTAATATATAAATACCACAAATATAACAAAATAAATCACTACTATATTTACACTTTCTTCGTGACGAACTCATGTTTAAAAAGACAAGACAAATATGTTAGAATGAACACTCAGCAATTGAATCAAAATATTAACATATGACAACTTATCCAGATTCACGTGTAAGTACTTCAATATTATCAAATAACTGAGTTATCAGCTGTTTTGCGGAGCAAGGAGTCTGAGAGTGGAGATCACGTGATGTTTGTATGCGCAAAAAAGTTGCGCAGAAGCTTAATCAGGACTGGGAAAACAAATTTTAGTACTAACAAGCTGATAATTGTTCAAAATATAAGATACGTAAAAATCATAAAAAAAAGAGCACATTCAGTATTTTCATGAATATATTCGTAATTTAGGTACTCGAAAACATAAAAATTTGCAAAAATATCCAAGGCAACACAAAATTTTTTTTTTTTTGTAGAGCTGTGTTATTGATTCATTAACATATAATGACTCTTACGAATATCAGAATCAGTGGGATGTTACGCAATTTTTATTGTGAAACTATTGATTTTGAACATGTTCAAGGACCGATTAATGCACTAATAAAGTTATTATTGCAAAATATAGTTTTCCGAACAATATAGGTATAATTAGGAACATCTCGCAAGCATGTCAGTAGGATCTATAAGAGACGGAAGGGAATGGTTATATTACCAGACGCAGTCAAAGGTTTGAAGCCACTGAGATGCATAGTGGTGGTCTCGCTGCGGCCGCGCGCGCTGCTGGCGTACACCAGCGCCGTCAGGTTGCGGTCATCCTCCACGCTGGGCAACTGGAAGTGTCCTGCAGAGTCCGAGATGTTGTGAAGCAGGACGCCTTCCCCGTCCAGGAGTTCCAAGTGGACTGTTTGAGGTCGCCCGCCGTCCCATGCTGCTGAGGAAAACCATGTGTTTGATAAGGTTGTTTTCGTTTGTTAAAATTGTTTTGAAATTATTTTTAATTGTGGAAACTGAGCCATGTACCTACTACCTAATTTTTATATGTCATGTTTTTCCTATTTAACTATTTGCTTGTATGTTTCCCTTAAAAACGAATAAATAAATCCATTGAAATTCGGTAATCTTCTATTTTAAATGTACCCTATAACATGGTTTTATGTTCGAAAATTAGATAAAAATTCAAAAGAAAACGAAGGCAAGACGTAGATGAGAAACATGTTGTCGTACTTATTGCTAAGAAATTTGTCACAGAACAGGATGCTCCGAAGTACGAAGCAGAAAAGTATGTGATATTTGTTTAGTGAAACCAACCTTTTTTGCATTGCACTCGGAGTGCACTAGGAAATGCTCTCAGCACGACACATTCAGGAGCTAGTGGTGGACCTCCAGGCGAGACAGTGAAAGTGCAGGGTCTTTTCTGTTCTCCAAATGCGTTCGTGGCCCGGCAGAGAAGTAGTCCGATATCTCCCTCTCGTGGAAGCCAGGTTAAGCTTGATGAGTAGCGGTGATGATGGCCAGGGACTTTCTGTCACATTGATGGACGTACTGGAGTATATGGTTGAATATGTTCCCATACAATTCAAATTCAAATCGTTTATTCAGTAATTAGGCCCCTAAGGGCACTTTTACACGTTATTTTTAACAATGTTTTTTTGTAAACTAAAAGATTCTACCAGTGCTTCGGAAAAACCCACTGACCTGAGAAGAAGCACCAAGAAACTCAGCGTAGTTCTTTTATTGTTATCTTTTTTTTAAATATATATACTTTACAGATAGCAAGTAACAACATAAATTCAATTTCAAAGATGGATATTAAATGCGAAAATTAACGAAGAGTACCTAAGTCAAACAACCACCTACATGTTTAATTTTAACTAAAAAATCAAGTCAACCATCAAACGGAGCAGACCAGTCCACACAAGCAGCACCCGTTCACGAGTATGACGCATGTGCCAGCCATCGGTCAATAAATAAATATTCCAAACAATCCACTGGTATTATTTAATTAAATTATTTAAAGACTAGCTTTTGCCCGCGGCTCCGCCCGCATGATTGAGTTTTTCCGGGATAAAAAGTAACCTATGTGTTAATCCACGACATGGTCTAGCCGTGGGCCAAATTTCATCGAAATCCGTTCAGTAGTTTTTGCGTGAAAGAGTAACAAACATCCATACATTCTTGCAAACTTTTGCCATTATAATATTAGTGGGATATACGTAAAGTATGACTATTGATAACAAAGATTTCTACTTACTACTTGCTACCACCTGAATTCTCACCTTAACGCTCGTATACAGGGTCCTGGAGTCAGCGAAGGTCCAGCTGAACTGCAGCGGTTCCGGCGAGCCCTCTACCACGCACGTGATCGTCTCTGCCTCGCGGTCCATGGCTCCGATAGTCTCCTCGCGAGTTGACACGCATATGGGCCGGTCTAAAATACATAGCAGTACCAAAATCAACCAATGATGGGACGAAAACTTGATCGAAAACGTTCATTACCAAGAGTGTATTTAGTGGTACTTAACCGATGAAGATGGGAAGTTCAATTGGGATGAGGGTTATCAGCGCCCTTCCCATATTTTTACGATTGAAAAACAACTACTTCTATAAACCAGAAGACTTGGCTCAAACGTAATAGGCAATTAGAATCATAAGTCTATGAACACTAATAGACTTATGATTCTATGTCTATCAGTGTTCATAGAATGTTCATGTTAAAAGAAAGAAAGAAAAGAAGAAAGAAAGAAACATTTATTCGTACAATATACAATATACTACAATATTCTGTTCTCGTCTATGCCATGGTGGAATGCGCGTTGAAATTACAGTAGCAATTTAAAGCGTAGCAATAACTCCACTTACATCCAACATTAAGCATGACCTTGTCTTCGAAGACGACGCTGGGCTGGTGCGAGTTGTGGGCCCTGCAGACCAGCTCCCGTCTGCTGTCACGCAGGGACGGCGCCAGCGTCAGCGACGATACGGTGTAGTTGCCGTCGTGGAGCTCCTATGGGAATCATGAATTTTCTTGAAGGGTAACTAAGGTAGGGTAAGGGTACTTTCCCATTTGTAACTCTTTTTTAGCTTTATTGATTATTGAATATTTTATGGGGATTACACAACTTTCGTCATTAATTGTATTTGTTTAAAGAAATGAGAAGTGGAATGATAAGAATTTATTATAGCTTTTCCAGCTCAGCTAGCGTTCAAGCCTGGTAGTTATTTAGGCCCCTTAAATATGTTATGTAAGGAAAGACATAGGAAATGCTAATACTGAAATAACCTTATGCACGGTAGGTCTGAGCATGGTGTCGCCCAGGTGCCAGGTAATGGACGGCGGTGGCACGCAGCCCACAACCACACAGTCCACCACGCGCGGCTGCCCGGCCTCGAAGTCGAAGTTGTTGTTCAGGCGGATCTCCACGCTCAACGGCGCCACTGCCAAATGCCATTATGTAAATATACTGCTCCTGGATTTTTATGGTGTTTCATACAGGCATCAGTTCAATAGGTTCGAATATGACTAGGGAAACATATCCATTAGGTAGGTACTTGCTTAGATTGTTAGGCATTTGCAGTTACATGTATAGCACAGTTTAAATGCCTTGCTACTGACTTCTTAGTATACAGTAAAATACCTGAAGGTAATTAAATTAAATTGTTTTCCTTCAGGACATTCACTCATAGCATTAGTAAGTTATAATACTTATAGCTTATTAATTCCAATTTAATTACTAAAAATGTTGACCGAAGTACCGAAGTAAGTAGTAAGTATATCAGGAAGACATAGTGGACTACAGCCACGAAACTGCTGTTTGGTCCTGAGCTTTCTACAATATTCTATACTCACAATACATCTTAATCACTATGCTGGCGGTAAGGGGTTCTGTGACGTCAGCGTTCTGCGCGAGACACTCATAGTGCGCGTCTAACTCGTCGCGCGTGCCGTTCCGAACGTTCACTTCAGCGCGCAAGACGCCGGGACGGGCGGACTGAGCGCGTTCAATCACCACGCCGTTGCGACGCCAATATACCTGGGTGTCGGGTTGGTCTGCAAGATAGGGCGATAGTTGATGATCAATATTATTAGAGGAATAATTCATCATCATCAGCCACATGATGGCCACTAACCATAGGCCTTCCATAAGGAATAATTGTTATCAGCTAATTCGATCGTCAACATTGAATCATCGTAAACTAGACAATATCCGCAGAAATAATATTATAAAGGATTATAAAACGTTAGTTACTATAAAGGGTAGTATATGCCAGAAACCCATTACAATAATTAAACAGCTTACCGTCATCAACTTCGCATACGAGAGTGAGATCGAAGCCCAAACTCAGTGGCCCGACGAAGTTCTTGGTGATCTCTTCGCCCTGCCCGTTGTATATTTTCGGTTGTCCAGGAGAGTCTACAAAAATCGAAAACATACACTCACGCACATAAAACGTCTTTTAGTCTGAGAATCCTAAAGTCCTTATTAGTTTTAAGTATATAGTTATAAATTAAACTTCACAGTGACAGTTACAGCCTGGAATTCCCTTTTAAAGTGGATTTCATTGTTGTAAAATCGAAACCACAAACAAGAAAATAAATTACTATTAAAGAAATACAAATAATGCACCATGAGAACATTAGGTGATGGATCCAGTTGCTCCATTTACACATTGCGTGCTCAATCGAGAACGCGGGCAAACGTCATCAATGTGTCATCATACTCCCTAATTCACTCAAACGTGGGGTCGACCCAAAACACCTTCAAATATATTCCAAAATGAATTTCGCTTGTTTCCTGACTAGAGAATAACATCGATCAGCGCGTATGTAGGTAAATGCAGTATTTCATAGAACGGATGTAGTTTCAATCAGAAAGAGCATAATGCATACTTAATATGTTTCCCTACCTCGGACATGATTCGATCGAGGCGGGGAACTGAAGGCTATAAACCAATATCTGTCTTTTATGTTAAAGTACATAGTATTTATTTTAGAATTACGAAACAGACTTTTGAGATTTTCGACATGATTCTCATTATAAAATAGTTCTTGAATTTCAACTTTGTCTCTTGATTGATAAAAGGATAGTTATTATGAAAACTGAATGATTCGGATGTCCTATAGTAGAATTTTTGCGCGTGTTTCCATCCCGGAGCTAATTTCTTCTAAAATTACATAAAAATGCCTGTCTTACACAAAGCATCCGTGCAGTTTAATTAATATCATTGTACTCACTTAGACATAGAGACGATATGATTGATTACGTGATGGTAAACATAAACAAGGTGTGTAACCAAGCATATCGGTGCAAGGCGCGGGGCGAGGCGAGTGTGCGGTTTATAGTAATTAACTACTTTTCATGCCCCGATGTTATCGTTTGGGGTTCGCGCGTTGTTACAATTGGACCATATGGTCACGTTACATCATTATGGTTTATTTCTATTATGGCTAGGATTATGGTTGCTTCGTTGGAGAAAAAAAAGAAAAAACATTTTATTGTCTTATAGGCGATCCTAAATTTATATAATACAAAAGATATTGCTACAAAATGTACATCGTTAGTATATTTATACGAAATTATGCTGTTAATACCAAGAAGATGAAGGGAAGCAGCTCATCTTGTGCTCACTGTAACAGTGATTCCGAGCAACGCTGGTTTACAGCTCCTCTTGACTGCCTCACTACTCGCAGTCACGGCTTTTACTCTTCCTGAACATTATAGAAGTAAGCTGCACAAACCTTCGGAACGCCGTGGGCAGTGGCCCACGACTCCCACGTCTTACGCTGTCTCTGGTGTTAAAATAAGATTGCAGTTACTACTTACCAACCAGCCTGACTTCGATGACGTAATCGACTGAGGGCGAGGCTTGGTAGTGCACGCGGCACCGATACAGTCCAGCTTCAGAGTCGTTGATATGCTTGAGTAGAAGGGAGGTGTCGTCGTAGCATGTCCCGGACACGCAGGATGTGCCGAAGATGCGGTCCCGCGTTAGACCCCTGGTAAAATTCGAGAATTTGGAATTTGAGCCAGCCGCTTACGATCTATAAGTGACTTATCACCTCGTCATGAAATATTCCTTATTTTTAGGACTTTCTAGTCAGTTTAGTCTATACCTCATGGTAGTACATAATTTATTACAGTCAAGGCACCGCTGCAGAATAAAGAATATTTTCCCTCAAAGTATAAACCGAGTTGCTAATGTATGGAGATAATTTTTATCGTTGGGAATTTCTTTGACAGAGACATTTTTATAATGATAACATAGAAGACGATGAGGCGGAGATGAAAAGGTCGCGTTATATCCTATCCATTTCAATCGATTTTATTGAACTTCGTACCGATAAAAAAGCACTTCCAGAAACTGACTGACTCATGTTACTTTGATAGAACTTATTGGAACAATATTGCATGCTTATAATGTGAAACGTACGATAATATTTCAATATTCACATTTGTATTACTAATCTTCGCAAAATAAAATTTACGAAACTCGCCACTGGCCGGAGTAACTGGATTGAGGTGCTTGTATTTGATTATTGTGTGTTCTTCTGCGCTCTGTTTGTTTTGTTGCAAGTGAGTGGGACAAAATATTATGGTTGACTTTTTTATATATTATTTACACAATTTATGTAAGTACCTACTCAATTGACCGACTACCTAGTTAGGCGTAGTGGTTACATTGTAATATTTTGGTATGGCAACCATACTCTGTCGGACATGTTTCACCGAATTACGAGACAAGCATGCTGTTCATCTTGTGGGAAGCGACACAGTCGCCTATAAGCTCTGCTGCTAGTTGGTGCAGTCACTAATGTAATACTTTTGCCGCGCTACGATAAAAGAAAAAGCTTTTAATTTGTCAGTAGTGTAGCTTTTCTTGGCAATAAGAAGTCTTAGCGACGCTTAAATTGCCTTAATATTCTATATATAGACAGTACTGAATCAAATTATTTAAAATAAATAAATATTTTTCTACTTCTTTCTTATTTACGTTGTCTACAGTTTGTATTTTTCGCCTTTAAGTTTTATATCCCCTTATGTTTTTTCTTTATTACTAATGTTTTCTTAACAGTACTTACCCTTACCTTACTAACCATTTTTGACGATTGTTACAGTTATAAATGCAGACACCGCTGAAAGGATTTCTATGAAATTTGACAAACCATAATATAGTTAAGTCTCTATTTTCGTTACTTTCCCAAGGAAAATTATACGGACTTTATACAGGAAAATGTTGTCACAAATACGGAGCTGCGAGCAACAAGTAGTAATTAATAGTACTTACTTGACAGCAAACGTTAATTAATAACGCAGCGTTTTTCATTATCATCGTGTAATCAAACATTAATTTTAATTCTTTAACACTTGGTGCGGTGATTATTTTTGAATTTTTGTAGTTGATTGCATGTTTTAAATTACTCGGTCCGATTTCACCGCTTGCTAATAAAATAAAAGCTACTCGTCATATAAATGTACAGGTCGACCAAAAACAAATCTATGTTCTCACATTAATTTACATAAAATGAGTAGACTGCCTCGGTGGCGTAGTTGTATTATGGTACGACTGCAATGTTGAGGTCTCGGGTTCGATTCCCGGGTCCGGCAAAGTGATATTGAGTTTTTCTATTCAATATCAGCTCGGAGTCTGGAATTTGTGCCTGATATGGCGATAGGCTCGCCCCCTATCACATCATGGGACAGAATAATGGCGAAAAGTGGGTGCACTAGATGCGCCTCTGCCTACCCCTTCGGGGATAATAGGCGTGAGTGTATATATATGTATGTATGTAAAATGAGTAGCTACTATATCATGAGTGCTGTACCAAGCCTTGGGTAGGGACTGAAATGAGAGCGGAAAGAAAGCTAAAGTCCAATTTAACATGAGATTTATACTGCCAGGATAGTTCTTAAGATATTGTTTGAATATGGTTCACAATATTGTAATAATTATTGACAACATTTCAAAATCTATCTATTTTATAAATAAAGTATATTGAATTATACGTAATATAAGTGTATCATTTTTATAATTTTATTGTTACTTGACACAATGAAATGAGTTACTCAAAAATAAGAAAATAAATGTTTATATTAAAGTATCAAAAAACATTTTCAGAGTTAAAGTGCAATCAGAGTTCAATATGTATGTAGGTACATAAAAAAAATCTGAAAATACAGTTTTATATTTAATTCAGTATTTTATTCAAAGCTTTCTCTGTCTGCTTTCTTTTTACCGAGGTATTCGGCCACATTATAAATAACTGTCACAACACGAAATCCATCTTTGGATATTTTATCCCATGTACAAAGGGCACATATCGCCCGGTACAAATGGCAGCGTTGACGGGAAGCTGACAAAGTGCAGCAGGATATTCCCATAGAATAAAGACTAAAGCAAGTCCTTATTCTGAGGATATTCCAACCCGCCCTTCGCCGCACAGAAGGCGCGGTACAGCTCTCGTGGTCACACTATATCTACATTAGCTGTATAATAAGATAACTGTCAAATAATTTTTAATTGAAACCTGTGAAACTGGCTCATGGTACTGTAATTAAAATAATTCTCAAGAATGGGCCTGTTATAAATAAGCGGTCTCGACAAATGTAAACACTGTTTTACCGAAAACCGACGGGAACTGAAAGCCTGCAATTGTTTTTTGAGTAATGTAATGATTGGTGAGTGAGATTTCCAGAGGTTTAAACCCTCCCCTTTCCCTCCCCCCTTTTTCGACTCCCTACTCCTTTTCTCTAAGGCTGGTAGAACATCCAAAATGCTTACAGAATAATGTTTAAATGGTGCGTAACAATTAAACTCAGGTGACAACTAGCTAATTATATTTATTATTCAGAAATAATTTGTTCTTACAAGCTTTTGAGCTCGTCTTTAAAACTTGACAGTAGAATGCATATCCTAGTCGACGGACATTGAGCTGTGGAACACTTTGATAATTACTCAGATTACAAACTCTTTCGTTTTTTCTTTTTTAATTTTGGACTTTGTCATGATTTGAAGTGATATAATTATGATTTGAATTTTATATCACTTTGGACACTTTACTAAAATATTATTGTATAACTCATATTGTTTATATGCTATTAACCATAATAGTTAATAGCATATAAACCAATGTAATTTTTTATTGAAATCTCTGTTGATGGTCCTTAATAAATAAATAAATAAATAAGATACGTGTTCCCTTCTTCCTACAACTTCGGCTTGTGATGAAGTAATTAAGCAGGTCAGCATGACTGCCGACATGTTTTTGGGCTTCTCTTCACTTACCATCAGTGAGGCTTTTTTGCAGTTGATAAAAAAATTGCTATCTTATTTTTGCAATTATTGTATAATTACTATGGCATTAGATTTATTAGCCTTTACTCGCCGTTGCATTACATACCTCTATTTCAACTGTATATAACCAAATCTAGAACTATAAATAATATACTTATTATTTACAAACAATTAACAGACCCTAATAAAAAAAAGTATAATAAACAGTTTCATGAAAATCGCTAATTTTCCAACTTACCGTTTCTCGGACTCCTCATTCGGGAACCTATAGAGGAAGTCGCGATCATTCTTCAGCCAAAGTACGTAGGAATCGGGCCCGTCCAGAAACACCTTGCCTTGTCCGCAGGGAAGGCGAGCGTCGCGGCCACGCACCGCCCGAAGAACTACCACTTCTAAACACGAACATGGGATTGTACATCTCAAATGCTGGTGGTAAAGTTTAGGTAAGTTAGAGTTTTGGTGGCCTCTGCTTTTCTTAAGGTGTTATCCTTGAACAGAAGTTTGGAAGTCCCATTCAAATATCCACAATGAATTGAGGTTAAAGTTATTTTATGGAGTAGGTACTACAGTCTATTTTAACACATAACCTCACGCCTTTTATCCCCGAAGAGGTAAACAGAGGCGCAACTAGTGCAACCCACTTTTCACAGTTATTCCGTCCCATGATGTGATAGGGGGCGAGCCTATCGCCATTTCGGGCACAAATTTCAGACTCCGGGTGATGTTGAATAGAAAAACACAATATAACTGCCCGACCCGGGAATCGAACCCGAGACCTCAACATTGCAGTCTTACCATAATACCACTACGCCACCGAGGCAGTTCATATTAAATATAAGATAGACATATTATGATAAGAACAACAATACGTCTTTTTTACTTTATTATAAGACTTTGTACGATATTGAAAACAAAAAACCAACAATTAATACGAATTACAATAACTGTTAACTAAGATCCGTGAAATCTCGATGTTTTCTGCACGAACAAAGTTTTACTTAAATTTTATTTAACCAGAGTTCAAAAGTAGTCAGAAATAAAAAGGAAATCACATCTCACCGGTATCGGCCAATAAGACGGTTGCCAATGTAAAAACGATGCAGATAATCCCGTACAGGCACATTTTTATGTGTTCTGGAACAAATATATTATTAACAAAATATTTATATCCTATAATAACTAACTGGAATCGCATCGCATTGCACGGTTAATTAAATTGATGAACAAGAAAATATATACACATATTCGCATAGCACAAAATAATTCAAAACAGCAGCAAAATCCTTAATATTAACAAATAGGAATGACTCCAAATGCACGAAAAGTAAAGTTTAATAATTTATATATATTTTCCGCCGTAGAAGACAAGTCGAGAAAAACACATCAAAATTTACTAAAACCTACCCCTACATTGTTTTTGAAATATCAGATTGAGTATTGACGCTTAAACCCCTATATCGGGCACGAGGAATAAGACATTGTGGTCTCATGGTGTCCAGCGGGCAGATGCAGAGCAAGTGGTCCTGGAGATGCGCTCGTTGGCTATTGCGTTGTCGCATTGTCGTTTTGTACGGTGGACATAAAAAAATCATCCGCAGGGACAAACTAAATGTCATACGTTTATACACGTCATAATGGTAATTTTCATTCAAAAGGCTGTCGTGAACTTGACTATAGCAGCTACTAACTAGCTTTTTAGCAGTCAGCCACCGAACGTTAATTCACAGGCGGTAAGAGTGGAGTCGAGATTAGGAATGTAATGCATTTTCCGCACTCGTCGGCTGTCGTACCCCATAGTGTTGCACGTTTTTATGGCTGCAGACTTTTTACTAATTAAAGCGTGTTAGGTAATTAGATGATTGTTTTGCAGCATACGATACGCAGGCTTCTTAGATAACAAACATCAAAGAAAAAAATCTTAATCATGAGTCACAAAACATTACAATACGCACAGCGGGTACATTTGCATGTACTATACCAAATTTAAGTTGACCCGTACGCTCTGAAGCCTGGCCTTTATTTAATCCAATTACCAGTGGAGCAGAAGGGGTGTGGGGCTCAAGTTACACTGGAAGGAGTAGAAGTACGGAAACGCACGCAACCCTCTTTCAAAGTGACTCATGCATTGTGTGGAATCGTAAAAGCTGGTAATAAACGAAAAAGCTCCGATTTGTTAGCGCTTTTTTAATGAACACGTATTGGTACAGTTGAGTGATTTATTACAAGCAAATAGAGATTCTTTTGTGACGTAAAATAATAACGTACAATACTTATGATCTCTGGGATACGTATCGACTAATGACAGTGTTTTTACTTTACCATTAGCATTTAAAAACAACGTAACTTTTACCTAAAAACGTACAATAATATCGTAAAGTCTATAGTTATATCTATAGTTGCTATTTACAATTCATTATAAGGTCGATGGCCTAGAGTGATCCTGAGTCACTTGGCACGAGTGTGTCGTGGGGAGGGAATTCCTTATATACATTCCAGCCCTTGTATTCAGCACCGTTTACATTGACTGGCTGAGTTCTTGAGAAGCATTTGTAAGATGTATTATGTACTTGGTTCCTGCATATGGGCTCTCAAATAAGCAAAGCATAATGCTCGTATAGTATTTTCATTAGTTAGTTCCAAAAATGTAAACATTCAGGCGTTTTTCAAATTTTTGTTTAACTTTGCCATTTTAAGGCACCTAGCTGTTGTAAATACGCCAAATAATATCATCGAGCCAACGATTTGTTGCAAAAGTATATTTAAAAAAAAACATGAGGCTATAGGTACGAAGCAAAAAAAATATGGGTGATCTATGATATTGAATGAATTTTTAACCGCATTTCAGGAATTGGCGGCTAATAAACTACAGTTGGTTCTCTTTTTTATACTTAGTTCATAAGTATATAATGCAAAAAGACAATTCAAGTATTATATAAAAAATGTTTATCTCGTGGCCTTAAAAGATAAATTGTCTCTTCTTATATTTTATGAAATCGAGGCTTGTTTTCCTCTATCAGAATAAAAAGGTTTTAATAATCGTGTAACTCTTGGGACTGGTGCAGCTGTGCGGTGCTGTAGTGGAACCATATTATCATTTTATAAACAGTGATTGACAGCCATGTTCATTTTTATACTCTATGCTTTTATTTATTTACCAACTGATTCTACTTACAGGATCATTATCCCAATGCTACAGCATTCGATACTACAGTATCGACAATCTATTTACAAAGAATTGTATAATTATTATTTAGTATCATATTTTCCATGTTGCTAGCCTTATGAATTCACTCAGAGTACAATTAAATATATCGGCCTCCATAGCTACGAGGCTTTATAAACCGGGCAATATTTTAAATGATACCAGTTTACTAGTAAAAAAATAATCATATAAGCACTAGAGAGTTTGTCAGCGACATTCTCAGGTGTATCTGTAAGATTCTAGGGTGTTCCTAGAGTCTGGACTCCTTCACAAGTTTACTATGTTTGTGTTGACAGTATCGCTGCTCCAGACGTGTGATATCGCGTTTATTTGCGCATTTCTAAACTCTTTTACTGATAGCACATTACTCTGCCACTACAGAGCCAGCTCAGACTTCAGAAGTGACATAAGTGAAGATAACGAAGACGCAAAAGGGTTTACGTTACAGAATAAAATACCCTTTAAATCTGTTACACTGGCATTAAAATTAGTGATTAAGAAAATCATAAAAAGGACACTGCGAAATAACTAACGAACAACTTCTCTACATTTTCACCAATAAACGTTCGGTCTTATTTATTAATAGCTGTTGCTATCTTTGATAAAAAAAATGTTACAAAGAAAACAATGCTTAGGTTTACATTGGTAAAATTCGTTGTTAGGGCTGATAATATTTTTCAATTCAGAGTTAAGTCAAAGCACATATAGATATACTTTGACTTAACCCTGAATTGAACAATTATGAGTTACTACTAAGTAGGCCCCGTAGACAAGATGTGGGCTTAGAATGTGGCAAAACAAGACGACACAACTCCGTTTCGTTTTATTGGGATTGGTGGAGAGACTAACACGTGACTGACGTGTTGCTCTCGATCAACCACAAGCATCAAAATTAAACGACATCGTCTTACGAGATGCGTTTTTGCCACATTCTAACCCCGCTGCAATCATAGGATATGTCATTTCATACATATCTCTCTGACTTCTAGTATTTATCCATGTTATGTGGGTGCAATTCGAGTTGAAATTATCGAATCTTATCTTCAGTACTCACCGCATAGAATATGGGCTACATTGACTGCAAATGTTTTAAAAAAATACTATAAAACTTTATATCTCGAAACCACTTTAGGGATTCTTATGTCAGCATTTTCATAATACTTTGATATTCTTTTTTCTAAAAAGGCAACTTTCTGAGTTTATGGAATCGAAGATAAAAATTCAATCGCATCAAAAATCTATTTAGTAATTGGCAGATCGGGTCAAAGGTTCTCAAAAGGCATTCGAGTATTACGATGTTAAAAAATTATTATTATATACCTAGATTTATGAGACGTAGGTTAAAGTAATCAAAAATTGTTTATTACCCTATATTTTAATTAAAACACATATACCAAACATTATGCCAATTCGCAGTGCATAGAGTAGTATCATCCTAATGATGCAAATTATAGAAGCAACGAATTTCTGTAATAATTTTAAATAAATGAATTGGTCGCTTCAGTTTAGCATAACTTAGTTTCCAAAATGATTGCTGTCAGTTTAGCCGCGCTTTTTGAAAAACGAGATGAAACCGAAATTAGTATGCTTTTTGTGCATAAACTATTGCTTTGTAAATGGGCCAATTATAATTAAAATAAATTTTTAATTCTGAAAAAGAACATGCACACTATGCACAGTTTATAGTTTTTTTTTTCTATTAACGTACCTGGAATCCGGTTTGTTTCATTCACAGAGTTTTCACGATATTACAAATTAATGCACTACCGCCACGTGTGATCCCGTCAAAAACTTCCTACTGAATAAACTTTTCACGGGAACTTTTAATGTCAGGTATTGCTTCATACGCGAAGTAAAGAATAACGTGGACAAGGCACCCATAAAAATGCATTACTGTGAAGTTATGATGCACAAAGGTATCATAAAATTATC
The DNA here is from genome assembly GCA_949316025.1 of Lapara coniferarum. Classification (NCBI taxonomy): domain Eukaryota; kingdom Metazoa; phylum Arthropoda; class Insecta; order Lepidoptera; family Sphingidae; genus Lapara; species Lapara coniferarum. The sequence continues at coordinate 20,664,002 of OX438933.1, read as the reverse complement.
TGGTGGCTTATATTGTGAAAAAAAAAAACACGATGCGTCTCCGCTTCGTTTTATTGTGATTGGTTGAGAGACTGACGTATCGGTATTTTGATGTTAGTGATTGATCGAGAGACCGATACGTCAGTCTCTCAACCAATCACAATAAAACGAAGCGGAGACGCATTTTTTTTCACATCCTAAGCCCCCTGCAGGAAAGCTTTATATATTTGATATTCTTGACAGCAGCATCGCAATTCTTACAAAAAAGTAACACATATTTTTTTTCCATTTACATCTAAACGCATGCTGAATTTGCCCATATATATGTAACTTAAAATAGAATAATAATGTAAAATTAGTTGATCACATATCGATATTGATCACGATTTTAATTATTTTACATAGCTAATTTTTTACATCTTTTAACTTCCTCGCCTCAATACCATAATTGTTTAATTTCAAGCTTCATAATAACACACTCATAATATAGTTAATTGAATAATCTATATATAAAGCCAAAATATAAAATATATATTTTACTGCCTTAAATTATAATAATCTTAATACCTGTCAAAATAATGTATAATGACTTATCCTCCTAAAGTCCACTCACGTGCAACTTTTGGTGTGTTTGTTTACAAAAAAAACTATTTTCGTATTCAGTGTAATATGTTCTTTAATAACCAGGAAACAGAACTCATTTCTACGCAACAATGAAATGTAAATAGGCCTTTTATGCATCTCGTAATACATGTGATATGAGCCACCAACGCCACAGGTCCATATCAGCTTACCTGGTTTATTTATAAGTAGTCCAGGTTATATTGGGCGGCAAAGTCGGGGGTGTTCCCCCAGGACTAGCATATCGCAAGTTCATTAAAACCCTTTTCATTAAATGTGCATTCGTGCAATTACAATTAGGAGTTCTTGTTGGCAAGTTTCCTCGAGTGCACGTCAGAATAGGGGAATCGCCTTACACGCCAGCCTCTTAATCAAATCACAGAAATCCTGCCGTTAAGTATATCCTGTATAGGTAAAATATCGGCGTTTTTTGTTCCCCAGTTCTAGTGGTAGTTGGTAATAAATGTATAGAGCAGGGTTAAGAGCTGGATTATAAATCAGAGTCTCAGAACTCAGCTCTCACAGACGCCGTTCTTAAGTAAGAGATAGTTTAACAACATCGGTTTTACTAGTAGGAGAGTCTTTCCAAAGTCGTATCCCACACCTAGCTCTAACACCTACGGAGTACAATTACTCAAGCGGTACTCCCATAGATAAATCGCAAGTAGCCGGCCTATTTACCGAGGCATGTCCACATCAGGTAGCACTGTGTAAAAATAATGTCCTCACAAAGGGAATTATAAAAATAGCGAGGTCCATGCAGTCTGCTTCACAAAGACGTTTTGTTAGTATTCTCTACACTGAGAATTCAATTTCTGAATTGAAAGTATTACTTTTTCCATTTCTCTAGAAATGCTATTAGAGAATTGTTAAGACTCTTTGAGTTAGTTAGACGGGAAGTTTATTTGCGAAGCATTTTCAATTTACAATAGCGTGTTCTATCATTTCCATTTGTTGTGAAGTAGCTTTATTTTGTTCTATGTTTATCATTTGTATTTCAAATTGTCATTTAGAATAACATAATATATATCACATGGTCAATTTTTTTTCATATTATTTTGTTTTTAATATTCCTATATGTATTATGTACAAATTTATGAGGTATTAAAGATCGAGGTGATTGCTTTGGAGTTTTAAATAAGGTTGCACTTGAATAAACGCTTGTTTTTAGTTGGTATCTGTCCGATAATATATTTTTATTATTAATTTTTATTTACTATTATTTTTGACTGCCTTGGTGGCGAAGTTGTATTACGGTACGACTGCAATGCTGAGGTCTCGTGTTCGGTCTCCTGGGCCGGGCAAAGTTATATTGGGTCTTTCTAATAGGGAAAGATTGTAAATATTTGTAACGAATAAACTCAAAAACGATCGATTTGGATTTTAATTATTTCACCAATATAAAGCTACAATATCAGCGATTAACATAGACTACTTTTTATCCCGGGGAAATATAAAGCGGAACTTTTATCCCGGGAAAATAAAGCCAATCTTTTATCCCGGAAAATGGAATCACGAAGGCGGAGCCGCGAGCAATAGTCTAGTTAATTATAATTATAAGGTGTCGACAATCAAGCCGAGGTGAATCCAATTTTTATCGGGCAGTACTGATGGACGGATTTATTGGTACAAAAACTTATTTATATTACTTTAAAGTTCAAATTTGTTCAACATGCGTGTGTACTCTGTTTATTTGGGGTGTCCCGGGGGGTGTCAGCGGTGTCAGGGGTCAACGATGAGTCACGTCTGAATCATATGTCATTTCAAATTCTTAGAACATTGAATGTATGATAATTATTGGGATGCGCCTACCTTTAATACAAATAATTTTAAACATGGACGATAATGAGTACGGCAATGGGTGTTCTAATGGTGCTACTGTCTACCTCTGCGGTTTTAAAGGCGTGATGATGTGTTTATAAAAATATTCTCCGGCGATTCTGTTAACTTTTATTTTTATAAAGTATTATTGACCTATTTATATTTTAATTAATATTTTAGGTAGGTAACTAATACCTATACATCCTACTAATATTATAAAGGCGAAAGTTTGTAAGAATATATGGATGTTTGTTACTCTTTTACGCAAAAACTACTGAACGGATTTCGATGAAATTTGGCACACGGGTAGATCATGTCCTGGATTAACACATAGGCTACTTTTTATCCCGGGAAAATATAAAGCGGGACTTTTATCCCGGAAAAACTTTTTAAAGCGGGCGGAGCCGCTGGCAATAGCTAGTATAACATGTTATTATAATTAATAGTTTAGCTAAAAAATACAATACTTACCTTGTAGGCACTCAAATGTTGAAAAATGAGGCAATACAACATTTAATTTTCTGTTTATTTTAGATTTCATATTACTCCTTGTTCATTTAATTAGTTAATTTTCTAACACCCTAGAACGTGACACAACAATGGTGTTTGAAAGTATATTGAAGTAGCCACGTGTCCCAGTTGTTAAGAACATTAAATGTAGTATCAACAGTGTGCTCTTGCTACCCTATGTTTGTTGTGGGTATACGGAAAGAAAAAAGGCTTTAAGTTCAGTACCAATAATTGTCAATAGGTAATCTTTTTCGTACAGGTACATTAATTAAGGTATATGAATTCGAATGTAAACTAAGATTAAAGCTGCGAATATCGTTTTACGAGTTTTTATTTGACTTGCGATGTTCCTTTGGATGTTTGTTCGGGTCAAATCTTGCAACTGAATTTAGAAGCAGTTATCAAAAACCGAGTGAGATGAAATTTTGTACACACGAGGTATTCGGTCCCATATTATTAATGGGGGGTGAGCTTATCGTCGTGAAAATTCCAGACTCTGGGCTACTAATGGGCAGAAAACCCTATATCACTACCCGACCCGGGGATCCGCAATACAATGACACCACCGTGGCAGTCTACTTACTTATAACAAGTTAGAAAACTAATAAGGTGTCTATAATTAAAACAAAAAGCTTTGGGAAACTCATTAGATTAGATAAGATTAGATTTACTTAATACTTGAACCTCTTAAGAATGTCCTAGACCTGCAATTTATTATGTTCAGGAGTATTTCGTTTGAATCTCGTTGGGTCACGATTTTTTATTAATGGCCCTACTGCCAGTAGCCTGACGCGAGTCGGCTTTTCTGGCCACACCGGTCTTTAGGGTGAACGCAGAAGGCGCTCACAACCCTTTTAATGAAGTAACCATGCTGAGGGCGTTGGGTCACGAGAGCGGTACAATAAACCCAACATAATCAATCTGCCAAGAGCTGTGTCGAGATTTCGATTTACCCTCTGAAACCAGAAAGTCGGAGCGACGCGGCGACGCGCGAGCTTTTTATGAATTACTCATTAAAGGTTACTTCATTATGTTCTTTATTCTTCGGTAGGTAATGCAATTTGGTTGGCTTGTCGTATGTTGGTATACATTACCGGCTCCAATACTTGCAGCCACTGAATACGGCTTCCAAATTGGAACAACGATACTATCATAGTTTTAAGCAAGAATTACGTATTAACAACTAAGGGCCGATTCCCTTGCTGATAAATGCTACTCATATCTTAATATAAATGTATAAGCCGGCCAAAAACAAAAGTCATACTCTAATTCAACTCTAATCTATGCTCCCAAATAAATTAACATTACATTAGCTGTTTTAATGCGATAACTGTCAAATAAAATGTACATGACACTATTATATGAAACTGTCTTTTGTGTAAACAAAACGCATTTAGATAAGTCAAGTATTCAACGAATATAATTAGCCCGAAATGAATTAGAATCGTGGTTTTCTTAAAAAATTACAACATTGATCATGTTAAACTTGTTTGCTGTTTACTTATTATATTGAATAAGTGCTGCCAATTACCTTTATGAATAGGAAATTGTTCATTGTTCTAGATATCGATTATTATTGTTTCCACTTTCGTAAATATTGCTTAAATATTCATTGTGTTTTGCACTTATAAATCTCTTCTATAATAATTCAGCTCTAGAAATATGTACAATGAGTGGTTGCTTACCTGATATGTTATGTACTCTGTTCCCCCACTTCAAGGCTGCCTCCGACCATCTGCGTACCAAGATCAGCCGATGCAATGTAGGTATTTTTACACATGAAACACAGGTCTGCATCCGTTGAGGGTCTCGATTTCACTGAAGTAAACATTTCAAGTAGTGGGTAGGTACCGTCCACCAGGCAGATAATATATTTAGACTGGTGGGACATTTGACTTCAAAAAGGAGGTTCTGTATTCGATGCGTATGTATGTATGTAAATTTGTATGGCCACGAGTTTCTCAAAAACTACTGATCCGATTTGGATGTGGTTTTCGATGTTCAAGTCTAACAAAAAAGCAACAAATAAAAACTATGTAACAAAAAATAAACCGACTTCAAAAGCACTGCAAACCAAAAAATAATTCAACTTTATATTTGCTTAGTATATACGTATATTTAGAGTCGGTGCCTAATATAAATTGAACAATGTTTTCGTATATTTGATCTTGTATTTCCTTGGCTTAACTGGAAATTTAAATGCGGCACCGACTCCAAATATACGTATATACTAAGCGAATATAAAGTTGAATTATTTTTTCGTTTGCAGTGCTTTTGAAGTTGGTTTATACTCCAGAATTTGCCCAATTTTGAGTTGGAACTACGGCTTCGGGACTTATTCATAGAGATAAACCATTCAGGATAGCAGATAAAAGATTATATCACTATATTTCTTCCAACAAACAATAAATCTATGAATCTATAGTAACATATAATTTGAGTGAATGTGACTGGTGGGGCATAAAAATCCCACTATTCTACCTTTTTGCAAACTATTTATTATTCATATTATTATGTGCTTACCAATTAAAGATGTACCATCAACATTCAAAGTTACACTTTTACGAACAAACAGTAATAAACTGATATTAAGATTAGAGTTTTTGTTAGCTAAGGTAATACGGTTAACATTCCTATAAACTATAGAAGAAATAACCTACAAATAATTTACATAGACGAAGGTAATGACTTCTAAATAAACAAACCTAATAATCTATTTATACTTAAGTACTATAATAAAGCAGTAAATCCCGGTGTGTCTGTACAGAAACAAATGTGATAAAAAAGAAAGGGGGGTGACTAAAGAATAATGGACAGCAAATCAGCGATTTTTATAATTCGTTTCTGTCTGTTTGTTACTGCACATCTACAAAATTACTTGCGGGATTTCAATGAAATTGGGTACATGGGTAGATTATGTCCTGGGATAACACATAGGCTACTTATGTACCGCGAAAAAAAAGCGGGACTTTTTGATAGAAGTAGCCTAGGTCCTTCCCAGGGTCCTAAAATATCTTCTTACTAAATTTAATTGAAATATTTTCATTGGTTTGGTCGTTACGGCTCCAACGGCGAGATTAATGGTCTGGCGAACTTAGGTACTAATCTCAATACTTATACTAACACTCAATACTCTCTTTAGGTGTAGCCATTGATGTATTAACCCACATCAATAATTCTTGTCTGAATACGTTTACTACCTACCTACTTTTTGTTAAATTGCTCAATAAATCTGCAAGTTAAAAGACTAAAAATATATTTTAATACAGTGCCGGTTTACAAAGACCTTTAGCACGTTTCAATGTTTCCTAACCGAACCTTATTTACAGCTCTGGTAAAAGATTATAATGCTGCAAAGGAGAATCCACATTTGTAACGGCTTGGATTTCTGGGATTAGTCACGTGAATTTGGAATTTTATTTCCATTTTGGAATTCTCAAGCGCAGGTGTCGGATGACGTAGGTAATCTGGATATTTAAGGCCTATAAGTGTTAGTGTTTTCTTTAGTTATTATGGGTAGGTGCTCTGCATATTCCAGTCAATGTTGCATAAAATATAGTTTTCTTTTTTTGATAGGTATGTGTTGTAAAATGTAAACTTTTTCTTTAATCTAATTTATTAGAGTCAGAGATCTATTCATTCCCTGGTTAGGTACACTGATTAAAAATGTTTACACAACAGCAATTTGCTAAATAACAGAGGTGCATTCAGAAAATGGAATTAAATTCAATAAAACAACACATCAAATTTATTTTTTTATTTAGAATGACTAAAATAAAAAAACAAAACTACGCAACAAAAATAATAGGAAAATTCCAACTATGAAATAAATCTATCATCTACTCTTAATGGGCTCCACGTGGATCCCAAAAATCACACATTAGTTAATTTATAATTAATTTTACATATAGGTATTTAAATACATCCCAAAGTTCAAGCAAAAGGGTTACATTAAACATTTTGAAAAAAATCAACTACTTGTACTGATTTTATATAAAAAAAACAAAATCACATTAATCGTACACCCCATTAAATTAAGTAATATACCAGCCATTACTACGAGGGGCCCGAATACAGTGGGCCGTCGGACGCTTAAAGGGTTTTAAACACTGCCCGCGGCCAGCTACAAGACGAGTCTCACGGACAACACTCAGAATACATGTAAATTGTAAATATCGAGACTATCATTACTGTAGCGCCATCAACTAACATATATAATATGAAAAAACTCCGCCATGGTGAGGCTCTAGGCCGCTAGCGTTGGACGTATTAGGATTGTCATGACGCGTTCTTGCCTGCGACCTGAGGCATGATTCTCTATGACATTGTTAACTCGTAACGCGGCCGCGTCACGTTCACTTCGTGTAATGTGCGTAAAATGGTATTCTGTATGCCAATTTCCATAGTAATAAACGCGATGAGTTACGTTACGCGCTTGTTACGAGCGGTGAAAATAACGCGTGTCATAGAGAATAAGGCGGCTGCATGCATACAGCCACACGCAGGACAGACAGTGTATGAAACCCTTAACGTCAAAGTGACAGCTAACAAAAATGGCGACATAGGTGGCCGAGAACGCGACTGGACGCCGAAGAGAAAAATCACTAAAGGAGATCAACGTTCGTTATCAGTACATGTCGCGTGCCCTCACCGACGCGCCGCCACGCTTCGACCACCCTGATATGGCGTCGCTCATTCCATCGAAACATTATCGAAATGGTTCACCATTTATACATATAAATTAAAATTTACAATTACTTACATGGACGACGTGCGCCCGTAGATTAGTTTATATAGAAAGAAAAAAAAATCTATGCATTCTTAAACAAATGCGATGATCCACAACTCATTGGAGACTCCCGCGTCCCCAATAATATATTCTATAAAAATAAAACTGAAAGACGCAACCCGACGCCTAGCGATATATTATAATTTAGGAAACAACTTTAATACAACAGCCGCGCATTTTTGGTTAGACCACGGCTCTGTCTACTGGGGGTCACGGTGTGTAACGCCATTATATGGACTTGCGGGGGATCGCGGACCCAATAACCCCCATCAGAAGCCGTGCCGGACGAATATAAATAGTGCAGATATTTTTAGTGATTTTCCCGGCTAAAGATCTCGAAAGTGATTATGCCAAAAGTTCTTTATATTATGGAAATATCGACCCTTCAGACACGGCCAGACAAGCGCACAAGCGCAGGGCCGATATGCATCTATACATAGCCAAGATCACAGCCCTTATTATGGGAAATATTGCATTCGATATTGCTTCGGTGGTTTCGAGGCGTTACAGAATGTCTTAAATGATCACATCGGATGTAAACAGCCCAAGCACATTATTCGATATTATGCTCACGACGCTCAAAACCACACGATTGTATTACAAAATTGCACTGCATAAGCTTATAAAATATTATTTTCATTATAGTCATTAAACAGACGTTTAAATATAAAAAAAAATATATATTCAAATCAAAAAGTCATACAAAAGTATTACATAAAACAAAGATAACATGGTCTAGATGACGTGAGACCCGCGGCAGACATCAACATAAGTATATTAAATGCATTAGAGTATAGAGCGGTCAACAGCGCCCGTCCTAAAATCACATACTTCATTAACATAATTCATTCAAAGCCGTAAATATCACTCGGCAAGGACTTCAAAACATCTAAATGACATTAATATTAACTAAAATAAATTAGGTTATACAACATGTGGGGCGTTGAATTGAATCTCTCAGCTATATCTATATTACAGTCTTAATTACTTTCAAGTTTTCCCTCTACACCGTAAACAATAAATAGTTGTATCACCAGCCTTAAAATTGTTTTCGACCTTCCTTAATGTACGCGTAATTACATTATCTAGCATCGTTATGATTACCTAAAAGCCAAGAGTACGCGGTGTGATCGCCGACGCTGTCAAGCGGACGGGGGTATAACTAGTGTTACCAGTGTAATTACAACTTACACGGGTCGGTTGTGATGAACGGAAATACTTGACGAAAACATTCCTGACTATTCAATAGAAGCTATTTGAGTTGTGTGTACGATTGTACGCGTGCGAATGTGTGTACTGCGACATTTTAAATTTCATTTAAATACAGTCACCAGTATAAGTAGCTGAACAAATTCAAAATTTCAAATTGCCTACATACTTTTATGTTCTCACTAATCTTTTATTATCTTCACAAATATAATATAAAAGAGATTTGCTTTACTTCATACAAAGACTTTTTTTCATTTAACTTAACGCGTATATAGGCGATTTTAAATTTTTATTTCGTACAGATATTTATACTGCTGACTGTACATGTGAGTGCATGGCGGCGCAGTCGCTGCGGTGTCAATACTGGATACAGCGCCACCTGTCGTCGCGTCCACACAGCACGTCACGTCGGGCCAGGGGGGCTTAGAACGTGACAAAAAAACACGATGCGTCTCCGCTTCGTTTTATTGTGATTGGTTGAGAGACTGACGTATGGGTCTCACGATCAATCACAAATATCAAAATAAGGATACGTCAGTCTCTCAACCAATCACAATAAAACGAAGCGGAGTCGCATCGTGTTTTTTTTTCACATCCTTGCCCCACAGAACTCTGAACTCGCGTGCCGACACAAATCTACACCGTGTTTAAAACACTCACCATCCTACTACTGTCACGACACTTATATATTCAAATATGATTTTAGCTTTATCGTGTAGATACATGTCAAGATTTCGGTAATTTATTTTCAAATATTTACAAATTATAGTATTGACGCATGGGGGTTAGAACCCGTTAGAGATTAATGCTAACACATGTGATTATATAGCTTATACATATGGCTTCGTATCGAATACGCGGCCGAAAAGTGGTGAACACCACTGATTATTACATTACCAACGAAATAAACAAAAACTGTAAACAGTATTTCATAACGGCAAAAAATAAATATAAAGTAAATGACCAAAACAATGGTGGATGAGAATCAGCGTCGCGCCGCAGGTCTGGTACAGTGACCTACCGCAGGTACAGTATACGACTGAACAGAGAGGCGCCACGAGCCGCCAGGTCACAATAACTGATACAATTAACAACTTCCGAACATTTCGCTACAAAAATGCGACAATGCGACTAGAATACATAAATAATGAACTTACAATTTTTCAATTTGGTTTTGAACCGGGCCGAAAGGACCCAGCGACCGTGGCCTCTGTCCAACAACAAATAATAAGCGCACGCGACGAGTCGTCCGGCGGTTACTTGGGTCGCCTAGTCTGCACTTTTGAATTCGGTGTCGATGCGACGTTCCAATGCCTCGAGTTCTTTTTCGAGTTGTTGCTGTCGAAAAACAAATTATGTACAGTATGTTCACTGGATACTAAGGCTGCAAGGTGGGAGTAATGGTAGAGGAGCGTCCAGAGTACTCAATGTACATGGAGATGTTAATGATGAAGCGTGTAAGAGATTTACCGACGCTACGCTGTACTCCCGACTTCACGGCCTTAGTGGGGTATACGGACACTCAGGGCAAAGACTTTTTCCATAATTACAATGGGGATGTCAACTTTCTTTCAACATATTAAAATGAGTTTTATGATTAACGCAATAAAATTATATATATTTTTTTAAATATATGAAGTCTGCGTTAACGATGATTCTGCCAATGTCAAAGTATACAGAAATATATAAGAGAAAATAAAAAAAAACTAAGTAGAAGAGACGTACATTCTGCCTAGATTAGTACCATATACCAACACCACATAAAATAAATGTAATAATAATGATTAAGATTATATACGTTAAAAAATTAATCGGAAATGTGTAATTGTATAGAAAAACTTTGAAACTGCTACTGTTTTACTGTTAAAAACACGTGTATTACTCTAACACGACATTGACAGAATCCCGACAAGTATTTAAAGATGTCAATGGACAATGTTTTGACTCCTTGAGCCCCGCGACGGACACCGGTGTCCATATATATAGGGTTTTCCCATACATCTATATATATATATATATATATATATATATATATATATATATATATATATATATATATATATAGAGATAGCTTGACGGTAAATGTTGATCAGACGCGACTTCACGCGAGCACTTTGTTGATCCAAAAATCTATGTTGATCCGACGCCTTTTGTTGATCCAATATGCATTTCTGGTAACTAATGTGGCTCCAACCGGATCAACATCTACACTCACGGGGCTGCTTGCTAACGTTTGCCGAGGTTGATCCGATATACAAATCCACCTTGCGATAGTTACGGAAAATGTTGATCCGATTTGAATGAGCCAATCAGAGCACAGCAAACAGTCAGATTCAGATCGGATTGGCTGAGAACAGCCGCGACGTTTTATACACATCCAATTAATTATATTTTATTCATAGTATCAACATGTTACTAATACGGTGTCACTGTGCCCAATTTGTAATCCCACTAATATTATAATATTATAATGGCGAAAGTTTGTCAGAAAATGTGTGTACATGTTTGTTACGTCTTCACGCTCAAACGGCTGGACCAATTTTGATGAAATTTGATATAGCCGTAGTTGACACCCTGAATTAGTACATAGACTAACTTTTATTCCGAAAAGTATTCCTGCTGGAATTTAAGCCTCGACTAACACCGCGGAGCGCAACTAGTCAAAGTTTAAAAAAAGTGATGCTATCTAAACTGTCGTAGATTGTTTTATACTCCATGTGAAAGAGATAATTTATCTATATTTTTTTAGACTGTATTTTTTACTCTGTGATACACGACTCTTACATTCCTTCAAAAGCTATTCAACTTCGTTCTGCTCCAGGGTACAACGCCCGAGGCATGGAACAGGATGTGGTGGTATTGTTCTTAAAAAACGGTGATAACGCCTTTTTTAAGAATTACAGACCCATCTTCTTGAGCCATTTTTACAAGCTGTTCTCAAGTCATCACGAATCGTCTCAAGCGCTGGCTATATGACTTCCAGCCGCCCGAACAAGCCGGATTCCGTAAAGATTATAGTACAATAGACCACATCCATACGCTGCGGCAAGTTATACAAAAAACTGGGGAGTATAACTTGCTACTTTGCTTAGCGTTCATGGACTATGAGAAATCCTTAGATTCGATCGAGACCTGGGCTATGCTGCAGTCTCTACAGCGGTGCCACATTGATCATCGGTACATCGAAGTGTTGAGGTGCTTGTATAAAACATGTAGGTTCGAGTACAAGAACAGAGTTCGAAAGCTATTCCACTACACAGAGGCGTGAGACGGAGATGTTATCTCTCCGAAACTGTTCACTGCCGCGTTGGAAGACGCTTACAAGCTCTTGGACTGGAAAGGACTCGGCATCAACATCAATGGCGAATACATCACTCACCTTTGTTTTGCCGATGACATCGGTGTACTGGCAGAATCGCTGGAAGGTCTGACCACAATGCTCAATGACCTCAACCGAGTTTCTCAGCTGGTGGGTCTCAGGATGAACATGGACAAGACCAAGATCATGTCGAATGTTCATGTTGTGCCAACCCCGATTATCGTTGGGAGCTCAATTCTCGAAGTTGTAGACGAGTACGTCTATTTAGGTCAAGTAGTCCAACTCGGTAAGTCCAAATTTGAGAAAGAGATCAATCGGCGAATCCAGCTCGGATGGGCAGCGTTCGGGAAACTAAGCAAGGTCTTCTCGTCCAAAATACCTCAGTGCGTGAAGACAAAAGTCTTCAATCAATGTGTGTTACCAGTAATGACATACGGCACTGAGACGTGGCCTCTGACTATGCCACTGCCACTATGACTGCCGCCTAAGATGGCTCACGGTCACTCAGCGAGCTATGGAAAGGGCTTTGCTAGGTGTTTCTCTACGCGATCGAATCAGAAATGAAGAGATCCGTAAAAGAACGAAAGTCTCTGACATAGCCCAACGGATAAGCAAGCTGAAGTGGCAATGGGCAGGGCACATAGTTCGAAGAACTGACGGCAGATGGGACAAAAAAGTTTTCGAGTGGAGACCACGTACTGGCAAGCGTAGCTTCAGCCGTCCATCTGCAAGATGGACCGATGACTTGATAAAGGCTGCAGGCCGCTTTTGATGCAGGCCGCTTTTGATAATGAAGACAAGATGAAAAAAAATAACCACGCTGAGTTTCTTGGTGCTTCTTCTCAGGTCAGTGGGCTTTTCCGAAGCACTGGTAGAATCATATATTTAAAAAAAAAAAAACATTGTTAAAAATGACGTTTAAAAGTGCCCCTAGGGGCCTAATTACATAATAAATGATTTGAGTTTGAGTTTGAGTTTGATAGGTCCATCTGGAAATCTTTGGGGGAGGCCTATGTTTAGCAGTGGACGCCATACGGCTGATAATGATGATGACGATACCGAATGATAGACCTTGATGATTGTTCTGTGGAAATGGACGCACAAATTTGCTGCATGAGAATGGACGTTTCATTTTTGTCTCCCACAAAAAGTCGCCCCTTTCTATCACACTAAGTTGTTTTAATACCCATCCGCTTTAGACTTGAAAATGTGTTAAATGCTCATAAAACATTTTTGCAAAACAGAAAACGCTTAATTATAAATGTGTTACCTAGTATTATACTAAACTTTACCTTATAAGAGACTGAAATCTCAATGTTAAGAAGTTCAAAATAGCGACCTCTTTTCTTAAGCCTATTATTAGATCTGTCTTTTACTATCAATGGCATGCCCAAGTATCGATTTTAACGTCAATTGTCCTTAAAAATAAGAAATTCAAAATGGCGGCGATTTTTTTTTAATCTAACATTAAATCTGCCCTTTGTACCTAAAGCCATGCCCAGATATCGATTTTGAGGTCGGTTGGCCTTAAAACAAAGAAATTCACAATGGTGGTAATTTTTTTGAAATCTAACATTAAATCTGCCCTTTATGATAATTCTCCCGTGAGAAAATTTTGTGTCACACATGCGCGCGCATCGTAAAACTTCACTCCCATAAATTTTTCATAACGCGCTTAAAGAAGTATAACTTCAAAAACAGTAGAATCAGGAATTTTGCTTTGTGTTTCAGTACCTATTCGTCAATTTTGGCTCCGGATCAACTTAGTCGCAGTAAATGTAGCATATAAGTCAATATATTCTGGATCAAAGTAATCACATTCAGTATCATTTTTTTGACCGTTAATGGATCCACAAATGTTGGTCAAAACGTCGACGAGTATGTTGAAAACCTGTGAGTGCAGATCCACCGACGTCACACGCGCATCAAACACGGATCAAAGTATATCAGTTTGCGACACTCGGAGCTGAGCAAACACGTGAAATAGGTGGATCAACATTTGTTCTAACTTCACACTGGAGCAACATTTACCGTAAAACCGTCATTATATATATATATATATATATAATGACGGATTTACGGTAAATGTTGCTCCAGTGTGAAGTTAGAACAAATGTTGATCCACCTATTTTGCCAGTTTACTCAGCTCCGCGTGTCGCAAACTGATATACTTTGATCCGTGCTTGATGCGCGTGTGACGTCGGTGGATCTGCACTCACAGGTTTTCAACATACTCGTCGACGTTTTGACCAACATTTGTGGATCCATTAACGGTCAAAAAAATGATACTGAATGTGATTACTTTGATCCAGAATATATTTAACTTATATGCGACATTTACTTTGACTAAGTTGATCCGGAGCCAAAATTGACGAATAGGTACTGAAACACAAAGCGGCAAAATCTGTTTTACTGTTTTCTCTTGTTTTTGAAGTTATACTTCTTTAAGCGCGTTATGAAAAATTTATGGGAGTGAAGTTTTACGATGCGCGCGCATGTGTGACACAAAATTTTCTCACGGGAGAATTATCATAAAGGGCAGATTTAATGTTAGATTTTAAAAAAATGACCACCATTGTGAATTTCTTTGTTTTAAGGCCAACTGACCTCAAAATCTATATCTGGACATGGCTTTAGGTACAAAGGGCAGATTTAATGCTAAATTTAAAAAAATTCGCCGCCATTTTGAATTTCTTATTTTTAAGGACAATCGACTTTTTTTTTTCCATATGGCCATCTTCGGCTCATTAGGGACGGCTGCGGGCTTCCTCCGACTCACGTCTAAGTTGTCGTCCGTAACCGCCCCTGCACGTACCGCTATTGCGGTCCTTTTTCCTGTTGCGGGGGCTCAGAAGCCCCTGAAACACCGTGCCGTGTCCACCTTTTGGAGTCCGAGGCAGCGTAAGACACGCTGCCTCGGACATGTCCATCACGGGGGTCACAGAAGTTGGCTAGACTGATGGGTGGGCGGCATGTCCCGCCCACCCGTGACCCCCGGAGGCCCCTATTAGTCGCCTTTTACGACAGGCAGGGGATACCGTGGTGGAATTCTCCAAACGCCCCCAATCCACATGGCGGGAGACGTCGGTCAGTCGTCCACCCGACGCCTCCTACGTCTCGTCTGGCGGCGGGAGGGATCACCACTGCGCTGGCGATCCCTCTCGGCACTCTCCTTCCGCGAGAGGACCGCCTCGCAGAAGTGGGCCACCGCCTGCCAGGCCTCCCGGCCGCCGACCATGGAAGCGACCACGGCCGGCAGCGAGAGGTCTTCTCCGACGACTGTTCTGAGAGCGCTGCGCTCTCCATCCCAGGCTGGACAACACTCCAACGTATGTTGGGCCGTGTCCATTGGGCAGTTGTCACAATAGTGACACACGGCCGACTCCTCTATCCGTACCACCCGAAACAGGAACTCACCGAAGCAGCCATGCCCGGTGAGCACCTGCGTCAGGCGGTATGTTGCCGCTCCGTGGCGCCTGTCCAGCCATTCGGCAAAGACAGGACGCACTGCCTCGACGACCCTGTGCCCCCACGACGGGGCCTCCAGCCTGAGAGGACAATCGACTTCAAAATCGATATCTGAGCATGGCCTTAGGTACCAAGGGCAGATCCAATGTTATAATTGAAAAAAGTGGCCGCCATTTTGAATTTCTTTGTTTTAAGGACAATTGACGTCAAAATCGATCGACTTGGGCATGCCATTGATAGTAAAAGACAAATCTAATATTAGACTTAAGAAAAGAGGTCGCTATTTTGAACTTCTTAACATTGAGATTTCAGTTTCTTATGAGGTAAAGTTTAGGATAATACTAGGTAACACATTTATAATTAAGCGTTTTCTGTTTTGCAAAAATGTTTTATGAGCATTTAACACATTTTCAAGTCTAAAGCGGATGGGTCTGCCCTGTGGATTGGGGGCGTTTGGAGAATTCCACCACGGTATCCCCTGCCTGTCGTAAAAGGCGACTAATAGGGGCCTCCGGGGGTCACGGGTGGGCGGGAGGTGCCGCCCACCTATTAGTCTAGCCAACTTCTGTGACCCCCGTGATGGACGGCAGCGTGTCTCACGCTGTCTCGGACACCAAGGGCGTCCTTCGGTGTACGGGGGCTTCTGAGCCCCCGCAACAACAGGAGAAGAACCGCAACAGCGGTACGCGCAGGGGCGGTTGCGGACGACAACTTAGACGTGAGTCGGAGGAAGCCCGCAGCCGTCCCTAATGCGCCGAAGATGGCCTTACAAAAAAAAAAAAAAGCGGATGGGTATTAAAACAACTTAGTGTGATAGAAAGGGGCGACTTTTCGTGGGAGACAAAAAATGAAACGTCCATTCTCATGCAGCAAATTTGTGAGTCCATTTCCACAGAACAATCATCGAGGTCTATCATCCGGTATCGTCATCATCATTATCAGCCGTGTGGCGTCCACTGCTAAACATAGGCCTCCCCCAAAGATTTCCAGATGGACCTATCAAAAGCGCCCTGCATCCAGCGCGTTCCTGCGGCCTTTAACAAGTCATTGGTCCATCTTACAGATGGACGGCTGAAGCTACGCTTGCCAGTACGTGGTCTCCACTCGAAAACTTTTTTGTCCCATCTGCCGTCAGTTCTTCGAACTATGTGCCCTGCCCATTGCCACTTCAGCTTGCTTATCCATTGGGCTATGTCAGTGACTTTCGTTCTTCTACGGATCTCCTCATTTCTGATTCGATCCCGTAGAGAAACACCTAGCAAAGCCCTTTCCATAGCTCGCTGAGTGACCGTGAGCCATCTTAGGCGGCCCATAGTCAGAGGCCACGTCTCAGTGCCGTATGTCATTACTGGTAACACACATTGATTGAAGACTTTTGTCTTCAGGCACTGAGGTATTTTGGACGAGAAGACCTTGCTTAGTTTCCCGAACGCTGCCCATCCGAGCTGGATTCGTCGATTGATCTCTTTCTCAAATTTGGACTTACCGAGTTGGACTACTTGACCTAAATAGACGTACTCGTCTACTACTTCGAGAATTGAGCTCCCAACGATAATCGGGGTTGGCACAACATGAACATTCGACATGATCTCGGTCTTGTCCATGTTCATCCTGAGACCCACCAGTTGAGAAACTCGGTTGAGCATTGTGGTCAGACCCTCCAGCGATTCTGCCAGTACACCGATGTCATCGGCAAAACAAAGGTGAGTGATGTATTCGCCATTGATGTTGATGCCGAGTCCTTTCCAGTCCAAGAGCTTGTAAGCATCTTCCAACGCGGCAGTGAACAGTTTCGGAGTGATAACATCTCCGTCTCACGCCTCTGTGTAGTGGAATAGCTTTCGAACTCTGTTCTTGTACTCGGACCTACATGGTGGCGTTTTATACAAGCACTTCAACACTTCGATGTACCGATGATCAATGTGGCACCGCTGTAGAGCCTGCAGCACAGCCCAGGTCTCGATCGAATCGAAGGCTTTCTCATAGTCCATGAACGCTAAGCAAAGTAGCAAGTTATACTCCCCAGTTTTTTGTATAACTTGCCGCAGCGTATGGATGTGGTGTATTGTACTATAATCTTTACGGAATCCGGCTTGTTCGGGAGGCTCGAAGTCATCTAGCCAGCGCTTGAGACGATTCGTGATGACTTTTGAGAACAGCTTGTAAAAATGGCTCACGAAGATGAGTCTGTAATTCTTAAAAAAGGCGTTATCACCGTTTTTTTAAGAACAATACCACCACACTCCTGTTCCATGCCTCGGGCGTTGTACGCTGGAGCAGAACGAAGTTGAATAGCTTTTGAAGGAATGTAAGAGTCCTGTATCACAGAGTAAAAAATACAGTCAAAAAATATAGATAAATTATCTCTTTCACATGGAGTATAAAACAATCTACGACACTTTAGATAGCATCACTTTTTTATACTTTGACTAGTTGCGCTCCGCGGTGTTAGTCGCGGCTTAAATTCCAGCAGGAATACTTTTCGGAATAAAAGCTAGTCTATGTAATAATTCAGGGTGTCATCTACGGCTATATCAAATTTCATCAAAATTGGTCCAGCCGTTTGAGCGTGAAGACGTAACTAACATGCTCACACACTTTCTCACAAACTTTCGCCATTATAATGTTAGTGTGATTACCAATTGGGCTCAGTGACATCGTATTAGTAACATGTTGATACTGTGAATAAAATATCATTAATTGGATGTGTATAAAACGTCACGGATGCTGTCAGCCAATCTGATCTGAATCTGACTGTTTGCTGTGCTCTGATTGGCTCATTTAAATCGGATCAACATTTTCCGTCAAGCTATCTCTATATATATATATATATATATAATGACGGATTTACGGTAAATGTTGCTCCAGTGTGAAGTTAGAACAATTGTTGATCCACCTATTTTGCCTGTTTACTCAGCTCCAAGTCTCGCAAACTGATATACTTTGATCCGTGCTTGATGCGCGTGTGACGTCGGTGGATCTGCACTCACAGGTTTTCAACATACTCGTCGACGTTTTGACCAACATTTGTGGATCCATTAACGGTCAAAAAAATGATACTGAATGTGATTACTTTGATCCAGAATATATTTAACTTATATGCGACATTTACTTTGACTAAGTTGATCCGGAGCCAAAATTGACGAATAGTTACTGAAACACAAAGCGGCAAAATCTGTTTTACTGTTTTCTCCTGTTTTTGAAGTTATACTTCTTTAAGCGCGTTATGAAAAATTTATGGGAGTGAAGTTTTACGATGCGCGCGCATGTGTGACACAAAATTTTCTCCCGGGAGAATTATCATAAAGGGCAGATTTAATGTTAGATTTCAAAAAAAATTACCACCATTGTGAATTTCTTTGTTTTAAGGCCAACCGACCTCAAAATCGATCTGGGCATGGCTTTAGGTACAAAGGGCAGATTTAATGTTAAATTTTAAAAAATTCGCCGCCATTTTGAATTTCTAATTTTTAAGGACAATCGACTTCAAAATCGATATCTGAGCATGGCCTTAGGTACAAAGGGCAGATCCAATGTTAAATTTTAAAAAATTCGCCGCCATTTTGAATTTCTTTGTTTTAAGGACAATTGACGTCAAAATCGATCGACTTGGGCATGCCATTGATAGTAAAAGACAAATCTAATATTAGACTTAAGAAAAGAGGTCGCTATTTTGAACTTCTTAACATTGAGATTTCAGTCTCTTATAAGGTAAAGTTTAGTATAATACTAGGTAACACATTTATAATTAAGCGTTTTCTGTTTTGCAAAAATGTTTTATGAGCATTTAACACATTTTCAAGTCTAAAGCGGATGGGTCCGCCCTGTAGATTGGGGGCGTTTGGAGAATTCCACCACGGTATCCCCTGCCTGTCGTAAAAGGCGACTAATAGGGGCCTCCGGGGGTCACGGGTGGGCGGGAGGTGCCGCCCACCTATTAGTCTAGCCAACTTCTGTGACCCCCGTGATGGATAGCAGCGTGTCTCACGCAGCCTCGGGCACCAAGGGCGTCCTTCGGTGTACGGGGGCTTCTGAGCCCCCGCAACAACAGGAGAAGGACCGCAACAGCGGTACGCGCAGGGACGGTTGCGGACGACAACTTAGACGTGAGTCGGAGGAAGCCCGCAGCCGTCCCTTATGCGCCGAAGATGGCCTTACAAAAAAAAAAAAAAGCGGCTGGGTATTAAAACAACTTAGTGTGATAGAAAGGGGCGACTTTTCGTGGGAGACAAAAATGAAACGTCCATTCTCATGCAGCAAATTTGTGAGTCCATTTCCACAGAACAATCATCGAGGTCTATCATCCGGTATCGTCATCATCATTATCAGCCGTATGGCGTCCACTGCTAAACATAGGCCTCCCCCAAAGATTTCCAGATGGACCTATCAAGAGCGGCCTGCATCCAGCGCGTTCCTGCAGCCTTTAACAAGTCATCGGTCCATCTTGCACATGGACGGCTGAAGCTACGCTTGCCAGTACGTGGTCTCCACTCGAAAACTTTTTTGTCCCATCTGCCGTCAGTTCTTCGAACTATGTGCCCTGCCCATTGCCACTTCAGCTTGCTTATCCATTGGGCTATGTCAGTGACTTTCGTTCTTCTACGGATCTCCTCATTTCTGATTCGATCCCGTAGAGAAACACCTAGCAAAGCTCTTTCCATAGCTCGCTGAGTGACCGTGAGCCATCTTAGGCGGCCCATAGTCAGAGGCCACGTCTCAGTGCCGTATGTCATTACTGGTAACACACATTGATTGAAGACTTTTGTCTTCAGGCACTGAGGTATTTTGGACGAGAAGACCTTGCTTAGTTTCCCGAACGCTGCCCATCCGAGCTGGATTCGTCGATTGATCTCTTTCTCAAATTTGGACTTACCGAGTTGGACTACTTGACCTAAATACACGTACTCGTCTACTACTTCGAGAAATGAGCTCCCAACGATAATCGGGGTTGGCACAACATGAACATTCGACATGATCTCGGTCTTGTCCATGTTCATCCTGAGACCCACCAGTTGAGAAACTCGGTTGAGCATTGTGGTCAGACCCTCCAGCGATTCTGCCAGTACACCGATGTCATCGGCAAAACAAAGGTGACTGATGTATTCGCCATTGATGTTGATGCCAAGTCCTTTCCAGTCCAAGAGCTTGTAAGCATCTTCCAACGCGGCAGTGAACAGTTTCGGAGTGATAACATCTCCGTCTCACGCCTCTGTGTAGTGGAATAGCTTTCGAACTCTGTTCTTGTACTCGGACCTACATGGTGGCGTTTTATACAAGCACTTCAACACTTCGATGTACCGATGATCAATGTGGCACCGCTGTAGAGACTGCAGCACAGCCCAGGTCTCGATCGAATCTAAGGCTTTCTCATAGTCCATGAACGCTAAGCAAAGTAGCAAGTTATACTCCCCAGTTTTTTGTATAACTTGCCGCAGCGTATGGATGTGGCCTATTGTACTATAATCTTTACGGAATCCGGCTTGTTCGGGAGGCTCGAAGTCATCTAGCTAGTGCTTGAGACGATTCGTGATGACTTTTGAGAACAGCTTGTAAAAATGGCTAAGAAGATGGGTCTGTAATTCTTAAAAAAGGCGTTATCACCGTTTTTTTTTTTAAGAACAAGACCACCACACTCCTGTTCCATGCCTTGGGCGTTGTACCCTGGAGCAGAACGAAGTTGAATAGCTTTTTAAGGAATGTAAGAGTCCTGTATCACAGAGTAAAAAATACAGTCAAAAAATATAGATAAATTATCTCTTTCACATGGAGTATAAAACAATCTACGACACTTTAGATAGCATCACTTTTTTATACTTTGACTAGTTGCGCTCCGCGGTGTTAGTCGCGGCTTAAATTCTAGCAGGAATACTTTTCGGAATAAAAGTTAGTTTATGTACTAATTCAGGGTGTCAACTACGGCTATATCAAATTTCATCAAAATTGGTCCAGCCGTTTGAGCGTGAAGACGTAACTAACATGCTCACACACTATTCTCACAAACTTTCGCCATTATAATATTAGTGTGATTACCAATTGGGCTCAGTGACACCGTATTAGTAACATGTTGATACTGTGAATAAAATATCATTAATTGGATGTGTATAAAACGTCACGGATGCTCTCAGCCAATCTGATCTGAATCTGACTGTTTGCTGTGCTCTGATTGGCTCATTTAAATCGGATCAACATTTTCCGTAACTATCGCAAGGTGGATTTGTATATCGGATCAACTTCGGCAAACGTTAGTAAGAAGTCCCGTGAGTGTAGATGTTGATCCGGTTGGAGCCACATTAGTTACCAGAAATGCATATTGGATCAACAAAAGGCGCCGGATCAACATAGATTTTTGGATCAACAAAGTGCTCGCGTGAAGTCGCGTCTGATCAACATTTACCGTCAGGGTATCTCTATATATATATATATATATATATATATATAATGACGGTTTTACGGTAAATGTTGCTCCAGTGTGAAGTTAGAACAATTGTTGATCCACCTATTTCACGTGTTTGCTCAGCTCCGAGTCTCGCAAACTGATATACTTTGATCCGTGCTTGATGCGCGTGTGACGTCGGTGGATCTGCACTTACAGATTTTCAACATACTCGTCGACGTTTTGAACAACATTTGTGGATCCATTAACGGTCAAAAAAATGATACTGAATGTGATTACTTTGATCCAGAATATATTTAACTTATATGCGACATTTACTTTGACTAAGTTGATCCGGAGCCAAAATTGACGAATAGGTACTGAAACACAAAGGGCAGATCCAACTTTAGAAATGAACAAAGTGGCTGCCATTTTGAATTTCTTATTTTTAAGGCCAATCGACCTCAAAATCCATACCTGAGCATGGCCTTAGGTACAAAGAGCAGATACAATGTTATAATTGAAAAAAGTGGCCGCCATTTTGAATTTGTTTTAAGGACAATTGATGTCAAAATCGATACTTGGGCATGTCATTGATAGTAAAAGACAAATCTAATATTAGACTTAAGAAAAGAGGTCGCTATTTTGAACTTCTTAACATTGAGATTTCAGTCTCTTATAAGGTAAAGTTTAGTATAATACTAGCTCTCAGAGCAGTCGTCGGAGGAGACTTCACGCTGCCGGTCGTTGTCGCTTCCATGGTCGATAGCCGGAGGTCTTGGCGTGCGTAGGCGCACTTCTGTGAGATGGTCCTCTTGCAGCAGGAGAATGCCGAGAGGGATCGGAGGCGCGGTGATCCGTCCCGCCGCGAAACGAGACGTAGGAGGCGCCGGGTGGACGACTGACCGGCGTCTTCCGCCCTGTGGATTGGGGGCGTTTGGAAAATTCCACCACGGTATCCCCTGCCTCTCGTAAAAGGCGACTAATAGGGGCCACCGGGGGTCGCGGGCGGGCGGCAGGGGGCTGTCCGTCTTTAGTTTTGTGCGTGTTTTTAGCACATTGCTGCGACCCCCGTGATGGACGGTAGTGTGGCAGGTAGGCCTCATGCTGCCGTTGACGCTGAGGGCGTCCTTCGGTGCGTGGGGGCTTCTGAGCCCCCCCCCCCCCCCCCCAGCAGGAGACGGGCTGTATTAGAATCACCGCGCAGGGGCGGCTGCGGACGACAACTTAGACACTCTTAGTCTGGGGAAACCCGCAGCCATCCCTAATGCGCCGAAGAAGGCAACCGCGGAGTTTTAGTCGGTATGCCGTGCGGTGTACATAGGTTAGGGACTCGGCCCGGCGGCTCAACGCTGGGTCGTAAGGCACGGTGAACCCAACATAGCCGCTCAGTCGCCCCCCTTAAAGGCTGGGCGGTAGTAATAAGTCACTTTCTCCGCGAAAACAAAGAAAAAAAAAAGGTAACACATTTATAATTAAGCGTTTTCTCTTTTGCAAAAATGTTTTATGAGCATTTAACACATTTTCAAGTCTAAAGCGGATGGTAACTAAAACAACTTAGTGTGTTAGAAAGGGGCGACTTTTCGTGGGAGACAAAAATGAAACGTCCATTCTCATGTAGCAAATTTGTGAATCTATTTCCACAGAATAATCATCGAGGTCTATCATCCGGTATTATCATCATCATCATCATCATCATCAGCCGTATGACGTCCACTGCTGAACATTAGGCCTCCCGCAAAGATTTCCAGATGGACCTGTCAAAAGCGGCCTGCATCCAGCGCGTTCCTGCAGCCTTTACCAAGTCATCGGTCCACCTTGCAGATGGACGGCTGACGCTACGCTTGCCAGTACGTGGTCTCCACTCGAGAAATTTTTTGCCCCATCTGCCGTCAGTTCTTCGAACTATGTGCTCTGCCCATTGCTACTTCAGCTTGCTTATTCGTTGGGCTATGTCAGTGACTTTCGTTCTTTTATGGATTTCCTTATTTCTGATTCGATCGCGTAGAGAAACACCTAGCAAAGCCCTTTCCATAGCTTGCTGAGTGACCGTGAGCCATCTTAGGTGGCCCATAGTCAGAGGCCACGTCTCAGTGCCATATGTCACCACTGGTAACACACATTGATTGAAGACTATTGTCTTCAGGCACTGAGGTATTTTGGACGAGAAGACCTTGCTTAGTTTCCCGAAAGCTGCCCATCCGAGCTGGATTCGCCGATTGATCTCTTTCTCAAAGTTGGACTACTCGACCTAAATAGACGTACTCGTCTAAAACTTCGAGAATTGAGCTCCCAACGATAATCGGGGTTGGCACAACATGAACATTTGACATGATCTTGTCTTGTCCATGTTCGTCCTGAGACCCACCCGTTGAGAAACTCGGTTGAGGTCACAGAGCATTGTGCTCAGACCCTCTAGCGATTCTGCCAATACACCAATGTAATCGGCAAAACGAAGATGAGTGATGTATTCGCCATTGATGTTGATGCCGAGTCCTTTCCAGTCCAAGAGCTTGTAAGCATCTTCCAACGCGGCAGTGAACAGTTTCGGAGAGATAACATCTCCCTGTCTCACGCCTCTGTGTAGTGGAATAGCCTTCGAACTCTGTTCTTGTACTCGGACCTACATGGTGGCGTTGTTATACAAGCACCTCAACACTTCGATGTACCGTTGATCAATGTGGTACCGCTGTAGAGACTGCAGGACATCCCAGGTCTCGATCTAATCGAAGGCTTTCTCATAGTATATGAACGCTAAGCAAGTAGCAAGTTATACTCCCCAGTTTTTGGTATAACTTGCCGCAGATTATGGATGTGGTCTATGGTACTATAACCTTTCCAAATCCAGCTTGTTCGAGAGGCTGGAAGTCATCTAGCCTGCGCTCGAGACGATTCGTGATGACTCTTGAGAACAGCTTGTAAACATGGCTCAAGAAGATGGGCCTGTAATTCTTCAAAAAGGCGTTATCACCTTTTTTTTAAGAACAATACCACCACACTCCTGATCCATGCCTCGGGCGTAATACCCTGGAGCAGAACGAAGTTGAATAGCTTTTGAAGGAATGTAAGAGTCCGGTATCACAGAGTTAAAAATACAGTCAAAAAATATAGATATATTATCACTTTCACATGGAGTATAAAACAATCTACGACACTTTAGATAGCATCACTTTTTCTATACTTTGACTAGTTGCGCTCCGCGGTATTAGTCGTGGACTAAATTACCGCAGGAATACTATTCGGAATAAAAGTTAGTCTAGGTTCTAATTCAGGGTGTCAACTACCGCTATATAAAATTTCATCAAAATTGGTCCCGCCGTTTGAGCGTGAAGACGTAACAAACATGCACACACACTTTCTCACAAACTTTCGCCATTATAATATTAGTGTGATTACTAATTGGGCTCAGTGACACCGTATTAGTAACATGTTGATACTATAAATAAAATATCATTAATTGGATGTGTATAAAACGCCGCGGCTGCTCTCAGCCAATCTGATCTGAATCTGAGTGTTTGCTGTGCTCTGATTGGCTCATTCAAATCGGATCAACATTTTCCGTAACTATCGCAAGGTGGATTTGTATATCGGATCAACTTCGGCAAACGTTAGCAAGCAGTCCCGTGAGTGTAGATGTTGATCCGGTTGGAGCCACATTAGTTACCAGAAATGCATATTGGATCAACAAAAGGCGGCGGATCAACATAGATTTTTGGATCAACAAAGTGCTCGCGTGAAGTCGCGTCTGATCAACATTTACCGTCAAGAGATCTCTATATATATATATATATATATATATATATATAAGCGGGGCTTGAAGGGTTAAAAAAACAAATTAGAGACGGCGTGATGTGGTGCTGTCACATTCAATCTGCCGTAATCCGTTCTGCGCGAAAGGGAGATGGAGATATATACAATATTTTTTCATTATAATCTGCTATTATTAAATTTAAATTACTTATTCAACATCGCCATTGTGGGGGGATTAGTATCTAGATGGTTATGAAATGGTAACGCTAGAGCTATGGCTGAGATAACGACGGAGGAGCAAGTGGTCCATGGTACAAAACACCATTCTAAGATATTGATCTAACTGTATATTAAAGTGTAGAGATATTTTTAGATAAGTACAACTTAATGCAATGTGATTTTTAATATATTAATAAAGGAGACAAATAATTTTGAATCGTAAGCCAATAATAACAGCTGTGTCTCATATTATGCAATTACACCATATCCTGTAGCTTATTTATGAATGCGACCTTACGAATACCTATATTACCCGGACAAATTGTCCCAAATGGACTGAGAGCTAAGTAACGTATTAGTTAATAAGTTTCAGATGGTCATTGTTACATAGGCCACTCATGAACATTAATTACGGTTAGAAAAAAAAGCCTCACCGTCGTCCTCCAATATCTGTAACATTACAACATTGATTCATTTTAGAGCTAAGGTTATCTGCAACACTGCTGACTGGCGTGACTGATCTGTTTCCACAGTTTTACGAACATTTACGATAAATATGATGTCATAGCTCTGACGTTTCATGCGATCAATGAGACTGCCGGGCGCTCAAAAATGTCTCGTGTCAACAGACTGATCATTCTTTCCCAACCCTATAACACTTCCAACCCTCGTTTAGGCGACCGACAATGCATGAATGATATCGGCAATATTTATGGATGGTGATGCTTACAATCAGTTGACCATGCTCAGCACCCTTATTATATATATACATATATACATATATACATATATAAAAATAAAAACACCAACATGCGGCTCCACAAAAAAGTCATTTCCTAGCAACACTGAAATGCCCTACTAATTCGTATAATGAGATTATGATTCAATCGATCTATTAGTGAAACATCGCGTGATGAAGCGCCGCCATATTGAAATTCCGTTGGAGTTCAGTGTTGCCCAAAAATTACGACAAAAAAAAACAATGAAACTGCATAAACTCTGCAACTGATGAAGACCTGGGGAAAGAGGGCTTAAAGATATGTTTATTTTTATGAGGACCCCTTATTTGGTCCCGATGAAACGCCCGAATGGGCTCTGCTATCTCGCGTTCATCAGGTTTCGATGGTGCCACGAACGGTTTCTGAGCCTGGAATAGCACATTATATCTTACCTGGTCAAACGATAACAAATAATGAGGACCTACACAACTCGACTTCGACATACGGATAAAAAAAGATACCGAAAGCCGAGTCCCACCAAGCTCAAGAGATGTTAGTATGATATCGCCTCTTTGAAATTCTACAAACCTATCTAATTACAATCGGTTTATAGTTTAATTAGAATGAAGATTCTAATGTGGGTGGTGAATATGTTTTTTATATCCTCGAATACAAAGACAGCATTCTTTTAAGTATTATTATGACTAGAGAAAGCTAGCGATGGGCTATTCCGAGATGTTCAAGTCGATTGTAACGATAGTTCAAACATCTCGATTATTATTGGTTTTATGTCATTAACTGTATCAGCCAATAAGTATGAAACGAGTGATAAATAATTTTAAATATAGCCTCGACTACTAATGGGAGTGTCGAGCGAGATGTTTATCCATACAACCGATGTGAACGAAATAAATTTGGATGCAGTTTAAAGAAAATGTTCCAATCTTATTGCTGATATTATAAATATGAATAGTTAGTAAATAAGCTCGGAATGAACGAGCTATGTACGTATAACATTTTAATATATTATACACTACTTATCCTAGAACGTATTACATTTTAAAATCAGAATTACAATAAACAGATGGAAAAAGATCACGTACAAAAAATATGAATTTAAAAATAATTCTAGGGCGGTATTTTTATAATGATACAAGATTAACGAGTGTGTGGATCAGAACATTTTCTATAAATAATATCCCATTGAGGATTGTAGTCCTCTGTAGAAGTTGTATATTGAGTATCAAATTTATGAAAAACGTAAACAAACTTTTTTTCAACATTTCGTATAACCTTACCAAGTTTAGAACATGAAAGGCAGGTATAATATTTCTATTGTATTATAAAAGAAGTTTTTTTTCTTACTGTTGTCATAACAGAGAAGGTACTATTAAATAAGTAAAATTAAATCCAGTAAAATTAGAAAAGATATGATTTTGAAATCCGTTAGAGGTTGCACATGTCAAAAAAGGGAAGAGATAGTATACTATCTTGTGACGTTATCGGGTATTGTGCTACGGGAGCAAGCAAGAAATAGCGAGCTGCGAGATATAATCCATGCGCGATCAGAATGTGATGGAACCTTTGGGAACTGACACCGCTCAGTGGGGTTAGAATGTGAAAAAAAAAACACGATGCGTCTCCGCTTCGTTTTATTGTGATTGGTTGAGAGACTGACGTATCGGTATTTTGATGATTGTTATTGATCGAGAGACCGTTACGTCAGTTTCTCAACCAATCACAATAAAACGAAGCGGAGACGCGTCGTGTTTTTTTTACACATTCTAGCCCCACTGTAGCGTCGGCAACCTCGCGCTGATGCTCAACAGGTACAAATTATAGTAGAGGAGGAGAAAATCTGCTGAAATCATATTTTTTTGCTTTACAAAACAATAATGATTAAAAATATTAACAAAATTTTATTGACAAAATTTAAGTACAAAACATTTACGAACGCTACTTCGCTCGGGAGTTGTTACTTGTTATTTTTGATTTACTTCGACAAAGTTCCATCACATTCTCATTGCGCGCGGATTAAGATCAATATGCGCTCGTTCTTGCACATTGCAATATTAGAAACATGAATTTCTGTGCTATTTTCGTTTTACCAATTTTATTGCTGGATTTACAGGGGGGGCTTAATTTTTTGTATTATTTGGTGTTTCGAATAGAAAAGTGAAAAAATAGATTTTCTTTATTCTAATTAATCTCACTAATGTTTTGAATTTTTATGTAAATTCGAGTTATGAGAATATAACATAAGTTTGTCTACATCTTCCGCAAATTTAATTGTAAAAAAGAATAGAAGGGTGTTGTGAATTCGAACTGGAAGTGTGAAGATAAAATAACCATAATTACTAATTAGTTTATTCCAGATTATAATTTCATATTTCGTAAGTTATTCAGTTTTAAAATATTATATATGCTGCAGAGTGTATCGAATAGTGTATAAATCATGATACACCTGCATAAATCTAGTTGATATTTAATGTGTTATAGTGTGACCGCGACCGCTGTACCTCGCCTTGGGTAACTGCGCGGTGAGGAGCGGGGTAGAATAGCCTGCTGCACCAGTGTTGCCAACCCTACTGTTTTTAACAGTAGATTTACTGTTTTTGCTTTGTCGTCCCTGTTTTCTGTTTAGAGCCGAAATCTTACAATTTTTTTGTTTTATTGAATTTTACATGCTAAAATGTTGCAGGACTTTTTTAGGTCACCACCCTATCCACTTAACCTACTTCTCTCGTGTTACCGAAGGAAAAATCGAAATCAAGGACTTTTTTTTGCTCCTCGGTCAAAATCCCCGATCTACGGTTTTCTCCTGTTTTTTTTTTATAACTCATCTGTTGTTTTTTGGTTTCTTAGGGTTGGTAACAGTGCGCTGCACTCTGTCGGTTTCCTGTCGACGCTGGCGGCATCAACACGCTATTTGTACTGGGCGATATGTGCCTAGTACACATGGGATAAAATATCTAAATATGGATCTTGTGATGGAAAAATGTTTTTTTTTTTAAATTTTGTCGACTACATTCGTAAAAAGAAAGACAGAGAAAGCTTTGAATATGAACATAAATGTATTCATTATTTAATTTATTATTATTTTAATAGATATCGTATTTATTAAAATTTTGTGAACCAAATTCAACCAATATCTTAAGAACTATCCTGGTTGTATGAATCTTATTTGAAATTGTGCTTTTACTCTTTTTTCTCCCTCACTTCAGTCCCTACCCAAGGCGCCGGTACAGCACTCGCGGTCAGACTATAATGCTTTTATTTTTGCAACATATATAATTGTTTGTTTCCATTTAGTTTACCAAAATGAAATCGTTCCTAAAGCGTTAACACACACACACATCGGATTCACAAACACATTCAATCACCGAAATGTTATGAGACCGGCTGTTCGACTGGATAGGGTTGTTGACAAATCATAGTTTAACATACCTTTTACCTAATATATAATGAAAAAAGAAAGAAGGTATTATGTCTTCAATTTAAAATAAATAATCGAATGAAAAAAATACAAAAAAGTTAAAGAGGATTATTTTGAGAATGACGAGCCGAGCATGCCGTTCGCCTGATGGTAAGCGATACGATCCCTCATTAACAGTAGCAACACCATACAGCACCTTGAGTTACAAGTACTGTGTGGCATTCCACTGCGCTCGTCATAGCGAGACATAAGATGTTAAGTCTCATTATGTCCAGTAGTTACACTGGCTACAATGTCCTTCAAACAGAAACACAACAGTGCATGCACACTGCTGCTTGGCGGTAGAAATAGACATTGCGGTACCCACCCAGAGGGACTCTTACATATGCGACCTACCACCAGCAACTAAACAGTGACAGTGAAATACGTAACCGGTGACGTCAGCAGCGTTACAGCATGTGCGTGCGAGTGAGATAGCAGGATATGTCGTTATCGGTTTTTTTCCATATCTTCTGCCCTGTTGTTCACACTGAATTGTTTACTAATACTTTCAAATAATTATGATTATATTTTCCCAAAATTCTTTTCATTGTAAATACGTCTCCTCCCTTTCCAATTACCTATAACTATATATAATAACGCATAAAACAACATTCATGCAACAACCCTTTTCAGTCACTATCGTCAATCGCAGTCACCGAATTGAGTGCGTGCGCGTAACATGAGAGCAATAGCATAAAATACCAACACATCTATAATGCAAGTTGATATATTCGAACGAAAATGGTGAATGCGATAATTTCGGTAGTTGAATCCTAGGAATAGCCCATCGCTAGGTCGTGAGAAGTGCAACTTACATCTTCGGCCACGTCGGAGGAGCTGCGGCTGGTGACGGTGGCGACGCGTTCGGTACCCACTGCGCGACGGTCGGTCATGTAACGCTGCAAACAGAAAACATATCGTAAATAAAAAAAACACGTAAGCTACCTTAATTCAAAGTGTTGCGAGCGCCTACTGCGTTCACCCTAAAGACCGGTGTGGCCAGAAAAGCCGACTCGCGTCAGGCTACTGGCAGTAGGGCCATTAACAAAAAAAAAAAAACTAAACTACTATAGTAAAAATATAATAACATAATTTTATTTTGTTTTAGTCATTGGTTTTTAGTAGCTACGGTTTACGAGAATTAAATTCTTGTTAATATTATTGTGTACTTTTTTTTTGTTAGTGTAACTAACTACGATGTTTAGTTTTGAGTCGTATTTTCATAACTCCCGTAAATGATTTATGATCGCGTATTTAATATTAAAAAGTTATTCATAAAATTATCTTAATAGTACTAGTAATGTTTACTGCCGCTGTGGCGTAGTTGTATTACGGTACGACTGCAATGATGAGGTCTCGGGTTCGATCCCCGGGTCGGGCAGTGATATTGGATTTTTCTATTCAGTATCAGCTCGGAGTCTGAAATTTGGACCCGATATGGCGATAAGCTCGCCCCTAACACATCATGGGACGGAAAACGTACGGCGAAAAGTGGGTGCACTAGTTGCGTCTCTGTCTACCCCTTCGGAGATAAAAGGCGTGAGTAAGCGTATGCGTACTAGTAAGTTGCAATAAATTTACCCTGGTTTTTTAATATTGAGTTGGTATCTTACCATTTCTTTGAGAGGATTAGCGTTTTACTTTTGTATTTGGTCGAGTTATACATTTAAATGACGAGTAGCGTTACTCAGAAGTTGTAAAACACGTGCTTATTGTGCCGATTATAAAATATATCAAATTTCTACGGCTTGTAATGAAAGAAGAAATAGCGTAGGTATAATTTAAAAAAATCTCAGTATTCCTTTTTATTGATTTCGTATACCGGGTGGAAGGGAAACGCTCTCTATACCGGAACGGTAAGAGAGAAGAACCATAACATTAAAGAAAAACTACATTCATTTGCAAAGCTAAGCGATAATGCCTACGATTTTAGTATTTCCGTAATTCATGCGCGCGCAATGTAAAGCGTACAAAAAACTACAAAGCAAACGCCGACAAGGCGGCGGCCGGCGCCGGTCACGCGGTCGTTAACCCGTCAGCTGATGTACGTATTTCATTACGATTTTTTTTAAATATTGACCTTTTTTACTATGTTTTTCAGAATAATAGTTTGATTTATCTATCCATACGTGAAGCTGTACAGAAATTTGAGAAAATCCTACTAAAATTGTAACAATGCGATCGCGATTTTTTTAGTACCATCACGTCAGGAATCACCAATACTATCACCTGTATTCGTTTCCGAGAGCGTTTCCCTTCCACCCGGTATACCTTACGTAGTCATATATAAATTAGTATCTCAAGGGTCTGCTGTATTACAACTTCTGAGGGCATGCTTGTATAAGCCGACCAAATAAAAAAGTCACTATAATCTATGTCCCGAATTACAATGTAAGGAAATGAGCACTATCAAAATTAGCCTTTTAATACGATAACTGTGAAATTAAATGTACTTGAAACTTGTGAAACAAGTCCTTTATGCCTGTCTTGCTTACAGTTGTTTGCGTAGGCGGTGTCACTACTGCACTGGTCTCGGGTTTGATACCCAGGTCGGGTAAAGTGATATTCAGTTCAGTATGAGCTAGAGTCAGGCATTGTGCCCAGTAAATAGGCTACTTTTCCCCATTATGCGGGACCTAACGCAGATGATAGCGAAATGCGTGTGAAAAAATACTTTTATAATTGAAAAATCATCCGTAAATGAATGTACGAAGCCCACTTTTATGATGGTTATTCCGTATAATTTTTCTATACAGTTACCAGCATAAGTAGATGAACAAATTCAAAATTTCAAATTGCCTACATACTTTTATGTTCTTACTAATCTTTTTTTCTCTTTACAAAAATAGAACAAAGGAGATTTGCTTTACTTCGTACGAAGATTTTTTTTTCAGTTTAACTTAACGCGTATATAGCCGATTTGAAATATTAATTATGTACAGATATTTATGCCGCTGACTATACATCCACATTTCGTTGCTAGACTATATTTTACTGCATATCTACGCCCTACCAACGGATCTCAAATAGTAAGACGTATGAAATTTTCATTTCAATCTGTGGTTTTTATCTACAGTAATTAAAACCTGCAAATCATCGCTATAATGATGACGAAAAACGTTGACATGTCTTCATACATTCATTATGCGCCAATAAGGAGGTTACAAGCGAATATCTTGTTCTCAAAGAGATTAAAACGATTATAGTATGCTACAGTAACATGAAAATACGACTCGTAGGGGCGACAATTTGTTAACTTACCCCATCTATCGACTTAGAGCAATGGGCAACTACTGGCAGCGACTCATACATGCCGTCAAAAGTGTACACCTTGAACAGAAACCAGGTGTGAGGCAATAGTATGCTATACGACACACACAGAACAAGTCTTTCAGCCAGACATTTTATTAATGTCCACTGTATATATCAAAGGAAATGTCATAGCCAAAAAAAAGCTATATATATTGAAATAAGACTCAAAATGATTTTGATGCATAATTTTCACATTAAACGGTTTGACTTGTTCTGCAGGTGAGCGTTGATTACTGGCAATGAGAGTCTTTTTATTTATTTTGTTCAAATATGTGACGAAATGAGCGAGCCGCTTGCCTGATGGTGGGCGGAATGACAGCATTAACAGTAGCAACACCACTCCAACTGTTACAAAGCCCTGCGTGGCATTATACTGCGCTCGTCATCCTAATACAGGGTTTCCCAAAGTATTTATTGTCATGTAACCCTACTGCCTAAAATATAAATGCCTACGCTTTGATGTGAAGAGGGCGTCCGGAGGATCACCAAGTATCCTAGCTGATGTTATGAAAACGAACTTGTTACACATTCATTCAGACGACTTGATAAAGGTCGCAGGAATACGCTGAACACAGACCGCTTTCGTCAGGTCCGTCTGGAAATCTTTGGGGGAGGCCTATGTTCAGCAGTGGAAGTCATGTGGCTGATGATGTTGACACATTCACACCTTTATTACACAACTGATGATGACGAAATTTTGTGTAAACATTTTCAGGAGTAAGTATAGGAAAGCACGTAGAATACATTTCATCCAGAGAAAAGTAGCTACCTACTGTACCCAAGGGATAGAAAAAAATACAAACACACGAATTGAGAACCTCCTCCTTTTTTGGAAGTCGGTTAAAAATTACAAAATCGTGCTCGTCCCGTGGGCCTGCTTCCCTTTTTCCATATTGTCACGTCTCTCTTGGGGGCTCGCCCCCCATTTTGCAATTCCCTAATACATTGGATGCGAAGTCTCATGATGCCGAGCAATTAACTGATTACAATATTCTTCAAAAATATGATTGAACTAAGCCAGTAATGTTTGATTTTATGAATTCACCATTGAATTGCTACTGAAATTGCATACAGTTACCTCATAATCAATTTTAGTAGCGTTAATTTCGGAATGACTCAATTTGTGTTTATTAGGGAGGGGATCAATTCTTACAGTTGCTACGTAGATGCATATTATGTAACTCTTTATGTCTTCTGTACTCTCTAAAATTATTATTAACCTGTGGGCACATTTTGACACCTTTAATAACGCAACTTCTAACGGCATGTATCAAATACAATACTACACACATTGTAGTTATTTTTTATTTACCTACATTTTATAGTGGATAAAAAATTATCCGCCTTCAAAAACTACTAAAAGAATCTAAAAACCAAAAAATAATTTAACATTACCTATATTTCGTGACTAATTTCAATTGCTATATAAATAATGAATAAATTTACGATAGCATTACTTATATACTGGTAACCAATTTTGGAGTCGGTGCCTAACTAAAATTAAACATAGGTTTCGCATATTTATTAATATATCTATCTAGCTTAGCTACTAATTAGTAATTAGGACAGACTCCAAATTGGTTAACTGTATGTAAGTAATGCTATCGTATCATGCATTTATATAGCAATTGAAATTAGTCACGGAATATAGGTAACTATTTTAACGAGAGTGCATGAAAAGATTGATGAAGGTAGAGGAAGCGAAAGTAACGTGCCAGAATCGAGCAAAGTGGCGATCTCTGCCTACCCCTATGGGATAGAGGCGTGATACTATGTATATTATTTTGTATGTATGCTAGAACAAGACCGAACAAAATTCAACGCGAAAACACCAAAGACAAAGTTACAGAAAAGCAAAATTCGTAATTTTGTATAGTTGGACAACATACTTTTTAAGTTATTTTAGTTTTAAAACCAAACTGCTCAACCGATTCTGACAAAAATTTTATGACACCAATCTGGAAGCATGCTCTTTGTAATAAAAGAAGAATTTTCCAAATCGGTCAATAAATGACGCGAGTTCTGAGATAACAAACATTAAAAAAAATACACTTCGAATTGAGAACCTCCACCTTTTTTGAAGTCGGTTAAAAATTACATAATATTGTGATACGAAAAAATTTCATGTTTCTACTACATTTCAATTAACTGTTTTACAAACGGCAGTGTTCTTATAGAGGTGAGCAGACTGTCCTAGACATAACTTCAACATGTACCACGACAGAGGAATTGCGGAACAACCCCAATCGAAAAACGAGCGTTTTATGCGCCTGCGCATTTTAAAAATGAAATAGTCTATTAGACAAAGACGTCACGTGATTTATACATTCATGATTATTTTATATACATTACGTATTGCACTCCACCCGTCCCGTCACTTTAGGCTTGTATACAGTCAGCAGGAAAAGTAACTGAACAAATTCAAAATTTCAAATCGCCCACACACTTTCGTGTTCTTACTAATCTTTTTTTCACTTCACTGAAATAAATTAAAAGAGATATAAGTGCTTTACTTCGAAAGAAAAAAAAATGCTTCAGTTTAACTTACGTATTACAGGCGATTTGAAATTTAGATTTTGTTCAGCTACTTATGGTGCTGACTATACATACGTTTGTTGTGGTAAGTCAGTATTTAATTGATATATTAGGAAACAATCTTATGGACATTAAAACATACATAATAAATAAAATTATAAAATAGTTAACTCAAATTTTAGAGTATGCATTATGGGTTCTAAAGAAAGACAAGCGATTGCTCGACTGCAGAAGTGTTCCCTACGCACAGTCGTCAACGTTTATAAGCGTATGCCAACATAAATACTCCTCCAAATAAATCATAACTGAATTATCGCACCTTTTAGAATTAAGGAGAACATTTGAATCGTCCAAAAAAAGGTTCATCCAAAAAATTATTAAATGCAAGTAAATATTAAAACTAGATCCTTTTTGGGTTAGGTGTTTGGAACTCTAAAGGTGCGATATGCTTAAATTGTTCACGGGACTACAAAAAATACGGGTGAAAGATATCTTCCATGCTTTCTGAAACTATCACAAAAAGATAGCAAGAGAGCCTAATTATATTAATGCTTCAAAATCATTCTTACGCTTGCCGCACACGTTCGGTTTCCTAATTAGGTTTCCTAATGAGGAATTCAGATTCGGAAACCTGAATGCTCAGCTTACATAGAAAATATTCAACAACGCGCACACGTTCCTGAATCTGAATTCCTGATCAGGAAACCTAATTAGGAAAACGAACGTGTTGGTACAAAAAACCGGACGTTTGCGCTAGTCACTCGGAGTTCCGAATCTGAATTCCTGATCAGGAAACCTAATTAGGAAACCGAGCGTGTGCGCTTGGCCTTATACGTATTTCCAGTCACCGACGTACTGTCCCATAACGTAAAGTGCCTAACTACAAAAATGTCAACAAGAGTGGAGTAACATTTAATGTCTTACATGGGAGTCGGTCCTGGGGTACTGTCGAACAAATTGCAATCAGTAAATGCTCAAACTTTATAACATACTGACATTGAATTTACTGAATATTGTATCTTACTTTGGCGTCGGTCCCGGTAAACTGTCATAAAAGAATTGGTAAGCATAATATTATGTTCAGCAATAGAAATGTTCCGGCTGTCAAGCTGCAGGCTGAGATTTATAACTAAGCCTAAGTTAGAGTAAAAAAAAAACGCTGAGAAAAATCTTGTTCGAACGGTACTCTAAAAATCAACTCTATGATAAAATTAACAATAATAAAAATAATATATAACTGTCGATTTTCGAACGAAAGTAGCTTGGCACCAAAAATCTCAATTGTTTTTATGACTTCTACTTAGGCTAAGTCGACGATGGCTTTATACATCTCAACCTAAGTAAGCATATGCTTAGCAAGTACTGTGATTAAATAAATACGTCAGTTGTTATTTCACTATTACTAGAGCGCGTATATTTGGCGGTGGAGACCTTTATATTTAACTTAATATATACAAATACTTTCTTATGTCTGTTGTTTGTATCAATTCACAAATGATGTATATCTGTCGCGTTCAAACTAATCCTGTCTCATGTTTTCATAGTAATGCCTAATATAACTCAAGCATATATATTTACTTGAGGTTTCAAAAGGCAAACCTGAGTCATGCTTTAGCCAAAAGATTGTGAACGTACTACTTCGTATAGGAACCAACTGACGCATTTACGAGTAATCCAGGTCAATTTGTAAGTGAACAAATAACTGTAACCGTCACCCTAGCTGACCTTCAATTTTGATGAGCGTGAATGAATAAATAATAAAGCTATAGCTATCGGCTACGATCGCGAGGCGTGTTAAAATAATTATTTTCTAGCTCAACATAAATATTATTTATACCCATCCAATTATAGTCGACTATAGCATTACGTATACTCTCAAACCCATAAGTGACTATACAATAGTCGATATGGAACCATGATTGTCCTACTATAATATAATATTATAAAAGCGAAAGTTTGGAAGAATGTATAGATTTTGTTGCTCTTTCACGCAAAAACTGCTGAACGGAATTCGATGAAATATGGCACACGGGTAGATCATGTCCTGGATTAACACATAGGCTACTTTTTATCCCGGGAAAATATAAACTGGGACTTTTATCCCGGAAAAAGTTTTTAACACGGGCGGAACCGCGGTTAAAAGCTAGTAAATAATAAAGCTATAGCTATCGGCTACTATCGCGAGGCGTGTTAAAAAAATATTTTCTAGCTCAACACAAATATTATTTACACCCATCCAATATAGCATTATAGTTGACTATAGCATTACGTATACTCTCAAACCCATAAGCGACTATACAATAGTCGATATGGAACTATGATGGTATTCAATAAGAAGTTATTGCCCTATCAATATGTATTGTATTGTGTACTTACATCAGTGTTAGTGTGCATGCGTTTGACGCCGCCGATGCCCCACGCGCTGGGCTCCGAACATCGCTCCGCGTGGATCGGCTGGAACGTGGCCGACTTCAGGGCCTCGCGCATCTCCGCTTGGATCGCTGCGAAGTTAGCGGCGAGTTAATATAGTGTGAC
The DNA here is from genome assembly GCA_949316025.1 of Lapara coniferarum. NCBI lineage: Eukaryota > Metazoa > Arthropoda > Insecta > Lepidoptera > Sphingidae > Lapara > Lapara coniferarum. The sequence goes on along the minus strand of OX438933.1, from coordinate 20,625,365 downwards.
ATTAAACACCACGAATTTGCGCCATGGTTAAAGTATACGTTGTTTCGATTAAGTAAATTTTTGTATGAAAAGTTTAACAGCGCCCCGTGACCGTATCTGAAACTAAAATTTGGTAGTATGAATATTGGGCGGGTAAACTACTGTAGCCATAGAACAATAAACTCAAAATGTATGGGAATCCTGTTCTTGGCATATCCATTTTTATTGCCTAAACAGGCAGATGAGTAAGCGGTCCGACTGGTGAGCGGCTGGCGTTGTCCATTGACTTCCTGAAAATTGGAACAACAGTGAAACCTACCTACAACAAAGCCGCTGCCGATCAACACCATAACCCCTACCTATTCATACAGATTCATATATAGACTGCCTTGGTGGCTTATTATGGTACGACTGCAATGCAGAGGTCTCGGGTTCGATCCCCAGGTCGGGCAAAGTTATATTGGGATTTTCCATTCAGTATCAGCCCGGAGTCTGGAATTTGTGCCGATATGGCGATAGGCTCACCCTCTAGCACATCAAGGGACGGAATACGCACGGCGAAAAGTGGGAGCATTAGTTGCGCCTCTGCCTATCCCTTCGGGGAAAAAAGGCGTTAGTGTGTGTGTGTGTGCGTGTATGTGTGTGTGTGTGTGTGTGTGTGTGTGTGTGTGTGTGTGTGTGTGTGTGTGTGTGTGTGTGTGTGTGTGTGTGTGTGTGTGTGTGTGTGTGTGTGTGTGTGTGTGTGTGTGTGTGTGTGCGCGTGTATGTGTGTGCGCGTGTATGTGAGTGTGTATGTGTGTATGTGTGTGCGTGTATGTGTGTATGTGTGTGTGTATGTGTGTGTATGTATGTGTGTGTGTGCGTGTGTGTTCATAACTAAGCCGCTGCTTACCAGAGTTTATAAGAGTGAATTTATACCCACGTTCATCGTAAGAGAATCGGCTGACGTTCCTAGTAACTGGTGCGTATACGTTGGGCACAGCGACTGGCACGGGAACTGGCTCCGCCACGGGGTACACGGTGGGGTACTCTATGCGGCGATAGCCAGCGTTGTAGTTGTAATTCGCATTGTTGGTCTCGTACATTCGCTGTGGGGCGTGCATCATCGCTGAGGAATAGCTGTTGGTTTGGAAAACTCTATTAGACAACTGTGTAAATTACAAAAAATATTAATTATAATTGATATTTGTAGATATATTAAGGTTTTACAAACAAAACAAGCTATAGATTAGTGTGTAAATTTAATAATGGTACAATTTTGATATATTCATTTGAAACATTATTGTAAATTGGAAAATGGAATGTTAGCAAATATAAATCCTGCTTGTTGCGCATAAATGTTCGAATTTGAATTCTGCTGTAGAAAATTTTAAGGTTCGATTTACAAGATTTGAAATACTTACGAAGTCTGCACTTCCATGCTTTCCGGTTGGGGCTCCGACATGGCGGTCTGCATCTGCTGCACGGCTGTATAAGCCAATAAAAAAATCAGTACGCATTAAAAGAGCTAAATATTTGTTGAGTTTGGCAACAATTTACTGGTGGTAGGTCTCGCATATGTAAGAGTCCGTCTGGGTGGGTACCATCGCAATGTCTACTTCTACCGCCAAGCAGCAGTGTGCATGCACTGGTGTATTTCGGTTTGAAGGACTTTGTAGCCAGTGTAACTGCTGAGCATAATGAGACTTAACACCTTATGTCTCAGGATGACGAGCGCAGTGGAATACCACACGGTACTTTGTAAGTCAATGTGTTGAACGGTGTTGCTGTTTATGGGTGATGGTATCGCTTACCATCAGGCGAACGGCATGCTCGTCTTGTCATTCGATGCAATTAAAAACACCTACTTCCGTCACCAATACCTCAAATTAAGGTCAAACATATGGCATACTAGTATATAGAACAAACCCTTTAGAAACAGACCAACTGATTTATAACAAGACAGATGCAGCGGGATGACAAGCAGAATATTGAGAAGCTTGCAACAAATATAATTGGATGTCGCACTTTATTGCCGCATCACCATCAATGAAGACATAATAATGACATCTTTAGATCATAAACGACTTTAGCTAGATAATAGAAACTTACAATAAAAGATACATACATACATACATACATATACACTCACGCCTGTTATCCCCGAAGGGGTAGGCAGAGGCGCAACTAGTGCGCCCACTTTTCGCCGTCATTCCGTTCCATGATGTGATAGGGGCGAGCCTTTCGCCATATCGGGCACAAATTCCACACTCCGGGCTGATACTGAATAGAAAAACTCAATATCACTTTGCCCGACCCGGGGATCGAATCCGAGACCTCAGCTTTGAAGTCGTACTGTAATACAACTACGCCACCGAGGCAGTCAAACAATAAAAAACAATAAAAAATAAACAGATTAATTTACTTACGTTGTGAATTGAAGCTGTCCATATGCTGTGCCATCGACTGCGCAATCTGCTGCTGCGGCTGGTTTTGCGGCTGCATGGGGTACGGAGCGAACATCTGCGGCACCAGCTGCATGGGCTGCGGCATCGTCTGCATACCGCCTGGGACGTTGTTAACGGGCATCCCACCCGGTACGCTGTTGACATTGGGCATACCACCCGAAATGTTGTTCACGTTGGGCATGTTCACGTTGTTTGTGTTGGGCATGCCTCCGGGAACGTTGTTTGCATTGGGCATGCCCCCGGGAACGTTGTTGACGGGTACACCCCCTCCGTGAATACCGGAGACGACCGGAACGCCTACGCCCGACATGCCCGACACGCCGGAGCCAGTTGGCATCATGTTGGTAACCGTGGGCACACCGGTCACGCCGCTGACGCCCGAAATGTATCCGAAATGGCCGTTAGACGACATCAGGCGGACTCTGCACAGAAATAATAGGTCAAGTAAGCATATTTAAGATCAAGCCCCATGGATTAACCTTAGTATCCAACTATTGCTCCACACAGGTAAAGGTGGTAGAGTGTGAATGGAGTGACTAACTGCTGACCTGTTATATTTTCTCGTGAGCTGTTTTTGGATGTTAGGACAGTGTAGGTACGGTAAGCTTTTATTTGACCTCACAAATAAATATATGTACATAACATTGATAGTAAAAATCGCTCCGCTGTGCAGATTGCATCGTTCGTATCTGTGACTATTCACTCTACTTATTTTATTTATTTATTCACTTTTTTGCACACTGGTATAACAATTTAAAAATAATAATAGAATAATAAAAAAGCAGTACAAATGGCGGTCTTATCGCTCTAGGCAATATGGATATAAGAGGAGATAGAGAGGGCAGTCTAGTGAATAGATAATTGGGTTATAAAACATAATAATAATAAATAAAGTTAAGCAGAATTTCAATACTAAGCGCTCCTACGCACTAGCGGTAAACCGTGGAGGCGGCTGGCCACTTTTCCAGTTGTTAAATGCGACGTTAAATGTTACTCGACATACCGAGATAAAACGGGCGTACACAAACTCTATATATAACTTGTAAGGCAGTTAATGTAGTGTTTATGAGGAATTTAACAGGTAGACAAAGATGCGCAACGTAATGACACGGAGTAGAGGCAACAAGTGAGGGCGGGTGTCCGAAATACGGCCAATAATACGGCTTTATAATTAGTAAATGTTATAAACGCGCAAACGGATCAGATTTTGATGATTAAAAAAATATGTAAAAAAACATTCATGTATGAATATATCGCACCTTTAGTATTAAAACGACACAATTCAAAAAGATAAAAAATTGAGTTATCGTCATAAAATTATTTAAAACGAAGTTTTCAAGGCAACAATGGTTCAAACACTGCCATATGTAAGCAGGAATAGGACAAATCTGTTATATGGGTCCCTCTTTTTATTATATTTTTATAAACGAGGGATTAGTTTTTAGTCCTTTAAAAATGACTATACAATTTTCTATTCTTTTAATTTTGTCGTTTTCGTTCTAACAGTGCGAAATATTACAATACCTATTTATTGGCTACATAAATGCACTACGTTGACAAGGTGATATCTATAGTTATGTTCCTAAATATTATTAGGAATTTAGGAGAGGAGGCTTGGCTGATGCCCTCTTACTCCTACTGCAAATGCCTACAGTAAATCAAACGCACAACAATATTGCGCGAATTGAACCAAAAGCCACACGTTACTCAACCAGCTCACACGAATGTATGGTATGCAGAAAATAAAGGAAATACCGTAGCCTATTCAGCGAGATCGAATGAGCGAGTAACATAAAGTCCAAACGAATAAATGCAGGCTGGGACCGTGTTCATGCGTTCCATTCCACTCTACTAGCCAGACATACCACAAGTGTGCTGCGTTAAATCGAAACGCAACAAAAAAAAAAACAATGTAGCACAGAGGTCATGTTAACATTTTTATGATTGACCTGTTAAGCCCCGCGACGGACGCCGGCGTTCGAGTATATAGAACAACCACATAATGCACGTAATCCATGCATTATTTGTTTACATATAGTTAAATACCTAAACCGATAGAGTATAGGTGCTCACTGAGATGGGATTTTGCGAAATTCATCCCCTAAGGAGCTAAAAAGGGATGGAAAAGTTTGTATGAAACTTCTGTAGTTTTAATAGTAGTTTTATTCATTCACTAATGGAAAGCTACATTACTACAGAGTGCTTTAGTTTTTCTGAAAATATTTATACTGGAAAAATCACAATATAATTGTAATTAAAGTAGTACTCTTTTTTTAAGTTTTTATTAAATTCTATTCGCGCAATAGAAAATCGTTCAACACTTAATGATTTCTTGGAATGATTAATGCACAAGCCGCTGGGCTTTACACATGAAAGACAATCGGAAATCTCTTAACCCCTAGCTTAATTCTTAAACACAGGCAGATTGCAAGACCTAATATATTATGAAAAATATAAGTTTATTACATACCCGTACATACTAAGGGCCGATTTCCTCGCTAATAGATAAACACTGCTCGTGACATAAGTCTATATGCCGACCAAATACTAAGTCACACTCTAATCTATGCTCCCAAATAAATGTACGGAGATAATAGAATAATTATGTAACTTGATCTTGACAAAAGTAAATTTCGCGACTAGCTTTGAATTCTACGTAGTATAAAACAAAGTTTGGACTCAATTTCAAGTTATGTTTTTCTTTTTAGAGCACTTAAATAAAAACTTGGTTTTAAAAATGATTTTAAAAAAATATTTTTATTGCATTCTTCTTAGCACACCCTTTCATTAGATACCCATATCATGGGAGTGCATAAAATATAACTAGTCTATCATCTTGAGCCGTCCGCCATATTGGATTTACGATAACGTCACTTACCGAACCATGCTTGGATACAAAATTTCATCTCACTCGGCTGAAGAAATCCGCTTTAAAATTCAGTTGAAAGATTTGACCCGAACATACATACGTTGAAAGTTATGTAAAAGCTTTTAAAAACATGTGCCATGATTAGACACGACGATAGTTGGACGTTTGATATGTTTTATTTGGATTCGACATTTATCTTTCGAAGGCTCTCCACTAGTCGAGCTAATTCGAGCATACAACGTAAGAGAAATGTCGGAAGCCAGATTTACAGAATAAACTAACTTATTTTTCCTTTGAGAAAAAGTTCGAAATCGACTTATTTCGAATGCGAATGCACGAGAATTGCCCCACAGATTGCATATGTTAGCTATCGACATGAATATTGAGTGTTACTCATTAATTCCATAACATGGATAATCGATTATTTACTGTTGAATATTCATAAGGCCTCGGTGGCGAAGTTGTTCTGACAACTGTCGTACTGGGCGCAAGTTCAGTTCGCGGGTCGAGTAAACTGATATTGGTGTTTTCTGATAAATATCATAAATGGCAACATGCTTACCCCCTTTTATAAGACCTAACATAACTACGGAACTATGAGTGAACACCTCGACCTAAACCAGAAATGGGAATTAAAAAAAAAAAACAAAAGACCGACTGCATCAATATCCGCCATCATTATTGAATTCATTTTAATACTGATGGCGACAAGATTTTATTTTATTTCTATATTTTTAGCTTTCATTTGAGGTAGGAAATAGGTTTAATCCTGTTTTGCGCGTTCCCGTGGGAATACCGGGATAAAAAGTATCTTATGTGTTAATCCAGATTATAAACTACCTGTGTATAACCCTCCTTCTTCGGCAGTCGGGTAAAAAAGTGTGATGCTGATGGGTATGGAATATATGTATACCAAATGATTCTATTTAAACGGAATGGTAAGAGCATCTACCTTAACTACTGTAGCTATAAGAAAATTAACTTAAGCATCATATTTGTTACTGATCATAAGGAGCAAAGAAAGGTTTACCTGTAAATTTTTACTTAGACTTTTATTAAAAGGTATTGCATGGCCTATCTAAATTCGTCCGTCTTCGTTATGGTTGGTTTTGTGTTTAAATACTTCTATATGTAATTATTAATGTAAAGTTTTTCGTGCCAAGATCTGCTAGGTGTTAAGTTATAATTTTTTTAGGGTGGGGTCTTTTCGAAGCCGTGATTTATTTGAAGTTTGGCGTAAAGAAAATTTAGGGACTAAGAATTTAGCAGTGTTTAGTTACGGGACTTTAATATTATGTACGGACGTAAGTATAGAAGATTCTCAATGCGATTTAATAAAAAAAAATATTAATGTTTTCAACAGTAAAGTAGCTAAATTGTGGAAACAAAGAAACAGGACACTGAATGTATTTGAAAACAATATCTAAATACAATTCGCGTTTAGTTTGAACAAACTATATTATTTTTTAAATAAATGATAACTAATTATTTCAAATTTATAATAGTAGACGACTAATCTTTAAGCACATTTATAAAAAGTATAAGGATCTCATAAATAGAACTTAGAAAAAATACTATAACAATATTTATTCGTCGCTAAATCGTTAAAAATTTGAGTCCGCGTGAAAAAGAAATTCCGGGATATAAAGTAGCGTATAGCACTCAGGAGTAATGTAGCTTCCTATTAGTGAAATAATTTTCAAAATCGGTTCAGTAGTTTTTGAGTTTATCCATTACAAACAAACAAAGAAACAAATCGACAAAAACGAGGAGTAATTTTTGTATAGTTTAATACTTTACTCTTATTTGCATGCAAACAAAAATCATTAGTCACTTTACTTTATATAAAAGACTGTAGTATATACAAAATTGTTTAATGTAGTAATCTGTGAATGCTGTGCACAGCTTTGATAAGCAAGTGCATCAGAATATTCTTTTTTTTAATAATGTAATCCTGTACTCACGCGAATGCATGTGCTACTGGTGTGTTTTTTTTTAAATAAATAAATAAATCTTTCTTCTTTATAATATTAGTATAGATATCATATCAAATCATTCTAATCAGTTAATAACTAAATTAGCAACACTTGATTAAACGAACTTTAGAACAAAATAAATACAGACTTCCCGCAAAACGTTGAAAAGTTAGCAAACTTTGGAATCGGACTAAATTCTCAGTTGAGAGTTCACTTGTGGACCAGTTACATTTAGTAATTAAATATATTTTGTATTCTTTAATGAAAACAAGTGTAACTAGCTAATTGAAGGTATTTTAACTTTATTCAAGATGATTTATGTTTTTTATATAGGGTAGGTAAAAAAAATGTTGACAGTAATATCAAAAAATTGGATATGCAACATCGAAACATTATTGTTATGTACATATTATGTATGTTATATTTACCCAGATAAAGAGAATATAGTACATTAACAAGTAAATTATTATCATGTTACGTTATGAAACTGATATATACGTATTGAAATTATTTTAATAAAGTAATTTTCAATAAAACACTTCAAAACTATTGATTGAATAACGCACAACCAATTTATAGCTATTTTTCCCACAGAAGTTCCGAAGTGTGGGTAGTATTAAAAAAATATACTCGCAAGACGACACAAGGTGGAAGCCAAAAGTGTGTCCATGAATAGTAGCAATCAATAATAATTACTGAATCCTTGCCTTATTGCATCACATCCATAATATAATTTTATAAAAAATCTAATTTTAAAGTGTAAAACTTTTTAGGTCAAAAATTCTAAGTTTGCAAAACGTCTTCAATATTTCCTTTCCGCAGGTAGACTGTTCGACGGTACACTATATGAGCTATATTGGTACTTCAACCTCAATAATTATATTAAACATGGCTTACTTAAATTATTTATAAAACGATATTTTTCCTTCTGCATGTAAAAACACTTACACATTCATATTAGTATTAATTTTAATATCTGGCACATCAGTCACCTCATTATACTCTATATTAAATATAGTCATCATTATGCCGGTCTGCTTGATTGCTTCATGTACAGAAATAATACGAAATGAATAGAAATTTTGCCAAATTAATCATTTAATGACAGCAACTTCCTATTTTAATGTCAATCATAATATAAACACACATTCGCTTTGTACACACATTATTCAAATTATTTGTTAGCCATTCGCTTATAGCTGATAACCAGAAATTCACAGAACAACGCGGAGGATTTGTTCAATAAAATCCATCCACATAAAATCAAATTCGCCAAAATCGAAACAATAATCTTGCATTTGCACTAAATATATACAAATAACGTTAAAAACAAAAAAAAACTATCAAAAACAAAGTAAAGCACTAAATAATCTTTTCTAAAGTGAACATCAATTTGTAATACTACCATAAAAAAAAATCTTAAATTTCATGTAATTCCTTTATTGTAACGAAGTTATCACGTACCTGTCGAGCTCGTCATCCGAGTGAGCGAAGGCGCAGGAGTTGCCGCGGGGACAGAAGGCCCGTGAGGTGGCGTCGCGGCACATCGTCATCTTATACTTGTGCGTCGGTGTATTTATAGCGGACTGGCTCGTCGACTGACCTGCACAAGGACTGGACATTGAGCTGACGCGACCACTCTTCACGGGGGCCACGCAGCGAATGCGCCGTTAGTGGGACAACCCTCATGCCATCGGATAGAGGTGTGATAAATTCGCCTTCCCCGTCACACTACGGTGAGACTGAATGAGATGAGCGTACGGCGCAACTGCGTCTCGACCTGAGTGTAGCGAGTGCACCAATCGCTGCACAGCTGTACCCCGGCCGACTGGATGCGTTTCCAGCATGTGTAACGTTAACATTTTCTCGGAACTTGCTCTAATATAGTAATTATGTTCGTAACACTTAAATGATACTAAGTGAAATATGTTGTCTTTGATGTATGAAACATCTTGAAAATATTATATAGCCTGATAGAATCATAGTGAAGTTCTCGTAAAAGCGTATATGATGTTTCATTTTTCAAACACTGTTCAATTATGAAGCAGCTTGGTTGATGCTAAGCGAGACAACTACCCTTTGTGGCAGGTTTAAGTTTTAATTATAATTGTGTTTGCATATAGTTGTACCCATATGTATGCTGTTGTTATAACTTCACTACATAGTATAAAACAAAGTCGCTTCCCGCTGTCTGTCCCTATGTGCTCATGTCCCTATGTATGCTTAGATCTTTAAAACTACGCAACGGATTTTGATGCGGTTTTTTTAATAAATGGAGTGATTCAACGAGAAGGTTTTTATGTACTTTTAGCCCGGAAAAACTTATTAACGCGGGCGAAGCCGCGGGCAAAAGGCCAGTAAATAATAAAAATTAAAATAAAAAAAACCTTTACTAGCTGATCTATTTAATTATTATTCATCGTATATCCAGAGTGCCTCGGTGGCGTAGTTGTATTATGATACGACTGCAATGCTGAGATGTCGGGTTCGATTCCCGGGTCGGGCAGTGATATTGAGTTTTTCTACTCAGTATCAGCTCGAAATCCGGAATTTGTACCCGATATGGCGATAGGCTCGCACCTTATCACCTCATGGGACGGAATAACGGCGAAAAGTGGATGCACTAGTTCCGCCTCTGCCTACCCCTTCGGGGATAAAAGGCGTGAGTGTGTGTGTGTTATAGCTATTATTATTTCGACTCCTGACAGTTGGGTCTGGAAATCTTTGGGGGAGGCCTATGTTCAGCAGTGGACTTCTACATATTGAAGAAGAAGTATTATGTGTACATGTCGTAAAGTGCATTATTAATTTGGTAGTCAATAAACATTTGAAATTAACACAGTACAAAATAAGAAGAATTGGTTTACTTTTTTACTAATACACTACCCGATGCGTTCGTTGTATTCTTCAATTGACAAAATTATTAATGACTGCTAATATTACTATTAGCATTAATAATTCCATGGCAAATGAGTGCTCCTTGGTGTTAGTTATTTTATGTTATATGAGACCGCTCCGAGGTTACGGTTTTCAAGCCAATTTTGGTATGTGGATAAAGTGGGAAAAGTAGGGGATTTCCGAGAACATCGTTAATGCACTGATATAAGAAATTTACATGTTCGTTCCAAGCTTTCCGTGTACTTATTGTAATAATAATAATACCAGCCCTATATCATATACTGTCCCACTACTGGGCACGGGCCTCCTCTACTACTGAGAGGGTTTAGGCCTTATTCCACCACGCTGGCCTAGTGCGGGTTGGTAGATTTCACATACCTTCGAAATTCTTATAAAGAACTTTTTAGGTATACAGGTTTCTTCACGATGTTTTCCTTCACCGATAAAGCGAACGATGATTTGATTAACACTACACACGTAACTTCGAAAAGTCAAGGGTGTGTGCCTTGGGTGGTTTTGAACCTCCAGACATTGCCTCGGCAGACCGTTCCATTCCCAACTAGGCTATCGGCTACTTATTATTATTGTAATATGGGTTCCTTATTGGTACGGCATAATCTAGTTGGGATCTGACTAAGGACTTATACAGGTATATATAAATGGTCGAACTACTATAATTAGTTGTAGCCCTCATTATAAAGCCGTACATACCATATGCGTTATTAATAATATTAATATGTTGATCAAGATGAAGTTTGTCATCGAGTAATACCTACCCTGAAATCTCTCATATTACTCTCGATTAATGTAAATTTTGAAAACTATATGATATGTTATAAAAACATTTGTTATTTTCGTGAACGATATACATACACACTAAGTAAATAATAAATCATTGAGTTACATCTCAAGTAGACATAATGTATTGAACTATTCATATATTATGTCTACTTTTATTAATACCGCCCTTAGACATGCTTAAGTGAAGTTTGTTTTGAGTACAGTATTCAGAGAAAAGAACTAGATTCTCCTCTCTCTTCGAGGGCTCTCAACAATCAAAAGGTTTATTTATAGGTCTGTATATTTTTATGTACGCCGTTAGCGTTGAGTAGGAACTTATAATGTCTGAAACAGTAACTTATGCTGTTCACGAATAAAATAAATAAAAAGGGGTCAAAATCCACCGCCGAGGTACCGCATAAGGCATAGTTACAGACGCTGAACAAACACATTTAATAACTACTGAGATCTATTTCAGACATATGACGAGAACCAGCGGGGTAGATTGCCACGTAGGTCGTATGCCATTATGCGCAATTTTACGCAAGAGCAATTTTTAGTCAACCCTATCGAACGCTTTTCGGAATTCTGTAGACAGCATCCACTTGTACAGTCAGAGCCAAATAAGTAGCTGAACAAATTCAAAACTTCAATTCGCGTCTACACTTTTGTATTCTTATTAATTTTTTGTATTCTCTTCGCAAAAATAAAATAAAGGTGATTAACTTCACTTACCATAAAGTAAAAAACAAATTCAATTAAACTTGGAAATGATTTGAAAATTTGAATGTTTTCAGCTATTTATGTGGCTGCCTGTACATGTCTATCCATATGACTGAACAAATAATTAGTGAACGTAATTAAATTTGTGGTAGATTTTAATATGAAGATAATGTTGAATATATTGCTTTGATCCAATCTTATGTACTGGGGTGGTGTAGTTTTTTTCCAGATTTATGGGAAGATGCCTTCTGACATGCAACTATTAAATATAAAATATAGGGGGACAAAAATATGAGTAGCTGTCATTTTAAGGAAGTTTGGGGACAAGAAGTTTGGTCCTGGGCCTTTAGATGGGTCTAAAGATTTTTAAAATCATTTTAAATTTCAATATCACGTCAAGGAGCAGTGTGCATGCACTGTTGTGTTTCGGTTTGAAGGAAATTGTAGCCAGTGTAACTACTGGACATAATGAGACTTGGCATCTTATGTCTCAGAATGACGAGCGCAGTGGAATGCCACACAATACTTTGTAACTCAAGGTGCTGGATGGCGTTTCTACTGTTTATGGGTGGTCGTATCGCTTATCATCAGGCGAACGGCATGCTCGTCTCGTCACTCAATGCCATAAAAAAATGCCTTCCAACGTTGTGACAAATGTTTGATTTTCTGTGAGATTGTCGGGTAGCACATTCATGTTGTAAATACGCATCAATACAGCCTACAACACACTGAGCTCGAAATGACGATGGGCTCGCACCTTCCCACCCCCCTATGGACAATAGCGTGAGCTTATATTTAAGTTCCATGTCACAAAAAAAAAGTTGTAGTTTTCATTTGGCCACCAATGAATATAAATCTTTAAAACATCAACATACATACATATACATATACACTCACGCCTATTATCCCCGAAGGGGTAGGCAGAGGCGCAACTAGTGCACCCACTTTTCGCCAACATTCCGTCCCATGATGTGATAGGGGGCGAGCCTATCGCCATATCGGGCACAAATTCCACACTCCGGACTGATACTGAATAGAAAAACTCAATATCACTTTGCCCGACCCGGGGATCGAACCCGAGACCTCAGCTTTGCAGTCGTACTGTAATACAACTACGCCACCGAGGCAGTTAAAACATCAAGCGCGAGTTTAATAAAATATTGCCCTCTAATTGGCTTTTCTTCGAACCTCCAGATTATTCAGTCGATTATTCAGTCTATATCTTCATGAAATAATCTCGTGTTCACAGAATTAAGACAAACAAAACAATGTTTTCTTTCGAATTATTGGATAAAACATTTTAATAAATATGAACTTGATTCCGATCTTAATCCAAGATTTTTAATATTTTAAAACGCTAAATAAATCAATTCAAAATATTACCGTAGATTTTTAGGATGGTTTATGTGCGAGTTGGACTCGCGCACCGAGGGTTACGTAAAATTCACGGATTCCACAATTTTCCCTTTATCTTTGCTATAAGACGTTGCTTCGTACCAAATTACAAGATTCTGAGTTCACGGGAAGTACCCTGTAGGTTTTGATTCCCTTGCGAGTTTCGAAAATTTGCGGCTGTATCGATTGCGTTGGCTTAGAATTTTGATTTTTTCCCAGCTTCAAGGGACAGTAGACCTGAGTATTTGATATACATTTCAGCTTAATACCTCCACGTGTTCCTGAGAAAAAGGGTCTTGACAGACGGACGGACAACAAAGTGATCCTATAAGGGTTCCGTATTTTCCTTTCGAGGAACGGAACCTTAAAAAGGAAATGAAACATTTTAAATACAAAATATTTTAGTATTCCTTTAGAATGTTTTATCTAAATTTTTTTTTGCAATTGGCATTGAATGACGAGACGAGCATGCCGTTCGCCTGATGGTAAGCGATACGACCACCCATAAACAGTAGAAACACCATCCAGCACCTTGAATTACAAAGTACTATGTGGCATTCCACTGCGCTCGTCATTGTGAGACATAAGACGTTAACTTTCATTATGTCCTGTAGTGACCCTGGCTACAATATCCTTCAAACCGAAACACAACACAGCATGCACACTGCTGCTTGGCGGTAGAAATAGTCATTGCGGTGGTACCCACCCAGGCGGACTCTTACTGTATATGAGAGTCCTACCACCAGTATAGAAATAGACATTGCGGTGGTACCCACCCGGACGAAATTCATCCTAATTGTCTAATATGTCACTATAGTAAATCTCAAAGGGTTGCGAGCGCCTTCTGCGTTCACCCTAAAGACCGGTGTGGCCAGACAAGCCGACTCGCGTCAGGCTACTGGCAGTAGGGCCATTAAAAAAAAGCTATAGTAAATTAAACAAGTGGCATTATTATTCTGAACTAGCTTTTGCCCGCGGCTCCGCCAGCGTTAAAAAGTTTTTCCGGGATAAAAGTCCCGCTTTATGTTTTCCCGGGATAAAAAGTAGCCTATGTGTTAATCCAGGACATGACCTACCCGTGTGCCAAATTTCATCGAAATCCGTTCAGTAGTTTTTGCGTGAAAGAGGAATAAACATCCATACATCCAAACATCCATACATTCTTACAAACTTTCGCCTTTATAATATTAATAGGATTTGTACTCACTGGTAGTAGGATCTTGGCACCGGTCGTGCTTGGCGTTGTGATTGGCGTCGCGCGCTCCGGTTTGTTGCTGCAGGTACTGTATTAACCCGGAGACCACCTCCTTCAGTGACGTCATCAACTCCGCCAGTTGTAGCCACGAGGGACTCTTCGCTTCTAAAATGAAATCATTTTAGTGCCTTCTTACATTTTAGGACGAAATAAAAACACATCAGGGGGCTGGAAAAAAAAACACGATGCGTCTCCGTTTCGTTTTGTTGTGATTGGTTGAGAGACTGACGTATCGGTATTTTGATATTTGTGATTGATCGAGAGACCGATACGTCAGTCTCTCAACCAATCACAATAAAACGAAGCGGAGACGCATCGTGGTTTTCTTTCACATTCTAAGCCCCCAGATATTATAAATAAAGATATTAACATAGACTTTAAAATATCGAATAGTATTCCACCGCCAGAATGGAATATTATTTGATGAAAAAAAAAACAATAAAAGCGAGGCATATTGGCCAGATTTAAGAGGAAACACAGTAGTAGTTTGATATTCACCTGAACTAGCGTCGATGTTGGCGAGCTTGTCAAGGTGCAGGCTCATGACGACCAACTGCGCGGGGTCACCGGTCCTCTGCAGTGCTATGAACAACTCTTGAACCGACTGCGCAAACGACTGCGGCGTTTGCAACTTGTCTACACAATACGAAACAGGAATTTCGTTAATGTACACTATGTTGATCATGTTTTCGCGTTGAAACATTCAAAAGAGGTGAAGATCTCTAGAAGTGAACCAGGGGCCACTGATCAAAATTTAGCTGAAAAAGTGATTTGTCATTTACCTTGTCAATTCATTTTTGTAACATAGCTATATTTTTTATCAGGATTTTTCAAAATATTATTACTTAATATAATTAACACTAAATATTATTAGTTTATTTAATGACACCAAAGATTTTTTTATAGGGGCGTAATTGATTGCAACTGACTATTGTAATTATATTAGTAATTCGATTACTTGTAATTAGATTTAATGTATTCCGATTACATTTACATCAATTTCAATCGTTAATATTTTCCATGATATCTTTTGCGGGTGAGTTCCTCCATCATCATCTTCATCATCCACATGCTGTCCAATGCTGAACATAGACCTTCCCTAAAGATAAGAGATATATTTTGAGAGATATCCCAAAAAAAAATAAGTAAATTTACATTTTCACATAAACTTAGCTTACACTTTCACCAAATTGACTCGTCAAGCCCCGCTACGGACGCCGGCGTCCGAGTATATAGGGTTTCTCCATACATCTATATATATAAGCGAGGTTTGACAGGTTAATAATCAAACTACGACATGTCTTGTTTCTTTGATTACTAAAATCAAATAAAAATACTGTATCAGTATAATTTATTGTTTTATTTCACCTACTACTCAATATATCTCATAAACAAAATTAATCGTAACCAAAAAAGTAATCTATTACCGGTTAGGATTACAAAAATGTAACAGTTAGAAATTAATGACAGACTGCCTTGGTGGCGTAGTTGTATTAAGGTACGACTACAATGCTGAGGTCTAGGGTTCGATTCCCGGGTCGGGCAAAGTGATATTGAGTTTTTCTATTCAGTATCAGCTCGGAGTCTGGAATTTGTGCCCGATATGGCGAAAGGCTCGCCCCCTATCACATCATGGGACGGAATAACGGCGAAAAGTGGGTGCACTAGTTGCGCCTCTGCCTACCCCTTCGGGGATAACAGGCGTGAGTGTATGTATGTGTTACAAATTAATAGGCAATCGAACAATTTTTCAAGTAATTTGTATTCGCAATCTCATTTACATATTATAGTCGGGACCGTTATATTGTAATCTAATTACTTGTTGCTAAACAAATCCAATAAATGAGATAACATAATATTGATTAAAAAGGTTAATGACTTGTGGAGTTTTCTAGAGGCTTCAATTATTGTTTGATCAATCAATTTATACAACAGGAAGCGCAGTTGATGGATAAAATTCCTTCAAATCCATCGATTTACTTGGATTCTAGACTTCGCTGTAGGAGATAAGCTTTAGTAATTTATATTTTTCTTTGAAGGTTTTTTTAAGTCTTCCCGTCTTTACCTTTCTGCCTGATATTTATTAGACTGTAGCGGAAATATCGTATTAGAGAATGTTTGGCATTTCTAACTTACATTTGATTTTTTTATACATATACATATACTAATTTTTTTATACTTGTTAAGTTATAAATAAAAATATAAATAAATAAAAACAAATATTTTTTTCCCGCCACGTCAAACTTATAATAAAGTAGGTGTTGTTCGCGGCTCCGCCCGCGTGATAAGCTTTTTTCGCAACAAATGTCCCTAAAATAGAGTACGACGCCAGCACCATCTACTTAAAAAATCAAATAATAATATCCATCAAATACTATATATAATATATATAATAATACCAACCCTGTATTACATACTGTCCCACTGCTGGGCACGGGCCTCCTCTACAACTGAGAGGGTTTTAGGCCTTAGTCCACCACGCTGGCCTAGTGCAGGTTGGTAGACTTCACATACCTGCGAAATTCTTATAAAGAACTTCTTAGGTATGCAGGTTTCCTCACGATGTTTTCCTTCACCGTTAAAGCGAATGATAATTGATAAACAATACACACGTAACTTTGAAAAGTCAGAGGTGTGTGCCTTGGGTTTGAACCTCCGAACATTGTCTCGGCAGACCGTTCCATTCCCAACTAGGCTATCGTCCACTCAAATACTATGGGCAGTAAAAAGTAGCAAATGTGTTATTTCAGGGCATGATCTACCTGTGTGCCAAATAAAGAAAAAAGAAAGACATATTTATTATTGGAACAATAACATAAATACATGTTTACTTAATAAAAAAGGGAGAAAAAAAACTAAATACAAACAAAATAGAACATAATTATTGATTAGTATTGTGCCAACACCAAGAACCCCCATTCAGTTTCTTGCTGCAGCATCAGCCTACCTGATACTGCAGCGCTGATTTTCAACAGGGGACTAATTTTGTTTATTGATAATTTTTATTGACAATTTCATCTAAATCCGTTAAGTAGTTTCTGCGTTTACCTCTAACAAACATCTAAACATACAAACATGCAACCACAGCATCCTTCAATTCATAGCGCTCTATCGTACTATCCCCATGCGATAAGAAATAGTGTCTCCACATAATGTGCTCTGTAAGGAGTGCATTACCAGCGCATTTACTCGGCTTTGGAGTTACTTTTCACTGACGAATTTCCGAAACAATCGTATAAAGAAAATTAATTAAAACGAATTCAAATACAAACACGGTCGAAAACTCAATAAAAATTCGTGAAACCTAAAAAAAAAGATGCTAACTCGCGCAACGGTATGCAATGAAAGGAGGTAACATGACATTATAATGTAATGCTCTAAAAACGTTATTATTACAATCTAATCTTCGAAGAACAATAATTATAATTATTAAATTTATTCCTTCACAAGCTGCTACTGTTGTCACAGAACATGGAAATCCGCCAGTGTGCTACGAAACTCTACGCCGTAAATCATGCAAGAAATGAACCACGTAGCATTGGCTTCCGTCGAAATCGAGACATCAACTGTATTATTTTTTGTTTAAATAACAAATTACAATATTTGGCTCGTTTCCTCTGACGTTAAAACACTAGTCCAGTGTAATAAGACCATTAACTTGATCACGGACGAAACAGTATGGGCTAAGAAGATCGCAACTCGTAAGTAAGGCGGTAAATTTTTTTTATAGCATCGAATGACGAGACAAGCCTGCCGTTATTCTGATGGTTAGCGATACGACCACCCATAAACAGTAGAAATACTATCCAGCACCTTGAGTTACAAAGTACTGTGTGGCATTCCACTGCGCTCGTCATCCTGAGACATAAGATGTGAAGTATCTATGATTTCACCTACAGGACATCATTATGTCCTGTAGTTACACTGGCTACAATGCCCTTCAAACCGAAACACAACAGAGCATGCACACTGCTGCTTGGCGTTAGAACTAGACATTGCGAACCCACCCAGTCGGACTCTTTATTTTATTTTATTTTATTTATTAAGGCACATTAACAATGTGAACACAAACATAATATAAATCAACTATACAATGACATCCTTTTAACTAGTGCTTACATTTTTGACAGATGTACACAACATTTTTAATAAACTAAAGTAATAACTAAGTTTTTCTCCTTACCAATCCCTTTCCCTCTCTCCTATTCAAATTCAATACGACTCAGAGAGAAGTCTAAATCACAAGAGAGAAAGAAAAGAATAAGAAGAAAAACAAACAAAAACAGAGAAAGAAAACAAATTCAACATTAATGGGAACATTATTTCCAATCTACATCACACTGCTAAGATTTTTTTTTCTAAATGACGTGGACCGGTCATGAAAAATATCAAGATCAAGCAGTTTGTGCCAACTATTATATGTGGTAGTAAGCCTCGCTAAAGGAGAATTTCGTCCGAGATTTGTCTTGTAATTTGGTACTTTGAAAAGCGTTTTATATTTCACACGTGAATTCATTTTAGGCACGCAGAGATCAATGCGTTCCAACAACTCTTGACAATTTATGGAACTGTTGAGTACATTGCGAAGGAATAATAAGTCCAGCATTCTTCTACGTTGTGACAAGGTGTTCAATCGGAAGATGGTGAGCCTGTCCTCATACGAACATCTGCCATTTACTCGAGGAGTAATGAATGCTAGGTGTCTAGTAAAAGAACGCTGGATAGACTCAATACGCTGCGAATGAACTTCGTAACACGGGTTCCAGATGATGCTTCCAAATTCAAGGACACTCCGAACTAGTATCTTAAATAATGTAATTTTTGAGTCAGTACCTCTAAAATCTTTTGTGCTGCGCTTAATGAACCCTAGCAACTTCGCGGCTTTATTGATAATATAATTGTAATGTGGTTTGAAGCTTAATCTAGAGTCCAATATGATACCAAGATCACGAACATTATTAACGAGATTTATCTCATCATGGTTGATGAAGTAATGAGTATCAATAACCTTTCTCTTTTTAGAAAACTGTATGTATTGACATTTGGAGGCGTTTATTTTCATTTTATTTACGCAACACCATGTGTAAACACGATCTAAATCAGACTGCAATAAATATGAGTCGAGCAATGTGTCAATTCGACGTGATATTTTCATATCGTCTGCAAACAGGGAACACCGGCAATGATGCACGACATTAACGATATCATTTATAAAGAGTAGGAATAAGATAGGTCCCAGGTGGGACCCTTGTGGCACTCCCGAAGTTGCTATATATGTAGAAGATTCATAACCGCTAACTGCTACCGTTAGTTCACGGTTGCTGAGATAAGATGAGAACCAATTTAGAAGATTGTCACAAATCCCATACTGGTCGTGCAGCTTTGTCAGCAAGATTTTGTGGTCGACAAGGTCAAAAGCACTGGCAAAATCTGTATAAACAGAGTCTATTTGTAGCTTTTTGTCTAGTCCTTCTAATATAGTTGTGAGATATGAAGTTAGATTGGTTACCACTGATTTCTTTTCTTGAAAACCATGTTGTTCGAGACGGATAATATGTTTCGTGTGGTTAGTAATTATTGGAGTAATAACTGATTCAAATACCTTAGCAAAAACAGACAAGATTGAAATCGGCCTGTAATTCTTTACATAACTATTGTCGCCTTTTTTGAATATTGGCACTATCCGTGCTTTTTTCCATTCTTTTGGAAATATACCAGTAGCGACTGACTTATTAAAAATTTCCTTTAGAGGATATGACAGCACCCGTGCACATCGTTTTATAAAGACTGGTGGAATTTTATCAGGCCCAGCCCCTTTGTTAACATCTAAACGTTTTAATTTGATGAGAATGTCTTTCTCCGAGAGAACCACATGCAACAGGTTAGAGGAATTAAGTGCAATTTTCGTGTGAGATTGTACCAAGGGACTTGGTATACGTGCAGAAAAATCTGAAGCATAGACCTTGCTAAAATGGGAAGCAAATAAATTTGAGATATTAGTACCTCCTGTAGCCGTGACCTGCTCATCGTGCATCGTGGACGGCAAGTCAGTCAGTGAAGATTTTTTGTGCTTTATATAACTCCAGAAGGCTCGCGGATTCGTTTTGATACTACCTTCTACATTTTGGATGTAATGTTTATAACAACCATTGAGTAGTTTATTGCATCGTTTTCTAATAATCTCATATTCATAACTGTCTCGGGGATTTTCGTATTTACGCCATTTCAGTCTTAGTTTCTCTTTTTCCTTTAAAAGATTAATAAGTTCAAAGGTGAACCAGACGGGATGTTTGCATTTATGAGACTTACGTTTGGGAGCGTATTCATTTATTGTAGAGTGGAGCTTGTTATATAAAACACTTACCATTTCGTCTACGTTGCTACAATGATTAAACATTTCAGACCAGTCTCTTACATATTAGAGTCCTACCACCAGTACCAACCTTAACTTAAAACCTTAAACTTACCAATAATACTCTGCATGTGGCTTTTGTGCGCCGTATCGCCGTACAACAGCGCACTCCACTGGTCCGGCGCTATCCTGAGCCCGGCCTCGGTGGCGATCTGCACGATCTGCGCGTCGTGTTCCCGCCGGAGGGACTCGTACGTGCGGAACTCCTCCTTCAGCTGCATCAGGGACGAGTCACACTCGCGTTTTGAAACCTGTTGGGGTGTTTAGGGTACATAGTATAAAACAAAATCGTTTCCCGCTGTCTGTCCCTATGTATGCTTAGATCTTTAAAACTACGCAACGGATGTTGATGCGTTTTTTTTTTATAGATAGAGTGATTGATACGTTTAGCCCGGAAAAACTTTTTAACGCGGCCGAAGCTGCGGGCAGAAGTCTAGTGGAGAATAGACTAGCATAATGTATATGGAATTTTAAAGCAAATGTCGTAACAACAATATGATAATAATGAAGGGGCACCGTTATTTTTTATGTTATTTGCATGCATCACACCTACGTTTTCAGAGGTAGGCAAAGGTGTTATGTCATCCATATTTCGGTAGCAAATTTTATCATGTAATAGGGGGAGAGCTCCGTCTTTAATAATTACACTATTTCAAACTCCGACATGATACTGAGCATTGAGCAATTTCGCTAAATATGATTAATCTGAATAGCATTTTAGATTGCATACACTCATATTATTTAAGAAATCCTTTGCAGAAGCGGCATTGATGCCAAACTGCAATCAATATCAGCAATATTTTACTTGTATTTTTCCCTTCCCACCACCACCATATTAACACTGTATTTTGTACTGCTGGACACGACCCTTTCTACTACTGAGACGGTTCACCTCATTGGCCTTGTACGGGTTAATAGACTTCACATACCTTCGAAATTCTTATAGAGATCTTCACTTATTCTATAGTTCTATAAAAAAAAATTGCAATTTATCTAATAAACTGTTAAGTGACAAAATTCTATTACATAAATATTGTTAGCAAATGTGTATAATCAGACTACGCGATCTGTTATTTTTTTTATTGCATCGAATGACGAGACGAGCATGCCGTTCACCTGATGGTAAGCGATATGACCACCCATAAACAGTAGAAACACCATCCAGCACCTTGAGTTACAAAGTACTGTGTGGCATTCCACTGTGCTCGTCATCCTGAGACATAAGATGTTAAGTCTCATTATGTCCTGTAGTTACACTGCCTACAACGCCCTTTAAACCGGAACACAACAGGGCATGCATACTGCTGCTTAGCGGTAGAAATAGACATTGCGGTGGTACACACCCAGACGGACTCTTACATATGAGAGCGTATCACCAGTAAATTGATAGCGTCAGAGTGGACGATTGCGACTCGGGGCTAGACAAAAGCGATGCGTAAATTGTAATACGCAGTGCGCACACGAACCCTGTGGCTACAAGGCTGCTCGGGTTAGATGACTTTCTCGGGTCAATTGCACATTGAGTTGCTCGCTAAAATAACACTCTATAAGTACTACATAATAATAATACCAGCCCTGTATTATTATACTGCCCACTGCTGAGCACGGGCCTCCTCTACTGAGGGGGTTTAGGCCTTAGTCCACCACGCTGGCCTAGTGCGGGTTGGTAGACTTAACATACATTCGAAATTGTTATAAGGAACTTCTTAGGTATGCAGGTTTCTTCACGATGTTTTCATTCACCGTTAAAGCGAACGATTATTGATAAACAATACACACGTAACATCGAAAAGTCAGAGGTGTGTGCCTTGGGTTTCGAACCACCGGACATTGTCTCGGCAGACCGTTCCATTCCCAACTAGGCTATCGTCCACTATTTTACATAAATTATATCAATAAGTACTACATAAATTAAATCAATCGATGAATTTTTAAGGTATTTAGCTGGTCTTTATCGCAGAACGAAATAAAAGAATCCCAAAATGTAACGGAATGAATTTACAACCATTTCATTAATTTCATTTCATTAATCTAAACAAACCCTATTATAATCCAATATCCAGTTTAACGTTACTTCCTGTTATTATGTTCTTAATTTTATGTTTTGTTACCGAACACCATTATCGGATACAAATATTGCATAATATTCAATGTCATTTTATTTATACACTCATTTGCAAAAAAAACGGGCGGTTAGGATTTTAATTCTTTTTTAAAAAAATACGGTACCAAAATGATTTCAATCATTTGTACATGTTACTGGCCGGTTTTAAAAATGCCGTGGTGTTTAAAACAGTACGTTCTAAATTAAAATTTTCGTTTGATGCCCGTTTTTACAGAAAACTACTTTTTATCCTACATTTTTGGTGCGAAGTTCCAAAAGATAATATCGGTTTTCAAAACTTTTAGTCAATTTTTATGAATTTATTTCATATTCTTAATTGTCAAAGCTTCATTTATTGCTGTTTAGCTGTCTCAATAATGTTAGAGAAAGTGGTAAAAGCTACCAAAATTATTGCGCTGCTCGAAGAGGGCTGCAGCCAATGCTTCGTGGCTCAGAGGCTAAGTGTGAGTCGCTCGACGGTTCAAAGGACCTGGCAGCGGTATCAAGACACCGGTTCCGTCGAGAGAAGGCCTGGTTCTGGAAGAAAACCATGTACCCAACCACGGGATGATCGTTTTCTTGTGAGTCGCGCATTGAGAAATCGCAAGTCTTCGTATGTGGACCTTAAGAACAACCTCGAAGAAGTAAGAAATGTGCATATTAGTCTATGGACGGTCAGGAGGAGGCTGCTCGCGGCCAATATACGCAGTCATCGCCCGGCCCGCGGCCCTAAGTTACTCCGTGAGCACAGAGTTGCCAGGCTTAGGTTTGCTCGAAATTGTGAGTCATGGACTCAAGAAGACTGGAATAGGGTATTGTTCTCCGATGAAGCCAGGATATCTCTGTTCGGTGAAGATCGACATCGGCGAGTGCTACGAAGACGAGGAGAACGCTTTGCAGAGGCTTGTTTTGAAGAAATCACACCTTATGGTGGGGGCTCTGTTATGTTTTGGGCAGGAATAAATTCAATGGATCGTACAGAGTTAGTCTTCATTGAAAACGGCTCACTGACTGGACATCGATACATAACGGAAGTTCTTATTCCTCATGCACAACCCGCATTGGCCGCTTTAGGCGAAGACTCAATTTTTATGGACGACAACGCTCGCGTCCACTGGTCTGGCGATGTGGAAGCGTATGTGTAAGAGGTCGGCATTCGTCGTTTGGATTGGCCAGCTCGAAGTCCCGACCTCAATCCTATAGAGCACGTCTGGGACGTTCTGAAACGACGCGTGAGATCAGTACAACCGGCTCCGCAAACCATCAGAGAGCTGAAGAATGTGATTACCGCGGAGTGGGAACGTATTCCGCAAGCAAGTATCCGGGATATCCTCGCTAGCATACCCAGACGAATTCAAGCTGTGATTTCAGCTAGAGGGGGTCACACGCGATACTAAACCTTTATCTGTTTTTACTTTATTAAAGAAAAAACAAACAAAAATCTTTGTTAACTTTTACTTCACGAGCATATGCACTACTAGCGAGCATACACTACTAGTGAACTTTAGCATTAAAACCCATAAATTTTATCAAAATTTTATGATAATAATGACGAAAACGATTATTTGCTTATTAATTTACAAAATTGTGAAAGTAAAACTACCTATAATTATCAAACAAACCAATAGTAACATTTGAAATGGTTCATTGCTTAGGTGCCCGTTTTTTTTGCAAATGAGTTTATTTATTTATTTGCATAAATTATGAAAATTACACGGATTCACAGTTTTTACGGCGTGTTATACTCAAAGTGAATAGATTTTCGTCATTTAAACACAACGTCCATCAGTAGACTGCCTCGGTGGCGTAGTTGTATTACAGTACGACTGCAAAGCTGAGGACTCGGGTTCGATCCCCGGGTCGGGCAAAGTGATATTGAGTTTTTCTATTCAGTATCAGCTCGGAGTCTGGAATTTGTGCCCGATATGGCGATAGGCTCGCCCCCTATCACATCATGGGACGGAATAATGGCGAAAAGTGGGTGCACTAGTGGCGCCTCTGCCTACCCCTTCGGGGATAACAGGCGTGAGTGTATATGTATGTATATATGTAGTAGTAGTAGTAGTAGTAGTCTGTGTTTTGCAAACAGCGCCTCAGACAGAGTCAAGAATAGACACCACTTGTTATTTATTGATTCTTGATTGGCTTATATTGTTATTGTACATTCGACGAGACAAACTGTTTGGTGTCGACGTAAACAAAATACTGACTCGGTGACGTAGCTGTATTATGGTACGACTACAATGGTGAAGTCTCGGGTTCGATCCCCGGGTCGGGCAGTGATATTGAGTTTATCTATTCAGTATCAGCTCGGAGTCTGGAATTTGTGCCCGATATGGCGATAGGCTCGCCCCCTATCACTTCATGGGACGGAATAACGGCGAAAAGTGGGTGCACTAGTTGCGCCTCTGCCCATCCCTTCGGGGATAACAGGCGTGAGTGTATATGTATGTATGTACGTATGTATGTATGTAATATTTTTATAAAGGCAAACGTTGACGTTTCATTCTATAGACTACTGCTCGCCATATATTCATTAAAAATTCTTATATTAATTAAAATTTCAAACTAACCACTTCGTACCCACGCATTTCGCTAGTATTTGCGAATGCAGAATTCATTTCAATATTTAAACAGGGATTTTTCTACGAGTGTAGTGGATATTATGAAGCTGTTGATGTCGTTTTTCGTTTACGTCGGGAGATATTTTCGTATCACAATTTCCAGCAAGGGTATATGTTGAATCAGCAGGATTTTTGCACAACTATTTTTACTGACCGCGTAATGAAAAATCACTTTTACAAGGAAACATCGTGGTTGCTTCGAGAAGTTTCATTTAGGTAAGTTGAATACACGAGCGAAGCCTTATTAATACCAAGTTCAATATCAATAAGACCTTACTAATGAAATGTTCTTGGCAACATAATATTCGATCTAAACATATGTTGTTAAACGCTATACCGAATTATCGTCTTGTATTCGCAGTAATTTCAACGTTATTTTAAACCCAAATAGAATTCTCTGCGTCGTGGAAAGCTCCCACGAACTGATACAATCCTCATCTCAGCTAAGCCATACCTTCTAAATGAGAGGTTTTTTACTCTATATAATATATTGACCGATTTCCATAAATAATACCAATCGATTTTTCAATCGAATACTAAAATGGACTGATCAGAATAAAGCTTTTTTTAAAGGGCACAGAGGACATCTTCAGATTGCTGTATTCTCGGGATCAAACCAAAGATAAAGACTGGAATCGTTTATTGGAATAAGCCGTTAGTGCATAAATTCACTAGACCTAAAAAAATATATTCAACAAGCTTTTGCCCGAGGCTCCGCCCGCATTAAAAAGTTTTTCCGGGATAAAGTCCCGGTTTATATTTCCCCGGTATAAAAAGTAGCCTATGTGTTAATCCAGGACATGATCTACCCGTGTGCCAAATTTCATCGAAATCCGTTCAGTAGTTTTTGCGTGAAAGAGGAACAAACATCCATACATCCATACAACATACTTACAAACTTTCGCCTTTATAATATTAGTAGTATCAGTTCATATTCAATCAGGCCGGCATAATAATACTGGCGAGCGGTAATCTCTCGTCAATCGACATCCTGTCAGGACCCTACTCCGCTTACTATCATGTGCCAAAAATGCGATGCAAAGGTAAACGTCCACCAGCGGGAGACTCCTCTCGATAGTCACCATAATGCCGGTCAGTACTTCATCACGTTGCATAGAATGCAATGTTTATCCAATTTTATCAACATTACTGCCGGTAAAATACAAGCAAGCCTTATACCGTGAAATGAATATCATGAGTGATATGACGGAATATTGGGATTAATAAATTAATCCCTCGTCGTCTTTATTTGCAGGAATTCTGTGCGCTTTCCAATGAAAGCATAATATTTGTTAATATATTTCGGTGAATAGCCTACCTCTTTTCGTGCATAGCAATAATAGTATTGGAAAAAGAGCAATTATCATAATGGACATGTGAATTTTCCCAGCATTAATTCTGCCTACGTAGAACGAGGGCTTGATCAAAAAGCAAATTTAAACAGTGTTTGTTTTGTGTTTTTACTATAAAATTATTCGATGTAAGGAAATAATAATGAATAGATACTTCTCTACATACTTTTCGGCGGACCACGAGATTAAGCGGCCATCTTACCATTTCTAAGTTGATGCTACTCGTCACATATAATAAAACACATCAAAATATAATAGTCACACTGTAAACTGAATTCTCAGTAAACAAATCAGTAACTACTATTTACACTACCTGTCTACTCCTTTAACTGGCGGATAACATTTGCTTGAATTATATAAAACAAGACAATTATTGTGCTGAAGGTCATACTTCGATTTTCTGGAGAATAACTGTAATTCTAACAAATTCTTCATGAAAGTATCGATTCATAAATTACTTTCAAATGAATTTGTCTGACGGTCGGAATATCGCCGATAGTATTGTAATTAAAGTTAAGTAGTCTTACCTTAAAACAAGAAGCTCGATAAAGCAGCTGGACTACGTGGCCTATACTAGTTTTGGAAGCCTGCGGGAAGTGAGGCTCCAGTCTTTGGACAACAAACATCACTAAAACCTGTCAACAAAAAAAAACATACATGTACAGTCCGCCTCAAACATATACAAGGATATAGACGAAATGTATGAATTACAAAGTAATTAATATGGAACGTATTGTACATACAATCATTTGGAGTTATGCGTACACGACAGATGCTGCGTTTTAAAATTAATAAACACGCGGCAAAACTTTAAATAAAAAACAATGGAATACTCTCAAACACAAGAGTGGAAATAATCTTTTGCAAAAATACCACATGAACATCGCGTGTCGGTGAACAAAAAAAAATCCTCTCAAAGGTTTTTGAAAGGATTTTTAAAGGTTTTCGAGAGGGCAAAAGAAATGATAAAAATTACGTCAAACTTTTAAAAATAGCCGTGTACCAGTATAATAGCGGGTTAAAATAAATGTGTAATAATGAGTCTATAAAGTTTACTTCTTCTTAAACTTTTGCGACATTGTGTCTTTTCAAAACTGAGGTTTTATTGATTTATAAGGTTATAGATGTTGATGATGTTTGAAAATAAAGGAACACGTAAAAATATAGTTTGTGATAAATGTATTGATTTTAGTTTGCGGTGGCATACGTCAATCCACGCACACGGTGTTATGGGTTATATTAGATAATACAACTAACGAACTAGCTTAAACATACCTACTTGCTTTACATTGACCTACCTTTCTGGAGAGTGCGGAGCCGTCCTCCAGAGCCAAGAGCACCAACTTTAGCACCTCCTCTTGCATGGCGGGACCCAGGAACTGACAGCCGCGCGCCCTAACGGCCGCCCAAAGGTTCGCACTCAGCTGTTGCGGATTCTACACGAGAGGGGAAGGCGATGTTAGCGATTAAAATTGTAGTAACATAGAATCTATATAAAACGTTTTAAATTGGCTGTGTATAGAAATTTGATAAGTAGTTACTATGTACTATACATTAAGAATGTTAATCACCCGCATGAAATATTTTAAGCTTTCCCATTTAGAGCTGTACTAAGAAGACTTAAAAAATGTTCCTTTAGTACTTAAGTGATTAAGTCCAGAAAGAAGAGGGTATAAGAGATTCATTGCGTTATTCACGCCATGATACACCAATATCAATAATGTGTATGGATGTGTACGAAATAATTTTTTTGTTTGATTTAATAGGGTATGGCGTATCTACTTTTTGAAAATCATTGGTCGATACTTACTACTGTAGGATTTTATTACTTTTACTTACTTTTATGAGAGCGGAGTCGCGACCTATATCAATCTTATTCAATAACTTATAATGACGATAAGAATACAATTGACATTACCGAAACCGTAGTCACTAGTCCGTCCGTTATATTTGCCTCCCTACCGCTTTGTATTGGGAAAGCCTATTACCTTAATAGCAAAGTAAATAGAAGCTACAGGGTGCTGTGATTAACCTATTGTGGTTGTGTTAACCACTTGTTGCAATAAATATAACTGGTTCTAGGATATTTGCGACAAACCTACTACTTTACATAAAAGGTCGTAAATGAAACAAATATACAGGGTCATTTTGACATTGCGTTAATAAATGAAACAACATACTTATCTCGTTGAAAATAACACTTTTCATTGAGTTATATTAACCATAGATGTAAAATAAAAAAGTGTAAGTTTTGAACAAAATAAATATTAATAAAAAGTAACTTTAAGTTTACACGCCCTAATGTCACTATGACTGCTCTAAGAGAATTCGTCACTTTCAGTCAGAAATACACTTACGCACACACCATATTCGCACTAAACTACAAAATCATAAAAAAAAATGCAATACTACAACAGGGATTTTTGGCAAAAGTATTCGTTATTCATTAACAATTTTTAGCACCATGTTAGCAGAGGTATAGACCGATATGTGGTTTCACTTAGTAACGCAATATAAAAGTGACCCTCTATATTAAATGCAGTAAGCTACGCAGAAACCACAATAATATTAAAAGGCAAATTTAGTGACAACTATCTTCCGATGACCATGTCAAGACTTAACGGCAAGCGCTACAGCTACCCATGAACAATAACACCAATATCAACTTGGAATAAATAAGTACTGCTCCGTGCTTGTCATTTTGATATAATAATTGCGCTGCTGACCAGCGACCATATACGATCAAACACAAATGACACGCTATCGAATATCCTTGTTTCAAGTCGGTTAAGAAATATTAACAACATCACCATCATCACATCACGCCACCGAGGCAGTAGTCGGTTAATACAGTTATTAACCGACTACTGCCTCGGTGGCGTAGTTGTATTGCGTATGTGTTACAGGTACGATTTGCGCGCTGAGGTCATGGGTTCAAATCCCGGGCGTGCCATTATTGCGCCTCGATAACATTGTATCTTTATTTTAATATAAGAACAAATGACACAAGCGTAATTTTTTGGGATATTGAGTTATATTATACATCTAAAATGAGGAAATGACTCTAACTTCGTTGACTAAATATCGCAAAAAAAATTCGCGTTTCAACCGTTGCACTGTGGAACGTCCCCATAGAAAGGGTGTGACATGTACCGGTAGTACTGAATGTCTGATAACTGGAAACTGAAATGCATTGCGGAAAGGGGACAATATGACCTTTCAAGTTTTATAATTTTCAACCCTCTAATCACTTTATTTTACCTAATATATAGCATCAAAATTGAAGTATCGAACACTGTCGAAAATGACCTCACTGTTTAAGAAAGATATTTGTGGTATTCGCAATAGTTTGGAGAAGTATTTTATAAATAAAACGGTTTAATAGGATACACTTATATAAATGCAACTGTTTCTTTTTAAAAAGACGCTTTATTTTATGGTTAAATTAAAGTATAAAAAAGTAATCGAAGTGTTTGATAAAATCTGTCATATAATAAAAACGCCACGAAACCCCGACCTAATGATACTTGTGTTTGATAGTTCAGAGTAATTAGGAAATTTTGCTAGAACATTATGTACCCCCCCTCGTCCCCCTTTCGAAGAAAATTAACAAAATAGGTCAAACGCCTGATAAAAATGTCAGAGCATCTACATTTTTCATCAAGCTGACTACATTTTGTCAATTATGAATATTTCATCAGGTGTTGATATTACACGAAAGCAATCAAGTAGGTTGGTGTAAATAATTTTTAACATTATGCTTTCAACTGTTGTGTCATTTTAATCCATCCTAATATAATAATATTACTCGAATTAAGTTTTTTAAAGTGTTAGGAAACGCCTGACAATTTCTTTTGAGTAAAGTCCTTGAGATCGTAAATTTAGGCGATTTTAAGACATGTCTATTTTTCATTAATTAGGTTAAAATATACCCTATACTGTATTGTATTTCACTTGTTTAATTGCAATAATGTCAAATTATTGTGTATCAATCCTTAATTTGGTTTTAAACTCCCTTGAAATATAGGCATATTTCAGTATTTTTTTTCATAGTCATATCAGTATTTTTCAAATAAACTACATTGGTAATGGATAGGTCTACTATTCAATAATACACGTAAAAACATTCAAATCTTTACGTTGTTCCGTTGTTGAGTTATCATAAGATATGTAAGAGAGATACTCATGTCACGCCCTTTCTATAGGGACGTTCCACCGTGCGTTGATATGTACATTATAATTTGTAGCTCTTATAGCCAATAGCTATTGTATTGGATTTTTCAGTCACAGGTAATCATCTAATAAATTGTAACCAGAATATAACAGTGGACAATTGAACTGTTTCACTCATGGAACTGTCACTTTTAATTTCATTTTACGATAAGCTTTTATTTAACGATTAAATCATAGTACGTAATTAATTCGATGCTTCAACATCAATAATGTATTTGTACGTCTCACTACACAGGTACAAGATATTCCACGAAATATTATCAACTAACGCAATTCCTGTCTATAAAGTCACAGTCAATCCATTTACAGGAGTATAAACGCGGGTATGAGGCAGGATTGGTAGTATCGTAAAAAATGAAAAATATACGCTATTCGCCATCGGCACTCACTGTTAACTGAATTACTCGGCTCCGACGTGCCAGGTAGGTTCGGAAAAAATAATTCGGATAGAACATTGTAGCTATACTTGAAACCTCCCTCTTTTTTTATTGCATTGAATGACGAGTCGAGCATGCCGTTCGCCTGACGGTAAGCGATACGGCCACCTATAAACAATAGCAATACCATCCTGCATCCAGCACCTTGAGTTACAAAGTACCTACTGTTTGGCATTCCACTGCCCTCGTCATCCTAAGACATAAGATGTTAAGTCTCATTGTGTCCAGTAGTTACACTGGCTACAATGTCCTTCAAATCGAAACACACCAGTGCATGCACACTGCTGCTTGACGGTAGACATAGTCATGTCGGTGGCACCCACCCAGACGTATGAGAGCCCTACCACCATTAAAGATTCCAGTTCAGTTCCAGTAAAGATAAGGGTAAGTGTACCTACATTCAAGTACAAAAACAATCCCCCGCTATACGGCAGGGTGCTCAACTTGGTTGCCGACTATTATACGTGCTTGGTGAAAATGTTTGGATGTTTACTAGAAGAAACCGCAGAAATCGTTGCACAGAGTTGGATGAAATTTGGCTAACAGGCAGACTATATAGGCCATTTTTATTCCGAAAAACGTCTTAGACGTAGGCTAAGCACGAGCAACATTTAGTTTAGCACAAACTTTAAATAAGAATGAAATGTCAACACGTGCTCTGGACAAATGCGGTACCATATTTATTGACGATTCCGTATTCGAATCAACGAGAATACACATAGCCGGTCATACCGCGTTGGCGATCGGTTTTACAAATTGTTTTATAATTCAATATTGTGTTTTATACTCTGGGACGTATTGTGTTCATGGATATTGAGTTCTTGTTTCAACGGACAGGAGACAGAATTTCCACGTATCGGCAATTAGCTCGGCAGACATCACATCATAGGATGTAAATAAGCTCGGCGAACATTGGGTGCGTTCGGAAGTGGGTTTTTCCTGTCACGGAATAAAATTTCATTTTAGTGTTTTTCAATTTGAAATATGAAGTAATTTGCGATATTAGTGGGTAATTTTATCGTAGATAATTTTATTCTATGACTGTCCTATTGCATTATATGCGATATCTAGTAATATAAAAAAGCTTAGTATAAATTAAGAGGTCCATGAAATAAATTGGACAATAAACTAACTTGGGAATCACACATCTTACTCGAAGGTGGCAAAAGAAGTGCTGCACAAGTTGCATCAGCTTACGAGACGTTAAAAGGGTATCTATCTCAATCGATTTTGAGTTTTTCTCCTGAAGATAGACCGAAGCTTATTATAGAGTTACTAGCTTTTGGTACTAGGTAAAAGCACATATAAACCTTACTCTATCTAGGTCTTAAAGAAAAACCGTATAAAAACTGTTGGTCACGGGCCTCCTCTACTACTGAGAGGGTTTTAGGCCTTAGTCTACCACGTTGGCCTAGTGCGGATTGGCAGACTTTACATACGCTCGAAATTCAAAAGAGTGTTAATTAAAAAGTGTTCCGAACGCACATTCTTGACATTACGCATGTGAAAGGGTTGAGGTATTTATTAACCAGTATGAACAATAAATACACCATCATTTGTCATTTAAGTGAAATGTAAAATGATAAAAAACTATCCCAATTATATTACTTTCTTTACTTTTTAGTCTTCAGTATGCGGGTGTTGATGACTTAATACCTACCTCTTCGTTATAATAATAATACTCTTTATTGTATAACCAATAACAATATAGAAATAACGTTTAGAAAAATAAAAAAAGGAAATTGCGAGACATGGTTCTACAATGGGCGGTCTTATCGCTAATAGCGATTTCTTCCACACAACCTTAGGATGGACAGAAACTGATGTAAAATATAGACGGCGGTGTACAATAAAGAGAAAAAGGGAGTTATATTAAATATCATTGGTTATATCCGTTATATATCTTCATAGTGATAAGTTAAAAAGTATAGATGTGGTGCGTCGCCATCTAGCGGCGAGTTCTAGTAAAATGGATAGGAAACCTTCATGATAAACACTTAAGATGTCGTGTCAATTCGAACGGTGATCGGTCAAATAGCATTATTCGTCTCAATCATATCCACGTCCAGTTTATAAACACAAGACAGTGATTATAATTTACATTTCATACCTAGGTGTCGCTAAAATCTCCACTAATGTAGCCCATAAATATTTCATCTATTACACTGTATATTTGTTTGACAAAATTCATAAAAACCCATACAAGCGTTTCAACAAATATTACGACATCTCGAATTTCACATTTATGTAAGCTGACAAAGTTTTAATCACAGTGTACTGCGCCAACAAACTCTCGTCTTTATAAAATGAAAATGTTCAACCAATTTCCATTTGAAAAATGTTTATTAGTCTGACGGTAGAAAAAGAAATAAACTAAAAAAGAACGTTATGAGAGATTTAATTAACGGCTTGTACTTATTAACGTTCGTTTGAGGAATACCTCAGCTATTTTACTGTAACTGTACGATGTTAAGAAGAGTAAACTAAACATGTAAACTGTTTGCTCAATACAGTTTCAATTATCTCTTTATCTTTACGGCTTTAAGCCGCGAGGCTTTAATCTATACTAATATTATAAAGCTGAAGAGTTTGTTTGGTTGAACGCGCTAATCTCAGCAACTTCTGAACCCATTTTGAAACTTCTTCCACTAATAGGAAGCTACATTACTACCAAGTGCTTGCTATAGACTACTTTTTATCCCGGAAACTCTTATTTACGCGGGCAGAGCCGCGAGCAAATACTAGATATAACTTAAAAGAAGATATTTTATTCTATGACATGAGGCTGTTATTTTTTACAACCTGAAATTTGCTTCACAAAAATTGTTGCGGCAGGAAATCAAGATAATCCTCAATAAATTGCTATCGCATTCCAGCCTTTTATTTGCTACATATTTATTTCAAACCTAAGGCAGACACCTCTGACTTTTCGAAGTTACGTGTGTATCAATTATTGTTCGCTTTAACGGTGAAGGAAAACATAGTGAGGAAACCTACATATAAACAATCGAAAAACTTTGAATTAAAATTCTGCCCTGTACCAGTAAGTTAGAAATAGGCCACCTCTAACTTAATGCCCTATCGATTACCACAGCACAATTCATCACTGCGTGGCACTGCACTTCGCTTGTGACCCTCAGACCTAAGAGTTAAGACTATGACTGCTGCTTGACAGCAGATACAGACCCTGTGATGGTAGGTACTAACTGAGGCGAATCCTTGCATACGAGGGACCTACCACCTTATATATTTCTAATGCTTCCTTTACACTGATAATAATTGAAACATAAAAAAAAATCGCTTAGCCATGATAAATCGTGCACAAATATAATCACCGTAGCGCAAAATTCAAATCGAATACTAAACAATGGGAAAGTAAACCAAATTAAAATCATAAGCAGTCTTGAATACTGACTACACAGTACACACTATGTGAGTTACGACGCACAACTTTTCAGCCCCAGTTTCAGCATCAAAAACACCCAAACCCGACACGAATACAATCGGACCATACACTTTTAAATAAAAAATAAATAAAATACAATTCAACATGTGGATCGATTCCTCGTCTAATAGCCGACATATTGCCCGCTGTGCAGCATCATTGAACGCGACGCGGCACATTGTGTTGTGACGTACAATTAATTTAGCGCGCTGATATTATGTGCTAACGATTACGAGACAGTAATCAGTGAAGATAGCCTAGTTGACAACGGAACGGTGTGACGAGACAATGTCCGGAGGTTCAAAAACCCAAGGCGTTCACACCTCTGACTTTTCTCACGTGTCTATTATTTATTTTCGTTCGCTATAACGGTGAAGGGAAACATCGTGAGGAAACCTAAATACTACCTGAGAATTCTCCATAAGAATCTCGAGGGTATGTGAAGTATACCAACCCGCACTAGGCCAGCGTGGTGGACTAAGGCCTAACCTCTCTCAGAGGCGGCCCGTGCTCAGCAGTGGGCAGTATAAAATACAGGGCTGGCTGCATTGCATTTAGAGATCACTGTAATCGAAGCTTAAGACAATGTGTCGATGAGTTTACAATATCAAGATAAGATAAGTAGGTTGGACACCGCGCCGGATCCATATTCTCTAGGAGGCATGACGAAGCATTTTCCATCGCGAGAGTGTGGTCGGCATCCACGACTCGCTAGTTTTAATCAGAATTGAAGAGCGCGTGGCAACTAAGTTTAAAGGAGAGAGTGGAATGTGGATTGTTAGCACGTACAGTTTCGATTGTCCACAGCTCTAAGGCGCTCGCAAGATTGGCGCACTTACGGGAGCGTAAAGTCAGCGTAAGAGCTACACACATATATCAAAGTTATTTTGAAATAGCACATTGCAAGAAAGCAACCATCATATTAATAGAATAATGCACCACTGACCTGGTGTTGCAGGATAAGTTCTGTGACGGTCCTCTCTCCGAGCGAGCGCGCCGCTCTCGCCGCTCTCCCGCGCCCCTCCTCGTCGATCATAGCACACTGCAGGAGGGTCACCAACTTCCGCTGCATTGGCCTGGACAGCCTGCTTCCCGCCATACTGTTGTTAGCTACACCATAACATCATATGCGTCATATTACATTACATTAAACATATAAATGCAACCACATCTATATATAAAATCAGTCGCAAGGGCATATTTATTAAGGCTTAATCATTAGTATTTGCGCTGCGTAGGCGCATGATATTTTAAACCATGGAAAACATAGCGTTGTGTTCCTGGTTGTACGACATTTGAAATGTTGCATGGCATATATTTTGTGTCACATACATACATATACACTCACGCCTGTTATCCCCGAAAGGGTAGGCAGAGGCACAACTAGTGCACACACTTTTCGCCGTTATTCCGCCCCATGATGTGATAGGGGGCGAGCCTATCGCCATATCGGGCACAAATTCCAGACTCCGGGCTGATACTGAATAGAAAAACTCAATATCACTTTGCCCGACCCGGGGATCGAACCCGAGACCTCAGCTTTGCAGTCGTACTGTAATAAATTGTGTCACATAGTAATAAGTTAATAACATATTGTTGAAAATCAGCGTTGTGTTCTAGTTGGCACCTCATCTCTACATTTTTTATATTATAATTTGGTATGTCTTTAAATTTTCTTTTTTATTTGTTATTTTATGTTAATTGTTGGTTGTGTTGTAAGCATGATAAAAAGACGTTTTTATTTTTCTTCAATTTACTAAAATGTTTGAATAAATCATTTATAGGCTATCGTTCTCAAAAGGAAGCAAAAACAATGCTAAATGTTATTCAATTGTGTCTACAAAATAAATTTTGAGATAGTAACATGTATACATTTAACCTAATCAAACATATTGTTCGGTCAAACGTACATAAATCATAATATTTTATACACGTAATAATATTTGTTTTGAGAGCAAGAAATGAAGACGCGAGTGCTGAAAGATTTTTTTTTAAAACAATCTTCAATTCGGTAGCGCTGGCCAGGTACATTGCTACTTATATTAACGAATAATAATATCACTAGACGTGACGCTCCCCTCCCGGATAGGGGGCGGTCGCCATGGTATCCAAACGGGATGTACGTAGGTGTGCATTATACTGGCTCTATGAGTGCTTAACTTTATTTATTTATTCTAGGAAGGCTTACAGACTAATAACAAGGACGGATAAAGGATATTAATTAAACTTATTGCTAATTACAAGCCTCCACCAATTTATAAACAAAATTATTACCACTAATTATAATGTATTAGCCACGTATTTTTTTAGCTACTTATTTATTATAAACTTTTTTATTTTATTTTTTATTTAAGTAACTTGCTAACATTATTACCCATGAATAATCGTATGATATAAACACTACACACTTAAATATCATGATTACATTACGTTGATTATAAACAGTTAAAAGTCTGTGCTTAAATCTAAGTAAATGTATCTACAATATTGCTATGAAATATACTTATTATGTTTGTATGTATTATGATTTCAATGCTAACTAAGAGTTAAGAAATATTATTTTGTTAATACATGTTTAACTTTGTTTATCAATTATCGTTCGCTTTAACAGTGGAGGAAATAATCGTGAGGAAACCTGCATACCTAAGAAGTTCTTTATAATAATTTCAAAGATATGTGAAGTCAACCAACCCGCACTAGGCCAGCGTGGTGGACTAAGGCCTAAACCCTCTCAGCAGTAGAGGAAGCCTGTGCCCAGCAGTGGGACAGTATTTATAAAACGATGTTAATTCAGAACATGATATAATCCGTCGGTTCATTAAATTAGACCGAAATTAACTTATTATGACGTCAATCAGATTACACCCTCGTAGTCTAATAAAAAAACTACGAAGGTGTTAGGGCATGATGCTAATTTAGATCAGATTAAGGGATTTCAAAGTCAAGAAAAACTTTGGCTCTGGAGATAATTCCCTGGCGTCAGTTATTTATTATTTCAATACTTGTGCTCCTTTGCCTATTAATAATGTTTTGTACATTTCTTTTAAAATTTCCTCTAAAGTGGGTAGGTGCTTATTTTATTTTTAGATGCTAGCCTACCCACTTTGATTTTGTAAAATATAGGCAGGTTTTAAGTTCCTCTGGTAAGCGCCATCGATCCTTCGCTCAATCACGTTTCTGATGACATTATTCTTATACTGAATCTATAACGCAAATTATAAAAGGGTTTTTAATAATATATAAACGATCATATGAAAATATCTTCGACATACTTCGAAGTGGACGTTATCCAAGTTGGATATGGAACGGTTTGGCGGGACAACGTCCGGAGGTTCAAAACCCAGGGCACACACCTCTGGCTTTTCGAAGTTACGTATGCATTGTTAAAATTATCAATTATCGTTCACTCTAACGGTGAAGGACAACATCGTGAGGAAACCGACATACCTGAGAATTCTCCATAAGAATCTCGAAGGTATGGGACTTCTACCAACCCGCGCTAGGCCAGCGTGGCCGACTAAGGACTAATTCGTGTCTGTAGTACGTAGAGTAGGCTCGTGCTTAGCAGTGGGTAGTATACAGGGCTGGATTGCATTGCATTTCATAGTTCGAAAACACAAACATTCTTATCTTTTCGAGGAGTTTGAATTTTTTTTGATGTGAAACAAATATTCGTCCAAATATGCTAAATAAAGCGCCGGCTTTACAGTTAAATAACAGAATTTACGTACCTTTAAATTGCTACAGTTTTTACTCCTAATGCTACTGGTTTAAGTTTCGATATTAAAGCCGATCAGGATGCCGTGGTTTGTGTCAAGTTCTGCGTCGTCTTCTACAGATGATAAACGTACTTAGCTTAAGTTGGCCTTCATATATCATTTAAGACAATATATTTTAACTACATACCTCATACCCTACTCCTATTGGCATAATTCATAAATTACAACCTCATAATTAATTAATTACAATGTACGTCTTTAACTTGTTCCTTTATTTTTCTATACATTCAGTATGTAATATTTCTCTCAACAACAAACGTATCTGCAAATCAATTTAATTCTCTGTTCGGGAGAATCAAATTAATGAACAGTGGGGCTAGGATGTGAAAAAAAAACACAATGCGTCTCCGCTTCGCTTTATTGTGATTGATTGAGAGACTGACGTATCGGTATTTTGATGTTTGTGATTGATTGAGAGACCGATACGTCAGTCTCTTAACCAATCACAATAAAACGAAGCGGAGACACATCGTGTTTTTTTTTATAATCTAAGCCCACAGGTCCGTGCAAATAATTATTGCCATCGGTTGACAGCTTCGGAGCAAATGTCCTCTTCTCGTTTCTTTCAGGAACAACACAGGATCCGTTTCACTTCCAGCACAATGCATTCTGTCTCCAGCGCCGCCAAACGATGCAACGCTTCACGGCAACGATCAATTGAAAAAAAAACCAACACGTGTTTGTAGTTTTTTATTTCGAATTGACCGTCGCAATTAAGCCTATTCGCAGTTGCCCTGGTGAGGACCTCTTGCTTTTCGAAAACTTCTTCCCTTGATCCAGTGAAATCGCGTTAAAACGTTTAAATTAAATAAAAAAAATATATTCATTAATAATTTTGTTTTCAAACGTAACTTTGCCTCGGATTACTGTGGTAAAGCGTAACCATGCGTGCCTACAAAATAAAACATTTGCGGAAGGATACGTACAGTATTAGACCGTTTCGAGTTCCGTGTATACACAACTATCTGAACTGTCGTGGGGTTGCGATGTTTTCCGACCTAATAGGGTAGTTTCCTATGTTTGATTTGTTACATTATTTTATATGTAATAGAAAATAATACGAAAAACAAATTCTTCAGTAAAATCAGAATCAAAATTAGTTGACAACTAAAGCAGTTATTCATATTAGAAATATTGTTGTGAGCAAAAGTGGGGACGTAGTGGGGATATCGCGTCATTTGTTTCGCACGCTCGCAGCGTTATGGCTGGCGACACTCAGTGACGTCACATTCTGCTGTGTCCGTTATCTGACAGATGCCCCTTCCAACAAACTTCAAAACTTTATAACTCATTTATTATTGCTTGTATTTTAAAAATTCTTTTTCCTCTAGATTTTAGAATACATAAGTGTATGATAAATGTATTAAAAAAAAATTAGTCAACTACCCTATTATCGAGACCAGAATCACAGTTCATAGACCACGCCGCGCCGCGCCGCTACTCAAACAACGTCACTCGTAGTCGAAATGTATCTATCATTTTTTATTTATTTATTTTAGGAAGATTTACATACAAATAACATCAGTAGTAGGTATATACAAAAATATAGTCCTATGCTAATTAAAATCTTCACCAATAAAATACCAGATAATAATATTTAACGGCTTATAATGTGAACATTTACGTTACATTGAATGAGTAATTTTTATTAATTTGCTTATAATGAACATTTAAATTATTTGTTAACTATGTGAGGAAGAGTTATTTATTTATATTATAATACTTACTGTTATGTTTGTGAAAAGAAATCATTTGCCAAAATATTTTTAGTACGTGCTGTGGTGGTGCATAACAGGTCAACATTCTGTGATATTTTATTGAATGAATGGGGTGCTCTTAGTACAAACGTGTTTGCCCTATATTTAGTTTCGGATAGAGGAATATTTAAGATAGATCCTTGTCTAAGCCTTAAAGTATTAGTTTTAAGCTAAATCATAGATAGCAGTTCAGGTCAGCCATCTTTTCCGTTCGCGATGTTCATAAGATAACAGATGTCGCCAATACTACGCCTTGTTTCGAGTGGTAAGAAGTGGTACCTTCTTCATCTGTGGTGATACTCTGTTGAGTGTTCGTTACATCTGCCATCAAGAAATTTTAAGAATTTCATTTGTATGCGTTCGATTCGTTGTTTATAGGCTTTGTATTGCGGGATCCATATTTGAGACGCATACTCAAGGTGATTGCGAACGTAGGCACATTATAATATTTTTAGTATTTTGATGCTGTGAAAATTTGACGATCTACGAAAAATTAAACCCCAACATCTTCGATGCTTTATTAACTATAAAACTTGTGTGTTTATCAAATAGGAGCTTAAAATCATGGACCACTCCAAGATCTTTGACGTCATGCACCTCTAATAATTTCTGATTTTATAGGACGTACCCCTTGCTCAGTTTCCTTTCGTAGTGTAAATGACACATGAAATAACTATTTTTGTGGAAACATTGAAAAAAAAAAAACAGTCGAAAGCAGGATTTGCACCCGCGACCTCCAGGGTACCGTACCGGTGCTCTGCCAACTGAGCTATCTCGACCTTACCTTCGTCTGTTCAATTTTAAGTGCCCTATTTTATCTCTTTAAAAGAGATGCCTAGTGATAACTGTATATCAATTATTACAATTGCTAAACTCAGCGTCACTCCTTTACAGGCGTAAATGCACTGAAATGATATCACCATCTATCACTGATATGATATATCAGTGAAATTTTGTTGTACACCGAAAGCTTGACCGGAACAATAGTTTCCCGAATCCAATACGATCGAAAGTCACATTAACATTGCCTGAACATTGTCAATATCGGTGAACTTTCACTCAACTGATTTATTTATAATTATCTATACTAATGTTATAAGATACAGTTTGGAAGAGTCTCTACACGCACCTACTGTACCTACCGTGAGCATTTTTCTTTACAAAATATGGAAAATTATAGATCATCAAGGGCTGTATTAATAAACCAATCTGAAGTTTGAGTTTGAGCTTCCAATTCAACTTTATATGAATTTAATTTATTTTAAAACAAATTAAATTAGTCGTACAAGTTGGATGAAAATTATTCAGCGTGGTGCCGTAGTGCGCGCAGTCAAAGCTAATTACAAGACATCAATAGCAGCAGTGTTACCAGATTACAGCTTAGTAATTCCCTCAAAACTAATTGTGAATCCCCAAAATGTTGGGTGTTTGAGAAAATCCTCCTATTCCCTGCAGAGTAATAGAGTATAATACCAGTTTTGTTTTATATACTATTCTACTGCTGGGTACGGGACTCTTCTACTACTTAGAAGGATTTAGCCTTAGTCCACCATGCTGGCCTAGTGCTGGTTGACAGACTTCACATACCTTCAAATTATGAAGTACAATCCTTAGCTATGTAGGTTGCTACACTATGTTTTCCTTCATGACTAAAACGAACGGTAATAGACACATCAATTTCGAAACAGAGGTGTTTGTCTTGGGTTTTGAGCCTGCAGACCTTCGTTTCCACACACCGTTGCGTTCCCAACTAAGCTATCGTCGCTAGCGTACGTGCTAATTAATGAATAAAAATGCCCAGATTTGGGGATAAGCCCCCCATACGGTCGCTGTGTAAGTTTTACCTTGTTACGGGCTATATCAAACTACATACTTTACAAAGAGTAAAACGGAGTGAATATAACCTGGTACTTTAAAAAACAACCGGATGGCTTAGGCACCTACACGACATAAATAAAAAAATGAATAAGTGAATCGGAACAGAGGAACAATAATTTTGTGTTTTCTTTTTATTTATTGCTATGTTGTTAGTAAGAAATGGAGACCGTCGATAGCGTGGTTGTATTGCGAAGGTGTTACCTACACCTCTGCCTATCTATGAATAGATAAAAAGCCGCGATGCTATGCATATGTATATGTAAGAAATAAACAATAAAACCCGACGTAAAAATACGACTGAAAAGTCTCAGAAAATCAAAATTCGAAATTTCGTTTGCTTGCCAATATACTTTAAAAGTTTACTTTAACAACCAAACTACTGAACCGCTTTTGATAGAAATCTATTGGACCAATTTGAAAGTACACAATATATTATTTAAATGAAAAAGATTTCAATTTCTAATTGGCCAATATATTACGCAATTCTGTGGTAAGAAACCTAATAAACGTGACGAATTCAGAACCCCCTCCGTTTTGAAGTTGGTTAGAGAAAGGGAAAATAATCATCATAATTACATTCTTGATTCTATTTATAACACTTTTTTTTTTTGTGAAAATACACGCAAAAGATGTATTCCATTGACATACATATCTCAGTCTTTCCACCCTGTAGAGGCGCAGTCCACGCGGACTCGACTTTTTATACATCAAAGGCTCGGTAAAATGGCCTCACCTAGTTTCCCCATTAATCAAAACCCAGAATCCACTCACCATGTCCACAGTACTTGAGGTAGACCGCGAGATGCTCCATGCATTGTACGATCACGTCGTACGCCTGCCGGTCTTGCTCGGGCAGCAGCTGGATGCACGGCGGGTGGTAAGGCTGCGCGGGCGGCGAGTACCCCGCCAGCTGCAG
The DNA here is from genome assembly GCA_949316025.1 of Lapara coniferarum. Classification (NCBI taxonomy): domain Eukaryota; kingdom Metazoa; phylum Arthropoda; class Insecta; order Lepidoptera; family Sphingidae; genus Lapara; species Lapara coniferarum. The sequence goes on along the minus strand of OX438933.1, from coordinate 20,582,106 downwards.
CAGAGCGGTGTTCACAACCAGCTCCTCCGGCTCCAGCTGGATCGCGGTCTGTACAGCGTACAGGTACCATTAGAACCTTCACGTGTAGACGTTAAGGTTTAAATTTAATTCATATATCTAGATTACCTCGAGTTAAGTTAAGAATGTGGCTACTATAACTTATGGAGTAAGTTTCAGGATATATAAATTTTATTTCGTTATACACAATAATATTTTTATTGAGATGATACCATCACCTGTCTACTCCTCGAATATGATAACCGATACCGTGGAAATATAACTATACTAATATTATACAGCGGAAGAGTTTGTTTGTTTGGCTGAACGCGCTAATATCAGGAACTACTGAACCGATTTTCAAAACTCTTTCACTAATAGGAAGCTACACTACTCTGGGGCTATAGGCTACTTTTCATCCAGGGAAAATATATTTATATGAAGCAAATATTGCATACTTCACATAAATCTCATTGCTCACTTCGTCCGCTCCGCTTTAATTTAAACGCACCTTTAATCCTACACTTGTAACTTGTACGACGCATGCTTGGAAACTTTGAACAGATGATATTTTTTTATTCTAAACAAAATTTACAAGTCGATTGTTACAGCACGAACAAATATTACGTCATAATGGGACATTATGGAAAAAACTAAAAAAAAAATTTACTGTAAACAGACTACTAGTACTAATACTACGACTAGATAATGACTAGTATTTAAGGATCACACACACTTCACAATCACACATAAAAACAACGATCATATTTTTGTGTTTCTTTTTATCAAACTTCACATACCCACAAAGGCATTATAATAAAGCTGCGTGTACAGAAGTTGACAATAAGGTCTGCGGGCAAATGAGATATCGTCCCGATGACGAACCTATACAACAAGGGTTGCCAACATTTCTTCGGCGAAATATAGTATTTTTGAATTAAGCTATAAAAATATAGACTTTCATGGAAAAAGCTAAAAATAGACAGATATTATATTTGTTACCTAGACATTATTTTTGTAGTCGTACTAAGTTGAAGTCGTACCGTAATACAACTACGCCACCGAGGCAGTCATACATATAAGACTGTGATATTACTACCTTTAAGTTATTTCACATCTTTATTAAAGTTATACTAGACTGAAATTGGACTTAAAGTTAGACTGCGTCGGGGGCGTAGTTGTATTATGATACGATTGCAATGCTGAGGTCTCGGGTGCGATCCCCGGGTCGGGCAGTGATATTGGATTTTTCTATTCAGTATGAGCCCAGAGTGTCCGATATGGGGATAGGCTCGCCCCCTATCACATCATGGGACGGAATACGCACGGCGAAAAGTCAGTGCATTAATTGCGCCTTTGTTTACGCGTGTTACGTGTATGAAAGGCGTGAGTGTGTGTGTGTGTGTGAGTGTGTGTGTCTATGAAAGTTATGTAAAAAATGGCTGTTGGTGTTGAAAATATAGTATTTTTGCGTACGACCTGAAATATAGTACTATACTATATATTATAGTACGTTTGGCAACCCTTTATAGGACATAGGCCGATTCCCAATTAATACGTAAATTGGCAATGCCGTGCGTGTTGTATCGGTGACGTGGAAATCTTATTGTTTAAAGCTTTAAAGGGAAAGGTATAGACCAATGCTTGTCGTGGCCACATGAAACAGAATTTGACAAGTGACGTGAGTAATACTAGCACCCAGTATTGCAATACCAAAAATGTTACCCATTTTAGGGAAGAGTTTTGTATTTACTACTTGTTTGCCCCTACATCATAAAAAAAAGGAAAAAATACGATTAAATGTCTGTTTCATAATTATACAGGACCATATAGAAGTATTTTCATCTCAACATTTCATATTAAATTAATAAATATACTTCCTTTTGAATTCCTAATCTGTCTGTTCTAAGTAAATCTATCTAAAATAATGTATTCTTTTTTAATACTTCGGTCGGAATAGCATCAAAGCCTGCATACATTTTGTTCGTCTTATTTATAAAAAAAACAGTGCCAAATTTGTTTGCTGCAAAGTTTAGATTTTTTGGATTCTCATCTATTGGCAACCAGTAGAAGTTATCCAAATTTCAAATAATTTCTGCTTAGACGGAAAACTGTAATATATCGGCTGAGTAATTAAGGTTTAGAAGCGTAAAAAAATTATTGTCATGAGTAAGGAAACAGGACAAAGTCCTTGGTCCTTATGACGAAGGGAAGGAGAGCGTGGGCATTTCTATTTTAGGCAGTAAGGTGGTATGGCAAACAATACTTTGGGATCCACTGGTTAAAGCCTGGATTCTCGGTATAGTTGTATAGTAATAGGATCTATATTAAAGCAGCCGCCATATTATGTATTTGCACAATGGACGATTACAATACTTAGAAAATGTTGCATCGCATTTATATTTAGTCTATACAGTTCGCATTGTAATTATTCTACGTATACATAAAAGTTTACTTAGCTTTTGTGTGAAAACATTGCATTGTATTATGTGAATTGGTATGGTTAATGCATAGGTAATCGTCTATAAACAAATCACCACAAATCCGGCTTACGAACTTAGTTTCTACTGCGTGGAACTATTTTTGCGCGACGTGTAGTTTGACTGCCTCGGTGGCGTAGTTGTATTACAGTACGGCTGCAAAGCTGAGGTCTCGGGTTCGATTCCCGGGTCGGGCAAAGTGATATTGAGTTTTTCTATTCAGTATCAGTCCGGAGTCTGGAATTTGTGCCCGATATGGCGATAGGCTCGCCCCCTATCACATCATGGGACGGATGAAAAGTGGCGAAAAGTGGGTGCACTAGTTGCGCCTCTGCCTACCCCTTCGGGGATAACAGGCGTGTGTGTGTGTGTGTGTGTGTGTGTGTGTGAAGTTTGATTAAAGCGATAACGCTTCCATGTCGTGGGACACATCACTGTAGTAGGTTAATAATCATTGTATTTATTACATACATATATATACATATACACTCACGCCTGTTATCCCCGAAGGGGTAGGCAGAGGCGCCACTAGTGCACCCACTTTTCGCCGTTATTCCGTCCCATGATGTGATAGGGGGCGAGCCTATCGCCATATCGGGCACAAATTCCAGACTCCGAGCTGATACTGAATAGAAAAACTCAATATCACTTTGCCCGACCCGGGAATCGAACCCGAGACCTCGGTGGCGTAGTTGTATAATGGTACGACTGCAATGCTGAGGTCTCGGGTTCGATTGTATTTATTCTCGTCAACAATTCGATTATAAATAAAAATCTTCGAACCCTGGGACTGTGTTTTCCACCATCAGCAATCATAGCCCCTCACAAACCTCCTTTATAGAAGACGGTTAATAGTATTGAAATTACATTACAGTTTATGCGCGCGCAGTCGATATTGCGATTGATCAGCAATAAATTTCCCGCACAGGTAAAGTAGCACCTAGTTGCTTTTTTGTACAGTTAGCAGCATCAGTAGCTAAACAATATCAAATTTTTTAATCGCCTAGATACGCGTTAAGTTATACTGAAACATTTTTTTCTTCGTTCGAAATATTTCTCTTTTATTTTATTTATGGAAGAGAAAAGAATATTAGAAAGAACACAAAAGTATGTAGGCAATTTTAAACTTTGAATTTTTTCAGCTACTTATGCTGGTGATTGTACAATAAAATTATTGTATGACGTGATAAGCGAACCATTCGCCTGATGGTAAGCAATATAATATACTAGCTTTTCCCCGCGGCTCCGCCCGCGTTAAAAAGTTTTTCCGGAATAAAAGTCCCGCTTACGTTTTACCGGGATAAAAAGTAGCCTATGTGTTAATCCAGGACATGATGTACCTGTGTGCCAAATTTCATCGAAATCCGTTCAGTAGTTTTTGCGTGAAAGAGGAACAAACATCCAAAAATCCATACATCCATACATTCTTACAAACTTTCGCCTTTATAATATTAGTAGGATGAGTACCCATCAGTGTTGCCAACCCTACTGCTTTAACAATAGATTTACTGTTTTTGCTTTTTCATCCCTGTTTTTTGTTTAGAGTCGAATTTTCACTGCTTTTTGTTTTAAAGATTTTTTACTGGTTTTCACATGAATTTTCACTGTTTTTGTGTGCAGATTAGTACATTGGTACTACATAAAATGGTGCAGGAGTTTTTTTTTGGTCGCCACCCTATGGACATATCCTATTACTCGGACGTTACCGAGGGAAAAATTTAAATCGACGACTTTTTTAGCTCCTCGGTAAAATCCCCGATCTACTGTTTTCTCCTGTTTGTTTATAAGTCATCTGTTGTTTTTTGGTTTCTTAGAGTTGGCAACAGTGGTACCCATCAACAGTAGCAACACCGCCAATTTTGGAGTACGAAGCGTGGCACTGCACTGTGCTCGACCCCCGGATACATTCGATGTTAGTGACGGAACGAATGTTCGATTTTTCATATTCACGAATACGAATATATGTTTTGTTTTTGCTATGGTGCCACAAAAATTTGTCTACAAGGTCATATTTAACAAACTACACGCAAAGTTTTCAAAATTATAGCACATTTAGGTAACTATATTACACACTTTTAAATAATTATTTTAGCCCTTTAGTTAGGGACATCCCTAAATTCTGTACGATCATTTATCTAGACAATTTTAGCTTCCTCCTACTTTATTGGCCTGAACCGCCTTCGAAGACAAATTCTACAGGGTGTCCCGTAAGTAGGGCTGCCATCCGTCCGGAATTCCCCGGATTTGTCCTAGTTTGAAGGGCGTTCGGGGGCCGTCCGGCAGGGGTTTTTAAAAAGTGTCCGGGTGTATCCCGAACAAAAAAAGAAAAAGAAGAGCCAAAAAAGAGCGTTTCTAATTATTTTAGTTACCATATTACCTCAGAAACAGTGTTTAATTATATTATAAATGACATCAATTGTTGCGGTTACATCCGTACTTAATTCGATTTTAATAACAAGCTGTATAACGCACCTTTAGAACGAATACGACACGATTCAAAAGAATCGAAAATTGAGTTAACGTCATAAAATAGTTACCCAATACCCACACTGCTACGAAAGCTACGCATTTCTACGTAAGTTTCAACTTTCAAGACGTCGCGTCGCGTCGCTAGGAGTGCTACAGACGTATTTTATACAAGCGTATATCTTCAAAAGTATTGTAAACCGTTTATCGAGAAATGTACGTTTTGTATTCACTGCATTTGGACTTGCAATTTGGCATTGCTACTTCTCTCACACAATCCAGCAAATATTGTAGAAGGGTAGATAGCGATTTGACGCAACGCAACAATAATATTAAAAAATATATAATTTTAGAATCCGTAGGTAAAGGGTGATAAAAACTTGTGCTTCTAGTAATTACACTTTCAAACTGTAACAAAATAGCGCTTACTCGAATCTCGCTTAGCAGTAAAAATAGGCATTGCGGTGGTACTACCTTCACAGATGGCCCACCGAATAAGAGAATAGGTGCACTGCCAGTATAATTAAATTATAGAGGTTATAGTCACAAATAAGAGCACATACCTGGTCGAATGGGCATTGTTTCCTGTGGAGATGCTTGAGGCAATGCCTACATAGCGTGTGGCCGCAGCTGAGGCTGATAGGGCTGCGCGGCGGCGCGCCGAACTCGCGGCAGCACACCGGACAGTTCAGGTAGTCCGTCCATTGAGGCGCCTGGATTGGCATTCTGTAGACAAAACGTGTGGTATGAAAATAGACTTAAACAGTACACCACGAAGAGGAAAGTCATTTGCATCACGAAACAAACATCTCTTTTTTAATCTATCATGGTAAACTTCCCTACTCCTGATATTTGAAGAAAAGCTCAAATGTCGACCAGCAAGAGACTTGTATCCTTGATCGGCACAATTTTCAATTTATTTGAGATACAGTCACTTAAATTCTGCATAATTACACTAAACACTGCATCATCACTACATAGCATAAAACAAAGTCGCTTCCCGCTGTCTGTCCCTATGTCCTTATGTATGCTTAAATCTTTAAAACTACACAACGGATTTTGATGCGGTTTTTTTTAATAGATAGAGTGATTTAAGAAGAAGGTTTATATGTACTTTTAACCCGGAAAAACTTACTAACGCGAGCGAAGCCTCGGGCAAAAGCTAGTAATTGATAAATGATTAGGATATTTGTGTCACAAAGCGGGGGAACACTACGTAACGCCTTACATACTCGAGGTCCATCATCTCTTAGAGGTAAGCATGTGTGCTATTTACCATCAAATTTATGCACTGACGTAAGGTGTTGGACCTACCTGCACGATCTCAACATCTATGAATAAGCAATTTGGCCAACGAGATTGGGCGGACCGCGATGCATAGCTAAGATAATAATACTTAAATCATGTAATCACTGATGTACACAGGCTGGTTGATATTCAAATGTATATTATGAAGCTTTCCATACAACCAAAACGGTTGTAGTCTATTTAATACCAAACTGTAAGTCAAATCTCAAAATACCGAAAGTAATTTTAGTTACTAGGCATACACGAAAGGCGTATTCAGTTTAATGAAATTATGACATCGGGTTTTTTAAATCCCTATGTCCGGAATTTCTTTCGAATGGACCAACGTACGCCGTCCGATCGGCGATTATCGCCGCGCTAACGCCAAAACAAAAAAGTGATACGTCCTCTCTCTAGGATTAAGAGGCCGTATCTAAAATTTCGACTATTTCAGTCATCTCTTCAACGTGATTATTTAAAAAATATACTGATCTGATTAATTTATAATACATCATCGGAAGGATTATTTCAACACTAATGGAATAAACGAGCCAGATTTTTCATATCTTTATTTAATTTCAATCTATCCCCCTAGGAATCTAGGACATGATCTACCCGTGTGCCAAGGTTCATCGAAATCCGTACCGTAGTTTTTGCGTGAAACAGTAACATACACAGATTCTTACAAACTCTCGCGTTTATAATTTTAGTAGGATTATACCTATTTAGTTATTTATTTGTAAATATATTAATAACGTAGTGGTATTTTTGTTTTTAGAAATAAACACTTAGACTCAAAACGGCAACAAGTTTAAGACTCAGTACAACACAATTTCAATGATATGCACAATGAAGCTAGTTTATTTAATTATTAATGAAATAGTCTTACTTATAAGAAATTAAGCAGCGTAGTTTATTTTATGCACACCATCCCAATAAGTTGAGTGAATTTGTAGAAATAGTCGAAAATTTAGATACGGCTAAAAGACAATATTTATCTTAACATAGTATAAAACAAAGTCGCTTCCGGCTGTCTGTCCCTGTGTCCCTATGTATGCTTAGATCTTTTTTTGTTTTAGTATATTATGTCAAAAAAATCCATGTATGCTTAGATTTTTAAAACTACGTAAGGGATTTCGATGCGGTTTTTTTAATAGATAGAGTGATTCAAGAGGAAGGTTTATATATACTTTTATTCCAGAAAAACGTATTAATGCTGGCGGAGCCGCGGACAAAAGCTAGTTAAGAATAAATGTTTTAATGCTGAACTCTTTATTAGTCCTTCAAGTTAGTTGTTAAGAAATACGAAATATTATGTATTCCAATAATTGTAAAACCCAATCTAGCCTGAACACAAAACAATAAAAAAATCTTATGACTCACGTGTAAAATCTCAAGTTGTAATAAACTTATTAGTAAGTTTTTTTAACACAACAAGTGTGTTTGCCGCGCGAATTTAAATTTCGAATTATTACCACCAATGGTGACTACCAGCAGAAGGTCGGAATAAGACTGCAAAGCTTTCCTTGCTGGCCGACCCAAAATCACATTGCCCATTGCCCAAGACCGTTATTTCACTACTCCACTAGCCCAATGCTATTTTTACGCTACAATTGAACCGAAGTTACAACTTTTTATGGTTTCTGAATTTTTGGCACACTTCATTATGTCGCGTGGTTTTACGTAAAAATGGAAAATCTCCAAAGTTGTAAGTTCACGTGGCACATATACCCCTTTGTCCTTCTTTCCGAATGCGTATAGTATTGATTCAAATACTTTGACTATCAAATTACATTTTGTATTCACCTTTGACGCGCTGAATTCGTTCGTTGCATTTTGACAGTTTCCATTAAGCACAAAAGGGATTGAATGACGAGACGAGCCTGCCTTTCGCGTGATGGTAAGCGATACGACCGTCCATAAACAGCAGCAACACCATCCAGCACCTTGAGTTACAATGTACTGTGTGGCATTCCACTGCGCTAGTCATCCTGAATCAAGATGTAAAGCCGCACTATGTCCCGTGGTTACACTGGCTACAATGTCCTTCAATTTGCGTGTTAACTTTCTACTATAGGGGAGACCGGGGATAGTTGACCAAATTTTAGTTTATATGTTATTGTTTTAGTATGTTATGTCAAAAAAATCTATGGATGGGATAGGTGAACTAATAAGCTTTCGAAAGAAATACCAAACTTCTCGCTATTGTTTATAACAAAGTGTACAAAAATCATTTTGTGGAACAAAAAAATCATGTCAACCTACCCCGTGCCTGGGGTCTGTGGACTATTCACTTGGGGTAAATTAACCTACGAAGTAATTGGTATAAAATACAGAAATACAATAAAAGAAAACACACCAAGTACTTATTTACTATTATTAATGTGCCTTGTTGAGACATAATATCAGTAACATTTACATAATTATCATATAATTTGTCACTTTTTGTACGATATTCGTTATTGGGACGGAAACAAAAACACTATCACTAGTAGAGGGTTTACTGTGTGGATTAGTTATTATTTTGGAAATCCACATGGTTTTAAAATAACAAACTTTTGATAAATATGACAAAAAACTCACTTTATTCCATGTCAAGAATATATCGATTACTACGTAGTACATTTTCTAGGTAGTCCACTAGTCCCAATACAAAGTTTGTCTAACAGCCCCAAACAACTTTTTTTAATTTTCAACATGCGAGTACCTAAAAACTATGGCGCAATATAAAGGTTACACTAATAACCAAACTCTTACTTGACTCGTCAAGCCCCGCGACGGACGCCGGCATCCATATATATAGGGTTTCCTCATATATCTGTATATATAAGCGGGGCTTGAGGGGTCAAAATAGCTTGAAAGTAAATAACATCGTGTATAAAGGCTTCAATACCAATAAAGCTGTGATTCCGCAGAACGCGGCAGACGGCAACGGCAGACTGCAACAGAATGTGCCGCGACAGCAGACGGCAGGAGATGTCCTGCAGGGCGTCATTTGCCGTCGTATGCGGAATCGGTCTCATACAATTTAATAGTGCACAGTATTGCCGTCTGCCGTTGTGGCTCATGCTGTTGCCGTCTGCCGTGTTCTGCGGAATCGCAGCTTAATATTAAGAGGTAAATTACTCATAGGCATAATTTTTCAATAAATCGTTTTTTCTCCCAGATTACGCGCACCCGCTATGCCGCGTTTGCGGTAAAGATTTGGAAACAGTTAACGTTTTCTCGTATATATCAGGACGACGCAACATTTTAAAATAGCTCTAATTATTGACTGTTATTCATCCTGCCCCTGTCGCCAACCATCCCCGGTCCCCATCTTACTAATATCATAAATGCGTAAGTTTGTGAAAATGTTTGTATTATGTTTGTTAGATGTAAACGCAGAAACAACAACGGATTTGGATGAAATTTGGCACAAAGGTAGACCATGACCTGGTTAAACACACAGGTTAGTTTTTACCTTACGTTCTTTTTTTCTTTTTGAGGTACGAAACCCTAAAAATTATATGTATGCGCCAAACAGTTTTTTATTGTAAATATAAAGTCTCTTCAGGTATAGTGGCGATAAGACCACTGTAAATTAGGTCTCTACTTCAATCTCCGAAACTAAACCTTAGATACCATTCAAAATTATTTTGCATGTTTTTTTTAAAGTTCCTTATAAATAATAGCCGGCTAATATCTTAAGCACACTATCCAGTGGGGGATTTTCTGTGCGTAAAGTTCAAATACAATCAATAAGTTAAATGAAAACTTCAAAATCGACCCCAAGGGTGAATGTTGTTGCCAGGTTTTATAAAGCTTCCGATAAGAGGGGACGGAGATGAAATGTGCAAATAACTGCACAATAGCCCGATGTCTTGCATCCTGCAACTGACCTATTTAAGTTAGACACGTATCGTTAGCAATTTGTGTTGCTAGTAGGAATTGAGGTACTATGCCTTAGATTTTATTAATACTACAGATTGATCTATCACGGAATGACAGTTCTGGAAGATGAAAGAGTTAGAGATGCTTGACGCCTTTTTTGTCGCTTTCGGCGTGCGTGATTATTGTTCAGGTGGCAAACTAAGCTGTGACAAATATATTTGATTTAAGGTACCCCGTGGGCCTAGAATGTGACAAAAAACGCAACTTGTAAGAGGATGTCGTTTATTTTGATATTTGTAATTGATCGAAAGACCAATACGTCAGGCACGTGTTAGTCTCTCCACCAATCCCAATAAATCGAAACGGAGTCGTGTCTTGTTTTTTTTAAGGGTACACACACAATAATATTGTCAATAAAGTGCATATTGTCAAGAATATTGTGTGTGTGTGCGCGTGTGTGTGTGTGTGTGTGTGTTCATGTATGTGTGCGTGTGTGTGTGTGTGTGTGTGTGTGTGCGTGTGTGCGTGTGTGCGGGCAGGCTTTCACATTCTAAGGCCACTAGTGTTTTTGGTGAAAAATAATAGTGTTAACTATTGTTTTTAAGAAAAGACTGCAACTGCTTCGGGTAACTATAGTAGGATTCAGTGTTTTCTGGTGTAAGAGCCGTAAACGCTGGATCGTTCTGTCAGCTACGTGCACGCGATAGACCATGGTTTATTGTTTTTTCTTTTGTCGATAAATCTTTTAATGTCTCTTTAAATGCCTCTGGTAGACTGTTCGTATGAATTTAAAAGATTCGTATTTTTAATGAGTTTTACAGTGGACGATAGCCTAGTTGGGAATGGAACGTTCTGCCGAGACAATGTCCGGAGGTTCAAAACCCAAGGCACACACCTCTGACTTTTCAAAGTTACTTGTGTATTGTTTATCAATTATCGTTCGCTTTAACGGCGAAGGAAAACATCGTGAGAAAACTTGCATACCGAAGAAGCTCTATAAGAATTTCGAATGTATGCGAAGTCTGTCAACCCTACTAAGGCCTAAACCCTTTCAGTAGTAGAGGAGGTCCGTGCTCAGCAGTGGGTAGTATAATAATATAATACAGGGCTGATTGCAATTGCAAACTTGCAATTGGTAAATAGCTAGAAATAAAGTTGCTACCGGATTTCCATTAAATATACCCATTGAACAATAAAAATGCACTAAGTGCATGCCACAAGCTGTGATCAACGTCACACCGACGACCTACATGTAATTGCACTACAACATAAATTATTGCCATGCGAACGAGTGATCAAGGTGGCTATTGTTAACAATTGTCACCACAATAGCTAAACGATCACAAGCGGTTCATAAACGTACGGAGAAACTCTTTAATGTTAGATACCACAACTATTGGCTATTATGTCAGTGTAAGAGAATTTTAAATCGTGCATTCTGTCTTATGACTGCAATTATTAATCTAAGGGGGAAAATATGACAAATAGGAAATTCTAATGTTTCTATATAACACCTTATCTATACTAATATTATAAAGCTGAAGAGTTTGTTTGTTTGTTTGTTTGAACGCGCTAATCTCAGGAACTACTGGTTCGAATTGAAAAATTCTTTTTGTGTTGAATAGACCATTTATCGAAGAAGGCTTTAGGCTATATAACATCACGATGCAACTATTAGGAGCGAAGAAATAATGGAAAATGTGAAAAAAACGGGGAAAATTATTCATCCTTGAGATACCAAAAATATGTGTATGAAAGAATTATTCCTTTTGAAATGATCTAAAAAAATGTCTGAGACAGTATATGTCTATCTTTTAAGATTAACTCGCTAGAACCTTTTTTATGGTTATCAAATTTGGTCGAAATGAATGCGTTATTTGTTAAGAGTTGTATCAACGTAATAATATTAATCTTTATCCAATGAATATATATACGGTACATACACCAAAATATATATATATTTTTTTCAATTTTTGTCTGTCTGTTCCGGCTAATCTCTGAAACGGCTGGACCGATTTTGACGGGACTTTTATTGGGAGGTAGCTGATGTAATAAGGAGTAACTTAGGCTACGTTTTATTCCGGAAAGTATAAAGCGGGACTTTTCCCCGGTAAAACTTTTTAATGCGGGCGGAGCCGCAGGCAACAGTGTATAATAATACCAGCCCTGTATTTTATTGTCCCACTCCTGGGTAGGAGCCTACTCTACTACTGAAAGGGTTTAGGTCTTAGTTCACCACGCTGGTATAGTGCGGGTTGCTAGATTTCACATACTTCGAAATTCTCATAAAGAACTTCTCAAGAATGCAGGTTTCCTCACGATGTTTTCCTTCACCGCTAAAGCCGGTGATAATTTACAAAGAATACACACATAACTGAAAAGTCAGTGATGCGTGCCCTTAAGTTTTGAACCGGCGGACATTCGTCTTTGCAGTCCGTTCAATTATGCTATTGCGGGAAGTGGACAATTAATATTTCCAACTCCTCCCTATCTTTCTATTTGATTAATTTCGTTGCGGATTAAGACTAATTAGTGCTCCCAGAAACTCGCCGAGCTTCACCGCTCGGTGTCATAAAGTGCGTGCCACTTCTGATCCTTATTACAGGAGTTGCAGTGGCGGGTGAGAGAGCGGGATAGCCTCTAGTCCGTTCAGTGGAACGGATTGGGAGTGGCCAACTAGGCTATCGCCGCTCTCGCTTAATATTTCTAGTAAAGGATAGTCACACCAAATCCACCGTAGAATGAATTCTAGTATGGCGGCAAAATCTGGCGCCACTCAAGTATCTTCTTCTTTCAAAAGATAATTACATACAATAGCTTCAGAGACAAAAGAATACGATGATTTATAGCTACAATCGAACCACAAGAAAAACACCCTTCGAATCCTAATAATGGCTGCCTTTCGGTTGCATACTAAAATATTTTTAATGTAACACTGTAAATTATTACAATTTACAGTTTATCTTTGAGACCACACGGTCGCTGCGTCGCAAGGCGTTGGGTTCGAATCCAAGCTAAGATAGGGAGGAGGAGGATAGGAGGTACCATTAGATATTTGGTTCCAAAATTTGCGGAATGTATATACTTAATTTCGCATAAATTTGTAATGAATGTGGGATTGTGGTGAATATATTCAAAAGTACCAACTTTTTTTTTTGCGTGGGGATAAACGCATTATCGCTACCACCACTGGGGGGGTGAGTGGAACGGTTATGTTGGTTTCACACAGTCTTACAGCCCAATGTCGACACTCGGGAGTATAGCATCATCCGAGCGAGCATTGGACCGAGTCCCTAGCACTATGTACACCCTACACCGGCATACCAACCAAAACCCGCGGTGGCCTTCTTCGGCGCCTAGGGGACGGCCCCGGGGTATCTTGTGTATAATCATTGTTGATTGTTAAGTTAACAATCAGCCATCACTATTCACCAATGCCACCACTCTATAGTCTATACCCATTTAGCCTCTTCATCATAAGTCCCCCAGCCGCTTCTGTCTGTCAGAACGCTACAAACTCAAAAACTACTGAACAAATTTCGGTAAAATTTAGTATGGAGATAGTTTGAGAACGTGGAAGAGACATAGGCTACTTATCCCGGAAAAAATATAAAGTGGGGCTTTTATCCCGGAAAAACTTCATGCGGATGAAGCTGCGAGCAATCGCTAGTTATAATGTAAAATTCATTTCTACCAAGTTTCTACTCCCAGAAACCAACAAATTTCATGATTGTGAGCTTCCTGAAATTTTGTCAGGAAATACCTGAATGCATTTATGTATGGTTTTACGGAAATAGTTTTGTTCCTGCATAAACAGATGTGTAAAGGCTTAGTGACGTTAACGGTGGAAACCAAACGATTCAAAAAGTTTAAACCACGACACTACACACCTACACCTATGTTTTAATACGCGTGTCTCTAATAACACAAGAAGAGACACCCTGTACACTTACGACATTATTAATAAACACTTCACAGTTTATAATCCTATTTGAGTTATAAACTGTTTCGTCCTTTTCCTTCAAACTCAATTGAAAATTATTCATGAAAAGACAAAGCATTACATAACTAAAATATGTTTATAAACTGTTTATGAATAAATCCGTAAGTGATCGGTATATCGTGTCAAAGTCACAACCACCCCTAATTCTCTATGACAGTGTTAACTTGTAACGCGGCCGTGTTACGTTAAGTTCGTGTAATTATTGTTAAATGGTATTACTAGGTATTCTGAATGCCAATTTCTCTCAGAGTAAGTATATACCTATAGAGGGCTAATATCGCATCGTGCGCCACTACCCAGCGTAGGCAGGTGAACTATAGCTACTTATATAGAAATGTTGGCGACTGCTAGGGATGGGCACGCGAGCAGCACCAACGCAACAGTTATCGATAAGTACAGGTCCGGCGGCGCGGTACATATTGTTGTTAAAAAATTGTGGTTCTACAAAATATGGCCTTGTGAGTAATTTTAAGCGTATTGCCTTAATATAGATAAAAGCTATGCTGCGAATTGGTGTAGTGCCATGTGGAATGATTTATAAACACGGTACCTCAAGAGCAGTTTTTACAAGCATTAAGAACCAATAATATTAATGGATATCCATTATAATTGAACCAATGGATATAAACCGAGCATCGCACCATGGATTTCTTAGCTAGTCTCCCCAAGCCTAAAATAGTCACGTCTAGTTTTTGAAATACTTATTACCAATGTTAAAAAAATGACGAAGAAATATATCTCAATGATTGCCAACTTATACTGTCAAGACCCGCGATAGAAGCTATGCAATAGCTTAAAAATATTATCGTAATCAGTAAATTTTTAGGAACAGTAATTATTTCTTTCATTTCATAAACAAAAACGCAATTATTAATTGGCTTAAAAATCACACAGACAAAAACAGTTACCTAAGCTACATTATATTAAGCATCGCCTTCGATAGTAATAAATACGTATGCTATAATATGAAAATATTACATCGATTCTGGTATCGACGCGTAACATCACTATCGAAAAAGCGGGATGCGGGGCAGTGCGGGGGGTACAAGTGTTCGCCTCCCGAGCGTCTTTCATACCGCGACGCGTAATTTCAATTTTACCTAAAAATATGCTGAAATATGGCTTGCTTGTGAAACGTGATATTAGAATTCTGTTAAGTGTGTTTCCGAGTGTCGTTTTTACAAGATTCCACAGAACATTTAACCATTTTGCAGTATTAATAATCAAATATTCGCATAGATCTCTTATATGATACTTACTCTGAGGTATATACCTATAGAGCGCGCGTATGCAAGTGGGAACAATAGGCACGGGTGGGAACATCGTCCTGCGCCGGCCGCAAGCGCTTGTAGTCACTCGAGTAGGAACGGTGTGAGCACACGCGAGTGAGATCTATGCGAATATTTGATTATTAATACTGCAAAATGGTTAAATGTTCTGTGGAATCTTGTAAAAACGACACTCGGAAACACACTAAACAGAATTCTAATATCACGTTTCACAGGCAAGCCATATTTCAGTATATTTTTAGATAAAATTGAAATCACGCGTCGCGGTATGAAAGACGCTCGGGAGGCGAACACTTGTACCCCCCGCACTGCCCCGCATCCCGCTTTTTCGATAGTGATGTTACGCGTCGATACCAGAATCGATGTAATATTTTCATATTATAGCATACGTATTTATTACTATCGAAGGCGATGCTTAATATAATGTAGCTTAGGTAACTGTTTTTGTCTGTGTGATTTTTAAGCCAATTAATAATTGCGTTTTTGTTTATGAAATGAAAGAAATAATTACTGTTCCTAAAAATTGACTGATTACGATAATATTTTTAAGCTATTGCATAGCTTCTATCGCGGGTCTTGACAGTATAAGTTAGCAATCATTAAGATATATTTTTTTGACATTTTTTTAACATTGGTAATAAATGTTTCAAAAACTAGACGTGACTATTTTAGGCTTGGGGAGACTAGCTAAGAAATCCATGGTGCGATGCTCGGTTTATATCCATTGGTTCAATTATAATGGATATCCATTAATATTATTGGTTCTTAATGCTTGTAAAAACTGCTCTTGAGGTACCGTGTTTATAAATCATTCCACATGGCACTACACCAATTCGCAGCATAGCTTTTATCTATATTAAGGCAATACGCTTAAAATTACTCACAAGGCCATATTTTGTAGAACCACAATTTTTTAACAACAATATGTACCGCGCCGCCGGACCTGTACTTATCGATAACTGTTGCGTTGGTGCTGCTCGCGTGCCCATCCCTAGCAGTCGCCAACATTTCTATATAAGTAGCTATAGTTCACCTGCCTACGCTGGGTAGTGGGCGCACGATGCGATATTAGCGCTCTATGGGTATATACTTACTCTGAGCAATTTCTATAGTGACAAACGTGATGGAGTTACGTTACGCGGTTGTTAGGTGCAGTGAAAATAACGTGTGTTAACGTCATAGGGAATAAAGGGGGCTGATCTGTGTCATGTGCGTCGACGTGTGACACTAATAGAAATCAGACAAAATGTATGAGGATGACATGCCCTATCTACCTATAAGTTTATTGCTGGAATATGGCTTTCTCTTACATAACGTAAACGATCGCAGAAAAGCTTCTTTACTACGCTCCCAGGATAACAAGTGACGATATATGGCCGAGACTAAAATCAGTTTATTCTATTATGGAACAAAATGTGCAATGAGGGAATTTGTTGCACTTCTGTTTACCCATTCGGGGAGAGTTAAAAGTGTGTGTATGTGTCGTATCTTTACAAAACGCTTAGATGTAATAAAAAATAATACTGGTGGAAAGAATCTGCACCTAATACCTATATACATCAGACATGACGCATCTGCGAGGGCAAAAGAAAGAATACCTAATATGCGTCATTTTAGGAAAATTTCGTTATTAATGATTCACCTCATAGGAGACTATTTCACATTTCTTAGAAAACGCTATCATATTAATATAAAGCCAGTAAGAATTTCCAAGCACAAGTTATACATGTATTGGGGATTTTTAAATTCATAGCGAAAGTCAGTGCTCAATGACGCGTTTCCATCGCTTGGTCTCGTAGGGAAAACTTACGCACGTAAGGCCGGGCTTATACATGCGTTTTTCCGTTGCTAAATTAAGAGTCAGAATTCAATACGTGCCAGATCCCAAACAAAACAGCGTTACACCACACACATGCTGAATTTATTTCGTGAGTGTAAAATAATAATAATAAGACTGCCTCGGTGGCGTAGTTGTGTTACAGTACGACTGCAAAGCTGAGGTCTCGGGTTCGATCCCCAGGTCGGGCAAAGTGATATTGAGTTTTTCTATTCAATATGAATCCGGATACTGGAATTTGTGCCCGATATGGCGATAGGCTCGCCCCCTATCACATCATGGGACGGAATGTCGGCGAAAAGTGGGTGCACTAGTTGCGCCTCTGCCTACCCCTTCGGGGATAACAGGCGTGAGTGTATATGTATATGTAATATGTAAAATAATAATGAATGGTTTAGTTTGATCTGGCAGATTGCTGGCTGGAAGCTTTTGTTAATTTTGATCCGGAATTTATTAAGTTTCACTCAGTTTATGTTAAAAGCGCTTATTAAAGGATGTTTATTTGACTTTAGTAAGGTTTTGAAAAATGTATTTTTTATTCAATATTTCATATGTTACGCGAATCAAGTTATTACCAAGTTCCTATTTGGTTTCGACGTATTTTAATATTTTTATGTATCTATGTGTTTAGTATAATAATTAATCAGCCATCCATAGTATTTATATTCAAATAATGAATGGTAATTTCGTGAAGGAAATTTTTTTTTTTTAAATATTTAATTGCCCAAATACGTTTTTACAATAATTTACCTCCTTTTCCTAAATTAGATTTTTCTTTATAACATCAAGTTAAAAAGTGGTAACATTTGTGAATTAAAAAACGTGTGTGAGAAAAATATCTGTTTTTCAGTTTCTTAATTTCGTTTCTGGTTTAAGATTGTAATTCCGGAATTATGAGCCATATTAAAAAAAAGAACTATGTTAAAAATCACATGCCATAATTCACACTTTTAGAACGAAAACGACACAATTCAAAAAATCTAAAATTGAGTTTCGTCATAAAATTACATAAAAACGAAATTCTCAATACAACGATTGTTCAACACGACCATATTCAAGCCGGAACAGGACCAAACTATTATATTGGTCCCTTTTTTATTATATTTTTATATATAAAAAAAACGAAAAAAACATGCTTTATAGAAAATCCAACTAAAAAAAAATTTGAACAAAGAATAGTGTAAATAAGAAAATATTTTTAATGTAATAAAGGGGCAATTTCAAATTTTGAATTTGTTCAGCTACTTATGCTGCTGACTATACATAAAAACCATATCTAGGCTATATGGTACCGAATAC
This sequence comes from Lapara coniferarum, assembly GCA_949316025.1. Lineage (NCBI taxonomy): Eukaryota > Metazoa > Arthropoda > Insecta > Lepidoptera > Sphingidae > Lapara > Lapara coniferarum. The sequence continues at coordinate 20,563,575 of OX438933.1, read as the reverse complement.
CTTTGCCTTTCTAAATGTAAATATTGACGCATAACGAATTTTAACAACCAAATACTACTTTTTAAGTATTTCGCGAATTTATTTACGTATTTTTTACCAAATAAAAACAAAGTTAATTGGATATAGTTTTCAAAAAAAGTGTTTTCTACGCTCGAAAATGGTTTTGTTATAAGTGCAAACAAAAACCACCTCAACTAATGCCAGTATTGACCTCAAACTCCTGTTACAAAACTCTAAATCTTAACCAAAGCGTCAAATAATGAAAATAGCATGTTGGAATTAAGTGCCAACATACATAAGCATACCTTGATTACTTTACCTTTTTAAGTAACTTTATGTGGACTCTGTGTAATAAAGAATGCAAAATAAAATTGGGAGCAAAACAATAAAATCAAACAATAATTATTTTAATTTCCGCTAATATTTGATGTTTAAAAAAGCAATCCTTGGCAAAGGACAAACAGCATACAGTCTCAGTCTTTCAAATACATTCATTTTCATATATTTTATTAATGAAACACACATGAACATATTAAATATTGAAAGAGAAATTAATTTTACGTATGGATAAAGGATTTGAACTGGTAATTGCTAAGTTTTTTGGTTAATGTTTGTTTTACCGATTTCTTCGAAGCTTCGGACATCTTTAATGTAAGCTAACTTTCGTTTTAATGACAATCCATTACCCAATGATAATGCAATTCTAATTTTAATCCAATTACATTAAATTGCGTTTCAAAAGTACCAAATCATGTGACATACAAATTGAGATTAGAATTAGATTGACATTGAAATTAGATTTATCTTGGAGTCGGAAGAAACCCCACTGTTATTTATTTTTCATTTTTTAGTTCAGTTCCACTATTATCCCACAGATATCACTATATAAAAAATAAACAAAAGCGCCATCTTGTGACAAGTACGATTTATTTACACATAAGAGTAGCCAGTTTAGTTATAACTCTACCAAAACCCAACAGATGTCACTAACAATAACAACAAATAAATAAACTGTTATTTATTTTACTTGGATTTTCTATGAAAGCGTACTTTCAGTTTAAAATATTGAATTATCATCGGTTATCAATAAGTTTGCAAAATTTCGATTTAATCTAATGCTTTGAAGGGGGCAAAATCATGTCCAATGTGTCAGTTGCACACATACATATATCTATACTAATATTATAAAGCTGAAGAGTTTGTTTGTTTGTTTGAAGGCGTTAATCTCAGGAACTACTGAACCGATTTTGAAAATTCTTTCACTAATAGGAAGCTACTTTACTCCTGAGTGCTATAGGCTACTTTTTATCCTGGGAAAATATTTTTATCCCGGAAAAACATTTTCACGCGGGCGGAGCCGCGAGCACGACTAGTGATAGATATGTCTGAAGCTAATAAAAGTGTGTTAAAAACACAGTATAGTTATGTTTATATAATATTGGGACATAATAATTCTGATTACACATTTTGTAGCAATGAATATAATAATAATTTTAGAAATATATTGCAAAACGAAACTCCTACATGTAAAAAACGAAAATAGATACAGCTAAGTAGTTTCTTATTCAATAAAAAATTGATAAATGTTTTCAATGGTTGTCGTGTTTTCAAACCTTCAACCATTCTTTGGAATATTGAATCCAATTTTATAAAATAAATTCATAAACCTCTGTATTGATAAATCTGGTTGAAAAACCTTTGTTCTCTTAGCATTGCTTAAATAAATAGGTAAGTCTTGAGAGGATTCAGAGTGCATTGGCAATTAATATGTAGTGAACCTGATCATAATACCTAACAACCCAGAGTGGGATCTTTCGAAAACAATAATATGCATGGAAATATGCACACATTTAAATAACCAGTACTATTATTTTTCCTATTAGAATCACAATTTAACTATTCTTACCTTTATGTCTTACTTTTAATTCAGTAAAAATGTCACTCTGTTATTTTAAGATATTCATAATAAAGTAATATGTTTTTGATTGATCCAGATCGAGATGATCCAGATAAAGTTATGTAAAAATTTTAGCATCTACCCACGCAACATTAGCATTATCACTGAAGAAACGGTGGAGCCATTTTTAAAAGACGGTTAGTCAGCAATTTATTGTAATATGAACTGTTTAGGTTTTGCTGTTACTGTGGTGACATTATCTCACTAATACAGTAGCAGATAAAATTGGTGTCGACTTACTCATGTTTCAAAAACAAATGTTACTTTATCTGAGAAATGATTTAATACCAATGTTCGCTCGCTTGTTTCTCTGTATGTTTTCGAGAAAGATTATAAAATAACATTTGTCCTGGTAACTTGACCATTAACGTTGTCAAAATCATCAATCAATCGGTGGAGTCATTGAGATGAAGAATTTTAAATGTTCATGAGAAATTGATGAATTACTAATATAATTTTTAGTATGAGATATATCAAAAAATAAATTTCTTTGTATTATCATTTTCCTTAAAGGTGAAGGAAAACATCATGAGGAAACCTGCATACCTAAAATGTTCTTTATAAGAATTTCGAAGATATGTGAAGTCTACAAACCCGCACTAGGCCACTGTGGTGGACTAAGACCTAAACCCTCTCAGTAGTAGAGAAGGCCCATGCCCAGCAGTGGGACAGTATATAATACAGGGCTGGTATTATTAAAAGGTATTTACTCAATAAATTACAAACACTAATTAATTGCTTTTCTTTTCCTTTACATCCACAATTAATAGACATTGAAAATGTAAGGTTAAGCATTTTCATATTAGACTTTGCAATCAGGTCATTCATGTTTCAGTGTATTTGAGTACCTACTTCTGTGCACAATGTAAAAAACTGTGAGCTTCTCTAATTCGGAATATGGCTAAATTTTGGTCTTCAAAAAGCTATATGTTTGGTATACAATTTAATATACTATTAATTTAGATAGATTAAAGCAAACATATAAGCAGTATGCTGCTCCTGAAAACCTTTGAAAAATAATTATGGCAAACATGATGAAACAAATATACATCTATTAGACATACCAAATTTATATTTCAAAATAACAAGTATATAGATGTTAGTCTGCTATATGCATTGTTTACCCTAAGACAAAGGATGAATTGTAAAATTTTAAACTGCTACAAAAATACTGTTTTCTACATCAGGTCATAAATGTGCGTCGAATCATATTCCACCCATCTGTTTGGAGATAAAGTGAGAACCGAACTACATTCTGTACCAAGACAGTACAGTCATAACAACTAAATGCTGTTCTGAATGTACTAAACCATTCATGTGCTACATCATCAACCACCAGCGACAACAATAAACCGCTAACATAACCCTCCGTTGTCCAATTATGATACTGTACAATATTTTCCCGTGCCAAAAAGCGTCTCTTCTTCCCGAAGAAAATCACAAAATTTTCCTTTTTCCCAGATGTGACGCTGTTATTGAAATACGGTGGGAATGTTCAGACTACCACCACTGCTTCTAAGACACGGAACGAGGTCAGATATTAAACCAAAAATAGAAAAAAATATGAATAATGGAAAATTGTGACATCGGAAAATTGCCACCTAAGCACTACAATGACAGGCAACATGCATCTCTAACGGCTGATATATAGTTTCCAATTCACGATAGAGGGTAATATAATTCTGAATAAAAATATTAATTCTACAATTACCTTAAATATAACACGAACACTCATCACAAAAATAACACATTCAACTTCTACCCACTTCAAAACATGATCCGTCAGCAGCAGTAAAACATAGACTACGGCACTCTACATAGAGCATAGACTATAGAACAAGAGAAACATAGAGTTAAAAAACCATGAAGTACTTGAGTCATAGGAAGAACTAAGGTCGGGAGAATCTTCTGGTTTTTGAAAACTCGTAGAAAATTCACGTCACTTCGGTATTTCAGTAGGACAGACCCAATATACCGATATTGGTATAAATACCAAAAAATCGGTAATTTCGAGACCAATGCTGGGTAGCCAGTTCCTTTTGCTTGAACTTGGCTTGACACGCTGCCGCGTGTCTAGATATCACTCGTTGAGTAGTTGTAAAACTCAAAGATATCAACCCAAAAATTCTTCTTACATCTGCTATATATTAGAGCCGTAACAATAGTGTAGCAATTACAGAATCTAACTAAATTGTCTAAGACGCAGAATGATGTGCAAAATCCCACGGGCCCGTGGCGGGAAAGGGTCCATTCATTTATTACGTAAGACGATTTAGGGTGGAAAGGGGTCCACCATGTCTTGTTTTTTCTTACAAGAGGGTAGTAGGTAGTAGGTCTCGATAGTTCTTACGTAAGATCACAAAAATGAGCAAACTTGACTCGTCAAGCCCCTCGACGGATGTTGGCGTCCGAGTATATAGAGTTTCTGCATACATCTATAATACATATAAGCGGGGCTTGACGGGAGTTATACTTTGAAAAAGCTTGGATAACCGAGCGAGTGCCAAGGTTAGCTCAGATGCGTATCGACGAACGATTTTCAAAGTACAAAATATAAACATTTACAAAAAAGTTCACTTTGAAAAATACACATTAAAACAAACCAAACGTGCATTTATTTTTCCTTTAGACTCTTACGTAATAAATATTAAAGGGGGGGCAGGGAACTGGCCTATTCTTATGTTTTCTTATAATAGGGGGGAGGGGGTAAAAACTAGCGAAAATAATCTTACGTAATGAATGGATGGCCCCAGATTCATAAACACTTGAATAAATTTTTCTTAATCCGTTTCTTACGTCACATCTCTAATGATCTCTAGCTAGATATGACATTGTCAGAAAGTGTTGCCAACCCTACTTTTATAACTATGGAGTTAGTTTTTTGCTTTGTCATCCCTGTTTCCCTATAGAGCTGAAATTTTACTGTTTTATTGATTTTTACATGCGTTCTCACTAAAATGCTGCAGGACCTTTTTCTTAGGGTCACCACCATATCCACTTCCCCTACTTCTTTGATATAACCGATGGGAAAAACGAAATCAATGACTTTTTTTTGCTCCTCGCTCAAAATCTCCTATGCTACTGTTTTCTTCTGTTCTTTTTAATTAGTGAACTGTCGTTTTTTTAATTTCTTGGAGCTGGCAACACTATTGTCAGTTGACACTTGACAGCAGTGGTCTCGAACCTACAGATTTATAGGTATTTCTACCGATTTTGGGCCTGTCCTATCGATATACGGAAATGACATGATTTTTTGAAAGCTAGAAGATTCTTCCGATTTTTCTACCGATTTTCAGCGATTCGAAACTAAAATCCTCTTTTCCTTTCATATTTTGCCATTCCTTGGTTAAATATGTTGCTGTTTGGGGCGGCGGCGGGCAGTATTTTTAAAGGGCCGGCAAAATTTGTTTAAAACTTTTACTTTCATGACTGGGGAGGGGGGGTGTATGCGTGACTTTCGTTTGTTGAAATTACCTTCTTTTGGTACAATATAGTCCCTAGAGTTTAAAGTTAAGGGGGTTTTCATGGAATATTGCTTGTTTTTTTGCATATACCGATGTTTGCTCCAAATATACCGATTTTACTTGGCAACTCTACCGATTTCACATTTTGTCGTCCGAGACTACCGCTTGATTGTTTTCCGTAGTATTATAATGCTCATTGATTGTACCTTCTTAGTAGTCTGTGGATTGTACTATTCAATGGAAATACTAAACCAATGACTACTGCTTGACAGATGGCTATCGTTGTCACTTGTCACCGCAGCTGACACGAAAACATTAATTCGTCAACATTTTTCGGGATATCATTTAGTAAATGTTGAGTATGTAATGCGTATTTTATTAAAGCCATTATAACATTTGTCTTTGAAACATCTAAAGCTCTTAGTAAACAGTGGCCATGCACCTTAAAATATTATTATTCTTTACTTTTATCATACCGGCTGCCATGGTGAGTGAATGTTATACAAGACATTTGATATTTTTTATTTTGTATAGAACATTTATTTTACATACATATACACTCACGCCTTTTATCCCCGGAGGGGTAGGCAGAGGCGCAACTAGTGCCCACTTTTCGCCATTATTCCGTCCCATGATGTGAAAGGGGGCGAGCCTATCGCCATATCGGGCACAAATTCCAGACTCCGAGCTGATACTGAATAGAAAAACTCAATATCACTTTGCCCGACCCGGGAATCGAACCCGAGACCTCAGCATTGCAGTTGTACCATAATACAACTACGCCACCGAGGCAGTCAACAACAGTAACATTTATTTTATTACAAATTTATTTCATTCTTCATATGTACGTAGAAGTGTGCATTGGTACCAATAAAAATATGTTACATTAGCACCAAATCGATGGATGTAAGATTTATTGCTTAGAAGAAAACGGCTAGAGATTAAAATAAATATCTTATTACAGTCTTAGTCTAATAAGTTAACAAAATATTATGTAATAATTTAATAATAATTTATTTATTTCGAAAGCAAATTAAAAAAAATCCTACAACATAAAAAGTAACAGAATCATGGTAGTAGATTTCACTGTATATTGTGGTTAGAGTTAGGTACAGATTTTTTTTCTTACAAATTGTGTCACAAATTATAAATGTGATCAACTGATACCTAAGCTAGGAAGACCTGTGTTATAGGTATCAGTGAATCCTCCAACGGAGACACTAATTGGGTTTTTAAAATTACATAACTGTTCCTTTCAAAATATCTTTATAGTAATATAGAGTAATATGAATATATATATTTCTATTATGAACAACAAAATAAATAGGTTTAGTAAGACTAGTGCGTGTGTGAGTGTGTGTGTGTGTGTGCGTGCGTGCGTGCGTGAGTGCGTGCGTGCGTGCGTGCGAGCGTGCGTGCGTGTGTGAGTGCGTGCGTGTGTGAGTGCGTGCGTGAGTGAATGCGTGCGTGCGTGCGTACGTGCGCGAGTGCGTGCGTGCGTGCGTGCGTGCGTGCGTGCGTGCGTGCGTGCGTTCGTGCGTGCGTGCGTGCGTGTGTGTGTGTGTGTATAATCGTGTAACGCGCTTAAAAGAACCAGTGTGTATGAACTATACAATATTGATGTTACATAGAAGAGCCTCAGTTTGATTATAGGAAAGAGAAAGAAGCCATTTATTAATAATCAGTTTACATAGTCCCTTGGTTTTATTAAAAATCTTTAGAATGGAGTTAATTTTATTATAGAGTCTGGCACCCAAGACTATGAAATGTCTGTCAGTAAACTTTGTACGAGTTCTTACTATAGGAAATATATTGTATTTACGCCTCCCATGTGGTTCATTTTGTGGTCTACCAGAGTGTTTACGAAGGACGGTTTGCTGGACAAAAAGTTGACGTACAGATAGAACCTGACATTCAGCGTATAGCTTGGTGGATGGATATCTGAATGTTTTTTTAGCTATAACCTTTAGGACGGCTCTTTGTGCAACTTCAAGCTGCAACAGTGAGGTTTAAGGGGCCCCAGACAGGAATACAGATTGCCAATAACCAATTAAAGATTGGCACATCGCCAAGTAAATCATTTTGATTGTATCAAAACCTGTGGAGAATCTGAGTCTTTTAAATAAGAAGATTAGACGTCTTATTTTTGCAGTTAGCATTTCTAAGAATTCTCGCCATTGTAGACATCGATCCAATAGTATGCCAAGGTATTTTACCCCTGTGACTCTGACAAGCTTTGGACAACGAAAAAATGAAAAATGAAATGAAACAACTACAGTTACTCGTACCGCAGAGATCGCAGCAATGAGCCGTCACATTAAAAGTAGAAGGTGGTAGAAGATTTGTTCTCATTGCAAAAGGAATAAACTGAGTTTTTCCAATATTTAAAGTAAGATCATTACTTGACAACCAGACTAATACTGGGTGTAGAGCAGTTTCTGCTAGTTCCTTTGCGTGGTACCAATTTTCACCATCTACAATGAGTGCTGTATCATCTGCGTAGGTAAATATTTTGCAATTTTTCAGATCCATATTACAAAGGTCGTTGATGAAAATGAGGAATAGTGTCGGCCCCAAAACGCTTCCTTGCGGTACACTGCAACAAACTTTTTCCTCATTACTTAAGTAGTTATCAATTTTTACTATTTGAGTCTGGTTATGTAGATAGTCTGAAAAGATTTTTAGAGGCAAACCTTTGATTCCAACATTTTCAATTTTGGATATAAGCCTGTTCACAGAGACAGTGTCAAAGGCCTTAGCTAGATCAAGAAAAAGTCCTAGGGATTTGCGCCTTTTGTCAAGAGTTCTGACGACATGATCAGTGAGAGCAAGCACAGCATCCTCGATTGAAAGTCCTGCCCGAAAGCCGTATTGGTTTTGCGATATTATATTACTTGATGTTAAATACTTTTGCAGCCTAGAATTAAGGTTTTTTTCCAATATCTTTGAGAGTACCGGAAGGAGTGATATAGGTCTGTAATTATTGACTGTGGCTCTGTCACCACTCTTGAATACAGGGAGAACTACAGCTGTTTTGAATACGATAGGGAAAACACCACAAGAGATTGCCAAATTGCATACGTGAGTTATCAAAGGGACTAAAATGGGTCTAGCTACTTTGATCACTTTAGCAGAGATACCGTCGCAACCAGTCACGTAGTCCGACTTTAAGTTCTTAACGATATCATCGACTTCATACTCGTCAGTTTTCAGTAAGGCCATAGAATCACGCTGTAGATTATTCGACGGAATAGAATTGGTTATAATGTGTACAGGTAGGACGAGACATTTTAACATTTTCAACTAGTTTTCTTCCGATATTAGCAAAAAACTTGTTAACTCTGATCACTGAGTCTAGTGGATCGGTAGGGTTTATTAGTTCCATAGGTGGAGGTTGCTTGCGATTTATGGAAGTCATATTATTAATTAAATTCCAAGTTGCTTTTGGATTATTGTTAAGTCTTTCAAATCCTGTTTTTTCAAAGGCCCTTCTCAGAAATATAATATGACTTAAATAAAACAAATTAATAGCAATCGACTAATTGTAATGATAAACAAGTAAAAGAATATGATAAGAAAATCTTTAAAATAGCTTAACCAAGTAGGCCTGGTTGTAAACACCCATAGCACAAATAAAACGTTTTTTTAATTCAGTTCGGTGTCTAGAATTTGTGTCTGATATAACGATAGGCTCGCCCCCTATCACATCATAAGACGGAATACATATGGCAAAAAGTGGGTGCACTAGTTGCGCCTCTGCCTATCCCTTTGGGGAGATCGGCTAACTGAAAGGAAGCCTCAATGCCTCCTAGGACCCAGCTGAGCCACAGCCGAAACTTCCTATGGTGTGTGGCCCTTGGGCATGATGCCGGTGAAGTGGGCCGACCCAAGGTGAAACTGGCGGTGCCACCCAAACTGGGATTAAGGGTGAAATAGTTCCAATGAAGGCAAACTGATCACCCGTCTGCGTGACTGCGTACGTCCCCACAAACATATATACATACATCCCTTCAGGGATACAGGGCGTGAGTGTATGTGTTTTTAAGTAGTATAATATTTAATGTCCTTAACTAGTTTGATATGAATCTAGGGCCAGTTTTATGAGGATAGGCGGTGCCGCTGCATCTGCCCCAGTACAGCAGCCGTGCTCAACAACAGTGCCTCGGTGCAGAGGCGATTCTACACTGATAATGTACCACCTATGAAATGGTAAGTATTAAGACTAACCAGGCACTACATGGCCATGACATGTATAAAAAAATCCTAATATAAAAGTATTAAGACCTGTACATTCTAGTTATGTGTTATTGAGCACAAACTTAGTCGATAATCCTGTGCAATCTGCATTATATAAAAATAATTGTATCTTAGTCATCAAGAATTGGATTTTAATTTACAATTTGGTTGAGTGAAATTATGAAACAATATTAATTATATACTTAATATGATTGGGTGTTGCAGTTATTTCGCTTTATACTTACCTATGGGCTGGGGCAATGTAAGTAGTGTAACTAAACATGGCCCTAGCTAGATTGTCAATAGCTTTAATACTTAAACATTATTCCTGCACTTATTGTGAAGTAGTTTATGTAATGTCCTAATTATTATGCCTTTACCAGTAACTGCGATAATGTGGTGCTGCCGCGAGTTGGCCATGAGATAAGAGGGCACGAACAAGAATATTGCCCGAGGTGTGATTGCCAATATGAAGTTAGGAACACGGCAGTTATTAAGGTAAAACATATTGTGTTATACTTCTTTATATAACGAACTAAGCGTTGCTCGAGGTTTCACCCAAGTAAAAATCAATCATATGAGATCAGGATAAAAAGTAGCCTATGTATCAATCTAGGACATGATCTGCACGTATGCCAAATTTAATCCATATCCATTCACTAGTTTTTGTGTTTACTTCAAACAAACATCCAAACTACCAAAATGTTTGGATATTTTTATTGGATTCTGTAGATAGTGTCATACTGTGTTTTAGTGGATTTTGTAGCAAGGAAGGTTTTTCACTTGAATAAAGCCGCAAGTAATACCTATTGTAACAATATAATGCGGTAGTAAATATTTAAGCATTTTATTTCAGAATGAGGACCAGGTTCTTGCTGTAAATAAATGTAACCATGTTCAAGGTGGTGGTGATCATGGTACTGTGGGTGCTGACTCTTCTCTCCGGCTACATGGGATTCTTGCTGTGCCTTGATCCATTCATTAACAAGAGGAGGGTGAAGTTGTATGAAGAGGAGAGGGGCTCGGAAGAGGTTTGTGATTTTGCATTGCAATCTTTGGACAGTGTGGGGATTTTGATACATTAACTTCCTTTTTTAAGGGCATGAATCATATCAAAATTTTGCTAATTTATAAAAAATATCTGATGATTGATATTGCACGCTCCGCCAAGATTTGCTATCAATGAAGATATGCTTAAAAATTATTTTGAAAAGCTAGGAAAAAAGTACATATGTGGTGGAGACTGGAATTGTAAACATACTCTTTGGGGATCTCGACTGATAACCACAAGAGGACGTGCACTAAAAAAATGTTTAGATCTTTTAAAATTGAAGACACTTTCGACTGGAGAACCTACATATTGGCCAACAGATCAAAATAAGTTACCTGACCTGTTAGATTTTTTTGTCATAAAAGGATTTCCCAATACCTATTATGATATAGAGAGCTGTCATGATGCAGCATCTGACCATTCACCAATAATAGGAACATTTAGCACAACAGTAATCTTTAAAGAACAACAAACAATACTGTGTAACTACAAGACCGACTGGAGGGCCTTTGAAGAATACCTGGAATCAGAAATAAACTTAAAAACAAGGTTAAAAAACACAGAAGACATAGATCAAGCAACCTTCTATATTACAAACAAAATACAGGAGGCCTCCTGGCTCTGCACGCCGTGTATTAAAATCAGCGATAAAACTAAAAATATCCCATTGCAAATCCGCGAAAAAATCATCGAAAAGAGAAGACTACGAAGAATCTACCACCAAAGCAGATATAACATAGACAAAAAAAAATTTGAAAGAGCAGCTAGAGAACTAAAGCTCATGATCAAACAAAATGAAAATCAAACATTTCACCAACAATTGTCATCATTATCAGCAAAAAAACGTGACAATTACTCACTCTGGAAACTGACCAAAAAATTTAAAAGACCACAACAGACAATACCACCATTAAAATCAATAAATGGCGCATGGGCAAAAAAACCGCAAGAAAAAGCTGAGCTCTTTGCAGAACATCTCTCTCAAGTTTTTACTCCAAATAATTCCACACTGAGAGAATTGGAAGATAAAATACATGCACTGGTCAATAGTGACCAACAGATGTCTTTACCTATAAAACCAGTGACACCACGGGAGTTAAAATATTTTATTAAAAACCTAGGTACAAAAAAGGCTCCAGGCTATGACCTTATTACAGGTGAAATTATGAAACACATACCTAGAAAATCAGTAGTTTTCTTAACCATGCTATTTAATGCTATTTTTAGGATACAATACTATCCAAAAATGTGGAAAGTATCACAAATATGCATGTTACCAAAACCAGGAAAGCCTCCTACAGAACCTAGCTCCTATAGGCCAATAAGCCTTTTACCAGTGATATCAAAATTATTCGAGAAAATGTTTTTAAGTCGTCTTAAACCAATCTTGGATCAGCAAAATATAATACCAGATCATCAATTTGGATTTCGACAGCAACACTCTACCGTCGAACAGGTTCATCGCGTGGTTGACAAGATAAGGCAATCCCTTGAGAAAAAAGAATACTGTGCTGCTGTCTTTCTGGATATTCAGCAAGCCTTTGATAGGGTATGGCACTTAGGATTACTCTACAAGCTAAAGACTAAACTACCTAACTCATACTATATGATATTAAAATCCTACATATCAGAAAGAAAGTTTCATGTCAAATTTGGAGAAGAAATATCAAAATTATATGATATACATGCGTCAGTACCCCAAGGCTCTGTTCTTGGCCCTATACTTTACTCAATATACACAGCGGACCTGCCTAACAGTGCTGATGTTGTAACAGCAACATACGCTGATGATACTGCTTGCCTCGCAAGCGATAGAAACCCTGTGGTTGCCGCAGACAAGTTGCAGACACATTTATACAAAATAGAGCAATGGCTAGAAATGTGGAGAATAAGGCCAAGTGTCACTAAGTCAGTGCAAATCACATTCACCTTGAGAAGAGGAGACTGCCCATCTGTATCTCTTAGAGGCGAGCAGCTACCAACAGCAAATAGTGTACGATACTTGGGCCTTAATTTAGATAGAAGGTTAACCTGGGCTACCCACATCAAGGCAAAAAGGAAGGAGGCATCATTGCAGTTCAAGAACTTGTATTGGCTTATAGGGAGACAATCACCACTAAGTATGGATAACAAATTATTGACCTATAAAGCAATAATAAAGCCCATATGGACATATGGAATACAACTCTGGGGATCTGCCAGTAACTCCAATCTAGAAATACTTCAGAGATTTCAGAATAATGTACTGAGAACAATTTGTAATGCAGCATGGTTCACCAGAAATAGTGAGATACATGAATATTTAGAAATACCAACTGTCAAAGAGGAAGTTAAATATTATAGTGAAAAATATAAAGATAGGCTTAAAAATCACACTAACATACTAGCCAGGGACTTACTGGAAAGAAAAGATAATATCTCAAGGCTGAAACGCTGGCAAATATTGAATTTAGATACTAGAGACTAATACTCTATTAAGGAAAGAGAGAGTATTCAATGGAATACCTCTCATAAAAAATAAGGCACCCATATAAAATCTGATTATAGCTAAGACAGCTGATTGCAGATAGTAAAAAAAAAAAAAAAAAAAAAAAAAAAAAAAAAAATGATTGATATTGCTAGAGATGTCAAATTATTGAAGAATTTGTTTGTAAACTCATAACGCCTAATTATAATTACTAATGTTTTTCAATTATGTACAGTTGCACATAAAAAACCAGGCTTATTTGCCAGTTGCCAACTGGGATTGTGAATGGCTTAATTTAAATTGTAATAAGTGCTATTTTATGGTTAATTGGTGTTGAATGTTCAATTGCTGTGGCACAGTGTCATTATGATGGCGCCATGTACAGTCAGTATCGTGTGGACCTACTGTAAGCAATTTTTATAACTGTTATTGCATTTCAAAATCTAAATGTGCCTAAAACAAAAATACCGTTTCTTAACTATTCAGTTCGAAATACGATTAGATTTTTAAACATATTATTTAATACGTAGTAGAAATAAAAACCGAAAAATGATTGATGACGTCACACATATGGTCGAGCTATAACTTTTTTTTATTGCAAAGCAAAGGCTATTACGTCTTGAGTCATATATGTATATGACGTCATTTGGTGCTTACGACGTTTTAGAATAAAACAAAATTCAAAGTGAAAATCATGAATTATCTGAATTATGAAAAAATAAAAAATATGGGACCCATCATTTTAGACCAAGTATCATATTATAGTATAAACATTTGAGCATATTGAAAAAATGAAATGTCAACAGACTTTTTATTTTTATTCAATGGCGAATTTGAAATATGCCTTATTTACAGTCTCAGAACCTCTTGCTACAGGGAGAGGAACTTGAAGACTGAGATTCGGCTTATGTCTTAACAGACGAAGAGGACATTGACATACTTGAAGTTTAATCGGTGTCTCCAAGCAATGATGTGAAATGACAATATACCAGATGACCAGTGTGGAAAATTAAAAAATATTGTACTTACTGTAGATTGCTCATGTATGCAAATCTGTGTCTATAACTTTCAAGTTGTAATGAAATATATAAATATACTAAACTCATTTGCAAAAAAAACGGGCACCTAAGCAATGAACCATTTCAAATGTTACTATTGGTTTGTTTGATAATTATAGGTACTTTTACTTTCACAATTTTGTAAATTAATAAGCAAATAATCGTTTTCGTCAGTATTATCATAAAATTTTGATAAAATTTATGGGTTTTAATGCTAAAGTTCACTAGTAGTGTATGCTCACTAGTAGTGCATATGCTCGTGAAGTAAAAGTTAACAAAGATTTTTGTTTGTTTTTTCTTTAATAAAGTAAAAGCAGATAAATGTTTAGTATCGAGTGTGACCCCCTCTAGCTGAAATCACAGCTTGAATTCGTCTGGGTATGCTAGCGAGGATATCCCGGATACTTGCTTGCGGAATACGTTCCCACTCCGCGGTAATCACATTCTTCAGCTCTCTGATGGTTTGCGGAGCCGGTTGTACTGATCTCACGCGTCGTTTCAGAACGTCCCAGACATGCTCTATAGGATTGAGGTCGGGACTTCGAGCTGGCCAATCCAAACGACGAATGCCGACCTCTTGCACATACGCTTCCACATCGCCAGACCGGTGGGCGCGAGCGTTGTCGTCCATAAAAATTGAGTCTTCGCCTGAAGCGGCCAATGCGGGTTGTGCATGAGGAATAAGAACTTCCGTTATGTATCGATGTCCAGTCAGTGAGCCGTTTTCAATGAAGACTAACTCTGTACGATCCATTGAATTTATTCCTGCCCAAAACATAACAGAGCCCCCACCATAAGGTGTGATTTCTTCAAAACAAGCCTCTGCAAAGCGTTCTCCTCGTCTTCGTAGCACTCGCCGACGTCGATCTTCAACGAACAGAGATATCCTGGCTTCATCGGAGAACAATACCCTATTCCAGTCTTCTTGAGTCCATGACTCACAATTTCGAGCAAACCTAAGCCTGGCAACTCTGTGCTCACGGAGTAACTTAGGGCCGCGGGCCGGGCGATGACTGCGTATATTGGCCGCGAGCAGCCTCCTCCTGACCGTGCATAGACTAATATGCACATTTCTTACTTCTTCGAGGTTGTTCTTAAGGTCCACATACGAAGACTTGCGATTTCTCAATGCGCGACTCACAAGAAAACGATCATCCCGTGGTTGGGTACATGGTTTTCTTCCAGAACCAGGCCTTCTCTCAACGGAACCGGTGTCTTGATACCGCTGCCAGGTCCTTTGAACCGTCGAGCGACTCACACTTAGCCTCTGAGCCACGAAGCATTGGCTGCAGCCCTCTTCGAGCAGCGCAATAATTTTTGTAGCTTTTACCACTTTCTCTAACATTATTGAGACAGCTAAACAGCAATAAATGAAGCTTTGACAATTAAGAACATGAAATAAATTCATAAAAATTGACTAAAAGTTATGAAAACCGATATTATCTTTTGGAACTTCGCACCAAAAATGTAGGATAAAAAGTGGTTTTCTGTAAAAACGAGCATCAAACGAAAATTTTAATTTTGAACGTACTGTTTTAAACACCACGGCATTTTTAAAACCGGCCAGTAACATGTACAAATGATTGAAATCATTTTGGTACCGTATTTTTTTAAAAAAGAATTAAAATCCAAACCGCCCGTTTTTTTTGCAAATGAGTTTATTACTTCTTCCAATTTGAATGTTCAATACTATTCTTTAACTCTTCTATGTTACTATGCCAATATAACCCTATTGCCAGATATTAGTCTTTGCCGATTTTGCCACAATTCGTTTTAAAAGTAGGACAATAAATTGTCATAATGAGCTTATACTATTAATATAGATTTTAGAGCTTATTCCGATGGCGGGTATTCACCGAGCTTTTTTCACACGATCGTTAGAAAAGGCATTGGGAATTATAACTTTTCTATGAAGCTTATCTTTGCATTTATAAGTGTTGCCAATTTAAAGTACACTAACCAGTAATGTTTGTTATAATAAGTAATTATGTGAAAACACACCGTCGTAATAAAATAGTTTAAGCCGATAAGAAATGGCACTGTAGACGTGCTTTGTGCACTTAATGTAAAAGTGTAGCGAGAGGCAAGTACAAGGCGAGGGACATTTGAGGTTGCAGGCATGTTTTCTACAATCTTACATCTATACTAATATTATAAAGCTGAAGAGTTTGTTTGTTTGAACGCGCTAATCTCAGGAACTTCTGAACTGATTTTGAAAATTCTTTCACTAATAGGAAGCTACTTTACTCCTGAGTGCTATAGGCTACTTTTTATCCCGGGAAAACTTGATCACGCGGGCGGAGCCGCGAGCGTTACTAGTAAATAATAATTATGCAAGAATATTACTTAGTTCTTTTTCTGGAGTGCTTGGTTGTTATTGTTTTTACCTACAACTAAATATAAGGTTTTTATTCCATAACAATAATGTAGTAGCGAGTAAACTTTGTCATCCTTCAAGTTTATAAATTAAATTTAACAATTTAAAGCAGGTTCAGATTGAGAATGTTTTGAAGTACGAATTCATTTGATTGAACCTAATTAAATTACTCGATAAATGTTATTTCACTCAACTAATACTAAGGTATACTGAATAGGGTACTTTCCTATGTTTGATTTTGTACATTATTTTAAATGCAGCAGAACATAATACGAAAAAGAAATTCTTCTGTGAAATCAACATCAAAATCGATTGACAAATAAAGCAATTATTCAATTTTGAATTATTCTTGTGAGCAAAAGTGGGGCGTGGCGGGGATATCGCGCTATCTCTTTCGCACGCACGCAGCGTTATGGCCGACGGCGCTTGGTGACGTCACAACCTAGTATTGCTGTTATTTGACAGCTTCCACCAATTTTCGAAGCTTTATAGCTTACTTACTATTGCGTCAATTTTGAAAATTCTTATTCCATTAGATTTTGGGTAGCATATATTTTTCATAATTGTGTGTAAAAATAGTACTCAGATACCCTATTACTTATTGATAATAATTTACGAGCTATGAGAAAAGTTATGGTAGAAAATTTGAGAGTATATTTGGACATGAATGTATCGATTTTGGCGTATTCGTTGTTTTATAACAAATTGTATTTGTTATTTATTTGCATTACTGTTATTAGGTATTTAAAATTATAAATTAAAATGAATTTTCTTTGTAGCCATAAAATGTATCCTAGGTATTATTTTTATTTTTTTTATAGATTTTTGTATTTTATAATATAACCCAGTGTTTTGTATACATTGTCTATAGGGAACGTGCACGTCGCGTCGTCAGCACTGCCATCTGGTGGCGCAATCTGACTCTTTTTCATTCAGTCCATGATCCATCGATACTTGGCATTGACGTAATACATTCAAAAATAACATTTATAATGTTGATATTGTATTGCTGTGTATCTGGATGCTCCAAAATATAAAAATAAACAAATCAAATTGTGTGAAATTTTATTATGTTGCCAAGAATAGTACCTAAGTACTTACATTCCATGGTTATGTGAAAGCTGTGTAAAATATATATAGTTATGAGTTCCAAAAGAATTTAGAAATTTCTCATTACATAATTTATAAAAATAAACATGATTTGAAGATAATATTCAATACAAAAAAATCTATAATTAAATATTAAGGGGACAATAACCTAATTTTGTGTAATAACTAGCTCCCATCTAAAAAAAGCATATTCTAGACGTGCTAGGTATCAACAATATTCGGCCGGAACACATGTTTTATCATTTTTGTAATAATACAATATATAAACAAAGTATTCTAAAACGTTAATTTTTTTATCCACATGTGACTCTTGTGTCGGTTTTGTGCTGCCGCCTATATACGTGCATGCTCCCTATTCATTTGGAGTGTGTGAGTGTACCAGTACTAGAAATATTTAATTAATACGACTTTTAACTATATTACGTTGTTACCTATAATTAGTTTGTTTTAGTTCAGAGAATAAACGAGACATTTTGACAGTTACTGGTAGATTCGACTTGTTCTTAGAGTTGGAATACGAAGTGTAATTGTTGATAAATATTTGTGTTTATAGCCGTCATATCTAAGTGTTGTGATTAAGGCCCGGATTGTGAATGGATCTGGCGCAGTGTTGTATACCTGTTCCAATAAATGTTTTAAAGTTGATACTTCTTTTATTATTCCCAAGAAAAGAAGAAATTAATGAGTTAAAGATATGTAGAATTTTATCACTCGTGGGACACACTGTGATATTCAAATAAAGTGTCAATGATTATAAAAATCATAATCTTTACTCAGCATCTGCATTGGCTTCTCTATTTGCGACTTTATGTCGAAAGCACACAATAATAGTGTTGTGTGATTTATGAGTGACAATGTATGCACGATCAAATTTGGCAATGATTCACATCAAATAAAAATTATTGCTGCTACAAAATAGAATACAAATTAAAAAAATCCATTTGCTATATACAGCTAAACAAGGTGAATTATTTGACTTCCTTTCCAGTTATGTTGATATATTTTATTTGATAGATAACATTCTGACTATTGAAATAACTCCTTTTACCAACAAACAGAAACCCTTCATCAATAAAAGAATATTAAAATTTCGAATACTTTATTATACCATACTAAATAAATGAATCAATATTTACATAAAGTTCGCTTAACTTAGTAATACAATATTTAAAATGTCTAGCTGTCTGTTAGCTACAAATAGATTGCTCTGAACGCCAGTCTCCGCTTTGGAAAACACACGTGTTGAGGGGAATATACAATGATATAAAAATAGCCAAGATGGTGCCTTATGCATAATAAATATTTGTCACAAATCTGGTATACTATATTTATGGCCGGTTTCACAGCTTGCTGATAAACATATTTTTCACATAAATGTAGAGGTAAGCCGACCGACCGATCTAGTAACATGGATTAGAGTGTGACTTGCATTTGATCGGCTCATATATATTAATGTGACAAATAGGGTTTATCAGCAAGCGGGTGAACCCGCCCGTAGCGTAACCTTAGACCAACAGTATAACGTATATTTGACTATAGATATATGTCCTTAATTATATCCTAACAGTGCGTCAATTTTGACTGATAGTAATTTGAATACGAACTATACCAGCGTGTTTTTCTTTTGATTATTCAATGAATGAATAAAGGTGCACCTGATGAAGGTCGCAGGAAGTCGAGTTCAGAGTGCTTCATAATCAGCCCGAAAATTATCGGAGTAGGCCTATGTTCAGCATAGAATAACCTATGGCTATGCAGAAACTGTCATTTTCTACTTCATTGTCGCACTGTAAGAATATCACCAACGAAATATAATACGCGCATTCGCTAACAATTATGGATCCGGCGTCAAGAACCTCTTTATAAATGTGTCATACAAAGATAAACTGATATAGTCAAAATAGGAAATACGTGCGTTGGTGTTCAATAATATAATTGGCTACAATGATATTACGCTACTAGCTATTGCCCGCGGCTCCGCCCGCTTTAAAAAGTTTTTCCGGGATAAAAGTCCCGCTTTATATTTTCCCGGGATAAAAAGTAGCCTATGTGTTAATCCAGGACATGATCTACCCGTGTGCCAAATTTCATCGAAATCCGTTCAGTAGTTTTTGCGTGAAAGAGGAACAAACATCCTTACATCCAAACATCCAAACATCTAAACATCCAAACATCCAAACATCCATACATTCTTACAAACTTTCGCCTTTATAATATTAGTAGGATTCCATTGAACAACGTGTTATATTATCTACAGAATATAGAAGTGTATTGCGAAATAAAATAAGGCATTTGGGTAGGGCTGCCATCCGTCCGGATTTTCCCGGATTTGTCCTAGTTTGAAGGGCGTCCGGGGGCCGTACGGCAGGGGTTTTAAAATATTTTTTTTTATAGATAAGCGGTAAATTGAAATAAACCTTAGTTAAAAATTCATTCATAATGAATGAAATCCTCCTAGCCAGTTTCGGCCACGGCGGCCAATCTCAACGGAGATCAGCCAGGTACGCAGGAGATATTATAGTGCACAAGTGTGTGCGCAATACACAGGTGCACTCGCTATTCCTTCACTCTCATAGTCCGGTGAGACGGCAATCCGACATAACCGGAGAGAGATCAGGCGCAGGACCAACGGCTTTACGTGCTTTCCGAGGCACGGGGGTATCACACCGCCAACTTCCTGACTCCGAGCTGCGACTGAGTAAATTTTAAGATGGAAAAACCTAGTCACAATTTTTTTTTTGGCTCGACCCGGGATTCGAACCCAGGACCTCAGCGCGCAAATCGTACTCGTAATGCGTACGCAATACCACTACGCCACCGAGGCAGTCATTCATAATAACCCGCATTCAAGAAGGCACGGCAAAATATTTTTTCAGGTGTCCGGGGATAAACCCATATTTCACCCAAATGTCCGGGACATTTGCCGTGTATATCCGGCGTCGCCAATTTAATTGATGGCAGCCCTACATTTGGATGTTGCGAACACATGGTGTAACCAAGATGACAAGATTCTACGTGCCTAGACGACCATGCAAGTAACCATTATAGATTTGATTTGAGAAATTATCTTTACAGTATCGATAATAGCCAATGATCAAAAATACCTAAGCATATTTACCTAACCCTCTTAGTAATAGAGGAGGCCCGTGCTCAGCAGTGGACAATAGGGCTGATTGCATTGCATATTTAGTTACGTGTCTTATTCTTCATACTGTCCGCATATGACCGATGTTAATCGATTGCCATTAGTATAAGTCGTTACCGATCGGCCAATCGTAGTAGGTATATATGCATAACTTTTTACCTTTATTTACAGTAGGTATATTTTCGGCGTAAATAACATATCCATCATAAAACGCACAACAGTGTCGAGATAAACACATTGATAAATTATAAATAAGTTTTCAACGGACACAATAAATATTACATATAAATCCGACTTATATGTAGGTAGTATCTACCTACTAGGTATAGCATTTAATATAATTATTTATAGCTGCCTAAACGTACAAATCTCGGGAAGCATATCTGAAATGACTGGTCTACAAAGTCGATGCTATTCGTTCCTCTTGCACCCGTCTATTACTACCATTGTGAAACGATTCTTGTCATCATCATTTTGGAGGTCAATTTCCACTGCGCCGTAACAGCGAGCAACTCACAAAACCTTGCATCTTCTTTTATTCAAAAACGCACTCTAACACAATAACTACGTAAATAGATTAACTTTAAAAAATCTTAAGCATCATAATATATTTATATACTAAGCGTAGTGAGTAATGAATTAGAGGCCACAACTGTTCGTTTATTGCTTATGATTTAAATAGGTTCTAAGAGACGCGATGACGGACATATGTCCTATATTTTTAGTAGGTATCTCTCTCTTCAGTCGGCACCTCATTACTGAGGATCGTGATCCCGTCCAACATCATTCAGCAATCTTCTCCACGAGGCGCGATCTTCGGCTTGGTGCACGGCTACGCTCATTGGCATATTTAAGGAGTTGGCGACCTGGTCTGACCAGCGCTGCGGTCTACGCCCTCTTGGTCGCTTGCCTTCGAGCTTGCCGGTGAGCACCAACTTCTCCAAGTTGTCTGGTTTTCTTCGGGCTATGTGTCCGAAATATTTCAGAACACGACTCAGACAGACGGAGGATAGCCTCTGTTGACGTTCCAGCTTGAGCTCTCCTAAGATGGATGCATTAGTGCGATGAGCTGTCCATGAGATGCCGAGCATGCGACGCCAGCACCACATTCGAACGCATCGACTCTCTTAGTAGGTATAGATGCTTTCAAACAAGTCGATCGAGTAGCCGGGGCTAGAGCGGTCTGCTGGAGGCAAAAGTTGCTTGTGTGCTTAAAATATGGCAAAAAGACACAACTTCGTTTCGTTTTATTGTGATTGGTTGAGAGGCAAACACGTGACTGACGTATTGGCCTCTCGACCAATCACGAGAATCAAAATTAAGACGTCTTACGAGTTCGTCTTTTAGCCACATTCTGAACAGACTGTCTTTTTACGTCCATCGTATTGCGATCACTAGTGACCGCTCCGCTATACTACGAAACGCTACTTATATAAAGAACAACAGGCGTAAAATCGCATTAAATCTAACACATATGAGGTTCCGTGCACAGTCTAGCTAAGTATATATCACTGCCGATGTCATTTGTATATCATCAACTACATTAAATTCTTGTATTATTAAATAAACTTTACACTCCATTTATATGAAAGCCTTTTATAAGCCTTTCTTATGTACTACTACCACGGTAAGAACTTTAGTACTCATTCTAATTTTTATCTAATGAATGCTTCTTCTAACACTACTCCAGCAGCCAATTAAACAGTATTTTCTCAACTATCTCTGTCATTTGTAAATAAATGGAGATGAAAATAATCACCACAGACACCTAACACACTAAAAGTAATAAATAATCTTCAATATATATAAACACACGATCGATTTTACGGTATAATATTATGTCGATTTTTTTTTGTATTAGCTTACCTTCAAATTATTATTAACATTATTTTTTAAATACTCCAATTGTTAAGCCAGCAATGCAAGCGTACGCAAACTGATGAGCAAGTGCTGCCATCTAGAAAAGTTTGAGGAAACCACTGCAAGCAGCCAATATAGTTTAGTGGAGCTGTGTACATGGGCTGTCAATATTTATTGACACTGCTCTATGAGACAAGGGATCGCAAGCGACTGCGGCTTGTGACAAGTTACGCCCAAGGCGTTCTACACATGTTTGCACTTGCCTTTGCTCAACTAACTAAGCCATCGAAAACAAACGGAGGTAAGGAAAATATGCCGTCTATAATTTAGTATTGGCCTTCACTTCACTCCGCCAACAGTGATTGCCGGCTTAACACGTACGAGACGGTGGCATTAGTGCAGGAAGTCTTTGATATCCTGATTGCTATGAAGGATGTGTCCCTAATGTATAATGATAAT
The DNA here is from genome assembly GCA_949316025.1 of Lapara coniferarum. Lineage (NCBI taxonomy): Eukaryota > Metazoa > Arthropoda > Insecta > Lepidoptera > Sphingidae > Lapara > Lapara coniferarum. The sequence continues at coordinate 20,540,391 of OX438933.1, read as the reverse complement.
TATTATGCCTTTGCTGCCACGGTAGTGCCATTACACAAGCTTTGTGGTTATACTGTAATGTACAACCGTACCCAAGCATGATTCACGCGCTAGCGTATAGTAAACGTAATATTATTAAAGTATTTTTTTTTTTGAAATTTGAACAGCGTCCCAGTGAGCGTATTTGGAACTAAAGTATAGCATTACGAGCCACTATGATGAGTTTTTCACCATAAGATATAGTACAGCAGACATTAATTAGGGTACATGTAATTTGTTTTTATTTATATTATAGTTATGTCTGAAACAACGCTTTTACTGGTCTAAGTATGCCCCTAATAAGATTTAGTCATTTTAGATCCATCGCATAGCCCATAGGAATTTTCTTCCAATGAACACCCTAACTGCGTATTATCTGAAATAGCCCCTGCACCACACCACTATCATTGTACACTTGCTAGATGTAATCACTCGCTACTGCCCCTAAACTCCCCTGCTACTGCCGCAAAGGGCTGGGCTGGTCGGCCAGCTAGTTCAGCATGGTGTGTCTGTCATAGATGTTGCGGCGTTGCTCACGGACCTGGCGTTTCCACTTGTCCTGCTGGTGGGTGACGCGGTTGAGAACGTTTCCGCGAGGACCCATCTGCTGCGAGGGCCCACTGATGGTGCTCTCATCCTGAAAATATCGGTGTTAACAGCCATATTAAAAAAAAATAGTAACTGCATAGGCATGTCATAAGATTAATAACACAAATGTCGCTAAAAGTTTTATTTATATATTTTGGAGGCGCGGATGAATTAATAAATTAAGTGGACTGTAATTCTGCGGTTGGAAAGAATCCCTACTCGACACGACACGCACTGAATTGGGAATAGAGCTGCCTATGAGGAAAAAAATGAATATGAAGGCAGCCCAAAACAGGATGGAAGCACAGTACCTTATGGCGTCTGCGGCGGCGGTTCAGCAGTCGACTGCTGGCGGCGTCTTCGACACTGGAGTTGTTTTGCGGCGACAACACTCACTATCTAGACTATAAAATGCACATTCACATATGTCTGATTGTACAACAAGCACCGGTACCGATCAATTTAAGAATTATATCAGAGCGGCGTTATCCTGTGTCCATTACTTCAGCGGCGCGCGAACAAGAGTGTTTTTTTTAGCAAACAGCGCCCGGCCGAGGCGCGGACGCATGTTGAACCATTTCCTAGCGGAGCGTTGCAGCTCTCGCTCTCGCTCGCTGGAAAGGTATGTGCGGGAAAGGGATGCGGGAAGGAAGGGCACGTGTCGTGTCACTTATTAGGAAATTATTATGACCTATGGCGGCCGGAAATGCGGAAGTAAATTAAATTATTTTTAAAAGAATTATGGCGCAACCATTCCCCCCGGGCTTGAAGGGACGGCTTCAAATAAAGAACTAAATTAAACTTAATATAATACTAAGTAAACGCGGATTTAAACATTATTGATTTGGTAAAGGGCATAAACGTACAACAGGACGTAAATAAGACCCCGTCGCGGTCTTAACGCGGACGACGCGAGTCACGCCATCTGTTGCCGGGAAAACTTCTTCCACGAGCCCAAGAGGCCAGTGAAGAGGCGGTGCGTTATCGGTTTTTAAAATCACGACGGTCCCTATTTGAATAGGGTTGGAAGGCGTGTTCCATTTAACGCGTGATTGCAACGTGTGCAGATACTCTGCCCTCCATCGCTTCCAAAAGGATTGTAATAATTTATCAAGCAAATCGTGACGAGAGAGTAAGTTAAGTTTATTATCCGTAACTTCTTTGGTCGGTAAACATTTAAGCGGGGTAAAATTTAAGAAGTGGACTGGAGTTAGAGCAAGCGGTTCCGAAGGATCATTAGACAAAGTGCGGTACAAAGGCCTAGTATTCATTACTGCTTCTACCTGAGTGAGTACGGTACTCAACTCTTCAAAAGAAAGAATCTGCTCTCCGATTACGCGGAATAAATGAGATTTGAGACTTTTGATGTTAGCCTCCCAATTGCCTCCGAAATGACTAGCAGTCGGTACGTTCAGAGACCAATCAATACGATTCTCACTTAATACATGCCCAAATTCGGTTTTAAAATGTGTCGACCTTAGAAATTTCTGATGCTCTGTAATTGTACGCTTGGCACCGATAAAATTTGTCCCATTGTCGGAATACATCCTACTGATGGGACCGCGACGCGAAAGAAAACGTTTGAACGCGGCTAGAAAACTTGCGGTACTCAAATCGCCGGCCAGTTCAATGTGTACAGCGCGAGTTGTCAAACATACGAAAAGACAAACGTATGCCTTAGTGGTACGAACACCACGAGAGTGAGGGTGACCTTGAACGGACCTGCGTAGTCAGTACCCGTATGTACAAACGGCTTTGCGGATTCTAATACGCGACAAGCCCTATGTTCCGCCATCTCAGGAAATATTTGTTTCGGACGAAGGCGAAAACAAGGAAGACAATTATATACTCTATTCCTAATAAGGCTGCGTGCAGAGAGTATCCAGTACTTCTGACGCAAGAGAGACATAAGTAAGTCGGGACCAGCGTGACAATTCGCCTTATGGTGATAATCAACCAATAAATTTAAAATATGATGCTTGCGCGGTAAAACAATGGGGTGCATTTGATCGAAATTTAAATTAGAGTGGATTAAACGACCACCTACGCGGATATTTATGCAAAGAAACATTTGTCTAATATCAGCCGAAAGGGCTACGGCAAATAAACGGAAATTAAGAATAATACTAAACAAATTCCCTTGTAGATTAGGTCCACTATAAAGAATGTCGTTAAGTGAAACCGATGTGCTAGTCTTAGCACTACCGTTAAGCACGACGCGTAACTTAGAGGTGAGCTTATCCTCTCTAATAACCCTATGGTACGGTATAATATATGACGGAGCGGTATAAATAAATTCTGCGTCCGGAGGTGCGATAGAAATATAATCTTTCTCTAAATATTCATTAATGACATCGTCGTAGGCTTGCTTCAATTTAGGCAAAGCCTGCATTTTTCTTTCTAAACAGAAAAAACACTTCTCAGCCAATCGTCGAGAATTGCCGAGACTAAATACATCCCCTTTAAAGGGCAGCGCGACGGTATAACGACCATCATTTTCGCGGGTGGTAGTGCGAGAATAAATTACTTCACACTCCTTATCATCAGGGCTTAGAATGGGTGGAACAACCACTTCTTCCAATTCCCAGAACTTGCGAACCACCGATTCTAACGGCTCAACTGCACAGCAGTACGAAACTGACGCGCAAGTATTATTAAAAGCGGGCGCGGAACCTACGATCACGTATCCTAATACGGTCTCTAATGCGTGTGGTGCGACGTGCGCGGGTTGACCTTGGACCTTGTGCGACAACAACAGGTGAGGGAAGATGGAAGCACCTACTAATAAGTCAATTTCTCCAGGGACGGCGTAAGTATCGTCAGCCAAAGGTAAATCTTTGAAATTAATTAAGAACGAAGTATCGACCGAAACGGTCGGCAAAAGTTCGGTAACTTTATCTACTACCAATGACTCCATATCAAAATGTATTTTTCTATTAAAGCGAGAAAAGAATTTAATATTCACGGAACCCTGGGTAATTTTAGCGGTACCCCCTATTCCTTTAACAGCGTACCGTTGGTCTTTACGACAATTTAATCCTAAACGGTCGCAACACACACTAGTAATAAAATTACTTTGCGATGCACTATCTAATAAAGCGCGAACATAATGTTCGACCCCATATGCGTCAATAATAATAACGCGCGCGGTGGCGATTAAAACAGTGCTAGGCACTGTCGGAATTTTATTGTGCGAGAGAGCGCACAGCGCAACTTCGTCGTTGCGTGTAGTAGCGGGCGGGAGCACCCGCGCCGCCGCCGGCGCGGCAGGGGGGTCGCCGGGCCGCTCACTTGTATTACATTCGCGCGCGGTAAGCGAATGCGACGAATGGACTGCGCTTACTCGTGATGTGGAATTATTATCAAAATGTAACATAGTGTGATGTCTCATTTGACATTTACGACATTGCATTTTAGAATTGCAATTAAATAGTCGATGCCGTATACTTAAACAGTTAACACAATAAGCGTTTGATTTTACAAATTTAAAGCGTTCGCTAGGAGTAAGTTTGTGAAAACCCGGACATTTATATAAATGTTCGTGGGGTACATCACATAAGGAACATTTAGACTGCGAAGTTACTGAAGCGGTATTAACATAGGTATGCGTGGACTTGAGCGATTTAGATGGCACATCTGTTCGACGATCAGAACTTTTCTTAACAATTTCTGATTTAACAGCCGATGTATTTTGCAATATTTTCATTTGATCGCGAACAAATGTCACTAAAGAATCAAAGCGTGGAATAGCGGAGCCTCGGTTGTCTAATTCGAAAGCGTGCGCGGTTTCTTTATCTAATTTCTTTAAAGCCATATACAAAAATACAAGATCTGCGAGACTATCAAAGTTTAAATTTTTAAGAGCGGAAACTGAAGTTGCGAATTTATCAAGAAACTGTTCAAGATTACTTACAGTTGCGGAATGGAAAGGTTTTAATTCAAATATTTGGTCTAAATACGAACTGGCAAGGAGGCGCTTGTCTTCGTATTTACTAATTAATGCGTTTAATATAAGTGAGTAGTTCTCAGCGCATGGACTTATACCGGTAAAAACGGCCTGCGCTTTGCCCTTCAGTTTACACGTTAAATAATGTAATTTGTCAGAGTCGTCTAGCATGGGATTGTGGTGAACCATGCTTTTAAAGGTGGAATAAAACAACGGCCATGCTTTGACATCGCCGGTGAATTCAGGCAACTCAATGCGAGCTAACTTAGGCTTAACTTTATTGTTGTATTTTACATCCGATTGAGATGTCGAATGTAACTTCTTCTCGGCGCGTTTTACTCGGCTGTACAAGTCATCGAAGGCAATTAGTGGCTGATAATTAACAATATATGTGGACTTTAATTTTAATTCTATTGAATTTATTTCGTCAAGAACACTTTCGAAGTCAGACCTTAGCTTGTCAATCAACTCAAACTCACATAAAAATGATTCCTTAACTAACTCGTTCGATAAATCGTATGATTTGTCTGCTACAGATTGCATGCGCGTAAACATGCATTCCCTCTTTGCGATTAAGAGTGTTAACTTTTCGGTGGACATTATTTTCAAATTATAGGTACTCAAGTAAACAACAAATATACGGTGTACGCGGTGCGAGGCAGTGGAGAGTAGAATATACACACACGTTGCGCGGATTAAATAAGTACTTGTTAACGTGAATATGTATCTACCTACACACAAATGACTAACTTGTCGCGGCACGCACGGCACACTTATAACTATGCCTACCCCCGAGAAGTACCTAGCGGTTATATAAAAGCGATGTATTTTTACTAATTATTATGCGTTGCGTTATAAATTTAATATATTTGCGATTAAGCTATAAAATAGCGCGGGTCCTATAATAGTTGCGATAAAAGTAGGTATACAATTCTACAAACTGTACACGCGGTTTGCGAAATAAAGAATGCGGGATGACAAATTGCGAAAATAATATACGAAATATATTATGCGGATATAAATAGGGCTCAATCCTATTTATAATATGAATATTAGCGTTATTAGAAGCGATGCGATAAGATTCAAATACAAATCCGAATCGATTGGACCACAAAATGGAGGCGCGGATGAATTAATAAATTAAGTGGACTGTAATTCTGCGGTTGGAAAGAATCCCTACTCGACACGACACGCACTGAATTGGGAATAGAGCTGCCTATGAGGAAAAAAATGAATATGAAGGCAGCCCAAAACAGGATGGAAGCACAGTACCTTATGGCGTCTGCGGCGGCGGTTCAGCAGTCGACTGCTGGCGGCGTCTTCGACACTGGAGTTGTTTTGCGGCGACAACACTCACTATCTAGACTATAAAATGCACATTCACATATGTCTGATTGTACAACAAGCACCGGTACCGATCAATTTAAGAATTATATCAGAGCGGCGTTATCCTGTGTCCATTACTTCAGCGGCGCGCGAACAAGAGTGTTTTTTTTAGCAAACAGCGCCCGGCCGAGGCGCGGACGCATGTTGAACCATTTCCTAGCGGAGCGTTGCAGCTCTCGCTCTCGCTCGCTGGAAAGGTATGTGCGGGAAAGGGATGCGGGAAGGAAGGGCACGTGTCGTGTCACTTATTAGGAAATTATTATGACCTATGGCGGCCGGAAATGCGGAAGTAAATTAAATTATTTTTAAAAGAATTATGGCGCAACCATATTTTTTTGTTTCGTTTAGTGTGCACTGCACTCGTCACACTGAGATTTAAAGTGTTAAGTCTTATAATGCCCAGGAATTACGTTGGCTGCGATGTCACAACATTGCATGCACCCTGCTGCTTGGCTGTAGAAACAGAGATTGCTTTGCTACTCAGGTGGCCACTCGCATAGGTGGTTTATGTCACATGCAGCCTAGGTAGGGTGTCTTTGGTAAGATTTGAAAAGTTTTAAGTGTATTAAGAATAATTTAAAAATAAAATTAAGTAATACGGTTCGAAATAATTATTAATTGTGCATTTTAATCTTATCAGAGATTAGATTGAACAAACAACCTATCTGGTACCGCGAGTTTGACAGCTGTCATTTTTTTTTCATACTAAAACCTTATTGCGTGGGTAGAAGCGACGATATTCGCTTTTATGACAGGAGCTGTCATGGTCCCATGCAACCAAGTGGGCCTGAAGCGTCCTGCATTAAATAATACTCACATCCTCATTTGTATGCTCCTGGTATGAGGCCTTGGCTCTCTTGTTGATGAGTGGGTCCAGGCAGATGAGGAAGCCCATATAAACCACCAGCAGCATTATCACCCAAATCACAATGATCACTACAACCTGTGACAACCATTACAGTATTGTTACTAATGGGCATTTAAAATTAAATGATTTATAAACACTTATTTTCAAGGCAAACAGAACATTAAAATTTGCTATTTGTAGTCTTAAAATAATTGTTTAGTATTACAGCTAAACCGAATTTCTGTGGTATAAATGATATACTTACTTTTATTATGGTAGTGTTGCGGTTTTCATATTTGCATTCGCAGCGGGGGCAAAACTCTTGCTCGCGTCCATTCAATTGATCGACTATGCGAGGCAGGACCAAACCCTCGCAGTTACTAGTGAAAAAAACAAGTTATTTAAATTTACATTACACATACATTTGACAGACATGTTGTTTGAACTGAAAAATATATACATTATCGCAAACAGCATTTATAAATAACATTCGCTTAAAAATGTCTAAGTAATCAATGACACATCCATATTTTTATTACTTACCACTTGTTAGGTGGAACGTTACCAATGAAAGGGCTGCGGCTGGTATCAGAGGTGTTGTTGAACACGGCCGCTAGGCTCGGGCACACACACTTGCATCTCTTGTCTTCATATGTAGCCTGGAAGTCGACAAAAGTTTGTAGTAAGGCATAAAGTAATGTACTAAGTCAACAGTGGATGAAAATGACATACGGCCATAATATATTTTGAATTCTAGTATAGTCTTGTAAAGTTCTACGATTAAGTTGGTAAGGTGAAGCTAAGCAATCATACCATTTAGTCTTATTAATAAAACTAGGAGTTTCTCATGGCTTTGCCTGCACACATTAGCTTTTCTGGGATAAAAAGGAGCCTTTACCCTACCCAGGATTTCAAACTATCTCCGTACCACCAAATTATATGGACCTAGAGAAAACTGGAAACTTCCACACGACGACGACAAGTCGGCGGTATGTTTCACGGATGGCTCCAGGAAGGAATCAACAGGACTGTCGGGGGCAGGAATTTTCATAACCACGCCATCCAACACAGAAGAAACCACAATAAAATTAGGAAAATATGCGAGCGTATTCCAGGCGGAAACAATGGCTATTCTGGAATGCGCTGAGCGCACTAAGCAAATGACCAATAAGGAAATCAGCACAATACTGATTTACAGCGACAGTCAAGCAGCCCTAAAGGAAATCGACAAACCAGAGACAACGTCGGCGCTAGTGAAAGAATGCAAACTCAAATTGAACACGCTAGCAGCGGACAAAGAAGTCATCATCTCCTGGGTACCAGGTCACCAAGGGACCACAGGAAATGAGAAGGCAGATGAGTTAGCGAGAAAGGGACCTCATGAAACATTCATAGGACCGGAGCCGTGCCTACCTATATCGGCAAAGATCACGAAGGGAGTAATCAGCAGGAAGATAATCACAGAAACAAACGTCAGATGGAGAGATATGAAATGCTGTCGCCAATCGAAAATTGCTTAACCAGAAGAAAACCAAAAGCCTACTCTAATTTAGGAAGCAGGACATAAGGACCATTATAGGAATCATGACTGGACATGGTACGCTTAATAGGCACCTGAAAATAATAGGTAAGACCGAAGACGCCTCGTGTCCAGAATGTGGCGAAGAAGAGACTAGCATCCACTTCCTGGCAGAGTGCTCGATGTACTCCATACCAAGATGGGAGATATTGAGTATAGACAAACTGGAGGTAGCACAGCTACATGAGGTAAAGTTAGGAGACATAATTAGGTTCAGTAGGGCAACTAACAGGTTTGTAAGATTAGAAGGGGGTGTACTGCAGGAGCACCAGTAAAACCAGTGCTCTAGGGTGGAAGTTGTCACAAGTAGACAAGTGCCACCCAACTGGGACTAAGGTTGAAATAGTAACAACAACGCGAACTGATCACCCGTCTGTGCGACTGCATACGTCCCCACAAAAAATAACATCAAAAATTATATGGAAATATGTTTGGTAATTCTTGAGTTTATCATATTAAGAGATAGAGACAGACAGCAGATGGAGGACTTTGTTTTATAATATGTAACACAGATAAAACCAAGGACAAAGAAAGTCATGACTTTGTGTTATCACAAAAGTGTTCAATATTGTTTTATAAACTTATTTATACATGTACATTTTAAATTTGCATTCAATTACAATTGGAAAAATACTTGTAAATTTTCTGCTACAATGAATGTTTATTAAATATCTTAAAATGAAAATTATTTATTTTGCAATGATGTAACCTAAGTTTGGTCATAGTGGGGATATCTTGATTATTTGACAATTTTTAGTCCTGGTTTTTCTGGAATAATAGTACCACCATACATTTTTCACACCGTAAAAGTAATGCATGTTTTGATTCAGGTCATCACTTCGCTTCTTTGTAGCTCCACCCATATTAATAGATTATGGATGATTGACAAAGACACATTCAAACAACTTGCATAAAAGTTGTAGGATGTTGGGTTAAATTTTAATAGCATTTAAGTTGTATGAGTTTAATAAGAGCTAATGAGTAACAGCAGGATAAATATTAGACAAAATCATCTATATATTAAATGTATTACATGCCTGATTATGCGATACGAACATTCACTCTGTTCAACTGAACTGTAGTTGTGGCTTTATTAATTAAAGTGATCTGGCACTGTGTGTTTTAAATTTGTTTAGACAACATAAATCATATTTTAGCACTACAGCCACCTTTAGTTTTTTTTCATGGATGTACAAGACTGTTGGTAGAATATACGTCCATGGACAAAACATTTTGTAAAATTATTGCAAATCTGAAGATATTCCTAGTGATGTCGTAGCTATTGTTGCTAACTTCAGGGTGACGAAATGTGTAGGAAAAGTGACTCCATCAACTTCAGACCAAGAAGTCTAATAATAGCAGAATATATATCAATGACTGCCTCGGTGGCGGACTGACTCAGTGGCATAGTTGTATTATGGTACAACTGTAATGCTGAGGTCTCGGGTTCGATCCCCGGGTCGGGCAAATTGACATTGAGGTTTTCTACTCAGTATCAGCTCGGAGTCTGGAATTTGTGACCGATATGGCGATAGGCTCGCCCCCTATCACATCATGGGACGGAATAATGGTGAAAAGTGGGTGCACTAGTTGCGCCTCTGCCTACCCTTTCGGGGATAAAAGGCATGAGTGTATATGTATATATCAATGTAAAGGGTGAAATAGTTCCAATGAAGGCGAACTGATCACCCGTCTGCGCAACTGCGTACGTCCCCACAAAACATATATCAATGTAATTGTGAAAGGACACAGTAACTTTTTTCAAATACAATGATTTCAAGAAGTCAACTACTTTATTCATTCTATGTATGCATATTAGAATGTCATTTCTAAAGGACAATGGGTGGACATGGATTGCTAAGCGGACAATGTATGAAGATGTGACACAAGCTAATAGCTCCTAAAATACTACCATTATTGTTAGTTTAGTTCAAAGAGCATTATTATAATAGATAGAAATTTGGTTACAAACTTCTTATCCTTACTAACAATAGCATATGTGTAAGATATCAAATAAAGTGAGAAGATTCAATACAATCGGGATGCGTCCAATTATCTTTTTGTTAACGTTATCTGAATAAATTGATTGCATTTGCAATGCAAGAGTTTCGTTCTTTATTGCACATTTTCATATTCTATCCTTTATTACGTGTTCTAATATTACACATACATTTCATATACCTTTTCTACGTTTTATATAATTTGCGTACTATATGCGAAAGTAGAATAAAATTTAAGATTATGGTGTCGAACAAAACTAAATTATTTAAGCCAAGCATACCAAATTTACTTACAGACACAAAGAATATACTCGTAGCAAAGAACACTAATATTATAAATTTCAGGTACATTGTGAATATGAAATGTAATAACGATAAAATAGATTTATTGCTTTATTTCGAGGATAAAACTTCCGTTTTTATCCTCTTGGTGTTTTATAATTTATTGCAGATTTATTGACAGAAAATGCCTGCCATGTTGAAAAATATTACCAGAACAGAAATTATAGGTAAAAATATAGTTTTATTATAAAGTAACCATTAGATTTTAATTACTGGCGGTTTTGTAGGAAATAAAAAGTCGTGATGCGGTGATTTTATTTAAAAAAATTACAACATAAATCTAAAAAGTAGAACTCCAGTTAGTTTTTGGCAACACACCATGAGTGATTTTTTTAATTGCCACTAGGTGTCGCTGTAATAATTGAAATACCTACAATTTTAACAAATAGATGGCAGGATCTGTCCCGGTGATAATAAATTATTATAGTTCTTATACTTTATCCTACCCATGAAGAAAAGAAGAATAGATCCTACCCTTTTAATATGTTGAATTCTGTATTATCACTTCAATAGCTCACTAGAAATCGAAATTTTAAGTTCTACGAACATCAAACATTTTGTTTTTTATTCCCTTTATACCTACTATGAGTTTTTTAAAATACTACTTTCTCCTGATGTCGCAATTTGCGATTCTCACGTGCATGCGGAAGTAGATATTGCATTCTAGACAAAACTCCAGGTGATTCTTTCGAATTTTTGAGAACGTGACACAGTTTTGTACGGTGCAGTATCACGTAGGAGGCTAAAGTAGTTTTTTATTTACTTATATCCTCGTCTAACAGAAGTTAAGTGGAGGTATAAAAAATACACCCCATACCCATAACTTGGCGAACTTGAATCCATCTCATAGCGTGTTAAGATATCCTAGCACTAAATTCACATAAATCCAATTTCGGCCAACATAAATTGTTAATATATTGATAATATGGTGCTAGACTATTTTTTGCATTGTACAACTGATACATATCATCACCTGGGAGTCCAAATCAAAGTTATGGGGATAGACCTTCCTGATGTTTTGTTTAGGCTTAACATACCTATGCAGAGTCAAGGTAAATGGTCACATTATAGCACGGGCGTAGCTACAGTTTTCACATAGGGTCTGAGGATACCAAAGTGTCAGTGGTGTAGCTTGGGTTCTTGCTGCCCCATGACACAAAATATGCTTCTTTCAACAAATAAGTCACGCATAACCCACCCCCCGTCACTAAAAGTTAGTTAAGGTGTTTTTGCTTTGGGTTTTGGGTCTATTTCATCTTATGGATGTTTGTTAGAAGTGCACCTAGGCACCTATTATTTTTGTTGTAAGGTAAGAAGGGGGGAGCGGTCCCCCTCTCCTTATATACGCCGATGCATTATAGCAACTACCTGCGAGTTTAAAGGTTTCGATGACTGGATCCAATCTTTTGTGTGCAGTGCACTCTTCGCCTTTCTTTTTACTTGCTGCGAAAGTTTTGCGAATATTTCTGGATTTTTTTATGTTTGTAAGCAGTGGAGACCTTGTAGCTTTGAACGAGAGCAAGAAAAGGTCCCCCCGATTGCAACAATGTCGTAAGTAGGATGTTACGTTGGTTAACAGGGCGGTGGTAACTTAAGGCACCGTGTGAGGCCCCTGTTATTATAGGCTCTAGTCTAGGTGGTTGCGCGTTCGTCCCCCCGGCCGCTACTCATTATAAGTAGGTACACACCACACTTTTGGAATATGGCCACATATTTGGGCATATTTACCCATCCCATCGGAAATAAGGCATAGGTATTTCCAAATTTATTTTACAGTTAAAAATATATTTTATCACTGAACGCCTTTGTATTGTTTTAAAAAAGTTAAATACTTAGCTACTCTTCATGGATGAATATACCTACTTATAGATATGGTATGTTTTTTTCTTGAATATGGTTAAAAAAGGCTACGAAACCTTCGACCCAGGTACCTTAGATTAAACTAGCTTTTGCTCGATGCTCCGCCCGCGTGAACAGTTTTCCGGGGTAAAAGACAAGCTTTATATTTTCCCGGGACAAAAAGTAGCCTAAGTTACTCGCTGATAATGTAAGCTGCATGCAAGATGTAGGGGAGATGTAGGTAATGGGGATCACTTAAGCGAGAATGAAAAAAATAGCAAATCTATTAATCAACTCTTTATTGTTCTGTTCTTATTATAAACTTCACTTTCTTAACTATCAATTGAGATCAACTTTTATTACTTTGGTTAATTAATATTGGCGAAATAAAAAAATTTAAAAAATTTAAGTTCGATCACCATTGTCAACATCTGTTGGTAATGGTGATCAGCATGTGGTCAATGGTGATCAACACATATCGCTCACATAATTGTGCACAGAGTCCTATCCAATACAGTCGGCATGAGCCCAAAGCCCACAAGAAGTGCATCGGTACCATGTTTCATTGTCTCGTCCAGATTCACCACATATCTTAAAGACACAAGTTACATGCATCTTCTGCATCGTCATCCTGGTATAACTCGTCCGTTTTCACGTCTGACGCTGAAGTATCATTGGAGTCCTGCAGAATTTTCAACTTAACCTTCTCAAAACTGACCTTCTGTGGCTTGCTTTTCTTTCCTACTCCTTTTCCTTTGTTTTTTATTGCTTTTTCCTTCCTTTTATTTTCTTTTTCAACTAGTCTTTCATTTGTGTAGATGCTAAAATCGTTACATGCAGTTTTTTTCTTGCTTGTCTTGTCTTTACAACAGTTACTTTCCTAAGCATCTGAATGAAATTCTGAAAACTTGTTAGATTCTTAGATTATTGGTGGTATTTAAAATTGAGACAAATATGCAGTCGCTGGTTCAGAAGAAGTGGGACAAAATAGTCCAGTTGACTTTATTAGTCTTTCTAGAACGAACTTTCGGCATCTACAAACAAACAATAACACTACTTTATCGAGGTAAAGTAATGTGGGCAATGCGGATTACCCGACTCCAATTACCTACATGGGCAAAGAGACGGAAAAAAAATTCCTGACGAGAAATTTTAAGTTATAATAACAATATGGCTGCTGAATTGCAAGCTGCAATGCTATGCTCATTACGTATTACAAGTACAGAAATAAATATTTGTTACTTTCTGACTTACCTTCAGATTTATCAACTCGAAAAATTAGATGAAAATGGCATAAAAGCTTCACACGCCTATTACTCTGAAGCGCATCGCGCGAACTTAGCCAGTCACTGGTCGTGCAAGGGAATGACGTAATGCTAGCGTGTAAGTATAGTAGCATCACTTAGTCGCGTTCGGTTTTTATTATTTTGAGGTGATCACCATTGCCAACTGACCCCCATTGCCTACATCTCCCCTATACAGGAAAGAATTTTTAAAATTTGTCCTGTAGTTTTGGGTTTATCCATTACAAACATACAGAAATACAAATCTTTCCTCTTTATAATATTAGTGTAGATTATCTGTCGATTTCAGTAACCGATCCCAATCCTAATCTTCGATCATCACGAGGAGAAACCAATCCAAATTAGATCTAAAAAATACTAGGATCAATTATGAAATCGGTGGTCACAAATCAAAACATTAAAATTGGAAAGAGTTGAATTAACAAGTAGGGAGGTAAGTATACTTATACTATCATGTTTTACCCTACCAATATAATCACACATAGGTACCTATAATTACGTTGAGAACAAAAACCAATTACATCCAATAATTAAAACGAGCCACAAAATAATAACAGTATTACAAAGCGTGTTATTTCCAACACATTCGAAAATGTTTACTTACACATTAATCACAAGTTTCCCTCCAAAAGCGCTCCAAGATGGCGGACGTGAGACAAATGGCGTTCATTACGCGAACGCACGCTTGTATTAAAACAATCGTGTGGTTAACAAACTCATTATTGTCGGTAACGAGGTCATTTCACTTAATACAGCAAACGTCGGAGGGAACGAACAAACGGCTGTATCTTTTTACGTACGCTCAGGTAAAATTTTAGCTGTTTTATAGAAATGTCGCACATCCACATAATAATTATTCTCCTAGCCAGTTTCGGCCATGGCGGCGAATCTCAACGGAGATCAGCCAGGTACGCAGGAGATATTATAGTGCACAAGTGTGTGCGAAATACACAGGTGCACTCGCTATTCCTTCACTATCATAGTCCGGTGAGACGGCAATCCGACATGACCGGAGAGAGATCAGGCGCAGGACCAACGCCTTTACGTGCTTTCCGAGGCACGGGTGTATCACACCGCCAACTTCCTGACTCCGAGCTGCGACTGAGTAAATTTTAAGATGGAAAAACCCAGTCTTGTTTAGATTTTCAGGTCCATTTTTGGACATGTCCTTTATGCCATTGATTTTAAAATTGGAAAGATAAAGCCAGTTCTAGTTGAAAACATGAAACTTAGTCTCTAGGTACAGGCATATATATAATTAATATGCCTGTATCTAGAGACCAACAGTAATTGAAACATAGCTATTAATAAGTTAATTAACGAAAATATTTTTTAAGCTTTAGAAAATCATAAAAAATTTAACGTAGCCTAACGTCATCAAAGTCTAAAAATTAATTAAAAATGTTCTTCAACTTCGAAACTCACAGGACTCGCAAGAAACCGTAAAAAGGCAGATTAATAAGGCTGGAGTTATTTAACGGTGAATTTACCGATTTTCGCACGAGCGGGCACAGTACTTCGGGACCTTAATTTGGCATTGCGAAAAAAATTAATTACCAAGTTACACCCTAATTGAACTGTGAAAGCGCGGGGGAAACTCGCAACTCGGTGTCGTAAAAGTGCTGCCAAAAAATATTTTATTTTTCTCTCTGTGCCGAAATAACAGAGGTCGCGTCGGACGTCGGTAATTAAAGTTTATTGGGCCGCATAACGTAGATCTGCGGAGTTTGCTCAATTTTCGCGTATCTTGTTCCCAGGCGTAATTAGGTACACATTTAACGAAATTGTGAAAATTTTAAGTCTGTCATAGTTTGAAATTACTTTACAAACTTTTCTTTTTAACAAGTACTTATAACGACTATATTCAAATTTCGAACTTTAAGATTTTTAAATCTATACTAATATTATAAATCTGAAGAGTTTGTTTGTTTGTTTGTTTGAACGCGCTAATCTCAGGAACTACTGAACCGATTTTGAAAATTCTTAATATTATAAAGCTGAAGAGTTTGTTTGTTTGAACGCGATAATCTCAGGAACTACTGAACTGATTTTGAAAATTCTTTCACTAAAAGGAAGCGGCTTTACGCCTGAGTGCTATAGGCTACTTTTTATCCCGGGAAAATATTTTTATTCCGGAAAAACTCTTTCACGCGGGCAGAGCCACGAGCAGAAGTCTAGTTTTATATATGTACCACAGTTATAAACACTTAACATTTACAGAATGTACTTATAGCTGTTCGATTATAATTATTTCAATTTTCATAACAGTTTAATCTATACTAATATTATAAAGCTGAAGAGTTTGTTTGTTTGAACGCGCTAATCTCAGGTACTACTGAACCGATTTTGAAAATTCTTTCACTTATAGGCAGCTACATTACTGCTGAGTTATTTTTATCCCGGGAAAATATTTTTATCATAGAAAAACTTTTTCACGCGGGCGGAGCCGCGAGCGTTACTATGTTAACATAAAAAGTCACTTCGGCAGCTATACTACTATCTATACATAAAAATATCATATATGCGAAAGTTTCCCTGTTTGTTACGCAATCACACCAGAAAAGCTGAACGAATCTGTATAAAATTTGGCACAGAGATAGATTATAGTCTGGAATAGCGTATAGGGAACGTGCACATCGCAAGCTTTGCCATCTGGTGGCGTAACTGATACTTTCAACCTGTCGATACTTGGCACTGACGTAAAAATTAAAATATACCTTTATACTGTTGATAATGTATTCCTGTGTATCTGGATGCTACAAAACATAAAAAAAAACAAATCAAGTGGTGTAAAATTCTATTAGGTTCCCAAGAATTGTACCTAAGTACTTACATTCCATGGTTATTTGAAAATCGATAAAAGTAATAAAAGCTTATACAGCTAAACGTAGGTACATAAGTGTGAGTTCCAAAAGCACTTAGAAATGTCACATTACGTAATTTATAAATATAAATATGTTTTGGAGATAATATTCAATACAAACAAATCTGTAATAAAGGAAACATAATCCCGTAATTATGCTTCAATATTATCAAAATAACTAGCTCCCATCTGAAAAAACCGGCCAAGTGCGAGTCGGACTCGCTTACCGAGGGTTCCGTAAAATTTACAGATTCCGCAATTTTTCCTTCATCTGCGATATAAGACGTCGCTTCATACCAAAATTTCAAGATTCAAAGTTCACGGGAAGTAAGTACCCTGTAGGTTTTGATTCCCTTGCGACTTTCGAAAATTTGCGGCATAAACGGCTGTATCTTTTGATTGCGTTGGCTTAGAAGTTTGTTTTTACAGCTCCAAGGGACAGTAGACCTGAGTATTTGATATAAATTTCAGCTTCATACCTCCACGCGTTCCTGAGAAAAGTCCTGTCCGTCCGTCCGACTGGACGGACGACAAAGTGATCCTATAAGGGTTCCGTTTTTTCCTTTCGAAGTACGGAACCCTAAAAAGCATATTATGGCCACGCTGGGTATTCATAATATTCGGCAGGAACCCATATTTTATGATTTTTGTCATATTAAAAGAATATATAAATTAGGGATGTTACAAAGCTTCGATTCAGATTCCGATACGTCGGAACGTCCGATTGATATTACACTTCTGGTTTTGATTTCGTTAATTTTCAATCGAAAGTTATAATGAATATCAAATGCAGAGATCGATCGCGATCACAACATATTCTGACAAGTTTTTACTTGTCGTCTAGCGAATCGCCTTGCCATCGTATTCACGGTCAATTCTTAATTTTTTCTTCGAGCCTTCATTGAACGTGTAATTTGTAGTCTGGTTTATTTATGAGCTACGCCTTAAGTATTATCTTCGTGATAATTTTATTCAAAATCAAGCATTATATGGAATTACTTTAGTGTAGCAATATGTAATACTTCGTCTCCGCCTCCGACTTCGGTTCCGATTTCGGTCCCGATGCCGATTCTTATTCCTATAAGTCCGATTTGAAACCTCCGGTTCCGATTCTGGTTTCGATAGCACTTCCGTAGCATCCCTAATATAAATAAATTATTGTTCTAAAAAGTTTCTTTTTTTTTTTATCCACAAGTGGCTCTTGTGTCGATTTTGTGCTGCCACCTATAGTTCATGCACATTCCCTATACGCTACTTTTATTCCGGGAGAATAATATATTATTATAGCGGGACTTTGGGTAAGCTTTTTCACGCGGGCAGAGCCGTGAGAAAAACCTTGTGTTGTT
Source organism: Lapara coniferarum (assembly GCA_949316025.1). Lineage (NCBI taxonomy): Eukaryota > Metazoa > Arthropoda > Insecta > Lepidoptera > Sphingidae > Lapara > Lapara coniferarum. Next base: position 20,522,333 of record OX438933.1, on the reverse strand, counting down.
ATATATTGTTATATAAAATATAATTAATTAATAACTAAATAAGAATAATAATATTGTATTGCATACTTTCTCAATGCTGGGCACTTTCTTTACAATCTATCTAAAAGGGATGATATAAAAGTAGGAAATGACAATAGAAATATTTAAGAAGCCATTTTTTTTATGTCATCGATGACGAGACGAGCATGCCTTTCACCTGATGGTAAGCGACACGACCACCCATAAACAGTAGAAACACCATCCAGCACCTTGAGTTACAAAGCACCGTATGGCACTCCACTGCGCTCGTCATCCTGAGACGTAAGATGTTAAGTCTCATTATGCACCGTAGTTACACTGACTACAATGCCCTTCAACCCGAAACACAACAGTGCATGCACACTGCTGCTTGGCGGTAGAAATAAACAATGCGGTGGTACCCACCCACACGGACTCTTACATATGAGAGTCCTACCACCAGCCATTAAGAATAATATTACAAACACTAATAAAAAGAAAAAACACGCAGTTGAATTGATTTCATTTGACAACCCCAAGCCTGTATAAATCAGGATATCTCATTTTATGCTAACATTGGAAAATCATTATCACAAAAATATCTTTGATAAAATAGTAATTATTTCAAAACAATTTCTCAGAATAACCAACAGTTTTTCCTCCAAACTCAATTATATTGCCGATCACATATGAACATGAAATACTGAACCTAAAATATGACTTTGCAGTTGACAATATTTCGGCAAATTTTCTTAAACGATGTTTGAGCTTACTTTTATTTTCAATCTGGCTTTATCTTCTGGTGAATTTCCGACTGTTTTTAAGAGATCAAAAATTCCACCTATTTTTAAAAACTGTGACAGATACGGTGTTAATAATTATATATAGACCCATTTCTACCTTCCTAACATTCATGAATAACAGATCAAATTTCTTGAACAAAACGAATAACTTTCTCCATCGAAATTCGGATTCCATTGTGGAAAATCAACAGCTAATGCAGTTATTGAATTGATCAATAATATAATTACGCAATTAGATAGCATGAAAATATAGCAATTTATCTTGATTTAGCAAAGGCATTTGACACGGTATCTGTTCCAATTTTAGTGTATAAACTTGAAAGGTTAGGTGTATTTATTTACGAGCTATCTTTCTGGTCGAACTTAGGTAATCAAGATAGATCAATGGAGTAATTCGCCGTTGGTTTAGTTGTTATTCGCCGTTTTGCCACCAGTATGGATATCATTGTGGATGTCTTTTGCTTGTTGGAAAAAAAACTCATAGAATAAAGTAATCATTTACTAACGGCCAGTTTTACAGGTGTCAAGTAAATTTGATGTGTCAGTTATCGTATTGTAGATAGCACTCATTTTATGTAAATTTATTTGGGGGCATAGATTAGGGTATGACTTTTGTATTTGGTCGGTTTATGTCTAAATTTGCGAAGAGTAGCATTTATCAGCAAGCGATGAAATCGGCTCTTAATGTAGGGAAAATAGTTAAGTTGTGCTCACTTGATTGTCGACCATCGTATCCAAGAAAGGAAGGAGTCTCAAACAAGAAACAAAGTTTTAATCAACTAACACCTGTAAACTTCTCTTGTCTTATATCTGAAATTAAAAATTCTATAATATGTTATTATTTTTAAGCTATTAGTAACTAAGACGAGAGCAAACAATATAAAAGTAAGAAACGAATGGTGGAGAGTACGTGGCCCCTAGTGTCGGATCAGTCTAGAGCTGCACCACGCGGGAAATCACGTCGGTACTGGCCAGAGAGGGACTGAGGGGGGAGGGTGGAGGGGCACAATCCGGGGGCCAGCGGGGAGCGCGGGGGACGCGCCCGACGTGATAGTGGAAGGCGGCCCTAAATGTTGGCGCGCGTGTGAGTGAGTGTGTATACCGTCTCGGGGATGTCTGTGTGCGGCTGGAGGACGCAAAAGTTTGAGATTTGAGGGACTTTCCACAAGAACAAAAAAAATTGCTTTTGAGTACTCTACTGGTGGTAGGCGTAAAAATCAAGGCGTTTACAGTTAGAGAGTTCGGAAATTGTTAACTCGCCCGTTTCCGTGGATATTAGTGACGATGTCAGGCGTGCCGATTACTGCGACCTGGTGTCCGAGGCGTCGAACTACTTATCAAAAATTAACGAGCTTGTTAATGACCAGGGTTCGCGCATAAACGTTGCAAATAAATCGGCAATTGGGCAATTCTCTGAACTGCAAAAAAACACGTTTTTCGTCTGATAACATATGTTTTTTTATATTTTTTTATTATTTCTTTATTTTATACTGTCCTAATCCTAGTTACCTACTAAGGCCTTGCTATATTTTCTTACACAATATTATAATTTACGAGTAAAAAAAAATTAAACATGCAAAATCTAATTAATGTGGCGCGTCCAAAAGTCAAAATTACAAAGTTAAACCCTTAGAATAAAATCGATACAACCCTTTCATTAATTTAAAGTAGCTGGATCGGTACTTAAACTATGTGTCTGTTATTTATTACATACAGTAGGATAATTAGTAAGAACCAATGGTATTTACAGAAGGTTAAAAAATGTCCAGACGTACATGCATAATTTCTATGGCTCATGCTTTCGCCAACTACCCACAATAACTGTGAATACTTATCGGCTAACGTGGTTCGGCATTGCTTAGATGTCAGTTGTGGCCGTGCTAGCGTGTAGTAAAGATGTCTCTATGTCCCGTAAATATTGAAATAGACACGATTATACAATCGATTCTGGCTTTTGTAAGGTAAGTTGTCTAATTTTCATGGTCTTATTTTATAGCTTTTACTTTGACAAAGTACTTTCTATACCAAAGAACTAAATAACATATTCGTTTTAAAGTTCTTTGATGCATTTGTATCTTGTGCACTGTGTAAAAATTTGCAAGAAATTTAATTTTAGTCCATAAATCACATTCATCTGGGCCTAATTATTCTGGATTTCTCTGGCGAATTTACATCACATGAATGAGATAGAGGCCAGGTAAATTAGAATTTTAAACAAAATTGGATATTTCAATTAATAACACTTGAAAATCGAATTAATCTTTTCTTGTAATAAGAATATGACAAAGGTAAGGAAGCAGACTAGATAAGAAAGACTCTTGAAAAGCGGCTAGCAGAAGAGAGAAGATGTACTTAACCGAATAAAGAATTACGAGAATTTATGGAAAGAAAAGCAAGAAAAAGTCCAACATAGATATATATTAAGCGTAAAGAAGATAAAAGGCAACATAGTATTTCAAAAATGTTACCAAGAGGACACAAAATTCATTGAAAAAGATGGGGACAAAATTGCAAGGTTTTCTATTTAAGGAAAAAGGAACAGAAAACAACAGTTCACTAGCGACTAATACTCTACGACTGAAAAGCTTTCAAAAATATAAGGAGAATGAAGTTGTGTAATTGTCATGGCCTTCAATTATATCTACTGAGAAATATATTCCTAAAGCCGTATTACTCAGTAATCAAGATAGACAAGGTGCATCAAATTCAAATTCAGTTCAGCGTGGTTTGTGTTACAAAAAAGACCAAGTTTTGGGAACTGGAACAGAAAATAACTATTAATTGAAACAAAATTACTATTATCTATTGAAATGAACCTTACACATTGCAGTTATCTATTCCGGGGAAGTAAATTGGAATAAATTTAAACATCAATTGGTTTTTACCATCAGCGAATGTTCACGTCACGATATTTCAGCAATCTGGCCCCATATCGTTCCTATTTTGGACTACATAACCGAAAACATCTGCCTAAACTTCAATGCATTAATTTTATACCCGATTTGGTATCAAGCTTCTTTCATATTTATATCTTCACTTCCTCGATATATATTTTTTGCGAACTATTACATGGAGCTATAATGAAACAAGCAACAGAAAAGAAAGTCCTGATGGTATTGGAGCTACGAAAAAGCAAACTGCCGACCGAGCTGTGTCTCGTGGATATAATTGACTTTGATGACTTTTTTAATGCTGTTTCTCCGAACGTCCCTAGTGTAGTTATAAGAACGGTATTAGAATATGACGAGTATGAAATAATGCTTATCCTAGTAGTTTGAAAATGCATTCAATCGTATGGATGATTAATTCAAATATAATTGCCGTTTTAAAATTGAGCTGTTGTGAAAATTCCCGTGTTGAAGAAGCTATTTTCTGTCCTCATAGAAAACATCTACGTTTTTATGCACTGCCTCCTAGCAATACGAAAGGTGCTGTTGTACCATTAGCGGAATCAAAAAAATAAATTAGCTTATTAAAGAGACAAGATAGGCTGAATATTCTGAAAAAATTGACTTAATGATTCTGCACCTCAACTAGGACTAGAAATAAATAAAAATAATATTAAAGTATTGTCTATATAGTCAAACCGTCTATTGCCACTTTCACAGATAATTCATTGAAATTAGAAGAAGAAGCCAAGCAGAAGAGTGTTGATAGAAAAGAGAATGTTACGGCAAATGAACCGGTCTTGCCAAAATATAATGATGAGATGTTTGAGAATTTGTAAATATTAGTTTTTAGGGAGGCGATACTGATACTGATTTGAATATGTTTAATTGATTAAGTATTCTAATTTAATTGCTAACAGAACTGCTAACTGATTATGACAACAATTATTTTTAAATTTGACCAAAAAGTTATCTAATAATCTCGAACAGATGAATCGTTCCTATTTATTGTGATGACATGGTTTAAGAGCACATAATTTTATCAAACATGTTTATAAAATCGCCATGAGTACGTCTTATAATAGAAACATAATATGATGCTCGATTTTTTATTGAGAGTTGAATTCAATTTTTTATTTAAGCCTTAGTTTTATAAATAAAAAAAATTTAAGGTGAGTGAATTATGAGAAATTTATTTAGTTATTTTATTGAACCAATGGAAAATTTATGTTGAAGAAACTACTACTATTGCGGGATTACCTACATTTAATGCTAATATTGAAAATATAAACAGACTGACGTAAGTTATTATTAATATTGATATCAATAATTGATGATAACTCATTGTAATTTATTGATTAAAGGTGAATAAAACATGGTTTGGTAGTATATTTTTCATGTTTTACTAATTTATATGCGCCTTATTTCTCATTTATCTGTCTTCATCTCATTAAGCTGCCAATGAAAATTTTCAATAAGCTATATCTCCTCACCTAGTGAATCAATTTAAGTGCCTTCAATATAATTATATTTCTTTAAGGTATGGCTTTAATATGAATAAGAAAAACCATGCAAATATACCAAAAAAAAGTTGACCAGGTTAATTATACAAAAACCTGTCTTTTCGGAGAATTGCCCAATTATGGATTTTACGCAACGAATTACCGCGATTGTATCGATGTTAGCCATCAAATCCTCTTGCGTAGAAACAAAATTGGCCAATATGCAACGGGAGCTGGAAACCAATAAAAAGCAATCTCCTCGCATTATTCCTTCTAAAGAGGATATTAACGACACATCTTTTGCGCATGCACTCAAGCTTCGTTTGCCGAAAAAGACCCCGGCGATGGAGCCGCGCGCTCCACTCCCATGCGTAGTGGCCTATCCGACGACTGAGCGGTCAGCTGATCTCGCGTCGTCGTCCGCAACCAAGCAAGCGCTCTTTAACGCGATTAATCCGAGCGACGACGGATTTCAAATAGTCGGCGTTAAGAAAACTGCGAAGGCTGGCGTTGTACTTCGCGTCGCAAATGAGCGCCAAATTAAAAAGCTGCAGTCGGTGGATGCGATAAAATCCGCGGGGTTACGCTTAGAAAAACCCAAGGGTCGCCGCCCACGCATTCTCGTTAAAGATGTTCCATCCTCCATGGAAGATAAAACCTTCATCACGGCGTTATATCGTCAAAATATTAAAGACGAAATATCCATTAAAGAGGACGATTTTTTGAAATCGATAAAAATTGTTCGTAGGCGTAATTTAGACAACGGTCGCAAATGGATAGGCATAGAACTCGACCCGGTAGTGCGGAAACATTTGGTCCAAACTAAAGACAAATTATTCATAGATTGGGCAACCTGTAGATTTATCGACGACGTCGAGGTAGTCCGCTGTCTTAACTGCCAACAATACGGGCATGTGCATAAGTTCTGCACCATTAAAACGCCAACTTGCGCCGTTTGTGCTGAAGCGCATGAAACCAAGGCTTGCCCCAATAAAGACAATTGCGATTTTAAACCCGTATGTGCGTCTTGTAAACGGTTTAAGAAACCCCATGACCATCGTTGCGGTTCCCAGGAATGCCCGTCATTGAAGCACAAACTAGAGACGCTCATTCTTTCGACTCAATATTAAATAGATTTAAATATGGATAATTTTATTATAGGACAATTAAATCTCCATAACGATAGGGTAGCGACGTCGGAGCTAGACACATTAGTTCAGGAATATAAACTCGACATTGTACTTATACAGGAGCAATACCAACACGCCCGATTACGTAGTAGAATTGTGCAACTCGATAACAACTCACGAGCTGGTATTTTTGTGTCGGGTTCAAATATTACCATCACATCAGTGCGTGATCTTATGACGTCACACTGTGCAGTCGCGGAGGTTTCTAATCCGAGTTCTAAAGTTTATGTAGTGAGCTGTTATTTTCAATACTCTGATCCGGTAGGACCGCATATTCACCATCTCCGCCACGTTTTGCGTTCGCTTGCAGGACGTAAAGTTATTATAGGCGCTGACGTTAACGCGTCATCTACCCTTTGGTATGGCAAATATCGCTCCACTGATACCGATCGACGTTGCGCTGTCGAAGATTTCATCGCAGAGATGAATCTCATTATTCATAACACCCCCGATGCACCACCAACTTACTGCAGCCCTACGGGCGAGTCTTCTATTGACGTCACACTCTCTAGTGGAGACGTCCGACTTGATAGGTGGTGCGTCCTGCCGGACGCGTCGTGTAGTGACCATCGCCTGATAGTGTACGAGTTCGTGCCTAGATTGATGCAGGGTCCAGTCTTTAATAAATTCAATTATAGATATAAGACGAAGGGGGCCAACTGGGACTTTTTTGCCTTATTATTTGCTCAGCATGCCAAGGACTTTACTCGCAATGATCTTTCACCTGAAACTTGTGCCGAAATAATGTCGGACACGTTTACATACTGCGCGGATATCGTTATCGGTCGAACTTCCATCACTAACACTCGTAGGTGTGATTGGTGGACCGACCGCCTGGTCCATCTGCGTCGCACTTTCCGCAGGGCGCGTAGGCGGTTTAACAAACTTAAAAAACGCTGTATAACAGGAGAAGCACTCACATCTGCTTTTAATGCGCTGAGAGTTGCCAGGTCACATTATAGAGCGGCCGTACAGAAATCTAAGGGAAATCTATTGCGTAAAATTGTTGAAAGGTTGGACAAGGAGGGGCCGTGGTCTCCCTTATACCACGAGTTCAAAGCAAATAGGTCTATTAATATGGCCTATATACAAAACATTAAAATTAATAACACCTATACTACTGGTATTGAGGAGACAACGGAAGCTCTATTACACTCGCTAATACCCGATGATACAGTAGAAAGTGATACCGCTTACCATAAGCAAATTAGAATGTGGGCGTCGGAGCCACCAAATACCCCGTATTCAGATCTCCCATCATTCGATGAATTTATTAATATAGTTAATTCTTTGCCTCTAAACAAAGCCTCCGGAGAGGACAAAATATCAAACAAAATGATAAAAGAAGCGTGTAAAACAGCGGGTCAATCTATACTAACGGTTTTTATTCGATGTATAGCTGCAGGTATCTTTCCCCGGATTTGGCGCTGCGGTTTCATTCGGATTATACCAAAGAGTGGGGACAAGTTACCCGAGGACCCCAAATCGTATCGCCCTATAACTTTATTACCATCTTTAGGTAAATTACTTGAACGTCTTATTGTCCCACGGCTACTGCCGGGTGGACCCAAATTTCACGACAAACAATTCGGTTTTACTGTAGGTAAATCTACTATTGACGAGGCAATATCGGTCAGAAAAACAATTAGTAATTCAGAACATAAGTACGTATTAGGAATCTTTTTAGACATCTCCGGTGCCTTTGATAACGCTTGGTGGCCAATACTACTTCTAAAGTTAAAAAATCGAGGTTGTCCTAAGAATATATATTCGCTTATATATTCCTATTTTTCTGTAGGTTCAACCAAGTTAAAGCTTGGCCATCATGCGGTGTCGAAGTCATTAACGATGGGGTGTCCGCAGGGCTCGGTGGTCGGTCCATACTTATGGAATTTAGGATTCGACGACTTTTTTGAAATTCCTTTGCCCACGAGTTGCTCATTAACTGGCTACGCCGACGACGGTCTTTTGCTCATTCAGTCAAATAGTAGATCGGGTCTCGAGAATTTGGCTGAAACGTGTTTGCAACTAATTTCGGAATGGGGTGAACGCAACCGCCTTACTTTTGCGCCCCAAAAAACGTATCAATTGCTTTTAAAGGGAATTTTAAAGTCACCACCGCGAGTAAAATTCAATAATGTTACAGTTAAAAGAAAAGAATCGGTCTGCTACCTTGGATTAATTTTAGAGCGTAATTTTTCGTTTATTGAGCATATTAAAACCATTGGGGAAAAGGCTAAAAGAAATTTCTACGCCTTGACGAGGATATCCACATCAACGTGGGGTCTGTCATTCAGTACACTAAAGATCATTTATGGAGCCACTTATTTGGGGTGTATCTGTTATGGATCACCTGTATGGGCTGATAGGGCTACTATCGGCGCCGTACGAAGAAAATTGCTCCAGAGCCAGCGCTTGGCGTTGATATTCTTATGTAAGGCGTATAGAACAGTTAGTACAGAAGCTTTACCTGTCCTCGCGGGTGTACTCCCAGTCGATCTGGAGGTACAGCGTCGCGCCGCGATGTATTACTCTGCTAGAGACGATGTCGACAAAAGCTTTTTAACTTCGCGCGAACTTTTAAAAATTAACAGATTATTTAAGCCGAGTCCAGATGTTATGAACGATCTTCTAGAGGAATGGCAGTGTAGGTGGGAAATATCTACAAAGGGGCGGCATTTGTATCAATTTTTTCCTTCTGTTCAGGACCGTCTTACAAAATCTTGGCTCGAAATTGACCATTGTGTTTCGCAATTCCTTACAGGCCATGGTAATTTTAAGTACAAATTATTCTCCTTTAAGTTGGTTGATTCGCCTGCGTGTCCATGTTCATCTAATGACTGCAACTACGAACAATCTGCGCATCACATACTTTGGGAGTGTAGTCTTTGGCAAAATGAGCGTAACATTATGTTTGATAGTATGCAAATAACATCTGGAGTTGTATACTACATGGACCTTGTGGACACTAGGCAGAATTTCCGTGCTTTCCGGCGTTTTTGCCATACCTACTATTGGAATCAAGTTTAACAGCTCAAGTAGGACCCCTTTAATTTTATCCGTGGTGCTTTACATCTGGCTTTTCCAGTTGTGAAACTCTAAATAATTAAGGTTAAATTACCTTTTTTAGTTCATTATTTTGTCTCCCGCTTTGCTATGGAGGGAAGTGGAAAAAATATATTTCTAACTCCTCCCTATTCTTCTGTTTGATTAACTTCGTTGCGGGTTAAGACTAATTAGTGTTCCCTGAGACTCGCCGAGCTTCACCGCTCGGTGTCATAAAATGCGTGCCACTGCTGATCCTGGCTTACAGGAGTTGCAGTGGTGGGTGTGAGGGCGGGATAGTCTCGTACTGGTGGTAGGACTCTCATATGTAAGAATCCGTCTGGGTGGGTACCACCGCAATGTCTATTTCTACCGCCAAGAAGCAGTGTGCATGCACTGTTGTGTTTCGGGTTGAAGGGCATTGTAGTGTAACTACAGGACATAATGAGACTTAAAATCTTATGTCTCAGGATGACGAACGCAGTGGAATGCCACATAGTACTTTGTAACTTAAGGTGCTGGATGGTATTTCTACTGTTCATGAGCGGTCGTAACGCTCACCATCAGGTGAACGGCATGCTCGTCTCGTCATTCAATGCAATAAAAAAAAGAGTACAGTACATCTGATTTATGTCGATGTTAAAATATATTTTCAAATCTATCACATAATGCTAAATTTAATGAAGACGGTTATAACTTATAGGCATATTATAATCATTACGCTATGACTCTGACTGCCTCGGTGGCGTAGTTGTATTACAGTACGACTACAAAGCTGAGGTCTCTGGTTCGATCCCCGGGTCGGGCAAAGTGATATTGAGTTTATCTATTCAGTATCACCCCGGAGTCTGGTATTTGCGCCCGATATGGCGATAGGCTCGGCCCCTATCACATCATGGGACGGAATGACGGCGAAAAGTGGGTGCACTGGTTGCGCCTCTGCCTACTCCTTCGGGGATAACAGGCGTGAGTGTGTGTGTGTGCTATGACTTAGGAATGAAGCAGACGGAAATACTTTAACTTAACGCCGATAATAGAACTATTTTTATAAGACACTGGACTTCTGCTCGAGATGCGTGAATGAGTTTTTCCGGGATATAAGTCCCGCTTTATATTTCCCCGGGATAAAAGTAGCCTGTTTTACTCGCTGATAATATAGCTTTATATTGGTGAAAAAAGGAGGTTCTGTATTCGACCTATGTGTATGTATGTATGAAGTGGCAATAGCCTAGTTGGGAGTAGACCGGACTGCCGAGACGTGTGGATGCAGGTTCAAAACCCAAGGGCACGCACCTCTTACTTTTCTAATAGTTATGTGTGTATTATTTGTGAATTATCGCTCGTTTTGACGGTGAAGGAAAACATCGTGAGAAAACCTGCTTACCTGAGAAGTTCTCTTTAAAAATTTCGAAGGTGCGTGAAGTCTGCCAACCCGCACTAGGCCAGCGTGGTGGATTAAGGCCTAAACCTCTTAGTTGTAGAGGACAAAACAACAGTGCCCGTGCTCAACAGTAGGCAGTATATAATACAGGGCTGGTATGGTATTTTATGTATCGTCGCGATTTTCTCAAAATCTACTGATCCGATTTGGATGAGGTTTTCGTTATTTAAATGTGTATTTTTTAGGAAAGGTTTCGGTATATAATTAATTAGGATCTTATGAAGATCTTTGGAGATAGACAATGGAACTCTTCAATAACTATCAGCAGATGACCAGCGAATGCTGCAATCGTATATCTATGATCTAGATATTATTAACACTGTTCCATAATAAAGTAACAAAAAAACAATAAATAAAAACTTTTAAACAAAAATAAATTTGTAGTGTAGCGCTTGAACAATACGAAAAACGTTTTTTTATGTATCGGGAATTCCGTGCCCCATGCTAACCCTACTTGGTCTGTATGCAAACGCTACAATTCCCGCGAGTAGTACAATTTATGGCGAACATTCCGGTGAATTTTCTTTTGTTTTTTCAAAATGTAACGCTCGCGAGCGTTGTATATTTAGAGGAACATGGTTCCACCTCTGCAGGACTACACCACGATGAGCCAATATGGCTTCCATCTGGCTCTTACGCTTTTGGGCGATTCGCAGGGCAATAACAGTAGGTATCTATACTAATATTATAAAGCTGAAGAGTTTGTTTGTTTGTTTGTTTGAACGCGCTAATCTCAGGAACTACTGGTTCGAATTGAAAAATTCTTTTTGTGTTGAATAGCCCATTTATCGAGGAAGGCTATAGGCTATATAACATCACGATGCAACAATTAGGAGCGAAGAAATAATGGAAAATGTGAAAGAAAACGGGAAAAATTATTCATTCTTGAGGGCTTCCATTGCGTGCACTGCGAAAACGGTTCAAGATACCAAAAATATATATATGAAAGAATTATTCCTCTTGAAATGATCTAAAAAAATGTCCGCGACAGTATATGTCTATCTTTTAAGATTAACTCACTATAACCGTTTTTATGGTAATCAAATTTGGTCGAATTTAATGCATTATTTGTTAAGAGTTGTATCAACGTCATAGTCATAGAGTGATTCAACGGGAAGGTTTTATGTACTTTTAGCCCGGAAAAACTTAATAATACGGGCGAAGCCGTGGGCAAAAGCTAGTTGACAATATAAATACTAGTGGTGGTTATTAAAACCCCACAATTTGATTATGCCTGCTGAAGAAGTTTCCCCGGGATCCCGGTTTCTGCGGTCTTCACATGTCGTGGTGATGCGACGGCAGGCCGATGACAAGTGTGTCAAACAGAGTTGACACAGATAATTATCTGAGGACAACCATTGATTTGGATTTTTAATACATCAACGAGGACAACACAATTTTTTTGATGTCGTTGGTATATTTTTTAAATTTGGTGACACTTCAAGCTTGAGTGAATAAGGGAAAAAGGAGTAAAGTGTGTTGTTTAGCATAATACAGACAATGCACAATACATAATGCCAATATATTACAACAGTACCAACTAGGTACAATATATTTCAGAACTTATTAAGTAGAAGTTTGATTTTAAAACGATATACGGTTTCACCGGCTGATTTCCAGAACTATCTGACATATAAAGCTATATAACAAAGAAATCTGACACATTACTAACGAATTTTCCTGATATTTAATTGTAAACCCAAAACTTGACTTGTAAAACCAAAAGTTGTGTAGTTTATAATTTACATGGCGGATAAGTTCCGGACAGGCAGGTTATCAGCATGTGATGAAATTGGCCCAAACTATAATTATCAGCGTCCAGCCAAGTCATACTATGTTGCACATACGCTCTACGTACGTGCAACCTACACACACACACTCACGCCTTTTATCCTCGAAGAGGTAGGCAGAGGCGCAACTAGTGCACCCACTTTTCGCAGTTATTCTGTCCCATGATGTGATTGGGGGCGAGCCTATCGCCATATCGGGCACAAATTCCAGACTCCGAGACGATACTGAATAGAAAAACCCAGTATCACTTTGCCCGACCCGGGGATCGAACCCGAAGCCTCAGCATTGCAGTCGTATCATAATACAACTACGCCACCGAAGCAGTCTTATAGGTCAATTAATGTATGCCTTTTAGGGCCTATTTCACATTTCAAGTAAATTTTCTTTGACTGTAATCGTATGCATCTATAATTAGTTGTTTAACTAATAAGTATTATCATAATCATTATCATTATCATGGCCTCTGCCATAGGCCTCCCCTAAACATATCCAGACGGACCTGTCCAAACTAATATTATAGATAATACTAATCTTATTACCATTTATTTGAGAGCATAGATTAGAATGTTGACTTATACATTTATGTGATGAGTAGCATTCATCAACAAGCCGTGAAATTAGCCCTTAAGCGATTCCGGATTTACCCAAAATGGCTAATTATTAATAAACGAATGAAAACTTCTTATATATTGCAAATACTGAGTATATAAAATATAAAACAACATTATCTATTTACCAGAGTACGATAACGCGTTTTGTGAGAAGCGGCCGCCGCGCCGAAACCGCGGCGCCAAAATGAAGCCACAAAAACTAAATTAGCAAATATCTCACTGTCCAGGGGCGCAGAGTTACCGAAACTAAAACTAAATAAGTGAGCGAAAAATGTTGCGCTCGACCACCAAGTAATTACGAACCATAATTTCCGTTGCGAAACCCCGCGAAGTACCGATCACGGGAACGCCGGAGGGGCGCCGGGGCTCAACGTATACTGGCCGCTGAAACTGGAAAAACAAGCCGGTTAATCTGAAAACTTCCCTTAATTACGTTTGTACGAAACTAACTCCCAGAACGAATTAAATGCGCGGTGAAATTGACCGAAAAGTGGGCCGTGATTATGGGTGCGAAATGCCGCAATCGCGGGCGCTACAAGCTTAGTTTATTTTTTCTTGTTGCCAGGCACCGGCGTGCATAGAGAACGACACTTAGTTTGGCAACTGGCGACTGAATGCCGGTCGTACGATCCACGATACATAACTACTATCATATTGATTCCGCTAGATTGAATTGTATGAAGGCATTAATTGTTTTTGTTAAACATAACAAGTTAGTTTACGAAATGTACAAATGTAAGTTGTCAATCAAAAGTCTATGGAACCAACTAAATGTTTTATACCATTTGGGATCGCTGAAAAAACCTATTTTCCCGATAATTACATATTAGTATGTTCCATCGCGGCATATGTCAACTGATAAGTTCAAGTTAGAATTATCAAGTAATTGCTGATGATTTTCAATTATGTTGCATTCGATAAGTCAGTCAAAAACCCAAGCATTACCTACCGACTACTATTAGCCTACCGAACAACGACAACAAACAGTGTAAAATTGTAACATTTTATGTTAGACATAAAGTGGAGCGCTGCAGAAGCTAGACTGCGTTATAAGTCACCGGAGCATTTGCCCACTAAGTTAGAATATTATATTATAGTAACTGATGCACTAGTACTTGCTAGTCTGTAAGGAGACTAATATAGGTATTGAGAGATATAGTGACGACGTCAAGGCATTTGTGATTAGATCGCGTAGTCTTGATTCGCAGAAATTGGTGTCTTGTATGTCCGTTTGGGTAGAGACTGCATTGCTAAATGTAACTACTAAGGAATATGCAAACATTGTGGTAAGTGAAGTTACAGAGTAGTTTGCATTGAACCACCTCACTCAGATCAGTTTAGTATTATGAGCTATTAATGATTTCTTTTGTTCACGCGAATGTTAGTCATTGAAATAATACTAGTTTGCGGATTGTATCGTGGTTTTTTAATTATATTTTTCTCTGGACCTTTACAAGACTTTGCAGCTTTCAAACAGGCAAACTTCCCCGTGACCATGAAGGCTGCTGAGTTTTCGAAACGTAGGGAGAATTAAAATCCAATTACTAGTTTTATTGGAATGAGTTATTAATAAAAATTTTTGGATGTTCTCTCATGTAATGTCGCTATTACGCCAGCAATATCTGTATTTTCCTAAGAAGATCACATCAATTTGCCATTTTTATAATCAGAAGAAAAACTTGAAATAACCTACAACCAAACTTGGTAACGACCGAAGCTGTCACCAACTAACCAACAGTAGTATCGCAGATCACACCGGCCCCTCATTTTCAGCTAAAAAACAATTCCCAAACCACCGCGATGTTGTCAACAATCCACCAAACGAAATGATATCATAAAGCGACGTAACACACCAAACGATGCCTGATACGGCCTCGGCTTAATATCTTAAATAAAATATAAGGAAGGAATCACGGCCGGCGGGCGGAACTTTATTGCGGACGTTGGCTAAGGCAGTTACTCGACGCGATTTACTTTAATCGCTGGATAAATTTCTTTTTGATAACAAGTGTTGTTGCAGTTTGTATTTCGAGTTTTAAGTGTTTGATGCACAGCTAATGTGGATCTTATGGCTGAAGCTTGAAGCTATTCCAGTTGCTAAAACTGAAAACATAGGGTGGGTAAAGTGTCTTACTTCAAAGTAAGAGGGGGTTTAGTGTGATGTGTCCATAGTTCAGAAAATTTGGGTTCATATCTTATAAAATAAGGTTTTTGTAGCAGACCGAGTATAATCTGGTGGAAAAGGACTTAAGGAGTAAAATAAATGAATTTAGACCAAGATGATTTTCAGATGCTTCATCCAGTAAGATCGATGACGTTCCTCTTTATCCCAAAAGTCTGTTTACCTCTTTTTAGTGATATATGGGATTTATGGAACAAAAGTTTAGAACCAAAACCATTTCATACTTATTTTTAGAACGAGGAACATATGTCACGGTACAAAGCAGCATAACAAAACACGAAAACTAGCAAACAACTCATTACACCATGGCTTTTGTAAGTGCGCTCCCTCAGGACTCGCCGCAACCCGCTCCACGTTTGGGACAACTGGATTTCTCGCATGAATTAATTCGCATTTTTCCACAAGCAAGGCATAATTAAGCCCCAAGGACGATAGTACGTTTTAACTTCTTATGCATTCCCTTTAGATATTCGTATAATGTTCGCAAGTGGCTTCTAAAGTATTCCTATAGCCCAGGGCGCTAGACTTTCAATCGATCTTTGTCGATGGCAGAATACATCTGCTATTTATAGAATTACTGGTATGGTAATAACGTATTGTGGTTAGAATTGTTTCATTTGATGTTAAAATAGACATGGTCTGTTACAGGGACGGACTGTCTTGATCGCTCTGGGTACCAGCGGCCCTCCGCATAATTTATTTTATTTAAGTACGCTGCGACTTTTGGTTTGATCGCCTTTTGTATCTGTTCGACTTAGTCTCAGGCCTATTTGGCCTTAGGGAAACTCTGTTTGGAGTTTATTATAAAAAATGCTTTCAACTGTTTCGCAGATAGTCGTGACGCTAAGAACATCAAAACCCAAAATAACTTTTTGCAGATCACACAAAAATTTGGTTCCCTATTGAATTGCATAAATGTATTTGTAATAATATTGTTACGCATCTTAGCTTTAAGCCTAAATATCAATGTGCATAATAATCATTACGCATAATTGTTTACCATAAAATAAAAAAGCATAAATATAAAAAGCACAACCACCAGAACGACTAACGTCAAGTAGCATAAATATCAAAAGTCATAAAAATAAATAAGCATCATTCATGTTTGGTTTTGTCTGAGTTGGAAACGCCCTAAAGTCGGTTCTGGCACTCGCCGGCCGCTGCCGCGGCACGCTCGCTTCGCTCGCTCAGCTCGTGCGGTGGTTCATGTGCAGTTGTGCACCTAACACGCTTGTCGCTTCGCTCCTCGCTAACATTGTGTAATATGTATTTAGCGTTATTCTAAATACATATTACACAAAATGTGTATTAGTCCAATACAAATTAGCCAAGCTAACATTATTCCAATAGCTTATTATGACAAAAAGTAGTAGGCCAAAATATTACTATGCGATAGTGTTATTATGCGATAGTATTATTATGCCAATACATATTATGCAAAGTCAAATATGCGAAAACATAAGTTTAAAAAAAGTAGGCGAATCAAAGGGATCCCCAAAAATTTACATGTCGACACACAACCCGTGACCTCATGTCATAACCGAATCAACGCCCTGCGCCATGGATGCCATTCAATCACCGATACTAACATGAAGATACTGTTTGTATGTTGGCTGGAACCGATGGATTATATTCAGATATTATGACTTGTAGGAAGTTCCTACATTCGTCAGTCGTCTTGGAATGGAAAATCTAATCAAAAACTAATTTATAAACACTAGTAATTGTAGATTCAACCTTTTCATTTTAGTCATTATTGCGTACGTTACACCTTTATTAGCTAATTGACTAATAATTGTTCATGTATAAAGCCGGGGTTAACAACTATTATATGCGTGTACGTAATCATTAATTGCACACTTTGCGTTCCCATTCAGTCAATTGACTGCCTCGGTGGCGTGCTTAACCATACGACCTCGGAACT
This sequence comes from Lapara coniferarum, assembly GCA_949316025.1. Taxonomy (NCBI): domain Eukaryota; kingdom Metazoa; phylum Arthropoda; class Insecta; order Lepidoptera; family Sphingidae; genus Lapara; species Lapara coniferarum. Next base: position 20,504,959 of record OX438933.1, on the reverse strand, counting down.
CAGCTTTGAATCCCTGTTTTCGATACTGGTTTATCCAATCTTTCCAGGGTTGGATAAGAATTTTGCTTAGCATCAAGATGGAATCTCGAATTGGCGTTACATCTGCTTACCCCCCTACGATAAAAGGCGTAAGTTTTAATAACAATCTGAAAGACTAAAAGCGAAATAAATTAGAATTATATTTTGGAACAGCTGGCAGGTTGGGTGTGACAGAAGTGGACTTGAAAATGAGGACAAATTGAATTCTGACCGGTTACATCTGACATTAGTGACCGTTCGGTGTAAATGTATCTATTTTGGCTTCACATTTATTCGTCATCGTTGACGGTATAAATTACCTTTTGAGAGGACTTTTATTTCAAGGATTGTAGGTAGTGGTGCTATTAAAAATCAACTCTGAATAATTTTGAATCACTTCCCGTTTATTTTAAGGACATTATTAAAACCGATACAAATCTACATTTTCCAATTGAACGCGCCAAACAAAGGATTCGTTGTAACAAACACTCAACAACCCCTTAAAAGTACACCAATGAGCGCGAATAATTTATTGACCAGCGTAAGTTGAGCTCCGAACAACATAACACATACTATTCAATCATAGACATTAATAGCAATTAAAGAAGGAAAATTTTCTCATTTTTTAAATATTATTATTGAAGTACTTTATTATTTAATTTTATTTTTATTTAGTTTTTCCAAATCGGAATGTCATACAGTATGCAGAAGTTTGAAATTGGTTTCGGGCTTTCTTACAATCAAAAAATGTTAACTTTAACGAGATAGTTTAATTATTCTGAATTAATCTGAATTAAAAAACTATTTCATGACTTTTATGCCCTGTTTACCCTAAACCTATATTATTTAAGTGTTACACGTAATTATATTTGATTCAATATAAATTATTTGTTAACTATGCAAATCTTACATGTTACAGATAAAGTTTGTAAGTTTTCTAAAAAGAGAAGTAACTGATTTTGGAAACTCTTTTAATAACAGGAAATTTCATCATCCCAGAGTACGTACTTGTCTATCTACATTTAATTCGAGAACGGACTTTCAACGAACGAAGCCGTGAGTAAAAGCTAGTAACTTACATAATTATTCACGAAGACAAAGTTTCCGGACTCAACGGAGCAGATGAAAGTATATTGTGACTGCGTCATAGCGTAATGCCATAGATAATCCTACTATTACCTTTTATACCTACAGTTTACTTCGTGTCTTCGCTGTACAAAGTCAGCGTTTTATATAAATAACATAATAATAAATTGGTCAATTAGGTTTATAACTGTTCACACATATTCTGTTACTTTTCAAAATCACTTTAAATTCGCTTGACGCGATTGGTTGTATCGGAGATCAACTTACACTGGTCGTGTATCGCACTTTAAAAGCCCCAAAATTCCGGCGCGTGGCCTCCACGTGGCTCAAACTCGACTAACACGATAAACGTCACTTCACTAATTGGTGATAACGGTTTGACATTTTAATGTTAATGTTTACTTGTTCATGAATCTATAGCCATTATTGAGCATAGAAATGCTTGAGGTTTAGAACTACAGTATACTCACAGCAATTGATTGAAAAAGATAATTTTTAATAATATCTTTTAGTCACAGGAAATGTAGGTTCCCAGTATAGGGGTATATAATAAGGTTACCTATGTAATATTTATTAATTGCGGCTTGTGCAATTATTATGGCCATATCTCTACGTGAAGTTTTCGAGTCGAAGTGAATATAACACTAATAAAACATTAAGATGTTTAATGAGACCACTTGCTTTACAGATAACTATTTCTTTTAAAACAAATATCGTTATTGATCAGCGCTGACTTTGAATGTTGTTTGGAATCGTTGAGTATTGAAGTCCCCATATTGCTTTTTAAGTATATATTTTTTTATGGCATGGGCTGACGAGACGAGCATGCCGTTTGCCTGATGGTAAGCGATACGACCACCCATAAACAGTAGCAACACCATCCAGCACCTTGAGTTACAAAGAAGTGAGTGGCATTCCACTGCGCTTGTCATCCTGAGACATCGGATGTTAAGTCTCATTATGTCCAGTAGTTACATTGGCTACAATGTCCTTCAAACCGACACACAACAGTGTATGCACACTGCTGCTTGGCGGTAGAAATAGCCATTGCGGTGGTATCCACCCAGACGGACTCATACATATGACAGACCTTCCACCAATAGACCTAGAAGACCGCGCGGGACGCCGGGTGCAAATCAACGGCTAGACTACAGTATAATAAACCGGCTCAACCTTCCACCCTCGCCGGTGGAGCCGGCGGTTTTTGTGTGAAGAAATATTCGTATCGAATTATTTATCCATAGTTGTTTGACAATACTATACCTCAAAATTCGTGGTACCGATTCCCATATATTTTCAGTTAACTGTTACCATGTATTAAGTGCACGATTTACTATTGAAACTCACACGTGCCCTATGTTCATGCTGCCGTATTTTAGTCATAAATACGGTCACGAGGTGCTGTTCAAACCATACAAAAACGTACTTAAACGAAACTATTACTTGTCGAATAATGTAAATATAACGTATTAGCGTACGCAATACAATTACGTCACCTGCAATTTATTATATAAATATGTTTGTTCTGTAAATGTTCTGGGTTTTATTCTTGCTACAATCTTTTTCAAGTTATAATTATAAATAAGAATCACCGACAGAAAACTTGTTAAAGCTAAACGTTCGTCTTAGGAAACCACAAATTACTTTTACACTTTTGGCCAGGTTTATCAAGAAATGTGGGCAAGATTTTTAGTTTTGATATCCATAAGACTAGCAAAATGCATCTTCGTTAAATTGTATATGATTTAAAAATGTACTAATTAGCTAGTTTTCCAGTTTCATAATATAATATATAATTTTACTTCTTTTAGTGACTGCCTCGGTGGCGTAGTTGTATTAAGGTACGACTACAATGCTGAGGTCTCGGGTTCGATTCCCGGGTCGGGCAAAGTGATATTGAGTTTTTCTATTCAGTATCAGCTCGGAGTCTGGAATTTGTGCCCGATATGGCGATAGGCTCGCCCCCTATCACATCATGGGACGGAATAACGGCGGAAAGTGGGTGCACTAGTTGCGCCTCTGCCTACCCCTTCGGGGATAACAGGCGTGAGTGTATGTATGTGTTTAGTGTTTTTTGTAGCCTGACTGCTGGTTTGTACTATACTTACCTACTGATGCATCAGGACGTATTTAATTGCAGTTCTGACTGAAACTCTGTAATTTAAAATTCCAGATGATTTTCCGTTTGCCTATGGATAGGTGTAACATTTTTATTAGATAACCTAAGTATAATTGTTTAAAAATAAGAACGAAAAACAAAGTTCTCGAACACAATTTTCTATTATATCTGTTTACAGCGCGTCGCAAGACCCATGGCACTTCAGTCACTTACTAATTTCCATTATCTTTTACACTAATCTTAATCAATGATCAAATAAAGCTCCAATAATAGGAGTGCAGTAATCCTATATAGTGGGTAACGCATATTTTTATCTGTCCCGCTCCCGTGACATGCCTCGTCCCGCGGGACGCAGTGACAAGCATTATTTGATGCACACACGACTTGCAAATGTCCGATTTATTCGCGAATTAACTGCTTTGTTGATTAAAATTGCTTTATTTTTTGTTACTTGTATACACATGTACTTACATTTTTTGTTATAGCAATAGATGTATTAGGTGCTATAGATGAGATAGAAAGATAAGACATAACCTTATGTAGAAACTAAGGGCAATGATTTCGTTGTAGTTCGATTTTAGTCATGACTCGTGATTAATAGCTAATTATAATTTATGTCACTAATAATACAGTTTATCATTTATTTTTCTTTTTTGAATTAAGAATTATAATTAATAATGATAAATGGTATGCAAATAAAAAAATAATAAAAAAGCTTTTACTTGTGATATACAGGTTATGTCGACGATGTTTTTATTTATATACGTTTTGAATTGAATTCCGTCTTGAATTGAATGTAGCTTACACTACGGAGCGTGTCCAGTGACACATCCGCTATTTTAATGTTCCACCTATGATTATTTTCGTTGACCACGTGGACAATTTATTTTACTAATATTTTAAATATATTTTAATAATATTTTACTGTATTATATTTTTAAGTTACGTTTTTACAATGTTTTATCATTTTAAAATTCGAATTAAATATAGAAAGAAATTACGCGTGGCCAGTATAATTTATGTTTAGTTTTTATTAGTTCAATATTTATTTTTATATTGGTGATTGGCGTGTGTATAAGCCTCATCTAGTTGCAATGTGATAGGTCGGCATAATTCTGGCGACTTCTGACTAAGTGTATGCAATATTATTTCCATTAAAATAATCTCACATCAAAACACAAGTGTAACCATTAGCCAGTGGGAGCCCCTGACGTCGAAAGGTCCGCATGATTAGCAAAACATGCTCGGAGGGTGCGAGCCGAACCGAATTATTATAACAATAAAATTAGGAAACAATCCGACAACACTACGCCCATACATTTACTGAGGGGTGCTTTGACCACGTTAGTGTGGAGTGGAGTACGCGACACGCGGTGTTTGTAGTCAACTTATAATTTTTAGTGAAAAATCTGGATTGTTATTGAGTACCTATCTGTTGTTGCTCGCGGCTTCACCCCGTTTAGTGCATTTTCAGCAAGAAAAGTCTCTAAATGACTGTACTTTTCCATAACGCTATATGTACGCCCGGGCAAACAAATAAAAAAATAAGATAATAAAAACATTTTCTATATTAGCAACTTACCGGGATGAAAAGTAGCCTATGTATTAATTAAGGACATGTTTGAGCTTTTCATACAAATCCTTCTATTAAAACATCCATCAGCTTCAAAAACATTAGTATTTATAATATTTATAGTAAGGCTACTGAAAATGTATTACTACTCAAAAAACATTTATAATAAAGCTTCGTTTGCAAAGTCCAATCCAGCCGTCACCGACTCCTATCTCTCAGCAAATGGCCTAGCAAACCAAACGAAGGGCAAAATTATCATAACGCTCAACAACAAAGAACACTACAAAACAGACCTTAACCGAATACAATAAAGTCCACAAAATCTCAAGTCAACAGCAACAAATACCGATCAGTAGTGTACGAATTCGGGGGCATATAAACGATTACGTTGAATTATAGCTCGTTATTCGGGGATTGTTTGTATTTGATCCGCTTTTTGATCTCATTTGCTCGAGGCTGGCTCCTGAGCCACCCTATTCAATTATCAACTAGATTTTTAACTGAATAACAAGCTTTGAAAGAGTGAGGAACAGGTTGCACGACTGGTGGTAGGAGACTGAACAGACACGTAGTTAGTTCTCAAGGAAAGCAAGACTGGATACCTTTTAAGTTTATCAAATTTGTTTGTATTCAAACTTAAATAAATCTAAGTGAGAATGTATGTAATAATGTACGTATTACGAAATTAGAAACAGATACTTCCCAAACACTTGTAACAGCGACTGATCAAGAGTTCTGACCGCCCTAGGCTAATTATGAGGACGCGCCCCCGCCAGGTGTAAGTGATACGGTAGGCCTAAAAAGTAGTATAATAGTTTGACTTTGTTTACTAGTGTGAAAATTTTAACATGGTTCATACTACCTATAAAAGTTTTCAGATCGATCTGAAAGTGAAACAAACGTTGTCCATTAATCTAGACGACATTCAGCCTTAGCGTGGCAAACCATTTTTTTAGCTGACCGTACATAAAGGCTCCTTATACGACCCCGCGAATTATACGACCAAAATCATGACAAGTGACTCCAGGTTACCAAGTAGAAAACCAAATCCATGTCGTGTTTGGCCGCATGACTTGTATTGGCTTAATTTCTATAGAGAAGTTAGTAGTTGCGGCCATTGACCATGTGCGTGGTCATCTAGTGTGTGAAGTTGCATTTATCCTTTAGGCGACTTTTATACCAATAAATAGTAATTTTTATTAATTAGTTTCAAGTACGATTTTGATTGAAAACGACAACAAGTTTGAGTCTCAGTACGACAAAATTTCTGAAACAGACGTTGGAACTTGGTGGCTAGATTGAAATTAAAGAAAGATATGAAAAATCTCGCTCGTTTATTCTATTAGTGTTGAAGTAGTCTTTCCGATGATGTATTATAAATTAATCAGATCAGTTTATTTTTTAAAAAATCACGATGAAGAGTTAACTGAAACAGTCCAAATTTTAGATACGGCCTCTTAATTCTTGACTGAAGACCTTTTTATTGACCAGACATATTGCTAGCATTATCATAGCTTTGGCCACAACAGTCTTTAATATCAAGTTCCAAAGTTTTATCAATTGTCGCAAGAACAGCCTTCTCCATGTCTTCACCTTTATGACCGCAATTGGGTAAAAGGGTGACAAAACGTTCGACAGGTTCTCCGTCAGGCAAAACATAACGAATTATAAATGTCAACTGATCGGTGTGTGAAATATCTGCAGTAGAATCAATGCTAATCGAATAATATTTTGCTTTTTTTATTTCTCCAATAATCGAAAGTCGAACTTCATCAGCGAGAAGTAAAATAAATTCATCGATTATAGAGGATGACAAGTACGATGGAGCACCTCTGCCTTTTTGTCCAAATCTCACCAAATTCTTAGCCATGAAAGGATCAAATTTGGATATAAGCTCAATACAGCCAAGAAAATTTCCGTTTAGTGCAGATCCAATAAGTTCATTTTGACCGTGAAATGGAAGGCCACGAGAAGCTAAAAACTTAATTGTTTCTATTACACGTAGGAATACATTTCGCCAATAAGTTATTTCTTCATTATATTGTTTGATTATTTGGCTATCCAATCGTTGTAAAAGTTTCCTCTACATACATATTATCCCAAACATTTATGATGATCCGGAGAATTGTCATGATCAATTATTAAGTTAGAAATTTCCAGTCATTAAATCCACTTTTGGCAAATATGGATGTTCCTCCATATAATTTACAAGGACCACAAATCACGTGACCTGTGAATTCTGAGTATACTAACCAGCTTCTCTTCACAGTTTTGCCATTTACAAGCTTTATCACAAACATATGTTTAGATAGAAATCTTTTTTAATTTTTATACTGCCTTTCTGATCTGGAAAAGTCTAATTCTTCGTTTGGTCGCAGTCCTTTTTTAACAATATAATCTCGAAATTCATTGTTTACATGCCACAGTCCAGGGTCACTTGACGGAATAGACGGCTTTTCTTCTATTAGAATTTCGTCTTCATTGTAGGTCGTCGGCGTCGTCGCTACTATAGGACTAGTGTTGGACGGAGAAACGTAAGAACAGTCCGCCCTAGAAGGACCAGGGCAAGAAATCGCTGGCGATAGTTCAGCATTCGTCACCGTTTTGTTCCTTTCTGCAGAGTTCGTAAAAATGTTTCCGGTTTATGAGTATGTTTTAAAATGTTTTCTTTCTTCTTTTCCTTTTCTTTTACTTTTTTTCTGTATTCTGCTCCACTTGGCTTTTTTACTATCGAATAACTCTCATTACTACTCATAGTCTTAATAAATTACTGAAATATGAAGGAAAGGACAATAAATATCAATCACCAAAAACGAATATATTCGAGCGCGTGATAATATGACGGACGAACGCTGATTAACGAAAGAGAATGAAGCGCGGCAAAGTATACTAACTATTAACCACCGGGGAGTCCCCGCGCGTCGTTGACGTCGCTCCAAGCAAGTGAGTGAGACGAGTGAGTTGGCAACATCGCAGTCGAGCGAGTCGCTCGACCACTGACCGATTCGAGTGATAAATCAGTGTTTGTTTTGCGCGCGCTTTTTAAAGTAACAAATCAGGGAGTCCCAGGCATTTTCAGTTCACAGCGCATTTAGTTTTAGTATTTTGGCTCGATCTAGTTGAAATATGTAGGGTAGATGCAATGATGCTAGATTAATAGTGTATGCGATGACACAATTTCAGCGCGCCCCCCCGCTTCTCGCGCCCTAGGCTACAGCCTAATTAGCCTAAGGGTTAATCAGGCCCTGACTTGTAAGTTTGAAAAATAATTCTAAGTTACCCACACCCCATGGAATGAGTTTGAGTACTCAGGGTACTTTGAACACGTTAAATCTTAACATTCGCAAAACGATCTGAATTCACCATTTCATATACCCATATTATATAAATACGATACCTAAAAAGACTACCTCGGTGGCGTAGTTGTATTATGGTACGACTGCAATGCTGAGGTCTCGGGTTCGATCCCCGGGTCGGGCAAAGTGATATTGAGTTTTTCTATTCAGTATCAGTCCGGAGTCTGGAATTTGTGCCCGATGTGGCGATAGGCTCGCCTGTTACATCATTGAACACGGGCTAAAATGGGTGACCTGGTTGCACCTCTCTACCTATCCCTTCGGGAACAACGTGATGTGTATATGTTACTCGAAAAAGGTCCTAAAATACTATATCATAAAATCACCACTCCCTGTGGTTGGTTTCCTTGTGGTGTGGTGGTTAAAAAGGCCCTCGTACGAAACCTAGTCTCTAAAAGCTTTGGCAGCACTCAGCGCCCTCAGCTTATCTTGGACATTGAAGGCCAGACTGAAATCCTGTCGGTAAAGGACACTGAGACGACATATTTACGAATTAAAAGTATCTGAAATATTATTAAGTTGTTTAGTTAAGAAATTATAAAATGTCCATGCACTTATATATATCATAGTTTATTTCGATATAGCTGGGACATTGCGTTATTTTTTTAAATAATTATTCTCAACAGTGTGTTATAATGTTCAGTTGTTTCAATCATTACTTTAGCATATAACTAAATATAAAACAAAAGTCGTAAGTAAGCAGTATAGTAAGTCGTTAGTAGCTTTTTTTAAATTTAAACTCATTTCTAGAATGTTTAGAATTGAAATGTTTGAAACGATTAAATTTTGCGAAAACTAGTCTTCATCGTCGGGGCGGACTATACAAATTAAACACATTATTACAATCGTGACTACATTCGTTAAGTGGGTAGCTTTATTACAACTGTTAGTCTAAGATTTCAACATTTCTAGAAAACTAGATTATAATGTAAACAGAAAATGACGCAAAAATATCCAATCGAAAGTACCTACTTAACTACAATAATGTCTATTAAATCACAGCTAACAAGTTATAAAAGGCAATACACACAATAAAGCATATCAAAAATTATACCCATTAACAGCTTTAGTGTGTACTTAGCCCTTTAATGCCATGGATGTGTCAACCCGCGCCTGCCGTCGCAGATCAAAGCGGCCGGGCCCCATAAAAATAGAGCTAAGCACATTATAGTGCCCGTGAAATGTCTACATCTGTTGTTTTTTTCCTATTAGACACAAATATGCATTGATCTCCTGGTCACCCCTCTTGGGCCATATAATGCCACAAACATTCAATTTTGAACCCTATTCGTAACTGTCAGAGTTAGTTTTACAGCAACGATACTTTGATTCTGTGTTAACTAATTTTTGACCTTGTGAGGGCGATTTAAGAATAAAAGTCGCATGCACCACTTTGGGGACAAGCGTTCTATGGGTCAAATCCACCCTAATTCAATTTCCACTTGGCCCAAATCTGATTACGTCTGGTGCAACGTGTATTTTCAGCGGTCGTGCCCTTAGGCCCTCGAGCGCGTGGTTTTTAAACTACTTGCATTTCATTTTAAAGTTACATTTTGGGAAATGAACAATATTTTATATAAATAATTGAAGGCATAGCGTGGTCTACATACTGTCTACATTAGTATAAAATGGTAATGTAAATTTGTGGTATGTTAACAATCAGTCTTACTTTAAAAAAAAATCGCAAAGCTATGCTTAGTTACGTCTTAACTAGTCTACTCTTAATCAATGCTTAACTTTTGACACACTTTACTCGATTAGCTGTAAGTGAAAATCTTGCCTTTTAAGTAGGATTAAACTGCTACGGCGACGTTTAATTTTGACAGTTATTTAAGCAATGCTTAACCACCTCCAAGTTTATAAATAATTATTTTTTTGCTAATCGATGGCAAAGCAATAGATTAAATAATAGTTTAAAAAAACTAAAAAACTGGCTTTATAGAAAATCTTATTAAAAAGAATAGTTTAAAAAATGTGCTTTATAGAAAATCCAACTAAAAATAAAAAATAAATGTTAATAAATTTGAATTAAGAACAGTGTACATAAGAAAACAAATGTATTTTGTTGGAAAAAAAGTGTGCCAATGGAATGACGTTAAATGTACAGTGCTGTGAACATGGAGGAAGAGGAGGCTGTGAATGATACTTTAAGATAAAGTAAAGCTATACATCCCGGGATGTAAAGTACAGTCAGCCACACAAGTATGTGAAACGTGAACTGATTTTGTAAATTCTTTCAATAATAGCCAGCTACATTACTCTCGAGTACCTACTATAAGAAAAATTTTATCCCGGAAAATCTTTTTCACGCGGGGGCGCATTGCGACCATAACCTATCTCATATAATATTGACATCATTCCATTGTTTTAACATAAACGAGGTTTAAGATTTATAATTTTGAGTTTAAAATTAAACTCACCATTTTTGTTTTGGCAAGCATTACTTTGATTATAGCTGATAGCGAGGTAAGTAAATAGATGATTGAATTTTAAAAAAAGTCTTCTTACCGAACGTTCAACGCTATTCTTCTTACCATACTTGTTCACGAACCTAGCCGCGCGCATAAACTAGTTCTTTTTAACCAGAAAACTCTATACATTGCCTATTTCAAATGCTATTCAACACTTATTTACACCGAGTTAATGCAAATGTAAATTGAAATCCGTGAAAATGACGGAAAATACACCGTAGGGTTAATTAACAAGTAATTTACATGTTTTTGTAGATTCGCAAGGGTTGGGGTCGAATGTACCCTCGCGTATGCAGATACATCGCATATTTAATCTTTTACAGTTTCAATGGTATATACAGTATAACTTTATTATAATGCTTTTAGATTTGGAGTAATAAGATTAGTAGGTATCTATAACCTTTTAGAATCTATACTTAATATTATAAAGCTGAAGAGTTTGTTTGTTTGAACGCGTTAATCTCAGGAACTACTGTTTCGAATTGAAAAATTCTTTTTTTGTTGAATAGACTATTTATCGAGGAAGGCTTTAGGCTATATAACATCACGATGCAACTAGGAGCGAAGAAATAATGGAAAATGTGAAAGAAACGGGGAAAATTTTTCATCCTTTCATTTCATTTCACTTTCATCCAAAATTTTGCTTCCATTGCGTCCGCTGCGAAAACGGTTCAAGATACCAAAAATATATGCATGAAAGAATTATTCCTCTTGAAATGATCTAAAAAAATGTCCGCAACAGTGTATGTCTATCTTTTAAGATTAACTCACTAGAACCGTTTTTATGGTAATCAAATTTGGTCGAAATTAATAATCCTACTAATACTATAAAGGCGAAAGTTCGTAAGAATGTCTGGATGTATGGATGTTTGTTCCTCTTTCACGCAAAAACTACAGAACGGATTTTGATGAAATCTGGCACACGGGTAGATCATGTCCTGGATTAACACATAGGCTACTTTTTATCCCGGGGAAACATAAAGCGGGACTTTTATCCCGGAAAAACTTTTTAACGCGGGCGGAGTCGCGGGCAAAAACTAGTATATTATAAGTAATAATTATGCTTTGTTGACTATTTTTTTCTTAAAACGCCGTCAAGTATTCAGAATTTGTGATCTTCGTGGCAGCTGTCACTTCTCAACCATAACAATTGCTTTTCTAGAAGGATAACTAGAATTTTTACTCAACATATTCAGGAATGATTGGCGGTACGCGACAAATTGTTTTATTGTTTATAGCAACAAGTTGACAATTTCCGTGACATTTGAATGCCGGTACACGGAAAATACTCATCAGAATTTTCGACATAGTCTAAAACGCTGCAGCTAAATATGGATGCAAACTGTAATTAGAGTTTGTCTGTGTTCTGATTAATTAAGATATGACCGGGTTCTGGCGGATTTTCATTGTCGGCTAATTTAATTTGGCCCATGTCGACGCGGCTTTGTGTAGTGTTCGGCGCTTTACTAAAATGTTAAAAATTTTGTTGAAATTTGCAGCGGCTTCTCTGACTTAGCTAATATTGGTTGGTATTGGTTATTTAGGAATATTGTTAGCCTATAGGGATGTTTTGTCTAAGCACAATATGCATAATATACAAGGCTGGTACTTGATCTTTGTGGTTAGAATTTAGAGCGTAACCACTTATTGCGCGGTGATTGGCGTCTCGTAGCGAGTTTTCATTTAGCGGGCAGCACTCAAGCATCAATATGGTGATACATTTGTTTGTGGGTGCCTAATTTAATTTACCAGCTAAGCTACATAAAAACATGAAAACTACGATCAATTCAAATCAGGCAACGAATTAAAAAAAGCTTATCTATAATATGAAAATGAATCTCTGAATGTGTTGCTAAGCGTAAAACTCGAGAGCAGATGAACTGATTTCGCTAATTCTTTTTTATAATATTCCTTAGTACGAGAATGGTTCTTACGGAGAAAAAAAAAATTGCCTGTAAAAGTCTAAAAATAACACTTTTCTATATTCCCATACAACAGATTCGTAATGATACTGAAAAGTCAATTTGAACTTTAATACCATACCTGTTAACATAAAGTTTAAATGTTAGTGGAGGGATTCCGGGAAAGCAAAACAATGGAGTTACATTAATATAAATATTAATGTCAATATTTATACGTTGGTAACATTACTCAAAAACAATAATTAATTACATTATTAATTACTAGCTGACCCGGTGTCCCGAATAGCAGAATACTTGTATTAAAAAAAATAATTAAAGAAGCGACTGTTAGCCAGAACGAATTTCCCGGGTCACCTAGTAGATTTATAAAAAAAAACGATTGGAAAGGAGATTGCATCGGTAGAGTTGTAAAATTTCTTATTCACCCGTTATAAAGTTAAATAATATATTTTGTTGTGTTTTTTTGTTATATGATACCTATAAATGGCATATAATATATCCATACACCTTTTTACTGGTTGTTTTTCTGACTTATTCAAGTTTTAACTCATAGGCCGATGTCTATGCTGACAAGAAAATAGCTCCGTACTTAAATACCATTTAAGTACAGACAAAGAAAAATCGATAGCGAACAGAGCTTGCATTTGCTTGACTGCAATAGGCAAAGGAGGCCTGCTAAGAACAATATTTTTTTGAAAAGTCAACGGAAATTATGAACCTCTATAACGATAACATATTTATTTTAATCCGTAAGCCTCATTTAGACTATTGGGGAATAACTTGGCGAAAAATTCGTGCACGAATATATGGCTATGAATAAAGAATTCACCCGATTACTTACACACTCATAGTGAATATTCGTCTGTATCCGGAAAGTATATAAATCAGGAGTTAGATCACGACTAAAACAATGCAATGCAAGATACCCATTTCTCAATAGTGAACTAATCCAGACAGTCCATAGATTCGAGCTTCTAGGAGCACACCAGTGGGGTGAAAACTCAATCTAACATACTTTCCAACCCCACAATCCAATCCGGATAAGCAAACATTCCGTACAAACGCACTAGCAGGTTACGATTAATCAAGTAGTTGTTGGAATATCTCGGGGCAATGCACCGTCATTTACACAACCAATAGAGTGCGCTATCAAAAATTAATTACATTTTTAATCTGCAAAAATTCAGGGCTGGCGAGTTCGATGTTGATCCGCTAGATGTGGCAGGAGAGTTAGTTTTTGCGCATGCAGTTAGTTCCAGTATAAGTTGTTAGCATTATGTCATTCATACAGTGAGTACTGAGTAGAGGTGGTTTGATAGCGGTTCGAGCAAAGACATTTAAAAGTATAGTTTATAGATCGGACATCCGGACCAAATTTTTCATCCAAAATTTATTACCAATAATAAGTAATAAGTCGCTGTCTCACCTAATACACCCGTGTATCAAGACATTTCAGTATGCTTAAATTTTGTAAAGAAAACCATATTTTGGCGATAAATATGCCATTTGCGCATTATGATCATGTCAAAGTATGTTCTAATGCATTTTACATAGGTGTTTTGCTATTTCACAATTGATTGAGTTATTGACGAACAGGCTCAAAATTTTTGTATGACAATTTTCCCAATGTCCGCTTTAGGTTGAGACTGAGACGTGAGTGATGATAGTGTTGCTATAACAAAGTTATAAAAGACGCCAGCATCTTCTTCAATTACTGCAAGCTGATAGTGAATCATATTTCCAGCTAGTAGGTAAAAAATATCTAATACCAAAACTCTTCATTTTCGTGTTTTTTTTTAATATGGCACGCATGTTGATTTATTTCTTATTATAGTTGTTGTGTAACTACACTCCAAGTCCCATCTAGGGAATATACATCTTCGTTAGTAGCGGAGCCTGAGGCGTTCTCGTGGGTCATAATGTGATTTTATAGGTACCATAGGACGTCGATTAGATGGTCTTAGCGAGGGGATACTGGGGTAGTCCACCACCCTTGTAATTCAATTTTAAAAATTACTGCAATAGAAGGCGAACTAACCGTCTTAGTTGTGGGTCGTGCAGCCCCATCCTCAGCTCTTTATTTCTAAGCTATATTTTTGTTTGTTCGTCGTGTGGCTAACGGTATTGGGTACAGTAAACAGTCGGGGAAAATAAAAAAAATATTATTCGAAATGCTTATAATTATAATAATTAACGTTATTTCTAAATGATCGATGTATCACTTTATTTCATTACAGGTAATGATAATATAGTTTCTGTAGTTGTAGACATATTTGTAAAATATTTCGTTGACATACAGTAGTACATTTATTTAGTATTTCGTTCTGATACATATATTTACTTACTATGAAACGGGTTTTTTATATATAAATATGTAGGTATAACTAATAAATACTTTTACTAAAAATCATTGTTTGACAGTGATAAAGCTTTTCCGGGATAAAAGTCTCGCTCCATATTTTCTAAGGATAAAAAGTACATAATATAGCCTATGCCCTTTCCAGGGTTTCACACTATCTCCATACCAAATTTCTTCGAAATAGGTCAGACATTCAGCCATTAAAGCGTGATAGACAGACATAAAAGTTATAACTAAGGATTTTTGTTTGACAATTCAATTGAAGCTACCTTCAGCTGTCTTACCGTGTAAATATTTTAGTGAATCTGCAATGAATCTGTTGTAAAAACCGCCTGTGGGTTCAAACGTTCTCTCCATTGAGATCACACCCACTAAAGCCTCTTATCCTCGAAGGGGTAGGCTGAGGCGCAACTAGCGCACCCACTTTCCCGTGTATTTTGTCCCATGATGTGATAGAGGTGAACCTATCATATCGAAAAATTGAGTCTCACTGCCTTACTCGGGCTTTGAACCCGAGATACCCAGAGCCGTAGTCGTAACCCGTACGAATACAACTACGCCACCGAGGCATTCCATTGACATGTTATGGTGCTAGCAACTATTAATTCTGGGTGTACGCCTCTATTCGACCGCGCCAAATGGAGACGGCCGTGTTCCGTATTAACCGATCCAGAAGACGAAATCACTCGGGCCATCCGCCGTAAGAACTAGTTCTTGAAACTCCAACACTCCACAAGACCGCAGCTCCGTCCTCGCCGTCGAGGACCCCGCCGCGTTCCCCGTCGCCCCCCCGACCCCTATAGTAGTTCCAGCCCTCGTGCCGATGATAACATAATTTCATAGGATTAGGCCTAAAAACCAATCTTTCCCTAATCGTTGATGTCTCATCCTTTCTCAGTGGCCGTCCTGAGCCGAGGTTCGTAACCCGTCAGTGGGTTGCCCTCAGCATGGTCACTTAATTTAAAGGGTTGCGAGCGCCTTCTGCGTTCACCCTAAAGACCGGTGTGGCCAGAAAAGCCGACTCGTGTCAGGCTACTGGCAGCAGAGCCATTAACAAAAAAAAAAATGGGTTTACGAGAATACATCTCATTCTTAGGTTTTCTCATACAATGAATTGTCGATTTCTAATTTCTATAAATAATATCGATCGATACGGACCATAAAAATTGATTGATCAGAATCAAGTTTTTTTGATAGGATCACAAAATAAGTACATCATGGGACGGAATGACGGCGAAAAGTGGGCGCATTAGTTGCGCCTCTGCCTACCCCTTCGAGGATAACAGGCGTGAGTGTATATATATGTATATGTACAAAATAAGTAATCTACTTATTATTTAGAACCGTTTATAAAAATCGGCCCTAAATTTCACTTAATTTACGTTGTGTGTGTTGAACAAAGGCGTTACTTTAATTCCTCATATAAACGTGTCAGCGTCGTCGGGGGTTATACTCGTTTATATCTAAGAGAAATATATGACATGAAATTACGGGTATCATATAACAATTTCACTCAGCTCAACATGTATCAGACATGCATTTATATCTGGTGTACATACAATACACATGCAGTGTGGCGTCACATGCATGCGCCATTCATATTCCCTTATTATTTCGTTTAATTTTAGACGATGTATGCTTTTTAGACAAATGTCTAATGTCCCCGAAGATTATGCGTATACCGGGATTCAGTTCTTTAGCAGAAAATGTACCATAGTTTTTACAAACAAAAAACACCAACATTATAAAATATCAGCGTAACTTACCAACTCAACTCCTGCAGATGCGACCCAAGAAACTATATTAAAAATTACGTCAATTAACAAATTAAAGTTTATGAACTTTTGAACTAATTCCAAGTGAGACGGGTCCCGAGGTATCGTCGACTTACCTTACAACGAGCGAGTACATAATTAATGCACGCTGGAGAGCCTGTCACATGGCACGTTTAACTTTGGCCCCTTTATCACAATAACAATAACAGCGAATGTGGATCTACAGGGTGATTGTTTTTCGAGACTTGATTATGGGGGATTTGGCGTGGTCTACGGGATTCTTTGAGTCCTCAAAGAATCCCGTAGACCACGCCAAATCCCCCATAACAATCAGTGGTCAATTCTAACGTCAACTGTCCAGTTGACGTTAGAATTGACCACTGATTGTTACCATTAAGGTGGTTAAGACGCATTACCCACACGCGATTCCAACCAAGGGATAGCGTCGAATCAAATTGTTAAATCTGTCTCTGTTTACCTATGTAATGCATATGCAGTATGGACAGCGATCGGTATGTTATTATCGGTAAACGGTATTGTCAGCGATAAGCTTGCTTCGTCATTTTCTTCCGTATTTGAATTGGAAGAGCAAAAATACACACATTCGACGTTACCAAACAAAGTAATGCGCAACGTCCTGACCAAATCAATAATTGATTGTCATTATCTACTTCGCACGACCAAAAAAATCGCATATTAGAGCCATGAAAATGATTTATGGAATTTCTATGTACCTGAATTGCCTTGGATTGGAATATATTCTGGATAAGCTTGTTTTCTATGTAAAAGGACGGGCATAAAGGCCAAATGTGCGGGCCTTGTTACGTCTCTATCAAACCTTGATGCTAGTCTAGTTATTTAGTTTAAAACTCCATACAAACTTAGCATTTTTCTCGGCCCCTAATTCTTTCGATAGGTGGAATATATTGGCATTTGACGACGTTAAACCCGATTTGAATCGATATGAATTTTAACTTGATGTCTCTTCGCGTTCCTGAGTAAAAGGGTCTTGACAGATAGATAGACAGACAGACAGACGGACAACAAAAGATACCTATAAGGGTTCCTCTTCTTTTTCAGGTCTGGAACCCCAAAAACATTAACATGTCTTAAAATATTTCCGGAGTTATAGTACACAAAATTTTAAATCAATCCGAGTTGTGAAAATTGGAAATGAGCTGATAATCTTCAAACGTCTGAACAGATCCTCATAAGTTATAGCTAAGAACCATCTCGATAATATCAGTTTTCAAACTAAAAAAACGCGTCTAAACCGGTCCATTCCTTTGAGAGCTATGATGCCACAGACAAACATACAGATACACAGCCTAAACTTATAATACCCCTCTTTTATGTCGGGGGTTAAAAACAAAACAATCTTGATCAGTAAAGAATTGATAGCTGACGATGCTTCGCCGACCGCTTTGAACTTACTATATAAAATTCAATTAGCTATAAATGGTAAGTATTGAGTGATATTTATGTGCATGAAATCGTTCCTTAAAACAGACCTAGGTCCCGGTGTGTTATGTATTATTATTGTGATTTCCTATATGTAATATTCTAATACTTTATTGTAGTTAAAGACGGGGTGTTGGTATAGCGTGTTTGCTGAGCTAATCTGTTCAATAACAAACTGTTAGAACATTCACAGTCGGTATGTTATTTAATTTCACGAAAAGGCCTAAATTAGCGGGGGGTAGGACGAGAGGGGAGGGGGGAGGGAGATACAACCGTAAGTTATCTGCAGGACTTTTATTTTTTAGCTCCACACCCTCTGAACCATCAAAGTATCTTTTTATTATTTATTTATTTATTTATTATTTATTTATTATTCACAAAACCAACAGCTTTTCTATAACTAAATTATGGGCTAACTTAACTTAACATGAGCCAATTATAGGTTTCACTAAGATATTAATACATAGTAAATTGTCGGAGGGATAAAATACATTAAATAGATTCACATAATGAGGTAAGTTCCAACACAAGAGAAGAGAAAAAAATGGATATAAAAGTTGCAATATTTCAATTTGTGTGTATGTGCAATGTATCTGTCAGTCTATATATATATTTGTGTGTGTATGTGTTGTGTGTGTGTGTGTGTGTGTGTGTGTGTGTGTGTGTGTGTGTGTGTGTGTGTGTGTGTGTGTGTGTGTGTGTGTGTGTGTGTGTGTGTGTGTATGTGTGCGTGTGCGTGTGTGAAAGAGAGAGCTGCTATAATGTTTATGTTATTTTAATAAGTAAGTAAGTTTATGTGATATTTATTCTATTGTCATAATAATATGTTTGTAATATATTTTATGCATTTGTGTATGTTGAGTTTTCAGTATAATAATTATAAGTAGTTACCTTTAAGTGAATCAAGAAGTTTATTGATTATTCGTTTTTTATATGTAAGTTTACTATTGTTGAACGGATCAATATCGTGATCAAGGTCTGAAAAAATTGCATTATATGAATAACATATCCGGTTAATGGGGGAGTTATGTGCAAATTTGGTATGAGTGAAGGACGTGGAAAATAATTTCGTGTGTCTAGTGCGGGAAGTAGGTGTAGAAAATTTAATTTGTGCCACTAAAAATGAGCTGTCGATGTGACCGTTAATAATGTCATAAAGTACCATTTGTTCCAACATTGTTCTGCGGTCTTTTAATGGTAATAATTTATAATCGATACAACTATCGTTGTATGTTGCATGTTTATTTTTAAATTTGAAGTCTAAAAATTTTACGATTTTTTTTTGTATATTTTCTAATTTATCTGTGTTAACTTTATATTGGGGAGACCATAATATACTTCCATATTCCAGAATACTTCGGACGTAAGAGTAGTACACAAGCTTTAAACATGCCAGATTATTGAATGGTTGACAAGTTCGGATCAGGAAACCCAAATTCCTATATGTTTTGTTAACAATGTGGTCAATATGAGAGTTGAAGGAAAGTTTTTTTATCAAGTAGAATGCCTAAGTCTCTAACCACATCTACCCTTTCTAGATGTGGTTAGAGACTTAGGCATTCTACTTACCTACGAAAAACTTGAAATTGGGGTACTTTTCTTTGCTCCTACTCGGAGCCTCGCACCGTCTGAGGCTACCACTGGTCGAACTTATTAGTACTGCACATTACCATTTACAGCACGTATCACTTAACTAACACTAAATTACTTATCACCATTTCCATAAAATACCACTAACGGTGAAGGAAAACATCCTGAGGAAACCTGCATACCTAAGAAATTCCTTATAAGAATTTCGAAGGTATGTGAAGTCTACCAACCCCCACTAGGCCAGCGTGGTGGACTAAGGCTTAAACCCTCTCAGTAGTGTAGAGAAGGCCCGTGCCCAGCAGTGGGACAGTATATGATACAGGGCTGGTATTATTATTATTACCAAATTAATTCACCAAAAACATCACCCTGTAGCACTCACGCCCGCAACCCTATCCCAAAAGTAATTATCATCGGGACCAAACAGCAATCAAAAACGTACCAAAAACTGTTTCGACGAAATCGCTTATTAATATTGAACGAGTATCGAGTAAGGTGCGCGTTAATCACAGCGCCGCCCCAAAACATAATTACATCGCGAAACAACGGTTTTAACCTAAAAAGCATAATCTAATTTTAATTTTAATAATATCAACCCTTCTGGGAGGCTTTGTTTTTCCACTTGTTTCTTGGATGGGGTAATTGGCCGTTATGGAGTTTTATTATCAGTTTTATTGTGGCATCGACTTATTCCGGATGTATTTTGAATTTGGAACGATACCTTTCGTTGTTGATATCTATTGAGGTTTTTTTTTTTTTTGATAATAACTTACTAATGCGTCTGGAAATCATTTGAGGAGACCTATGTTCAACAGTGGACTTTGTATGACTTGATGAAGATGATGTGGTTTTAGGTAGAAATGTTTGAAGTTATTTATAAGACGTAACAAGAATTTAGACTCTTCTTACTATCTCACTAATATTATAAAAGCAAAAGTTAGTCTCGTTCCCCGTTTCAGTAACTACTGTGTACAAGTGGTCAATGATTATGCTATTAAGATAAGAAAAAAAAATAGTATGGATTTCGGGCATGTATATTTCATCTAAAGTAGTTTTGAAACCATACCCCGTTTGTAAATAGTCATCTTGTAACTCAGCAGAGTTTTATAGATGGATATTAGTTTTACGAAATTAAAATAAAAACACTTTTCTGATAAGTGACGTACCTTACCAACTGCATGTCTGGTGTTATTTGTATAGATGAAATGTCAAAAGCAGAATGGATTTTTACAATGGAAGAAGCATAAATAATTACGTCTCGTATTTTGGTTAAATTGTTGTGCGTGAAAAAATTAAATTAAGTTAGTTTAGCATAGGTGAGATATTTTTTCATTCTTGAGTGAAAACCGCAAAATATCTAGAAAATGCTATGCTATGCTCTAATGCTAGGAAGGAGTATAATTAATATCGAGTTTTATTTTGGTAAAATTGTTATGCGGGAAGAAAGTAAATCAAGTTGATATAGGTACTTTTATTATATGTATATGTGAGATATTTTTCATACTTGAATGCAGACCGCAAATTATCGAAACTATGGTATGTTCGTGCTTGTTCTATGTGTAATTTTCCCAGGTATGCGAGCGAAGCTAAACTACCTTAGCTTAGTTCTAACTCTGCAATCCACATTAAACTTGCATAGCAAACTTACTAAGCAGTACAAACCTAGTATCCTCTAAGCTGTATGATCTGCCCACACGACATTCGACAATATAATTATTAACTATTATAATCATTATTCATGCATATGCATATTTCGCATTTATACATATTTTCACCGAATATATTCCGCCATCTATACTAATAATCTTTCACCATAACAATAGCTACTTACTAAATTATTTATCATTCTCTCCCACACCAGACAAATTCTTCCAATCAAGAAAAACAAACGTAATAAAAAGTCTAAATTGCGTACAAAAATTGCGTCATGACAAAAGTTTATAAAATCATTTGTCTCATTGTATTTCTGACCACGACACCGGCGATAATTCAAACCGTAACAAGTTTTAATGACGATAATATTTCCGACAAAGGGGCTACGAGCGCAATTCATCTTATTCCAGCCTCCGTGCGAAGCGAAGTAGCTTAACTCTGCTTCCATTGCTCTGGTAATTTGTTAAAGTTAACACAGAACAATGGACGATGGGGTAATACCGACTGATTTAACTTGAGCCGTCAGATGCTGAGCGCACCTATACGACGATATAACAACATACCCCTTGCGGGCAGGGTAACAGTTCAACTTACATTTGCCAAGGAGCAATGATGATTAGTGTTATTTATCATTTTAATACGTAGCTACCCCCTTGTAAATGGGGTGCCGAGGGAATTAATAGACGTAATATTATTTTCATTGTTAATTTTGCGGGTTGCTTCATGTATGTTTGGTCAGTTATTGTGCGTTCTGTCGCAGTTGAAAAAGTTAATGAGAGCCGGAGTCCTTTGGGGCCGGTCGTGGCTCACCACATGTGTTTGCAAGTTAATGTACCTACAAAAAGGACAGACACTTTTATACTTTATTACTTGTTTTGACAGATAGAATGTATTGGCAGAGAGAAATAACTCAGTGTTTAAGCGTTAACAATTGATAAACTTGTAATGTTTTGGTGTTCATGAAATAATTTGCTGTATAATCGTAATATTCATCTACTATACATTTATATTTGCAATACAAAGGCCCGATTTCACCACTTGCTGATAAAGCTTCACATCATATAAATGTTTAAACCGATTAAATACAAAAGATCCACCAAGATCTATGTCCAAAATCTAAAAATCTATCTACCTTAGGTGCTTAATACGATAACTGATACATACAACTTACTTGAAACCTATGAAACTGGCTCTTGACAGCTTAAATTTTTTGTGTTGTTTGTGTCACTTGGTTACTAGTGCATTGATTTATTAATACTAGGCAATGCTCGCGGCTCCACCCGCGTGAAAACGTTTTTCCGGGATAAAAATATGTCTACAGCACTCCTGAGTAATGTAGCTTCGTATTAGTGAAAGAATTTTCATAGCCGGTTCAGTAGTTCCTGAGATTATCGCGTTCAACCAACCAAAAAACTCTTCAGCTTTATAATATTGGTATATATTAACCCGGCAAATCCTGCTTATATATATAGATGTATGGGGAAACCCTATATACTCGGACGCCGGCGTCCGTCGCGGGGCTTGACGAGTCAACGTCCTACTAATATTATAAACGTGAAAGTTTGTAAGAATGTATGTTTGTTACTCTTTCAAGCAAAAACTGCTGAACTGAGTTCGATGACATTTGGCACACGGGTTGATCGTGTCCTGGATTAACATATAGGCTACTTTTTATCCCGCGAAAATATAAAGCGGGTTTCTTATCCTGGGAAAACTTATTCACGCGGGCGGAGCCGCGGGCAAAAGCTAGTTTATTATGATAAAACAATAGAACCCGGTGTGCCTGTACATTGAAAGAAAAGCAAATGGATAACTACAAAATAGTAATCAAAAACAAATTAGAAATTTTAACACTACTGAACGGATTTTCGTGTAGATTTTGCATAGAAGTTAGAATTGAATATAATTAGGAACAGAATACAGGACTTGTTTAATTTAATTCCAATATTTTTTATGATACGGGGGCAAATGAGCATACAGTTCCCCTGATGGTGAGTGATCACCGCCGCCCATGAACATCTGCAGTACCAGCCACAGAGATGCGTTACCGGCCTTTTACATGGGAATACGCTCGAAAAAAAGTCGTCTCATTAAGGTATTTGCAATTAACTTTAAAACCTTTACGCTCAGATACACATAAGTTCACGCAGAAGAGGTAGTGAGCACAAAATATTGTACTAAAGTTAGTAACCTATGGACAGACCAGACGCGACGCATTAAAAAAGTCGTCTCATTAAGGTATTTGCAATTAACTTTAAAGCCTTTACGCTCAGATACACATAAGGTCACGCAGACGAGGTAGTGGGCACAGAATATTGTACTAAAGTTAGTCACCCGTGGACAGACCACACCTGACGCATTTTGTGAAAGCACAAATATACATGGCGAGCAACATGCGCGTGCAATCTATATGATATAAAGCCATATTCTAAACACAGCACGAGTACATTTGCATGAAACATGCCAAACTGTCCCGGTTGTATTTTATATAACATTTTGTCATCTGAGCGCGTCTCTGCGAACGTGGCTCGTGTACGTAAAACGTTGATCTGTTGTAGATTTAGTGGGGGGTATTGGGGGTCCATACCCCCTTTGAAAACAGCAAAACTATTTTCTGCGTTGTTTTTACGGTATTTAAATAAAATTTATTTATTTATTTATTTATTTATTTATTTATACTTTATTGTACACCAGAGAAATGAAACATAGGACAAAAGAAAAATTAATAAGTACAAATGGCGGTCTTATCGCACAAGGCAATCTCTTACAGACAACCATGGGATGGACATAAGAGAAAACGGAAAATAAATTAATATGGGGCAGCATAAGGTGTACGACTTATATTACGTATATGATTAATTATTTGATATATACATACAAATATTATAGATATAAATACATACAAATATTGTATAAATACATACATATAAACATATACATGCATATAAATACCTAAATATATATAGAAACCGAGATAAAAGATTCATAAATTGATAATTTTTACAGAGAGATTTAAAATTTCCATTTGCAATAATTAAAGTACGTATTTGAAGCTAGCGATTGAGACAATCGTAGAGAATGTCTTACCTCATTTAATTGTAAAAGAGGATAGTGATGAGCTTTCTAAGTCATTATAGACGTTACAATGCCCTAGATGAGATCTGAACAAGACATGAAATGGATTCTTTAATTTCGTTTTTAAATTTCGCTAAACGTAGGTACTATTCTACATAGTAAATATAATTTTTCTGGCACGAGTTTGTTAGATTTTTTTACATATGTATATTAATATATATGTTATACAGCAATCGCTTATATAAGCAAATTACATTTAAAAGAATATAATTATGTATTAATACATCGAATCGCTAATATACCATCAGGATACTAGCAAATAGAATGTTTTAAGGGTGGAAGGGCGGATGAGTTTGGTAAAATACAAGAACCACTATATTCTTTACATAATATATTTATTATATTTATTAGATACTATAATCCAATAAGCATAGCTCTATAATCAATATCACATACTTGTGTATATAACAATTATGTACCTTATCATAGGTACCACTTCTAAATCACATGACCCTAAATTAAATGTTTATTTATACAAATACTTAACATTTTAAATGGTTGGTATACTAAGGATCAAATAAAGTAAATTACTTAACTTGCCAGTGTCCTAGTACTGCTCAGCTCGGCGGCCCACGATAGAATGTTCGAATCTGCCGTCCTCCATCGAGCGACGGGTATTTATACCATATCAAAAGTCAAAAACACTATCGTACTATTGACTCTTTATATGGATAATTTATTACAATTTAATACCTAAGTGAGTTTGTCTACAATTATTTTCACAAATAATCACGTGTTATGAAGAATAATTACTTTTTATAATTTATAATCTTATAAGTTCTTAAACTTTTTTTGCCCCCGCTAAAATTCTAGTTACGTCCAGCCTTCGTATAAATAAGGGTCTACTTCTACTGATAGCGTAGCGACAAATGCATACACAGAATTTATTCGGTACAATTTGTATACTTGCATGCATCTCGGGAGAGTTAAAATAAATAATTATTAGAACAATTTTAAGAACGCCAATTTAAATTGTATTGCTACGGCATATAATGCAATGTTCGCAGTTTTTTCACAGTTGTTCTAATATATTTTGTATAATTATGTTTTAAACACCAGGGGGCGTTTTTGTGTATTTAATTTTGATTTTATAGCACCGTAACGCATGTAGTATACACCAAATCTTGTGCTCGTATAGGTGCCACAATATTTACTTTATTTTATTTATTTATTTCGAAACACCATTAGGTAATACACAGAACATACTGTTTAAATTCTAGGTAGAAAATAAAGATGATTTTGTTTACTTCTTAAATGTATTTACAACTAACTCGAGAAAGACAAAATGCTTAGGTATTTAATTGAATAATACAGGCTTATGATAGCAACAATTTAAGGTTCTAAAATATGTTTATTTTTATACATTATATTGTTGGAGTTTATAGTTGACTAACTGCATAACAACAAGAGAAAAATATATCAAGAAAAGGCAAATGAAAAGAAATTTACCGGATTTTGTGTTAAATATTAAACAAACAAACACAGGTAGTAGTGATGTTAGCTTACTTTAGTATCTATCACACTATTTTTTAACTCTTAGTCTAATCTTTTTTCTAAAAGTAGTTGATTTATCACAGAGAATGTCAACGTTATCACCGTTACGCAAATAATTAAAGGTTTTCATCATTCTGGTTGTTGGCGAACTGAAACTCAAGTTTGACCGAAAGAATGTTTCTTTAAATAATTTATAGGCTGAGAACCTTGGTAGACGACTCGGAGTTGAAATGTTTATCCTATTGAGGAGCTGCGGACAGTCAATGTCTGAATTCAATAGTTTGTAAAGGAACATCAAGTCTAAGTTTTTCCTTCGCGTTGTCAATGACTGCATTTTGTAAAATTCGACACGCTTATTATAGGATGTCACATCACGAGCACGACAATTTTTATAACTTAAGTAATTCAGAAATTTTCTTTGTATCATCTCAATTCTATTTTTATGAACATCATAGTGAGGAGACCAATCTTGGGAACAGTATTCAAGGGTACTTCTCACTAGTGAATTATATAGAGTAATCTTTACGTGTAAATACATTGCATTTAGTTTGGTTTGCTAGTTTATAACATACAAATAATCCGTTTTTCATGGGCAAAGTCCTCAATTACCTGTTGACCGAGTCATTTTTATCAATAATTTAATACACACAGTTCTTTATATACCTTTCCTTTTGATGATTGACATTAAGTCGCAAATTAAAATAGAATTTTATAATTGAATTGAAGAGCACGTGTATCTAGATTAATGAGATTAATTGTTGTCTAAAGTTAAGTCATTAAAAGACCTAAGCTTTATTAAACTACTAATTAATGCTTCAATCCATTTAAGTTTAAACCCACAATGTACACGAACCAAATAAAACACATCGGACAATATTTTAGCAATTTGCGCGCGAAGAAATTGTAACGATGTGTGCGGACTATATTCTAACTCCCTCGGAGGAAGAAGGGGGGGGGGGGTGACGGCACGTGAACCCAAAATTTACAACATACATTTCTTGCCACGATGATTTTATATCATAGAGATCGATTATGCATCTTGCGCTAGAACAAGATCGAGGAGTTACGTCGGGGACTGACTTGAAATGCGGTATGAATAAGTATTTTCGAATCCCACATTTGTGAAGCGGATTGAATGAAAATTATCGATGGGTGAAGTAGATATATTGAGGTCATGCACATACATCTATATATTTAACTTAACGTTATTGGGTTTGACGTGGTTAGCTTCGGTTTTCGGGCCTGTATGGAGAGCTTTGTATTTCTGACACCTACAGATATATTATTATGCATTGTTATATTGTATTGTATATTTTTGACAGTATCGCTGAATATTGTGAGGCTTGGGGACGATTCCACTACTGATAAATATTACTTGATCTTTAAGCCGACCAAATACTAAAGTCACACTCTAATCAAAATAAAAACCTGTGTATGTATATTACGACGGTCCCATAGAACAAAGTCGTATATGCAAAATGTTAGCTTTTCAGTAAAGCGCTTTGAAAGTCGTAAGTTTGTATTCATGTGCGAATTAGTGCTATTTTCACACATTAGGTTCGAGGTTGTTACTAGCAGCATAGTGCTATATTTTATTATTCCGGTTTTTGAATATTGCTAAATACTCAAAGATTCCGGCACGCCAAAATCTCTTCTCGAAACCGTATGCAGTTCAAATATATTTTACAGCGTCAGTCGTTGCGTTCCTCGAAATTTCCGAATCTAATTCTTTGAATCCTAATACTCGATGTTCGCCGGATTATCCGAGAACACGATTCTCCAGTATCGTTTGCTTTTGAGAGCTAAACTAAATTCTTTTTTATATCCGGTGATTCGTTGTCGATACAAAAATCCTCCGCATATACCATCGTATGGACGACAACATTATGTTAGTCTCGAATGCATGCACTTGCCTCACAAAAAGGTGAATTTCGCAATTGTGGAAAAGCTATAAATAATAATTTTGAGAAAATGCATGAAAGTGGTTTACCTTTTTTATATGGCATCGAATGACGAGACGAGCATGCCGTTCGCCGGATGATAAGCGATACGACCACCCATAAACAGTAGAAACACCATCCAGCATCTTGAGTTACAAAGTACTGTGTGGCAATCCACTGCGCTCATCATCCTGAGACATAAGTCTCATTATGTCCTGAAGTTACACTGGCTACAATGCCTTTCAAACCAAAACACAACACTGCATGCACACTGCTGCTTGGCAGTAGAAATAAACATTGCGGTGGTACCCACCCAGACGGAATCTTACTTATAAGAATCCTACCACCAGTAAATACCTACTATTCTAGACTTTAGAGTAAGACTAAAATGTGTTTACAAAACAAAGTACTACCTAAGTGTTGTGTAAAAAAAATCTACTACCTAAATGCTAGTGCCTATGGGCATTGGGTATGAGTAGCTCCACCTGTATTGAAGATTCTCAGAATAAAAAATAACTCAAGCATCATGTTTCTATTAGTTAATGAATTTTCAGAATTGGAATAGCGGTTCTAGAGATTAGCGCCTTCTAAGAAACAAATTATTGATTATAATAATACTAAGTATCTATGTAACGGTTTATAAAATAAATAGTTTTAAAACGAAATGAAACCATTTTGAAATTAGAACTTCATTATAAGGCTGTTTACAGGTCCAGGCATCCAGTATTTACACTGTGTGAACAGTACACAAAAGAAGCAGCCACGTAGGAGCGGCCCATTGAAACTTGGGTTCGGCCTCGCAAATATGACAATGCTTTAGTGTACGCCGATGTGAACACACCTTTAGGTAGCGATGTCGGGGCGCTAAGATGTGCAGCGAGTCACCTGCGGGAAAGGCGTAATCAAAGAAAAATAAATATGAGGAAAAACACAAGGCGTATTTCTCACGGCTTGAATAAGCAAATTTGGTACAGAAAGAAGTAATCCTTTCTAATTCACACAACAATTTGGCAGTCCATTATTTACAAAGTGCTTTTATCATCTATAGTTTACGTATTCATATTCCGGCCATTAGATTATACGATTTTTTAAACTGCTCGCAGTGCAAATCCTACAAGCTAATTATTTGTATTGACTACACTGACTCTTTGCAGCTTCCTATGGCATGGGATATAACATTTGTCCATAATATCTTATGAAGATAATAACATAAACATAATTTCAACCAATGTTTACAAACTACATTAATCCCTACTAAACTCCAGAATAAGATAAACAGCAAAGCGTGTTCTTACCCGCCTAGCCAGCAGTTATTGTTCCCAGCGGGCAAGCGCGATTTCCAGCGCAGAGTAGGCAGTAGGTACCAAAACACCTACAGCTCCCGAGTTTATTGCGCTCAAATTGTTTGCATTATTTATTTAATTTAAAAGCGAAGAAACCCGGTTGGCTTCACGCGCCCCGCCGATGAGAACCGAAAAGAATATAAAGCCGCACAGGTGAACACCGACTGACGACACCGCGACTTTGTTTTTTTCGTAAATATTTATTCTTTAAAGTACATACATATACACTCACGCCTGTTATCTCCGAAGGGGTAGGCAGAGGCGCAACTAGTGCGCCCACCTTTCGCCGTCATTCCGTCCCATGATGTGATAGGGGCCCAGCCTATCGCCATATCGGGCACAAATTCCAGACTCCGGGCTGATATTGAATAGAAAATCTTAATATCATTTTGCCCGACCCGGGGTTCGAACCCGAGACCTCAGCATTCCAGTCGTATCATAATACAACTACGCCACCGAGGCAGAGTTTGATAAATACCAACAAATCCTGGATTAGATTAATTTTATTACTAAAACAGCGGGATACTTATTCTGCGAAAGATTTTCCTCGCAAGCTGTCCTGTAGCATTACCGTGTTATAAATGTTGTTACTCAGACATTCTTGATAATTATATTGAGAAAATATATCCAACAGTAAATTCCGATTTCGCTATTGCTCTTTGTTTAAATGCACAGTTCCATAGGTAAGTTTTGCTCCTAGCTGGAATTATTTGCGGTGTTTGCGAGGCGAACGTTGTGGGTACTCGGTCAAAAGCCAAGTGTAATGACAATGGACTGGGAGAGCTTTGTATCACATAGCTAAACCTTGCTCCCTACGAAACCTCCCTGTGAAATCACAATACCATTGTTGTAAATAAATATACCCGATTTTAAAATCATAATAAAGTATAATAGCTAGTGATGTAAGATTAGAAATTGATTTTAACATGTAATTGTTAGTGTTTACGCACATGACAATTTATTTTTAAATTATTAGAAATATAGTACGTCCTTGTTATGGACAACCATTTTGTTTATGTACCAATTAAACTGACTGTTTTATATATTTAAGGGATTATGATATCTTAGAATACCAAATGGCCGTGTTTAGTACCTATAAAAAATTTAGTCGTTTCTTCAACAATCTCTTCCAGTCAACTCTTATGAAAATATTTTTTGCGAGGAAAATGATTTTACTTGTAATGTTTTTTCTGTTCGACAATGTTATTATTCATTCTATTTTAGGTAAATCTATTCATCTTTTAGTAAATAAACATCATCTTTATGTCTTTGGTGTACTATATAATACAATTGTCACAGTTAAAGCACAAACAGGAAGATACACTAAGAAAATTAATATTAGTGAAACAAAATGATGAAGGTCAAAAAGTATCAACACCATATTATACGAACATGAAAAAGTAAAACAATTTTTTAAAGTAATATGTAGAGCTGAATGAGAGCTAAATGCTAATTTATTAAAACAGATCTATTTTAGCTATCAAATCTCTAAAATACAAAAGCAATTTTTCTGTCTAGCTCACCACACTCTAAATATAAATTGAGGCCGGAAATTCATTCTGATTATAATTTTGAACGTAAATAAGGAATCGTTATGACTAGAGTATCAGACTTATCCCTTCCTATAATGTGATAGAGATATTAATAGCTAGTGAAATCCAATCATTTCGAGACTAAAAGCTCAATTAGGAGGAAAAAAAGGACTCGAATCGCATTTGCGATTCTTAAAACGATATAAAAAAGTTGCCACGAACATAATGATGAAGCAGTTTTCGAATTGAGGCTTTACATTATACATATATTAATAAAGCCTGCCTCAGTGGCGTAGTTGTATTACGATACGACTGCAATGCTGAGGTCTTAGGTTCGATCCCTGGGTCGGGCAAAGTGGTATTCGAATTTTCTATTCAGAATCAGTCCGCAGTCTGAATTTTATACCCAATATGGCGATAAGCTAGGTTAAGTAGTTAGTATAAGTTAGGTATAATCCCATTGTTTTTAATTATTTAGCAAGTTGTTATTAATAGTTTTAAATACTGATCCTTCAGTCAAACTATTTGAGTAGTTTTGAAGGCCATATGTAGATTTGTAAGTTTCTTCTGTTTTTTGTAAAAGTATAAATAAAAATAAAAAAAAAGCTCACCCTCTATCACATCATGGGACGGAATACGCCCGGCGAAAAGTGGGTACATTAGTTGCGCCTCTGCCTATTGTCCTTAAAAAGATAGAGATAAAAGGCGTGAGTGTATGTGATGTGTGATATATAAAACCTTATTTCGAAATATTAGGAAACTATAAGTTTCATGGTGACGAGCCTGTGCTCAACCACGATGCATGGTTGCATTACTATGCAATTTAACTAGCTTTTGCTCACGGCTTCGTCCGCGTGAAATAGTTTTCCCGGAATTAAATGAGACGATGTCATTTCCAGGGTTTGAAACAATTTCCTCACCAAATTTCATCGAAATCGGTTCAGTAGCTTCTGAGTTTATCGCGTTCAGATAAACAGATCTGTCTGGACACTTTGTTTTATAATCATGTACTTGGTCAATAATAACTTATGATGCTACTGCTAAAGAACTAATTATCTGGCATACCACCATTAAACTACAGATAATCAGTAATATAATTGAACTCGTATAAAATCGCACGCGTTCGGGAGGCCTTAGCCGAATCAACATAGATACACTGTACATAAACGTGGAATTTAAGTAACAACTCTTGTGTGGAAAATGGCAGTTCGCGTTCATCCTTTCAGAGTAAAAAAACAACTGCTCGATGCTATTTCTCGACATCTTCGAGGCATCGATTGTCTCCTTAATTTACGCGAATGTAAGAATAGTAGGTGTTGAGTATTTTTAATTATTTAACGTAAATTATTTGGATTTGTACGTAAATATAGCGCAAATATTAATTGCATTGAAGGTCGTTATTTCCAGAAATGTAAATAACCTACTGGTCCCTCGTATGTAAGTCTTGGTTGGTACTAATGCGTTGTCTATTTCTACCGCTAAGCAGCAGAGTGCATGTTCTGTTGGGTTCCGGGTTAGAATAAATTGTACCTATTCACTAGCCAGCGCTGTTACTGGACTTATAATCCAATGTCTTAGGGTGACGGGCGCAGTCAGTGCCATGCAATACTTTGTAATTAAAGTTTTCTACGGTGTTGCTACTCTTTAAGGGCGGTCGTATCGTTTACCATCAGGCGAGCGGCATGCTCGTCTCGTCAGATGGTATAAATAAACATAAATTGAATGAACTTAAGCCACTAGCATATTATACAGCAAGTTATTTCAGTAGGTACATGTTAGATCGCCTGAAGCCAAGTTTATGTATTTGTAATATGTACTTGTAGACGCCTTGAGTGTCTTCTACATTGTATCACCGTACCTTTGATTATCCAAAAACAACTAGAGATATGTGACCGTACCGTATCGTTTCAGAGTGTATTGTGACCATAAATTATAAATTCGAAGCGCCGCTGATCTTCATAAAGGTATCAAGACACGCGGATCACTTGGCAAAAAATATCTATACTATGTGCACACAGGGTTAGGGATTCGGTCCAGTGCTCGCTTCGATGACGCTATGCACCCGAGTGTTGACATTGGGCTGTAAGACTGGTGAAACCAACATAACCGGTCCACAGTTCCCCAGTGGTGGCAGTGATAACGCGGGTTATCCGCGAAAAAAAGGACTATATGCTGTAATCATTAGTCAGTCATCACAAGACAGGACATCAACCTCCCCCGATATGGAATAAAGTCGTTAACCACCAAATTAAATTAACAAATGTAATACAACCTCAAGCATTACGGAAATTATTTTTTCCTAAACGGACGTGTAGGGCACGTGCTGGTCGCGTGCCGACCGCCTCCGGGACCCACAACATGTATCTCACCCACAAATTTGTCCTTACTAAAGATACCAATAGCAGAATTGCATTTATATTTCATTATTATTACTTCAACATATTTGACCAGATCCCTGCACTAAGTTAGGCTTGTGTCGGGTGATGACACTAATAAAAAAATATGAAATAACATTAAAAGTTTGTTTATGTACTTATGAGAACGTGCGTATCTTCTTGGTAAGAATTCAATTTCAGTATATATAGCAGCAGGAAAAATCTTTACTTTTAATTTCTTTCCTCGAGAGATGGACAAGGTTAAAATTTTGTAATGCTGTACTGAGTAGAAGTTTGCGTATGCATTTACGGAAGCGTTTAGTTAACTATTTCCACGAGGTATGGGGGCCTCGTTGTTCCGTGTGTCACTAATTTGTTTAAAATCATTTCTGCAACTGACAGAACCATGTACGTTTACTAAAGCACCGGAAAACCAATTTCGAGAACATTCGTTTCTTTATAAAACATAGACTTCTGATCGCAGCTTCGCCCGCGTGAAATAATTTTCCCGGGATAAAAAGTAGCCTATAGCACTCAGGAGTAATGCAGCTTCTTATTAGTGAAAGAATTTTCAAAATCGTTACAGTAGTTTTTGAGTTTATCCATTACAAACAAACAATCATCTCTTTCCTCCTTATAATATTAGTACATACATGTCTGATATCAATAGGTTAGTTTAACTTTACTTAAAATAGTCCTGAGCTCTTTTTATTCGTATTATTATAGTAATTCCACCACCCCACATGGATATGCAGTATGTTATTACTGAGTCACATATTTCAATGTAAATTACTTTTAGAAGTTATTTGTTGCCATTGCGCGAGTGTTCTTAAAGTCGTATAAGTCTTCGAACGATACTTGATGCTGTCTTTAATGTTTAACTTTTCAAGCATCACTCCTAAGTATTTGATATTTATTGTTCTATCCATAATTTTGCATGGACACGATGTCAAACTTCTATAGAGATGACCTTTTATGACTAAAGGCTGACGCGGTGCAGGAGCAGCAAGTCTTATCCTACTAATATTATAAAGGCGAAAGTTTGTAAGAATGTATGGATGTATGGATGTTTGTTCCTCTTTCACGCAAAAACTACTGAACGGATTTCGATGAAATTTGGCACACGGATAGATCATGTCATGGATTAACACATGGGCTACTTTTTATACCGGGAAAATATAAAGCGGGACTTTTATCCCGGAAATACTTTTTAAAGCGGGCGGAGCTGCGGGCAAAAGCTAGTGGAAGCATATATCATAAATATTGTATGCAGCGTGTCAAGTAACTTATGAAACAATTGAAGGTATTTCCATGCAATCCCAGTAGTTTCTAATTTACGTAATAATATGAAATTCAGTTGAAAACTTTGGTAAGACCACAAATACTTCAATGCAAGCTTTATTCGCTTCCAATGTTTTAAACTACTAATTTGACAGACTTAATACTGCATCTTCAGCAGGCTTTCCTGTTTGCCTTTGCTATGTATGTAATCGTAGAGGTATTTGTAGCTTTATTCGTAGTATCGGCTACGAGTTGTAGATGTGACGCGTAGCAGTATTACGTAGCAAATATCAATACAAAAGAAACATTTAGCGTTCAGGATTTGAAGCTTCAATAAGAATAAGTGTAGGTAATAAACATTTATGAATAAACAAATGCTACAATGCTACGTAAAAAAATGTCTTACATCAATACACGAATTGATTTGAACTACAAATGATATTAAAGTAAATAATTATTAAATTATAACACTATTATCTAGGTTATGACTAAAAATAATTATTATATTTATATTTTATAATTAACTAGCTTTTGCACGCGGCTCTGCCCGCGTTAAAAAGTTTTTCCGGGATAAAAGTCCCGCTTTATGTTTTCCCGGGATAAAAAGTAGCCTATGTGTTAATCCAGGACATGATGTACCCGTGTGCCAAATTTCATCGAAATCCGTTCAGTAGTTTTAGCGTGAAAGAGGAACAAACATCCATACATCCAAACATCCATACATTCTTACAAACTTTCGCCTTTATAATATTAGTAGGATGTAGTTTACAGTATATTCAAATTAAACACTATGCGTTGCCTTTCACTAATAAATTTCTACCGCCAAGCAGCAGTGTGCGTGCACTGATGTGTTTCGGTTTGAAGGGGGAACTAAAGTACATATAAAGTTTGAACTAGACGACATAATAAGACTAAACATTATAATGTGTCTCAGGCTGACAAGCGCAGTGGAATGCCACTCAGTACTTTGTAACTCAAGGTGCTGGATGGTGTTTCTACTGTTTATGGGTGGTCGTATCGCTTACCATCAGGCGAACGGCATGCTCGTCTCATCATTCGATTGAATTAAAAAAAATAATAAACAAATAGAAATTCCATAAAAATATTTGTTGATGACGGGAAAACTCCATGGGCGCTTACACAAAAGAAAGATTTTATCACAACGTAAGCGAATTTAATACAAATATCAATTTATAACGTTCCGGCACGTGTCTACTCGTATTTAACAAAGTACCGGAAATATGAACCGGTAAAATTCCGGTCCCGTTCCGGAAGTAAAACGCTCACGGTTGAAGTGCACCTGTCTTCTTTGGACATGTTTTCTTCCATACTGGCAGGTATTATATTATTTAATCGCTTTTTCGTTGAATGTTTGTTTACTTTTTAAACACATTATTGGACATTTTCTTTGTGTGTCCTTGTAAGGTTAAGTATGATTTACCCACTAAAAAAACTAACACACACACACACACACCACGCCTGTTATCCCCGAAGGGGTAGGCAGAGGCGCAACTAGTGCATCCACTTTTCGCCGTTATTCCGTCCCATGATGTGATAGGCAGTCAGAAAAAACTAAGTAATTATTTAAATGAATTTTGTGTAATATTTTTATAATACCTTATTGTGTCTCAAATATAATGAATGGACAAAATTTCTACAAAATTTTAATGCATCATAATTTCCCGAAAGCTATAGTGGCTCAGTACACAAACTATTGAATACAATTTTAGCCTAAAAGCGCTTTACTCAGATCGTTGTTAACAAAAAACAAAAGCGATGTATAATTGAGATTAGCGCTTGCTTTTAATACAGTGTTAATTATGATTTTAATTGAGGGTACGCGAAAAACACATTTTCCCGTTTATAGCGTGAGCGCGGTGAACGCGGCTCGGATGTACTGCCCGCAAATTATATTGCTTTACTAAAATATATTTGTATATCAAGGTTATTTGCATTTATATTTTATTTAGAAAATAATTATTAACGCATTCTAAGTAATAACGTTCGTAATTCAAATGCCCTGTGTTGTTGTAAATTACGTGGTGACTGCATCAATTTAAAAAGATTTTGATAATATCGAATTAGTATTTACTATGGACCACATGAATTCTTTAGATACGTAGTAATAGAGATATAAAGATAGAGACAGATATGTAGCTTTACTAGCGGGTGGGAGCGGTGCCGCTGCATACGCTTCTCTCTGTCCCACACAGATCGGTTTTCATTCTTCAGGAATTTTCCTTGAGATCTTCTTTCCTCTAAAAAAAAATCTGTTACCTCAAAAAAAAATTGGTTGCCTATATGAGCTTCCAACAAATTTATTTCCCTGAATTATGCTAAATTTAATTATAATCGTCGCATAAGGGTACTATTTTCAATCATTATTAAATTAATTCTTCACATATTACGTCCCCGTGAATGCAACGGGGTAGACAGAATGCTAATCAAGACTTATACAATCGTCTCGACTTTGTTTCGGCAATATCGCGCATGCCAGGGACCTACAACGCACATTGCGATAGTACAGTCACTGACACTCACGTGCATCTTTCGTCTATCACATCTGCTGCTCAAGCGCAAATATTTTGCGTCTCTTTAACGAGCATAGGCGCCTGTTGTACAATTTCGTTTAGTCTTTTAGGTTGGCTTGTACGACGACTATAAAAATGAGAAAGCTATTTTCTCTGCAATATAAAAAGAAGTGCACGATAGCCTGGTTGGGCTGTCGTGTACTTCTTATAATAAAAGGATGGTATTATTATTATATGTTTAAAAAGAAAACATTATCTACGTTGCTATCGGTACAAACCGTTTGCTGGATGGGCCCAAGCGCTTCCGGCGGGTGGCAGACCTCGGCAGGAGGCGGGCGGGGCGAAGGGGGAGCGGCGCGGGGGTGAGCGGAGCGACGTCGGGGCGAAGGGGCGCCCACATCCGGCGGAAGCTGCAGTCCGCCCCCGATCTCGCCCGCCTACTATCTTCCTGCACTCGTAATATTTGGAACATTTTTATGTTTAAATATAATATTTTACAGTACAGTTAAAGCAATTTACGTTGATTCTTTTTCAATCTTGAGTTTGTGAATAATTTTGCTTTGTGCTTTATTTTGTTTTTGAATAAAAGCGTTATACTTTTGTAAGAAGGCATAGTTTGCTTTTCTTTATTGTCATTTGGTCTCTGTATAATATTGTACGCTTTCTTTTCATTGTTAATTATAGATTTTCTTTTTCATTTATTATGCACTAGCTTTTGCCCGCGGCTGCGCCCGCATTAAAAAGTTTTTCCGGGATAAAAGTCCCGGTTTATGTTTCCCGGGATAAAAAAATAGCCTATGTGTTAATCCAGGACATGATCTATCCGTGTGCCAAATTTCATCGAAATCCGTTCAGTAGTTTTTGCGCGAAAGAGGAACAAACATCCAAACATCCAAACATCCATACATTCTTACAAACTTTCGCCTTTATAATATTAGTAGGATTATAAAACAATATTAACCTATCTAATTATCAAGATCAATTAGCCTGTCGCCATCCATTGCTGAACGTAGGCCTCCCCAAGTCAGCGCCAACCATCCCGGTCTTGAGCAGCGCGCCTCCACCCGCTACCGGCCTGCCTTTATCAAGTCGTCGGTCCATCATGCAGCAGGGCGTCCTACACTTCGTTAACCTAATCTCTGTCTCCACACCAACACTTTTCTGCTCCATCGACCGTCTGTCCGTCTGCAGACATGTCCGGCCCACTTCCACTTCAGCGTGCTGATTTAGCGAGCGACGTCGGTTACTCTGGTTCTCTGGCGGATAACTTCATTTCTGATTTTATCTACCAAAGAGACTCTGAGCATCGCTCGTTCCATAGCACGTTGAGCGACGTTAAACTTGTAGACTGGGCCACTGGTAAGTGTCCACGTCTCGGCTGCGTAGGTAGGACGCACTGGTTAAAAATCTTAGTTTTTAAGCATTGAGGGATCGACGACTTGAAAATGTTACGGAGCTTCCCGAATGCCCAACCTAGCCGTATTCTCCTATCTGCCTCTTTCTCGAAGTCATGCTGGGCTAGTTAAATTATTTGGCCCAGGTAGATATATTTGGCAACGCCTACGACTACAGGTTTCGGAAGTACATGGCTGTTGTACATAATTTTGGTTTTGTCAAAGTTCATCCCGAGTTCTTTTTGTCTAGAAGGACGGTCTAGGCTGTTTAGCATATCCTCCAAATCCTGCAGAGATTCCACCAAGAGAACGATGTCATCAGCAAATCGCAGATGGGAGATGTATGGGCCGTTGATATTGATGCCCCGTGTGTTTACAATCGTGATTGTGAGTGAGTGATTACAACCGAGCGTTTTGAAAGCGTCCTCTAACGTGTTGGTAAACAGTTTCGGAAGATTATGTCTCCCTGTCTTACCCCTCGACGCAGTTGGATTGGTCTTGTGCTCTGTTCTTGTACTTGGACGGTCATCGTTGCGGCTTCGTACTGACATTTAATAATCTGAACGTACCGATAGTCGATACAAAATCTCTGCATGGATTCCATAACAGGTCTCGACCGAATCGAATGCTTTCTCATAGTCCACATACGCTAGGCATAGAGGCTCATTGTATTCCTCGGTCTTCTGTATTATCTGCCTTAGTGTATGTATATTATGGTCTACGGTACTAAAGTGTTTCCAAAACCCGGCCTGCTCCGTTGGTTGGAAGTCCTCGAATTTTTGGGCGTAATGATACGTATTACAAATAATAACCCTCGAAAACAGCTTATACACATGACTCAAGAGTGATATGGGGCGGTAATTCTTCAATAAGATTTTATCTCCCTCCTTGAAGAATAATACCACCACACTCCGGCTCCATGTCTCCGGTGTTGTGCTAGTGTCGATATCGGAGTTGAAGAGCTTAATCAGCTCTATCAGGACGGTTGTTTCTCCTGCCTTGAGTAGCTCCGTAGTTACTCCGTCATATTCCGGAGCTTTTTTGTTTTGTAGCTGTCCGAGGGCCATTCTAATCTCACTCAAGTCGATGTCAGGAAGCTCGTAGCTATAGTGGTGGGTTAGTTTGGCTCGCGGATTATCCACTTTATAGGTCACAGTCTGGGGAGCCTTCTGAGCATAGAGTTCCCCATAGTACGTTTCGACCTCACCGAGTAGATATCTCTGATATTGAGGTGACGGTGGCACTCTGTGATGTTCTGAGCTTTGTCAGGTGGCAATTTGTGGTGCGAGGCCTGGCGAATACTTTAGAGCTCTTGTTCTGCGCAATGGCATATTCAATGGCTAAAGCATTCGATCGCCTTATGTCACGTCATATTATTATGTTATATTATCTCTATATATATCAGCTCTCTGTTTAGTTCCCGACGCGCAGATGTGCCATTTAAAAGTTCTAGTCGTTTCCTCAACAATTCCATAGTCTCAGTGGTTAGCTTCGATCTAAATTACTATTCTTAATTACTTATGGCCAACCTCGCAGATAGTTCGCACCAGACTGTTGGTGACGTCATCAATATCTGCAGTAGGTACTTTCCAGCACGGCGAATCGGTTCTGTAGCTTCTGCTGGAAAGCTTCACAGCTGACCTCAATCTAGGGCAGTGTTGGCCTGAGAGTCGACCTCATCATGCGAGCTCGTTCCATTTTTACATTAATATTCAGAGTGCCTCTTACCAGTCGGTGATCGCTGCTGGTGTCGAACCTATTAATCACAGAGACATCTCTGAATATATGGCGCCTGACGGTCATATTGAAGTCAAACTCATTCCGAGTCACATTGTTCGGGCTTCGTCAAGTCTACTTCCTCTGGGGTCTCTTCTGGAAAAACGACTTCATAGGTAGAGCCCCTGGGCCTCGAGGAAGTTGACTAGCATTTGCCCCCGATGATTTCTGCACCCAAAGTCGAATGGTCCTAATTTTGATTCGCTGTATCTTTGTACTCTCTGTATCTCTGTATCTGGGTGGCATTGAAGTCACCCATGACAACACTGTGGGAAGTTTTGGCATGAGACATATCATAGCTTTCAATATGTATTCATACATCAATCTAATTAAAATGATATATAACTAAATTTATTTAAATAATTGAAATAAAAAAAATTGTCACTTCAATACCAACAAATAAAAAGAAACATGAAAACAAATCACATAGTTAAAATAATAAAATTAAGCATACATAACGCTATCTAAGTATATAATACTAGCTTTTGCCCACGGCTTCGCCCGCGTTAATAAGTTTTCCGAGCTAAAAGTACATAAAAACCTTCCCGTTGAATCACTCTATCCAACACATTTATTTGGATAAAGATTAATATTATGACGTTGATACAACTCTTAACAAATAATGCATTAATTTCGACCAAATTTGATTACCATAAAAACGGTATTAGTGAGTTCATCTTAAAAGATAGACATATACTGTCGCGGACATTTTTTTAGATCATTTTAAGAGGAATAATTCTTTCATACATATATTTTTGGTATCTTGAACCGTTTTCGCAGCGCACGCAATGGAAGCCCTCAAGGATGAATAATTTTCCCCGTTTTTTTTCACATTTCCCATTATTTCTTCGCTCCTAATAGTTGCATCGTGATGTTATATAGCCTAAAGCCTTCCTCGATAAATGGTCTATTCAACACAAAAAGATTTTTTTTTAATTCGAGCCAGTAGTTCCTGAGATTAGCGCGTTCAAACAAACAAACAAACTCTTCAGCTTTATAATATTAGTATAGATATGCTCACTTGGGGAGGCCTATGTTCAGCAGTGGACGGCGACAGGCTAATTGATTGATTGAACGCTATCGGCGCTTGATTTTCGATTGTAAGTTTTACCAATCATTTGAACTGTTCGGTACTAATATACAATTAACAGCAGTCCTGAATGCTACACAAACATATCAAGGCATAACCCCATAGGATCAAGATAACCGATAATAATAATATGTCAGTGTAACGATAAAAATTTAAATCACAAATTTTTGTCTCTCTTTAAGAACACAATGTAAGATTTACTTTCCAACTTACGTGCACAATGCTGGATAGTTTCGCTTCATGCACTCCCGTATTAATAGCACAATATAGACGATTATTATTCATAAACTACGGTAATGGAATCAATCCTGAACAATGGTTTGTTGCAGCGATCTAATGCAGGTCGGTTGTGCAAACGCCCGCTCTGCCGTGGTTCCGTATGTCGGGACCCTAAAAAGGGTACGCGCCAGCCGGCCGGCCCAAGGTGCAAGCGGTTACTATTTTTCGCATTGCAAATTGCCTTAAATAAGCTCGCTCCTAACATATTTGGCGATATATAACATACAAATGATAGACCTGTTTACTCTTAAAAAGGGAAAACTATAACATAATTTATGCTATGTATTTATGCAAACCTTCACCTTCTTTTTTCTGATCATAATGGTGATTTTTGTGAGTAAATTTTTGTAAGCTTTATAGATTTAAATTATTATTTACCTATGAAAGTTATTAATAAGTGTTAGTTACCAATAATGTAACTGAGGTATAACTATTGTCATGTCGCTTTTTGCCGTTAAGTTCCTTAAAAGGTTAAGTCAGCTTTAATGAATTGTAATTACCAATTACTATTTTATTGAATCTGCGTTTGTAATTATTTCTGTATTTTGGTTTCGTTTCGTAAAAATCTTTCACTAATCGCAAACAACCGCTCACTCTACTCCCTCGAACCACATCCTACAAAGTCCCGAAGGAACCACAGCGAGCGATAAAAGCGTCATGCATAATGTAAGCGAGTCCGAAATCGAAAAATTAAAACTCGCGCCATCTGTCGGCCGCGCGGCGTAATTACGCGGGGTCGAGCCCGAGCGCGAATCTTCGCTAATTACGCGCGGGACCAACTGCGGATACGAATACAAACACATCCGGATCAAGCATGATCCGCCAGATTGTTTTTGCAACTTAACATCGCGTGGTTTATATTTAAAGGAAAATTTGAAACGTTTATGGCGGTTATGGGGTAGAACCGTGATCTTATGGGTGCGAGTTCCAACTCAACCTAACGCACTAACAACCCACATGAGCTTATTAATATAGTTTAAAAACCAAGCACTTTTTTCGATTTTAATAGATTTTTAAACATAGATTTTTACTATGATTCGATAGTGAAAATCTACTTGAAAATACATTCAGTAGTTTCGAAAATGTGCACTAACAAACAGAATAAATAAAACAGAAAAATAAAAACGGCCATTAGATTAATGTATTCTACATTCACATACTCAACATTTTGCTTAAATTTTTATTATATGTTAGTAACAAACAAGGGTTGTAGAATCGTTTATGAGGATATGAACACCTTACTAGATGTAAGTAGCATGATATGTTACTCTACACTACGCTGTCATTTCCACAAATTGGTTCAATTACAGGCAACATCGAAGGAAAATAGTTAAACTGTCAAACATCGATGCTACACAAACGCTGAGGAATACAGTAGTTCTCAGAATTAGAATTGGATAAAGCAGTTGTACATTTTTGTGATAGGTACAGTCAAACACAAAACTAGCGGAGCAAATGCAAAATTTTATAATCACCAACACAAATTGATTTTATTCGAAATATCTTAAATGTTAATGTAAAAAACATGCCTGGACTGCCTCGGTGGCGTAGTTGTATTACAGTACGATTGCAAAGCTGAGGTCTCGGGTGCGATCCCCGGGTCGGGCAAAACGATATTGAGTTTTTCTATTCAGTATCAGCCCGGAGTCTGGAATTTGTGCCCGATATGGCGATAGGCTCGCCCCCTATCACATCATGGGACGGAATAATGGCGAAAAGTGGGTGCACTACTTGCGCCTCTGCCTACCCCTTCGGCGACAACAGGCGTGAGTGTGTGTGTGTGTGTTAATGTAAAAAATAGTAAACTCTTTATAATATATTTCAGTGCAGAATAATAATTGTGGGTAATAATACTTAAGTTTACGATTTGAAGTATTTTATTTCTTCAGCTACATTTTTGGCTGACTGTACCTACTCTCTACCATCGTAACGTTTCTTAGAACTATAAAATAACAAGAAAATAAAATACTGAGTAAAGTATTGAATCTCGGAATAGTTTAAAAGATCTTCGGTGAGATGCCCGAGCTAGCATAACTTTTCCTATTAAAGAATTTTTTGAACTTGCCAAGGTCAGGTGGCGATTCTCACGATGTAGACAAAGGTCTAGACATAGCTGATAGAGATACGGAA
Source organism: Lapara coniferarum (assembly GCA_949316025.1). Lineage (NCBI taxonomy): Eukaryota > Metazoa > Arthropoda > Insecta > Lepidoptera > Sphingidae > Lapara > Lapara coniferarum. Next base: position 20,461,276 of record OX438933.1, on the reverse strand, counting down.
ATATGAATATTGGATCCCTCTGAATGACTACATCTTTCAGGTGGTAAAAAGATTTTATAGGTAAATAGAAGGGCCTGACCCAAGGTAGGTTTCTGGAAGGTGACTGCCGAAGTCTGACTAAAAGCTCAAAGAAATTTATTTAAGGATTGGCTGGAAGTTAATAATGTATATATCTATAATTATATTATAAGAGGAAAGATTTGTTTGTTTGTAATAAATATAAATGATTTGCTGTTCGTTAGGTTGCTAAAACTCGGAAACGGTTGACTGAATATTGTTTTTTGTGTTTGCTATATAAGTTCAGGGTAGCTTTGTAACATTGTTTCAACATTATCCGATCCAATATTGGTATCGGACGCCGAGAGTTGATATCCCGTATCCGCCATAATGACGGTGTCCGATACGATATCGGACCGGACAATGTGAACGGCTTTTTACAGATTCGTCTGGAAATCTTTAGGGGAGGGAAGTTCAGCAGTGGACACCATCTGGGTGATGATATATGTGAAAAAGCGACTAAATGGTGTTTAAACGAGCGAGTAGTGGGGGGCTGCTCGTTCGACTACTTAAGCGACTTCGAAGTGGATGACAATGCGGGTGGTCGGTCTCCTGCTGTCGCAGACGTCAAGGGCGTTCTTTAGAGTTCAGGGCATTGCGGCGTCACGCTGGGATGGTCCCGCTTAGCAGCCTAAGTGCAAAAAGATACGCTGAGGACGTCCCATATGCGCCGAAGAAGGTTACCACGGTTTTAGGTTCGTATGTCGGTGTAGGGTGTAAATAGGGTTAGGGACTTGGTCCATTGTTAGCTCGGGTGATGCTATACTCCCGAGTGTCAACATTGGGCTGTAAGACCGGTGAAACCAACATAACCGTTGCACTCACCACCTCAGTGGTGGTAGCGACAGCGCGTTTATCTCCCGTGAAAAAACAATTGGATGAGTATGTTTTTTTTTTATAAAGTTAAATTTTTGTACAAGATCTGTTTTAACCGATTTAATCAGAACGATGTTATAATATTAATTGTTATTTTCTGGAAAGCCTGATTTAAATGATTATTTTGCCTTCAATTTCGTATATCTCCGAAGGTACTATTGTAATTTCGTTGGTATAAGACTGTGGACTTCGAAAATGCATAGTGGATCTCCTCAAAATGAAATAGGATTTTTTGTAGTCGTTGCCTAAATACAACTTAAAACGTTATGAATTTGCACTAGTCACACGCACACACATAATGCCATCGTCCCTGATGAGTGGGGGGGGGGGGGTGCAACCAGGGCACCCACTTTTCGCCATGTAACCATGTGAAAGTGGGCCTTTCGCATATCGAGCACAAATTTCAGACTCCCGGCTGAGCAGAAAACCCTAATATCACTTTGCCCGACCCCGGATTCGAAACTAAGACCTCAGAGCGGTGTCGAAGCAGTCACAGTTTAAAAAAATACTTGGTAAAAGTGAATGTAGGTGTCCTTTACAATTATTTTAATAACCTCACAAAATATCGTAAGCACACCATATAGCCAGTATTGTAGATCTCAATGAATTGGAGTTAAAAACTTAATTAAGATTGATGAACACTGATCGAAAATTCTTTTTTATAATATATCATATTTTAATTGCAGATGATACGCAGTTCACCGGGTCATCTAGTTAATAATATGAATTATCTTAAAACTTTGACTTATTTACTTGATTGCCTTGGTGGCGTAGTTCTATTATACTACGATTGCAATTCTGAGGTCTCGGATTCGACCTCTAGGTCGGGCAAAGTGATATAGGACTTGCTTATTCAGTACCAACCCAGAGTCTGGTATTTGTGACCGATATGGCGATAGGCTCGCCTCCTATCACATCATGGGACGGACTATGCACCGCGAAAAGTGGGTGCATTAATAGCGCCTCTGTCATCCTTTTGGAGATAAAAGATTTGAGTATACACTCACACACACATACGTGTGTGTTCAAAACTTTAAAAATGAATGTTTATATTTACTGTAATTGATCTTGCCGTTTGTAAATAACATTTCGAAATAAGACAGTAAATTATAACATTAATTTCTTTCTTGTGTTCGATCTTGGCGCTTGTTAGGAACACTCGGCCCAGCCGAAGGTGTATTTTTTGACATAAGGCAGCCGAAACTGAAGCTTCGGTCAAAAGATATTATAAGTCACATGAATGTTTTACTTTTTGATGAAATAATGCGACATTATTTGAAGAGACTAAATTATTCTTATTAAATAATATTTTACATACGTCATGGACAAATAATTATAGGACGATTCTGAGTAGCCAAGAATATTAGACTAATTAAATGACAAGGGGTGCCTTGCCTTCTGTTTGACCGCGCAACTTACACAAGCACCGTGAGTATAGTCAGCACTAGTGAGAGCACCGGCGTTGCCCGCAGTCCCGGGCACACGTGGATTTCCAATAATTAGCGAGTGCCAATTGAATAACAGCCCATCCGTCAACATTTTCCCAGTTAACAGCGTGAAAAGGTAACAACCAACTCAATGGACCAATTAAATTATGCAGTAATTCGTGAAGCTGCCTCTGGCGACGTAAACATGCGTGAGACGAGTGCGGGGTGGAGCGGGGGAGGCGGGGGAGGGCGCGCGCGACGGTCGCGGGTCGGTTGGAGGCGGCGGGCGGCGGGGGCGCAACGGCCGATGGAGGGGTGAGGGCGTGGCCGGTGACGTCACGCGGTGCCTGCCTCAGTCGGTCATCACCCGGCGGACTGAGCGGTCGCGGCGGCGCGTCGCTTTTTGCACCCGAAAGTACGATAAAGTCGCCAAGATTTTCGACCGCCAGTACCATTCACCCTCCAAGGTGTTGAAGTTGGAGGACGACCCTTGGGGGTCATGTGCGATGTATTCGCCGGACAAGATGAAGTCCGGTGGGGGGCTGATGGCGCCGCCCGGGTGCTTCCCGGGCCGGTACAGCCCCACGTATCGGAGCTCGGACCCGCGCCGGTGCGTGCCCAACCCGTCGGTGAGTACTCCTACACCGCACTACACACTGACTCTGTTAAGGTCCAGGGTCGCCGGAGCCCGGAGTGTTCGGCTCCGCACCCGCCGCCACACTATATTTATCTGCCAAGCGATCTGTGTATATTGTACGCCAGCTTCTGCCATTGCGACTTCATGGAGCTCCATGACCTGTGTTTTTTTTTTTCAGTAAATATTTTCCGTACGTTGCATACTTTTCAGTTAAAAGTTTGAACTCAAAATAAAAAAGTGTATATAACCCGTGCTATAGTGCTTTAAATATTTTTAGTGGTTATTCAGAAAAAATAAATGGAATAAAAGTGAAATAAAAGTTTATTGGCAATTTTTATAAATTAGAAATCAAAATTATAGAAGTAAAAAATTTATTACAAAAGTATGTTTAAATAAACAAAAATATTATTAATCCGTTCACAATATCTACGGGAACAAAATAAACAAAATAGCAAGATATGCTAAAGCAATAAACTGAACATGCTTATTTATATTTATTTAATAAAGATAAATGCACCTTTGAGTTATAAATTATTTATATTTCATTTAATATTCGATCAAAAATGAGTCTTCTTACAAAATAATTCCGTCGGTATTTAAACAATTATTATTGGTGATTATTATTCGTGCCGCATCAGCTTCAGAAGCCCTCCGATGCCGATGACCCGAAGTTTCGCGGCAATAAAAAGTTCCGTTGCTGCCGCGCCGTCGGCAGCTTAAATTATAAACATTTCACAAATCATTAATTGCTTACACAATCAATAATGTTGAATATCATCGTGTTTCAATCGTGTGATATTAACTTATAACAGATAATATAAAAAGATCTTTTTTAAAAATAGGTATCCTTTTTAAATGAAATGCAACCACTAAACAAATATAAGTGAATAATTAATTTAGAAAAGGTAGCATACAAGTTTAATCTTTCTTAATAGAATTATACGTGCTTTAATATTATTAGATGCAATACTTGCTGAACGTTGTCACGCGGTGAAAGTACTATAAAAATTACGAGTAGAATTCATAAAAGCATTAACATTATCGAGTATCGATTTTAGAAGAGTTCGACCGAGTATAATTTCAGTAATTCCTACGGGGCGAGCCGCTTCGTAGCCGTCCGACGGCTACGGCCGTAGCCACGTAGCCGGTAGTTCGTAGACCGCCTACGCTTGTCGTAGCCGCTACGTGTGTTTGGCTTTCTATTTAGACTACATGTAATAAGCATTTTACTTAATTCCAAACAGTTGTGACTGAAAACTATGCAAGTGAATTTTTCAACTGATATTTAGATTTTATTTCAGAAATGCCGCTAGGAGCGCGGAACGGGTGTGACACAAATTACTATTGTTTTTGAAAATATCTTTAACACGCATTTACACACACATATATTATGACTAATTCTAGGTAAAACATACTAAGATTTAAAGGACTTATATGTTAAAAAATTTAAAATATAGTGAATTCCAATTTATCGTATTTAATCAGGGTATAATTTATCTAACAGCTTAACTAAGGTACGTCCTTTAGCACTCTATATTATTCTTATATACATTGCCTTTTTTCAGCGGGTGGCTTTACAACACCGCGGCAAAAGGTAGGTAATTCTTCGAAGTTCAAGTATACCGCATTGTGTTTGATTCCTGTGATTTCATTAACACCGTATCATGAAATTATGTTAACTAAATTATTTAATAATAAATATAATAATAAAACCAGCCCTGTATTATATACCGTCCCACTGCTGGGCACGGGCCTCCTCTACTACTGAGAGGGTTTTAGGCCTTAGTCCACCACGCAGGCCTAGTGCGGGTTGGTAGACTTCACATACCTTCGAAATTCTTATAAAGAACTTCTTAGGTATGCAGGTTTCCTCACGATGTTTTCCTTCACCGTTAAAGCGAACGATAATTGATAAACAATACACACGTAACTTTAAAAAGTCAGAGGTCTGTGCCTTGGATTTTTGAACCTCCGGACATTGTCGCGGCAGACCGTTCCATTCCCAACTAGGCTATCGTCCACTATACATTAATTAATGCTTGTAGTCTACTGTAACATGTAAGAATCTTTAGGTTTCTTATAAAATGTTATGGATGATACTTAGATGATACAGTGATAATTACTATAGTTGATATAATAAGGTTTTAGGAGCGCGGGAATATTTATATATGTTTTATAGTATCTTAGCGAACTCCATCAAAACATGAAAGTCAATCTGGAATTCTGAATCGGACACTTTATAATTGATCTAATACCTATTAATGAGAACCATATTTTATCTTTATTCGATTAGTATATAACTAGAAGGATTTTGGTGCAATGTTGATGATTATTTAGGTAATGACATTAACGAAGCTTATGTATGTATATAACACGTTTTTACATATTATCGACTTGTCTTTTTCTTCTGCCAATGTTTGTATGTTAAAGCTAGGCTTTTGAGATTTCTTCAAGTATATAACCAGAAGGATTTTGGTGCGATATTGATGATTATTTGTGGAGGCGCGGATGAATTAATAAATTAAGTGGACTGTAATTCTGCGGTTGGAAAGAATCCCTACTCGACACGACACGCACTGAATTGGGAATAGAGCTGCCTATGAGGAAAAAATGAATATGAAGGCAGCCCAAAACAGGATGGAAGCACAGTACTTTATGGCGTCTGCGGCGGCGGTTCGGCAGTCGACTGCTGGCGGCGTCTTCGACACTGGAGTTGTTTTGCGGCGACAACACTCACTATCTAGACTATAAAATGCACATTCACATATGTCTGACTGTACAACAAGCACCGGTACCGATGAATTTAAAATTATATCAGAGCGGCGTTATCCTGTGTCCATTACTTCAGCGGCGCGCGAACAAGAATGTTTTTTAGCAAACAGCGCCCGGCCAAGGCGCGGACGCATGTTGAACCATTTCCTAGCGGAGCGTTGCAGCTCTCGCTCTCGCTCGCTGGAAAGGTATGTGCGGGAAAGGGATGCGGGAAGGAAGTGCACGTGTCGTGTCACTTATTAAGAAATTATTATGACCTATGGCGGCCGGAAATGCGGAAGTAAATTAAATTATTTTTAAAAGAATTATGGCGCAACCAATTTGTGTATATAAATAATACTTATTTGATATGTGGTAACAGGTTTTTAGACACTATCGACGTGTCTGTTTGTTCTGCCAATGTTGTATGTTCGTATGTTAAAGCCAGGCTATTAAGATTTCTTCAATGGCTCATTTAGAGCGCATTATATCATGTAGTGGTATATAATTTGATTTATTTCGGGGTTGTTACTGTTCAGCAGTAAATTTCGTTTAGTATTTAGCGTATTGTCATACTGTCACACAAGTAAGTTGCTTGTCTGAACTTTCAGCATCATCAGCCACATTAAGCACTGCTAATCATAGTCGGTTGCAGAAAATTGTTTTGTAGGTTTTACTATTACCAGTTAGGCAGATTTTTTTCAATATAAGTAATAGAAAGCTTCCTTATTCCAGAATATCATTAAAATTCTTTAAGAAATTGTTTTTTTTTTCGAGAAACAACATTCGTCATTAAAACATGAATAAGCTCGTTTGAAATAAAGTTATAGTTTCAAATAATTATTAATATAGTGCGATGTTATAATAATAATTATTATTATTATGTTCGCGATTTTACCTACGTGAAAAACCATTTCGGCGAATATTTCGACGGTCCCATAGAACAAAGTCGTATATGCAAAACGTTACTTTTTCAGTAGAGCGCTTTGAAATCGTAAGTTTGTATTCATGTGCGAATTAGTGCTATTTTCACACATTAGGTTCAAAGTTGTTACTGAACCCTTTAGATAATGTTTCCTTCATGTATAACTTGTGATTTTCACAATTAAATTAGACTTTGAAAGCGCTCTACTGAAAATCTAAAAATTTTCGTACCTATACGACTTTGTTCTATGATACCGTCGATTTTTTTCTGTATATACTCGTATCAAAAACAGCTTAATATACTTTGATTCTAATCAGCGCAGCAGTTTTTGCGAATACTTCTGTCAAATATCATAGCAAAATGCGTAGAATTAGAAAAAAAAAAAACCGGGCGTGTACTTATGTACGCGCGTGAGAAGTTATACTTCTTTGGTATCATTAAGCTTTATAGTTTGAGGAAATTGCAGTCTAGGCTTCGGCCTTAGAATTTTGAAAAAGTCCTTAGATGTGGTAAAACAACAGTCTAGGCTGCATGGCTAAGCGCCTTTGCCTTCTCCTTTTACTAAAAAAAATTGTTACATATAATTATTAAATATAAAATTTAGAGAATAATAAATATATGACATAATTGGTATTAAATATTATAAGATCCTTATTTAAAATATTTATTATTGATTATTTAATATTTTAAAAGTAAAATATTAAATATTATAAGATTCTTAATTTAAAATATGATTATTTGATATTTTAAAAGTTAATAAATAGATTTAATAATTAATTAAAAAAAGACAACCAATAATATCACTTAAGACGAGGCTGTATGAGATTGAACCCTTTGCCTTCCCTATAAGGGGAAAATTATAAAAAAACAACTGTGAGAATTTTGGTGTCACACATGCGCGCGCATCGCAAAATTTCACTCACATCATTTTTTCATAACGCGCCTAAAGAAGTATAACTTCAAAAATGTGTGCATCTTATCTTACTACAATTATAAATGCAAAAGTTGATCAAAATATTTAGATGTATGTATGTTTGTTTTAAGTAAATGTAAAAACGACTGCCATTTGGCACACGTACAGGTCACGCGCTGGATTTACACATAGGCTAATTTTATCCCAGTAGCTACTTCCTTGGAAAAAAAATGATATTTTTATCTGACACTTTTAGTAAATGGCGGTGGTGTCGTACAGCGCTTTAGGATCTTTGGTGGCGAGAAAGGCTTAATAAATATGTTTGTGAATCATTGACGTTCTTATAACCTTCGTGCATTGTGTAGACATCGTTCCTAATCGATCGGCTCATTCAGTGGCGGCAGGACTGTGATGCCTCCTTAACACTAGAATGCACGGTCGAGGCTGCATTCATGAACTTAAAGTTATCTTTTTATGTCGTATTTTCACGAACATTGAGTCTATATTTGTGGAGCATTTTTGTAATTAGTTCTTATTCTGAGAAATGTTTCGATTTTTGCTGGTTTAGATAATTGCATTCACGATGACGCGCGCTATCAATTTTAGATCCGGTATTTTGCAGGTTACTCATAGGTTTTATGTATATTTACAGAATTAAAACATAAGCGTAAGGTTGCACACTTGGCCTGAAGCGATTAGGGAAATTACTGAGGCGCATCATCGGTGCTGACATTATCTACAGCAGATGTTTATCAGTCTACGCTGCAGTAATGAACTCGGTCACTTTTTCTATATCTTATTTTAAAGAGCGTTGAGTCTATATTTCAGACTGCCTCGATGGAGTAGTTGAATTACGGTACGACTACAATGCTGAGGTCTCGGCTTCAATCGCCGGGGGACTGATTAGAAAAATCCTGGCTGATGCCCGGAGTCTGGAATTTGTGCCTAATATGGCGATATGCTCGACTACTATCACATCATGGGACGCAATACGGACGACAAAAAATGGGTGCAGTAGTTATGCCTCTGCTTACCCCTTCGAGTATAAAAGGTGGCAATGTGTGTGAGTCTGTATTTGTGGTGCATTTTTTGTCCATTAGGTCTGATTATGAACTTCGGGATGTTTAATTTTTTTGATCGTACTTCCAAAATCGGGGTCAAAGGTTTATAATTTTATGAGCGTATAATCTACCGCGTTGTTGCATCCTAGTTATTACACAGCTTTATTTACATACACTTAATAAATATCTCTTATGTTTAACAAAACATTGTTTTTCACAAGTTACTGTATCTCTAAACTTTATGAATAACTTCCCCGATATACAAACTTTCTGGGTTTTTTTCCTGTTTATTCGTTGTTACAAAACGCAGGAACATTCTTTTAGTTTGTTGTTGTATAATTAATGTAACAATGGAACGGGTTTATAGAACGGTCGGCGGGAAATGTGGTCAAGGACTTTCCAACTTGACGTCACTTGAAAATTAATAGGTATATCATACGTCATAATAAATGTGCAGGATTATTATTGTGTTGTGTTACGTTGTAACCTTGTATTTTTTCTGTTCTGTAAATGGACGCCATCTTCGCCATGACTCGTTCTGATGCAACGTGCACCATGAAAACCGTCGGTGAGGACAGTCGGCAGAATTGCGTTCAAAAAAACCTCATTCTTTCGCATTTAGTTTGATACATTTTAATTTTATTCTCGGAAAATGGCGGGAACTACTAAACGTTTATAACAAAGTTATCTGTTTCTTATACCCATATGTTATTGTTACAAAAATTGAGATGCAAACTAGTTCTGTGAGTCATATTTACTCTAAATCTCTGTTATGAGTTGATACAACTTTTAAATTTTACTGTGAAGTGAATATGTCGATATGGCTTCTATAACGTATGATTTTGGACGGACATGATATTGTGCCATTTCATCGTCTCAGTTTAACCGACCAATTTTTAATGGCTGTTACTTATTACAGATCAAATTTAAGAATTTAGCATTAATAAGTTATGTTGGAAAAAAAAATGCACCGAATCGACGTCTATTTAGTTAAAAAAATAAATATGAGACGTTTATATTATTACAATCAACCTCAATTTTTCTGTACAAATTTTTCGAAGTCATGTAAAAAAATACCAGCTCTGTATTATTTACTACTCTCTTGAGCACGGGCCTTCTTCGCTACTAACAGAATTTAGGTTATAGACCACCACGCTGGCTTAGTGTGGATTGGCATAAGTGACCATACCATCTAAATTATTCGTTTTCAGTTTCTTTTACCGTGATATAATAAACAATACAAGTGTAAGATCGAAAAGTCAGAGATGTGTGCCTTGGGTTTCGAAGCTGGGGACTTTTGTCTTGGCACTCCGTTCCATTCCCAACTAGGCTGTCGTGTACTGCGTGAATTCACATAAATCATGAATGAAATAAACAAACGCGTTTTTGCGGATAATCCCGTTTGAAAATGACTACTGTTTCCATCAAAATATCTCTGTCTCTCACAAACCATTTGTAACGTACGAAAGTATATAAAATTTTTATGTAAATATTTTCAATCCGTTTTAACGCACGTGAAAAATTTACGATTTATATCGTGTTTGGTTGAATAAGTTTATTGAAAATCACCTTGAATTCATAATAATCTACAATTAAGTTATTTTATCGAATCACGCGAAAATGCGGTTTGTAGGTATTACGAATTGAAATTTAATTTCTGTGAATAAAATAATTTTGGAACGTTAATTATATTTTTGAGGACTTTATTATTGAGTTTTGCGCGTTGAAAAAATGATATTACACCCTGTAAAGGTACAAATGCGTATTTTACCCATTATGTTTACAATATTTGGGTAAATTTGGGGCAGAAAACCCTGTACTTACCTGTTAACCCTTATCCTCTTAAAATATTTACGAATTACCATATTTGTTACTTACGTTGTCGTTAACTAATCGAGAATTTCCTTTTTTTCTTTCCGTAATTGTATACCACGTATCAGTACCTCTGAAGTTTAATATTCCATACTGTCTCTTTATTAACATTTTCCTGTTAAGTTAAATAGTACATACCTGTTGTTTTATCCTTACATACCTATTATAAAACTAAGTCTATCGCCGCGTCACTGTGAACGCGATATACTAAAAAACTACCAAACCGATTTCGATGAAATTTGGCATGGAGATTGAACCCTAGGAATCACATACACTTTATCTTGGGACAATGTATAGCTGGCCTTGTATCCTGCACTCTTTCACTCTAACAAAACCACGAGCAAGAAGTAGCATAATTATAATTCGCACGCATTTGTTTACTTCAGCATGGTTGTCAGGTCTGTTGCAAATTTGAACAGGGCTCGCTTTGAGGCAGTCTTGTGCTAAGCCAACACGTCTGAATCTAGATTTAGCCGCACATTTAGGCACTAAGCGATGTAAATGTCACACAAAGACGTCATGTCTATTATGTGTTGAGGGTAAATAGAATAACAACGCGTTATGTGCGGATTATGTTGTATTGTTTAGTGCTTATGGACTATAGCGGGTTCGATTACGAGTCATGAATTATTGATTTGAGACTTGGGTTAAACTAGGTTATTATAACATATGGGCAGTGATTATAAGAGACGATTTCAGATGATGCGCGTCATATTGTGATATGTGGCACGACAAATGAAGTGTGGGCTTCCTAGTTACTACTAGCTAGGAACTTAGGTGGGAAATTATGCTATATAATGTACGAACAGAACATTCGTATATACTGTCTAGCCCTGTCTTCTACTGTCTATACTGCCTCACTGCTGGGCACGGGACTTCCCTACTGAGAGGGTTTAGGCCTTTGTTCACCACGCTAGTCTAGTGCGGGTTGGTAGATTTCACATACCTTCGAAATTCTCATAGAGAACTTCTCAGGTATGCAGGTTTCCTCGCGATTTTTTTTTTCTTTCACTGTTATAGCGAGCGGTAAGGATGCACACATAACTTTTTAAAAAAGTCAGAGGTGTGTGCCCTTGGGTTTTGATAAACAACAGTTTATAACAATACAATAACAATTTAAAATTATGTATAGAACTGGCTCGTTGATGTAGTAATAAACAAAAAAAAATCATCACAACCTTATCTCCGAATGGATAGGTAGAAGTGCAACCTGTGTAGAATTTCGCCATTTGTATTGTGTCCCATGATGTGTTAGGGGGCGAGTTTATCGTCATATCGGGCACGAATTCCAGACTCCGGAAAAAACCGAGTATCATTTTTTCCTACACGAGATTTGAATACGAGACTTCAGAGTAATTTCGTACAGCGCAAGCAATACAACTAGTCCACCGAGGCAGTCAAAGAAACAAATATCTTCAGAAACTTTAATATAATCAAATACGAGAGTCCATCTGGATTCTTCATTGTACTGCTTTGTCCATACCCATACTGTACATAACGTTTCCTTTAAAGCATATTGTCGCTGTAAAATCTTATCATGTTGGTCAGTTGTACTTTAACTCTAAATCTCACTGGATAAGATAGAGACTCAATACACCGCACTTTTTAGGTAGATTTATAAGTTATATATTAAAATCGCATATATTTTAATCCCGTGTAATTATAAAAAGATTTTGAAAAGGGCAACACTAAGTTTCTTGTTCGTTCTCTGGTAAGAATTGCTTTCCGAAATGGTTGGTAAAAATTTACTGAATCGAAATAACGTTCAACGTTTTATGGATTCATATAAATTATTCAATTTCATTCATACACGACTGGAAGATGTGAAATTAGTAATAACCCGGTACTCAAACCTTGAACCTCACGGCCCGACGCCGAGCCTATGAAATATTGGCGGTATAGAATGCCGTGACAAATATGTAGAGTTCATAACAGTTAATATAAAGTTAGCGTGTTTCCCGTCCCGTTAGTGTTTCCCCTTATACGCGCTGTTGTTTACTTTCTACTAAAGAGAAGGTTGGAAGGGTGATGTAGTGACATATTATTATTTTGTGCTAGTGTTAGTGGAACGGTGACATAAGAATTTAACTCTTGCTTAATTTTATTTGTAGCGTGTATAATTTGACTTTTAATATGGAATTGAAATAATACGTATTTTATTAATACACACACACACTCACGCCTGTTATCCCCGAAGGGGTAGGCAGAGGTGCAACTAGTGCACCCACTTTTCGCCGGTATTCCATCCCATGATGTGATAGGGGGCGAGCCTATCGCCATATCGGGCACAAATTCCAGACTCCGGGCTGATACTGAATAGAAAAATTCAATATCACTTTGCCCGACCCGGGGATCGAACCCGAGCCCTCAGCTTTGCAGTCGTACTGTAATACAACTCCGCTACCGAGGCATTTTATTAATGTATGTAATATATGATGAGTTTACGTAGTTTTTGACGGTAGGTATATTTTATAAGTTTTGTGACCAAATCTTATTATTATTAAGCCTAAATATTTAATTAAGAATATACGCAATTTAGTTTTAGTCATCGTAATAGTTAGTATTAAATAAAATAAACTAGGCGAAGGCACATAATAGCGATACTATCTATTATTGTTGATAAAAACAGACCTCTTTTCTGCATAGTAATAAACCTTTGCTTATTATGTAAATGTAATAAACCTTTGTGATGTCTCTTTAGACATCAGGCATAATAATTAAAACTCTACTACACAACATTACGACGTGTCTATTGAAGTTATTATGAAACACATACATTCGTTTCCAAGCTGAGAGGCTACTGCGAAAAACGAAATCCGTAGTTTCGGGTGACGGATCGCACGTTTTATTACTACGAAGTGTTACGGATCCTTCTTCCTTCCTTCGATTCCTTCTTTATGAAGAGTTGTTGCATGAGGAAAGTATTGAGCGAAGTTGAAAGCATCTCCAACTGTGTGAAACCTTCATTCATCGTAACATTCCAGACATGGAATTTTTTAGGAATTATATGATGTCGCCATCCCTTTTTGAAACGATTTATGAGGATATAGTTCCACTGCTTCCTCCAAAAAAAAAATACGGTATAATGATCCCACCGCTAAGGTAAGCTACAGAATAAATATTACTTTCTATTTTTCTCAAGTACCTAATGTAATACAGAAAAGGGCACGATCTGCCATGGAGCGTACCTTCGGTATTTTAAAAGGCAGACGGAGATGTCTTTTGGCTGCCAGATAACTACATTATAGCCCTGAAGTTGCTGGAAAAATTATTATTGTTTGTTGTGTACTACAAAACATATGTAATGCAGCTGGTCTGGATCTATGGCATTTCACTGATTGCAATTGGAGGGTCAAATGCAACAGAAAGCTGAACATCATGTAGCAGGAAGTGCTCTTTTAGAAGGATACCATGCTTGAAATGAATTAATACATTTACTCAATAGAAATAAGAGGTGAACTTTTACATGGTTATTATTAACTAGCCTAGCCTGCATTATTACTGAACATGTATAGCCTACAAATATTTTATCTAATATTAGTATAGACAAAAAGATGAATTTTATGCTATCCTTTGTAGAAAGTTCCTATGACTTAGAATTTATTAAACTTTAAGCATGTTATGTTGTCTTGTTTCAGAATGTAATAAGGAGGGCTAGTTTTGGAATTGTTCAGCTACTCTTGTGGCTGACTGTACGTATCTACTCTGTGCTAGAGCCTCTAGCAGTAAACATAAACGCCATAGCCCTCATTACACTACTACCACCTCGCGAGATCAGTGACATGACCAACACTGTTCCCAAGCTAGAAGGAAATCACCTCCCAAATATATTATGTATTATGTAGGAAAATAAAACAAAATTGTTACAATTTTTCTACTAGATATTTCATTGATTTATTCAACTCTTTTAACTCCTCCAGAATCCCCTCCAGTACTTATTTTTTTCTGTTTCAATGCGAAGGATACGATTACGGATGGCGCACTCGTCTTCGTATTCTCCTTGAAGCTGTTAGGTGAAATCATAAGAAAAATGAAATTATTTATTGTAAAGATTCTAACACAACTTGCCTGCCTTATCTCACAAAAAAAAAATGTTGAAAGCAGACAAGTACATTAATTATAGTGGATTATATACATAGCGTATTCTAATAGATAGTGTTAATTAGATGAGTTGTTTTTCTACATGTACTGATTTTGTAATTTTGTTAAGAGCCGACTAGTTTACAATTTAGTATAACGCTTGCTCAGCTTTAACTGTAAAGGTGTTGTATTTTCATTCACGAATAAATATTTTTTTGAAAATGCATACTATTATTATCCTAGTAGGTAAGAATATTACCTTCTACAAGTGCTGCAACGTTTTCACGGTCCCCCCATGCTATTAAGGTGGCATGTTATTGTCTCCAACAAACGTTTGCTTGTAACCCGCTCCTCCAGGCCATGCACTATCCCACGAGCGAGATCGGGGTGTTCTCCCATAAATTCCAACAGACCTGCACGCTCGTGGCAGTCATCTTTAGCTGAAATGTTTTGAAAAATAGTATAAAACATAACTACGTTTATCGTAAGTTCGTAAGTAGGTAATGATGATTTTTATAACACTTAGTTCAAATCACAGAAATTGCATTTTGTTACACAATAACTGCCTTTCAATGCAAAAGATCATTCGTTTAAAGAGAGTAAACATCATTTTTTTAATAAACTTACCAATACAGAATTTATTTATAAACAGTAAAATCCAGGTTGTCAATGTGACAAATGTCAAGTGCTTAAAAAGGCTAATTGCACAGATAATAACTCCACAAATGCAATAAGACAAAATAATGCAAAATTAGCAAAAATATTTTTAATTTTGTAACAAATAAATAAAAAAGAATAGATATACCACATAAAACCTAATTAGATATTCAATTTATTTGTTTTTTTCACAAAAATGTCATAATCGGTAAAAATTTACGGTTTTTGAAGATACAGCTCCCTAATGCGACACAAATATTCATTCGAACGATTGTTTATGGATCCGAAAGTAACGGTGACGGATCCGAAGTAATTTGGTAGTAAGGTTAAATCCGAAGTTCGTCGTTTCTTCGTTTCGGACCGACGTTTCGGATTACGTTTTTCGAAGTAGCTCTTCTGGAATCGAACCCGCGGCTGGTAACAGTCGGTTCATTGCCTATCGTATAAAAAAATACATTATTAAAGGAATTTAAGTTCCGTACACACTCTCAGCCTTCGGAACTCCACGTGATTTATAATTCTCGTGACCTTCGCCTCAATGTGCACGTGACTTTATAAATAATATGACATTACTGATCTATTCAGACAAGATATCTTTATAATGTTCAGAGGATGATGACCGCACGAAATTTTTTAATTTGGAATAATTAGGCAGTCACATTAACAAAACGCAAGAATATTGTCTATTTCATTTTAAAATGTCGTTATACGACTCTATAATTTTAAAGCTGAGATTTTCTATTCATTGTTTAGAAATTGTTTAACTCGGGTTTAAACAACTAACTCTACTACGGGAACAAACTCAATTATCGTACCTCGTACTCTGAACGTAGTATCAACGCCCGAGGAATCAACAATACGATATTTCGGCAACCACCTCCATATCTATGTCTCTCTCAATCATAACCTCACATCGGCTAACTGTGGCGATTTTTGCTCAAATTCAAACTAAATAAGCAACGTTATGCTAAATTAAACGCAAATTAACACCGACTGGACGCGCTGTGGACAAATAAAACATTCGCGTACAAACCGTTACAGCTTATGTACGCACGCGAGCTTTTATTTTACCTACCAGCCGTCCTTGTCTGGAGTATGTGGGCGCGCATGTTAGAGCGGGATGAATAGATGCCTGTCTGCTTAGACAGGTTCATCGGGTTTAAGCGGGCGAGCGCGTGTGAGAGAGAGACAGCTACCACTTTCGGTAGAGTCCCGAAATAAGAGTGGATGGTATGTATGGATGTGTTGTAATAAAAAGTATGCATCCATTGAATGGTTAGACTGAAGATTTGTAAACAAGCGCGGCTCGGTGGCGCGGCGCGTGGACGCGCTGTGTCCTGCATTTAGCAATTTATTGGGCACGCGATGAGACCGACTGCATGAGCGCTATGTAATTGGAAAACTGAGGCAAATTTGTCATGATCATTTTTTGTAGTCAGTTCTTAATATTTTCTTTTAACAGATGCCTACGATTTTGTAGTTCCTATCAAAAAAGTTTATTGTATTGTCTTCATATATTTTGTAAGCGAAAATCATAATATGAGTACATAATATTATGATGTAGAGGCTATATTGTTGTGTTTTAGTATATTTCATTATTATAGTATATTTTTGGGCCAGTTCCTGGCTTAGGCGAACAATTACTCTTTATTTTAACTTTGGAGTACATAAATATATGTATCATAAAATTAAATATTATATTATTTGTTTAACATTCTAATGTTAAAACCTCTCTTTGTTTCAACTCTGACATTTATATGTATATACATACATCGGAAAATGCATTGTCCTGATCATCCCACCTCTAAAATATTCAATAGAAATACATACAAATATTTTCGCTCACCATGTTAGTTCCCGTGTTTACTCTAGGTACGTCGTTTAGATCGATATTTGTGTGATACATACGCTCGTCAACTTCCGTTTGACGTGTCGGAAAGAGTTTATTGTCAAGCAATACGCGACCTTAACTGACTGAAATATTTTTATAAAATACTTGCATATTGATAATGCATGTTGACTTATTTGCGTTTAGAGTTTTGCTAACTTCGAAGCGGGTTTGAGGGAATACTGTAAAGAATAGTATGTAAGTACTAGCTTTTTCTTCTAGCTCCGCCCGCCTGTGTCATCCAATACATTTTTCGGGAATAAAAGAAACCTTTATAAATCCAGTTTTTGATCCATGTCCACCTACATGCCTTACGAAAATATATTCAGAGGTTTATACATGTACTTCTACCAAACAATTAAACAGTGCACCGGTAGCGTACTTTGAACATGATCCAAGCTAAATTTAATATAATTATTACTATTTACTAGAACACCGAAATAAACAGCACCTAGAGAGTTATAGATAATAACATCCACGATGACGCTACCCACAAATTTCGGGCGACGATTTCGCAAGAGTACTTTTGTTCACCGTAGAATGCGAGTGTACTCAAATGTATTTAATGTGTATTAAGAGAATTAAAACACAAACGGAAGGTTACCCACTTGGACTCAAAGCGATTAAGAAAGTTAGTGCGGCGCGTCATCGTGAATGACATCAATATTAACGCCAATAGAGTAGACGACAATGTATGCGAATGACATATCGACCAGCCTAGCGCAAGGATACATCATTCCCATACATTTCTTCTCTCAGTAAAATAACTAATCCTATTCTGATTTTTTTATATTCTGCTTTTGCCCGCGGCTCCGCCCGCGTTAAAAAGTTTCGGGCTAAAAGTCCTGCTTTATATTTTCCCGGGATAAAAAGTAGCCTATGTGTTAATCCAGGACATGATCTACCCGTGTGCCAAATTTCACGAAACATACATTCTTACAAACTTTCGCATTTATAATATGAGTGGGATACACATAAACCTTTCTCTTGAATCACACCGACCATTGGTGAAAACGAATAAAAATCCGTTCGGTAGTGTTTGAGTTTATCGCGTTCAAGAGAGAAACAGATGCCACAGGGGACTTTGTTTTATAATAAGAGTGATGTAAGGACATATTCTTAAAAATAAAAATATAAAAAAACGCGATGAAAAGAACCGGGTTAAAATTCCTGGTTTATATTTTACCGGAATAAGCAGTTGTCTATGTCCTTCCCTGGGTCTTAAACTATTTCCATACTTATTTATTTGCGGTTTCTCGCGCAAGAAAATATTTTACGGGTTAAAAGTCCCGATTTTTTTTTCTGGGATAAGACTTTCGCCTAGGTCCTTCCCAAGGCCTTAAACTATTTTCCTACCAAATTGCATCGCAATACGTTCATTGGTTTGGGTGTGACGGCTCCACTCGCGAGAAAATAAAATCCGAGATAAAATTCCCGGGTACTGTTTTTCCGGGTTAAGAAGTAGCCTAAGTCCTTCTCAGGGTCTTAAACTATCTCCTTAAAAAATTTTATTGAAACAGATTCTTTCGTTTGGTCGTTACGGCTCCTACCGCGAGAAAATAAAATCCGGGATAAAATTCCCGGTGTATTTTTTACCGGATAAAAGTAGCCTATGTCCTTCTCTGGATCTCTAAACTATCACCATACTTATTTTCTTGTGGTTCCACACGCAGAAAACTATTTTCCGGGATTAAAGTTCCGGTTTATATGTTCCCGGGATAAGAAGTACCCTAGGTCCATCCCAGGGTCTTAAACTATCTCCCTACCAAATTGCATCGAAATCGGTTTAGTGGTTTGGCTGTGACGGCTCCACTCGCGAGAACATAATATCCGGTATAAAATTCCCGGATAATGTTTTTCCGGGACAAAAGTAGCCTATGTCCTTCTCTGGATCTCAAACTATCTCCATACTTGTTTTCTTGTGGTTCCACTCGCAGTAAACTATTTTCCGGGATTAAAGTCTCGGCTTATATTTTCCCGCGATAAGAAGTACCCTAGGTCCCTCCCAAGGTCTTAAACTATCTCCCTACCAAATTGCATCGAAATCGGTTCAGTGGTATGGCTGTGGTGGCTTCACTCGCGAGAACATAAAATCCGGGATAAAATTCCCGGGTAATGTTTTTCCGAGATAAAAGTAGCCTATGTCCTTTTCTGGATCTCGAACTATCTCTATACTTGTTTTCTTGTAGTTCCACTCGCAGAAACTATTTTCCGGGATTAAAGTCCCGGTTTATATTTTCCCGGGATAAGAAGTACCCTAGGTCCTTCCCAGGGTCTTAAAATATCTTTCTACCAAATATCATCGAAATCGGTTCAGTGGTTTGGCTGTGACAGCTCCACTCGCGAGAACATAAAATCCGGGATAAAATACCCGGGTAATGTTTTTCCGGGATAAAATTAGCCTATGTCCTTTTCTGGATCTCAAACTATCTCCACACTTATTTTCTTGTGGTCCCACTCGCAGAAAATTATTTTCCGGGATTAAAGTCTCGGCTTATATTTTCCCGGGATAAGAAGTACCCTAGGTCCCTCTCAGGGTCTTAAACTATCTCCCTACCAAATTTCATAGAAATCGGTTCAGCGGTTTGGCTGTGGCGGCTCCACTCGCGAGAACATAAAATCCGGGATAAAAATCCCGCATTATATTTTCCCGGGATAAAAAGTAGCCTATGTCCTTTCTCAGGCTCTAGAGTATCTGTGTACCAAATTTCATTTAAATCAGTTCAGTAGTTTTGGCGTGAAAGCTTAACAGACAGACAGAGTTACTTTCGCATTTATAATATTACTAGTGGCCCCGACAAACTTTGTCCTGCCCTAAAAAGGAAATAAAATCCTAGAACCCGAGTACAACGTTACCTATCGGATAGAATTGTAATCTAAACCATTCTGGAATCCACCTGAAGACACCCAAAAAATTACATTAAAATCGGTCCACCCGTTTAGGAGTTCAGTGACATGCACGTTTAATATGGTGGTTAAGTATTCTAAGTGGTTAAGTTTTCTAATTTTTCGCACAATTTTCTTATTTTTTTCATTCATAAGAACTTTCTCCTGACAATACCAAACACATCAAAAAAAGAAATAACGATAAAACTAGTCCAGCCGTTCACGCGTGATGCCGTGACCAAGGAAAGTAGGGATTCATTTTTATATATATAGATAGTATTATCGTATGAATTGGTGTTAACGCTTATAGACAATCATCTTAGCTATGGGCACTTAAATTTCCCACATTTTAGATTAAAATAGTATGATTGATTATGTATCCATTCGTAGAGACGCACTCGTAAACGTGACACCGCTTGGAGCCGTCTGTGTCTATATTAGGCTCTGTCTAGACGCGTGAGCCGGCATCCGTCACAGCTCGGCTTTTAAGCCACGTGTCATGATCACTCCTAAGCGGAGGGAGCGAGTGACAGCGGAGAGGAAAAGTCGCCCACGCTTATGCTTTGAGACGTCAATTTTAAATTTGTTGTGTTGGGTGCTGATTGACGCTTTAGATTTGTCTAGTATATTTGAATGGTAGATAGTAGAAAGAAAATATATTTCAAGACAACACAACATTTTTATCTAAGTGTAAATAGTAGCATAATGCATTTTATGTATAGTTTAAGAAAAATAATATACCCAGTTGTTAAAACGGGCTAAACAGTAAAATTAAGTTATTCTAATATACGTGCCTCATACACTTGTATTACTTTAAATTAATAACATGGCCACAGCGTTTGAAATAATATTAGCGCATGCAGTATTGAGAAGTGGAGTTTCATACATAAATTGTTAGTATTTAATTTCTATTGTAGTTACTAGCAATATAAATTTTGTATACTTTTTAGGTAGGCAACATGAATATTTGAAAATCACGGTAGTAACAAAGTCTGAAGAAACAAAAAATCATTTATACTTGAGCTATTTCCCCATTTTTTAAGTATCAATATATTTGTAGTACAAATATACTTACACTAGCTTTTGCCCACGGCTTCGCCCGCGTTAATAAGTTTTTCCGGGCTAAAAGTACATACATAAAAACCTTCCCGTTGAATCACTCTATCCAACACATTTATTCGTATAAAGATTAATATTATGACGTTGATACAACTCTTAACAAATAATGCATTAATTTCGACCAAATTTGATTACCATAAAAACTGTTCTAGAGAGTTTATTTTAAAAGATAGACATATACTGTCGCGAACTTTTTTTTAGATCATTTCAAGAGGAATAATTCTTTCATACATATATTTTTGGTATCTTGAACCGTTTTCGCAGCGCACGCAATGGAAGCCCTCAAGGATGAATAATTTTCCCCGTTCTTTTTCACATTTTCCATTATTTCTTCGCTCCTAATAGTTGCATCGTGATGTTATATAGCCTAAAGCCTTCCTCGATAAATGGTCTATTCAACACAAAAATAATTTTTCAATTCGCACCAGTAGTTCCTGAGATTAGCGCGTTCAAACAAACAAACAAACAAACAAACAAACTCTTCAGCTTTATAATATTAGTATAGATTGGTAACAATTGGTATTGGTACAATGAATAACCAATAAAAACATATTTCACAAAATGAAATGAAAGGAATCAAAAAATGAAAAATAAACATTAGTCTATATTTATTTTTATTTTCAATCTGGTAATTCTCAAATTGTTTCATGATAAAACTTTTATCACTAACTTAAATCATGCTTGTAAAACAATTTCAAAAAGTAAAGAACTGTACAAAATATTAAATAATCCATGTCGTGTCCGCTGCAAGTAGGGCCACATCCTCATTACTGATTCCCAGAGAGACTATAGTATCTAAGCTACGAGCGCTGCAGCGTTGCAGGAATTAAACCAGTATAGCCTTATTATGGCGTTCAAATCGCTTAATCCGCTTGTTTCAAGTACTGATCCGCCACTGTGATTTGGGCGCAATTGCAGCCAATCATATTAGATGTATAAATAATAATTTACTAGTCGGTATCTGCAGCTCCGCCTGCCTTTGGAGTGCACATGATCCTCTTAGGAACGGATTATGGTAAAATCTTTTCATTCATATGTGCTAAATTCTATCTGTTAGATATAATTTGTTGGGTTTTTCGTGCTTACAATATTGGGAAAACTTAGTCAGTGATGAATGTTTCCATTTATTTTATCGCTTTTTTCGTTTATTGGTGAAAAGGGCCTCATGGAGTCGTTTGCGATGTTTCCTTAACAATTCGATTTCGAGGTGGCGACAACTCAAATTTGTGTAGGTTTTTTTCAGTATGGAAAAGGTATGAATCTTTCAGGGTTAATATCTATGATCCCCTACGACAATATTATCACTATCCAAACTTTCTTCTGACTCTATCTCAGATCATCGAATCTACGAACACTACTGCGCATCATACATCTGAACAGATGCAAAGCAACAATATAAAAATCAAGAAAATCAAACCCATACAAAGAAGCTAGCAGAATAACAAAGCCGCTACCCACCCAAATCCCGCTGCACCGCATCGCACGAACAAAGAGCTACCTCCTATCAACTTTCGCTAACCAGCTACCAAAACCTATTAAGCTTCAAGATGTTAGGATTTTAATAACTAAGAGCATGCCGACGTTTCTTGGCGAAGTCGAAATTAACTTAGGACCCTTGGGAGGGTAGGTTGGCATTATACGACTCACCTATTGTGAAGCGGCGGAGCTCTGAGCACCAATTCAGCCAAGTTACGAGTTGCGCCAACTTGAGCATATTATGTTCTGCGGTGTGATTACTTAAGTCCTACAACGGATATAGCCTCCACTTTTGTTCGTATCGCAAGTTTGCAATGACTGTGTAGTAGTGCATGAACTATGAATGCGATTTCGTTTTGAAATGGATAGTCTATACTGCTATTTCAATTAAGGCTAATAAAGGTGATTTGATAGTCAGTAGAGCTTCCTATGGGCAAAAGAAAAACCGGTCGAAGGAAAAGATCGTGGTTGCGGAACATCCGCGAGTGGACGGCGATTGTAAGTGCTGCTGAAATATTTCGCCTTGCAAAGGAAAACGAAGATATGCTGAGCTGACTGTCAACTTTCACTAATTGGAGAGGCACTACAAGAAGAAGAAGAAGAGCTTCCTATATAGTACGTCTCTTTGTAATTTTATTCGTCGGGTGAAACTTTAGAGTCTATTAAAAAATTATCAAAGTGAGATTTGAAGAATTAGTTTATTGTAGAACATTGTTGCTGAAAATAAACGCCGCAATTGATGTTTCAACTCAAAATAAAGGTTATAATTAATTAATTCAATTCATTTCATTAAAACGAAACCATATTAATCATCAACATAATATACCTACATCGGCATGTAAATAAAAATGAATTCTGTTCGTTAGTCTCGTTAAAACTCGGAAATGGCTGGACCGATATGAATAATTTCGTTTTGTTTTGTTCAGTATAGCTCAGGATAGGACCGCAACAGCGGTACGCGCAGGGGCGGTTGCGGACGACAACTTAGACGTGAGTCGGAGGAAGCCCGCAGCCGTCAATAATGCGCCACAAAAAAAAAGGATAGCTCAGGATAGGTTTATGAGCAAAAAAATTAGGAAACTTAAAAAGACCACCTAAAAACTCGAAATCATCAAAATTGGGTTTTTGATAAAAAATAATTATTGATTTTTTTTATGTATTTTAAAACTTTATTATTAATAATATTGATATTTAATGCAAAAAACTTAAAAAAAATTTTTTTCAATTAATTATAAACAATTAAAAATTGATGAAATTTAAATAAAAATCACGTGACTATAAACGCGCCATGATTGGTCACCATAGTTGTGACGTCCTAATGTTATAGCTATTTAATAACAGTACAGCGTTTACGGCTATTACACGTGACTAGACAATAATATTGAAAATTTATTGCTAAAATACGAGTTGTTAGTTGGTTCCGATTAGCTATGTGTGATAAAGGATTTATTAAGGCAAAGTCTGATAATATTCCTGATGTTGATATATTTATGATTACCGATTTTTTAAAAAATGACGTTCGGTTTAATTCTGCTGAAGTTCGAGGTGCCAAGGCATCAAGGTAAGTCTGTTAAAAAATAATATAATAAATGAAAATATTTAAGTATTTATTCTCCATTACATTAAGTATAATTATTTATTTCATATTTTTCAGATTTTAAAGGTTATGATTTGGAGACCAGTTAAAAAAAATTATTTACTGAACTTTACTTGAATACATAATAATTATTTGATTTGTATACTTAGATAAATAATAATTAATACATACATACATACATATATATATACACTCACGCCTTTTATCCCCGAAGGGGTAGGCAGAGGCGCAACTAATGCACCCACTTTTCGCCATTATTCCGTCCCATGATGTGATAGGGGGCGAGCCTATCGCCATATCGGGCACAAATGCCAGACTCCGAGCTGATATTGAATAGAAAAACTCAATATCACTTTGCCCGACCCGGGAATCGAACCCGAGGCCTCAGCATTGCAGTCGTACCATAATACAACTACGCCACCGAGGCAGTTGTAATAATTAATAACAATGATATTAATAAATACTTACATCGAAATGATCTTCACAACAAAAAAAAAATCGATTTTGTTTGGGGATTATCACGGTGCACTACTTGAAACCATTTATTTCGACGTTTGACATCTTGGGGAACATTTAAAAACATTTTGTCAGGAGTTGCCTTTGTAGTATTCGTACATAATGGTACAAAACAAGAACGATAACTTTTGAGGTTCGACATTTTTAATATAAATTTAAATATTTAATAATGACAACAAAATTAAATAGATCAAAACACTGCATTCATTATTTTCCTATCCACTGCATTGAGTGAAAACTAACATTATGACGTCACACGCGCTCGGGTTTGTTCGGGAGTTGTCGGCGTGTCTTCGGTACTGGATTCAAAAATTAATTTTTATTTTGAAATAACTTTTGAATTATTGCAAAAATAAAAAATAAAATAGTTTTGTTATAAAACTAATATACATATAATCTTTCTATATTTATCACAAAATTTTTTTTTTTTCAAAAACCCAATTGGTCAAAGATGTACCTATAAATATCGCAACTTTTTATTACTTTTTTACAGACTTTCTTCCTAAGTTATAATAAACCGATTTTGGAAATTCTTTTTGCGTTAGATTTAAAATAGCTTTTCATTGTTACCATTTTAATTTCATTGGTATGGCACCTTTAGAGTCGACGATACAGAAGAGAATTCCTCAAAATCAAACAGGATTACCATACTATACCAGCCCAGTATTATATACTACCCACTGCTGAGCACGGGCCTCCTCCACAATTGAGAGAGTTAAAGCCTTAGTCCACCACGCTGGCCAAGTGCGGGTTGGCAGACTTCACATACCTTCGAAATTTAGAGAACTTCTCAGGTATGCAGGATTCCTCACGATATTTTCCTTCACCGTTAAAGCAAGCGATAATTCACAAAGAATACACCCATTTTTTTTTTAAAAAGAGGTGCTTGTCTTTGAGTTTTGAATTTCGGACATTCGTCTCGGCAGACCGTTCCACTCCCAACTAGGCTTTCGCTGCTTTTTTACAGGATTTTTTTTTATTCTATTTTTAATATAATTCTTTTTATGTTGAGTTTAACATAACTTAGACGCTGCTTTGAATATTGTTGTTTGAATTTAAACTTCGAATATGCAGCAAGGAACTCCTCAGATTTGAATAGAATGAGAATGATTATTTATGCCTTGGGTTCATTTATTTATTACATCTACTTTAAACCGTAATCAACAAGAGGTTACTCAATTCGTTGTAAAAAATGTTATTTCAGACATATTTTTTACCACTTAGCCCGATTTTAATGGTTTATTATCCTACTTCCTACTAATATTATAAAGGCGAAAGTTTGTAACTATGTCTGGATGTATGGATGTTTGTTACTCTTTCACGCAAAAACTACATAACGGATTTCGATGAAATTTGGTACACGGGTAGATCATGTCCTGGATTAACACATAGGCTACATTTTATCCCGGGAAAATAAAAAGCGAGACTTTTATCCCGGAAAAACCCATTAAAGCTGGCGGAGCCGCGGTCAAAATCTAGTTATAAATAAAGCTGAATCAACAAAAAAACAATACGCGTACACACATACATCAACATTTCAGAATAAAAGAATCATTTTAATTGACAACGGATAAACCTATTGGATACGAATTTTGCGAGTAAAAATTTAATATAAAAATAGTATTCTTTTGGTCGAACGTGGAACAGTGAGGAGTTTATAAAATCTCTGAAAATATTTTAATTAATCATGTTTATGTTGAAGCTATTTGAATTAAAACACTTTAATAATAATTTGTCGTTTTTAGGGTTCCGTACCTCAAAAGGAAAAAATTAACTCTTATAGAAACACTTTTTGTCCGTCTGTCTATATGTCTATTTGTCGGTCTGTATGTTTGTCTGTCAAGACCCTTTTTCTCAGGAGCATGTAGACATGTCAAGTTGAAATTTATATTAAACTAGCTTTTGCCCGCGGCTCCGCCCGCATTAAAAAGTTTTTCCGGATAAAAGTCCCGGTTTATATTTTCCCGGGATAAAAAGTAGCCTATGTGTTAATCCAGGACATGATCTACCCGTGTGCCAAATTTCATTGAAATCCGTTCAGTAGTTTTTGCGTGAAAGAGGAACAAACATCCTTACATCCATACATCCAAACATCCAAATATCCATACATTCTTACAAAATCAAACTTGTAAGTAAACGCGATCAAAAGACATGATCCTGTATGTCACATATTTTGCGATTTTCCAAGCGAATCAAAACCTATAGGGTACTTCCCGTTGACATAGAATCATGAAATTTTGGCAAGAACGTCTTACAGCACGTGTAAAGGAATAAATCTGTAAAATGTAAATACGTACTTTAATAACAAAAAAAGCGAATTGTCAATTTTTTTTTATTTTTATTACTTAATTTATTAATTAATTTTGGCGAACTATTGAACTTGTATACTTAGATAAGTTTGTCGAAATCCTCAATACGCGGGTCCAACTCGCACTTGTCCGGTTTTCTTTTAACCAAACCCAGCAGTGGTCCCCTGGCCAACAATGCAGAAAATTATTACTCAGGGCCGATTTAATCGCTAGCTGATGAATGGTACTCGTCACATGCGTAAACGTATAAGCCGACAAAATACAAACGTCACACTCTAACCTTAGACTATTTAACCAATGGACACGATATGGCAATAATTCACAAACATTTTTTTCTGCCAATCCTGACGGGGGGCGAGGTAGACACGGATAGCACACATTTAGCAAAAAAAACCACACGTGCAGGTCTGGATATAAGGTTGCTTTTTACACAATAACACAACAAATATGACAATTTCTGTGGAGCACCGCTTAATGTCATTATCGTAGAATGTAATGAAAGCGATCGCAAGTCACATAGGTTTTAATAAAAGTTTATGACCAGCTGCTCATGGTCACCAACGAAGGGTCGCCTGGTATACCCATATCCTTTGCATTGCTAGATAGTCAAAGACTCTAACCTATGCTCTCAAATAAATGGTAATAAAATGTGTTCTATCTACATTGGTTGGTTAGTACGATAACACACATACACACTCACGCCTGTTATCCCCGAAGGGGTAGGCAGAGACGCAACTAGTGCACCCACTTTTCGCCGTTATTCCGTCCCATGATGTGATAGGGGGCGAGCCTGTCGCCATATCGGGCACAAATTCCAGACTCCGGGCTGATACTGAATAGAAAAACTCAATATCACTTTGCCCGACCCGGGGATTGAACCCGAGACCTCAGTTTTGAAGTCGTACTGTAATACAACTACGCCACCGAGGCAGTCAGTTAGTACGATAACGTTCAAATAAAATGTACTTGAAACCTAGGAGACAGGCACTAAGCCTCGAGAATTCATCTCTTTCCTTTTATGAGACTTCACAGTTTAAAGGTCTTAGGCTTAGGCTTGATATTTCTGTACTAAAAAAGTCTCGGAGCCATACTTCGAAGTAAGACTTTTCGAGGAAGCTATACATGCCTAAAATTATTATCGAAGTGTAATAAAGTCTTTTAACCTATGCCAGTATGAGGGCATATACATATTTTATAAATAATACCGCATACTCCACTGATTCGTTGTAAATAGACACTATGGTCTACGCAGTTATCTAGTGACTTAGCCCGGCATAATTCTGACAATAGTCAACCAATGAAGGTTCTCTGTGTTCTGTTAATACTATATTTGAAATACACTGCAGGACTTATAGTAAAAAAAAATAACCTATGCTAAACGAGTTTTGATATAAAGTGACATATTTTTAAGATGCATTTTACATTGACTACTTCGTAAAAACGCTGTTAAGGGATAATTTGACTTCATTATTATTAAATTCTATTGTAGAACATTATGACGTCATATTCTTAAATTATTACCTCACTTTGAGAGAGGGATGAAATGGCTATTTAATAATGACATATTTTTTTAATATTTCATAAACGCCTTAAACGTTTTCGTAAATTATATTATATGACAACGAGATTGTTTTAGATGTCCTCTCACGCCTCTCCCCATTTACATCGTATTGTCAGGTGTTGACAGTTAACTGTTATATGAATAAGGGTAGTTTCCTATGTTTGATTTTGTACATTATTTTATATATAACAGAAAATAACACGAAAGAGAAATACCTCTTTGAAATCAGCTTCAAAATTGGTTGGAAAATAAAGCAGTTATTCTAATTTTGAAATATTGTGAGCAAAAGAGGGGAGTAGGGATATCGCGCGATCTCTTTCAGACGCACGCAGCGTTATGGCCGGTGACACTCGGTGACGTCACAGTCTGATACTACTATTATTTGACAATTACCCCTTCCAACAAATTTTAAAGCTTTATAAATTATTAGTGGGCCAATTTTGAAAATTTTTTTACCGTTAAATTTTGGATGGCATACATACCTCTTTGATAAATTTGTAAAAAAAATAGTGAACTACCCTATTGTATACGGCTTTGCTGATTGAATGTGCACACGTTTATGTATTTTTGCCGCATTTTCAGGTATAGTCAGCTTGTTTACCTAGCTAAATTATATCAAGAAACAAAGTCATTTCATCGATATAAAAGTTAAAATTGTTTTAATGTTTGCGCTGGATTTTTAGCCCCGGCTTGACCAATCGTCCAGTGTAGTGACTAGTGACAGACCCACGCTGTAGTGGGCATGTTTACAACATTTTGAATTTGTAGACTGGTTGATTGTAACTTTGGCACTATGGTAGTAAACTGTGACGCAAGATATTATGCATCAAGTGATGTCATTTTCAAAGTCTTTATTAATATTTTTTAATTTTAATGAGCCATACCAAACCATACTAGTACTGTATTATATACTGCACACTGTTGCCTCCTCTAGTACTGATAGTGTTTACGCCTTAGTCCACCAGGCAGGCCTATATCCGCCATTTTGATTATGAAATACAAATATTCGCAGTAAAATTATTCAATGTTATATTTGTTAAATCGAATTTGCATTAACTTATTGTAATATTCAATTTTCATACTTGCATTTTGAAAAATTATAATTCGAAATAGTATGAACTATTTTATCCGTAGAACAATGATATCGCGATCAATTTATTATGTATTTATTTTTGAAAAACAACTTGTACACCCGTGTTTCCTCGGCTGCGTCTCAGCGCGGAATAACAGCCCGAACTCCGAAGTTGGAAAATGTATGAAGAAATTCTATTTAGGTTATATTTTTTCTCATAACTGGAAAAGTATTTAATTTGACTTGAAAATAATTAGCCACCAAGCCAGAAGACTATATAAGCCATCATATTATTTCGGTTTTATCTTAAAATATGCATTAGTTCTAGTTTTAATGGTTTCTATTCAGATCCAAATTTCCTGATTTTTAGCGATTATTGCTCCAGAATAAACGTATTTACGTGATAATGTTGTATGGGAGCATACAATTTCTATATGCTAAGACAAAGAGGAACGTCCAATCTTTGTTTACATAGCGAGATCTCATCATAAGCGTCACTCCTGATTCAATAAATGGTACTTCAAAAACATGGAAAGTTGTAAATGCGTCTTTAACCTATTTTCAGTGATGTTATTACATCGTAAAAGGCACGAGGCAAATAACATAAAGGGCCCCTTATAATATGAATTAAAAAACACTAAAAAATACGCTTTATAGAAAATTCAACTAAAAAGAGAAAATAAACTTTAATAAATTTTGAATTAAGAATAGTGTAAATAAGAAAAAAAAAAGCGTGGGGTGCACGGTGTCAATAGTTATAAATATTCTATTTACAGATAATTACGCAATACAACTACCAATTACGCAATACTAACTATCTTTACATAATATGAGTAAAAGGATTATCATTTTAATAATAGAATAAATAAAACAAAATAAATAAATAAATATTTTAATAAACACCGCACGCTTTTTCTACAATAAAAATTTTTTTTTTCTTATTTACACAAATTTATTAAAATTTATTTTCTATTTTTAGTTGGATTTTTATAAAACGTGGTTTTTGAACTATTATTTATTTTTATTTTTTTGTTCTGTTCTAATTTCGTCCAACAGATGTCACTAAAAACTAAACGAAAGCGCCATCTTGTGACAAGTAAGATTTTTTTACACATAAGAATAGCCAGTTTAGTTATAATTCTATTATATACAACAGATATCACTTAAAATAAATAAACTATTATTTATTCATTTTTAGTTGGATTTTCTACAAAAGCATGTTTTCTAGGCCCCGTTTTGTCATAGTCTTATTAAGCTGGACGCGCTCTTCACGCCTCACACCTCACGCATCACGCTTCACGCCCCACGTAGCGCCGGAGCACTAAAAGCTCTGCGAGCGCGTCCAGCTTAATAACACCGATGATTACCCTACAGCAGTACCCTAACAAAAAACTCGGTCTTAGTTTAAAATATTGAATTGTTAAACGTTTTTTAGGTCCCAGTATGAAAAAAACTTCGTAATTTAAAAAATGAAGCCCTCTTGAAACAAGGATATTTGTCCGTTATTGTAGCATATTGTTATGCCACTGCTTATTTTATTAATAAAGTACAACTCAAGTTAAAGTTGGAGTTTTATTAAATAGTTCGCCAATCGTAGACCGCCGTCTATTATCGATTCAGCCGATTGGTCAGTATATTTGTTTAAATCTTTATTGTACACCAACAGATATAACAAATGTATCATAATATAATATGATAGTAATATTACGAAAATAATGTAGGCAGGGGTGATACAATTTGCGGTCTTATCGCTCGAGACAAACTCTTACAGACAACCTTTGGATTGAGATAAGAGAAATAAAGAAAAGGGCAGTTAGGGGCATACACAAAACAGACGACATACAATACGCGAGAGAAGTATTTTCATCTCCCTGCTCCGGAGTTCGGTCCCTCGACGTGAGGACGCTTGGGTCAAAATATTACTAGGTACTTAAACGACAAATACACTATTATTATTTTACTTTTTATAGTTTTAGTGTCGGGGGTTATTTAAATTTTAATTTCATTATCATTTCAAACTTTTGAAATTATTATATTCTCCATTATGGGACCTTTATAATCAACTATCCAACACATACTCGTTTAACCAATCATATGAGTTCACACACGCTATATCTGCTATATGTTGCTAAAGAGTTGGGTATCCCGCAGACTACTTGATGCTGCCGCATCAGCTCAAGGTTAGAATGTCTTAAAATATTGCCGAAATCATAGTGCACCAAATTTAAAATCAATCGGACTTATGAAAGTTGGAAATGAGCTGATAAACTTCAAACGCCTGAACAGGTCTTCATAATTAAAGCTAAGAACCATCTCGATCGCATCAGCTATTAAGCAAAAAAAAACCGCGTCAAAATAGGTCCATTCGTTTGAGAGCTACGATGCCACAGACATACAGATATACATGCACACCCTAAACTTTTTCCGTCGGGGATTAAAAATAGGTGTTTCTCGGGATTTCTCCCGCGTCATAGTCCTTTCCGGTTAGTTACAAAATTCCTCCACTGTAGCGATCTACAGCGCTATCTGCACGATGCTAGAGTCAAAAAATTCAAATTGGAGCAAATTATTTGGATAAAGAACCTCCACGAGCCTAAAACAAAGGCTGTTGAACCTCAACTCTCATCGATTTCACTAAAATGGCAGTAAATAGATACTTTGAGTATAATTAGTGCTTACGATGACGGCCGGAGACCAGACGGCGGCTCCCACGGGCGGCCACGCAGTGGTGACGTGTCACTTAAAGCATCGCGTGACGCGTCTGACATGGACATATGTGGCCCGTGAAGGTACCGTCACAATGATCAAGTGTGGGGCATAACGCCTCTTTCAATGGCGTGGTGTTAGTCCAAATATAGTATTTATTTGGTAATTTAAACCGCTTTAACGATTTTATTTTTAAATGCGTTTTTTTGTGCAATAGTGAATTCATGACTAAATTTCGTTTTGACACAATTACATGGTGATAAACACTCCAAATTTAATTTTTTATAGATATCACGTTATTGAATCAAAGAGGTGATACATGGCCCCTAAAGGGCAAAACTACATTAAGGGAGAACTTGTTTTTTACGGCGTGGTATGTAATGTTTGCTCCCGGGGTCAACCTGTGTACATCCGGTTCGATCAGACCAGCATAATTGTTCAGACAGGCGAGAGATAATAATATTCATATTCGCATTCTATCTAGACCTCATTCCACTTATGATGCAGTTGAATTACTATGTCTTACCCACATAAGGCAAGAATAAATATTAACAATATATAATATGGCCAAATTTGACATCATACTTCATCACGCTTTTAACCACGAAAGGGTAGCCAGGGCGGCACTTCTCGCCATGTGTGTTCCGTCCCATGATGTGATGAGGCGCAAGAGGCGAGCCTATCGCCA
Source organism: Lapara coniferarum (assembly GCA_949316025.1). Classification (NCBI taxonomy): domain Eukaryota; kingdom Metazoa; phylum Arthropoda; class Insecta; order Lepidoptera; family Sphingidae; genus Lapara; species Lapara coniferarum. The sequence continues at coordinate 20,428,202 of OX438933.1, read as the reverse complement.
TATCAGGTACACATTTCAGACTCGGGGTTGTTACTGAGCAGAAAAATCATTATACTTTGTTCGACCCGGGATTCGAACTTGGTTCCTCAGAGCGATGTCGTACCGCGCACTCTTTTCACCTCGCCACCAAGGCAGTCTAATATACACAGATACGGGTTTCATGAAATAATCAAGAATCCTGAAACCGCCGCGGCCAAAGTCTGTTCAAAAAAAAATTAAAAATTGATTATCGCTTCAGTTGATGATAAACTCGTTTCATATTTAGAGATCCTGAAATATTGAACTCTTATATGTATTTCAAATTACAATATTATATAAATTCCTACTTGACTGCCTCGGTGGCGTATTTGTATTATGGTACGAATGCAATGCCGAGGTCTCGGGTTCGATCCCCGGGTCGGGCAAAGTGATATTGAGTTTTCTATTCAGCACCAGCTGTGATTCTGGAACTTGTGCCCGATATGGCGATAGCCTCGCCCCCTATCACATCATGGGACGGGATAACGGCGAGAAGTGGGTGCACTAGTTGCGCCTCTGCCTACCCCTTCGGGGATAAAAGGCGTGAGTGTGTGTGTGTAAATTAGTAATTTTGGGTTAATAAGATTTAATTAAATTAATTTATTATTAATCAGTTTCACATAATTAGATTAATTTTATAAAATGTAAACGGGTATTATAGTTTTTTATAAAATATTTATGTTGTAATATTTTCCCATAGCCAGTCTCCAACTGTTTTTATCTGAGGTTATTTAATTCTTTACTTTAGCATTTCCTCCCTCTTTACTTAAGTGGAGTGCACAATACTTTGTTACCAACTCCGAAAATTCTATTTGAATAATTCCGATAGACAACATAGATATTCTTAAACTCCAGCTTAAGTGTTTGGTATTAAAATGCCTGTCAATGCTGGCTTACAGGAGCTGTAGGTATTTACTTTCGGCTTATATCTCGGTTCAGGCTATGTATAATATTATAAATACACGTCTAATAATCTTCAGACACGCTTAGCGTTCGACCTGTTATACGAGATAAGTATTTATACAATAGTCCTAGTACTATCGCCTTGACGAGCAAAGTTATAGATATGTTATATGTTTTGGTCTAGGTAGGTACCGTAAGGTCTATTTCTAGCGCCAAGCAGCAGTGTGCATGCACTGTTGTGTTCGTTTGAAGTACAGTCAGCAGGATAAGTAGCAGAACAAATTCAAAATTTCAAATTGCCTACATACTTTCGTGTTCTTACTAATCTTTTTTACTCTTCACAAAAATAAAATAAAAGAGATCTGCTTTACTTCATACGAAGATTTTTTTTTTCAATTTAACTGAACGCGTATACATGAAATTTAGTTATTGTACAGATATTTATGCTGCTGACTGTTAACTGTAGCCAGCGTAATTACTGGGCATTATGAGACTTAACATCTAATGGCTCAGAGTGACGAGCGCAGTAGACTGCCACGCAGTACTTTGTACATAGTTCTATGATTTTGCTACTGTTTATAGCCAGTCGTGTGCTTACCATTAGGCGAGCGGCATGCTCGTGTCGCCACTCAGTAGCAATAAAAAATACAAGGATAAAGTTAATTAGTTCAACACGATCATAAAATCAAGTCTCTTATCCCCTAATAAATTTTTAACTTATCTTGGGTTTAATTGTATATTTGAGTTTAGTTGTTTGGGGTACAACGTACATTGTCTGGAAATTCGGCTCTAGAAAGTATGAAGTAGGTTTTATAATGTAGTGACAAAATCTTGGTCCTCTTGTACAATATTTTATTCCTTCGTGGCTGTAAACATCAGGTACATTGGTAGTAGTTTTATATAAAGATGTCGTTTTTTTATGGCAACTCTTATGGCTTGTACTTTAAAGTTCTTTGTGGTATGCCAATTATTAAAGCTCTAAGCTGTCTTACAGTTGAATAGCCTCGTTGTTATTTATTTATTTTATTTTAGGATTGTCAATAGAAGATGCACGTTACAAAACAACAAGAAATAAAACATACAACATTATCTAAATGCCGTGCTCCTCAAGTAGGCAACCACAATATTAAATGTAAGCATTTAATAGTTTACACCACTATGTATATATTATTACTAATAGGTATGGTAGACAATAAAGTTAAGTTAAGTTATTGATGTGACATATGATCAGAGGACAGGACAAATGGAGTAAGATTGTGACGGAATGGTATCCAAGGGAAGGTAAGAGGAAAAGAGGTAGACCACACAAAAGATGGGATGACGACATAAGACAAGTGGCAGGTGTGATGTGGAATAAAGTGGCTCAGGATAGAAACGAATGGAAAAGGTTGGAGGAAGCCTTTGCCGACTGGCAAACTGATCTGCAGAAGATAAGCAAGAAGCAAATAATTCACTAGACTAAGTTTTAAACTATTTATATTTTTAATTGTAAGTTAAATTATTTATATTTGTACTTGTAAGTTGATCTGAATAAAAGGCTTATGATTATTATTATTAAGTTATTGATGTGTCGTATGCCAAAAGCATTCATAATAGCTGAATTAGTTGCTTCATTTGCTCATGCCATAAAAAGACGTGATATCCCCGAGCCTGGCCTGTCTTGCAAGCGAGGCCTAAAACTGTGCTGACCTCCAGGTATATGAAAGCATGGTCAAACTTATTTCATTGGTTCATTTGGTATGAAACCCACGACGTGATGGCGGATTCTTTTATAGGAATCAGCCACAAGGCAATAAAAAAGTACTCGAAGGATGTATTCAGGTGAACATTTGTTGGGTCACAGCGCGTGTCACTGTGATTGTTAAGGGGAAGTGCTCTGCGACAGTAATTAGCCGCACGTGCGTGGACGCACTCGGGGGCCGCGACGTCCGGCGCGCCGCACGCGATTCAAGGGGTTGACAACATTTTTTTAAGGGTTTTAACAAGTCGTAAATATGATAAAATATAGGCCTTGTTTTAAGATACCAAATGATTAAAATTGGTGTAGCGTTGTTTACGATTTAGTATATTGGTAATAGATTTGTTGAACATTTTTAGCTGGCTTGATTTGATATACAATGAAGTTTTAAAATTAGTTGATAGCCAAGTTGGAAGTAGAACGGACTGCAGAGACGAATGTCTGCAGGTTCAAACCCCATGGGTGCGCATCACTTACTTTTCTAAATCTGTTTATGTATTATTTGTGAATTATCGCTTGCTTTAACAGCAAAGGAAAACAACGTGAGGAAACCTGAATACCTGAGAAGTTCTTTATAAGAATTTTGAAGATATGTGAAGTCTACCAATCCGGACTAGACCAGCGTGGTGGACTAAGTCCTAAACTCTCTCAGTAGTAGAGGAGGCCCGTGCCCAGCAGTGGGACAGTATATAATACAGGGCTGGTATTATTATATTATATATATTGAGCAGTTTTCTGCATTTGCCTCTGAAATAATATAATATCAAAGCTTAAAAGTAATCCATACGAGCAAGTGAAGTTCACTAATGGAAAATTTAAACTATAAATAGAGCCAATATTTTGTGAATTAACATTTTTCCATGATGCAATTTTTCCCTGTTTTATATTATTTTAAAGTCAAAAAACACCATATACAAATCATCTAGTGCCACCTCCAAGTAATCAAACATTGCGAGAAGTTGATGAAATAAAAACATATTTAGGGTCTCTACTCTGACGAAGTGACTACAGTAACAATGATATGATTAAATATATCAACTAACCAGTTAAACACCTAGGGAATCAGAATAAAAAGACCATATAAATAATTCCGTCCAAGGAACAATAGATCACCGAAATAAAAAACAACGAACATCTCGGACTCGGAACGCGATCCCAATCGCACTAACTTACACCGACAGCCTGCCAATAAAACCAATAAACTCCTCCGAACTTTCTTAAGTAGGCACGGAACACAATTTATCGATTCAAGACGACCCCACCCCATACATCACTTTACAGCGATTGTATTGATAGCTGGTGACAGCTACGCTTTGACATCTGCCGCGCTCGCAAACGTTTGTCGCCAACTAGGCAAACGATGGCCGCCACGCGTCCGCAATAAGGACGTGGAATACTTGACGCGATCGCAAAATGAAACTTTGTCGGAGAATTCGTAGAAGATATTTTTCCTTTGAATGGTACCGAGGTTCGCCGAGAACCCGGGCTTAGGTGGATTTACGCTTTTTCCCTCAAGCACTCTGAGCGCGGCCTTTTCATAAATGTCCGGGATCGATCCGGTCAAGAGATTTGGTTTATAAATCCACCTTCATCCGGTTATATGAGATGCGGGTGACTGAGTGGATGGCGTTGGCGAGATTTACTTAATGTTATTTATTCTATTAACTTATTTCTGCATTCATGCGCGAAATAAGTACTTACTAGATTTATATTTGCATTTTAGTATTTGGTACAGTGCTTTCAGCTATTCTGTATTTCGTTTCAATATAATTTAGGTTTGTAGGTTAGGGTCGGTGAGCGCCACGGTATGCTTCTCCGTGTTATATTTTGATTGTTTAGATTCTATACGTAAACTTCATAGCTTTTGTTAGAAGGTCGTATAGAAAAAGACTCATTTAGCTAAGATAGATATTAAAAATTGATATCTTATAAAACATAATAACATGCATTACACGATCTTGATAAATCAAGTTAACATACTGCACACGGGACTATATTCTTTGTATTTTTGCTGGCACTGCGCCAGAACTAATACGTGTGGATTAAACTAGATTTTGTATTTTCTATACTTAGTCAACTATCATTATTTATTTGCCATCACCTTTACTGCTAATGACTTCAAATCCTAACCTATCAAATAAAATAGGGAAATATGAATTGGAAAATAGAAACATCATATTTATGTAACAGATATGACGGTCTCGGTGGCGTAGTTGTATTACGATACGACTGCAATGCTGAGGTCTCGGGTTCAATCCCCGGGTCGGGCAAAGTGGTATTGGATTTTTCTATTGAGAACCAGTCCGGAGTTTGGATTGGTGCCCGATATGGCGATAGGCTCGCCCCCTATCACATGGGACAGAATACGCACTGCGAAACATGGGTGCACTAGTTGCGCCTGTGCCTACCCCTCCGGGGATAAAAGGCGTAAAGAATGCGTATCAGATATGTTCTAGAAGGTATTGTAATGTTCCATATTTTTGTGAAGTAATTTCATCAATTAACATTATATTAATATAGACACGAATGCTGAGGGTAATTAAAAGTATTTAATACATCCATTAAGTCTAATAAAGCTATTTCGTCCAAACCATAATCACAACATGAGTAATCATCACGTCAGGAAAAATAATTTCACCATAAAGCCATATTGACCGACTACAATCAAATGAAAAGCATAATTTGCCAAATTGTTCAGTACCCGGGCGGAAGTGCGTAGTTAAACAAGATGGCCGACCGCGGTCACGTGACCGGCGGATTCACCCCGACTTCCGGCGTCACTTGACAAACAAGTGCGTTGCGGCCAGTTAGATAATTATCTTGAACACGACTGGCCCTTAATGTGTTTTATTAGTTTTTTTTTATAATTCCATGCATCTGTCGTGTTTTGATTTGAATGCTATGAATCGTTTTTTTTTTAATTTAATCGCATTACATAGATTTTTTGTATCTATATTTTATTTGCAATGTTACTGGAATTCATTGATGTATTAGGGGGGCTTTTATATATCAATGCTGGAATTTTAAAAATTGATTGGCGGGTTATTTGTCTTTGGTAACCAATCCTACTAATATTATAAAGGCGAAAGTTTGTAAGAATGTATGGATGTTTGGATGTTTGGATGTAAGGATGTTTGTTCCTCTTTCACGCAAAAACTACTGAACGGATTTCGATGAAATTTGGCACACGGGTAGATCATGTCCTGGATTAACACATAGGCTACTTTTTATCCCGGGAAAATATTAACCGGGACTTTTATCCAGGAAAAACTTTTTAATGCGGGCGGAGCCGCGGGCAAAAGCTAGTTAGTAATAATTAACACAATAATATATCGGACTACGACTTGTTTTTTTTACTCGTTGTCACCACTCACCAGTCGCGGCCTAAACGAATATGAGCCCCCGGGCGGGTGAATTTTCTGAGGCCTTTTTTACCTGATTTCCGAAGAAAGGTGCTTTATGTGTCACTAGCTTTTGCCCGCGGCTCCGCCCGCATTAAAAAGTTTTTCCGAGATAAAAGTCCCGGTTTATATTTTCCCGGGATAAAAAGTAGCTTATGTGTTAATCCAGGACATGATCTACCCGTGTGCCAAATTTCATCGAAATCCGTTCAGTAGTTTTTGCGTGAAAGAGGAACAAACATCCTTACATCCATACATCCAAACATCCAAACATCCATACATTCTTACAAACTTTCACCTTTATGATATTAGTAGGATATGTCACTTGAAAGTACAAAATTTGCATACAAAACTTATTAGAATATCATTGACGGTTTATTTATTTTGCCTAATTGGCTCTTACATCGCATTCAAATAAAAACGTTATTGCTTGATTAGCTTAATATTTTAATTAGACGTCTCAATATGGCGAATAGTCGATCCTATTATTATTTGAATTGCATTGTCATGCTCTTTTCTTTATGTCCCTTGCAAGCGCTAGGTCCCGGGCGTTTGCCCCGTTCACCGCTCCCTGAGGCTGCCACTGGTTGTCACTTTAGTTACCTCAATAATATTTATAAATCATCAAATTGTTATTAACAAACTAGCTTTTGCCCGCGGCTCCGCCCGCGTTAAAAAGTTTTTTCGGGATAAAAGTCCCGCTTTATGTTTTCCTGGGATAAAAAGTAGCTTATGTGTTAATATTGGACATGATCTACCCGTGTGCCAAATTTCATCAAAATCCGTTCAGTAGTTTTTGCGTGAAAGAGTAACAAACATCCATACATCCAGACATTCTTACAAACTTTCGCCTTTATAATATTAGTAGGATTATAATGAACTATCAAATAATTTGTTGACATTTATTTCATACACAGTTACATTTTTCTCCCTCGATGTATTTAAATAAATTATTTTGTTAACAAACTCAACAGACATGCAACATACAAGCATTATGTGACTTTCAGCAAGTGTGTTACGGGTCCGAATACTACCTAACACAATAATACTCGCGCGTCGTACAAACATTGTTTGATGCGGGAATCGAACACGCGATTACTATTTAACAACTGCGCAACATAGGCTGTCAATAACTCACTAAAAAGATGATTTAATTATCCCCGAAGTCGGCGCAAATACCTTCATTGTGCAACCTGTATTCTTATTGCATTATATGGTTTTCATTAAAGAATCATGCGGAGAAGAAGACTGCCTCGGTGGCGTAGTTGTATTACAGTACGACTGCAAAGCTGAGGTCTCGGGTTCGATCCCCGGGTCGGGCAAAGTGATATTGAGTTTTTCTATTCAGTATCAGCTCGGAGTCTGGAATTTGTGCCCGATATGTCGATAGGCTCGCCCCCTATCACATCATGGGACGGAATAATGGCGAAAAGTGGGTGCACTAGTTGCGCCTCTGCCTACCCCTTCGGGGATAACAGGCGTGAGTGTATATGTATGTATGTAATCATGCGGTCTTTGTTGGCGTGTATCCAACGTCTTTTATGACCTTTGCGAGGTCGCCGGCCCATAAAAAAACTTTAAAGTAAGGAACTGAGCTTAAAACTCGTGTCATGGTTACGTTACTTTGAAACACTCTGTATCTTTTCTTATATGGTGAACAGAAGTAATTAAAAATAGTTCCGTATATCTTCATTCTTCTATTTTACATATTCTGTGAAATTGTCCACGAGGTATTTGTTGTTATTTATAGAACGGAATCATGGAAATAAGCTTTTCAGAGAAAGCAGTGTACCCACATGAAATAACCACTTTTCTTTCCCAGTCGGGTAAAAACAAACACACGAATTGAGAATCTCTCCTTTTTCGGAATTCAGCTAAAAAGAGTCTTTTGTGAGTGATTCCATAATTTGTCAGTGCAATCATAATCCGTAATATAAGTGGATCACATCTGCAGTCACAAAGCGTCAAGTGACGCGCAACAGTGACGTCTAAATAAAATAAAATACTTTATTCATCACGTAGGCGAACGTAGTTGCACTTATGATAAGTCAAGATACATTCAATTAATAATAATTATTTATCTTTATTTCTAATTTTTCTTTTTTTTTATATTTTTATGTATAAAAAAACATTTATACATATAAAAATATAAAAAAAGTGAATCATCCATCGATGGCGAGGCTCAAGACCCAAGCCACCGGTGGTCAGGGATTCAAAGTGAGGAATGTCCTCACAATGCGTGCTGTGTCCAGAAGTACTGCTTTCTGCATCTGGCTCTTGACCCAACGACCAATTGAGAGCCTCTGGAGGTGTTGGTCGAGACTCTTTGGTATCAACCCAAGAGCAGAAACGACAATCGGAACAATAATTGTGGAGTCCACATCCCACATGTCAGTAATTTCATGTGCCAAATTTAAATATTTAGACATTTTGTCCTTTTCAGCCTTAACAAGTTTATCGTCATGCGGAATGGTGACGTCAACAAGTATTGCGCGGCGCGCCAATCGATCTACTATTACAATATCAGGCTTATTGGCAACAATAGTCCTGTCCGTAATAATAGATCGATCCCAGTTAATAATTATTATTACAAATAGTCACTTACCTAACTGCAGACATTTTCATAGGGAGCAAAATCAACGAAAAATAAATATAAAGAAGCCAAGCTCGCGCTGCCAGGAAGGAGATAATAAAAGAATATTTTTTATTAAAATTAATAGGAGGAACGCATCTTGATCCTCACCGGTGAGAACAGTACTGATCCTAGCCTAGCTAATCTACCTTTACCTGAATACCACGAGCTTGACACTGCAAGCTAATTCACTTTGCACGGCAAGTGTCAGTATAAAGTATCAAAAACTAAAGTTCCAGTCTATTATAACGCACCTTTAGAACGAAAACGACACAATTCAAAAAATAGAAAATTGGATTGTCATTATTAAATGACTAAAACCTAGTCCCTTATTTATAAAAATATAATTAAAAAGGGACTGATATAACAGTTTTGTCCTCTTTCTGCGGGAATATGGCTGTGTTTGAAATATTGTTGTATTGAGTACTTCGTTTTTAGTAATTTTATGACGATAACCCAATTTTCTATCTTTTTGAATTGTGTCGTTTTCGTTCTAAAGGTGCAATAAGTAGAATCTCATTTTGTTTTTGACGCTTGATTCTCGTAGCGCAAAGTAAATTCACTAGGGTTACTGTCCCACTGCATGAAGCGTTGATGACGCTATACTATATATTTTGATAGCTTATAGCGCAGATGTTGCTGTTATTGATAAGTTTTCTTATGAATCACGTCATTAACTATTAACCTTTGAGTCCCAAGCAAATAATAAGTAATTTATTTATTAATTTAATACAAGAAAGGAAAAAATCTATTTTGGGTTTATAATAGACACGAGGTTTGTTTTCAGAGGCTACGTGACAGAAAGTGAAAGTGCAAAACCATCTTCAGATTATAGTTAGTAACAATTTTGTTTATATTTGCGGGAAAGCTATTGAAGGGAAATTAAAGAGTTTCTTTTATTATTTATACCTAATTGTTTACAAAACAGTTTGTATTTATTTTGGGCATGTAAAATATAAACGAATTTGGGTGCTGTGCGGTAAAATAAAGTTATAAATAAATAATCACTGGAGGTAGGACTCTCATATGTAAGAGTCCGTCTGGGTGGGTACCACCGCAATGTCTATTTCTACCGCCAAGCAGCAGTGTGCATGCACTGTTGTGTTTCGGTTTGAAGGGCATTGTAGCCAGTGTAATTACAGGACATAATGAGACTTAACATCTTATGTCTCAGGACGACGAGCGCAGTGGAATGCCACAAGCTACTTTGTAACTCAAGGTGCTGGATGATGTTTTTTACTGTTTATGGGTGGTCGTATCGCTTACCATCAGGTGAATGGCATGCTCGTCTCGTCATTTGATGCAATAAAAAAATGATAGAAAGGCACGTGTATTATCGAATGCGTTATACCTAAAATATTTAACGCTCAATTTTTAAGTTTACATCATTCTAACGCGGTTTTGTGACTATTTTAAGCACCTCGAAATGTTTACCGCTACAGTTAACCGTTGCGTACGCCTTAAAGCCATTATCATGAATAATAAATACGCACTCAAAACGTTAGGTGGGTGCAGCGGAGTAGGTATCGAACCCGCGACGATTCTCTTTCCGCTTGAATCCTTACTAGACCATCACTATTTAAATCCATTGATATATTTTGAGTTATTTGAGTAAGGGCTCATATTGTTTAGTCTAGATTTTACGGCATGGCAATTACAATTATTGTAGCTTTCAAAGGTATTTGAAACGATTGGATTTCGCTTTGTGGCAGTAGTTGTGTAGTCGTGATTAGTTCAATAATAATAAAAGAATAATCTACAGATTTAGATATTATTTATAATAGGTAACTTTCTTTTGTATTTATTATTCTATTTTTCTCATAATTTATAATAATAACCGTCGTAATACCGCCATGGTAGTAATTAATATATTAAAGTAAAACAAAAAGACTTTATTAAATGGTATTAATATGGTGCAAAGTATTGTAACAAGCGCAACTATTGATTTATATAGATAATTTTACACCATATAATATCTACACAGTGATTTTATTACCCAATATTAGTAATTATATCATAATAATTATAAATATTATGTATGATAAAAATTGGATTAATAATGACTTGATAAAGGTCGCAGGAACACGCTAAATGCAGACCGCTTTTGACAGATCCGTCTGTAAATCTGTAGGGGAGGCCTATGTTCAGTAGTGGCCGTCATGTGGCTGATAATGATGATGTATGGTATTATTTTTAAATATAAGTTTCTGTTCTTAGTCGGTAAAAGCATAATAAGAAAAAAGACATAAATGTAGCTTTTAAAAATCCCAACATTAACATTAAACCATTGGTTTTATTAAACTGAAATACTGATTTAAAACACGAAGCGCATGCAAGGCTAGTAAGGTACCAATTACGTCTTTACTCTATAATTCACCGGGCATGTACCGATACCATAGACCATGAAAATGTGCTGCTAAAATAACTTGTATTTCTTATTTAAATAAAAATAAAGTTACAATACCGTTATCGATAAGCATTGACAATAATAAAAAATAACGAAGAAAATAACGCATATAAAAAAACCGATAGCAAAGCGATCAAAACAATTGGATCGAATGAAATCACAGTGGGTGTACAATAAAAAGCTGCCAAAAGCCGGCACGTCTGGCTGTCACGGCGTCTGTGTCAATCAATTATGGCGGGCGCGCAGTCAAGGCACGCAGAGTCCAGGACTCCGCCCCCGGATCGATCGGGACCGCCCCACTGCGCCCCATTGCGCCCGTGCTGCTACGCTCCACCAACGCATATTTTGTTTACGGATGCCCGGTTTGACAGATATCCGCTGGTTTTGTTGTGCAACTGGAGTGCAAACCGTGATGTGTTCTTTTTTCTAAAAATGAAGTCAGCGATTAGGCAAAGACTGTCTGGATACAACTCCTGCTGGTTGACGGTTTTGGACTACTTACATACAAGTCCTTGTGTCAGGATGAAAGTGACACGTTTATTTATATCTATTTTACCCCAATGAACACCTTATCCACGCTCTTATAGCTCCTGGTTGAATATACATTAATACTCTATTAAATAACTGGTGGACATCGTTACAAACAGAAAAATTATATTAATTTTAGTAATGTAGCCATAGCAATTGTTGCTTTTTAATCCTTGTTTATTGCATTATGGTTTAGTGATTTTTAGTATGTGAAAAAAGTGAGGTGATTGGTTCGTTTCCTGGGCAGGGTAACAAACAAAAAACTCGGTCAATTGTAGCAATGACCTGGATTATGTACCCAATGAACACCGACCATAACATTAAATTCATAAAAACAAACCGCACAAGGTATTAGATTCAATACAAAGCTCTACTAAATTTTCAAAGAAAGAACCTTGAAGAAACAATTACAATGACATATACTTAGTGTCTCCCCGTGGCTTCGCTCACGAGGATTTTATTTTTTTTTAACTTTTCTCTTGAGTTATTGTAACCGGTAATGGTGTAATTGGTAGACGTATATTCCTTTATATTAAGCTTTGGTATACATTCTTTGTTTATTTCTTTCAGTTCCTTTAGCGCTCTTTTAACACTGCCATTTTCCTCTATGCGCCTTTCTAGTGTTTGCAGCCTATTTGTCTTTCTACAAAAGTAGCACAATAACTCAAATACCTTACAAATTATTCCACAGGGTCACATTATCATTTCAAGGGTGAAGTAGTATGCAATCTTGATCCAAACATCCAAATCCCTTGAAAATATTATAAACGTGAGTATGATACACAGATGTATCGACAAAGTGTCACATATAGATGGAATTCTTAACGCATTTATTTGTTTGCATCCAGTCTAGACCACGTGTATAACGTACAGTTCAAGGGCGTATGTAGGATATAAAGACTTCATGCACTGTCGTGGCTCCTTGACATGACCGCACCTTCAGTTAGTAGCTTTGAGTGAGATTTAGTAGATAACAATGTTATGATTACTATGTTTGGCTACAAAATAAACCATTTATTCATTGGGTTTTCATGGCGTTCCATTTATTATGTAGGCTATTTAGTTGGATATGAAGTGAAAATTATATTATTTTATTTATTTATAACTTTATTGTACAATCAGCAGCATAAGTATCTGTACAAAATGAAAATTTCAAATCGCCTACATACGCGTTAACTTAAACTGAAACATTTTTTTCTTCGTTTCAAGTAAAATAAATCTATTTTATTTTATTTTTGTGAAGAGATTTTTTTAATAAGAACACAAAAATATGTAGGCAATTTGAAATGTTGAATTTTATCAGCTACTTATGCTGGATAAAAAAAGTAAAAAAGTGGACGATAGTCTAGTTGGGAATGGAACGGTCTGCCGAGGCAATGTCTGGAGGTTCAAAACCACCCAAGGCACACACCCTTGACTTTTCGAAGTTACGTGTGTATTGTTAATCAAATCATCGTTCGCTTTATCGGTAAAGGAAAACATCGTGAATAAACCTGTATACCTAAAAAGTTCTTTATAAGAATTTCGAAGGTATGTGAAGTCTACCAACCCGCACTAGGCCAGCGTGGTGGACTAAGGCCTAAACCCCCTCAGTAGAGGAGGCCCGTGCTCAGCAGTGGGCAGTATAATAATACAGGGCTGGTATATTTATGCTGGTGACTGTACATCAAAACATACTGTTAACATTATGAAAAATAAAGGCAGAGAGGTAGTACAATTGGCGGTCTTATCGAGGCAATCCCTTACAGAATCATTGTCTTACTAATCAACGTTGTTTACATTTATAATATTATCTATTCAGTGCTTTGTCTTGCTATATTGAGTAATATCTACCGCCAGAGGAAACGAGACAAAACGTTGTGCTACTATGACAGCAGTATACAACGATTACAATTAGTAAAGCTCATATTCAATGTCTTGATGATCCATATACAATGTTTTAAATGTAAAAATAGTTTCTAGTTAGCAATTATTACTTAATTTCTTGTAATATAGTAGACACAGCTAAAAAATTACCATCTATATTGAGGTACATAAAGAATTTTAAAAGCACTAATATTAGTATTTCTTACCTCTTAAATAAAAAATACTTAAGTCACATAAACGCGTATGTTAGGAAATTAGAATAATAATTATCATAATTATAACCATATTAGCTTTTGCCCGCGGCTCCGCCCGCGTGAATGTGTTTTCCCGGGATAAAAGTCCCGCTTTATATTTCCCGGGATAAAAAGTAGCCTATGTGTTAATCCAGGACATGATCTACCCATGTGCCAAATTTCATCGAATTCCTATCAGTGGTTTTTGCCTGAAAGAGGAACAAACATCCATACATTCAGACATCCATACATTCTTACAAACTTTCGCGTTTATAATATTAGTAGGATTATGATACAATTGTAACCGATACAGTTGTAACTGTCATAGAAGAAGAATATTTTTCAAGCATTCTATGGTGGCAAAATTCGCAGCCACCCAATCACCGCATAAAACAAGTACACAATATAAACACACTGCACTTTCATTCTACTACATAAAGATCCGTACCCTCGCCCGATACCAATAACAATTAACGAATAACGGTTACTGCTACGCTACTGCTACCCGGTAACCGCTAATGCAAAACGTTATTTTCTCGCCGTGCGCTCATTAAGGGCGCCCGTTCACTGCCCGCTTCAGTTTGAGAGCATCGCCAAATCACCGGGCTAATTGCATGTTTAAATATTGACAGATTTAAAAGTTACCACAACTTGCACTTCTAATTTAGCTAAAATAATAGATATGTTACGTTGGAAACTGGTTTAATTTACCAATTTTGCTGGTAGCCGGAAACGTGTACTGGCTGAATAATGGATACGTTATTTGGATGGAATTGCCAAACTAGTGTTACTGTGATTAGTGAGTGTGAATGCTATTTTGTTTTTTTTTCGATTATTTTAAATGTAAGGCAGAGGATGGCGTGTGCTGTTTATAATATTTTGTACGCAAAATTGTTAACATAGTAAATTTGAATAGTAGAGAATTTAACAAAAACAAAACAAATTCCAGACTCCAGGTTGATACTGAATAGAAAAACCCAGGTATCACTTTGCCCGACCCGGGATCGAACCCGAAACTACAGTATTGCAGTCGTCCTGTAATACAACTACGCTACCGAGGCAGATATATTATAACACAGTGTTTAAAATAGATTGCCTCGGTGGCGTAGTTGTATTACAGTACGACTGCAAAGCTGAGGTTTTGGGTTCGATCCCCGGGTCGGGCAACGTGATATTGAGCTTTTCTGTTCAGTATCAGCCTGGAGTCTGGAATTTGTGCTCGATATGGCGATAGGCTCGCCCCCTATCATATCAAGGGACGGAATAACGGCGAGAAATGCGTGCACTAGTTGTGCCTATGCCTACCCCTTCGGGGATAACAGGCGTGAGTGTGTGTGTGTATTTAAAATAGGTAACAATATTGTATTAAAAAAGTATTGTTTTGTACAGATTTAGATGAAAATTGGCAAGTAGAAAGACCATTTCACGGATTAACATATGATCATTTTTATACTGGAAAACTATAAGTAAGTGCTTTTATTCCAAGGAAAGCTTTCACGCGAGTAAAGACGCGAACAAAACTTATTTTTTCAACAGGCATTTCTGTAACATTACTGTAATTTTATTATGTAAAATAGTGACTGCATTTTTCACCCTAGCGCCACCCTAGGAACCTCAGGTTTTCCCGCCTTCCCACAATGAACACAATAGCTCATTGCCATTTATTGTTACACCACCGACTATCCATGATACAGGATATAAGAGATACATTTGAACCGGATGTTACGTTTGATTTCCGTCCATGTTTCATTGATAAGGTTCCGATATTGTTTCTATTGCAAGCCGGAATTACCTGCGGTCGTTAACCCGGAATCGAATATTAGCTCGCTGGGTATCTGGTTTTGGTTGTCGAAATTGTTTTGTATTTTCTGTATAAGGTTGCTGACTAATAATGATTTTTTAATCTGTACTAATATTATAAAGCTGAAGAGTTTGTTTGTTTGGTTGAACTAATCTCAGGAACTTCTGAACCGATTTTGAAAATTCTTTCGATAGTACGAAATTACATAACTCCTGAGGGCTATAGGCTACTTTTTATACCGGGACGTTTATATTGGAAATACTTTATCACGCGGGCGGAGCCGCGGGTAATAGCTAGTATATCATTATCCTGTCGTTTTTATTGTTTATCCTTTTTCATCTTTTAATCTCAGAGTGCTCATACCACTTATGTATTAATAACTTTTACTTTGTCAATTTAACGGTTAAACATGCATTTGGGAATTGTATAAGCGCGAAAACAAATAGGAAAGGTCGTCGTTACAAAGAAAATAAATATAAGAAACGATACACGCTGACCTTTATTTCAATATGACTGGTTTAAATATTTGAACAAATATTATTCCGTTGTGTTTATATTACTTATATTATGAGTTGCTCACTACTCCGCTTGCGTGAAAAAAAAGTGAAATAAAAGCCCCATACACTTTTCAGGATAATAATGCAGGTATAATGTTAATCCAGGACATGTTCTGCCAGCGTGTTTATTTCTCATTACATCCAAGTCCTCTCAACAATTTCAGCGTTAACTTGCACCAGACCAACTTGAATTTATATAGTCAGGTTCTACCTATAGTTTTTAGGGCACTTAAAATCTTTAGAACCCATTGTTCATCATTACGTATTAATTTACTGACAGCAAGAACTTAGAAGCAATACATGACAAAATAAATATGCGAATTCACGTAATGTAAAATTATAAAGGTCGCAAGAACACGCTGGATGCGGGCCGCTTTTGACAGGTCTGGTAATCTTTAGGGAAGCCTATGTTCAACAGTGGGCATCATGTGGCTGATGATGATGATGATGATGAGTTGGTGACCTCCGAGCAGAAACAAAATTAAAGCATACATTTTTTAAATCTTTAGAGTTTTAATAATTATGCATTCCCGTGACAAATATTATATGTGAAAATAAGCACGCTTTTATTATTTAGACATTAATTATATTAGGGGCCGCTTTCACCGCTTTCTGATAAACCCTATTTGTCACGTAAATTTATTAGCCAATCAAAGCGTTTATCAGAAACCTAACATCGGCCCTATTTCTTAAAATTGTATCTACTCGAGCTTTTGGGCGTGTCATTTAAGAAATAAAATGTAGCATATCTTTGTTTTTTGAAAAGTTTCCACCGCCAATGAAACTCCTATCAAAATCGGTTCAGTCGGGTTCAATAATAGCGCGGCGCAGACATGGGCAGTTTATGTTTCAGAAACAGTCATGTGTTGTTTCTGAGTTCTAGCTGTCAGGAAATTGCCGTAATACATCGATAGTTCTTTCCGATATGTCGATAGGCTCGCCCTCTATCACATCATAGGACGTAATACGCACGGCGAAAAGTGCGTGCACTAGTTGCGTCTCTGCCTGCCCCTCCGGGGATACAAGGCGTGAGTATGCGTATGCATAATTCTTGCTACACAATCACAGCAAGAGTAAATAAAGCACTCTCCGACCCACCACACAATCCAATGGGATCCTCGATAATTATCAATTCACAAAATCCCTTTCTCCTCACCGCCCTCACCCTCCCAAAATCCTCGACGAAACATTAAATACAATATCTTTAAATTGCTCTTAAGCTTGCCACCCTTATTCCGTATTTTTGTTATTACCATAATCTTTGTGCGTCCATCCCTTTCTCTCCCAGGTACATTCGTATATGTCTATCTCAATGTACCGCTAAATTTCGCAGTAAATTTAAAACTCATTCCTTCATGATCGCCGGAAACTCTTAGTAGACGATTACACCGCTGTAATTGCGTGGGTGGAAACTGGGAAAGCTGTTTTTTTAGAACTTTTCACTCCATGTGAAAAGTTTCAGGTGTTGCCTGATGTTTCAACACATAATTACCTTTTAACGTTTTGTTGAAAGGAGGCTATATTTTTCATTAAGTTGGTTTGGGTTTACTCGATTTTGAATTTTTTGGTTTTGATACTTGGTAAATAAACAGACTGCCTCGGAGGCGTCGTTGTGTTTCGGTGCGACTGCAATGCTGAGGTCTCGGGTTCGATCTCCGGTTTGGGCAAAATGGTATTGGGATTTTCTATTCATTATCAGTCCGGAGTCTGGAATTTGTGCCCGATATGGCGATAGGCTCGCCCCCTATCACATAGGACAGAATACGCACGACGTGGGTGAACTAGCTGCGCCTGTGCCTACCCCTTTGGGGATAAAAGGCGTCAGTGTATGTATGTGTGCTTGGTAAATATTGTAGCCTTCTATTGGCAGGATTTTGAGTTATGTTACTATGTGAAAAGTTATAGAAGATCAAGCCAAACCACTTATAAGGTTCTTTTAACGTCAAGCAAGTACTATCTATTATATCACTTACTGAGTTCATAGTAACTGAAAAAGAATATAATAATAATAATAATATATTCGCAGTTATTTTTAAAATTAAATCGAAACTTAGACTTCGCATCAAAACCTACATAGTATATAGCATTAATATGTTTATAGCATTTAAACCGATGTCTAAAGATCTTAAATAAAAAATAGACGACAATAATTATTTCAACCCGTCAGTACATTATACAATACACAGTTAATAATTCGTCATTTCGCAAGGAAACATCCATCACATGAATTAAAACAGATTAATCGATTTAACACTAATACATAAAAGGGTTGAAATAAATTAATCCTGAATTGCATACATTTTCATAACACACCAACGTTGGCAGTTTTCGGCGACGGGGATAGACGGAGTGGAGCGGTGTGCGGCGGGGGAAGGGGGGGGGGGGGGCTCTCTCCGACCCTCCCTTATTTAGTCAAGCCATTTAACAGGCGCGGCAAAGGGCTGGTCATTAATTATTTAAGGTTCTTGTGTTCACGGAGATGACACTGAGCGCTTCAAGCTTATATTTTGCGTTGAAAACTTTGGTATTTATTATTGTGCTTTAATTAGGCGTTATATACAGTGTTTATATTATTTGTTTTATATACTTTTGTTTTTTAAGTATACGTGTCTGCAAGGTCAATGTTCGTGGCAAGGTTCTACTGAAAATGTATTCATTCAACTAACATTTTTGTCACACCTTAGTTTTCCACCTATACTCCGTCCAACCATTTATTTAACTTTTGACATAATATGCACGCCAATGACATTTTATAATTATTGACAAGGCAGGGACATTGATGTATTAAAAAACCCAAGATGCACAGTCAGCTTCTCAAAAAAGTATGGGTGACAAACGTACCAAGTCATTTCCCCGGTGCCTACACACTACTTGAGAAGATTTAAAATGAACTTTGTATCTTTCAAGCTTAAGTTCAAAATAGAGTGATGTTGCGTGTAGAGAGACACGAGTATTGTCTATCGATACTTGAAAAGAAATCTATCTAACATTATAAAGAGGAGAAGTTTGTTTGTAGGTTTGTAGGGCCTAAGCACTGAAACTACTGAACCAATTCTGAAAATTATTTCACTAATTGGAAGCTACATTATCTACTTCTGAATTGTATAGGCTATTTTTTATCCCGGAAAAAATATACCTACAGCGGGACTTTTAACCCGGAATCACTTTTTCAGTTGGGTGAAGCCGCGAGCAAAACCATATTACTTGTTAGAAATGGTAGCACAGTATAAATATGCCAATACAGTAGAATGTCTTCATACAAACGGTCGGAACGCGAGTAATGCCTACGTGCCTCGAGTTTGATACACATTAAGTACACAAACAGCCTCGAGTGCGACACAGTGATGAGTGTGAGTATGATGGTTTTGTAAGCAATAAGCGTGCATTTTGTGAATATTTGAATTAAATAAGTACAAGTACTTAATTAATATGGCAAAGAGCCATTATAGACTACATCATTGTGCTGTTTTTGGTTGCTTGAATTCTTGTCCATGTTTCTCAAAAGTATATTTAATGAAACTTTTTATCTGAATGCGGATTTTTTTTTATACTAAACAAAAAAGGTTTTCGTATGTCTCAGTCGCGGCGCAAATATTTTTCAGTCTCAAATTTATAAAGGTGTTTTTATTAAATCTACTAATCAAAAAACTTAACATGTATTTTAATTGAACACTTTTTATTTCAGTCACAAACAAATTCATTTTTTAAATAATATCTTTTACAATGTCAAAACTGCCTGCCTCGGCGGCGTAGTTGTATTACGGTACGACTGCAATGCTGTGGTCTCGGATTCAATCCCCGGGTCGGGCAAAGTGATATTGGATTGCTCTATTCAGTATCAGCCCGGAGTCTGGAATTTGTACTCGATATGGGGATAGGCTCGCCCGTGATAGGGAGCGAGCCGGATCATGGGACGGCATACGCACGGCGAAAAGTGGGTGCACTTGTTGCGTCTCTGCTTACCCCTTCGGGAATAAAAGGCATAAGTATGTATGTATGTAAAATCTCACAATTAGAAAGAAACTCAAGTATCTTAGAAATATAAAATTATAGACGAGGAGCCCTATGGCGTGATTACGGTTCTACCACGCGGCTGTAGGTAATTATTTCAAGGACATGGCCGAGTGAGAGTACTTTTAGTTAGGTTTACTATGATGGTAGTGACTTGTATTCGTTTTTATAGAATAGTGTTGCCCGCGAAAAATCTACTTCCGGGATAAAAGTGTGAAATATAAGTAATTGTAGCCTGCCACTCATAGAGACTATTATTGAATTTTTTTTTAAGTTTACAAACACACACGCACACACACAAACTTGACGCCCTTATCCCCGATGAGGTAGGAAGAGGCACAAGAAGGGTGCAACTTTTCACCGTGTGTGTTACGTCCCATGATGTGATAGGAGGCGAACCTATCACCATATCGGGCACAAATTTCATAATCCGGGCTGATACAGAGTTGAAAAACCCACTATCACTTTGACCGACCCGGGGATCGCACCTGCGGCAGATATTGAGAAATAAAACCCAACAAAATTTACAAATTCCTTACAAATTTTTAAAAATTATCAGTGCCGTTAGGACGTCTCCAAAAACGCATCTCGTAAGACGATGTCGTTTAATTTTGATGTTTGTGATTGATCGAGAGACCACCACGTCAGTCACGTGTTATTCTCTCCACCAGTCCCAATAAAACGAAACGAAGTCGTGTCGTGTTTGTTGCCACATTCTAAGCCCACAGGTTATTTAGTATCGATCTCGATTTGTTCTACATCTTTAATCCTTAACGTTTACGGAAAATCTAAACCAAATGAGATCCAGTGAAACTGTCCTAGGCATCATAAGGTCTATTTTTGTGTAAAAAATTGGCATTGTAATTTTGTTGGTTTAAGCGCGGGCTGTCCATAAAAATAAATGAAATTTATCAATAATTTAAATTATACGATCGACTCAGTTTTATGAAGGATTATAATTTAATTTAAAACATACCATACAATTTGTTAACTATTTGGTACGGGGTACCTACCCGTTACTACACCTAACGTAATAGATTATCAACATGGCCTCCACATGTTGTATGGTGGTACGTGCACTTATTAGGACGCCTCTAGGTAGTCCATTGAAAAGTTACATTTGGAATTGCATTTGTCGGAGGATGCAATTTTACTTTTTTAGAAATTAAATTAGTACCTTATAGATTGTCTCCAAATATGATTAAGCATCAATAAAAAAACGGCTTTATTCTGTGTTTAAAAATGATTACTTGTCTTTTTTCAAACCGTTTTTTGCATCCATCCGTTCTCGGGAAAAATATTTGTTAATCAACTTAGTTACACGTGTAATTGTGTTTTTTTCAGGTTAGTAAGTCGTAGTTTTTAGTGCTTATTTAGCGTGATTGTCCTATCTTGAGCTTAATATTATCAAAATGAAATATAGTGTCACACACACTGTATAATACTTAAATACCAAACCGCATTGTGTTGTCCATAGTTATCTGTACACAAAATAGACCGAGCAACAACCACACGAAACGACCGTGTCTGTAGAAAGAGACGAAGCGAATATGCGGCCAATACTCTTATAACATCTAAAGTGGCTAAGGCAGACATAAAACTCATCAGCTGATCCTGCAAGTTTCTAAATCAAGACAAAATGGCTGCAAGTTCTCTTTACCGCTTTTACAATTTCTTACCCACTTTTATTACCGTTGCATATAGGGTCACCATTTATAAATAGAGGAATGCCTGTCTAGGGTGCCTAAAATGCCTGATTTTCCAAAAAAAATGCTTGTCTAAAGTTAAACGCTGTTTGTATAAATAAAAGACAATAAACAATTATTATGACACATATTTATTGTTCTATTTTTCTAATTGACGACTAATATGTTTCATAAGACATATTTTTTTTTAAATATCTCAGACCAATGACGGCCCCACGCCAAGCTAAACCTTTAACCTTACAATGCCTAAGAGCTGCATAAGAACGCACGGCCTCTGTTCATAATAAACCTTCCAAACGTCAAACAAGTCTACAATTACAAAAACAAACCGCTTTAGGGCTGTAATAGCGAAATAATAGTCGTTTAGACCATTCAGCTAATGGGCCATTTAATGTTCGCGTTGTGATCAATCAACCGAGGGTAGTTTATGAATTTTTTGGTGCTAGTGACGGCAGTCTGAGGAAAGAAACGTCTAGCTAGTTATGCAGTTCGTTATGTGGCAAAGGGGGTTTTGTAGAAGGGACGAAATATTATTAGTGAGCGTATTGAAGTAGAGTATAGTGAAGTTTGGAAAAAGCAAGTTGAAAGTAGTATCAATGCTTATTCGGGAACAAAAATAGTTTTTATGGGTAGAAAATAAGAACAATCCAATAATGCTTCGGGAAAATTAGGTCGAGGACGTAACGCTTAAAAATAAAGTAAATGCAAAATTTGAGCTACGTTCAATTTTATTAAATTTCAAAACAATAACCATTGATATAAACAAAAAACAAACAATAAAATTCACCTAAAAAAAAGACAGAAAACGAAAGCTATTTCTTGTTATGTGTAGCACAACACGCACACATCGACCCATTCACACAGTTCGTAACGCACGCACTTTTGTTCGCAGAGTCGAATCCTGGAGGATGCCTCGCTCATGTGCAACTCCTGGTCACCACGACACAACGTAAGTTCCATAGATTCTAAGTAGCTTAGCGACTGTGCTTGCGTATATCTTTGGCCAAAGATGTTTATGCTCGGCGATTGTTTTTAATGTGGTTTGATTCCTTCTTGAATGTTCTAGCGGTTGAAAGGTAAGTTTTTCTGATTACTTTTTATAGATAAGTTTTTCATTTGTAAAGGGTGATTTAGTGTGGATTTTAGCAAGAAAACTAAAAATCACATTGTGATGAGAAAAATATCTACGTATAAAATTTTAGTAAATTTAGAATTGTCTTAATAAGCATAATAAATGTTAACCAAAACCGGGTTTGAAAATCATATAAGACATAATATAACATACATATTAATTTTTTTCTTAATGACCATTAAAAGTTTTCGATAAGGGTTATTTCTCAGGCTTTAAGCCCCCCCTAAAATTATTTCTTTCGTCCACCACAACATCTATCGCAATGTCCCCAGGTCTCCCCAGAGGAGAATAACAGTAGATATGTGGCTGGTTTTCGAAACCTGAGCCAAATCGTGTTCGCTGCCATTAGGGATAAGAGATATATGAGAGTCGTACATACAAGTATCTTACTTCTTATGTTACTTAGTGTGGACGCAAATCCTACTTCCTACTAATATTATAAACGCGAAAGTTTGTAAGAATGTATGGATGTCTGGATCTATGGACGTTTGTTCCCCTTTCACGCAAAAACTACTGATCGGATTTCCATGAAATTTGGCACACAGGTAGATCATGTCTTGGATTAACACATAGGCTACTTTTTGTCACAGGAAAATATAAACCGGGACTTTTATACCGGAAAAACTTTTTAACGCGGGTGGAGCCGCGGGCAAAAGCTTGTCATGAATATGTTTGGATGTTTGTAAGAAGCCAATGCAGTAACTACTGAACTAATTTCCATAACATATACCGTAACGGAAGATAATATCCCGTATTAACATATAAGTGACAAAAAAAATGACACAGAAAAAATTAACTTTTGCGCCATTTATATTTACTTGGGGCTAAAAAAATTGGCGGGAAATGGGATACAAAAAAAAATTTCGCCCGGAGCGCCCAGGATAGATAGCATCTTGCCCGGTAGCTAAGGGCGGAAAAACACATTAGGTACGCCCCGGGCGGCAATAAACCACGCTACGCCACTGTATGGTTTAGACTACAACTACAACAACTAATTTATGTGTGATTACTGATGTCTTTTATTGTGACATTTAAAGAGATGTATTCAAAAATAGACACTCGGTGTATATGTCGCAGTGAGATCATATAAATCGCTGTATTACATTACGGCTAGCCATTTCCATAAACCGGCCGTTTTGTATTGCGGCGGGTCAACGATTAGCCGGATTGAATACGGCTGAGTCAAAGGCCGCCAGAAAGTGTTCAGCGATACCTACATTTTATTCAATATGCTAGCCGTAATGTAATAGAGCGGCTCATTATCCGCCTCTTTGACAGTTTATAGTTTTTCAATTTTAACAGGCGCCAGTTTAATTTTATTTGATTTTTACATTTAAGTGGTCATGGATTCTGTAGGCGCGCCATTTAACCTACCCGATTGGAGGATAACTGTCTTCGACGTCCGTCTTAGGTGAAGGGAGTTTTACGTATGTTTCATTTTGTTAGTATATGGTCACCCTACGTTGTAGAATAAGTAAAATGAGGCTAAACGTGAGCGTAATACGTAAATATTGAAGAAAGTCTCGCAATGACAATCCAGCTAATCGTTGAACCGCCGCAATACAAAACGGCCCCTGTGTTTGAAAACGGCTAGCCGTAATATAATACGGCGATTTATACAATCCGACTGGGATATATACGTCGTAGTTTAATATCCAGCAATTTATTCTACCCCAGTACAATTGACTGCCGTCAGTAAATTGTTTAAACTCTGAACTATCATGCATCTTGCAATCATAAAGGGTAAGCCAATCGAATCCAATTACGCTTCGTCCACTG
This sequence comes from Lapara coniferarum, assembly GCA_949316025.1. Lineage (NCBI taxonomy): Eukaryota > Metazoa > Arthropoda > Insecta > Lepidoptera > Sphingidae > Lapara > Lapara coniferarum. Next base: position 20,403,490 of record OX438933.1, on the reverse strand, counting down.
TACCTCATTTGTGACATGTACTTTTGAAATATTGCACGAAAACATTGGAATATTTTCGACCATTTTATTGTCTTTGTTAGTATGAGTTGGGAGGTCAATGAGATTCTGAGTTCGATTTCTTTCGCAATTCCTTGAATTGTATATTATGTCCAATATGGATTTGAAGTTGTATTTCTTACCCTCAGAATAACAGACGTGAAATTGTAATAACACTTCTGAATTTCCAAATTCTGAGAAGTAGGTAGGTATAGACACGATAGATATAAACCCACATATTTTTAAGTACTAAAATACTAATAAAAAGGGTAGTAGGAAAGAGATGCTCCAATAAAAAATATGTTTTAACAAATTCCTATCTCCCACTGAAATCTATAAAGCCATCTAGTTCTTGAAGTATTAGGCCCCGTTTTTTCAATCGTGGTTATATTGTGGTGGTGTTAACACTATTGTCTAAGCTAATCCAAATTTTAGTACGAAAAGGAATTAAAAACTATTGTATCAAAATTATTCAGGATGAAAACTAAGCTTATTTAGTTAAGCTTAGATCGTTTAGCTGATAATTATTTTACATAGGATACGGTCTTTTTTTTTCGCGGAGAAAGTGCCTTATTAGTCTTCAAGGGGGGCGACTGAGCGGTTATGTTGGTTTCACCATGCCTTACGACTCGACGTTAAGCCGCCCGGAGAGATGGAACCATCGCGCGACTACCGGGCCGAGTCCCTAACCTATATACAACGCATGGCATACCAACTAAAACTCCACGGTCGCCATCTTCGGCGCATTAGGAACGGTTGCGGGCTTCCTCCGACGGAAGTGTCTAAGTTGTTGTCCGCAATCGCCCCTGCGCGGTGCCACCTAGTGCGTCCCGTCTCCTGTTGTGTGTGTGTGTGTGTGTGCCACGCTGCCGTCCATCACAGGGATAGCAGCAATGTGTTACAAACGAAAAACACAGAACTAAAACCGGACAGCCCCTGCCGCCCGCCTGTGACACCCTGTGTGTGTTTTACGACAGGCAGGGGATACCATGGTGGAATTCTCCAAACGTCCCCAATCCGAACTATGTCTGCAATGTAAGCTTAAACCAATTTACCATAGTGTTCTTCACCGCCTTAAAAATATTTACTATTGACAACTCCGACTCTACTGAAGCTGATAAAGCAATATATAATTTCATAGTAGTGCTTGTCGACAACAAGTTGATAGCACATGTCATTTTCAAAACAGTCTAGTGTTTCTCGGTCATAAGCTGACACGAACCGTCAATGTCATAGTATGTTTAGGCAGCAAGTTGGCAGCAGCTATCAGTTTCCAAGTAGTGATTACTGGCAACAAGTTGTCTGATACTAAGGAATCTACCACAAACACTATAAACGTAATGCATCCTGCGCGTAAATTGTGACTACTATTGATCAGCAATCGTGTCGCTGACCATGAGACGAGAAAGCTGCTCGTTCCATTAATATGCATTGACGAGCAACTTCGAGTCGCTACAATTGCGGAGTGATGTCGCTTCTCTAAGCGTGTTCTACCGTCTGTATCATGGCGAATGCTCTAAAGAATTGTTTAATCTAATCGCCTCCTCTCCTTTCCTCAGCAGAACCACGCGTGCTGGCATGCGAAGCCACAGCTTGATTGTTAAAACCATCTCGGCCCGAATCAATAGGTTCGCCAAATCTTTTAGTTGCCACACCACCAAGCTTTGGAATAGTTTACCGGCGCGCGTGTTCTCTCCTTCCTATAATCCTGGGTTCTTTCGCCGTAGTGTGAAGAAGCAGCTCAGTAGGCCGGCATGATTGTGTCGAATGGCATCGCGCTTACCATCAGGTGAGGTGCAGTCACTTTGTCGTGCCCAAATAAAAAAAAATATTCATTGGCTAAAATAATTATGACCAAAAAAACCTGTACGTAAATGTACAGGCAGGGCCAAATAAATGTAGGTATATATAGGCATTCCGTCTTTGTCATTTCGACAGTCTTTTCATATACATTTATTTTGGGTTGACTACGTTCATCCAAGCGGCGTGTTTCCATACATCACACTTTCAGAATTATTTAAAGCTCTGTTCACACCCAACGTGATTTATGTACACATATAAGTGCGTACGTGCAAATTTTACCCTTTTTTATTTAGCATATCATATAAAAGTATTTAATTGAAGCCGCTATATATCGTAGTTTTAAATTAACTAAATCATAAATTAAAAGACTAGAAGTCATCGACCATGTAGCCTGATTGACGTCGCGTACTAGGCGATAAGCATTCGGTAACACATCTGATAAAAAGAGCAAGTGTAACTCACCGTTCAATATTTACAAGTTAGTAGCGAGTACAATTGTGAGCCGTGAACACTTCCACATAAGAATTTAATAAAATAATTGCATTGCACATTATTGCCAAGCGTCCGGATAAAGCCGGATATAGTTAGGCTTTTTGAATGCGTGTCCGGCCAAGTTAAACGGTGTCCGGCTTGTCGGGCTTTTGTTAGGCTTTTTACATTTGACCAGTGACTTGGGGGGGGGGGGGGTCAAAATGCGTAAAATTAATCGTGCCATAGACATACACTTGGAAGATCCGGAAAGAATGGGGCGCGAGTGAATCGTATTAATACACAAAATCCTTAATAATTTAGGGTGTCCGGCCAAACTCGCTGGTCTGTCCGGCTATTAGGTTTGACGACCTGGCAACCTTACACACAACAGTGGTGCTGTAAATTCAGTTAAACCTTGGGTTTTCAGAAAAAATGCATTATATTTTATAGTCATATCAATAATGCTTCGGTGGCGTAGTCGCATTACGACTGCAGTGCTGAGGTCTCGGGTCGCCGAGTCGGCCAAAGTGCTATTGGGTTTTTCTACACAGTCAGTCAGTCAAGAGTCTGGAACTGTGCTTGAAATGGCGATAGGGTCGCCCCCTATCACATCATGTGACGCAATACGCACAGTGAAAAGTGGATGCACTAGTTGCGCATCTGCCTACCCCTTCAGGGATAAAAGGCGTGAGTGTGTGTTATGTTAATAATATACTTAATGAATTCATTATTAAAATAGGTACAGCAGTTCATGTTACATTAACTATTAAGTATGCGTTTGAAGTTTGAGCATTGCGGCCTATTACTGTCTTATATTTCCATTTCATTTTGACGAATTCATTTGATTTCATTCGTAAATCTAATTTCTTCTTCCTAAACATTGTCTCTCAGGTGTTTGCTCTCTTCATAATTTCATGTGCCATAAACAGTGCATATGTTCAATGAATTTGTACAACCTATCCGAGATTCCACATTATCCAAACACAAAAATACTACGGCCGTAAACATAGAGTTCTAAGATTATATAGACCGGATATTGGAAAAATGTTTATATAACAATTTTGAGCCTGTTCGTTACTTACTCAATCTACCATGAAATAGCAAAATACCTACGTAAAATACATTAGAACTACTACATACTTTGTCATGATCTTTATGCTTAAATTGGCATATTTCCTTCCAAAATATTGCTTTCTTTACACAATTTGCGCATACCGAGATGTCTTGCCACATGGATGTGTCAGATAAGACATTACCAATTGGTAAAACTTTTGGACGAATAATTTGAGCCTGATGTCCGGTCTATAACTAACTATACTTTTCAATGTCTTTGGCATGACCAATTGCAATCATCGCAATGCAGACCCCAATTTCCTCAAACCTCAGGTAGTGGACGGAATTAATTTAAAGAGAAATATCGGACGTTGAAGTTATGTACTACGAAGATTGTATAGGTACTACTGCTAAGCTAAATTAGCGCAATGCACTTGAACTCTCTTTAACGAAAGTAGGTGTTCAGTCTAAAAAAGTATTTTTCGATTACTTGGTGTTCAAATTAAGATTTAATGAACTGCCGATTAATCATTTTTTTCGGCAGATTTAATGAAATTAAATCTTAATTCTCAGGACATTTCCTGGGGAAAGACCTTTGTACCTAAGAACTCTCCATAAAATTAAGTCTTTTTCCTTGGTTTCACAATCGTGTCTTTGTTTACATAGTTTAGTATGATTGCAATGTATGGGGAGTTGGGGGAGGCGAGGCTCCGCCATTTGATACATAGCTCGCCCTCCTCAATATGAAGTCTGCTAACCGGCAGTAAGCCAGCGTAGTGAACCAAGGCTAAACCCTCTGAATAGTAGAGGAGGCCTGTGCAATGCAATGGGCAGTATAGCAGGGCTAGTATTATTATAATTAGAGGCTTGCGGTATTCAGTCGTAGATTATTATATTGTTTGACGAAGAATTAATTATTTAATGGTTATAATTTTCTTATTACTAGGCCAATCTGAGACGCCTACCTGCTACTTCACGAGACATTGCGTCCATTTTAAAATTATTATTTGTACATTTATTTTCTAGGTATATATTTATTTATGATATAGGTCCTCTAAATATAATGATTAGAAGGTTATTTTAATATTATAATTATGTATGATAGTTTCTGAAGATGTTACGAGTTTTTCCTAGAAATAAACGCAAGAACTTCTGAAAGGATTTATATGAAAGCAGAGTCTTGTATTATCCTGGATTAATAGAAACGCTATCGATCCTGTAAAAACTGTTTTTATTCCAGGAAAAATCTTACATGTGAGCCGATAAGACAAGCCTAAATTTGGAAAATGTCGGCTATTATAAAGATCGACACACCACCAAAAAATTAATTTTAAATAAATATAACAGACACAAACACTCGTAAACGTGAGGAATATAGTCCAAATTTTTCATTTGAAAGTCAGAAATAGCCAGCAGGTGGTCCGAAGTTGACATTTGAAATGAACGTGGTTTCATCGAAAATGTTGTAATTATTGGGTTGCCGTGATATGCCAGTCAATTGGGCACAAGCCAGATTCACGGTGCCATTAATATTGACGGCATTTTTTATTGTTTTTGTGTTAAAGTCTTTCAACAGTATTGTTAGTTGTAGACCGGACATCAGGCCCAAATGTTTCGTCCAAAAGTTATAAGACAGTTATATCATGAAATTATCTCGTGATTTTAGAAAGGGTTGTACACTCGGATGGGAATTTGAGAACTTATTTGTTAATAAGCAAGTAAATATATGAACTGCTCCAAACATATTGAAAATCCGTATGTTATATATGTATATACTTTTTTGTATTATAGGTACACCCTACCTAATTTATATCTTTGAACTGATTTTGAAAAGAGCAACCGTAGAGTTTCTTACCCTTCTCTGGTGGAAACTGCTTCCAAACTGGTGGTAGAGTAAAAATTGACTGAATCTAAGTAATGTTTAACATTTTATGGATTCGAATAAATCATTTCATATCATTTCATTTATTACGAATTGGTAATAAGTCGCTGTCTTAACTGCACATCCATGTGGCAAGACATCTCGGTATGCGCAAATTGTGTAAAGAAAGCAATATTTTGGAAGGAAATATGCCAATTTAAGCATAACGATCATGTCAAAGTATGTAGTAGTTCTAATGCATTTTACATAAGTGTTTTGCTATTTCACGGTATATTGAGTTAGTAAGGAACAGGCTTATAATTCTTGTACGTCAATTTTCCCAATGTCCGGTCTATATAATCTTAGACCTCTATGTTTTACGCCTTTAGTATTATTGTGTTTGGATAGTGTGGAATCTCAGATAGGTTGAACAAATTCATTGAACATAAGGACTGTTTATGGCACATGAAATTATGAAGAGAGCAAACACCTGAGAGGCAATATTTAGGAAGTAGAAATTAGAATATCCGAAACGAAAGTTTGATTGCAGAGTCAAACTCAGTTGCAGGATAAAAGTTTGGCTCATTAATATACGACATGATCTATCTCTGTATCAAAATTCATAGAAATCATTTTAAAGTATTTGCTGCTAACCTATGATATTTTAATAAAAAGGTGTGGATACGGCATCTGCATTCTGCACTCGGCTTTCAAAAACAGCGCATTATGCACACATAGTTAACTTGATATTACTATAATTGATAATAACAAACCATAATATGAAACGTGAGTGTCTTACAACATATAATTATCATTATTATTATATAGAACATTTTATCAAACATTCTTTAGACGACAAACTTCAATAGATTCTGACATTCGTGTCAGACTAAGGCTAATTGTGATAATAGGCTTAATTTTACCGTGCAACTCACAGACGTTTTATAAAACATCTACAATCTTTCTTTAAACATCATTGCTGCTAACAAACATCTTTATATCTAGAGAACTTCACCGTTAATGTTATTCCAAAAATAAATAGGTTTCAGTAATCCTTATGTGAAAACTACAATAAGGATTTTTCTGTACATCTATAATCCATACCAATATTATAAATTATGCGAAAGTAACTCTGTCTGTCGCGTTTTCACGTCAAAACTACCTTTTTTTTATTGCCTCGAAGGCAGACGAGCTGACGGCCCACCTGATGGTAAGTGGTTACCTTCGCCCATGCACGTCAACAATGCCAAGGGCACAGCTAAGCCGCTGCCTACCGTAAAAAACTTTTTTTAAACCTCGTTTGAAGAAGGATAAGTCATAGCGCTGAGGGAACACCGGGGGAGGAAGCTCATTTCAGAGTGAACACGTTCGAGGTAAAAATGATCTCTGGAAACGTACAGTGCTAGCAGTGGGCGTTACCAGGTGGAACGGATGAACTTTTCTCCGAGAACGGATAGTTCGGTGGTGGTTGACGGTGTCATCTCGAACAGTTCCTCAGAGCACTCCCCGTGGAAGAGCCGATAGAGTACGCAAAGAGCCCCAATGTCTCTTCGCATGACCAACGGTTCCAAACCGTCCGAGAGCTTAGGTTCGTCTATAATTCGAGCAGCGCGCCTCTGTAAGGAGTCAAGTGGAAGCAACTGGTACTTGGGCGCCCCAGCCCATAGGTGCGAGCAGTACTCTACAACAGACCGGATTTGTGCTTTGTAAAGTAACAGTCTTTGTTTCGGCGTGAAGTACCGCTTAGCTCTATTGAGGACACCCAGTTTCCTTGAGGCTTACTTTCCACGTGACTCCCAAACTGGACAGCGCTCGAGATCCTGACTCCAAGTATCTCGAGACTTTCGGAGATCTGCCAGGGAACTCCTTGGAACTGTGGCGCCATGACAAACGGATCCTTCTTCGCGGTAAACGCGCACACTTGTATCTTAGTGGGGTTGAACTTAACCAGGTTCAGACTACCCCATTCTGAGACCCGCCCCAAGGAAGTCTCAACTTCAGACACAAGTTTAGATCGCCTTTCCTGCAGTTAACTCCGTGGGATATTCAGGCGGCCGGTATAGCGCGCTCCTCCCGTACTATCATCCGCATAGCAATGTATGTCCTCGATTGATAACATATCATTGACATGCAGGATGAAATGCGTGGGGGAGAGCACGTAGTCTTGAGGAATACCAGCGTTAATGGTCTTGGTCTCGGAGATACTGCCATCAACGACGACTTTTATGCTCCGACCATCCAGAAAGCTGGCAATCCACTTACAGAGTCCCACGGGGATTCCATATGAGGGTAGCTTCGAAAGAAGGCCACTATGCCAGACCCTATCGAAGGCCTTTGCGATATCGAGGCTTACAGCGAGCTACCTACCTACCTACTGAACCGATTTAAATGAAATTTGGTACACAGATAGTCTAGAGCCTGAGAAAGGACATAAGCCTTTTTATCATGGGAAAATATAAAGCGGGAGTTTTATCGCGAAAACTAAATAAAATAAAAATTAACTTTTTAACACGGGCGGAGCCGCGGGGAATGGCTAGTATTTATATAAAATGAAACAATTTGCTAACATTCAAGACACCTATCTCAGCCCCGCCTCACTTTCCGGTCCCCGACTAATTTTATGTGATAATTACACTATTTTGTAGTATGTTTTACGATCACAACAACGCCCCCCGCGGACGCCCCTCGCCGCCGACGCCCCCCGACGATGTCCCTTCGCCCCCCCAATTCCGGCGGTACATAATCGTAACAGCTAAGTGCGCGACGCATAATCCTAGCCAAGTCGGGTGTACGCGTGTACTGTCATCTACAATAGTGGTTATGGAGACGAAAATTTTATTAAATAATAATACGACACAAAAACTCTCGGTGGCCATTACTTTTTGATATTTGGGTAAGGAACAAAATAATACGTTGAACGCCCTACTGCATACTGACGACACCAATTAGCTGTAGGCCCATGATAGGCAATATTACGATTATTTAAGTAATGGTATTATTTAAAAAAATAAGTATTATTTTACAAACTTTACATACATAGTATTAAACAAAGTTTGATTCAATTTAAAGTATTTTTAGAACATTTAAATAAAAGCTTGTTTTTAATATTTTTTTACTTTTTACTTATTTTAATATATAAAAAATCAAGATGCAACATATTTAGGCGCATTTCGCTATGTAGCCAGAAGGCAGATTAAACGAAAAGCTTTTCCCCTTATCTGTACATTAAGTACTGTATCAAAGTAATCGCACGCACACCCCTCAGATCTGTGACATCCGATCCTTGATGCGCCCATAGACAGGACTGGGGGCGGGGATCAGGGGAGGCGGGGATGTCGTCAGTTAACCCTAAAATGCGAACGTTGATGAGTAATAATGGATTAATGCACCGCTCAGGGGCTTCGCTTTGTTTACGACCGGGGCCAGTTGGGCCGAATTAAAGTATTGGAGTCATCTCAATGGTATCAAGTCATCTTCAAGCGAAGCGTTAAGAAGCAATTGAGCAGGCCGGCATAACTGTGCCGACCATCCGGGAATGTTTATTTCTTACCAGTCGGCATGTTTTAGGGCCTGTGGCGAATGCCGTGCCGTCAAAAAAAACTTTAGTTGCCAGTCGTGCGCATGCAGACAAAGCAAGAGCTAAATTATAATTTGTTTAACCAAATGCTAATGGACCTTGTTTTGACATATTTTATTTGTTTCAAAAATGTCGGTTTTTTTGTTCCTTTCCGACGTTAAGTATTGCACTATCCCCAACGATATCGAATATGAACCCAGTGTGCTTAGAACGTGGCAAAAAATACGTCACGATTCCGCTTCGTTTATTGGGATTGGTTGAGAGACACACGTGACTGACGTATTGGTATCTCGGCCAAACACACACATCAAAATTAAACATGGACTTCATCATCATCGTCCACATGTCCAGAACTAAACATAGACCTCCACTAAAGATTTCCAGACGGACTTGTCAAAAGCTTTTTTTATGGCATTGAATGACAAGACGAGCAAACCGTTCGCCTGATGGTGAGCGATACGACCACCCATAAACAGCAACAACACTATTCAGCACCTTGAGTTACAAAGTACTGTGTGGCATTCCACTGCGCTCGTTATCCTGAGACATCAGATGTTGAGTCTCATTATGTACAGCATTGGACTGGCTACAATGCCTTTCAAACCGAAACACATCGACTGTCTTTATTTTGTTGTTCACTATGTGTTTGAAAACAACTCAAAACCTTTCGAATCTATAGCGCTTCATAATTAATACCTACTAACTTAGTTAGTAGAAGAAAAGATATTTATCGAATTAATTTCAAAATGGGGTCATTACAATCAAGCAGTAATTTTTACTAATTATAAATACTCAAAGATTTTGGAATATCTACTTTAAAGGCATTTATTTTTTTATTGAATATAAGAACATTTTGCTTATTTTGTGTAATTTAATGACCGCTTGTAGAACTAATTACATATGGGCTAATCGTAGGCCATGAATATGTTGAATGCCATGCAGACTTTTTTAAGGTAAATCGATAATAATATTTGATACTTTAAATTTATATTTATTGAAATAATAGGCATAATATCGCGCACATATAAAAATCACTATATCACCGAGGCAGTAGTCAAAGAAAAAAATGTTTAATTGACTTATTGCAAAATATTTTACTTAATACATATAAGTTTATACACAGAACTATAATAAAATGAAAATTCCCATAGTCTATACATGTACGACTCAGAGAGACGAGTCTATGTGTCAACCAAGCTTAGGAATTATGCCCGTAAATGGCAACAAGGCTTTACATGGGACTTACACAGCTGAAGTAATGTGAAATGTCCCTATCTACCCCCAAAAAGCATGGAATATATAAATAGATTTGTTCACATTTTCATAATAAAGCAGATGAATACACTTTAAACGTTTCTTGCTACCCTCTTCTGAAACTTTTGACGGATCATTAATCTCCTAGGTACATCATGTGACGTTAATTCGACGCAGCAGTTAAGAGTCGTTTAAAAAGACAAATGAGCCGTCCTCCTTGTTATAATAGGAGCTATTATTGCTTGCCTAATGAATTTAATGTCATAATGTGATTGATAAGTAACTAGTATGGCCTAGGATAGTACTTAGGTTAGGTTTGTAGAAGTACGTTTGTTTAGAAAATGCTGTAACTCGACCGTAGTATCACAAAAAAAGTGACTTGCTGAAGAATTTCGCATGTTGAATGAGATTTCATGAGGTCCAAATACCAAACTATTTGCCCCAACTACATTTGAAGGATTTTGATTCTTAACAGCTTTTCGATGATAAATACTAAACCAAAATCTCTGCAATACGGAAAGTAGTGTTGCATCGACCTCCCATTAGAGTGCCTCGATGACATGAGGTCGCACATAATCGAAATATCAGACTTAATCGAAATAGATTTAACCAATTCAAAAGTCCAAATAAGCTGCAGTTGAAATAGCGGGTTAGTCATTTAGTACCTAATTGTCATTCAGACTTTATTCGCGTTAATAAACTAGGTGATTAAATCGGTCTAGATTTCATTAGGTTTAGTCTTTACCTAGGTTTTATCTTTAGGTTTAAACATCTACCTAAGTGGTGAAAACTGAGATGTATCAGCGATGGTAGGCGACACAGCTGTTATCTATGCTGTAATTTTTTTTAGTTTAGCTAAAGCCTACACGTACAAATTTACAAATTTATAATTTTATAGAATCCTGAAAACGAAACAGTCGAAGGTGGGACTCGAATCCACGACCTCCGGCGTACCGTGCCGGTGCTCTTCCAACCCACTTTCTCTCCCACCTTCGACTGTTTCTTTCTTTTTCAGGATTCTATAAAATTATTAACCAGGCACTACATGGCCATTAACATGTATAAAAAATCATAATATAAAATTACAAATTTATAATATTGTTTTTTTTTTTTTATAATATTTAATTGTGTATAAAAGTCGCATTAATATTATCATTGCATCAACCCCAGGTGCCTCAGCGCTAAAATTTCAATTCCAGCTCATTTGCTCACAATACAAATTACAATACGCCGGGAGCGCCCCTCCGAACTGACAAATTATTATGTCCTATGAAACTTGTTTAACAATTACAGAGGGCAGCGTCACTCTAATGAGGGCAGACGTGTTTCCCACGCCAGAGTGACGGCTTTTTTCATCGACACTCATTCACACTTAGCATTGAGTGGATCTTATTTCTCTAATTGTAAATCGGGATTTGGAGGTGTCGTGTTATCATGTGAGGAATGGGGAGAGTTTTGGATGATATTTCGTTTTGATTTTAAGCGATAAACGTGTTTTAGATCGATCTATAATATAATCATAAAAAATACAAACAGATGAATTAAGAACCTCCTTTCTGGGAGTCGATTAATAAATAAGGAAAATTCCTTCTTAGTGTAGGTACCTACCTGCTCGGTGTATTTTTTACCGTAACATATTTCAAAAATATAATTTATAACTAACTATTATGATATAAGTATTATAATATTATTCCATACCATACCTTAGAAATTGTCTAAGGACCATATACATTAACATCGGAATAAATAAGATGCAATAAGTCTCAATCATTGATAACCTCAAAAATATGACAAACGTAATTTAAAAAGAGAACGTAGGTTTTTTTTCTCAAACGCCGCGTGCTGCCCACTTGTAATTCTAAAGGCGTCCGATGGGCGGGAAAATAAAATCGCCGTGCTGCCCCGCCGGCAAATCGAAAAGAGAAACTATCACTTTAAAAGTGCTTGTGGCCGCCATAAAATTGGATGTTTGTAAGTCAGGCCGCGCCGTCGGGACGGGGTGGGGAATTTCCTTTGCCCAAACTCTTTGAAAAATACAGTTTATAATATAAAGTGAGGTTAGACTAGACATAGACTGGAAAGTACCTAATTTGATAGTTTTTTTCTGGTGGAAGATGTAGTTAGCGGTATAATGAGATAGTGCAAATTGTTCAACAACATAGTAAATTAGCGCTATAAGCCTTATGAATTGGTAGATATGATTTCAACATTTCGAAAATGCCGCATTACTGCTTTAAAGGTACTATCATAATCATGAACCCGTGCGAAGCTGGGATCAAAAAAAGTATTTGAGTTTATTTTAAATAATTAGTTTATTTTAAATACAACGGGCTAATGTGCCTTTGTCATCCACTTAATATTGTTTTATAAAAGATATATTTTACCTATTTTGAAAAAGCGTTTTTTTTATTATACCTTTACAACATAACGTTGTGAAGGTGTAATATACATACATAGTCATAGTACCAAGTGGCGCCTGGTCGCAATTAAACGCCAATTGGCGCGCAATATTTTGACAGCTGTCAGCATGACAGCAACGCTTCGTCCGGAAATAATTCAAGCGCGAGTAATAGAGGGCTCATTCGTCGAGTAACGAGTTAGGGCAATGCGGGGTCACAGTCACTCATAAATAATTTAAAATAATTCAGCAAAAACCCTTGTCCGCGTCCCGTTGGTTTCAACTCCATGACTATTTGATGCGGCGGACGGACGGCAGCGTCTTTCAGATTAGTGTTGCTAGCGTTTCACCCTTTTTGAGTTCGTCTTTTGAATATATTTTTGTTTTTCTGTTGGATTAATTGAGTGTGAAAGTTAGTTTATCTAATTAAGGTTAGGAAACGAAATAATTTTTTATCTTGATTTAGTTGGTCGTTTTTTAGTTTGAGAAGCGTCTCTAATACGCTTGGAGTAGTAGTAGAAGCGAGTAGTGAGGAATTCAAACTTCATCATTTTGGTATATACAAACGGCACTAATAGATTCATTAAATACTTTATCTCTGTTCCATTATATATTTCATTATGCTTGTTTAATAAAATAAATTTACGTCTTTTCTCTAACATTAATTTTTCTGTTAATGTGATAGATTAGCAAACTATGAGTTCTACTTTTATGATTTAAGGTTTACATTTCTATAGGGTGTTCCAGAATTAACGCAAGTTTTGAATTTGCCATCGTTTGTGCGGTAAAGTGGTGGCAACGTTAATATAAACAATTTGAAACTTGACACTTTAGGTTTAGTAAAAATGGAGCAGTACCCAATAGAGCACCGTATCTTTATTGTTGAAAATTATTAGAAAAATAATAAAAGTTTGGCGGCCGCAGTTCGAAAATTTCATACAATATATAGTCGGAATAGCGTTACGATCAACTGTGAAGAGATTTATTGAAAAAATCAGCGAGACAGGATCAGTTGGAGACACTAAGCACACTGATCTTCCAAAAACAAGCCGTTCAAATCATTTTGAATCGAATCGAATCACTGTGTGAGAGTGTTATTGATGATCCAGGAATCGACGTTGTGGACAAAACATGCAAATTTCAAGGATGTCTCTACCGCGTATAGGTACTCACTAAAAATCTAGGTCTCCGTGCTTACAAAATTCAGTTAACACAACAATTGAAGCCTAATTAATCTCGAATTCCAAATTCGAAATCGAAATTTTCGAACTGTGGCCGCCAAACCTTCATTACTTTAGAAATAATTTTAAACTAGAAAGAGACGTTGCTCTATTATGTAACACTCCATTTTTACTAACCCTAAGCTGTCAACTGTCAAATTGGTATTTTTAGCGTTGCCAGCACTTTATCGCACAAACGACGGCAATTTGAAATATTGCGTTAATTCTGGGACATCATGTATATACTCAAAGCTACTAACAGTTCCTCTCCACGACCAGGGCGATCTATTCGGCGGGTTGAACGACGGCCTCCTGAGCAGAGCGGAGGCGCTAGCGGCGGTGGACATAGGCAAACACCAGTCCGGCCCGCAGCCGGGGCCCCCGCTCCCCCAACTCAAGCACGACATGGTCTACCACCATGGGGTCGGGGGCCCTCCACCTCACAACGCGCGACCACATCAGGTACATTAATTTCATTTTTCATGTCCCCATATGTCCCTAGTTTTCGATGTTTTTGATTCCGATAGAGCACGACTGATAAGAGATAATTATCCCTTGCTCGTCGACATTATAACACCGGCATGTTCAAAACCGGAAACAAACAGATTGAATGGGTTCAAACCGGAACGAGACATGTATGGATGCGAAATTTCGTTTCTTTTTTGACTTAAGCATAATGAAATTAGTTGGAAATAATCCGGTTTGACCGGATTAATTGGTATACCGCCATTATTGGTATTTCGCAATTTATTAAGCCTTTTACACTCAATACAGGTTCACAGGGGCTATTGTGTAAAATTGGATGAACTGATTCGCTTAATACTAGTTTTTATGGATGTCGCAGTACAAAAGAGGACTTTTTCCAGGGATAGATCTTAGTTTAGAGGTTTATTAGATATATGAGGCAATAGGACCTCATTAATTGACTATCCTTCTTATATGAGAAAAACTTCTTCCGGCCTAGTATTGAGCTGTTCTTATGGCATACTGATTACTACAATGTTTTTACGAGAAAATAAAAGAATATTTTAATGACTAAATGTAATTAAATAATCAAAATTGGTATTGTATTATGGTTTCTTATATTTACACGAATGTTACGACATTAAAATAAAACTATTTTACGGATTTTGTCGCGGTTTTAAATCTATATTTAAAACTTTAAAACGTCACGAGAAAGAATAAATTAAAAAACCGCGATAAAATCCTTAAAATAGTTTTATTTCGATAGTTATATTATTTTTATGTAGTGTTTAAAACACCTAATCAATCCGACTTACCTCTCAGTAAGTGACATTTGTCGCCTAATAAAAAGTAATCTTGTAGATAATAGAGCAAATCAATTTCGTTATAGTGAGACTCTATCTGTTCGAAGCCAAATGATTTATTGATTGGGGTCGACAATGTCCGTGATACTTTAATACGAATGGCAGGCAATAGCGGATCTCGTGATGGATCTGGGATACAGTTAGCTGATACATGCTGACATACATAGCTAGTGGTGATGAAGAAAACGTGATATGTAGCTAAATAAAGATTTAGCGCATTGATATTGATCGAGTAAAGTAAAAGGAATGACGTTCCCAAATTGGAGCTTTTACTTGTAAAATATGTAATACGTAAGTATGTATAGTCAGCCAGATAAATACCTGAACAAAGTCAAAACATCAAATCGCCTTTACACTATTCTGTTTGTTACTTTTATTTTATCTTCACAAAAATAAAATGAAAGGTATTTACTTTACTTCACACAAAGTAAAAAATTGTTTTAATTGAACATAATGCGTAGAAGCGATTTGAAATTTTGAATTTGTTAAGCTACTTATGTGGCAGACTGTACATCTTGTGAAATAAGTTAAACTTTTTTTTACTATACAAGCCAATGACAAATCCAAGCCCATAATACTAGTAGAAATATATAATATATTAAATTCGCCAATAATTATTATTAAAAATTTTTTTTAATATAATACTGGCCACCCATAGATCATTCCATTTTCAAAATCTGACGAACATAAAGGTGATCACACCGCCATGTCAAGCACACTCCGAATAAAACACTACGGGCCCTTCAATCATCAAAAATCCATACCAATCATACGAATCGAATTTTCCATCCATAAAACTCGATGGAGATCGTAAAATTTTTGCCAAAATCCAACGCTCGGCGCCTATACCTCTCGCATATATAATAATAATAAATGCGTTACGCTATCGATAGGGCTTGCAGAGAAAATCTTTAAGTCCTCTTGTGTAGGGGTCGGGCGGAATCCTCGGGGACCGGGGGATGTTATGTGTAAGAAATATGTTCTTTGTGCTATAAAAATAAGGTAATTCTATGCACTATCCGACATAATGGGGCGCAATTGTGAGCCAGCGCGGAGTTCGTTTGCTTTGTTTCGTGCGGGATGTCGTGCATTGTTTCTCATTTGGTTACGATGTAAGGAGAATAAGAATTTACTGCGTCAATAATAACTTTGCATTATTTTGCTGTTGTTACTGGTGGTAGGTTTCTTATATGTAAGAGTCCGTCTGGGTGGGTACCACCGCAATGTCTATATCTACCGCCAAGCAACAGTGTGCATGCACTGTTGTGTTGCGGTTTGAAGAACATTGTAGCCAGTGTTACTACTGGACATAATGAGACTTAACACCTTATGCCTCAGGATGACGAGCGCAGTGGAATGCCACACAGTACTGCTGTTCACTGTTGGTTGATGGTGTTTTTACTGTTTATGGGTGGTCGTATCGCTTACCATTAGGCGAACGGCATGCTCGTCTCATCATTCAATGCCATAAAAAAAATCTTGAGTCGTTATTTCTGCAAAGCTTTCATATAGTTGCCGTAGGACGTATAATTTAATTTATGTTAATTGAAGCTTTGAGGAAATATTTCACACGTACAGCATTATTTGTAATTACTGTAACCTAAAAGCTAAAAACTCTACCAACTTATTGTTTACGAACTTGGGCCATATCACAAACGGAATGTGTAGACTAGTTTCTGTAATCGCCATGCCATGGTCACTTGCCTTGAGGACATGCATGGAGATTTGGCTCGTAGAAACACTAAACACGATAATTTTGAGACACATTTCCATAGACGCCGTAAAACCCGACAAAATCCAGTTGACACATACTAAATGACGCAACAATAAACTCGGTCGCGTAACCGTACGCAGACTATGTAAGGAAAATACATAGTAGGAAACCCCTCGGATTTATAAATAATTTATTAAGAATTTCTTTACCGAGCCAAATGTAGTTTGAAGATATGGATTTTCGGGAACATTATTGTTAGAGTTATATCGTTAGACAGAGCTATTTGTAATCTTTATTATTATTATAAAGAGGAAAGATTTAATTGTTTGTTTGTTTGTATTGAACACGTTCCAAAATTACTGGACCAATTTGAAAAATTCTTTCACGAATATAAAGCTACATTATCAGAGTAACATAGGCTACGTTTTATCCCGGGGAAATATGAAGCGGGACTTCTATACCGGAAAAACTTATTCACGCAGGCGGAGCGGCGAGCAGAGGTCTAGTTTTAAATAAATTTAGTGTTAATTCTCTTTGAACACCTCTATAAATGCGGATTACCAATTACTATTTATAATCGAATGAATGAATGAATGAATCGAACGAATATTTGTTTGTCTCTTTAACTAAATAATAAAGTGGCAAAACAGTGATTCGTTCATCTAAAGGCTGAGGTGATTGTAATTTAAGGAATATCTATAAGTTAGACATTGTTAATAATTAATTAAATAAACACAGATACAAAATTAAATACATCTAGCGAATTGAAACAACGCTTTATAAAAATTTATGGCCTTGGGAGAAATATCGAAAAACAATCAAATATATGAAAGAAATATACAAAAAATGTGAGTTAAAGTTGTTATAATAACTATAATGTTTTAGTGTAAGATATAAAAATACTACTAACCTTATTACTTACTTGCATATCGAAAGAAATCCAAGAACTAGTAAATCGTTTTCGAAGAAAAGCGTGTTTGAACGGTCGTTGTGCGATTAAAGATTAAGTACTTGGATGACCGAGCTTTGCTCGGTATTTTTTTTTATATACCACACACACACACACACACTCATGCCTTTTATCCCCGAAGGGGTAGACAGAGACGCAACTAGTACACCCACTGTTCATCGTCCATATTTCGTCCCATGATGTGATAGGGGGCGAGCCCGTCTTCATATTGGGCACAAATTTCAGACTCCGGGCTCATACTGAACCCAATATCACTTTGCTCGACCCAGGGATCGAACCCGAGACCTCAGCATTGCAATCGTACCGTAGGTAGTACAACTATGCCACTGACGCAGTCAGTTCTTTATATGTACAAGAATTGCTCGTTTTAAGACATAAAATATTACTAAAGCCATTGTTGACCTGTACTAGTAAGTAAATTACCTAGTATTCTTCTATTGAATACAAATTTTAAAAAATGGTTTCTGTAGTAGGTACAAAAATTTCTCTAAATATTACATAATAAAATCATTAGATCAACGGTACAATATCAAAATAATATATGTATAATACAACAATTCGCATTCGCGTACATCAAAAGTTAATTTTCTCACTCGCATTAAATCGTATCCATAAATGCGTAAACGAAAACAATAAGCCGTTTCTTTTAAACAAATTGTTAATCCGCAAAGAACTGGGGCTTTATTCGAAAAAGGAACTCGAAAACCCTCCCCTGCAATAAGGGTACGTTAGGCCACGTAATGCGTGCTTTATTGTCCGCGGAACCGAAATTCGCAGTTTGGGGTCCCTGCACGGAGAATGCAGTGTAGGGTTGATTCGAACACTTCCAAATGGTACTTGAGGGATTATACTTTATATGGACAATAGATATTTGTTTTTGAATTGGAAAGTTAAGTAAACATTATGTATGTTTGTTTGAGGGTTGGTTTTGATCGATATGTTTTATCGACTGTTATTATGAGATGATAACATATTATTATAATATTCAGGGTATTGATCAAATAATCTATGACTGAAGTCTTTTAAGGTTAGTTGTATGAAATTCTTAGTTACCTCCTTATATATTAAGTAAAGGCTCAATTATTGTAACTAAGTAATATACACACTCACTCACGCCTTTTATCCCCGAAGGGGTAGGCAGAGACGCAACTAGTGCGCCCACTTTTCGCCATTATTCCGTCCCATGATGTGATAGGGGGCGAGCCTATCGCCATATCGGGCACAAATTCCAAACTCCGAGCTGATACTGAATAGAAAAAATCAATGTCACTTTCCCGATCCGGGAATCGAACCCGAGACTTCAGCATTGCAGTCGTACCATAATACAACTACGCCACCGAGGCAGTCTAAGTAATATGTTCCGACTTAACTGCCTTAATTGTTACTTTTAAATTATATACCTACTTTTGGTTTATGGCTTCACGTGTGATACCAAAATAAATTGGCAAAAGTAAACCAAACTGGGAAAAGACTTTGCAGTTTTCAAATTCAGTAAACTCAAGCTGGTCTCACACGACAGACTGACCTATTACGTCATGGGCTCTATTATATCGAGATTAATTTCCATCACAACAGTGTACTCTGAACTTCGCCCACTCTTCATATTTCATAGCGATTAGTAATATTCACATAATATTCAATTAAAAATATACATTTTGATGTCGTTCCCCTGGCCGTCCCTGGCGACAACGGTGACAATTACCCTGGCACTGTGCTCCTCCCCTGGGACCAGTGTTTTTTATTCGCCCCTTTACTAGTTAAGTTTGTGTTTAAGTTTTGTTGTTTGCCTTTTGGTGGAAAGGATAAGTTATGCCCGTTAGTTTTTCAAACTACCCTGTTTTATCGGTAGGCAATGTTTATTTTTTACAGTAATACAATAGTATTCGGGTGGTACTTATTTAATTTTAATTTTGAATAATGAGACGGGTAAGTATCTCTCCTGATGGTTATACACAAAAGTTATACTACGAATTTAAATAACAAAAAAAAGACGTGTGGCATTCGGAGACTGCCGCGGTAAAGCTATTGCATAGCATTTTTTATCAACTTATGTAATTATAATTATTTATTTATTTAATTTTTTTCTATTGACCAAATTTCACTCGTGCCCTAACACCGAAACTCTAAGCAGGCAATTCTAATATTAATAACCTCTTTGAACAGATATAAAATAAAAACTGTTTAAAAATTCAAACTTAGAATCACGTCATCCCGCCACGGGGACATTCTCACCAACTGCGCGCGTTTGACATTTCGATACATTTCACTGACTAGAACAATTTTTAAATACACGGTAATTTCGACTTTTTATCGTTTAACATTCAGCTCATATCCTCTTACATATTGTATTCTTACAAGACTGCGATATTAAATTGACTTATGAAATTTTACACTCTACATGGTTGTGATAGAGTTGAAAATAGTGAGGGGTGTTAGATTATTTCTTTACGGAATTTCTGGATTCGGTCTCCACGCTCAAGGCCCGCGATAGAAGCTATGCAATAGCTTAAAATGATTTTCATGGATATTGGAAGTAATTACTTGGCGGTAGCAATGGAGAACGCAGTGGGACTAACCTATGCGGCATCTTGTATAAGAGTTAAGACATCCCCTTTACATCAACTAGTTTCAACTACTTTCAGTTCAATGTATTATGAATATAAATTCTAAATTATTTGTACATACCTGATCGCTTTTTATCTTATCATATTCCTAATCAAAATATGTCTAAAATACCGGGTATATCCAAAGATATATATCCAATATGGATATTATTTTGTGAAATATTTTTAGAGTATAAGTAATTTACACAATGTCTTATCTTCTATTTGATAGGAACTTTGTAAGACCTAGCGCCGTCTACGTTCAACGTTAGTTTTAATGCTTTCACTAGTATATTCTAACTTCATCATTTTCCAATATAATTTAACTTTGATTAATCTCAAAAAATCTTTTATCTGATAAACGTGCTAAGATAATTAAATTAGCCGTTTAAGAACCAAGAAAATAAACAAACTATATAATTGTACACAATATCAACCTATCCGTTTACAAAAAAAGGACAAACAAACACGCAATATTAGGTATATATACCACGATGAAATACAGATTATAAAAGTTAAGTGATACTCACTGAAATACGTGGAAATTCAAATCGCGCTGAGGTCTTGGCTTCGCATCCTGGGTCGGACAATAGTATTGGCTTTTCTGCTCAACATCCCGGAGCTTGGATTATTCCGGACTTCGGTAAATGGTAACAGATCCCATTTCACATGGGACCTAGTAGCCGGAAAAATATAGATGTTACAACTCTATCTACCCTTAAGAGGCCGTATCTAAGTTCGGACGATGATACAGTCTGGAAAGGATAACCGGGATATTTTCAGTATAAGCTATTAATTTACGGCATCAAGTCTGAACCTAGCATACTGGAGTTTATTCGTACATTTATGAATGCGGGTTGGCATAGATGACCTGGAAACATCTATTGAAAGCTAGGTTGTGTGAAATTGCATTGCTCTTTACCTTTTTAAGAGGCCGTATCTTAAATTTCGACTAATTCAGTCAACTTTTCATCATGATTTTTTATAAAATAAAGTGATCTGATAAATTTATAATACATCATCGGAGAGACTATTTCAACACTAATGGAATAAACGAGCCAGATTTTTCATATGTTTCTTTTATTTCAATCTATCCACCAAGTTCTAACGTCTGTTTTAGAAATTTTGTTGTATGGAGACTCAAACTTGTTGCCGTTTTCAATCAAAATCGTGCTTGAAACTAACTAATTGAAATTACTGTTTATTGGTATAAAAAGTCACCTAAAGGATAAATGCGACAATTTTTTTATTTTCAGTATAACAGGAGGCGCACTTATTTTCGTGCGCTAGCCCGCGAAGTGCGCCTCCTAATATATCGTAAGATTTGCGTATTTTTACGAGTCTGTTTAGTTATTTATTTGTAAATATATTAATTTAATTTTATACCAATAGTATAAGATGTTAGTTTATAACGGTATTTTTATTTTTAGAAATAAACATTGAGTTTACTTACATTCGGCATTCGTTTTGGACGTATATTCTCGAAAATTTCACTACGTTAACCATTGATGTATTAAAAAGGTTTTTCAATAGATCAATGACGTTAACACTTTTATTTTGTATAATTTGACATTGAAAATAAAGAAATCGTCGCGTTTATTTTTTAAGCGCCTTTTATAACAATAAACAGTAATTTTTGTTAGTTAGTTTAAAGCACAATTTTGATTGTAAACGGCAACAAGTTGGAGCCTTCGTAACACAAATTTTCTGAAACAGACGTTGAAACTTGGTGGATAGATTGAAATTAAAAAGGAAGATATGAAAAATCTGGCTGATTTATTTTGTTAGTGTTGAAATAGTCTTTCCGATGATGTATTATAAATTAACCAGAACACTTTTTAAAAAAAAAATCTCAATGAAAAGTTGACTGAAATAGTCGAAATTTAAGATACGGCCTCTTAAAAAGGTAAAGAGCAATGCTGTGTATGTAGGAATCCCTATTTACTAAGCTTAGTCCATCGCAATTTCACACAACCTAGCTTTCAATAGATGTTTCCAGGTCATCTATGCCAACCCGCATTCATAAATGTACAAATAAACTCCAGTATGCTAGGTTCAGACTTGATGCCGTAAATTAATGGCTTATACTGAAAATGTCCCGGTTATCCTTTCCAGACTGTATCATCGTCCGAACTTAGTGTACCGGGGCAAACATTTACATCCAGAAAATATGTTTTAATTTGGATTTTCCACTCACTAAATCATTAACATAATCGTATTACAATAGCTAGGCCTTCACCACTTTTCACTAGTCTTACATTTTTGAAGTAGGTAAATTCATACTGAAACTTCGGTGCGTAGGTGCTGAAAACACAAAATAAACTGTAACTGTACATACATAGTGGTTAAATTTCAAAACACATAAGTACCATTTGCATTCGTGGCATAATTCCGTGAAATTATACGCTACCACGGACGTTCACAATACAATTGTGCTATCCTAACTTACGCATTTACGCGGCGGTAACGTTTGCTAAGCAAGTTTAGTACCTATTGCAGCGCATTACGGTTCTAACAGTTCGTGCTGTTGGTATTTGTCAAACGAGCCATCAAATTGCACTCACACGAGTCTAATATAACCCGATATTCATGTGTTGTGAGAGAGGGGGGAGTTTGGGGCCATAAAGTAAGAGACAATGACTATAAGCGCCAGCGGATACTAGCTTAAAATAAGTTTAAAGGCTTCGATTTTCTGTATTTCCATTTTATATGTTTGCGATGTATATCTCAACAATTATTGCGAACTAATTTTACTTTAAATTGATTTTAATATTGATTTTGGTAACTATTATACAGAAACGTCCGATCGGTATGGATGACTCCATCATAGCTAATTAAAAATCGATTTAATATTTTCTACAATTTTAGAATATAAGTTTTCTTCCATAGGCCCCAAGACAAGACTTTATAATAAATATACTAATGATCCGCCCCGGCTTCTGACGGGTAGCACTAATAATCATCTATATCCAGATTTTTTTTTGTTTACGCGGAGAAAGTGAATTATTACTACCGCCCAGTGTTCAAGGGGAACGACTGAGCGGTTATGTTGGGTTCACCGTACCTTACGACCCGACGTTGAGCCGCCCGGAGAGATGGAAAACGTCGGGCGACCGCCGGGCCAAGTCCCTAACCTATGTACACCGCACGGCATACCAACCAAAACTCCGCGGTGGCCATCTTCGGCGCATTAGGGACGGCTGCGGGCTTCCTCCGACTCACGTCTAAGTTGTCGTCGGCAACCGCCCCTGTGCGCACCGCTATTGCGGTCCGCCTCCTGTTGTTGTTGGGGGAGGGGGGGGGGGCTAAGAAGCCCCCGCACACCGAAGGACGCCCTCGGCGTCAACGGCAGCGTGAGGCCTAACCGCCACGCTGTCGTCCATCACGGGATCTATAACCATATGCCGATGACGAAATAAAATTACCAAAAGGCGATTTTTTTTTATTGACCTGATCGCTACCTAACTTCACAGCTTCACCCGCTTAACTAATCTGAAAAATATTTTTATATCAATGTCTAACATTCGCGTAAATATAAGAAGTCATTATTAGACATGTATTAATATAATTTATATGTTGAGCTTTTTAGAAAGAAAGAAAGAAAGAAATTAAATTTATTTGTAACAAACACATAATACACACGTATAAAATAAAACAGATAAAAACACTCAAAACTATAGGTATTTGTTGCAAAAAGGTTCCAACTCAGCAATATGCTGGCAGTACAGGCAGCGCTGGTCTTCGGTTGGGCCATTTGCATGTGTGTCAACTCAAGTCAAGAACATCGTAACTGTTTTTCACAAGTTTTACTCGATCGGTTTCCTTTTTCTTGTTGATTTTAAAACATTTATTGTATACTATATTTTGCCCACGGCTCCGCCCGCGTTATTAAATTTATTCCGGGATAAAAGTTCCGCGTTATATTTTTCCGGGAAAAATAGTAGCTTATGTGTCAATCCAAGACATGATCTACCTGTGTGCCAAATTTCATCGAAATCCGTTGAATAGTTTTTGCGTGAAAGAGTAACAAACATTCTTACAGACTTTTGTGTTTATAATAAGAATAAAATAAAATAAAATAAAAATAAAATATTGTTTATTGTTATTGATTTTTAGTATTTAGTTACAAAAATCGCAATTCTTTAAAAATACTGGAAATGTACAATACATACAATTATCGTCTTAATATTAATGAATAAAAAGCCGTTTAAGTGATAGCTGATAAATATTTATTAACAAATTCTTCCTGGAAAAGCTCAATAACTTGACATGGTAATCATAGCGTATAACCTCAATTTTTTATCAGTTTGAATATTGTTATGTACCATTTTATAAAATACGGTTCCTATGAATTTTAAGCCCTAATTATTAGGTTATAATGTATTATAGACAAAATTTTGAAGCGAACGTTTGGAGCGAAATAGTCGTATGACGAAGCTGTATGACAAAGTTGAATCAAATTCTACACTTTTCCCATCTAGAAATGACCGTCTTCGGACAGTTTTTCATTTAGAATACTAAGTTAATCACTCCTGCCTCCGCTCCTCGTGTCAACCCGCGCATTGTATGGCCCCACACGCTTAACACCCCATATAAATTCGGCCACTTGTCCAAATCATAACGTTATGATACAAATCACTATTAAAGGAATATCATTTATTTAATATCTACTTGCAATCGCAACTGTGACTAGTGTTACGCTTATATCGATAAAAATATGATATTGTATTTTTTAAATTTGGAATAACAGCTGCTCTGAATATGATTTGGCAAATAATTTGTGTTAGCATGTGTTATGGTGATTTTAGTTGCATGTTAAATTGTAAGGAGACATAAGTAATCTTATTTGTTTATTTTATATCAGTTAGGTACAATACAGTTTTTTTGCCTCTACAATTTTAATGTAATCTTAATCTTATATTACCTCACTTTATACAAAATACGCAAAACGAAATTAACAAAATTACCTAGTGATTAGTCTTTCAATAAATTCAAGATCAAATCCAAATACGATACAAACATTGTATGTTGATACAAATCTGTATCAGTACCATATTATGATGTATATTTGACGCCGATATCGATATCGACAAAAGTGCATCACTAGCACTCGAATGACACCGAGTGAAGGGTGCTATCCCTTGATTGCCACGCACCCTAGCACCCCACTGAGTACAAATTGTCAGTCCCGCGCACCTGTGTAATGAAAGCTACAACGCACGAACTCTTGAAAACGTGATTATGATAATAATTTGTAAAAATAATTATATAAAATATCTATATATATAAAAGAAAGTGGTGTTAGTTACACCACTTATAACTCAAGAATGGCTGAACGGATTTACCTGAAAATTGGTGGAGAGGTAGCTTAGAACCAGGAGACGGACATAGGATACTTTTTATCCCGGGAAAATATAAACCGGGACTTTTATCCCGGATAATTGTTTTCTGCCAGTGGAACCGCAAGAAAACAAGTATAGAGATATTTCGAGATCCAGTTGAGGACATAATTACTCTTATCCCGGAAAAAGATAAACCGGGAATTATATCCCGGATTTTAATTTCTCGCGAGTGGAGCCGCCACGACTAAACCACTGAACCGATAGCGATGCAATTTGGCAGGGAGATAGTTTTAAACCCTGGGAAGAATCTAGGCTACTTCATATCCCGGGAAAATATAAACCGGGACCTTAATCTCGGAAAATAGTTTTTTGCCAGTGGAACCGTATGAAAATAAGTATGGAGATAGTTTGTGATCCAAAGGAAATCAATCTCAAGTTTGAGTTACATCTCAAGTAGACATAATGTATGAACAGTTCAATACATTATGTTGAGATGTAACTCAAACTTGAGATTGACCTATTAATACCGCCCATAGGCTACTATTATCCCGGAAAACAGACACCGGGAATTTTATTCGGGATTTTTTTCCGGAAAATAATATGATTAGGTATTATTTACGGGGGGGTGGGGGTGTTTAGGGATTTTAAAATTTCGTTAAATAAGGACTCATTTGGTGGCAGGGAGGTGATTTGCAAGAAAATTACGCGGAAAATTTGAAAATTTAAGAATACTTAACCGCCATATTAAACGTGTATGTCACTGAATTCCTCCTAAGCGGCTGGACCGATTTTAATGATTTTTTTGTGTCCTCAGGTGGGTTTGAGAATAGTTTCGATTAACAATTAGATCCGGTAGGTGGCGCTGTACTCGGGTTCTAGGATTTCATTTCCTTTTTAGGGCAGGACAACGTCTGTCGGGGCCGCTAGTTTATAATAAAAGTCCCGTTTTATTTTTCCCCGGAATAATAAGTTGCCTATAGCAATCAGGAGTAATGTAGTTTCTTATTAGTGAAAGAACTTTTAAAATCGGGTAAGCAGTTCCAGAGATTAGCCCTTAGGAGACGGGCTGCATAAGGCGGCACCGCGCAGGGGCGCGCGGCTGCGGACGACAACTTAGACACTTTTAGTCCGGGGAAACCCGCAGCCGTCCCTAATGCGCCGAAGAAGGCTACCGCGGAGCTTACTTTCTCCGCGAAAACAAAAAAAAAGCGATTAGCCCTTACAATTAAAATTTTTAATAAAGACATTATACAGAACAAGATGCATAATCAGTAAAATCATAATGATTTTTGTAAGTGTTTTGCTTTTACTAATCCTAATGCAGCCTCCTGTAATATACTTATTGAAACGACGATATGCAAAAGATGTGCCCTTTATAAATCCTCTCCAATTTTTGGTTGGATAGATTACAATAAATGATTAAATAAGTCTTTAGTCTTTAATGCAGCATTATAAAACTGAAATGTAATTAGTGCTTATATATTGTAATTTCTTTCTGTTGTCCAAAACACAATATAAAAGTTATGTCCATATTGCATGGGAACATAATACTAGCTTATGCCCACGGCTCCGCCCACTTTAAAAAGTTTTTCCGGGATATAGTCCCGATTTATATTTTCCTGGGATAAAAAGTTGCCTATGAGTTAATTCAGGACATGATCTACCCGTGTGAAAAATTTCATCAAAATCCGTTGAGTAATTATGGAGATGTGAAGTAGCACACAAACAGAAAAACAGACAGAAAATAATTATAAAAATCGCTTATTTGTTTTCCATTACTCTTCGTTAGTGACCTCCTTTATATCAAATTTTTTTAAATGTACACACCGGTTGTATTGCTTTATTATATGGATGACGAGCGGACTCAAGGTGCTGAATGGTGTTACTACTGTTTATGGGTGGTCATATCGCTTACCATCAGGCAAACGGCCTGCTCGTCTCGTCATTCAATGCAATAAAAAAATTGACGTATAACCACAGAATTCTGAATAGTAGCAATAGCAAATAGCATTGCGCGAGATGTGACGTTCCTTTGGTGTATATATTTTTAGTTCCCTGTATTTGCTAACCACTGTCATTTACTTTCTGTAAATAGATTTCACCTGTCGCAAATATTATTGACACGGAATAAAGAAAATTTTATACTGTCTGTTCTTTGAAGAAAGTAGCACGATAATTTCTCTCATAAAATATTAGCAACCTGAAGACGATACCGCGGGAAATAACAGCGGGAAATATATTTATAGAATAATAATTGTAACAGAAATAGAAAATTGAACCACAGTGTAAAGTGATCAAGAGTTCAAAGTAAATGAGCGGTCAATAACCAATACTGGCAATTTATGGACATTAAACGTTTATTATGCAAAGGCAATTTTGCCTGGAAGTAAAGGAAGCGTACAAAGGCTATCTAAACGTTTTTTACTGTTTATTCCTTTTTAATTTATAATACTTTTACACTTGTAATGCTGAGAAAATTAAATGTTTTTTTAATTTTTTTATTGCATCGAATGACGAGACGAGCATGCCGTTCGCCTGATGGTAAGCGATACGACCACTCATAAACAGTAGAAACACCATCCAGGACCTTGAGTTACAAAGTACTGTGTGGCATTCCACTGCACTCGTCATCCTGAGACATAAGATGTTGTCTCGTTGTGTCCTGTAGTTACACTGGCTACAATGTCCTTCAAACCGAAACACAATAGTGCATGCGCACTGCTGCTTGGCGGTAAGACGGACCCACCAGACCGACTCTTACATATGAGAGTCCTACCACCAGTAAGTATCCTTTAACCGTGTTTCTTGATTTCAAGTGGTCTAGGAACTTTTATTTAGTATCAATTTATTTTATATATTAGTTTAATATAGTGGACGGTAGCCTAGTTGGGAATGGAACGGTCTGCTGAGACAATTTCCGGAGGTTCAAAACCCAAGGCACACACCTCTGACTTTTCAAAGTTACGTGTGTATTGTTTATCAATTATCGTTCGCTTTAAAGGTGAAGGAAAACATCGTGAGGAAACCTGCATACCTAAGAAGTTCTTTATAAGAATTTCGAAGGTATGTGAAGTCTACCAACCCGCACTAGGCCAGCGTGGTGGACTAAGGCCTATACCCTCTTAGTAGTAGAGGTGGCCCGTGTTCAGCAGTGGGCAGTATATAATACAGGGCTGTTATAATTATTATTAGTTTAGTAGCCCATCTCTCTTAGCACAGTGGTATATTAAATAAAGCCTTAGAGCCTCCTTTATATTCATGAAGTATGTTATCCGTCCAATAATGTATTACACAGCTGATAGATAATGATAGCTTGACTACCATGTATATGGGAGCATACTGCACAATTATAATCGATCGTATATTTTTTACGTAGTCTTTATAATTGACGAATATCATTTAAACTCAAGGATCGTGAAATGATGACGAAATTAGCGACATGACAATTTCCTATATTCTTTAAGAACATAGAATATTTATTAAGTTTATTTTGTTTTGTTAGCCTTGTCACTTGTGATCTTAATTTATTCTGCAATACATGTTATTCATTTGTTTTTCTAACCCACAGAACCAATTTCTAAATTTGAATGAGATAAATAAAGTAGCTATATAAAATAGTGGTCCGTCCGGCGTCGTTTCGTGAGACACGCGCGACCGTCCACGTAATATTGATATAGAGGCCCCCAGGGTGCCGGGCACGGACAGGGGACTAGCCATGTTTATGTGTTTAAACTGGCTGGACATCACACAGCGTGGTGGACGAGACACTGGCTTCAATACGAGTGAATGAAATGTTTTAGCTGATATAGGTCTTATCGTCGTAGATAGATGGGTTGTGACTTATGAAGGGCTTCTTGAGGTGATTCAACAGTCACGCAATAACTTAGTGTTCCATTTTCAAAGAACAAGTGAGTTTTGGGTCTTACCAGCGATATATACAGTCGGTCTTAATTATAATGGGCAGTAATATGCCTACACTTCGCGCGAGTTTTGGGCTAGGAGTATGTAAATGTACTCGAGTAACAAAATACCAATATATTATATAATATACTCAAATAACATTCTAGCGTTTTTTTTTTTTTTTTTTTTTTTTTACGGCCATCTTCGGCGCATTAGAGACGGCTGCGGGCTTCCTCCGACTCGCGTCTAAGTTGTCGTCCGCAACCGCCCCTGATATTCTAGCGTTAAAAAAACTATATAAGGACTGCATTCTGGCTGAAGTCAAATCTTTAAAGTGTTAATGCATTGCTGTATAAGTGAGTTATAGCATGCTAGAACTCATTTATATCCACGAAATAGGCCAACGAATTTACAGGTCAGGGTTATATGAAGCCTTAACAACGTAGATAGGTATACTTACTGGTGTGACCATGTCTGCTCAACATATTTATAAAAGCTTTAGTTACCCCTTTGGCCAGTATTACAGTAGTATAGTCGGATCATCTAACACCAAGATGGTAAAAAAGGATTCGTAAAGTTCTAATGGTTTTCACCCTCACTAACGTCAAATGTTATGGTTAACTATATTGCTCTTTGGTGGCTATTCTATTCAGAATCAGCTCGGAGTCTGGAATTTGTGCCTGATATACCGATACGCTCGCCCCTATCACATCATGGGCCGGAAGACGCACTGCGAAAAGTGGGTGCACTAGTTGCGCCTCTGCCTACACCTTCGAGGACAAAAGGCGTAAATGTATTTATGTGATACTATGGCGTATAAATATACCTGATCAATCACTACATAATATAATACAAAGTCGCTTCCCGCTGTCTCTCTGTCTGTCCTTATGTATGCTTAGATCTTTAAAACAACGCAATGGATTTTGATGAGATTTTTAATAGATAGAGTGATTCAAGAGGAAGGTTTATATTATGTACTTTTATCCCGGAAAAAATTATTAATGCGAGCGGAGCCGCGGACAAGTCTAGTTTAAAAATAATTTCAAGTCATTTGTGGTTTACAAATTGAATAATTGCTGCCCTTGTAAATTTATTGTAAGACTATAAGCATGTTTATGGCTTCAATTTAAACGCGCCTACGGTTTATTATAGATTTTAATGAAAAGTTATTAAGAATAATAAAGATGCTATTAATATATTAATAAGGTATCATTATTAAGTATTGATTAGTTAAGCCAGCGTCATTCATTAAATACATTAAGAAATACAGAGAATATAGTAACGTAACGTAATCCTCCTAGACAATTTCGGCAATCCGATCGATCCGGCGGCCAATCTCAATGGAGAGCAGCCAGGTACGCAGGAGATATCATAGTGCACTAGTGTGTGCGCAATACACAGGTGCACTAGCTATTCTTTCCCTCTCATAGTCCGGTGAGCCGTGAGACGGCAATCCAATATGACCGGAGAGAGACCAGGCGTAGGACCAACGGCTTTACGTGCTTTCCGAGGCACGGGGGTATCAGTGACAACACGCATACAACTTCCTGACTGAGCTGAGACAGTTATTTTTAAGACGGAAAAACCCAGTCACAATATTTTTGACTCAGGAATCGAACTCCGGACCTCAGCGCGCAAATCGTACTCGTAACGCGTACGCTTAATAGAACTGCGCCACTGGGGCAGAACAAAGTATTTTGCTGATAAACTTTAAATAACCTAGTTATTTTACGTTTAAGTTATTAAAACTATGGCGTACGTGATAA
Organism: Lapara coniferarum; assembly: GCA_949316025.1. Classification (NCBI taxonomy): domain Eukaryota; kingdom Metazoa; phylum Arthropoda; class Insecta; order Lepidoptera; family Sphingidae; genus Lapara; species Lapara coniferarum. Next base: position 20,372,194 of record OX438933.1, on the reverse strand, counting down.
CGCCTATTTTAAGTTAAAATCTTCTCGTAAACCATTAGTCGGACTCATTGATCTACAACAACGGTAGTTAGAGTATGTGTAATTTTTAGCTCATATAACAATTGTTATACATTCATCCAGACATTTCTCGAGGGAGTTAATGAATAACTTCAGTCAGCTTTAAGTACTACAGACAGGTTAAAGTTATAACATTTAAAGTGTACTGGAACAACATGTAGTTATAACATTAAAAGACTACCTCGGTGACGTAGTTGTATTACAGTACGACTGCAAAGCTGAGGTCTCGGGTTCGATCCCCGGGTCAGGCTAAGTGATATTGAGTTTTTCTATTCAGTATCAGCCCGGAATCTGGAATTTGTGCCCGATATGGCGATAGGCTCGCCCCCTATCACATCATGGGACGGAATGACGGCGAAAAGTGGGTGCACTAGTTGCGCCTCTGCCTACCCCTTCGGGGATAACAGGCGTAAGTGTATATGTATATATATATCTATACTAATATTATAAAGCTGAAGAGTTTGTTTGTTTGAACGCGCTAATCTCAGGAACTACTGGTTCGAATTGAAAAATTCTTTTTGTGTTGAATAGACCATTTATCGAGGAAGGCTTTAGGCTATATAACATCACGATGCAACTCTTAGGAGCGAAGAAATAATGGAAAATGTGAAAAAAACGGGGAAACTTATTCATCCTTGAGGGCTTCCATTGCGTGAGCTGCTAAAACGGTTTAAGATACCAAAAATATATGTATGAAACAATTATTCCTCTTGAAATGATCTAAAAAAATGTCCGCGACAGTATATGTCTATCTTTTAAGATTAACTCACTAGAACCGTTTTTATCGTAATTAAATTTGGTCGAAATTAATAATATTATAAACACGCCAATACTACTGAACCGATTTAAATGAAATTTGGTACACAGATATTTTAGAGCCTGAAAAAGGACATAGGCTACTTTTTATCCCCGTGAAATATAAAACGGGACTTTTATCCCGGAAAAACTCTTTCACGCGGGCGGAACCGCTGGCAAAAGCTAGTATATGTATAAGTGTACTCTGGCTGCCATTATAACTACTGTAACTCTTTAGGACGTTTTACATCTTTATACCGACTTTCGCAATCTGAAATGTCCATATTAGCACTAAAGGTCATACAATTACCTGTAACTATCACCAGATGTTAGTTGGGAATAAAGTAATTTTTAGTTCTCTTAGTGGCGCTGCACTTTTGACATTAATATATCGAATTCATTAGTTGACAGCTAAACTTAAAAGGACTTTATTAGACAGGCTTTAAGTCTCGTTTACTAGTGGTAGGTTTCTCATATGTAAGAGTCCGTCTGGGTGGGTACCACCGCAATGTCTATTTCTACCGCCAAGTAGTGTGTATGCACTGTTGTGTTTCTGTTTGAAGGACATTGTAGGCAGTGTAACTATTGGATATAATGAGACTTAAGTCTCAGGATGACGAGCGCAGTGGAATGCCACATAGTACATACTTTGTAACTCAAGGTGCTGGATGGTGTTGCTACTATTCATGGGTGGTCGTATTGCTTATCATCAGGCGAACGGCATGCTCGTCTCGTCATTCTATGCAATAGAAACCAACGCACGCTCTTGTGTTTCGTAACCTATAGAAACGACCATGACATGCAGCCGCGGCGCGTGTGGCTTGCAGTCTATCTCATTAAGCTGTGATTCCGCAGAACTCTGCAGACGGCAGATGGCAACATCATGTGCCGCGACGGCAGACGGCACTACTATACAGTATTAAATTGTATGAGACCGATAAATAAATAAAATAAAAAATAAAATACTTTATTCATCACGTAGGCGAACATAGTTGCACTTATGATAAGTCGAGACACATTTAATTATTTATTATTACTTACATAACGATTACGCACACGACGGCAAATGACGCCCGGTAGTACGTCACCTGCATAGTAGTGCCGTCTGCCGTCACGGCACATGCCGTCTGCCGTTGCCGTCTGCCGTCTACCGCATCCTGCGGAATCACAGCTTTATAGAAACGCAGGCAACAATGCGGTTGACATCAGCCTCAATTTGCAGTGCGGCCTGTGGTCTGCAGCTGGTCTCGGACTTGTACCTTTAGCACAGAATACTGAATATTACTACGCACGTTCAGGTTCAGCCTTAGTCAATGAGTTATAGGATCGATAACGGAGATGCGATTTTAAGTTGTTTTTCTGTGACACCATGGTATTTCTCTAAACGAGCTAGATCATTCTTACTTTAGAGATATTTTTAGCGAGCGACCATTTTAGCACTATCAAAAATGTTCCTGCATACAACAGTTCCTATATACACCTTGGTAGCAAAAATAGACAAGGTAGGTACTTAGTACCAACACCAACTTTCACTTACGAGACATATTTTTTTTACATAGCTGTGTTGACACGACTACCGTGTGAATTTGTCTGTGCGTGCGTTTAAATGCACCAGTAAGTGCAGTAAAGTGGCTAATGATCAATTACCAGCCAGTGCGCGGCACAGTGCGGACCCCACGAGGCTGGCAGATGCACTGCTGGCGTTTGAACACTTTTTATGGATATATTGCCTCGAGATTGTTCTGATTTCCAAGGATATATCGTCTGAAGACAGTTTTGGATTCGATCAAGACGTACGTTATGCTGCTGGAGTCAAAGATGTCTTTTACTGACACTTGTAATGATCTTTAGTCATTTTTTTTATATTTTCTCCAAAAGTTTTGTGATTTTTTTCGATTGTCACCGTTTTTATTGTTCTCATCCCGTATTTAGGCTAGGTGTTAACTCGCTCTGGATGTGATAATCGAATTATATAAAAAAAACGGTCTAATGATCATTAAACAATGAAATTTCAATAATATAAAGTTAAGTGACGTCTCTGAGTGCAGCGGTATTTTTATTTGTTTTGTTGGTTATTTGAAAACTTACCGGTGTAGTTCTGCTGTTGCTTTTTTGTCTGTTATCTGTTTTGATACAAATGTCTGTACTTATCATTATTAGTTGTTCGTAGTGTAAAATAATTTACTCACCCTAGATAAATATTGATGCTGATTTAATATACTTATACCTATGTAGATAAAAAAATTCTCGATAAATTTTTTAAATTAATTTTCGGGTTTCTCTTTTTATTTTGTACACGAATTGATACTTGACCTGCCATCCGTGCCTGATAAATATTTTACTGATAAAAATTTTGTCAATTTAACTTGATAGTTCTTAGTGTCTCACAAGACCCATGTCTTATTGCATGCAAGAATATTTCAGAAAGATTCTGATTTCATTAATTGTTAACAATTCCACTTAAAGTCATGTCATAAGTAGTACCTAAGTAGTGGAGAGCGCTCATCAGTCGTCAGTGGACATCTCTCACGTCAAAATATTGACAGTGGCGCATATGTGCACACTACAAACATTCATTTACGCAACAAAGCCCGCCAACGACTTAAGCATATTGGTAGAACACTCGCTCCCAATCAACGTCACAACGGGGCGCACCCCACATCTATGAAAAAAATACACTCGAGTGTTTGCTCTCATAAAGAATGGGTGCAAATCTGCACAAAGATCATTGTTCCCGTGCTCGCGCGACCCCTCGGGCGGCGCGCGGTTTGCTCGTTCGATTTAACATCAATGCTAGTTGGCCTGCTATCATCGCCACTCTCCATGGAATTACTATAGACAGTATGATTAAAACCAATTACAAGAAGCATTTCTTTCCACAGATGGGCCACCACGGTATGGAGGGTCTCGACATGCTGGACCCTCTGACATCGTCATCGATGACCACACTCGCGCCGATGGGCGAAGGCGCGCCGCCACACCACCAGCTGCACGGATATGGCGCCATGAACCACGTGATGAACCACCATCACCACGCCGGCGGGCTCGGCCATGCGCCCCCCGCACACCTCGGACACCCTGCCGCCGCACTGCACCCCGACACAGACACCGACCCGCGGGAACTAGAAGCATTCGCCGAGAGGTTCAAACAGAGAAGAATCAAACTCGGCGTCACGCAGGCAGACGTCGGCAAGGCGTTGGCAAACCTTAAACTACCCGGCGTGGGCGCGCTGTCGCAAAGTACCATCTGTCGCTTCGAGAGCCTCACGCTCAGTCACAACAACATGATCGCGCTGAAGCCGATATTGCAGGCGTGGCTCGAGGAGGCGGAAGCACAGGCGAAAAACAAGCGGCGGGACCCAGACGCGCCCAGCGTGCTGCCCGCCGGCGAGAAGAAGCGTAAACGGACGTCCATAGCGGCGCCGGAGAAACGGAGTCTCGAGGCGTATTTTGCGGTGCAGCCTCGACCCTCCGGCGAGAAGATCACGGCGATCGCGGAGAAACTCGACCTGAAGAAGAACGTGGTGCGTGTGTGGTTCTGCAACCAGCGGCAGAAACAAAAGCGCATGAAGTTCGCGGCGCAGCACTGACCGGCGGGCGGCGGCGCGGCGCTGCTGTACCCTGGCGGCGGCTACGGGTACTAGCCGCAGCCGCGCCGCGCCCCCGCGCCACCACCACGCCACCACCACGCCACATCAGGACAGGAGCAATACTTCTTAGTGTAGATATCGTACCGAGACCCGTTTTACTTTCGAACGTACACTCTCTACGACTTCTCATATATTTTTCGAGACACACAGGGTATATAATAATCATTATATACATATCATTGGTGAATAGAAGTCGCTTCGTCGTTTTTGCGTTCGTCACGCGCCGAGTTTTGATGTTATTCGAGCATCTACTATGTACACGAGAAACTGAAATTCAGGATTTTTAAGAGAATGTGCCTTGCAAATAATCAATATTCTGTGTTTAATGTTAGTAACTTGGTCGTCGCGCGTCACAGGACTCGTGCGAGCGCGTGGAGCCGCGCGCCACTTCACACGTGTGTGTGAGTGGACTCGCTGGACGCGCACCGACTAGCTCCGCGACTAGCTCCTCGGCTAGCTCCTCGGCTAGTCTACCGCTCGCCGGTGCGCGCTCAGCGATATGTTTAAATTGTATTGATAGATTTGTTGAAACTTTACGTTCTTACGTTATCGAAAACTGTACAAAATAATTGTAAGTGTATACTTTCTGCTTAATTTGTAGGTGTCTGTAGATTTTTGTACGATACTATAATTTAATTCTGTGGGTATGTTTGTTTCGTTGGTAACATTTCACACGACGGCACAATTTAGTGTAAGGGGTTATTAGAGACATTTAGCCAAAATAGTATTAAAACAAATCCATTTGTACATAGATCACCTTTCGATTTATATATAATTAGGCATTAGTTAAAATACATAATAGTTACTAAATTGAAAAACAATTAGTACAACGCTCTTGGATTCATGCGCGTCTTGCGTGAGATTTATTTTGTTTTGTGGCTTCATTTAATGCATTTTTACATTAAATCCTAAGCAAGTCAGGTGACGACTTGATGAAAGGTCGCAGGAACACATTTAATGCTGGCCTCTATTGCCAGGCCCGTCTGGCAATCTCTAGAGGAGGCCTATGTGCAGCATTGCACGTCAAGTGACTGATGGAGTCACGTTATATTTTATACTTACGAGTTCACAAACTTGACGAACCACTTTCATGCAATGATCTCAAAATTTTGCCAGTTGAATCGAGTGCCATTAAAATTCTTGACCTGAACCTTGATCAGCGTTGAACTAGCCGTTTTAGTGTAAATTATATTTACAAAAAGAAATATCTGACTCTCAGAGCAGTCATTTTACCTATTGCATGAATCCATAACAAGTGGCAAAGCATGCCACGGCTTAAGATATTATAAAAACTAAAAAAAAACACTAAAAAAAGTTTGCGAATTATAAATAATATTTTTAAAAAAGAAAATATTTTGTAAATATAGTTTTAAATGAAACGTGAATTAAGTTTAAAGGATTGTGCAATCTAGACCTCGATTAAATAGTATTATTGTTTAAGAATTGTATTGAAATTCACCAAAAATGCCGAATCTAGTCATATGCTTTAATATTTTATCACTTTTTTAGTTTTAGCGACTCCCACCGAGAGATGGCAAAGATATATTAGCGAAAGTTGCGAGCCTGTTATTTTTTTATAGAAACGCTTGTTCCCAAGATCCTAAAATATGGTATGTAAAAAATCGCTTACGATATTTATCTGACTACTTGTAAAGTACCTACCTATCTTTAGACCATATAATTTTCATTAAATTGTTTTATTGGCCCATTGAAAATGAGACTGAAATTTTGCATTATTTTCATCCCACTATTAATATTCATTTGTTTAATATTTATTATTTATCAAAGTAAATATACAAATTATATGTATAATTGTAATTATGTCAAAAAATTGTTGAAAGATCTTTCTTCTTATAAGCTGTACGTATTTTATATTTTGAAATTATTCGTTATGAAGTGGTATTGAAAAATAATTTTGTAATATAGAGATAATACATTGAAAATCATTTCGAACAGTATTTCGTAAGCGGTTTTAGAAAGCTCATAATAAAGTCCCTAATAAGTTTTATTATTGTTATTGTTTTGTAACTATACAACCAGTCGCAGCTCTCAGTTATGTAATTTAAAGCAGTCATAATTTTTAAGTAGACTTTAGAGAAGTTTCTCTTGCAATTATTAATTCTTAATTATTATTAATTAATAATGATAAAAACGAGACAATCTTATTTCTAAAACCAATAAACAATAAATTGATAATAGAAATATTAGTAAAAAATAATATGTTGTTTTATTACCATTCCTTGATGGCAGAAATTTTGAAACTCAGTGCTATCTGTGGTAAGTATTTTTAACACGCTCTTATTAGCTTCAGACGTATGTATGTATTTATGTAACGGAAACGTGGATCATTATTTTGACCCCCTTCGAAACGTCGGATTAAATCGAAATTTGACATACTTATCAAAAACCGATGACAAACGAAATGGGCCTTGTAATAAAAAAGGTTTTCCAGGATAAAAATCCCGCTTTATATTTTCTCCGGAAAAAACCCTAGCTTATGTCCTCCCCATTATTTTTAAATATCTCCATGCTTATCATCGAAATTTGTTCAGTAGTACCAGAGATTACTTCGTACAAAAAAACTCTCAAACGTTTCCTCTTTATAATATTAGTATAAATTAGTGTAGATGAATCTCACAAACATACTTAGCATAGACAAACGTACTTAGCGTTGGATAGCCCGCTGTTATGATAATAAGTTGGTTCTCAATGCTTTCATCATGACAGATTTCTCAGTGCGTTAGCAAAGGGGCGCTGTGATTCGTCAATATAGAAATACAGCTTTCCTTCAGTTGGCTGTCAGAAAAACAAAGCTAAACAAGACCAAAGAAAACTATGAAATTGACTGCACTATTAGACGGAGAGCTAATAAATAATTCAGCGAAGGTGTTTGAGGTAATGGTAACATTGCTAAAATCTTTTTCTAGTTATATCTGAATACTATAATCCCATCAATAGTAAAAAAAATACTTATGTATTTATTGCATTTGAATGACGAGATGAGCATGCCGTTCGCCTGATGGTACATACAACTACCCATAAGCAGTAGCAACACTATCCACCACGGTAAGTTACAAAGTACTGTCTGGCGTTCCACTGCGCTCGTCATCCTGAGACATAAGTTATTAAGTCTCATTATGTTACGCTACACTATTATATTAGTAACCTCTATTTAATTAATAAAATATATTATTTAAACAATAAAGAAATATTATTTAAGAGTTTTTAAAGTTGCTGGGAAGAAATATCTACCTACTTCAAAATAGTACCTACCGGAAAATCACAATAGACTGCATCTTGTGACATTAATAAGAATTGCGTGTGCGCATCATTTAAGCGCTCGGTGTACCTCTTAGTTACAATAGTGGATAAGCCGTAGTTAATAAGTTAAACTGAAGCAAGGGCATCTGCGGGAGGGGGGGGGGGGGGGCAGGGAGAGGTAGCTACCCCCCCTTTGCAAAATGCCAATGAAATATTTACAAGTTTTATTTATTGCACAGCCATACAGCCCAGAACTCGTGAAGCTTTGCACGTTGTGACTCTGTAGCATTATTATTACAATCGCTGTAGATGTAAGCTTCATGTGCTCTCGATTTTACTTACAATTCATACTTGTCTCATTTTCTATATCAACTTAAACCCCCCCCCCCCCCGACACTCTTGAACTGAAGCTTGAATTAGGTACATAAAGAGCAGTCACGAAATATATTCTTATTTTTGCATTAAGCCTTATTTAGACGGCTCAATAAGCTATCAATAATTTTATTGCTTAAAAATTTACCCCGTCTTAACCCTTAACGTATTTGTTTACTAGTAATGTGTCCACTTAAAAAATATTGATAAATAAGAAGCAATTAAGCAGGCCGGCATAATTGTGCCGACCGACCAGGTATGTTTATCTCTTGCCGGTTGACATAACTTTTTTGGCTTCACTACATTTACCATCAGATGCAGTGAAGCCACTTTATCGAGCCTACGATAAAAAAAAAAAAAAAAAACGATTTTCATAATTCATTAAATGATACCTATAAATATAACTGATTATTAAACGAAACTAATAGAATTAATAAATTGCTTAAAATGGCAGGTTCAAAATAATACGACATGTTTAATGAATAACATTTTATTAGTCCAAGACTAAATCTAAATAACAACATAGACGTCCCCTGAGCCAGTTTCAGATAAAAATGATGTAGGAAAGTGCAATTGAAGAACCCAAACTTTATGTGGAAACTATATTTGATCTAATGAAAATGCTTGTTCTGACTATCCAGTCATTTTATAATTAGGAAAAAATGCAAGTTCTGAAGGAAATTTAACCTGAGGCAAGTCACCAACTCATACGTTTTTAACGCTCTACGGTTGAACATTGATTTTAGATGCCCTCAAGAGAATTTAAAAGCAAGTAAACAAATAATTAATAAGTCTTTAGTTTTACTGTAATACCGGCTACACACATTGATCAAGCTTAGGCCTACATGAGCGTAAAAAGTGCTACGTCTAGCCGTTTGTCTAGTTGGAAAAAACCAATGTAAGAGCCCAAGAGAGATGAGTTTTGTGGGCTGCCACTCATCCTGCCCTGTTAGTTTTTCTTATGTACTAGGTGTCGATCGTGGGGTTACCCGTGTGAAAAGCCTTTCCCGCTCCAAAAGTTACTAAAACTCCCGCGACTTCTGTTAAAAAATCAGATGAAAAAGTTATTTCCATGGGAGTAAATTACCGACACAAATAGCCTATGTGTTAACATATGTGTGACATGGTCTACTTGTGTGCCAAATTTCATCCAAATCCGTTCAGTAGCTTCTGCGTTTACTTCTAACAAACATCAAAACATTTTAATAAACTCGATTTATCATATTACTAAGCTAAGACAAATGATGCAACTGCGCATTGTGTCAAGCCAAGTGCGTTCCATATACCGCAAAACGACACAATTGAAAAAGATAGAAAATTGGGTTATCGTCATAAAATTACTTAAAACGAAGTTCTCAATATAATAATAGTTCAAACACAGCCATATTCAAGCAGGAAAAGGACAAAACTGTTATATCAGTCCCTTTTTTTATTATATTTTTATAAATAAGGGACTATTTTTTAGTAATTTAAAAATGTCAACTAAATTTTCTATTTTTTGAATTGTGTCGTTTTCTTCCTAAAGGTGCGATACGTTGGCGCTTGTTAGCTCGGCCAACTAGGCAATCAACATCAAGCGACGATACAGCAAGGCAAATAATGCGCTCTATAAGTTGTTATTAACATTCTTAGCAGATGTCGGCCACTGTATCGCCGGCTTAACAAATTAAAGCGAAAACTTTTGTTCGTCTAAATCAGGCTAGCTAATTGGGGTTATGCAATTCCAGCGGTGAGCGACAACTGATCTTACCTGCATATTACTGGGGCTGTGGCCAAGATCGATAAGTTTTTCGCTCATAATTTTTTTTGTTTTCTATTGGCGTTGATGATTATTGAACGTCGTCTTAGTTACGGCCGCAGCGCTTGCATCGAGCAGTTAGTCACTATGACACATCTTGTCTCAGGGTGACGAGCGAGCAGCGATCCGCAGTTCGTAATTCAAATAATAGTAGATATTTTTACTTTATGTTGGCACTTGACTCGTCAAGCCCCGCGACGGACGCCGACGTCTATATATATAAACGGGGCTAGACGGGTTAAACTTAACTGATGAGCTAGTGCTATAAATCATTATAATAAAGGCACCTTAATGTGAAAATTTAATACACAAAGCTTTTATATTTCCGGTCAATCACCCGTACTATAAATAGTAGAAAATTTCTTCGTAACTTGGTCAAACATCTTTTCTAAGGCTTCATCTAGTTGAGAGTTGTTTTTATAAAAAGTAAAAAGGTGAAATAAGCCTCAAGATGACGAGAGATTACCACAAACGATTACCTTTCCAGATATTTTGTAGGTATATTAACAATTCAAGGACGATTTGGGAAGAAATAGGTACCTAGTTCATTGGACCTCGCTGTTTTTTTAAGGTTTGAATGCAAGCAGTAGGTAATCTATGGAAATATTAATTCGATTTTGAAAATAGAGTTTGAAATTAATTTCGTATATCACACATTAAAAGCAAGAGAGACTAGGCCTGTATAACAATGAGGAGCCTGTACTGGCTGCTGGGAAGGAAGTCTAAACTATCACTTGAGAATAAACTTCTTATATATAAAGCTGTAATAAGACCAATATGGACCTATGGAATTCAGTTATGGGGTAGTGCATCAAATTCAAATATCAACATAGTACAACGACTACAAAATTCGATACTTAAATCCATATCCAATGCCCCATGGTTTATTACAAATGCAGAACTACATGAGTATCTAAAAATAAGCACAGTTAAACAAGAAATACAGAATGTAGAAGAAACCTACAAAATGAGACTTGCTAATCACTCAAATCAACTAGCTGTGAATCTGCTGAAACCACAAACTATCAGGCGTTTAAAGAGGCAAAATATATTTGATCGGAAATTATAAATAATTATTAGTATTACTAAATGTGCTATGCTCGCAGGAGCTCTGCACATAACACGCCAATTTCATCAACACATTTGCTTATAGCTTAGTGGCTGATCGCAAATAAAAAACAAAACATAAAAAAAAAAAAAAAAAAAAAATCGCAAGACACATAATCGCACACCTGTTACAAATGCTTCCCGCACAAAGTTGATTTTTCCGTAAATATTCGTGTCGGGTTTGAGTTTTAACATCTAGGGCAGTTTTAATAAACCAGTCTCAAATTAGAGTTACATCTCAAGTGGACATAATGTATTGAATATTGTCTACTTGAGATGTAACTCAAACTTGAGATTGATTTAGTAATACCGCCCCTAACGTACAACGTAGTTTTTTAGACGCAACAAGAGGTTTATGTTCTACAACTATTAAAAAAAATCACTATTAGCTCCACTGCGAATGAATGTACCCAGACCTTCGCTTCGATTCTACGTCAACTGAGCATTGTTTAAGTGAAGGTAGAAGTACTTCAATCCATTCTTTATCTGTCGCTTATACAAGCGACTATCCCGATAAATTATTGCCAAAACTAAAGATCTAGCTCTTAAAAAAGCTGGGTAGTGCTCGTGGTCATCTTCGTGTCGACTGCAAGCGATTTTTGACCGTATATTGGATTTAACGAACACAATACCGAAACCACTCGTAAAACGCATGGAGGTGAAACGTTCTCACTTATGGCCGCCAAATTGTTTTTATATCTCGAGGTGTTTTTACATCAATGCTCGCCGCCATATAAAAATGTTTTACGCCACGTCAACTGCCAATATTCAACGCATTTATGTTGAAGCAACTGAATCATCTTTTGGGACTTTGTTTTACAAAGCTGTGTTGACTCCCTGAGTAGCATAGCCGTATTGCGGTATTACTAATTCGAAGAATTTCGAGGATATATGATTTCCATCAACCCACCGCTAGCTGTATACCTCGCGATGTCATCTGACCATCGGGCTGGTGTTCTGCTTTTATCTGAATAAAAGCATGATTATTATGAGCCACACGAAGTCCACTGCTGAATATAGGCTTCCCCTAAAGATTTCCAAATGTACCTTTTGATAGCGGCCCGAATCCAGCACGTCCTGCGACCTTTATCAAGCCATCCGTCAAATAAAAACATAGATAATATTAGTATCATAGTTGTTAGATATTTCATTAATTTCTCATTTCCTACTAGATTGATTTAAAAAGTAGTAAACTTGCACTGTTTTTAGGTATAATATCTAGGCGTTTTTATTCTATGTATCAAAGTATCAAAGAACTATGAAGAATAAATGTAAAAGAGGCGTAATAAACAGTAGCAGTAAATGTATTTTTAGCCTCGAGCGCGGCGGCATTGTGAATTTTTGTTCCAAGTTGTTGGAAATACTCTTCCTAAGATTTATTTATTTCATTCACACGGCTTCTGTTCTCCGAAAGGTCGTTGGCTTCACCCTGTTAATCATTTCTTATGTTTACGCGAATGTTAGACATTGAAATAAAACTGCGTTTCGGATTTTATCACGGTTTTTCGTCTTTTTACATATAAGCAATAAAATAAACATCGGTTAGCTAGAGGGAAAGGAACTTATTGCTGAGACGGAAATCCTGGGTTAAATTCTTGGGCAGGCAGATGTTTTTTGGGATTGTAAGGAGTTTATTCATCCCTGCACCATATAGACTACTACTAAGGGAGTTAAGTCTTCTACTTAGTAACCTATTGAGGGTTGGCTTAAGTACTTATTACTAACAATTTTTTTTCGCCCACAAAACGTCTTTTGTCTACCGCCACTGGGAGATATGAACTAAGACACACAACGTACCAAGTATTATTGATTGCTAACATTTGATTTGACTAAAAACGTGAAGAATATGTGGAGACTACGAGTCAGTATTGTAAATGGAAGTCTTATCTACCACAGTAGCTTTCTCAGCTGGGGAACGACAACAAAATTCGCGCGTCACATAACGGCTGAACTGATTTCATGCAAGTTTTATTTACGCAAAACACCACAAAAATTTAGGTTTTTATGAATAATATTACGTAATGTGATATATGTAATATTATTTCACGGCGTTGTCGCTCCAAAAATAAATACTAATAACTACCATAATTTATCGCTTCGTGAAATGCGAGTGGAAACGGGGACGAATGCAGCCAGTGGAGCCCTAACTTGATAGATAGTTGTATAATTTAATTCGGTTCAGCTCGTCTTTAAATGTATAGTCGGTGCTCGAAGGCGTAGCGCGTAACTAACGCGTTATTCTGAAGAAAAATAATGTTGTTTACTTCATACCGTAAACACTTTTCAATCAAATACATAGTCACTTACAAAACATTTGTGAGGTTGGGGATTTCAGAATACTTTTATATAGAATGCTTGCATTCGCAACTAGGCTATCGTCCACACCCGCCAAAGAGGCATATAATAATTTAAGATTTCTTTTAAGTTACATACATAAATGAAGCAGTGGGTCTCGTAATGTTTCAGAAAGACCGAAAATCAGGAGCATAGGTCTTCTGCCTACCTATTTTTATATTCTCCTCCCCATAATGAAAGCTGGTTACGCCCATGCTGAAGTGGTCTCACATTTACATTGTTTCTGACAGTTTGATAATCATGCACAATTTTACTATCGGAACTTGACATGCTAGAAGGTAATACGACGTCAACTCTAATAACACACAATTGTACTGGTACATGCCAATCAAATAAATAAGCTAGTAATAGCCAACGCAAACCAAACTGGCAAGTCGGTGTTGCGCTAACGTATCCGGCCGCGTTACGGGCTAGGCCCGAGCGCCCCTAAGGCTCTTGACGAATGGCCTTCGTCCGCACTAACTCACCGCCTAGCGACCACGGTCTGTGCGCGTCTGTAGACTTTCGAGTGCAGCACAAGACTGGTATACTTGTAAAATAAATATCTATAGGTTAACTAACAACTTTTAGAAGAAAAAGTACAAAACATCTAATTAAATTCATAGGTTTATCTATTGATTGGGATGTGACTTATAGAATTTAAACACACAGTTAGACTTGTTATTGTCGCGGTAATTTGTTCCTTTTTAAATATATTTTTAGGGTTCCGGACCTCAAATGGAAAAAGGAACCCTTATAGGATCACTTTGTTGTCCGTCTGTCCGTCTTTCAAGACTCTTTTTCAGAGGTATGCGTAAAGATGTAAAGTTTAAATTTATATAAAATATGCGGGTTTACGGACTCTTTCAGGTATGAAAAAATCAAACTTGTAAGTCAACGCGATCAAAAGATATGAACCGTTTATATCGTATATTTTCGCATATTTTGCCGTCTCGCACGGGAATCAAAACCTATAAGGTACAAGTGCCGTTGACCTAGAATCGTGAAATTTGGCAAGAAGCAAGGTCTTACGGCACATGTAAAGGTAAAAATCTGTACACCGTAGGTATGTACTTTAATAACCAAAAAAGTGGATATACAAACATTTTAACTGATAATTTATTAATTAATTTTGGCGAACTGATGAACTATATATACATTTATTTATTACAAGCTTTTGCCCGCGGCTCCGCCCGCTTTAAAAAGTTTTTCCGGGATAAAAGTCCCGCTTTATATTTTTCCGGGATAAAAAGTAGCCTATGTGTTAATCCAGGACATGATCTACCTGTGTGTCAAATTTCATCGAAATCCGTTCAGTAGTTTTTGCCTGAAAGAGGAACAAACATCCATACATCCAAACATCCATACATTCTTACAAACTTTCGCCTTTATAATATTAGTAGGATTTTATTTTACCTTAGTATATAAAGTTCATCAGTTTGCCAAAAGAGTTGCGTACAAATTTGTAGGTAAGGCAAGATACAACTTTGTAGGTACGCAACTCTCGGTACGCGAGTACACCTCGCACTTGTCCGGTTTCTGTTAGGATGTTGATGTTGCTTACATCACGAGGATAATAACATTCAACAATCAATCAATTATACTTAAAATAATTGCTTGAATCTCGCAAAGTTCGCTTTTAACGTATAGTAGTGCGAATTTCGAATACACACACTCACGCCTTTTATCCCTAGCAGAGGCGCAACTAGTGCACCTACTTGTCGCTGTACGTATTCCGTCCCGTTATGTGATAGGGGGCGAGCCTATCGGCATATCGAATACGAAAGACCTAACTAATGTATCTATGTTATATAAGAAAACAAACTAACGTAAGCTTATGAATAGTGCACGTGTTTTAGAAGAAAACGGCGCGGCGGGGTGCGGCGGGTAACATTATTTTCTGATTTAATACTTATACTTTCCGTAGTATTATAATGCTCTTAGACTTATACGACGTCACGTGGACGTCAGTTTAAAATGTAGGTAATGTGAAGAAAGCAAATTATAAAAACACGAAGTACGAAACTAAACGAAAACCAAGTTAATAATTGAGATTGATTGATAAATAACCCGAAATTGTGAGATAATAAAATTAATAACTTTTAACATGCTTTATGGATTGTGGTTTATACAAAAGTTTTTTAGACTAGTATTGCTCGCGGCTCCGCACGTTTTTCCGGAATAAAAAGTAACGTATAACACTCTGGAGTAATGTAGCTTCATATTAGTAAAGTATTTGGTCAACCAAACAAATCTTCAGCATTATAATATGAGTATAGACAAAGAAAAAAGAATATTTCGGCTGGAGTTAACGTGTAGAAGCGTTTTGAAGTTATTGATTTGTTCAACTACTTTTGTGGCCGACCTTAACTTTTTACAGTATTCATTCAGCAAAATACAGGACGGTGCATAATTCTAATGACTTCAACACCCATTAAGATACACAAGTGGGGGGGTGTCTGACCCACGAGGTGTACTACAAAGCCAGTTCGGCCCATGCATGTGATCTTACTTTCGCAAAAAAAATCTTCAAAGTAAATTCAGACACCGCTAAACATATTAGGATGAAATTTTGTGACAATTATATAAATTAGTACCTAACCACTTTTTACCCTGGATTATTAACAATGTCTACTGGCAAAGGACTTTCAGGCGGCGCAAACGACTTCTAGAACAAATATAAATAATTTGTTTGCATTTGGGCATGCGTTTCGATGCAGGCTCAAACATTTTGGGTGTGTTTGAGAGCGATATTGCGCGCAGTTTGCAGAGCCCGCGGGCGGCCGGCGCCCTTAGCCATCGCCCCTAATATCCAATGTATGGAGATCCGAGGTATTGTTACAGCACAATATTTGACTAATCTAGATGTTAGTACGGACTAATTGGATATGCCGATGTTTGTATTGCAAGGTTTGTGTTCGCCAGATGGGGGAGCTTTGATTGGTTTTTGATTTTGTATTAAAAATTACATTTAATACTTTATATATTGAAGTCAGCATTAGGATGTTGTCTTGTAATATTTTTTCTTATGTTTATTAATCTTATAAAGAGGAAAGATTTGATTGTTTGTTTCTTTGTAATGGATGTACTCAAAAATTTGTGGACCGATTTTGAAAATTCTTTCACTAAAAGGCTGCTATGTTATTTCTGAGTGCTATAGAATATATACCTACAGAATAAATGTACATATATATATATACATATACACTCACGCCTATTATCCCCGAAGGGGTAGACAGAGGCGCATCTCGTACACCCACTTTTCGCCATTATTCCGTCCCATGATGTGATAGGGGGCGAGCCTATCGCCATATCGGGCACAAATTCCAGACTCCGAGCTGATACTGAATAGAAAAACTCAATATCACTTTGCCCGACCCGGGAATCGAACCCGAGACCTTAGCATTGCAGTCGTACCATAATACAACTACGCCACCGAGGCAGTCTACAGAATAAATGTATATACAGAAAATATACATATTTAAACGCTTAGGCATGTTTATAAATATCAAAATGTTGAGTAAAAATAACATTTCAATGTGTTTAATCGATCAAAACTCTTCATAAATTAAATCAATTGTTACAAAAAATCAAATCGGTAACGCGTTAGTACATCCCCAAATGATTTGAAACTGAACTGTCAAAAGTTAAATAAATGGTTGGACGGACTTTAAACGAGGAACTGTCATTGTATTGAGACATTTACGATAACTCTCAAACGCCAACTACACCTACAGTTGACAGAAACATTTCACGTAGGAGTCTTATAATCCTACGGAACAACTCACTAACCCATCACGGTCACATTACAACCGCGGCATTGACTCCAACAGTCTGACATTACCAACGCGGCGCAGAACTTTCAATTACGAAGTATTGCGTGGTGCTCCACTGTGCTCGTCACCATGAAACATAAGATGTTAAGGGCGCTATTCATAAATGAATCTCACGTTTGAGTGAAATCTGAAAGAGACATATTCTGATGTATTGAATAAGTAAATCAATCTTAAGCTGTCATTTAAGAGCAGCTTGTTCTCAGCTGAGTTGGCGTTGTTTAATAAACAAAACTCGGACTCAGACTCAGACAGTGACTTAAGATATCATTTGAGCTGTTGATATCAGTTCATTTAATAACGACGAGCTTACGATGTCGACTTTAATTAGACAGCGTCTCAGCTGATATTGCTCTTCAGAGCGAAACTCAGTTGAATCAATAAGTCACAAGGCATAAGTACTTACTTATTGCTAAGTAATAAGTGAGCCATAAGTCTCTTAATGCCAATTCGCTGGCTTGTTAATTAGCTACTTAAGTACATTAAAGTACATTCTCTAATATCTTTACCGCGCGAGTAGCATCTGGGTCTAAGAAACTTCCCGAAGGTAGCCCGGGATGGGAGGGCTGGTCATAAATCAATTTTTGCCAAGTTGTGCCCACCCCTGAAACATTCATGGCGCAATAAAACAGCTACTAACACAATATAAACCGAATTACCCTTATTTACGACTTGCCGTTTGTAATTTTATCCAACTAGCCACCGCACGCGACTTCGTTTGTATAGGATGAGGGTACATAATGTTGCGAAGGTGCTCGTATTAAGTACCTACATGGAAAATATTTTGTACTTAAAGGTTAAACCTAGCAATGATATTGTACTATTATAATCCTTATATAATTTGCAGTATATTAAAGAGCATAAAGATTTATTTATTTTAATACTTTATATTTTAAAAACAAAAACTCATTGGAATGCGCACTAAGTTTGAAACTTCTGTCGCGAATCCTTACAAAGTAACGAAGCAAAATGAATAATCTTTTAATATACTTCAGAATAAAACGTAATGGAAACGATGTACATAAAAACCACCACAAGTTATGGACTACGCAACTAAACAAGAAAAAACCACTACAACTTATAGTCTACACAACTAAACAAGAAAATTATATGTACCAATTATATAAGTTAACAGCTAGATACATGGGCGCACATAAGAGGGGGTCCGGACCCCCCCCCCATCCCCTTAGCTTACAATAAACCACTCTACGCCTCTGACCGCTCACATTTTGGGGATCTGGACCCCCCCTTAGCTTCTACAATACGGTGTCATGCAGGCAAGAACTCACACCACCAAAATTTTTATATCGTAGGACCCCCGTGTGTAAGGTATAGCTACGCCCATGTTGTGATATCAATTGCTATAGAATTAATTATTTTAATATGATTTCACTTTAGAAAGGTGATAAAAGTTATTGTTATTACGTAAGGAATTAATAAATTAATAAAAAAGACAATCCCCCCCAAAAACATTTTCATGTAAAATCAGACCAAGACGAGATATGGCTCGCACTGTGAAGTTATCAGATCTCATATAGAGCCAAGCCTCTAACTCGACACGCCCTAACTACAAGCCCCCATTTCCCAACTCTATATCTCAGCCAAAATGCGATGGTCTTTTGTTTTCGCGAAGAAAATGCATTCTTTACCACTACCGACCTGAAGGGGCGACTTGACGGTTATGTGGGGTACACCGTGTCTTACGACCCGGTGTTCACTAACCCGGAGAGAGTCTGGTAACCTAACGGGACTGGGTTTTGCTACATAATGTAGATGGGTATTATATACACGCATAGCATCCAACCTACCTTTTTAGGCATAGGCAGTTTCCACAGCCTCATTTCGCCAGCCAAGTCAGATGTCATGTAGTTGCGAGTCTATTGCCAATTACCAGCACAATTTCAAACTCCATGATAACCTTCCCGGATCACAACTAGTTTTCATAATATCCATACTTTTTCGTATTATATTGGTAATGCGAAAGTAATTCTGTATGTTTAAACCATTTATTTATAAAGTATACAATTGGATTGTTTCAATATGTGTGGTAGAAACGTTACCAGCTCGATACACGCTGCTAAACAACACTGTTACACTAGGGCTGAACCCACGAGCCGATTATAATGTTTGGTATGTAGTTTACCCTGGGAATCAAAACGGCTCTTTTTTTTTTTTTGTCCCTGACATTACTCTTTCTAGCCTGACGAGGGTCGGCTTCTGAAAGAACACCGGTCTTTTGGGTGAGTGCAGAAGGCGCTCGCAACCCTAAAAATTAAGGAAAACGGCTCGAGATATTTTTTAACCCGGGAAAATATAGCGACACTTTTATCCCGGAAAAGCTTGTTCATGCAAGCGAAGTCGCGAGTAAAAACTATTATAGTTACATTACTGGAGCAGTCAGATGATAGACACAGTGAATGTCAGATTAATAAGCTAAGTAAAACCAGTCTGTCACTTCCATGCATAATGGACGTTAATGCAAGCCGTTACGGCTTCCTACAAGCCCGGACAACAGCTATACATAATACACAAATTAGCTTCTTTGTTAACAAAAGCCGGATATATGGACAAAAGATTTATAGATTTTCCTCTTACTTACAAAGTTTCATGAATTAGGTACATAAATAAATTAATGCTTTTAATTGTTGCTCAATGAACAATTATTAGTATTTACATTTGTAAATACTTTTAGTTGTTCATGGTGTTGACTTTGAAACAAAATAACATAGTCGCGTCGTACTGTTAAACGTATTTTATATACTAACAAAATATATCATGCTAATTGTAAATTGCTGGATGCGGGCCGCTTTAGTCAGGTCCGTCTGGAAATCTTTGGGGGAGGCCTATGTTCAGCAGTGGAAGTCATGTGGCTGATGATGATGATGAACTATAAATTATTTAAAACTAGCTTTTGCCCGCGGCTCCGCCTGCGCTAAAAAGTTTTTCCGGGATAAAAGTCCCGGTTTATATTTTCCCGGGATAAAAAGTAGTCTATGTATTAATCCACGACATGATCTACCCGTGTGCCAAATTTCATCGAAATCCGATCAGTAGTTTTTGCGTGAAAGAGGAACAAACATCCAGACATCCATACATCCATACATTCTTACAAACTTTCGCCTTTATAATATTAGTAGGATTCCATGCATTAAATAGGCGTCCGCACTAGTTTTAAATATTACTAAAATATTTTTAGCTTTGCAAAACATTACTAGATTACAATTTCTAAAATAAATACAATTATAGTGTCGGTTGGTTACCAAAAGCTTAAGCTAAGTTGACATATTTTTTCATACTTGGATGCAGACTGCAAAACTAAGTTATTTAGGTACTATGTGTTACTGTCTCAATTATGCGAGATGATTTTAACTCTTATCAGCTTAGCTTCTGGTCTGCAATCCACATAAATATAAGCTAAGTATAAATTCACGATTACTTCTAACACACAGTACAGCCGAATGATACTTGAGGTGCTATTCAATTAGGCAAGTCTTGTATGCAAATATGACGTCACATTTGCGTACAAGTTGCTTACATCGGAAACATGTTCTCGAGAGTGTGCAAATTGCATGGAAGTTTTACTTGAACGCAAGTGGAGACTTTCAATATCGAGTAGGAAATCATATGTGGGAGGCACTCGTTTCTGTGATACTCCTCAATAACGATAATTATTTTCTCGTGCCCCCACCTAATAGCCATTTGTTTCGATAATTTGTACAGCATGTTACTCGTTTGCAATTCGAAACATGAAATCCTCCTAACCAGTTTTGGCCACGGCGGCCAATCTCAACGGAGATCAGCCAGGTACGCAGGAGATATTATAGTGCACAAGTGTGTGCGCAATACACAGGTGCACTCGCTATTCCTTCACTCTCATAGTCCGGTGAGACGGCAATCCGACATGACCGGAGAGAGATCAGGCGCAGGACCAACGGCTTTACGTGCTTTCCGAGGCACGGGGGTATCACACCGCCAACTTCCTGACTCCGAGCTGCGACTGAGTAAATTTTAAGATGGAAAAACCCAGTCACAATTTTTTTGTCTCGACCCGGGATTCGAACCCAGGACCTCAGCGCGCAAATCGTACTCGTAATGCGTACGCAATACCACTACGCCACCGAGGCAGTCAATTCAAATTCGAAACATACAACTTACCTGTGCCCGTTCAATTTGTGCGTCACTTGAATTAAAATTTACAAGTTCAAACTATCCACATGCAAGTTGTAGTTTGTATGCAGGTTTGTTCAAGTTGCATGCAATTTGAAACTTGTATGCCAAGTAACTTGCCTAATAGAATCGCGGCTTTAGGGCGGATTTCACCTGACAAATGCTACTCGTCAAATAAATCAAGCCGACCAAATACATGGTAAATAAATGCTAATAAAAGAAGATATGCATAAGCTGTTTAATACAAAACCTGTCAAATAAATATACAAAACGTGTAACAGGCTCTAAAACTATTACTGACCTCAACGAATACCAAACCAAGAAGCAATTAAATTATTCCCAAATTGCACTCAAATTTACACGGGTCTAAATGAAACTAAATACAGTGTCCAACAGTACTGTTCAACAATAACTATGATTTATCGACGGGTCCGCTAGATTTAGAGATCCCAAGGCATGGTGGACCCCCATGCGGTTCCGAATTGATTTATTTACACCGTACCGTATCAGGTATGCCACTTAGCCAGCCAAATTGATTTGATTTAGACTATCCCTTGAAGGGATTTGTGTCTTTGTTTTTTAGGGGTGTGTTTGTAAGGGCGGTTTTGTTTGCTCGCGTATTTATTTTTTGGTTTTGATTCTAATTCTTGATTGGGCCATGAAAAGTTAAAAAAAAGCATGAACTTGGAATGAAAATCGTTGTTTTATAAAATTTTGTTAGATTGTTGTGAAAATGTTTGGAATTTTGTTAGAAGTAAACTCAGAAACCGCTGAATGAATTTAGATAAATTTGGATATACGTTACATTATAATACCGATAATTAGCGACTGCCTCGGTGGCGTCGTGGTATTGCGTACGCATTACGAGTACGATTTGCACGCTGAGGTCCTGGGTTCGAATCCCGGGTCGAGCCAAAAAAAAGTTGTGACTGGGTATTTTCATCTTAAAATTTACTCAGTCGCAGCTCGGAGTCAGGAAGTTGGCGGTGTGATACTCCCGTGCCTCGGAAAGCACGTAAAGCCGTTGGTCCTGCGCCTGATCTCTCTCCGGTCATGTCGGATTGCCGTCTCACCGGACTATGAGAGTGAAGGAATAGCGAGTGCACCTGTGTATTGCGCACACACTTGTGCACTATAATATCTCCTGCGTACCAGGCTGATCTCCGTTGAGATTGGCCGCCGTGGCCGAAACTGGCTAGGAGGATTTTCATTTCAATTAGCTTTAGTAGGAAATATTTGTATTATTATTTTTTTACATTGACGGCGTTAGCTTCGTATTTCGTACAGATGGCGCCATGAATGCAGTGGTTTATTAAGGCTAGCGCATTATATTATAAGTTACTTTCTAAATTTTTATCTCGGAGAAGTACGCATTGACACTTTTATGCAGGCTGAGATCGATCGCGCGGGCAAAGCCGCAAGGAACACCTGGTTATAAAATAATCGACGGTCCCATAGAACAAAGTCGTATATGCAAAATGAAGCTTTTCAGTAGAGCGCTTTGAAAGTCTAAGTTAATTGTGAAAATCACAAGTTATACATGAATGAAACATTATATTCTATAGGGTTTAGTAACAACTTTGAACCTAATGTGTGAAAATAGCACTAATTCGCACATGAATACAAACTTACGACTTTCAGAGCGCTCTACTGAAAAACTAACATTTTGCATATACGACTTTGTTCTATGGGACCGTCGTAAATAAACTATTGTTAGCTATCAATTTATTTGTTAGCTGTCAATTTATTTATTGAGGGTAGTAACCAAATCCCCACCGACCAAATCCCTATAAAAGGAGTTGCAAGCTGTCTGACAGAGCATTCTGTTGCGAGACGTGCGCGCGTGAACATCAACTTGTGAATTTAGTGTTCTGGTAATATTTTGTGATCTACTCTTTGAAAGTTATTTCTATCAAGTGCAATTTATGGTTATCGTTAACAATTTATTATTTGTTAACCATTTTTGATTATTTTTTAAAGTAAATTTAATAAGAATGCTAACACTATATAATACCAACAATGAACACCAAAATATGTGCTATATTTTTTACGGACATGGCAATGGCATCCGGCAATGAATACCTACAAATATTTTCCTACCAGCAAGAATAAAATAAAAAGAAGTTTAAAATTAAAATAAAGACTGATTACTGGCGACCTTATGGTATTGGTCAATGGCTTAGTAGGAAATAGTAGCAATCAAGAGTAAATTTATTTTATCTATACTAATATTATAAAGAGGAATTTGACTGTTTTTTTCTTTGTTTGTTTGTAATGGATAAACTACTGAACCATGGAAATGAATTTGAAAATTGTTTCACTAATAGGAAGCTACAATACTCCTGAGTGCTATAGACTACTTTTTATCGGCGGAACCGCAAGCAGAAATCTACTTAATTTATAAAATAGACGATAAGCTTAATAAAAACATAGATAAATACAATTGTTTATAATTGAAGTACAATGTAATATTATATACATATCCTATAGTAGAATAGGTACAATGCCTTGAAAGACATAAAAATAAAAAAAGCGTAGACAGAGTTCTCATGATCAATGCATAAAATGTCCAATATTTTTAATAGGTAATTAGCTAAGTTTTCCATTATACCGACCACACCTAGATCAAAAAAGTCGAACTGTATCATGCAACAAAAAGCTATGGCAAATTGAAGTACACAACATAGGAGCTACTCGTCACTGACGACTGTTAAACGAAAGAATGTTAGGTAATGCATCCAGTACATCTAACAGGGCTAACTAAAGGCACAAGAATAGGGGACAAGCTAACAATAGAACAGTGCGCGCGAAAACCGACGCAATTGCAAATTGGGAAAGAAAATATTTTAATTTGTCATTTCGCGGCATAATGGAAACTATTTCCATGGAACTCATTATCTTTTCTGGGAATTTATTAGAATGCATCAATTAGGGCTTTGGTAAATAAAATCGTGTCGCTGCGACCAATTATAATTCACATAATTCTACCAATATTATAACCGCGAAAGTTTACAAAAGCGGATTTCGATGAAATTTGGCACACAGGTAGATCATGTCCTGGATACATAGGTTAGTTTTTATCCCGGGAAAGTATAAACCGGGTCTTTTATCCCGGATTTTTTTGACTCGGCTAGAGCCGCGGGCACAAGCTAGTACATGTATAATTTGATTAGGATATAAATCTGATTCACATCCAAAAACTTTCTCCTTCTCTCTGTAAATACGTAAATTTTATTTTGTGTGTGTGTGTGTGTTTGTTTGTTGATTGTTGTCTTGATTTTATTTAAAATGTTAGTAAAATCTAAATACTTGCTGTGACCATAATTATTGGTCTTTCAAATAAAAGTTCTTCATCTATATAATAACATACGTATTGAACTTGTACTATCAAATCATTCCATCCTTGTCAGAGCAGACTTCTTCCATCAGTTTGATCTAAAAACCTCGGTATTTCATCAATGGATATCTTGTGGCTGATGAAAACGTTATACAGAGAATCAGGTCACGTAAAATCACCATCAGGTTTGACAAGCTGTTTAGAATCAGATACGGTAGTACTCTGAATAATATCATTGTTGGAAAACAAAAGGCCAAGGCGTACACAATCGCGGCCGTTTTGCCCTAGAACGAGTTCGGCTTGCGCGATGCAGTCTGTCTCCTCAAGCTTTTGCTAACGTTAGTGATGTGACACAACGAATATCGTTAGACTGTGTATCGATAACGAATAACAAAAATATCGGAGGATTATTTTCTTAAGGAAAATGACGCGGAGTAACGCTAATGTTGTATTTCGTGTAACACATAAATATATTATCATGCATAAATTATTTTCAGAAAATATTTATGTTTCTAATTACCAAAGTTGCTGCCTTAATGAATGAAGAAAGGCCACACAATATGCTACGCATTTTCACCGCGTATACTGTGTTATTTGAATCGCTTTCTTATTCGCGCATATGACATACGGCGACTATATCACCAACTATAGCTAATTCTCTTGTTTATGTGTCAAACATTATAAATTAATTAGACTAGACACTTCTAGTCGGATATGAGGAAACCGAGACCTTAGATTTAATTCAACGGCCTATCTTTATGGCATATTATTTACCTATACTTCTGACACCAGGGTAAGGGACCAGACATGTGAACTTTATAGAATAAAAATAAATTAACTATCGACTGAGCCACCTCACTGTCCTCATAAAATTTTGATCGGCTTCCCTCATTACCAGTTTTTTTCGTGTGAATAGTTCATCAGGCGCTCCAGTGATTTTCCGGTAGTTTGCGGGCTGCGCCAGCATCTATGAGACTTTGAGGCTTATACTAATGTGCTCTAGCTGAATAATAGCTTGTTAATTTTGAGATATAAGTGACAATGGGTATATGCTTTAGTGAGATATTAATCTTATTTTTATTAAAAATTTAGACGTTTACGCCGCGCTACGCCGCTGTGTGATTCTTCCAACTTTCATTATGGAACTGAAATTACATAATTTTTACTTTGTATCAGTATTTATTTGTCACAATATTAAGTACAGTCAGGCAGATAAGTAGCTGAACAAAGTCATCGTTAACTGTTCATTCTGATGCCTTTTTATTGTCACTTTCTGGGACACTATATATTTGAAGTAAAATACAGATCATTCCTTAAATAATAGACTGTTGAATCAATAGATTGACTCATGAGTTGATCTACAAACACGGCCCTTGTTGACATTACCGAGCAGTATTATGCGATTTGCAACAATGCCCTTTGCGGACCAAACGCATACCAAATGCAAATCGATGTAATTCCGTCCCGGACCAAGATCCATTGTACGCGATAATTAATAGTAAATGATGTATCAAGAAAGCACAATTAATGTATACGCAGGACCGGCCGTAAATATTCGGACGCTCCGGGTGAACATTTTTATGGTGCCTTTTTTTGACCCATCTCTATCTTCGAAGGAAATAGTGTCGATGATAACATACTAGCCAGAGTATGTGGCGTTTTTCCTTGGATCAGGCGCTCTGGGTAACCACCCTAGACCAGTGTGGTAGACTACGGCCTAAACCCCCTTTGTGTAGAGGAAGCCCGTACTCTTGAAACGTTTATTAATACATATATGAACATAATAATAGACCGTCTATTAACCTGCTTCAGTTAAACACTCTATCGTGATACTCCCTGTTTTTAATTTCCAAGTTTCGATTTTTCTCAGTAATCGTTTATATTTCGTTTCCAAACGATTAAAAGCTGACCCAACGCTACGCCCATGAACTGAAGGACACAACATTGTAAAGGCGTTGCCTTGATTTAAAAGTAATTTAAGCCTAAGTCGCGGAGCTTATTATTACAAACTATCGCGTAAATGTATTAATACAATATAATTTAAGGCAGGTGGCAACTTCTCATGACGGTCGATTAACGTTTCATATAAAAGTAGTGGAGCTTAAAGAAAATATTTTTTAAATGTTTCGTAGTGTTTGATTTAAAACTAGATTCGATTTGTTGCTTAGTTTATGTCAAAAAAGTAGTCGTTTCTTCTACTGTTTTTGTTGTTGTATAAACGCTTTCCTCCGGGATGCACGTTATAGCATACCTACTGCACTGAATATTAGTACCCTACCTACTGGCCCTACTGCGTACTACGTAGTAATAGTTGGTAGAAAAGAGCAAAAAGCTTAAAGGTTGCAGTATTTCGGTTATTATGTACCCTTACATACCGGGTGGAAGGGAAACGCTCTCGGAAACGAATACAGGTGATAGTATTGGTGATTCCTGACATGATGGCACTAAAAAAATCGCGATCGCATTGTTACAATTTTAGTAGGATTTTCTCAAATTTCTGTACAGCTTCATGTATGGATAGATAAATCAAACTATTATTCTAAAAAACATAGTAAGAAAGGTCAATATTTCAAAAAAATCATAATGAAACACGAACATCAGCTGACGGGTTAACGACCGCGGGCCGGTGCCGACGCAGCGCGGCGGCCGGCCAGTTTTTTGTACGCTTTACATTGCGCGCGCATGAATTACGGAAATACTAAAATCGTAAGTATTATCGCTTAGCTTTGCAAATGAATATAGTTTTTCGTTAATGTTATGGTTCTTCTCTCTTACCGTTCCGGTATAGAGAGCGTTTCCCTTCCACCCGGTATAAAACGAATTCCTCCCACTGCGTCTCTCTATCGTCTGTCTAAACTACCGAAAAAAATGTAGACATTACCTTAGATTTACCTATGCTATGCTCTCCGTCCAAGCCCGGGGCGCGTCGCTAGTATGATATAAGTCACTTCCTGATTTCTACTAAATATAGGTAGGTACTGTTAATTATAATTATCTACTGTTCACAACTCTTTCATGAAGATGGCTTTGTTTTACGGCAGTGGCATCAAACAATATAAATTGTTTTGAGGTTATGTATATTTAGGAAAATATTAAATGTATTTCTTCGGCAACAGTGCAATGTCGCTCTGGCATTAGTAAATACAGCGTAAGTGACGAAAATAGTTTAGCGTTATCTAATTATTCATTAAAAGTTTAGCGTATTACCTACCTAAGTATCAATCTCAATTTGGCTTTTTTTCACACAATTCCAAACAATTTATTTTTAATAATCTAGACACGCGGCAGCGTGTTAAGCCAAGTTCAAGCAAAGGAACTGGCTAGCCAGCGCCGAGTGTAATATTACACGAATCACTTCGTGCCACTTTTGACCCTTCTATAATTTAACCTCTTTAACGCATACACACAAAACTACGTGTGTTTAATTATATCCATAAGGACATCTAGAAGCCCAAATTTCATGAAGCTAGCTCAAACGGTTATAAAGATATGATGGTCAAAAAGTCGTGAATTTTAGCACTGACTGACTGACTTTTAGTACCTAAACCTAACCTACTTCCAGATGACCTAGAAGGATGAAATTTGGAATACAGCTCGGTAATTGTGTGTAAGCGTAGGAAAAAATCTAAAAATAAAAAAAAAGTTAAAAAAATAGGGGGGGTTTCCATACAAAAAAAAAATAAAAAAATAATTGTAGCGTTAGAACCGATACAAGCAGATATTTGAAACTATGCCAATATATGTATTATTATATTTGCTATATAACAGAAATATAAAAATAAAGTTAAGTCAAAAAATAAGTGGTGTCCCCATACAAAAATCTTGTAATACGCGCTAAACAACCGGCCAGCGGTGTGTCGTCGGCGGCGCGCGACACCACATAACTCAATACCTGCCTAGTTTTCTTAAAAAAAGCAATGATATTCCACCAAAAATATAAATGTAAAAAAGGAGAGCCAAGCTCAGTACATATAGTCATATAAGGATAGACTTCAGCATTTTAAATTACAATCTCTAAGCGAGAGAAGAGGTCTTTTGAACTTGCTCTTCCTGCATAAAATTATGAATGGTGTAGTAGACGCACCATCATTGTTAAACAAATTTGTATTAAAAGTTCCTAATATGCCACCTCGCAAACCTGGGCCATTATTTCATGTTCGCTTTAATAGAACAAACACAGGGAAGCAAGCACCTGTTCCTCACCTGTCCTGTCTGTACAATCATATAGTTAGTGTCTGTCACGACATTGATATATTTAGTGATAAGTTATCAAAATATTAGCCATTGCTGAATGTTAACTGTGTATTTCCTTTTTTTTTTTGTTATTGTAATAGTATAATGTTTGATTTATTTTAATTCTCATAAAAACTGGCCAAGTCAAATCTAACCGACTTTAAGATCTCCTATTTTTAAATAACATCAAATGTTATAGGTATCCAATAAAACAAATAAATAGAGTTTAATACTTGTTCATAATGTTATTTTGTTCCTTTAAGTACATATTTGGATTTTGCATAGAACTTGGCACTAATTTAGATCTCGATTCTTTTTGCGGCGAAGCCCACAGCTAAGCATAATTTTTGTATTGAACTTGGCTCTCCTTTTTTACATTTATGTTTTTAGTGTAATATAATATACTACAGTCGCATTTCATAACATGCTGACAGACACCATGATCACCTATTCAGAACTTATCCGCTTTATACGTTATTACTTTTGGTTTCACAGGTCTCAATTAGAAACATTGTCAGAAAGTCACGAGTAATATCAGATTTATTTGTTAGATAGCGTTATATGTCAGAGTTATCTGGAACTTCATCAGGATCCTGTGAATCTGGCGTTAATACTCATTTATGACATAACTTTTATAAATTTTTAATATTTCTTGTGATACTCATTAAGGTCTCTGTGATAGATCTCCGTTGATCAGAACTCCCCAAAGTCTGGTTCCATAATATATCATCATATCGTACCTCCGCTTCTGTTGTAAAAAGTGGTTTGTATATAAAAAAATGTAAGATGTATCAATGAGTTTTATTACAAATAAATAAACTACAATACAAAAATTATATTACTCACAAAGTTTTATCTTTTCGTATTTCGTTACAGAGAACTTATAAAAAATATTAAAATAAAAATATACCATTTCTTTGGCGATCTCCGTGCTAAGGTGCGTACTGAGAAAAAATGTTGACTTAAAATATATCATATTTACATAGAGCCAAGGGTTATGGCACGGGAATTAGAAAAATAGTCCGTTTCAATATTATTACCGTTGCATTGTGTTCCAAATTTAAATTCCAATCCTAATAGATTGATATTAATTCATTTTACTTCATTATTCGAGTATTTTGCTTCAAAATGTTTCGAGATAATTTGAGTCGTAAAACTAGTGCTATTTATTGGTTTTTAAATGTATAATGTGTATAGACATAAGAACAATCCTTTAAACAATATACATTTCATGTAAACTTATAAATAGTTATAAGGCACAGGGTAAAAATTTTAATTTTCTGCAATAACTTTGTTGGTTTCATTAGTACAACGCATTTATTACCTAAAAGATGACGTTGAAGTGTAGATAGATATAGCGCTAACTTTTGAAGGGATTGTATGATTGTACAATTTTCAGGCTTCAAAGCATAGTAAAGTGGTATAGTCTATTAGTAGGTATGTTATAGATCTCTTATAAATATTAAAAACCTCATTCAAGAAAAGAATTATGACAAAGACGGACAAATACACTCAAAATATATCGATGAAATGACGAAATAAACCGCTCGGAAATAGATGACAAATCTATTAAATAACTAACTATACTAAGTACAAAAATGCTCGTAATAAATGCAGGTTATAAGTACAGAATACAGTTAAAAGAACAGAATATCTTCTCAGTATTTTTCTTATACACAGTCATTTTTACATTATGTTACTAAAGGAAACCACATATACCTCTGTTAACACTGTACCAAAAGTCATCAATGAATAATGAATACTTTCGCCAAAAATCCCGGTTGTAGTATTCCAAATTTTTTATCATTTCGTAGCTGTTGCGAGGAATTCTCCTAGAGCATCCATAGTGGCGTGTAAACTTAAAGAGACTTTTTATTGATATTTATTTTGTTTGAAACTTACACTTTTTTTATTTTACATCTATGGTTAAAATAACTTAATGCATAACGTTATTTTCAACGAGAAAAGTATGTGGTTTCATTTATTAACGCAATGGTAGTTTAGATAGACCTTACTGTGGAATAAAGCAGATTACAATTTATCTCAAAATTTTGCTGTATTTAAATATTGTTCTTAAAATAAATTTTACGATAACTTATTTATAATGAATAGAAAAAGAAGGTAAAAAAGTTTTCGCGTTGTAAGCAATTTCAATTATATTCCCATCGGATACTCAGTCAATGAGAATACGAAAATAAAGGAATACTTCCGTATAATTTATTATACAAAGCGGTTTAGCCTCTAACAGACTCCTAGTTCTTAAGATATTGCCTTTAAACCTAATTAAATCTAAGCGAGCATTGTTATAATAGGAAAATGTAATTACTATTTAAATATTTGACTCAACATTTTGAAAATAAGTGATATTATAACCAAACATAAAACATACAATTACGTAGGTATGTATATATAGTGTACAACTGCAAACTTTCCCATTACAAACGCCGGTATGGGAAACCACATATGGAATTTTAAATGTAAGGCACAATCACACAATACTTTCGGTATCCACCTTATTATAATCATACGGAAAGTACACGTTTTAACAGTTTCCCATTGGATACGAATTCCCATTGAGTACGCTGGCTCATTCCCATTCATCTAGCTGGAGCTGGCGGGTCGGCTGGGCCCCTCAGTAGGTTCGAGGACTATTCTCTTGTAGCACCCGTCTGGAAGCTGGTCTAGGATGTCTTTTACGTTCTCGACCTCAGCTTTTAGATGATCGTGCTCATCTTGGTACTGTTTCATCCATCTAGAAACATAAATAATTTAATTCATATTCGACGTGGAAAATTAATAAGTGTGATGCGAAGCATTGGACGGCCACCACGACGTTTTTGAAAGTCGCAGACACAGGTCGAATGCGGGCCGCTTTTGACAGCTCCGTCTTGAAATCTTTAGGAGAGGCCTACGTTCATCATGTGGTTGATGATGATGGTGATGAATTAGTATATTTTAATAGGATTGATATTTTAATGAGCATTTATCTTTTTTTGTATGCCTTACCTCTGGTGACTGTTCTTGGCTTCTGTCAAGCTCTTGATCTTGCCGTCTAGGTCAACTTCCTTCAACGCGCTCTCAGCTTTATCCAAGCTCACCTCTGAAAATTTAAAGACTAGTGAAATAAATAGCAATCAAAACTATTATACTATTATAGAAAGAAAATATTTTAAGATGTGATGATGACCTATGGGATTTATGTTCAGTGTGAAACGTTTTTCTGCTTTCGGACTATCGATGGTACATTTTTTTTTGGCTTAAGGAATATTAACAGTATACTTACGAAGCCTGTCCAGTGCCTCATCATCCAAGGTAGGCAGGTTCATTAGTTCGTCCATGATGACTTTAAGGTCTTCGAGGCCCTTGGATACTTGCTTTTCAGCTTCTCTCGCGTCTGTGTTTGCTTGGCCAACCTACAATAAAAAATGGCTAATAAAACCTTTATTTCGCGCCACTATCTTCTTCTTCATCTTCTTGAGCCTCTAGAAGTACGCTGCTGAACATAGGCCTCTCCCAAAGATTTCCAGACCAATATGTCAGAAGTGGCCTGCATCCAGCGGGTTCCTGCGACCTTTACAAAGTCACTATGATCATTGAGATCATTTTATTTTGCGCTTGAAACAGTTCCCTAATGTATCTCTCATGTTGTTAAAATTTGTTCATGGTGATTTTTTATAGCTTTGGGTGAAATCTTCAGCATCAGGATTATTGTATATGGGTACTTCCATCAAATTAATAGCATTCCCAAAATGAAATTTTATGTATTATGTACTTAAAGCTAAAATGTTACCTTCATTTTGGCATCTCGAGTTAACTGCATATTTTCAGCTGCCTTTTTCTCAAGATCTTCAATCTGCTTAGCAGTGCCTTGGACTCGAGCTGCACAAAAAAATACCATAAGCTGTCTGATCTTATTTCGAGACCAGTTTCAATAACATTTGCCAATTTAGGTCTTAATACGATAGAGTTATTAGTTTTGCTTACTTGATAACTTATCAGCTTCATCTCTAAGCTTGACAGCCTCAGCTCTAGACGTGGAAGACTTCTTCTTAATCTCATGGGCGGCCTGTGAAATAAAAACAAAGATTTTCATTACTTTCCACATACCTTCACAATTTAAAATAATCACAAGAAACACATAATTTATTAAATATAATTCATCACACACTCATGCCTTAATTTATCCCCGAAGGGGTACGCAGAGGAAAATACCTCACAATACCTAATTAAAGAAAAATGATAATTGTTAATATGAAAAAAGAACAACCTAGAATAGCAAATACGGGTCTTACCTCAGAAGCTTTGACAGCGTAGTCCTTCTGCGCCTGCTGTGCTAGATCCCTGGCCTCTTTGGCCTTGTCACTGGCGGTGTACAGCTCTTCAGTAACACTGCTGACGCTCTCCTCGGCCGCAGCCACCTTCTGCTGCACGCCAGGCACGTCCAAAGCAGCTTGAAGAGCTTGTTTGCGAGATTCTGTTACTTGGTCGCTGAATTCTAGAAGAGAAATTTATAAAATATATTGATTTAAACATCGACTTGTTATATTTCTTTATAAAGGAACGGATGTGATACAATAAGAATGTAATTGTCTACCCAGGAAAGTATACCACCATACCGAAAAAATATTTGATCACGAATATTGTTTCCTGGTTCATACTTCATCAAATTAAACTTTTATAAAAGGTCTATTTTAATTCCAATTGATCTTCCCTTAAAGTACTTAAGTCAGTCACTACTTGCCTTTCAAAGTCTTGTAGATTTCATTAGCATCTTTGAGCGTGGCTTTCGTGAGCTCCACATCGCTTTTAGCTTGCGCTTGTAGTACGTCCAGCTTGGCTAGGAGGTCGTTTAGCTCATCCTGCCTATCGTGACCCTGGTCTAGCAGCTCCCGACCACGCTTGATAGCGTCTTCCAACCCTCGCAGCGTGTCGTTGTTCTCAGTGATCAGGCGGTTGAGTTCGGCTGACTTTTCATCGATCTGTAAAATAAATCAAGTAAAAGAACACTCAATAAACGGGGTTTATTGTAGTGAGGCTATTAAAAGGTTAGCATTTTAGTTCTAATTTATTTTGATACTATATATTTTGTATAACATCTTGAAGTTACATACGTGAGAGAATTATTTACGTTTTTTACAAATTATTGGTAAAGTAAGGGCTAAATATAAATGTTTCTTATTTGTCATAACTTTCTTATTGGTCTCAGATTCTTCTTATCTTAATATTTGTATTCTATTATTTGACTTACAGTTTTATTCATGTCAATCGCGTCCTCATGGAGCTTGCTCAGTTTGATGTCGGGCAGCAGTGTTGTGTTCACTTCTGCATACAATCCCAGTGCCTCATCATACACAGTCTTTGCTCTTTTTAAGGCTTGGTCAGCTAGCTCTGACATACTGCCCAGCTTACCCGAAGCTGCGTTCAGCTCATTCGTCAGGATTTGGACTTCGTTGCTAGAAAGAAAACGGATAACTATCAAAATATCTTAATTTTGTTAAGGGTTTGGCTGGGATTTGGATTAGCAACATTGATGTATTAAAAAACCATACATCAATGTTTAGCAAAGTTAAGAATTACGGACAAGAAATTTTATTGAGCCGTCTTTAACATAAGTAACATTTATAAATATCTTAGGACTTCTTAGGTAATAATTATGACTAAACTCAAAGGAAATGACAAAAAATTGCTACTCCACAACAGATATTCGAAATATAAAAATAAGAGTTACCTAATATTGGCTTGCTTAGTGATACCGTCCTTAGCAATCTTATTAGCGGTAAGGGACGTGTTGAATGCCTTCTCTGCAATATCTTTGATGTTCTTCGCTTCGTTCTCGAGTTTCTCCGCGAGAAGTCGCGATTCCTTTGCCAAGGCAGACATGTCGACAGACTGTTTGCCGAACTGATCTGATCTGTTGCGGGCTTTTGCGAGTGCCGCTGCGCCTTCGCCGTCCAGATATTCTAAAGCGCTCTGTAATGTTATTTCTTTCAGTGATAACATTCTTTACAAATTGATAATCCTACTTCCTACTAATATTATAAAGGCGAAAGTTTGTAAGAATGTATGGATGTTTGGATGTTTGGATGTTTGGATGTATGGATGTAAGGATGTTTGTTGCTCTTTCAAGCAAAAACTACTGAACGGATTTCGATGAAATTTGGCACACGGGTAGATCATGTCCTGGATTAACACATAGGCTACTTTTTATCCCGAGAAACTATAAACCGGGACTTTTATCCCGGAAAAACTTTTTAATGCGGGCGGAGCCGCGGGCAAAAGCTAGTAATTAATATTTAAAAAAAGAGCTAAAAACTAATATTAAGAAAAGGGAATATTCATATCTTACATAAACTTTTACTCACAACACGATAATCTGGAATTTTAGATCTATGTCAGATGTCGTCGGCAGTCACGGTCTTTTACTACCAGATGTTCCATTCGTCCCTCTCGCATAAAAACCCGCCAGTCATAATTACTGCACTTACATTGATCTCCTTCTGCGCGGCCTCAATAGTGTCCTCCGCTTTAGACACGTTGCCTTTACTCTTTTCAACCGCTTCGTTACCATCGTAGCTCTCGTCTTCAATCTTGAAGAGCATGTTCCTAAAACAAAATGTATGGGATAATTGAAATAAAATGTATTGTACATTTCTGGCAATAGATGATTCCAAAAACGTGGCTCTTTTTTCAATTTATTTCTGCCTCAATATTTTAAATGATGCAGTACCTAACATTGATAGTTTAATAACCGTTATCCTTTGTGTTCGGATATTTTCAGTAAAATATATTTTGTTTGTAATTATGAGCTCACCTGACGTCAGCTAGTCGATCGGCCAGCTCAGCCAGGCTGTCAGTAGAACTGGCACCAGGCCCGCTGACTTCCACCTGCGCCCTCTGCGCCAGTCGGTCGATCTCACCCCTTACTCGCTGTAACTCCTTGTCGAAGTCTGCGTTTTCCACCACCGTGGGTGTTTTCGATATCTTAGATAGAATCTAAAACAGAAGGCAAGAAGTAATGATTTAAGGGTTATCTATCTAGTTCCTACAGATTGAGATTTAAAAAACTGCAACTGAAGGAGATGTCCGCTTTTTGTATGGGTTTGTGGAGACCCCTCTATTTATAACCAACTTAAAAAAAAAAATCATCTCACAGAATCCTTTTTAAGCATAATATAATTACATAAATCCTGAAATCGGAGGTCTATAAAATTAAACGATTTATGGTAAAAGGCTAATTTTTAGGAGTTCTACGCAAATATATGTATAATATCTTAGCTAACATTTAAGGCCCGTTTTTGGACATGTTCTTTCATCCCTAAATTAAGCATCTACTCAAAAATTAAGAATATAAGGATACTAATAAGTATCCCGTACTACGAAAACCGCTACCAACATCTTAACTTCAAAATCTTAATAATTGTTTATGCATTTCGCAAGTCTACTTTTATTAGTTAACCGTAACCATTTGACCTTAGAAATAACCTGTCTTGCTAGCGGTCTTTAATAACATTATTCTAGTACCTCGTCAAGTTCTCGCAGCTCCTTCCTGTGCTCATTGACGGCATCTAGCACGAGGTTGTAACACGGTGGGCAGTCCTCGCATCCCTGGCCATCTAAACGTCTCTTCTTATTTTCCATACATCTAGAATTGTATTACTACATCTAGAACATTGGTATCGAAACTGGATCAATGAGAAAAATAGTTCGTGAAATGATTTCTTATGTTTACCCGAATGTTTGACATCGAAATAAAACTACTTAACCGATTATCCAATAAGTGGTTTCATTTCAATAATTTAGAAAAATTCTCACACCCAATATTGTGAGACATTGATTAACTTACGCAGCAAGAAAAACTTGAAAAAGATATTATATAGATGCAGACGACGTGCGTTGACGTTACTAACTTGTCACAACGTCGTCCCTCGACATTCTCCTGGCAGGAGCACTGGCCGGCCATGTCACACTGGTAGTTGGTGGAACCCCACTCATCGCAGTCACAGTCCTTGCACCCCTCAACTGAGAAGCCATAGTGGTAGGCACGGCAGCGGTCGCAGTGTTTCCTGTGGATATAATAAGCTTAAAATTCAACTCCTAAAATTTTAATAACCCTCTGATTTTTTTAAGTCACTGAACCTCGATCTAGGAATAATTAATTTGCAACATTCTATAAATATTCATTTTGACTTATGATTAATTGGAAGTTAAATTATGAACCTTGTCATAAAATAGAATATTTTACGCAAAATGTCCAAACACTATGATGCTGTCAATAGCAAACATTCGACAGATCCATTCCAGGAGGGTTTTAAGACTCACCCATCAATACCAGGCTTACAGTAGCACTGGCCAGTCTGCGGATGGCAAGTGCTGTTGTACGAGCCCTCCAGGTTGCAGTCGCAGGGCTTGCAGCCGTCACCGGAGTCGATGTTGTAGTAGCCATCCTATGAATTGCTTAATAACATCAATTTTGTTCCTTTATCTCTATTGTAAAACGGTATCCTTGAATCGATCACGAAATTGGACCAATGATTGTTGTGTTCATAAGATTATTCCAGAAATAGTATTTGGGTCACGGATGTCTAAGAGAAAAACGTTCGTGGGTTGGGTCGTATATTCATTGTGGCTATTAGTCATAGCTACAAATCAGACATATATTATTAACTTGAAGTTTTATTTTGTACTTCTTCTTGTCAAAACTAACGTTTTCACATTACCTCGCATTTGTCACAATTCCTGCCTATGACATGGGGTTGGCAGGAGCAATAGCCGGTGAGTCCATCGCACTGCGGAGGTCCCTCAGGACTTTCGATGGTACCCGCTACGTGACACTGGCAAGGTTTGCAGTCTCCCTTCTTTTTAGGATCCAAAGCGTCTCCAAAATATCCTAATTAGAAAGGAAGGGATTTTAATTTATTTAGTTTACGTGACTTTGGCGAAATAATAGATAAATTAAATAATCAGTGGCCGATAAATAATTGGTTGAAGACATAAATTAAAAGAAAAAGAAGAAAAATGTATTCAGTGTCTCTACATTCTTCAGTATACATACATTCTGTCAGTATACTTCTATCTCTCTTCTATTAATACTCACCACTTAAACACTTATCACAATGGTCCCCAGCTGTGTTGTGGATACACTTGAGACACTCTCCGGTAGTCCTATTGCAGTTGCCGACAGCATTAGGGTCCACGTTTCCATTACACTGACACTCTTCGCACTTCTGCTCTGGCCCGTACTGGCCAGTCGGGTCGCCGTGGTAGCCATCCGCACACACCTCGCACCGAGGTCCTGATTTCAAACAGATATAAATGCATCTTATCTATACTAATATTATAAAGCTGATGAGTTTGTTTGTTTGAACGCGCTAATCTCAGGAACTACTGATTCGAATTGAAAAATTCTTTTTGTAGACCATTTATCGAGGAAGGTTTTAGGCTATATAACATCACGATGCAACTATTAGGAGCGAAGAAATAATGGAAAATGTGAAAAAAAACGGGGAAAATTATTCATCCTTGAGGGCTTCCGTTGCGTGCGCTGCGAAAACGGTTCAAGATACCAAAAATATACGTATGAAAGAATTATTTCTCTTGAAATGATCTAAAAAAATGTCTGCGACAGTATATGTCTATCTTTTAAGATTAACTCACTAGAACCGTTTTTATGGTAATCAAATTAGGTCGAAATTAATGCATTATTTGTTAAGAGTTGTATCAACGGCGTAATATTAATCTTTATCCAAATAAATGTGTTGGATAGAGTGATTCAACGGGAAAGTTTTTATGTACTTTTAGCCCGGAAAAACTTATTAACGCGGGTGAAGCCCGTGGGCAAAAGCTAGTCTATACTAATATTATAAAGCTGAAGAGTTTGTTTGTTTGAACGCGCTAATCCCAGGAACTACTGAACCGATTTTGAAACTTCTTTCACTAATACGAAGCTACTTAACTCCTACTTTTTATCCCGGGAAAATATTTTTGTCCCGGAAAAACTTTTTCACGCGGGCGGAGCCGCGAGCACTACTAGTACTATGATAAAGAACAAAAACCTGAGTCTATTTTATAGTTCAGGAAGGCATGGTATTGTTCACGCTTCAGGATATCTCAACCAACATAACAATCACGCCATTATGAAAAAAAAAACTGAGAGGATTTACCAGCATATCCTTCAGGGCAGTCGGTACACACGATACTCTGGTCCATAAGCTGGATGCAGCCACTGTCCTTGGGACAAGGGCAAAGCTTGCAGTCGTCAGGTGTGCCAGCGATCGCATTACCATAGAAACCCTTAGCACAGAGCTCGCAATTGCTCCCAGTAGTATTATGCTTACAGATACAGAAACCTGAAAAAGAGACCAATTGACATAAGTTTATCGGTTTGGGTAAATAAATAAAAATGGCTTCGTGAAAACTTTGAGCATTTTTTTTCAAGGGTTCCTTTTTTTGTAAAAGACAGCAGAAGTAGTTTTGTAGTATTAAGGATAAAATGAAAATGTCTCAAAGGTCGGTCGTTACAAATAAGAAAAATCTACAAAACTATGTCCCAACCTCACAGTGCAAACTCAGGTAAAAGAAGGGTCAGGTAAAAGAAGAAATCTCCTTCAATAGATCCTTAAGAGGTAAGGCTAACTCACCGGTAGCAGTATCACAAATATGTGCATGACCGTTACAGTCGCAAGGTATACAAGCGGAGTATGGTCCACCGTTCGCAGGCTCATGCTTGAACCCAGGAGCGCACTCCTCACAGTAATCTCCGACGTACGCCTTCGGGCAAGAACATTTCTCCACCCAGTTGGCTGGTGTCGATCCCTTCTCCCTTCCAATCTTAGCTGTTTCCAACTTGAAGTTCATCAGATAGCCCACCCCAGCTTT
The DNA here is from genome assembly GCA_949316025.1 of Lapara coniferarum. Taxonomy (NCBI): domain Eukaryota; kingdom Metazoa; phylum Arthropoda; class Insecta; order Lepidoptera; family Sphingidae; genus Lapara; species Lapara coniferarum. The sequence goes on along the minus strand of OX438933.1, from coordinate 20,332,375 downwards.
GTTGTATGTGCCTCGGATTTTAATCGCGGTGAGGTTTTGAAGAATGGACATATATTCGAAGTTGGAGAGGGTGGGTGTCCAGCCGAAACGAGGGTCTTCGTGCAAGCGGAATTTGTACTCTTGAGGCTGAAAGAAGGATAATAGGTTTCAGATTGGTTTGTAGGCTAGCTAATTCAACGGTCGCGTAGCACGTCATTTAAATTTACCTAATACCAATAGATGAATTGTTTTTCGCATCATGCATTAAAATCACACTATACATAGCAACACAAATAATGTCGTACCTAGCTACTTTTAATTATGAAGTAAATTTGTTTTTTTAAACATGCAACAAAAGCTACAAAACAAATAATGTAGCCATATCATCAGCGAAACTCATAAAATCATGTATATTATATTAGTTTAGTTATGCAGAAGGTCTAAGATACATCGTTATAATCCTTGTATAATGTAAATACAGAAGAAATATTTCTCGCTTCAGTATCTTGCTGAGCTAGCAATTCGCAAAAGCATACGTAGTTATAGCAATTATATACATAACCCTACATATTATAAGCAACATTTTTAACAATAGCCATAATAAATACAACACCTGATCATTTGGTTCGGGGTTGTTCTGGCTGTAGATGTTGATAGATATTGAAGTTTTAGCGCCCTCCAGGATGATATCCTGGGCCGAAGGATACCCCCTGTTCTCTCCTAATCGCAGCGTAAACTTCAAGTCGTGGTTGTAGGACGGCCGCTGGTCACCCAGGAACTGGTTGGAGGCTAGGAAGTACACGATCTCAGAGTTCTTGGACACCACACCTTGAATGGAAAGTACGCTATAAATTTCAAAACTATTTGCGGAGAACTTGGTTGGCCAAACAGTTTTGAGTTTTGTATCTAATACTAAATTTACGACCAATATTAATCTATACTAATATTATAAAGCTGAAGAGTTTGTTTGTTTGTTTGAACGCGCTAATCTCAGGAACTACTGAACCGATTTTGAAAATTCGTTCACTAACAGGAATTTTTATTTATAATTTTTATCCCGGGAAAATATTTTTGTCCCGGAAAAAACTTTTTCACGCGGGCGGAGCCGCGAGCACTACTAGTGTAATTATAACTAGTACAATACAGAGTGTAGGGCCCGTAGGTCCTTAAATCAACTCCAATGTAAAGTCAACTAATTTTAGGTATACATATTACATTTGTTAATACTTTTTGAGTTTGTTGGTTGTGCTTTTATTAGATAGGTGAGCTTTGATAAAAATTTAACTAATTTGATTAGATTAACAATTTCTGGATGCATACATTGCACCCATGGCTACACCTCAAATTCCACCTCGCTACAGAAGTTTAATCCTACAAAAAAATTGCTTACATCCAAATCCTTACCAATATTCTGTGTATTAGCATTAAACTGCAGCATGGCTGGCTGTCTCTGGTCATCCTCAGCTCCCCACTTCTCGGAGTCACGGATAAAGTGCGCGCTAATTTCGTGCGCCTGGTACTTGGGCGCGGAGCTACACTGGGATGAGTGGCCAAAGCAGAAGCAAGGGGTACATCCGAACTCGTTCACCAGGTCCAAGTTGAAGAAGCCCGGTTTACATCTATTGGATTACATTTTTAGTTTGAGAGATATATAGAGCTTCTCAACGATTTTTGGGAGCAGCCGCATGGAAGTCTAATGCCGAAAAACACTGTCTAATAGCCTAGTTTTTAGTTGTACTGCCAGCCAAAAACTGCTGAATAAAGGCGTGTATATAGTAACTAGCAAGTCCTTCCAGGAATTTATTACGCAAGAACTTTCAGATGCGTTTACGCTACTGACAATATTATTACTTTATCTACACGCTTTCGCAAGTAATCATCAAATTAAGTTCTTGGAAAGCTGTTTATAATGTATGGGCAATATTTATTGCTTGCCACTTTGTTTTTATAAATCTGGCACGCACGCTTTTTATCAGATTATTCCGAATCCAATATTATCTTTGGACTGATTGTAAATAGCATAACCGCCTTAAAAATACCAACCTCAACCAGAATTTTTAATTACAAAGCACTGCGTGATATTCTACTGCGCTCGTCATCTCTAGTTAATAATGCTCTTTCATAATTACATTACCTACAAGTTCCATCAAACAGAAACACAATAGTGCATGCATAGTGCTGCTTGAAGGCAAAAACAGTCATATCGGTAATACTACCAACTTGTGACTTGGGAGTATGGTATTGGACCTTAGCCGGCTGAGTTCAGAACAAATAAAAATATTGCCATAAGTTTTCAAATGCAATTTACACATGCAACTTACGAGATGTTCTGCAAGCTTCAAAATATTGCAGAAGTCAGCTTGCTATACAATTTACAGGGTAAAAATAGCTTGCGGAAGATGACTTTTGCAAGTTTTCTAGATAATATTCGCCCTACTTAACGAATGACCATAATTTTATGGCTAATGAGTCTGAATAGCTTTCATCAAAATAGGTTTAATGTGGTGTAGTCTCTTTAAATCCCTTGGTCACCTTTAGGATTTCTTAGTGCTTTTAATAATTTTCTATGCAAATAGCTTAAAGTACTCACTCTCTACAGCGCTTGCCCTCCACGTTCTGTTTACACAGACAGACGCCAGTCTGCGGGTCACACTGTGGTGTATTGGCGTACGATCCTGACTCATTACATCCGCAAGGCTTGCAGCCCTGATTGGTGAACTCGTAGTGGTTAGGCGCGCAGACGTCGCACTTGTCTCCAGTTACTCCTGGTTTGCACTGGCACTTGCCTTCGGCATTGCATTGGAGGCTACGGGAGCCTAGAGAATAAGACAATTATTATGAGATTCCTAAGAATTTTGGTGCAATACGAGTACGCAAATATACCAGAAAGACTTGGATGAGTGAAGTCTTAAGAATGTTTTAGGATCTACTTATATCTATAATTCGCTTTAAGATATTAATTCTTAAAGGCGCAAAAGTAAAAGGTAAGCTATCAATCATGAAATATCTGTCATCTTACGCGTTGGTGGACGTGAAATTTTATACAGTCCACCTGACTATTACAATTAGACACCGGGGAAGGCAAACTGAATGCAATTAGATGTAAATAGTAAATGGAACTTAAATTCTACTTACCAGTAGGGTTACAGTTGCAAGGCAGGCAGATGTCACCAGAGCCCTGAAAGTAGTTTTCCCTGCAACGCTCGCAGTTAGCCCCGTCCCTATTCTCGGCACAGTCGATGCAGTGTCCACCGTGGCCAGTACGCTCGTACAAGTCTTTGTCGAAGTAACACTTGTTGGAGAATCCGTTGCAGTTGCAAGCTGGTGGAGAAGTTTGGAGAATAAATAAGATATAGGAGGTTTCGCAGGGTGGCGCTTTGCTGGTCGTGAGATACTTTTCAAAACTGTTTTTTTTTTATTATCTGATATAATTTTTCAAGAATTACAGTTTCACGGTAAATAAGCGAAACAATGCAATTCAGATTTCATGTTTTGATTTTATGTTATAAGTATGGATAGGTAACTTTTATCTGAATGTTGGTTATTTTTTCATTGATACTGTTTGGTCTACAGACATAGAGGACCGAGCAAAACACTCATAAAATAATCAACCGTTCTGTGGTAAGAGACAATGGTACCGTGCGGACAATTTCCTGTCTCTTCCTTTAATAATATAGATATTAGATAGTCTATTTCTATCTTTCGTGCGATCACCTCCCACAATTTATTGGACATCGGCAGGTAAGTAGGTTCAGTCAGCCACATCGCTAGCAGATCAAATTCAAAACTCATAATTGCCTCAATACTTTTGTATTCTTTTTTCTCTTCACAAAAAAAGGATTTACTTTACTCAAAGAAAAAAAAATTAAACTTAACGCTTTAAGGTGATTTATTTGTATTTATTCCGTTACTTATGTGACTGACTGACTATACATAAGAACGCTCAGTCGATTCTACATTTATAGTATTCAATATGTCAGTATATAATATTTAGCAATTGCTTTATAGAAGAAATTCGCAGTATCAGCAAATAAGGCAATCGCTGTCGACCATTGTTGTGGCAGATAAATTGATGTCATAAGCACAATATGGAGCCTCTTATTGGGTCTTACTAGTATAAGTATAATATAAAAAGATTGGGGCATATTAATAGATGTTGCATATTTCAATATTAACTGTCTATACAATATTGTAATCCTTTTTTTATTTGTGCACGAAAATAATAAATATTATCACAAAAAGAAACTAAATTTAAAACTTACGCAAGACATATCAAATTATCAGATAACAAAATGGTTTCATTTACGTATTCTGACATTATACACGGTTACGAATATCTCGATACGCGAAAAAAAAAATTATACGGTTTATCTAAAAAGATATTGTACGCGATACGAAGCAGACACATCACAAATATTAAAACATCGCAAAAGCAAGGCAATAGCATTAAACATCGCAAAGCATTCAATTTGTTGTCATAATCTTTAGATCAAAATAGAAAAACGTCAGCAATTAGTACAAACATGTAATAATTATTGATTATTTACCTACTATATTACCTATTTATTGGTAAATTCTAACTAATACAAGAGGCTGTAGCCAAGATCCTTTTCTATAATAATCGTTAACGTTCATCAAAACCAGAGAAAAATAGGGGAATCACATATTCCTATCTATAAGTTTTTCGCTATTATATATCAATTTCACACAAGTTAGGGTTAACGATTGTAATTTGTAGAAAGGCATTTTGACTACCGATCCAGACGCCGACTGCGTACTCGGGAGATCCATCACCTCTGAAACCCAAGTATTGCGCGGAGAGCATCCGTGACCACCAAGATCTTAATAAGAGTATTGTTTTTTATAATTTATTTTTAATTGTAAAACAAATTAGAAAAATAATTGTCATGAGCACCCACGGGAATTTATAAAAGCCGGCACCTCTGATTAACGTCCATGCTGATTTATTTCTGCACAGTATTTTGATTGTATCTAGGTCAACTGTTGCAGTCAAACTTTATAAGTTTAGTATCGCTTGCGTAGCTTAATGCAAATATAACAGATGAATAATGTTTCTGTTTGAAAACAAATTCTTTACTATATTTTCCCCTTAATCGTAAACACAGTCAGCAGTATCTACGCAAAGCTGCTCATAAAATATTACACCAGATAGTGATCTTTTCATAAATTCTGATTTCTGATACCTATAACACAGGTTCTCCTAGCTTAGCTATAAACAGAACACGTTTATGATTTCTAACATAGTTCAAATTATTTCAAATTAATTGTTAGAGGAAAGTATGTACCTAACTCTAATTACACAGTACAGTTTTATCTAATCTACTTCCATGTATCTATTACTTTTCATGTGGTAAGAAAATATGTAAAATGTTTTAGAAATAAATAAATTATTTATTATAAATTATATAGAAAATTAACGACAACTTTGTGATTTATTAATATAAGCAAATGGGGACAAATAACTGGCACAGCGCGTTAAGGTGACGTTACAAAGCCAACTAACCCTTGCACTCGTGCACGTTGGTCGGAGAGGCCCGGCCCCACGGCGCGTCATTATAGAAGTCCAGGCATCGCTCGCAGTCCCGGCCAGCTGTATTGTGTTCGCATCTGAAAACGAAGTATCGTTATAAACCACAAAGACTTAAAAATGTAATGCCTCTATGGTAAAAGCCATGATATTGTGTTATATAGAAACGGGTAGAGTAAATACATCTTAATAGCCAATAATGATGTAGCAAAACGTGTCGTGGAAGACTATATTTTTATCACAGCAAATATGGGACCACAATCAATATGGTACAAATAAAAAATATATATGACGTATACTCTAACAAAACTCCTGCATTTATTCCTCCTGATTTATACTAACTTGCAAGCTCTCGCCCTGGTACCGTCGGGCATGTCCTGCGTGTCACAGCGTGAAGCGTGGCCGTTGCACTTGCACCGAGCTCCGACCGCCACGTCGGCGATGGCGTACCAATACGACTGCAGCACTTGCGTGTCCCCAAAGATCTCGTCACCGAACGTGTTGAGGCGATCGAGGGAAATACGCAGGTCGGTCGCTGTTACCCAGTCCTGTTAGATAGGGTTGGTAATGTGACGTACTTAAGTAAGCATATCTTTAAGTTGTCTTATAAATTCGAGTCGTTAATATTATAATAAAGTTAGGCTGCTTTACTTTCAGCTAAGGACTCATTTACACTTCTCATATAAATAGGTCATCAGATGCTCTGAAAAAGTTCCCTGACCTTAGCCAAAGTACCTAATAAGTACTTTGGCTAAGGTCCCCACTCCTTTTTAGTGATAAAATTACCTGCAACTCCGGACTGCTGTCGAAAGTATACGCAGAGGGTCTTCCCTCGAGGGTTGAGAAGAGCACGTTTCCTCCAGTGAGGGGCGATATGTCGGAGTACTCGCTGGTACACAGCGCTCTGGTTTCAGCGCCAAGGTCTGCAGCGCGTTGCTCGTGGATGCCGTATGTATCGCGGCAGGAGGCACTAGACAAATAATGGGATGGTTAGAAACTGGTATGATATCTTATTTATCTAGATTCTGGAGTCTATAAACTTTATATCATCGATGTTCATACGAAGTAGTCTATATAGACTTATGTATGTTGGCCATTATAAAAGATTTCTAGAATATCCGATTGCAAGCACTATCTTATCTGACTTATAATCCAACTAAAATAGTTTTTGAAATTCTTTCGTCCATAGTGAATTATTTATTTATAACTAACTACTTTGTCCTATACACAGTTATGCCAATGTGGTCTTTATACGAGCGCCTTCTGCGCTCACCCACAAGACCGGTGTTCTTGTATAAGCCGACTCTCGTCAGGCTAACAAGAGTTTAGTCAGGTACAAAAAAAAAAGTGGTCTTTATAATGCATAAATTAACCTGTATTCTGTTTTTGTGAAAATAAATTTATTCTCATTCTTATACCTAAAGTACTGGAACGGTTCCCAGTCCCTGTCCTCGCTGGCCTTCTTGTAGATGGCGAAGCTCTGCGGCCGCGGCGAGTAGAACACGATCCTCACGTACGTGATATCATATGCTTTGCCTGCACACCAAATTGAATTACCACCATCATCATCATCATCATCAGCCTTTATCAGTCCACTGCTGGACATAGGCCTCCCCTAATGAGCGCCATAGCGCCCTGTCTTCAGCCTGCCGCTTGTATTACCACCATACCCTGTATTATATACCTACTGCCCACTGCTGAACACTAGCCTCCTCTACTACTGAGTAGAGGTGATCATTAAACGTTATAACTGTTAATTTAACTCATTATAAAAAAATAGCTGTTAATTCTATTAACTACTATTGCAATATTCATTAAACGTTTAAACTAATGAACGGACTGCGGAGGCAGTTAATGCCATCCGTTAATTTATTAATCAACTAAACTTGATAACTGTTAATCATAGAAAAATGCTAATAACGCCTCTATAAGTTATTTGTTAAACGAAATTTAATACTACTAATAAGCACAAAAATTATATTTTTTCTTTAGCTAAGGCTTAAATTATGCCTTGTCGTGATTTGTGAACAATAAAATCGCCACTTGCAATGATTGCGAAAATAATTTTATTTAGATAACGTCAGAATTGATAAAAGTGGCCGCCATTTTGAATTTCTTTGTTTTAAGGTCAATTGACCTCAAAATCGGTATGTGGGTATAACTTTAATTACCAAAGACTGATCCAATGTCAGAATTGAAAAAAGTGGCCGCCATTTTGAATTTCTTTGTTTTAAAGCCAATTGACCTCAAAATCGGTATCTGTGTTTAACTCTAGTTACCAAAGAACATTCCAATGTCGGAATTGAAAAAAGTGGCCGCCATTTTGAATTTCTTTGATTTAACGCCAATCCACCTCAAAATCGATATTTGGTCATGGCTTTAGGTACAAAAGACGGATCCAATGTTAGAATTGAAAAAAGTGGCCGCCATTTTGAATTTCTTTGTTTTAAGGCCAATCCACCTCAAAATCGATATCTGGGCAGGCCTGTAGGTACAAAAGACGGGTCCAATGTTAGAATTGAAAAAAGTGGCCGCCATTTTGAATTTCTTTGTTTTGATGCCAATCGATCTCAAAATCGATATCTGGGCAGGCCTTTAGATACAAAAGACGGATCCAATGTTAGAATTGAAAAAAGTGGCCGCCATTTTGAATTTCTTTGTTTTAAGGCCTATCGACCACAAAATCGATATCTGGGCAGGCCTGTAGGTACAGAAGACGGATCCAATGTTAGAATTGAAAAAAGTGGCCGCCATTTTGATTTTCTTTGTTTTAAGGCCAATCGACCTCAAATTCGACATCTGAGTATAACTTTAGTTACCAAAGAACATTCCAATGACGGAATGGAAAAAAAGTGGCCGCCATTTTGAATTTCTTTGTTTTAAGGCCAATCCACCTCAAAATCGATATCTGGGCAGGCCTGTAGGTACAAAAGACGGATCCAATGTTAGAATTGAAAAAAGTGGCCGCCATTTTGAATTTCTTTGTTTTAAGGCCTATCGACCTCAAAATCGATATCTGGGTAGGCCTGTAGGTACAAAAGACGGATCCAATGTTAGAATTGAAAAAAGTGGCCGCCATTGTGAATTTCTTAATTAAAATAAACGACGCAAGAGACGTGTTGAACATGTTATCGCTAATGCTTTTCACGTAACTCCTTACTTCTTGACCGTTATAACTTAACTATTAATTTAACACGTTATTTTTTTTTAATGTTTAACTATTAACCATTAATAATTTTTAACCATTAATCACATCACTACTACTGAGGGGGTTCAGGCCTTAGTCGATCAAGCTGGCCTAGTACGGGTTGGCAGACTTCACATCCTTTTGAATTTTTGATTTTCAGGTATGCAGGTTTCCTCACGATGTTCATTAAAATTGAATTAGATTTCGAGAAAATTATTGGCATCTTTGATCGGTCTTGAGATAGTTACTTCATCCCTGCCCAATACATCCGGTCACCCTTTAGCCTCAAAGAGAAATAACTGCTCTAAAGCTTACGATAATCGTTAATACGGCCATAAAATTGGAATAAAGTAGCGTCGATAAATAAACTTCGAATTAGTTGAAAGCACTATATATTTATAATATAGTTGATTTCACCATAAATGGGCCTATGACTGATCCAGGCATAGATATTATAAAGAAAGCATTAAGCAATACTCTCATTAAATTAACTACTTTTTAGAAAGAGACATAACTGTACGGTCAATATCTGTATCTTTTCTGAGGTCTGCGACTGTAGTATCTATAGACATGCCTGTAGCAATTAACAGTCAGAGCTCATACCCAAATGCAGCGTCAGATTGACTTGGTTGGGGTATCTGATGCCCTCCTTCATTGTCTCGGACTGCCACCACGTCTGGTTCTCGAGCTCATGGTGCAAGTCAGTCAGGAAGTAGCTGGAAAACTGCCCAGACGTGCAGAAGTCACAGGATCTGTAAATATCAATTACAATATTATGAGTACGATAAAACTGACATAAAAAATTTATAAAATTCTATATTAATAGAAACCATAAAAAACCTGTTACGCCTTTTATCCTCGAAAAGGGTAGGCAGAGGCGCCACTAGTGCACCCACTTTCCACCGTGCGTATTTCCATGATGTGACAGACGGCGAACCTTATGCCATATCGGGTACAAATTGCAGACTCCGAGCTGATATTGTTTATAAAAATCTAATATCACTGCCCGACCTCAGCTTTGCAGTCGTACCGTAATACAGCTACGCCACCGAGGCAGTCTCATATTTAAGATACCCACGTCATAACGCTGGCATTTAAACATCAGAACTATTTATGAAATCTTTCAGTTTATTTGTTTATTCATGTGTGGACAAACCGACTACACTTTCCACTTTATATTAGTAGTTCATGATAATAGTAGGTAAGTATGGTAACCTGGTCGAGGTTCCAGCCGAGGTCTGGATGCAGTACATCTTGACACCGTTGTCGCCGCAGGTGTTGGTCGCCTCCATCTGCACCATGAAGGCAGCGTTCTCGAACTCCGGGATACATCGCTGCACAAAGTAATTGCAGTAGGTACAATACAATTTTAACTCAATTAACGTCTGTTCGACAAAAACCTCCCGAATGTAGAAATTTCTTATTTTAAACTCAATGAACTTCCATATTGTGACAAACCGCCTTAATTGTGTTTATTATTACAGTTTAATTATATTTTAACCTACCTATAGATATATAATTTTTTTGTAAAATATACCGCCTCCAAAAACGACTAAAAATAATTTAACGTTACCTATATTCCGTAACTAATTTCAATTGCTAGCTAAGCTAGATAAATAAATGAATAAATATACTATAACATTACTTATACACTGGTAACCAATTTTGGAGACGGTGCCTAATTTCCTCCTTTCTTTCTGAAGTCGATTAGTAACAGCTTTATAATGTTTTTTATGGAGCCTCTTTCGTATGTACGAGAATGAATGAACGAAAGAGAATGGGCCGCCGACGCTCTACTAATCAACTACCACGGCCCAAGAGGGAAAATGAGAAGAGGAATTTCGGGGGGGAAATAACAAGTTTCATATAGTAGGTATTACATATTTAAAACTATCGAATGCACAAATAGACGCGGGGGCACGCGATAAACTATAATTACAAGCCGATAACGACCTATTTCCGATGCACTGAGTTTGAGTATTAAATCTTGACCTACTCAATCAGTTCCCGGTTCAATGGAACTATATTTTTAGATATGCATGACAAATATAGTGACTAAGTGCGTGTGCGATTGTCTGGGTTTTGGGGCTGTTTTGAAACTTTTATTTATGTTTTACTTTTTTTATTGCACTGAATGACGAGACGAGCATGCCGTTCACGTGATGGTAAGAGATACGACCGCCCATAGACAGTAGTAACACCATACAGCACCTTAAGGCTTAACTTACAAAGTACTGTGTGGCATCCCACTGCGCTCGTCATCCCGAGACATAAGATGTTAAGTCTCATTATATCCAGTAGTTATACTGGCTACAATGTCCTTCAACACTGCTGCTTGTCGGTAGAAATAGACATTGCGGTGGTAACACCCAGACGGACTCTTACATATGAGAGACCTAAATAAGTAAATGTTACTGATGTATTTTTCTTTCTTTGGTTGGAAGAAAGTGGATAGTAATTACTATACTAATGGCAGATTTCACCGCTTGCTTAAAAACTCTAATCTAAATATTATAATATGCCCCTAGATTACAGTATGACTGCGTAGTACAATTCAGTATTCTGTGGTATGACTTTTGTGTTTGGTTGGATAATACATTTATGTGACGAATAGCGTTTATCAGCGAGCGGTAAATTCGGCGCCATTCACCATGATTTTAAGTATTACATCCGCTAAACAGCAGCAATTGATTGTTTAAAGGACATAATAATATTATAACAAATAATAATGAAATTACTGCGCATTATAACAATTCCTCTAACTTCTAAGGTCGAGAAACTAAATACAACGCATATTTGGCTTTGTAATACGTTATACGACATTTTGCGTAAATTTATAGCTTAGGACAGTCCTGACGGTTACAATCAAATAATTCGCGAAACAATGTAACTGATATGATTATGAATTGCCTCATTTCATAAATTTATGAGGGAGATTTTAAATAATAGTGGTTTTGTGAAATAAAGGATTAAAATTGCCTAATTGCTGTCAATGTCATTCTTCTGTACTTGTGTATGTTGATACTATACACAAATCAAATTGTGTACATTATGTAATTTATTTTGCGATGTTCCGATGCAAACATATTTGATATGGAGATAGCAAACAAAGGTACACAAAGCGCTATTCAGAACGTCTGCATTGTTGACTCGCATCCAACCAATCTATCCAGGAATTAGAATGCATCCTAGACGTTAAAAAAACATCGACATGAGGAAACTATGCTCCAGATGGTTTGCCGCCAAAATAGTTCGTCTATAATTAACTAACGAGTAGGGCGTTCACTTCGCTCCTGCAATACTCTTACATCGGACATGACAACGGGCATAATTCCTATAACATACATATACACTCACGCTTATTATGTCCGAAGGGGTAGGCAGAGGTGCAACTAGTGCACGCACTTTTCGCCGACATTCCGTCCCATGATGTGATAGAGGGCGAGCCTATCGCCATATCGGGCACAAATTCCAGACTCCGGACTGATACGGAATAGAAAAACTCAATATCACTTTGCCCGACCCGAGGATCGAACCCGAGACCTCAGCTTTGCAGTCGTACTGTAATACAACTACGCCACCGAGGCATTCCTATAACATCAAATCATTTATCCATTCCTAGTATACGATCAAAATATTCCGCACATTATGAGAATAATCACGTTTTTGCAATGGTGTTTCGTATTTTCAAAAACGTTAAAATTATATTTGTTAGAAGACAACTCTGTCTCAATCATGGAGGTCGGAAAAATTATATAAGTCGCGCGAGAGCTTAATAAAACCCTAACAAAAAGATAACTACAGTCGAAAAAACCCGGTCTTTCCATTGATGTATGGGTTTTTAATACGTCAATGGGTCTTACGTTATTATTCTAATGTGGTAATGTTGAACTGTCATCTTTAACGGTTCGCTTCCCGCGCAAAATGGCGACATATAAGATAGAAAAAAGTTATTCAACTTACGTAAAAAAAACCGTATTTATTACAAGTTATTATTGAGTAAAATTATTATTATTATCATTAGGATGTGGTCCAGTCAGACGTATTAAAAACAAACGGAACACTCAAATGCAGGGAGTGAATCATGAATATGAATGTGTGCGTGACCTTGTCTGACTTGTCTCACACAGATGTCGTACATGTGTAAGGTACCAAATTAATGAAGTCAGCAAAACTTTATGTAATACCGATATTATAAAATATTTGGAAGCTGCTAATCCGTGTGGGCTCATACTTTAACAATTTAAACAGTGCTAAAGCCGTACCTAGGTTTTATCTATACTTAGACTATAAAGATGAAGAGTTTGTTTGTTTGTTTGTATCCCGGAAAATTATTTCACGAGGGTGAAGCCGCGAGCAATACTTGTTTATTCACAAACTTCCCTCTGATGAGTAATGAGGGATATCTCGTCTCGTAATTGTAAAGAGGGCCATAACCCTAACCATAATTCACTTGTGACGAAGTTGGATGGATTATCAGAATCTGCTCCATTCAACATCACTTCTCTTGGTTCTCAAAGGCAATTTTAAGATCCTCTATAATTTTTAGGGCTAAGAATAAAAATTTTATTTTATCGATGGCAACCCCAATGAACTCGATGCGGGACATTCCCGTAATTCTTTAAGCTTAGTTATTGCATCAGCACTGTACTGTATCTCTTTCTCTGTTCTGTGGTACTGTATGACAGCAATTACATATATTTACATATATTTACTACTAGCTTTTGCCCGCGGCTCCGCCCACATTAAAAAGGTTTTCCGGGATAAAAGTCCCGCTCTATATTTTCCCGGGATAAAAAGTAGCCTATATGTTAATCCAAGACATCATCTACCCGTGTGCCAAATTTCATCGCAATCCGTTCAATAGTATTTGCGTGAAAGAGTAACAAACATCCATACATCCATACATTCTTACAAACTTTCGCCTTTATAATATTTGTAAGATTTTATAAATAACTAGGTTTTGCTCGTAGTTCCACCCGCGTGAAAAGATTTACCGAGACAAAAGTCCCACTATGTACTTTTCCGGAATAAAACTTAGTACTATTCCAGGCCACAATCTATCTCTGTGCCAAATTTAATTCAGATCCGTTCAGACATTCTGACGTCATTGACTCAAACATCCAAACATACGCGTAAACAAAAGAAAAATATTTTTTTGAAATTAGAATTATCTTCCGTTCTATATTCAAATCAAACTAACAGTCTTAAACTAGAAAAATGTTACATTGACCCTCGCAATCAGCGTCTATTATAAAAACTGTTGCCATGTTTTCGGGGAGATAATCGCGAGGTTATCACGTTCTGTTGTAACTCTATTGATACGTAATGGGTTCGTTTAACCACGCAGCCTTATCACGGGCCAGCGGAACGCGCTATCGCATCCGCTGAGATGTGGTTCAATTGTCATTGTGAGGGATCTGATGTGGTTACACTGTCCACGGCTATACGAGCTTTTTGTAGGCGGGCAGAGGAGGAAGTTGGTCACCTAATGTTAAGTGATATACTACAAGTCTTATCCTAAAGATATTATGCCTACACTACTTTTTTATGTAGAGTCAAGCAATTCATAGTGATGATAAGGATGTGGTCATATTGACCGCGTTTATATCTTACACTACGCGAGTTTGCGCAGTCTGATACAAATCTGTACAAAGATGGATTATCTAATTCGTAGAGTTGTTTATAAGGCGTGATTTTGTTTATGGTAAAATTATAGAGTTGTTTTGGTTTAGACCGTTGCTCATAGCTCCTTAAACCCAATAAAAAACATGAAATTAATCATAGTTAGTAATATCACGCCGTTTATACTAGATGGTATTCTTGTACTAATATTTTAGATTTCTTATTTTTTGTTTTGTTCTTAGGAGACCCATTTATGACGCACCTAAATATAAGTTGCAGAGGTGTTACGGGATACATCAAAAGAAGTATTCCGTAATCTGAATTAGTAACCAAAAATAAACGCCATAAACTTATTAATTACCCTTTCGAATCTTATCAATGAATACTAAAACAGTACGACTAATTAGTGCTTCAAGCTATTTGTAATCTTTACCAACTCATTTTATTTATAATTGAATGACGACTGACGAGACGAGTGAGCCGCTTAGCGTGACGAGTGATACTATTATAAATAGCACAACACCTAGCAACAACGTTGTTTTGATTCGTTTAGCTAGGTTAAATATTTTGATATCTATCCACTGATAGGGGGGGGGGGGGCTGTTGGGGACCGAACCCCCCACTTAGCTTACTTCAAAAATAATCCGGGCCACAAAACTTGTACACATTATAATGCCTATGTCCACTTCTAACAAACCTCCAAACATTTTCACGAACTTTTGCATTTATAATAAGATGATGTAGACGGGGGGGGGGGTGTAGACGGGACCCGACCTATGGATCCCAGTCGATACATTTTGGTGTCCTCGGACCTCTCTGAGTAAAAGCATGAAACCGCCGATTTCAATACACAATCCTAATCGCTTGTTTCGATCCATTGCTAAAATGGACCAAACAGAATAAAGCTTTTGACGTGCAAACTTGATTTTATTGATTTATTCCCGAAATCGGATCGAAGCGGTATCATTTATGGAAAATGCCATAAAAGAAAGAGTAAATCGCTTGGCGGTTGGACACGTGCTCTCGTACAGCTGTAACATTATTCAAAACTTTAAACTGTTCTGATGGTTCAATTATTCTTAATGAACTGGTTGCATAGGTTTTCAATAGATCAACAGATAATTGTTTGTAAAAAAGGTTTATCGCCATGTGGCTTCATACATAGTCTCTAAGGCGTCTTCTATTAACTACGTAAGGCTCGAAAGGGAGAGGGGATTTGGAAAAAATCACGAATTATCACAAAGAAAAAGGAAATTGTAGTCAGATATCACGTGCATTTAATTTTTCTTTAAACTCGCGAACTATATTAGATTATAGTCATCTATATTTAAAGTAAATATTAACATACTTTTCACTAAGAAAATACAAGTGATTTTGGGTAGAGGACTATATTAAGCCTCACCACGTATCACCATGAGAGAAGGGAAGGGTACCAGACGCTAAAACATAAATGTTAATTGACGACTCATAATGTCTTTTAATCTCTAAACACAGGTAGAGATCAACCACGATCTAAACTTCGAACATCCAACATAAGGAAGCGAAGAATATCGCTAAAATTTTCGCCTATTTATACTACATAACTGTGGCAGTACCGGCAAAGTTTTATGATGCCCATACGATATATAAAAGACTGCTACCGGCCGTTTATGCGGGGCATTGCATCCAACTGGACACTAACTCCATTCTTGCAGGGGCAGGGGAATGGGAGGAAGAGGTTTAATTCAATACCTTGCAAATGTTTAATTAATATTTATTTATTTTCGAATGAAGTAAGAAAAGAGAAGTTGTAAGTAAAATACGATATGTGTAATGCCCCCCCCCTCCAGGGGTGGGGGTAATGAGTGCACACACTACTCATTGAGTACACACGATAGTGATATCAGCCACCGGCGACGCTATGTCATATTACCGCCTGCGCCAGCCTGTGAAACTTTACGATAAAGTTTGGAGCTCATGTTACGCTGGTTAGACACGAAGCCTTTGGAACTTATATTCAGAACTTTATCCAATGCGTATTATTTGTGAATAAGATATAATACTTATATATAGAGCTTTAAACATTGTTATCCTATATTTTAACACATAAATAATTTAGATATACAATATAAATGACAAAACGATGTCCAAATGCATTACTTTGCTCACCCTATACATGTTCAGTATTGACAGTTGGAACATGCTGTACATTTCTTTATTTTGGTTACCAATATAGGAACATCTTTAACCTCAAACTTTCAAATCAACATTCATGTATCGAGAATTAATAACAATAATTATACTCTTACATATACTCGACATACAGCATTCACTCTCAACAGTACATACTCTAGCCACTAACAATACTGAATCACGCTTAAAATCAAACCAATTCAAACAAAAACAAATTAATAGAGACTAGAGACAAAAAGTTAAAGTTCGACTCACTTGCGGCTGTCCGTCCGTGTTATAGCAGGAGGCTAGTTTGGATCCTATCCTGGGCGTATGGTAATAGTCCTGGGCGGTGGCGAGGGCCACAAAACTGAGGATTAGTGAGGTAATAGTGAGGCGCGCCATGATGAGAGAGCGCGCGGTGCCGACGTCAACGCGGCAGCCCGTCCGCCAAGCACTGACGCCCGGCCTGTTTCACAACACGGTGCTATAGAGTACATAAATTCGGGTAATGTGCGCGTAGGACGTGTTGTCTCTCAGAGACAGAAGTTGTATTTATAATAAAAAATACTAATTAATATACAGATCTCAATGAAAAGTAGAAAAATATTTGATACGTGATCAATGGTATAGTTTGTGGAAAGCATGCTTTTGTACTACTACAATAGAGCCAAAAACTTGATCTTTAAAATCATTAAGCGTTATATTTTCAAGGTTTCAATTTAAATAGGTTAAGCTCGTTGGTCCACTAACTAGGAAGGCTTTCCTCAGAACAAAAGTCTATACCGATATTTCTCCATAAAGTAGGTAACCAAATCTTAGATTTATTTATTAGGTATAATTACAAACTACAGATTGAAACAAAAATACGTTTTATGATTAAAATTAAAAGCTTAATAAGTCTGAAGCCCTATTACAAATAAACACAACAATTCCATTTATTAAAACGATGAAGACAAAATGAAGAAGTACCTGGTGTTTATGATGATGAATTGATTAATAGGATGGTAACTTAAAAAGGTCTTCAGTTGGATGCGCGAGGGCCCGGGTGAGAGCATCCTTAATCCGCCACATCACAAGGCCACCACTGTCAAAAGCGAGAAGAATTTTGGATTTAAATGATTTATAAAAATAAAAAAAAAAACAAGAAATAACTGAACTATATTAAGACAACTGTAGTAAACATAACATTATGAAAATAAGAAATTTAAAACTGTAATGGGTAAATATTTTTTTATAAATTCTTCAAACATGGCCAATAATGAATACAAATGCAATATCTCCCTATCCGCACGTCTGCGGGCGCCATGTTGTTTGCCGCTCCGGCGGAGAGAACGTGGCGTGGTGGCCTTTTTTTGTGCCGACCGGGCCCGCAGGCCGCAGGGCTTTTGTCTGTGTTAGAACATCTTTCGGGGAAAAATCGTCGAGCCGTGCAAAGGGCACCGAACATCGGCGTTGAGTATAGTTTACGAGTTCGGTTTATTAGTAGAGTATTGTTTTATTCTGCTTTTAATTTCTTTTATAAGTCCCCACGGCGCAACAAGCTCGGAGCTCACTATCGAAACGAGCGCCCGCGAATTCCATACTCAAAACTTGTAAAATTTTGATCCTTAAAAACATTTAAGTATTTGGGTATTACGGTTTAAGCATCAAAATCCCTAAACAATGTAATGTCTGGAGTCTGTTAGAGTATATTGGATTCATTTATTATTACTGTCATTACATATTTAGTTTATTTGCTAGCGGGTCGAGTAACGTTTTTGTTAGATACCTTAATGGACTAGGAGTGTATTACCCTACATAGAAATGGGTAGGTAACCTAACAATAGAAATAAAATAAGCTCGGTGAAAAGCTCTTGCAATAATTGTGTCAATCTTCCCAAATACAGCATTAAACTTGAGTATCTGCATAATATTTATTACTTTTTATTACATCAAATACCTGATATGGCGATAGGCTCGCCCCCTATCACATCATGGGACGAAATGCGCACGGCGAAAGGTGGGTGCATTAGTTACGCTTCTTTAAATAAAAAAATAAAATAAAATACTTCATTCATCACGTAGGCGAACATAGTTGCACTTATGATATGTCAAGATACATTCACTTAATTTTTTTTATTACAAATAGTCACTTATATAACTAAAGACATATTTAAAGGGAGCAAAATCAATGTAAACTAAATATAAAGAAGCCAAGCCCGGGCTGGCAGGAAAGAGATAAAAAAAGAATATTTTTTATTAAAATTAATGGGAGGCACGCGTCGCGATCCTCACCGGTGAGGACACTACAGGCCCTAGCCTAGCTAACCTACCAGCCTTTCACTAGCTACCTAAGCGATGACTACCCGAAGAAGAAAGGCAGAAAGAAATTCCGGGCTTAATTTTTTGTCATCAATTGTCCATTGAATCTTTATATAATTTTTTTTTTCATGTCTTTTGCATACAAAGTCAGATTAGTTATATAAACTTAAGCTAAGCTTTACAAAACTTTTTTCGTAAAGGCGTGAGAGTGTCTGTACATCAAATACATATAATTTTAATTCCTTAGCATTAAACGCTTAGACTAACAATTAAACGTTTCCTACAGCGATTACTGCACGCGATTGATACTTGTATGGACATCAGCCTTATATATTTTACACCGCTGGCTAGATACAGGTCATTCGTATAACCTAGCTCAGACAACCACGCTGACCGACCTATGTTTTTACTTGCAAATGTAGGTAACGGGAATCCACTATGGCGTATGACGTCACCGATAATACTCACAAAAGTATACTAAAATACATACATACAGTTGGATATGATTTAAAGCAATATCGATCTTAAGAGAGAACATATTTGTGTGACATGTATGTAAATATTTGTTTTAATGAGGTAAGCCGTGATTCCGGAGAGCTAAAGATCTTCGTAACATAAATCATGTTGTAAAGAGCAGTTTTATTTTGTTTTTTGTCCCTGACATTACTCTTTCTAGCCTGACGAGGGTCGGCTTATGAAAGAACACCGGTCTTTTGGGTGAGTGCAGAAGGCGCTCGCAACCCTTAAAATTAAGCGACCCCACTGAGGGCGACCCACTAACGGGTCACGAACCTCGGCTCAGGGCGGCCACTGAGAGGATAAGACATCAGCATTTGGGGAAACATGGTTTTAACCTAATCCTATTCATGTGTTCGTAGTCTTCGGCACGCGGGCCGAAACTGCTAAGAGAGGTCAGGGTGACGGGGAACGCGACGAGGTCCTCGATGGCGAGGACGGTACAGCGGTCTTGTGGAGTGTAAGAGCTTTTGATGCTCGATCTTTTCGCGAATGGCCAGAGTGATTTCGTCCTCTGGATCTGTCAGTACTGAACGCGGTCGTCTCCATTTGGCGCGATCAAATGGAGTATATATAGACGCTTTACGGATAAACGTGTTTGGGTGGTTTACCGCCCGATCGAAGTAGCAGTTTTATTTTACGTACGTAAACTAAAGTTACTTTAAAATGTTATTTAATGAGATCAAATAACACATACTTATTTCGTGCTACAAGAGGTGTTCAGAATCCCGATATCTCTGCAATTATTCCTGTTCTTTTCTTTTAAGACCAGTAACGTCTTTAATTCCTCCAGTAATCATGAAGATCGGTGAAATTTGGTAATCTACTTGCTCGTCTAACAGCCTGTGGTAGTTATCCGCTGGCTACTCTTTAATAATTTTACAATGATGTATTTATGGATAAAAAATGGAAATCTATTCTCAAAGCTAATTAATTAATTAAATTACAAGCCAATTACACAATAAAATGACGAACTAAATCATAACTCCGCGACTAATTCTAGCGTTTACCACGTCAGTGGAGGATAGTCTTTATTTACACGTGAATGAGCTTTCTGCTGCTTGAAGTCAATTATGTCATGTCTACCATTTCATCCATTCATGTCTCACACTTAGAGTCGAAGCTTTTAAAAGCTCAAGGTTATAAAGAGCGAAAATAATGGGTGGTAAATAATAACAGTACATAAAGCAACATCTTATGCTCTAGGATGTCTTTTAGACCATGAGAGAATGAGCTTTTTCTGCGGCAAATAATGCAACATTACAATTACAAATTACTGTGAACACGAACAATGACTAACACATGTACACCATCTGTTTTCTAGTATAAAAAATGTCTCAAACAACAGGCCTCAAGCATATCTCTAAATAACTAAAAGAATCGTATAATCCGTTGCAAATGTATTTTGGGACATATTAGTGTAAGCTTTCATTAAAGGAGTATTAACTACTTCCTTGGTGCTATAAGTGAGAAGTTGTTATTGGCTTTTTGACCCTTAAATTGTTGCTATGCCTAATATAATAATTATTAGCTGTAAGTTTTCCAAGCCGTAAATAAATAAACAAATAAGTAAAGAAAATCACCACTATTCTAGTTACCAAGCAATAACTGACGTTAAAAATATAAAGCACTACACAGACGTATACGGCAGAACTTCGAAGCTTTGCATCGTACGTATGTACAACACGTACACAGACTAATACTTCCTACTAATATTATAAAGGCGAAAGTTTGTAAGAATGTATAGATCTATGGATGTCTGGATGTTTGTTCCTCTTTCACGCAAAAACTACTAAACGGATTTCGATGAAATTTGACACACGGGTAGATCATGTCCTGGATTAACACATAGGCTACTTTTAATCCCGGGGAAATATAAACCGGGACTTTTATCCCGGAAAAACTTTTTAATGCGGGCGGAGCCGCGGGCAAAAGCTAGTATTCTATAAGTTTCAAGTAAACATTTGACTGTTATCGTAAAGCAGCCAATGTACATAGTACTCATTTTATTAACATTTATTTGAGAGCATAGAGAGTTTTGGTTAGCATGGGGAGTTCTTGGTTTCTGATTATTCTTCTTTTTGGCTCACTCTGTACAATCTGCGTTAAAATATATCCTGGTAATAGTCTCAGATAGCTCGATACTGGTTCGCCTAGTGCGTGTACCACTGTGTCATGTGTATGTATTTTAGCGTAAGATTGAAAAAAAAATATTTGTATTTGTGGCTTTCGTGTTTGGTCGGTTTATACATTTACGTGACCAGTAGCATTTACTAAGATTTTTTTTATGGCATCGAATGATGAGACGAGCATGCCGTTCGCCTGATGGTAAGCGAGACGACCACCCATAAACAGTAGCAACACCATCTAGCACCTCGGGTTACGAAGTACTGTGTGGCATTCCACTGTGCTCGTCACCCTGAGACATAGATGTTAAGCCTCATTATGTCCTGTAGTTACACTGGCTACAATGCCCTTCAAGCCGAAACACAACAGTGTATGCACACTGCTGCTTGGCGGTAGAAATAGACATAGCGGTGGTACCCATCCAGACGGACTTTTACATATGATAGTCCTACCAACAGCAGGAGTTTTGAGACTTCCATTAATGTGTATGTGTGTCACACGTGTGCTTCCAAACTGATATTTAATGGTAAACCAACTCATAGCAACCCTTTAGGTGGGTTTTGGCGTACAAGATACCTATCTATGTCGATTACAACGAGCTATAGTTATTGCTAACTAAGTTTAAGTTAGAGGTACCTTAGCGATGCCAATTAGACCCACGACCTTTTAAAACAAATTCGAATACACAAGTAGACCTATATAAAAATCGTTACAAGAGGTCACTGTAATGGGTTACTAGATAAACAACGATAACGCGAAGGAACTTATATTGTCAAAAAACTCAATATTATATTAATAGAATATTTCGGAGGGTAAATATATTTGCTTCAAAGTGGTGGGCAGAAATGTTTGCGTCGCACAAGTAATTTTACTTAGTAGAAAGTTTTCTCGTTGATATATGGACAACATCTGCAAATGCCTCTAGAAACATAACATCACACACTCACGCCTTTTATCCCCAAAGATGTAGGCAGAGGCGCAATTAGTGCACCCACTTTTTGCCGAGCCTCTTCCGCTCCGCAATGTGAAAGGAGGCGAACTTGTCGCATAATCAGGCAAAAATTCCAGACTCCGGCCTGATACTGAGTACTATACCATACCATACCAGCCCTGTATTATATATTACCCATTGCTGAGCACGGGCCTCCTTTACTACTGAGAGGGTTAAGGCCATAGTCCACCACACTGGCCTAGTGCGGGTTGGCAGACTTCACATACCTTCAAAATTCACAGAACTTCTCAGGTATGCAAGTTTCCTCATAAAATTTTCCTTCACCGTTAAAGGGAGCAATAATTTACAGAGAATATACACATACATTTTAAGAAAATTCAGAGGTGTTTGCCCTTGGGTTTTGAACCTGCGGACATTTGTCTCGGCAGTCCGTTCCACTCCCAACTAGGCTATCGCCGCGAGTATAAAAGCCCAATATAACTTTGCCCGACCCGGGAATCCAACCAGACACCTCTCAGTCTACAGTCGTACCGTAATACAACTGCTCCAAAACAAATAATTTACTAGACCCTCCAGATTACAAAATGATATCACTTAAAAGATTATCCGGTCTAGAATTTGAATAGGGTTCATAATTGTAGTAATGCCTTATACCTTACCTATACAATAGTCTCCTCTCACTTCTTTACAATTCATGACATTGCACTTACATAATTAGATCATTTGACATACTCCTCACGCTTAGAATCCCCTGTAACGTTTGATTAGTAGCCGCAGAAATAGACAGACGTGCCTCCTGGCTTCACGCTACTATAGCCTATTTGGTGCAAGTTATCACAATGTGCTATGTGGCTGCAGCTCAGCGATCCCCAGCCTCATCGCCCTATCTAGTGAGAACTCTAAACCACCACGATCTGTGACCCCTTTTCGACGCGTGTTGTTATCTTTTAAGTTTTATCAGGATAGTGTAATTAGGTCTTTGTGATGTGAATTCAGAGAGTCGTTGACTCCGCATGTTGCAATCTCGGCCTAGTGCAATGGGCTGCGATTTAAGATTCCTAGTTAGATACTCGGGTCGGGTAAATTTTTAGTTTATAGGATATTTTATATTTATGTTAAGGTAAATAGCTAAACATGATCGGAATTAAAATCGAGACGTACAGGCCATGCAGCCATAATGACAGATGGACTATGTGGGACACAGTGTGACCAGGACCAGTCGGTTACACAAAAAGAGGCAGGCCCCAAACACGATGGGCAGATGATATAACAACAGTAGCATGCAACAGGGACCCATGGCAATCTCTGGAGGAGGCCTTCACCTGAGAAGCGTTCTTGCTCATTCATTAAATATAACAATTTAAAATTTATCACCTAATTACAATTCATTGAATATTGCACAAAATGTAAAAATTTATTTATAAATAACTGTATGAAATGTTAGTTAATATAATTTAATTTTCTTTCACTTGTCAAGGAATATGTACCTAATTTAATTGGCATGAAATAATAGACGTTTTTTTTTTACATACATATATACATATACACTCACGCCTGTTATCCCCGAAGGGGTAGGCAGAGGCGCAACTAGTGCACCCACTTTTCGCCGACATTCCGTCCCATGATGTGATAGGGGGCGAGCCTATCGCCATAGCGGGCACAAATTCCAGACTCCGGACTGATACTAAATAGAAAAACTCAATATCACTTTGCCCGACCCGGGGATCGAACCCGAGACCTCAGCTTTGCAGTCGTACTGTAATACAACTACGCCACCGAGGCAGTCACTTTTTATTTTTATTTTATATAAATAGCTATTCGATGATGTGTGTAACATTTGCATCACTCTGTACGTAATATGGCGAAATGATTACGGCTAACCCTAACATTATGACTTTGATGGTCGACTCTAGTGTACCAGAATATTAGGTAATCTCAATATACTATACTGGTGGTAGGTCTCTCGTATGCGAGGGACCATGTGGGTAGGTATCACCGCAATGTCTATTTCCACCACCAAACAGCAGGGTGCATGCACTGTTGTGTTACGGGTTGAAGGACATTGTAGCCAGCTTAATTACTGGACATTATGGGCTTAACATCGAATGTCTCAGGGACAAGCGTAGTGGAGTGTTACGCGGTACTTTGTACTTAACAATTATGTATGGTGTTGCTACTGTTTGTCTACGGTCGTATCGCTTATCATCAGGCGAGCGGCGTGTTTGTCTTGTTATTCTGTAACAATTAAAAAAAAATTATCATCGTCAACCTTTGAGTATCTAGCAATGCAATAGTCTAAGTCGTCAACCTGCGACAATGGCTGTGTTATCAATTTTATCAAGTAACTACCTACGGAATAACGGCGAAAAGTAGGTGCACTAGTTGCGCCTCTGCCTACCCCTTCGGGGATAACAGGCGTGAGTGTATATGTATATAACTACCTACATCAACTTGCCTTAGAACACTTCATGCAGAGATAACCGCCTGTATCCTGCACAACATTTGGGTGATACAATCCCAGGGAAATGACTTTAGAAACACACACGAAATGTCGTTCGATCTGGGAATCTAACTAAGGACCTTCGAGTCTTGATGCTGACATTTCTGGTCCGACTAAAATGTTTAATTTAGATTATTTACAACCTTGTACACAATCCAAATGGCTGGTTTTTAAAACGATGGTCTCACCCTTTTAACGGCCCGCCTTTGCGCAGTGTTCCGCTCACTAATTACCATACACCCTGCTTTAAAAGTGCTACAACTCAAAATTACGATTTTTTGTTTTTTATGGTCGTAGATCTCAATAATTACAGTGCATGCTGTTACGATTCAAATCACTCGAAATATCGCATGAGGAGTATTGGTCTAAATAACTAGCCAGCCTTTATTAATATAAATCTAAAAGATAGGACTGCAAATAAACGAGACAGCAAAGTCTTTTAAGGTATGTAGGTTGATGATATGGTAGGTCTCTTTTTGTGACTTGTATCAAAGATACTCTTACATAACCGCTTTGTCTTATTTTCGAATAGATTCATGTATTCATTAATTCATTTTTAAATAAGACAACCCTGTATAGCAAATGGCAATGTGTGGCGTATGTTTTGTAATTTTGAGTAATATTACTACCTCTTAATAAAATTTATTGTCTTGATATTTTGTGTTAAAATTAAATTTATTAACTTAAATAAACATATTCATGATGTTAAATTTTATTTTACATCATATATGCTAGTGCATTTTTAGGTATCTATTTTACAACACTAATCATACCATATCACATTTAAGTTCTCACATTTGAATTAAAAAAAAACAAGGTTTTGTTTCTGCACATGTAATTAAAACCTTAAGCTCAAGCCATAACACCTTAAATAACTATAGTATCATATTAATAATACTAACAGCTGCGAAACACAGTTTTAAAAAATACCATGTATTTTGCATGACCTTTGAAGTCAGTAATTGTAATAATAGGACTTACTCGGTTTTCCCTCGGGGTGTTCCACCACGCGAGTGAACTGAGTTTTCACCACCAGTTGCCGTCGTTGGTTGATGGTGACCACTTGTCTACCACCATGGATGTTAAGGTATGTAATTATGAAACTACGTAATATTTATTCGAATTTCTGAGAACAATGTAGCACGAACGTAGTAGTTATTAATTAAAGTAGTGTCATTATTTTTACTTTGCTTAAATAGAAAATGTCTGAAGGTAAACCACTTTGGGTAGTTATTTTCATTGTTTAGTTACGAGTTTTATGTAATTTGCAATCTTGTAAGTGCGACTTGGAACGAAGGCAATATTAATACATCCGAAATGAACACCTAAATGCGATATCTAACAGTTTTCGATGCGTTTTGGTTTGAAATAAAATACAATTTAAAAAGTTGCGTAAAGTAGGTATGTACTTATATAACATATTACTTAAAGTGCTAAATTGTTTTTCTTCTAGGGGGGACAACTTCCACTTGCACTTTTTCACCCTCCCTGATGACGAGTGGGGCAAGTTTTATATCCATCTTGTAACATCTAAATAATACTGTAGTAATTAATACTTTAGCTTTTTTCTTTGACCCGCCGTGCCAGTTGCGCTACCCGGAATTCGAACACAGGACAACAGTTCGCATACGCAACCACCAGACCAATGCGTATATACTGATATGGTCTTATCATCGTCAGCCTCATGACATAAAGTTCACTGTTGAACATAAGCCTCCCCTAAAGATCCCTGTCAAAAGTTGCCTGCATTCAGATGACGTGCTTACTATATAATATTATAATGATGAAAATAACTCTGTCTGTCTGTCTGTCGCGCTTTCACGCCAAAACTACTGAACCGATTTAAATGAAATTTGGTACACAGATAGTATAGAGCCTGAGAAAGGACATAGGTTACTTTTTAATGCGAAAAAGGGTTGTAACGGGTTCATAGGGGAGATAAAAAGTTGTATGGTATTTTTAGAGCTAGAAGCTTAAAACTTATTTTATAGGCTATTGGCTCGATATAAATAAATATCACATTCAAAGTTTGTAAAAGTTTTACTCTCGAGGATGTAAAATAACAATAAGGAATAGGGGATCATAGTTTGTATGGTGTATGTTTATGTGGATGTGTTATAAGTTTGCGACAAGAGACACATTTGGCACACGGGTAGATCATGTCCTGGATTAACACATAGATTACTTTTTATTCCGGGAATGTAAAGCGAGACTTTTATCCCGGAACACCTTTTTAAAGCGGGCGGGCAAAGCTAGGTATCTATAAATTCTATAATAGTTTATTTACACTGTGTAATTCTGAGAAGCGCCTTTTTTGAGCGCAGCTCTTTTCTTGCTAAGTGAGCAGCATAACATAACATTGTTATCATATAACATTTGTGGAATACGCAATTTAATATAATCTATTATTTATTCGTGTGTATATAAAACTTATATCTTCATTTTTTACGTTTACATCTTTCTCCATTTCGTGATAATTTCACATCATCTTACCATCTCGTATATCTGCACCATCCAAGATTTACAAGTAAAAAACATGAAAAACCCATCTAGATACTAAAACTACTTACAACTAGCTTTATTTGTGGCTTTGCCCGCGTGATACGTTTTTCCAAGATAAAAGTACCGCTTTATATTTTTCTGCAATAAAAAGTAGCATATGTAATAATATACTATTATTTTATGTTATTAAAAAGTAGCATATGTCTTTCCCAGGATGTCAAACTATCTCCATAACAAATTTCATCAGAGTCGATTCAGTAGTTCTAGACATTACTTCCCACAAACAAACTCTACGTCCTTATATTAGTATAGACTAGTTTTTGCCTGTGATTCGTGAATAAATATACAGACAGATGAAATTCTAAAAACTTTTGTTTTAGCTTATGTTGCTGTAATAAAAACCTCCCATATTACTTTTTTCAATCTATAATGTACAGACATCGGGTTATTTATTTAACTGAACAACAAAACAGATTACAATAAAATAACACTACTAAGATACACACAAAGTATTGTACAAGATTGCAGTCATATGTTGCCACAAATAACTATGATATTTACAACTAAACAGCTAAGCACTACCTAATTATCAATTATACGTAGGTATCAATGTATATTCCCTAATCCCATTCCTTCTAGACAGTGCCAGATTAGCCCATAAGCAAATTAAGCAATTGCTTAGGGCATCACGTCACCAGAAACAGCACAAAAAAATGCTAGCACATAAAAGTAAAGCTGTTTGAAAATCCGCGCGATTAAAGACTGATGTTAGTTTACTTATGGTAGGGGGGCCCCACAGGCGTGAATTGCTTAGGGCATCAAGTTGTCTTAATCCAGCACTGCTTCTAGATCCTGCGATTGCTTGCATTGGACAGCGGGTGATATAACACTCCAAATATAGTCCAGTGGGAGTTGTCCCTCAGTTGCCAACACTATGCCGGCCTAAACATTATAATTACTGATCCAATAACAAGCTGAACGAGTTACTGTTACGAGATTCAGTCAGTATTTACACCTCCTGAACTGAGAGGGTCTTAGGCCTTAGACGTCTACTGTGGACCTTCGAAATTCTTATCGAATTCGAATGCTGAATAGTTTCTCCACGTTTCATGCTGTATGGTTGATTTTCATGACCGGCGATAAATCGACATCAGTTTGAAAAATGAGTTCAACAATTCCATATGTATTATAATTATTATATTTATGATATGAACGGTCGCAATTATAACCAAGTTTGAATTGATAAATTTTAATGAATAATTTAGATACCTTATGTGCCTTTAATGCTGCTGAAATCATTGATTAATATTATTATGTATATCAGCTGTCTATGAAATGACAATCACCCACAGCCATTGTATTTAAATGTCAGCAGTAATTTCTATTAGAAATCTGAAAAAAAAACATATATCCTTTCAAGGGACTTCACCGCTTGCTGATAAACGCTATTCGTCACAAAAAATTATAAGCTGACCATATATGTACAAAAGTCACATTCTATGCTCCTTAATTAAAAGACGAGCCTAAGCATCTTTGCATTTTTAAGCATCCTTGGTCCCTTAAATGCAGCAGTCAAAAGTGACTGTAATTCTCTAGTATCAAATAGCGTAACCTCGCTCCCCTCACACTTAATTGTGAAAACATAAGCAAAAATTGCGTAACAAATGTATGCTAATTGTATACCTACCTACTCAATAAAAGAATAAGTAAATACTTTATTTCATTCTACCAGGGCAAAGAGAGAGGAATACTGAAGCTTGACCCGCGACCCAGAATCATCATCGATGCCAACAGATCCGAGCTCTCTACGCAAGTAACATATCGTACCTTTAGGATGAAAACGACACAATTCAAAAAGACAGAAAATGGGGTTATCGTTATAAAATTACTTAAAACGAAGTACTCAATAAATACAACAATAGTTCAAACATAGCCATATTCAAGCAGGAAAAGAACAAAACTGCTATATCGGTCCATTTTTTATTATATTTTTATAAATAAGGGACTAGTTTTTAGTCATTTAAAAATGACAACTCAATTTTCTATTTTATGAATTGTGTCGTTTTCGTTCTAAAGGTACGAATATTATAGTATTTTAATATCCTAAATAGACTTGCTCGCGATTCCACTCTTGTAAATGATTTTTTCCGGGATAAAAGTCCCGCTTTATATTTTCCCGGGATAATATAGTAATTTAGCTTTATATTGCTGAAAGATTTTTTAAATCGGTCCAGCAGTTTTAAGTTTGTTCGTTACAAACATACAAAAATACAAATCTTTCTTCTTTACAATTTGTACCATCTATACTTAATATTATAAAGCGACGAGTTTGTTTTTTGTTTGGTTAAACGCGCTAATCTCAAGAACTATAGAACCGATATTAAAAATTCTTTCACTTATAGGAAGCTACATTACTCTTGAGTGCTATAGGATAAAACATTTTATCCCGGAAAAACTATCTTAGGCGGGCGGAGCCGCGAGCATCACCTAGTAGGTATTAGTATAAAAGAGGGAAGGCATAATATCTTCGACTCATGAGTCGAAGATATACTTATAGACTTACCGACTTACGATAGACTTACCATGGTAAGTGTCCCATGTTCCTATGAACAGTCCAAAACTGACTGCTATAACTAGCTGAATTGCTGAACGTATGGAAATATACTACAGTTATCTCCTCCATTAGATGTTAAGTCACATAGGTCTTCTTAATTTCTGGTACTACCTTCAATATTAAATGAAGGTAGAACACAGATATTGCTTACCGGCTAGAAAACCCAAAGCAATTCATAATAGACAAAACTACGCATATAAACGTACATATAGTACCTACACATAAATAAATATCTGCTAAAAGCAAATGGCGTGAACATAAAAAGTACACAAACAAAAATGTAATTAGTGGGGAAAAGAGGGCACGGTCTCGCTAAATACCGAACTAAAGCCCAATTAACTAGGCAGGTAAACAACGCTGTGATTGAAGCGACGCGACGCGACTTGGTCGCTCTTTTAAAGCATAGTAAAGTAACGTAATACATAGCATCAGGCCTTTTTCTCTTCTCAGGGATAGACCACCTTCATTTCGCCAGCTATGCAGTAACTATAATGTAACTGTTATGTACTAGTAACATTAATGTGTATTCATTATGATTCTACGGTGCACCACTACACTATAAAACTGTCAGTTTCTATTAACTTCAGGGGCTGTCATTATCCTAGTTTCCTTTCTCCGTAACAATTTATATGCGCGATGTCGTGAATAAATACTCTGGTATAATATAATATGGTCAAATCAAGACAATGAACTACGCTCATAAAATTTACTAATACGTAGAAAGAGACGACGTGATTGTGCGGCCAATAAAATAAATAAAAATAAAATAAATTACTTTATTCATCACGTAGGCGAACATAGTTGCTCTTATGATAAGTCAAGATACATTAAATTGATTATAATATGTATTATTAATACAAAAGGTCAACACAAGGTACAAAATGTATTTTCTCTGTCAGACTTACACATGAAATGTACCAATATAAATGCTGAATTTAAATACAGCTTTTACCCGTAGAAGTTCTCTCCCTGTTGTCTTGCTACATAAAAAACGCAATAGACTAGTGCCACTCCTTATTAAACGGTTTTCTCGAAATTCGGTGGGTCTTTAGTAAAAATCACCCATTAATTAATATGCGAAGATATAAACAGTCTGAAGCCACCCTCGCTGGAGGGGGAGGGGGTGGCATTTAATGTTATGAACGGCCAGGGCTTTCGCATTTCAAAAGTAACTAAACAAATTTAAATTTGCCGTTAAACTTAAAATACTATAATATTTTATACTTTTGTCATATGGATTATTATCGCAATTGATTTTTTTTATTTAGAAACTTTCACTACGTGATTCATGAGATTTCACTACATGCCCATAAAGTTCCTGATAGCCTATCGGGAACTTATCTGCCATATAAACTTCAACTTTTGCTTGCACAGGATAGCAATCTGGTAGAAAAAGTCACTAGTAATGTTAGATTTTATGTTAGCTAGCGTTATATGTCGTATTTACCTGGAACTTTTACAGGCACTAGAGAAACTGGCCCTTAGACTGCTATAAATAACTAGAGTTAAAGAAATAAGTACACATTTTATGGAAATAAAGTTTAACTCACTATACACGTAGCAGTTGCATTTCGTTCTAATTAGCTGGTGCAAAAAAACGCTCTTTTCCAGCCCTTATCCAATCAAGGTTTGTCTTTTTTAACTGACTTCAAAAAGGAGGTTCTGTATTCGATCCGTATGTATGTATGTATGTATGCATGTATGTATGTATGTAAATTTGTATGGTCGCGAGTTTCTCAAAAACTACTGATCCGATTTGAATGTGGTTTTAGATATTGAAATGTATATTTTTCAGGGAAGGTTTTAATATATAATTTATGAAGATCTGATGAAAATCTTCGGAGATACACAATGGAACTCTTCAATAACTAACAGCAGTTGACTCGCGAATGCTGCAATCGACATCGAATTAGGCATCGACTCCAAATATACGTAATAAATATACTAAACTAATGCAAATTTTAATTATTTTTTTGATTTGTAGTGGTTTTGAAGTTGGTTTTGTTTTTATCTAAAAATCTGCTTTCAAATATTTAATCATTATCTTATTTAAAATGTACAAGGAGCGAGCACCCCTAGCACAGTAGTTAATCAGCCTCCCAGATTGGTGTTTATTGAGGCGGGTGCGAGACAGATGGGCCGGGGTCACGGCATCCCTCGGGGCGTGGACGGGGGTACTGACTCGTGTAGTACGGAGACATTTCTATTATAGACTGAATCGAGGAGTATAGACGACTCAAGACATGAAACTGGAGAACTGTAGAGGAAACTAACCAGAAACGAAAAGCTAAACTCCATGGCAAATGTAATCTAGATTTGCTTAAAGCGACGCCCGAGGTTTATACTGCGTTACTTTTTATCGATGAACGACTGTTCAACTCTTGTTCAGCGATCTTCATCGCCTATGAACACTCATACCCAAGAAACAGAAACCCACTGCCAGCTTTCAAGGAATGTAATATGGAAGGAGTGGGAGGTGTTTATGATTTCTCGCTTAATGGCACAGTAATGAAGCTCCACTCGTAGCTCAGGGATAATTAATGTTCTCAAAAGGTCTAACGTCCATTCCTGGATTCTATAAAAGGATTCAATAGTGTTTGCGCTCTGCTGCTGTTGGTTATTACTATTCTTATTATAATATTATACTCTCGTATAAAAATATCCGTCTTCTAGAATTCGTGCCAGGATATCTTTATCTTTTAGTGTTAAAATCAAGATTTCTCATCAGAACATATTTTCGAAACTTTCAGAGTACTTGTGAAAGATTGAATTTTATTTAGAAAAAAAAATAGATAATAAACAAAATGTTTTACCTTGGTGTATTATGGTAAGAAATAATGATATGAGGAGCATAACAAAAATTAACAATAATATGCGACCATAAAAAGACGACTTTGTGAGATACAAAGTCGTCTAATCATAATGAACTATTCGCGTGATTCCCAAAATTATGTCAATGAGTACAATCGCAAGGAAAATATTTATATTTTCTTTTACGCTTTTTTTAATAATATACTTTCTTTGCGACGTTTGAGAAAAAAAGTAATCTACTATATGTCATTTAAATTCAAAGAGTAAAAGTATATTAGTAATAAAATATAATAATTGTTTACAGTATCTCTCACAGTGTAATGCAATGAAAATAAAGTTATAGTACATACACATTTAGAATTATAAGCGCATGATCTTTTGTCATTGCAGTAGGTTAGATGCCGATGATTACTGTGTAATTCGAAAGGCTTGATTAAGTAGTACCTACTCTAGGAACCCATATTTTTATTGCCACAGTCAGCACGCCAGAAGCGAGATTATCTGGTGTAAATGATCATTCTCGCCTGTCTACGTGTATAACGCCACAGAAACCGTGTTTTCATTGAGTTTTAATAAAGAAATTTAAATTCAAAGGGAGACGGTTTATGTCTAGACTGGGGATTTTGATTTGCAAAATCTATCTTTACACTTGTGTGTGGATTGTAAGGTGAAATTATATCTCACCGCACCTCCCAATAACAAGCTACCAACTATATTAATTTACTATTCTAAGGCTCGCCGCACACTGACTTTCTAAACATTTAAATGTTATTTTTTTATTCCATGTGATTTACTTCATCTAAGCTGCTAAAAGCTACTTACTAAATGCTATTCAAAATTATCTTTTTCTTTTAGTTTGAATCAACGAGTAACAATTTAGTCCAATTTTATGTAGAGTATCTATAGGTGGTGTACTAGTATAAATACCAAAATTTACGTAAGTACTAAATTAAAAGCATACCTCCTTCAAAATAAATCAGCAATATATTATTCTTAAAATTTTCCTTCAGTTGATTAGTGAACACGGTATAGAAAATGTTGAATATTCACCGTTACACTGGCAAGAAACATTTAACTCGGAAAACACCTGCGGCTTGTGAATCTAAGTATATCGCTCTCGGTGTGCCATCGGCTGAATTTCCCACAGTTCAACAGTTTCTCGAGGAACAGGTAAACAGTCCGCCGTGCTAGCCCGAACCACTCCATCGCCTCGAACTGTCCGTTCCTGCCAAGTCCGAATTCGATTTTCGGTGAGCGGTTTCAAAATAACGTAATTGGTGGATTTGAATTTCGAAGTTGAGTTTTAAAATCGGAATTGAAAACGCTTGGAATTTACGTTATATTTAATTTAGTCTTGGATTACAATCTTCGTTTTTTTTATGTTAAAACGCGATATCCGTAAAACGAGCTAAACGGAATTTAACAGTGTGAAAACAGAATAATAATTAGGGTGTAAAATTAAAATTAATACCAGATAAAACTACTAACTTGAAACCAAGTCTTCATTATCGTTAAGAATACCTAGTTAGAGGCTTATTCGAACGCTACATAAATTGCAGTGAAATTGCCTTATCTGGGAATCATTTTCGCTGTATATATCGTTCTCTTTTAGCCTTTGATTTTCAGAAATTAGCAGTGTTGATTACAATTAGTTAAAACTCGTAAAGTCACAAGTTTTAATTAGTTTAAATAACATTTAAGGGTTTTTTTTATAAAATGAACATTGAATTTTTATTTTACGCGAACACGCAATAGTCAGCACTATGTGTAATTAAAATCTGACCACAGAGGTTAAGTGATAAAAATTATAGCGACTGTTTTCACCAGCGACTGTATAATAGCCTCGTTTTCACTAATGGAAACTGAATTAAAACTACTATAAACACGATTAAATTTTACACTGTAATCTGAATAATGGCTATAATAATATATCATCAGTTTACAAATAAAACTTCACAAAATATACAGCAAACAACAAAACAAATCGTAAATATTCGTGCGACAATTTCTTTCTGTAAACTGTGAAATTTTTGACGTCAAAAGAGCGTCTTCCATATCATTCATACCCGACTACTTGAAGATATATTTCTTCACAAATATCACCATAAGAAGGTGAGCTTACGTTCTTAAAACCGTTCTCTAACTAACAGTCAGTAGAGCGCGCTTTCAACAAACCATAGTCAGATGTCATGCGTATCTAAACATAATGGAATAGTTTTTTCTTGCTTAAATAAAAAGACGCTGAAATTCTAGTCGTTTACTTGGTAGCCTTCACTATCCGAAAACAATAGCAGCACAAGCAAGAACTTTGGAACTTTGAATTTTGGCACTGAGCTTCAATAATTGAAAATTCAAAACCTCAGGGATCCTGCGAACACGCCCCGGCATCTCCCCAACCTTCAGTGGACCGGCTGTCGGTGACCTGGGCCGACCCCAGCAGCATGACCTCGTCTGGAGTCAACTTATTCCACCTGCCTTCGGAAACGCAAGTCAATAATGAAGTCAAGTTCTCACCATCAGCTGGTGGTAAGTATCACTCATATTACGCATACTAGTGCCGTGGTAATGACGCCAGTGAGGATATGGGTTCGACTCCATGGCTGGGCAATCAATTAATGGGAGTTAATTATATGAGAAAGAGAGAAAATCGCTGTATCAGTCAACGAGGTGGACGCATATCCTTATTTCTATAAATTATAGTAGAGTCGATCTGTTTTTGACGATGAGCTAGTGTAATACACTGTGATTAATTTTTCAAGATACCACGTTGTAGCTTCGCGAAAACATCGTCGCTGATCAATGCAAATGTAAAATCAGTAAATTTTTTGTTCATACTCCATGCCACATTTAAATTATACCTTTTTTTGATGTCCAAACGTCTCTTGTTTAAACGAGGTTAAGGCAATTGGTTTCTGGAACCAATTTATTGGTTCATTTGTGGAACTAAGGCTTTAGCTTAAAAGAAGAGATGAATATGTTTTGAATAATAATCTGGAAATCTAACTTGCATTACTTGTTACTTCGCCTTCGCCAAGTGTTCGTCAAATAAGAATTCACCTGTTTAATCGCGTACATCCAAACATTTACTACATGTGTGACATCATAGACCCTTGTATACCTACTCTTATGTACTAAATATAGTATGTGAATCATAGCCCGCTCACATAGCAATTTTTATGAACTTACAATTAAAAGTCCTATTCTTTCCGCTGATGCAAACATTTTCACCTAATTTAAGATGTTTTTATCATGCCTTTATTTAAATTGCTCAAAATAAATTAATAACAAAATAGAAGTTCAAGCACCGACAAGTAAAGTTAGAATACCTAAGTATAGAGAATAAGCGAGCGATCATTACCGTGGTAGTCTATGTTCCTTAATGGACATCATGCAACGGATGATAAACGGCCACATCCTCAGAACAACAATAGAACACGGACTTCTTCCAGATGGTTCCGAGGACGAGGACTACTCTGTCAGCCTGAGCGCGGTGCTCCGACAGCGCCGAGCGAGTGTGAGGAGGTCACGCAAGGGCCGCGCCAGGCGTCCCTCCTCACCTTTCTTACCTGACGAGGTCAGACCGAGAAGACGTTCTTCAGTCTTCACCACTAGCTCCGGAGAGTAAGTTGTATGACTTTTAACATACATAGAGTTTATTCAAATATATGACAGGATCGATAAAATCCAAAGTAAAGGGTCCTTATTGTGCCAGGATTTGGGATTGGTTGATGTTAAAGATGTATTAACGGCATGCTTTTGAGACTTCCGAGACGTATGAATTGTCTTGTGTTTGTAGCTTGACAACTTCGAATATGTAAATTTTGTTTCATAGTACGGCAATATCCATAGAAGAAGCACCATCTATGATAGTGACGCAGGAGCAGATATTCGAGAACATTCACTTGCATAAGGAAGTTCTTGGCTCCGTAAAACAACAACCGCTAGGCATGAGAAGGAAGCTTAAAATTGTGCATCAGGTAAAATATCCAGTGAATTTATTTGTAAAAAAAAATTACGAATTGAATATATTGACAATCACCAGATTGTACTGAATTATGTTCACCCCAGGGCACTATATGTTAGTCTGTAGCGAAGGAAGAAGATTCTATAGATAGGACGAGATTATGAACTTCCTCTCATAATATTGAACCCAATGTCGGTATAGTGCAGCAATTTCATCACGTGCTAAAATATGCGAAAGTTTTACATTATTAAATGGTTTTCAGGCAAAGGCATACATCAAACGTCACGAGGGTCAGTTACAAGAGAGATTAGCGCAGTCCAAATGCACAAGGGATATATATGCAAGATTTAACATACTTCTGGCTACTGTGAGTAATTAAAAGGTTTTCGTAATGCAAATTAAAACCCAATGCTACTGTGGATTTGATATGAAGTGTCCACATGCGATTTTTTAAATTTTGGCGCTAATCACGCAGGTACTTATTATTACGAGTAGATACGAAAGATTTTCACTCGCTACTGTTTCATAGCTTTCTTTTTAAGACAGTCAAGTAAATTTTATAACAATTAGATGGATTCCTTACTGATTAAACATATGATTGTCTTGATTGTAAAATATAAGGCCGTAAAGAACTTAGAAAAATAATTATACCTACTTGAGTATATGTCACTGCTTAAACTAATCGAACGTTTTTTATTATTTTAGAAATGGCAGCAACTGAAACGCGAGGCGGCTAACACTTCAAATTTGCTCATCCCGTGGGAGCTCCGCATCAAAGAGATCGAATCACACTTCGGTTCCGTCGTGGCTTCTTACTTCACATTCCTTAGATGGTTGTTTTGGGTCAACTTGGTCATTGGATTCATTCTGTTAGTCTTCGTTATTGTTCCTGAAGTAAGTAGTTTTATGAGCTTAAATTTAAAAAATACGTAAATTTTTGATACATATTATAATCATTAAGTTCCCATTTTAGTATCTTACAGCAAACCCGAACGAAGACGGAGAGAGAAAAATCATAATGGAGGAAGAGCGCCACAACTCCACCAACCTGCTGACACTTTGGGAATTTGAAGGCGTGCTCAAATGTTCGCCCATTTTTTACGGTTACTACAGTAACATTGAGCGGCATAAATATAGAATGCCGCTCGCCTATTTCCTTACCGGACTTGTGGTTTATGTTTACAGCTTCGTTGCTATACTAAGGAAGTAAGTAACCTATTATTTTTGGTTCTATCTTCACCCTGACAACTGTTGCAGATATGGCATTATGCAAAAGAAAAGTTGAATGCCACGGATTTGGTAGAATTAAAAAAAAAATATGCACAAACTATGTGTCCGAGAGATTTCCTAACAGATAGTTTAATTCCTACAGGAATGAATTTACAAAAGAAATATGGAGATTTTAAATAGACGACATTTTCCGTTTGTAGCCAGTTGTTGTAGTCTGTTTAGGCGTGTCAATGAATACTTTGAAACAGCAACAAATATTTTTTATTTTATCTTCCCAAACACGTATTGGTATAGGTTTTTTATATATCAGTGCTTACACTGAAATTAAAAAGTATTCTCCCAAGGAGCTACTGAGTTCTTATAACTACTCGTTACTCATTCATGTATAACTCAAGAAAGTAATCTTATTTAGAAGTGCTGCTTACTCATTACTCAGGTAACATCTCCATTTTGTAACACTCAGAAATGAAACACATGATGCATTTCAGAATGGCCGAAAATTCTCGAATGTCCAAACTCTCGGAGAAGGAAGACGAATGTATATTCTCCTGGAAACTGTTTACTGGTTGGGACTTCATGATTGGCAACACTGAAACAGCACATAATCGCATAGCTTCTATTATACTTGGATTCAAAGAAGCATTGCTTGAAGAGGCCGAAAAGAAAAAAGATTTGAGAAAGTAAGCTTTATCCGTTTTAAATTAGGTACGTCCTGTCAGCATAATTTTAATGACTGTCAAGGACAGACAACCAGCGAATTCAATTAATTGATGTTATATTTAGACTTCATTGTTTTTACCTGATGACAAAGTGTAGTCACGATGTCGATCTAATACTCAAAGATACGCATGTCTTAGATCGTTTGGAACCATGTAGCCAGAACTAATCTACCGAAGTTAACTGAGCGTCAACTTAATTTATTACAACTACATTACAGTTGGCGCATAATATCCTTCCGCACATTCGTCAACATATGCGTGGTTATACTCCTTGGAGTTTCTGCTTACGCGGTGGTATATGTGGTGTCACACCCAGATGACGAAAACAAACCCCAAAGCTGGTGGCGAGAGAATCAGACCACGATAGTCGTTACCGTCATATCCATAACGTTTCCTGTATTTTTCGAGCTGCTGGGGTTTTTGGAACATTATCATCCTCGTAAACAATTGCGGTTGCAATTAGCAAGGTAGGTTCTGAAAGTTACTGTAGTTAAAATCTGTTTCATCTGAATGATAATTCTGATGCCACAATAGGATCAACATCCTTCCTACTATAATAATAATAATAATAATCCTACATATACATATACATATACACTCACGCCTGTTATCCCCGAAGGGGTAGGCAGAGGCGCAACTAGTGCACCCACTTTTCGCCGTTATTCCGTCCCATGATGTGATAGGGGGCATATCGGGCTCAAATTTCAGACTCCGAGCTGATACTGAATAGAAAAACTCAATATCACTTTGCCCGAACCGGGGATCGAACCCGAGACCTCAGCTTTGCAGTCGTACTGTAATACAACTACGCCACCGAGGCAGTATATAAGTATATAATCCTACTAATATTATAAAGGTGAAAGTTTGTAAGAATGTATGGATGTTTGGATGTTTAGATGTTTGGATGTATGGATGTTTGTTACTCTTTCACGCAAAAACTACTGAACGGATTTCAATGAAATTTGGCACACGGGTAGATCATGTCCTGGATTAACACATAGGCTACTTTTTATCCCGGAAAAATATAAAGCGAGACTTTTATCCCGGAAAAACTTTTTAAAGCGGGCGGAGCCGCGGGCAAAAGCTAGTACGACTATAAATTCATATTTTGATAAAGGCCGTTTTTTGTTACCTTACAGAATTATGCTGCTAAATTTGCTCAATTTATACTCCTTGATATTTGCATTATTTAGCAAAATTGAAGGTATGAGTCATGATTTGGCTGAGTTACAACCAAAGATTGAAATGAATACGTCGATGATATCCATTATGCACATAAATGAATCTACGCCGACGTCATGTTTTGAAGAGATAGTATCGTGTGGTCCATGTACTTTAGAATTAACGATAAAACTGATGGCTAACGACGCGGGGACAGTTTCTACTGTAGTTACGACACCTATGTCCATCACAGGCACTTCAGAAAGTTTAAATGGTATTCAAAAACGAAATATTATGGGAGAAATAAATGATAAACTGATGGCCGAAAACCTGATAGAAGGATCAAGTATAGAAGTCACTGCGGGTGCTATTGAAAATGTCCTTTTAGGTTTACAAGAGCTTGAGAGGCTTAGAAATATTACACATTTGCAATTTCCAATAAGCGTAACTGAATCAATAGATAATGATACTTACGTAGATTATGAGAGTACGGGTGGCTTAGAATCCACTACGATAAATAGTATATTAGTAGGTATCAAAGAGTTAGAAAGACTTCGAAATATTAGCTTCCTAAATACATCAATAAGTGAAGAACATAATAATACTTCAGATGACGATGACAATGATTATTCGTTTTATGATACTGATAATGGTGATTCATCATCATCAAATAAAAATAATAAATCTATTGAAAATACAACAAATGATAATTTCGATGTGTTTACTATGAGTTCTACAACAGATTCTTCTGAAAGCATTTATCGTAAATCTACGATTGATGATTTTAATTTCCATACGGATACAGAAAAAAACAATGAAAGTTCAGAAACGACCAGAATCAACTCAATTATGTCAGAAACTACAGTTGTTGACCCATTTCATACAACTACCGATTTTACTGAAACTACTACAGATCCAGTTTTCTCTCGCGAAAGTAATTTATATGATATACTTACGTCAACTATGGCAGTAAATATAGAAACTCAGTTTACGTTTGAAGCAGAGACAACAGACGATTCTAGTACATTAACGACTAATTCAGATGAGTTTGCAACTCAAAACACTACCCCAACTGAATATACTACCGAAATTACAACTTTAAACGAAAGGAGGATATCATCGAACGAACTAGCATCAAAGAATAATTTAACAACCGAGTTGAGTACTTATTTGAATCCAACATCAGTAAAATACGAAACGACAGATATAGATACAACTGCATCAAATGTTACCACAAAACTTACTTCTGAAGTGGCTAGTACCATTGATGGCGTGACACTATGTCCTAATATTACGTTTAACTGCACAGTGACCTGTGGGGGGCAAAATGTAACACAAATCTTTACCATGTTCAACTGTACAATAGTAAATAGAATATGTTACGTCAGGAGATGCAATGATACCCAAAATGATTTGAACAGCAATAAAACCGGAGTTGCTATGGATTATTATTATATAGATGAGAATAAACGAAAGATGTATAACTTAACAATTGCTACGAAAAGAAAGTTAAGAAAATTGTGCTGGGAGACCATGTTCGGACAGGAGCTGGTAAAACTCACCATGATGGATTTGGTAAGCTATAAGACAGTTCAGTACAAAGACCAAAATATGCTAGTAAACAGAGAGTCGCATATTATTCTAATAATGTTTATGGTTGTTTATTTCCTTTTTAGGTGTTTGTACTGCTAGGGACATTATTTATGGACTTCTTTCGGGCGTTATTCGTAAGATACATGAACAGATGCTGGTGCTGGGACTTGGAGAAAAAGTTCCCTGAATATGGAGATTTCAAGATAGCGGAGAATATTCTCCATTTGATCAACAACCAAGGAATGGTCTGGATGGGAATGTTCTTCTCACCAGGACTTGTTGTTTTAAATGTCGTTAAGCTGATGATTATGATGTATTTAAGATCCTGGGCCGTGATGACTTGCAATGTACCACACGAGGTCGTCTTCAGGGTTTCAAAAAGCAATAATTTTTATCTCGCTTTACTCTTGACCATGTTATTTTTGTGCGTTTTACCCGTGGGATACACCATAGTGTGGGTAAAACCTTCGTGGCACTGCGGGCCGTTCTCAGAATACCAGAAGATTTATGAGATACTGACGAGCAATATAAAAAAATTGCTGCCTCAAACTCTAACATTCACGTTAGGATACATAGCATCGCCTTCTATAGTCATACCGCTGTTGGTGCTATTGATCCTCATTATTTATTACTTGACATCATTGACGAATTCTTTGCGAGAAGCTAACAATGATTTGAAGGTTAGTTGCGAAGATAAATTTTTGAAGATCTCACTGTACCTATGTCATATTATTGTATTTGTAATATCTACTTACAGATACAATTACGTCGCGAGAGAACAGAGGAGCGCAGAAAAATGTTCCAACTAGCCGACACTAGAAGAAGGACTGGCTCCTCCGCCATGGACAATACTCCATTTGCAAGGTGGAAGAAGGCACTGCCCTCACTGCCTTTAAGCAAGTCTATCGACTCTGAGGATAGGAAGATGCTCATGGGTGATGACGCAATGCCACCTCCTAAAAGCGCTAAGAAAAGAGGTAAGTTACTGCTTCGTTAGCAATAAAATTAAAGAATTATAATAGCTTATGCCTCGGGTTAAATTGGGTATATTATCTTTCATTAATTCTTATTTGTCGTTTGTATAGACTAAAATATGTATGCATTTTGTAATCATATGGTCCTCCAACTTTGTTTTCCATAATATGTTGTTGATCAGTCCATACATATTTTTTTAAATCAATTATTTTATGTCATATAATGCGCTTCACAGGAGGAATATTCGAGAAAATAGTCAACATGGCTTTAGACAAGAAGTCAACAGCTGTCGAAACAGTACCGGAAATTAGCGACCCTTCACCGTCACCAAATAATGCTGACGAAGAAACTGATACAGACTTCCACGAGTCTTTGCCTAAAGAAGTGTTAAAAGCAAAAGATATAACAATTATCAAACATCCAGAACAAAAGAAGAAAACCAATGTAGAATTCAAAACACTCGATAGTGAAACAATTAAAAAGAAATTTGTGGCTAAAGCACTCAACCTAAAACTTGAAAGAGACGAACGTACGGATAAAAAAGCAAACATTGAAAAACAAAATAAGGACTCCACAGAATCGGATAGGAAAGACACAAGAGGTTTAAAACCAAAGGTAAAAAGCGAGGATACTTTTGAAGAACCAACGAAAGTGGATAGGAGAGTCGGCAAACACCAAATGTCCCAATCCAGTACGCAATCCCGTCAATCCGACTCTGTTGGTTCGGTGATTCCGGTTATTACAATAAGTACCACCGAGAGCGATGAAGAAATATTAGGCAAGAATGATGATAAAAAAGAGAAAGAAAGTTCCAAAACGGAGAAAGAGGTACGCGTGAAGAAGAACAGTTCAGATACAAAATCATTGAGGAGACAAAGCAGTGTCGATAGCACTAATGAGCAAAAAGTCCCCAAGGAGAAGAAACCGGATACCGGTCATAAATACCAATACTCATTGTAGATTAGATAGATTAGTAGGAAATATTTATTAAAAAAAATGTTCCGTAGCACTATTCCATTGTTTTACTTTTCTTGATAAAAATAAAGCCTCGTTTAGTCAGACCAATTAGTTCTCGCGGTAATCGTTGTTTGAATACTTATCAAAAGACTCGTATATGTTAACGCGGACGAGAATTGCCACGCAATGGCGCATGATCAGATGGGTAACTTTTCTAAGCAATGCTTGCGTACGTGCGTCTAAATGAGGCCTCGACGTATATCTTAATAATGATGTGATAAGCACTATTACTTATTTTATATCAATAACTAAAAAGTGGCAAAAATAACTGCTTCAACCCCACCTTATTTTATGACCTAATAGGTAAAATTATGTGCATATTAATGTTTCGTTCTAAATTTTTGTCTCGGTATTTCATATCTAAATATGAAGTTACATATTTGAATAACTGGTTCCAAAGTTAATCTAATCGGTTTAGTGGCGATGTGTTTAAAATGGGAAATCCCAGACAGTTGACAGGTAATTTTGCCTTCCTAGACACACACGAGAAAATTATTACCATCCGTTATAACGCGATGTTATATATAACGACATACCAGCACCAGAAAGATTTTTAAGCTCAGTGCATGTACTCTTACACTTTGCCTACCCGGTGGGGTTCAGGCGTAATCATAATATTATGTACTTATAGAATTCTTAAAAATCCATTGCCTCATGCTATAAACCAATTGGGAATTATAAATGAAAAAAAAAACAAAACCCATATTATAATCACCGCCATAAAATAATCAGTAGAATCCAAGGGAGCCCGTAAAAGCTTCCTGTTGATCCGTTACAGTATCTCTGCGAACACACACATACATGGAACCTGGCGTACAGCGACACACTCCTACTGAACGGCGTGAGAGTCGCGTGCGGACTCGCCACGCATCCGTCATTCACATTATGAAGCAAATACTCGAGTAACATCAGTCTTTTCGATGCGTAACTCTTGCCTCTTAATGGTGGTTTAGATCTACAACCTCTTTCATTATACGCAGTCCCCACATCCAAATATCTCTTGAAGCAGCCACCAATAACATGCGGGCCAGAACATTTAGTTCTCATCTTATATATCTTTTGGCGTTTCCGTGCGTCGTTACCTTCGAATATATCGTGGCAATCAGAATTGCTGAGGCCTGCCACATCTATGCCGCAAGTGTAGCATCGCAGAACACCTCTCTTTGTATGAGTGTGATTTCCTTCACGTTCGATAGAACTAGTCACGTTCGGAACATGGACCCATATAGGTTTTAGAATTAACTTTTTCAGAACGAGTTTCAGGTTGGGGTTTAAAATTATTGAACCTGAGGTAAATAAGTGACTTACATCTGGGCTGGTTGTGGTTTCATACAAAACTTGTGCGTAGGTTTCTGTTCTTGGATAAGTAGTTTCTGAAGGTGGTATA
The DNA here is from genome assembly GCA_949316025.1 of Lapara coniferarum. Taxonomy (NCBI): domain Eukaryota; kingdom Metazoa; phylum Arthropoda; class Insecta; order Lepidoptera; family Sphingidae; genus Lapara; species Lapara coniferarum. The sequence goes on along the minus strand of OX438933.1, from coordinate 20,287,513 downwards.
TTAGTTGTTTGTGATGTTTCTTCGATTAAATTGCTCCTTGTTAGTAAAGAAATGTCTTGCACTGGCACAGGAGTGACCACCTTACTGGAAAAATAATTTCTCCAAGTCCACGTAAACACTAACTTGTCCGGTGAGGTGGTTAAAATAGAGCTTATGTTCGTTGTGGATGTACGCGAAACTGTTAAAGCTGTGGTCGTAGTTTCTTCCGACGTACGCGAAACCTCTGTTGTGTGTGTGGTTATATGTGGTAGCGTTCGTCTGATTTCAGATTCTGGGATTATGTCTTCCTTTGTCCTCTCTAACGATTCCAGTTCCCGTAACACTTCTGCGGGGAGAGTAGGTACTCTTTTAGTATAGTCCAACGTAGGCCTCCACGAATATTTATTTTTTAAGCTGTTACGAAACTTTATCTGTGGAAAATTGTATGTTTCAATCTGTTCGGTATTTTCCTTATTTTTGGTGATATCTGCCCTGATATAATTATTTGGATAAGATACATTCGTTTGAAATTCATCAATAGAGTAGTCTTGAGGAAGAACTTCAATGTTAATGGTGCTCTTGTACACATATGTGTTTTTTAAGCGGGACAACAGAGAAGAATGTATTGATTGGCATACAAATATTAAATATAAACTGGTATAAAATAAAATATTGTATAAAATTATCATTGTTGTATAGACAAGATTGTAAATAGAATAAAATGTCAACTAGTTTGGCTGCCAAATATAAAACTGGCATTTATATGCCAACAATAGAGAGATGAGTCCTTTACATACTTTATAAATCATTATTCAAAGAGCATTATAATACTACGGAAATCATTATTCCTTTTTGAGATGTGTTAACATCAGCATGTTCCTCATTCATGCGCTTGCATAATATTATTGATAAATAGTCTAGTATGTTAAAACACCGCTATATTTTATGTAGGATCATCTAGATTCCTCTATATATATTATGTCCAATTTGCGATTCGTATCATATTATTAAGTTGTTATTAAAATACATTTTGCGAAGTTAAATAAATAAAAAAAAAACATTTTTAAAAACAAGCTTTTATTTAAATGCTCTTGAAAGAAAAAAATCTTCGAATTGTATCAAACTTTGCTTTATACTATATAGAGCTGAAAGATTAATCTCGCGACAACTTTTGCAGATAATTTAATAATTATGTAACTTGGTATTTAAAAAAGTAAGTGAAAAGGCTTGTTTTTGAAAAGTTTTTATTATAATATTAATTTTCGATTAATTTTAGATTCGAGCTCGAAATCATCCACGACTTGAAAAACCACGGTGTAACAATATTCCAGACCGATTGGACCAACTAAGTTTTTGAGCACAACTTTCATCAACACGATTTTTTTAGCACCGCCAAACTATCACTAGCCTATGCCAAGTTTTGACTATTTAAAATTGCTATGGTGCCCATCTTGTTTACCACCATTTGATTTTTTTTCACCACGGCTGTAATTTGTCTAGGTAGGGCATAGGTTGATATTAGTATTGACTAAAGAATACTTAAACTAATACTTAGCGGGGTCGCGTATTGACACGACCCCGCTAAGTATTGAGGTTTAGCCGGTCAGTCGTTCACCATCTCCTCGAATGATTCAAGAACGCATACATCATATTCATATTTTTATCAACAAATCTTTTAATTTGATACCCATATTATAGGAGTATTAAAATAGCTAATCCGCCAAATTAAGCTTTCATATTAGATTTGTAATGACGTCAATTAGCAATCCATTCATTACCACCCAAACTAAACGTGTATGCAATAATTCATCTCAATCGGTTGAGGATGACTTATTTAAAACTCAGTTGCAAGTTTTGTCCCGAAAATACAATCATGGCAAATTAAATAAAAGCTAATAAAAATACAACTCAGTTTATTTCTAATAAGTAAATCTCGTTTATTGGCGAGCCATAAAAACGACAACGCAGTTTAAAATTCAACTTTACTACTTATACTTATCACATTTTAAACATGTCATTCATCCGATAAAAACTCGTTTAACATAAACATTCATACGTAAATTTATAACGAAATATATGTAAAAATCTAAAACATAATTAGGTCCTCTTCAAAAGACAACTACAAAACTAATCTCAGATAAGACGTTCGAAACTCAAAAATCGAACACATAAAAAAGAAACACAAAAAAGGCTCACAATCGCCCTGGAGATTAGAAGTGCCTGATCCACCCCGATGGGACGCGGCGGCGGCCGGTCGGGCATTCGACACCGGGCCGGCGCGAGCACAACATGCCACGCGCCGCGCTTGCCGCGCTCCTCCTGCTTCACGCTGTAAGCGCTGAGATATTAACGCCACCGTACTTCAACCTTGCTACCGGGAAGAAGATCACCGCCACGGCGACATGTGGCGACGAAGGACCCGAACTCTACTGTAAACTGGTGGGAGCCATCGCGGACCACGACGAGCACGTCATCCAGGGCCAGGTATGAACCAGTTTCGGCTTAGATTTTTGTCGTGTAGACCTGTTTTATGAGAATTTTGTGTATAGTGTTAAGTTGGTTTTAATTGATTGCTAGGTTCGTAGTTTTGTGAAGCGCGCGTTTGTTTATCGAGTTGTCATTTGTGTTTACTTTGTGCTTCGTCAACTCTTAATAGTTCTGTTACTATGAGTGGACAGATATAAACGTTTCAAGTTTCAACAGTTTTGTTTTAATTTAAGTCTTAGTGGATCTCTTAGGATATAAAGTAACAAAGTTTCCCACAAATTAAAACTAAGGACATCAAAGTATCATTGGCTATCAATTGAAGATTTTTAAGATAGTGTTCGTTAACTTATAAGGCTTAAAATATTAGTAGTGTTAATATTCGAAACACAATCCGTCTGGCACAACGATATTTCCCTAGAATAATGCATGTTTCGTGAACTTAGTTTAACAAAATTGAGCAATCTAGTAGTTTGTGTAATACATAACAATAACTCTAGGTTGTACGCATATTTTAACCTCAATAGATAGACTGGGACTATCACGCGGACTAATCCTTACGAGAGGAATAATAATAGCATGCTTAGTGTGCGGTTCTGTACATTTGACTCCACATTTGGATCAATGATCACTCACATGTGTTATGTTCGCTATAACATTATCTAGTGTCGGCGTTCAATAAGTATGAAATTGTTTTAAACTTAATTATTGGAATAAAATACGTTTCCTTGACTTATAATTTGTATCGTAACTTATTTATAGCTGACCTGCTCTCAAGCAGTTAATTACGTCAGTAAATGTCTCTACATAATAATTCTGTTTTGAAAAGATCAGTCAATGAATCAACCCCAGTTTCTTGCAGTTATCTAGTGCACATTAAAGGAAATTATATTTCGGAAACTGCCTTCTAAACAACTGAGTAGAAAAATATAGGTACCCATGTACCATGTACCTACTCCAATACACAATGTTGTAAATAGCTTTGCGACGCAAACAAAGCCAATCCAAGTGTCAACTGTCTCGAAGCGATCCAATTTCTACATTCAGCTTTTCATTGCAATATTAAACAGTCTATGCATGATATTATCTTTCTCAACACTCTTCTTTGAGTGTTGAATGTTAAATGCTTTAGAATACTCTTTTAATTTGTGTACATACGCATCACTATGTAGATTTCATTGTCAATAAGCTTAACTTTTCTCTCAACTCACTTTCAAAATAAATTTTCCACGTAGGAAAACTCGCTAGTAGATATTAAATAATAAGAGAATTTCATTATATTACAGTCAAACCAAATAGGTCGGCAAACGAACACGTGGTTCAGCTAAGGATAAGTGATTGACACTGTCCATAGACATCCACATACACAATACTGGTGCCTGTAGCCAAGATTTTCCACAAGCGTTAATGCCAATAGAATAGAAAATAATGTATGGGAATGACATATCCTATAGACAAGTGTAGCGCAAGAATATATTACCATACATTTGTTTTTATTCTATTGGCGTTAACGCTTGTTGAAAACCATCTTAACTACAGGCCCAGAATCATATAGCTACCCACCAAAGAGAAATAGGTTTTAGGAAAGGCAAGAGAGGATTTAAGGCTCTTGGTCACTCACTATATGAACATGGTATGCTGTCGCCGGTTTTATGTAGAACAAGTTATCACCCGGATAAACCGGTTCATCCATGTAAACAAAAATATGTCTACAGAGTGATTCTGCCATTGCCAATTTCTTCTCTTTTTTTGATTGCGAGTCTTATATTTTACACAGTACGCACATAGCTTAATCTATTTGTCTGTAGAAATAAAATCTTTGCTGAGCTATACATTATTTGGCTACAGCTCTAATAGCATCATGACAGCTTGCAAAGCAAAACATCATACTGTATGCAGGCATAAAAAATGACTTAGGTAGTCATTTTTTAATTCACTAAGAGAACACTTCAGTATCACATTACAAAACCTAAGATCTAAAGTATATTATGATTTGTAGTGTATATTGTATTCAGCTTAGATTTAGTAATGTATGCATTTATCAAATAGTCATTTTTGTCTGCAAGTCCGTCCACTCAAGTAAGTGTCCAGGGATAAGAATTAGCCCATATAATTTAGAGCTTTACATTTTAGTGAAATTTTTCGGGCTCTGATCGGTAGTTTCCGAGATTATAAGTATAGTAGTAGTATAGTATCTATGATATTTTGTGTAATTTTATAAAAAGTATAATTATAGAGGGAAATACCTTACACAGATACGCTTGTGTGGGTCACATAACCTTCTTATCCTTCTTATAGTTTTGATTTCTAAAACAAGGCTCATGAATTAACTTTATGGCAATTATACTTGCTTAGCAACAACGTAATTGTGCACATACAAATTGTACACAAAGGTTCAGTTCAGGTTATACATTGCAATCTGAGAAGTATTTTAAATTGCGGCAAATCTTCCTTTAACGTTCGTAATCATCATCATATTTTTAATTACCTAACGACCGGTAGCCTGACGCGAGTCGACTTTTCTAGCCACCCCGGACTTTCGGGTGAACGCTTTTTTTTTTTTTTTTTTTTTAAAGGGTTCGCAAGTCGCTTAGAACTAAGTGACCATGCTGAGGGCAACTCACTACCGGGTTACAAATCTCGGCTCAGACGGCCACTCGGAGATGATGGAGACATCAACTACTAAGGGATGAATAACCATCTATCAATCACCGTTATTCAGAGTGATTTTGTTGTTTGGATCGGTGCTGCCTCATTTCGCACGGTAGATTGGATATCGTTCCAAAGAAGTGTCGACGCAACATGCTTTTTGCTTGTATTTAAAGAAAAGAAACAGTATTACACGCAATAATAAGTAATACTTCAAACAAAAAGCTTTTAACGTATAGTCGCAAAGAGGATTATTTTTTGTTTTTTTTTTACGAGCTGTCCGTCAACCCTATTAAAATTCCATAAAATATGCACCTGAGATTTTTATATATCAATGACCTGAGAAGAGAAATTCAAGACTTTCTGACTGTTATTATTGTTATTTTGACAAAATATATTTAATTATTCATACTTTATGACCTAATTTCGGCAAATATTTTAGCTAAACCAAAAAAGGTAGCTTTTACTTTTATATTGTATTTTGTAATATAAAAGTATTGTCATACACTTGGCTGCCGTCCGCCCGCTACAGATAGCCGGCAGCCGATAAGTTATCTCGCGTCCTGTTGGCACACCATCCCGCTGATAAGGGTACGATGCCTCATCCAGCTACCGCCACCGAAACTAGACGATAATTAACTTTATAACTAATCATTTTTTGGGTAATTCTTTCCATGTTAGTTATGTGTTATAGTTTATTATTTATAAATAAATTATGATTCTTAGATATAATACGTACATTTAGGGCAGATTTATAGCCTATTTAAATACTTCTGAGTAAATACTGGTCACATAAATGTAAGCCGACCAAATACAAGAGTCACACTAACTATGCTCCCAAAAATGGTAATAAAATGTGTAGGTACTATCTACATTATCTGTTAAAAACTATAACGGTCCAAAAAAAAATCACTTGAAACGAGTGAAAAAGGCCCTATAATTAACAAAAATAACAGAGTTTTTGCTTAAACAATAAAACGAGCATGTTACCACATGGTAATCTGTCCATAAACTGTAGCAACATTAACCAAAAACTCTACATAGGAATGCACTGCGTTCCAGTCTCATGTTCAGTAATTATAATTGGCTACGATATTATCTAAACCGGAACATGCAAACTGCTGCTTGGTGGGGCTAATAAACAAAACAGTCCTATCTTTGCAGAGAGATAGTCACATATTGAAGACTCTACTTATCGGTGAATAAGATTTCGACTTTTGGATGGATTACTATATCATAGTTTTTTCTAAGGTCGCCTAATAGGAACCTCTAAATCGAATTTAGAACAAATACCAACGGTTTTAAACAACGCGCACTAGCTCTTCCGAAACTAAAAAGCTCAATACCGCCCATGATTTCTCCTAAATCTAAATGTGAATTATAATAAAACTAACCTGATAATATAAGTGTAACGCTCTAATAATGCCGAATATCGTTGGCCTTTGACACTGCTATCGCTGAATAGAGAACACTCGGCCACAGTTTTATATACACAAAAATTGCCGCAATTTTATATAATTAGGAGTTCCCCGTATTGAAATTTGTGAGAGAATAGACATCCTTCTTTTTTAGTATAAAACAAAGTTCACCCGCACCGCTTCTGTACGCGAAACTCAAAAATACCGAACGAATAATTTGAGGCACTGGAAAGTTTTTAGACTAAGTACCTACTCTTTAATTTTTATCCTGGGAAAATATATAGTGAAACTTTTATCCCGGAAAAACGCTAACTAACTAACGGACTAATAAATAGAAAATAAATTTTAATGAAGTTGAATAAGAATAGTGTTATTAAGAAAAAAAGTATTTTCTTGTAAAAAAAAGCAAGGGTTGTTTTTCAAGATATTATCGAAATGATAATCCTTCTACTCATATTATCTGTCAATAACATATTTATACCTATTAACACCATGCACGCCACGCTTATTTACAATAAAATATTTTTTTTCTTAAAATTTATTTTCGATTTTTCAGTTCGATTTTCTGTAGGTTTTCTATTTTTTCAGCTTTGTATTTATGATTTGTTTCCATTTAGTTCAAAAACTAAACCGATGGACTATAGAGTGGAACATAAAATGGAGATATACATACATACACACATGGGTGTTAAACTCATTACCCTTCCTTGCATCGCCGTAGTCGGGTAAAAATCCATAAACCACAGTGAATTATAAATGAGTATAATAACGTCAATCGATAAAACGCTGCTTTTCGAATTAGATTATGAGTACGCAATAAACAAACTATCAAAAAGAATAAAATATAGCAGAGGGTGAAAATTTCACCATTTTGTCTTGTTCTGAGGTCCGAGGTCAGCCGGTTTGCATCCAGTAGAGGGGGCCCGACGCTGACATTATCCTAGTGACAGTCGGGAGACCACGGCGGGAGACGCAATGTAACACAATGACCTACACTATAATGACATTTCAATTTGCACCCATTTTCGTGAGTTGAAGAACTATGAATTTCGGCGTGACAAGACGAGAATAAAGCCGATATTCTATAGAATGTTAAGTTTATAGTAAAATTGACTGAAAACTATGCATTGTAACTAGAAATAAAAAAGTTATACACTAAAAAATGGTAAAAGGTATGCCCCGGGTGAGGATCGAACTCACGACCTTAAGATTATGAGACTTACGCGCTGCCTACTGCGCTACCGAGGCTATGACTTTAAAAGCAAACTTACCTATTATTAAGATGTTCGAAAGGAATTCTTTACATAACAAGGGGGTTGAATCTAAAAATTCCTTATAATAATAATTAATAAATAGCTCACGTAATTCTGGCCCCAGACTAAAATTTTAGGAGTCATGGACTTTTATTCTTGGTATTCAGAAAAGAATTCTGAGTAAACAAACATTTTAGTCTAATAAAATAAAAATATACCCAAGTAGGTTTACTTATGATATAGCCCGCAAGATAAGAGTTTTTCCGGGATAAAAGTATTTGTTTCACCGGTCTTACAGTCCAATGTCGACACTCGGGAGTATAGCATCATCCGAGCAAGCATCGAGCCGAGTCCCTAACCCTATGTACTACAATCTACACCGGCATACCAACCAAAACCCGCGGAGTCCTTCTTCAGTGCATGGCCCCGGAGTGTCTTGTTCCACTAAAATAGATGCACGGTACCGCCCCTGTGTGATGCCTTGCGGCCCCTCTCTAAACGAGAGGCTAAGTTACCCCCTAACTCTAAAGGACAATTTCGGGGTCTACGACAGCGGGAGACCGGCCACCCGCATGGTCGTCTACTTCGAAGTCGCTTAAATTGCAGTAGTCTAGCGAGCAATGCCCCACTATTCGCCCTGCGACTCTGTCTTAGCCCTTAGTCTTAGCATTTAGTCGCATTTTACAGGGAATCCCGTGGCGGAATTCTCTATCTATGCTCCTGAACCACAGGGCTCGTAGCGCTGGTCAGTTTTCCACTTGACGCCTCCTTCGTCTCCTCTAGCTTCGGGCGGGATCGTTCTGCCCACGAGCCCACTCGGTACTCTCCCACTCCATATGACCGCGCAAAATGGAGACGTCCGCGTTCAGTCCTGACTGACCCAGATGATGTTATCATCACTCTGGCCATGCAAAGAAAGCACGAGTTATTGAAACTCTTACACTCCTCAAGACCACTGTACCGTCCTCGCCGCGTCCCTAGGTGTACCGACCCTCTTAGCAGTTTCGGTCCGCGTGCCGATGAAAGCAATAGATAGATTGGTGTATTACACCGCTAAAATCCCCTAATCGCTGATGTCTTAATCATCTTCCAACGACCGCCCTGAGCCGAGGCTCGTACCCCACTTATGGGGTGCCCTCAGCGTGGTCGTTTAAATATAAAGGGTTGGAGCGCCTTAAGCGTTCGCCCGAAAGTTCGGTGTGGTCAGAAAAGCCGACTCGCGTCAGGCTACTGACCGTAAAGTCGTGCCAAAAAAAAGGTACTCTCCTTCCTCGAGATGAAGCACTCGCAGAAGTAGGTCATCGCTCGCTAAACTGACACAACATTACCAAACATAATAGTAGGTAGTAATATAACACTTATCCCACGGGCGGGCGGCAGCGAAAAAGGGAATTTCCCTGCAAAAAAGGTGTTTACTTGCGCAGATCACTGATATGCCGAGCTTTGTTATTTAAAGTTCCGGGTAGTTGCAATTTAGACCACTCGTTTCAGCAGTACCTAGTACAAAAGAACGTGAGTTTTATCTTAATACTGTGGTGTCTGTGGTGGTGCTAGTAGTAGGTAAATTATAAATATAAATTTAATTATATACCTAATACTTAAGTATAGGTTTCTAATCTCTAGTCCCCTCTATTTTCGTATCAAAAGAACTGCACATGTTTCCCAAATTAAGTAGGTACAAACCCGAATTTCCCCAGCTATTCGCACTTAATCAAAAATACAACAGAAAGTTCTTGTTCTAGCTGTATTTTGTAATACTGGCTTTTATCAGTTTCGTTGTGTTAATTGTGTGAACAAGCGGTAGCGAGAATCGCATGCGGCTTCATAAGTTTCCTGTTATACAACTGAATATTGAATAGTACGGTTATACTACACTCGATGTGCGAGGTACTATGCAATTTAATGATGTTGCATCAAGAGTTCCCTTTGCTAATAATAATAAGAACCTATGTATTTTATTCACTGTTTAGTCACACCCTTATGATAAGATAGGTGTATGACAAGATCAGTGCAGTGCTGTAACTACAGGGTGGCAACTGATATGACGACAAAATGCCACGAGCCCCCGGCTTCAGGCCACTCGATCCGAACCATCTGTTCAGGAGGATCGTAAGAAATAAAAGAAAGTCGTTGGTCACGGGCCTTCTTCTTTTCTTTTTTTTTTCATGGCCCTACTGCCAGTAGCCTGACGCGAGTCGGCTTTTCTGGCCACACCGGTCTTTAGGGTGAACGCAGAAGGCGCTCGCAACCCTTTGAATTAAGTGACCATGCTGAGGGCAACCCACTAACGGGTTACGAACCTCGGCTCAGGACGGCCACTGAGAGAGGATGAGACATCAACGATTAGGGAAAGATTGATTTTTAGACCTAGTCCTATTAGATTGTGTTGTCATCGGCACGCGGGCCGGAACTGCTAGGGGTCGGGGGGGGGGGGGGGGGGCGACGGGGAACGCGGCGAGGTCCTCGACGGCAAGGTCAGAACTGCGGTCTTGTGGAGTGTTGGAGTTACAAGAACTCGTTGTTACGGCGGATGGCCAGAGTGATTTCGTCCTCTGGATCGGTTAATACGGAACGCGGCCGTCTCCATTTGGCGCGGTCGAATGGAGAGTCACGGGCCTTCACGAGTGCAGTTACTACTGGACTAGAACATAATAGATCTATAACCCTAGGGCTGAACTTAACTAGATATTGAAAAATTTAATTAACGATTAAAACGTTTATCAACAGGACCTATTTTTTTAAACACAATTGACCACAAACTCCTAACATAAATACCACAGAACAGGGATAAAATACCTCATCAGACAATACATCATACAAAACAATCTTATACAAGGTTGATTAAACGGTGAGGCTTTATTTCTAGCTACATATGTAATGTACCATATACAAGCTCTACACCAAATTTCAGTTCAAAAGGAGGAATAGTTTAGCCACAGTATAGATTTTTCGTGTTTGCAAAACTACATCGGGATGTATATCTGCCCTAACAGCTGACCGAGAGTCTAAACATAGTTATCTAAGGTCATGTAAGGTGCGTGACCTTAAATATCAACAAAATTAGGAGATGTTGCCCCTCTATCAGCCAATAATCACGTCAAAGTGAGTCTTAATCTTAGTACAATAAGAACGAGAACACAATAACATTACATCATAACTTTGTAACATAAACAAAGAAGCGATTAATAAATAGACCTGGGTCATTCCAATCTTCAAAAATTCAAAGAACTGTTTTAGTTTTTTTTTAGTGTGTCGCCGTAATTGCTCCGGGACATGAGACGCCTTGCGAAAGCGCCTGAGCCGCTTCCTAGGTACAATCTTATTATTGCTTACGCGCCATTTTGAGAATATCCAAATATTGCTTTTTGTTTATGCGATAGGACACTAATGTAAATGTATTAAAAAGTGATAGTGTTTGTTTATTTCTTTGTGTGATACGAGCACCGATCTTTTGTTTCTGTAACTTTGTGACAGCGAAATTTTTTAAATTTGTACTTGAGACCCACCCGCTTATGCGCCGAGCTACCTATCTATTTGTATTTGCCGGTCGGCTCATCGGCGACATGAAAGACAACAGAATGCGACGTTGCCGTTTTGTCACGCAGATGACCGCATGTTAGTGTAAATATTTATAAATGGTGTTTGCGTATTAAATTGATAGAACTTGTTAGATAAAAGTGATTTTCTATTTTTATCTTTATCGAGTTTTTGACCGTTTCGAATTATTTCCGAGCCGATATGGAGTACTCTGTCCATTTTAATGCCCCTGGATCATAGCAACCTTGTATATTCTTTTAAAACAAGTCCCACGATTCATTCAACAGATTCATTCAGAACGCGCTTATTATTCCCGACGTGTATTTGTCAAAAAACACTCGGGGCCCATTGTGTTCCCGAAACTTGTACGAGATGCGCCGCATTTGGCCGCCACATGTCCGCAAAAAATCACGAACACCGCCGATGATGACCGATTTTGTCCGAACTTCAATGGTTACAAATTACAATGTATTTAAATATTTGAACTTTTTGTCTGACTGAAGGACTTATTTTTAGTAGCTTACTGGTAATTTGGAGGGATCAGAAAGATATAGAGATAATATTATTTCATTAATTACACATGTTGGAATTCTGTTTGTGCTTTCTTTAGAACCGTCAGACACGAGAAACTGAAATTTGGCTCAGCTGGGAATGCAAAGGAGTTGTCCGCTTTTTGTATGGGTGCTTGGCCCTTAGAGCATTCATTTAACAGTCTAAGGCTGGGCCTAAAAATCTGACCATGCTTAAACTTTATGTATATTAAAGGGGCAAAAATACAGAAGTTGGATCCATTAAAAAAATATTTTTGAACCTTCCATTTATATCTAGCTTTTTTAAAACGTATATATTAAGTGTGGTTTTTAAGCAAAATAAAATTACTTAAATCAAAAAATCGGAGGATTTTAAAATTAAAGGCCTAGTTTTTGGGACTACTATCCAAATATATATAAAGTACCTTGGTTAGAATTTTAGGCCCGTTTTTGGACATGTCCTTTCAACATGTGAATACAGAATAGAGACAGGTTTCTAGATATAGTTAGTGCATTATGCAAATATAATGGTTATTATCGCTTTAGATTATTAGGTCGCTATTGAGTCCTTTGGCGTTGACGGTTAACAAAATTATGCAGTCTAATTGAATAGGATGAATTCACTGTTGGTAGGTCTAGCGTGTGCGAGGGACCATCTGAATAGGTACCACTGCAATGTCTATTTCTACAGCCAAGCAACAGTGTGCATGCACTATGTTCCAGTTTGAATGTCATTGTAACCAGCACAATTACGGGGTATGCAGTGCCGTAACTAACCCTTTATACGCCCATTGCGAGCTCTAAAACTGCTCCTATAAATGTCCCAAAACTTAGTTCCGGTCCGGATGTATCTGCGTCCCTTCGTGGTCCGTGCCTTGTACCTGAGCACCACTGGCACGAAAGCAGTGGAGTGCCACGGAGTACTTTAAAATTCAAAGTTTTGTAGAGTATTGCTACTGTTTATGGGCGGTCGTATCGCTTACCATCAAGCTAGCGCCATGCTTGTCTCGTCATTCGCATGCAATAAAACAATGTAGCACCACGGCGCATCACTTTACACATCATATGGATACAATAAAATCAAGTATATTTTGCACTAACTAGCTGATGCTGAGACAATTTAAATGCATGAATATAACTTCAGAAGGAACTAGGATTATGATAAAATATTTTCTAGCACGCGATCAATGCCTAGGGAGTAACATGACCGTTTCGGTACGGCAAATCTCCGTAAATAAAGACGGAAAACTTATCAGTACCTACTATCTTTCCTCTATATACCTACCATGACACTCACGAAAAGAATAACAGTAGATACCTACCTACTTACATAATTATAGTAAGTCTCTCGATGTTTTTCACACTAAAAGCAAGTATGTATTGAGAATACCTCAAGTATTTAAGATTTTCCATATTTATACTTATTCCGATTCTGTTCTATCCAGGTTTGCGACATCTGCGATTCAACAAGTGATGCCAAGAAACATCCTCCGGAGTATGCGGTGGACAACAGCGAGACCTGGTGGCAAAGCCCGCCGCTGTCCCGCGGGATGAAGTATAATGAAGTGAACCTCACCATTGACCTAGGACAGGTGAGTGGCGCATTATACTCAAGACATTACTCTCATAAGTGACAGGCAAACTTAGGTAGTACATTATTGGGCCATACTGTTTCCATCGTATGTTAAGGGAAACTTATTTAGACAGTTACCTATTTGTGTCTATTTACTTATTCCCAGAGTGATTAAGATAATACTATTTGATAATTCTCAAATATTATGACCTAATGTGATGACTAGGTATAAAAGGAATATTGTTAGCATTATGTCACCGTTTATAGCACATTTGCATATAGTCTTAAAATAAAGTTCAAAGCCACCAATCCGATAAGTCATTATGCGACCGATGACATCAGCTACGCGTACCAGATGCTCTTATGTGGGGAACGGACTAGGACCTAATGATTCCTTGCCAGATGTACCACTTTTAGCGGTTTCATAGATCTTATGTAACGCAACTTACATAGGTACGGCTTACGAGCATTTGATATACAATAAATGTATGGTTTTTAAGTTAATGTTTATTATAATAGATGATAGTAGGCCTACAATGCGTCACCAGTGCTATTATAAATTGTGGACTGTCACATACAATGTTATCGTTGATAATAACCCAAAGAGCATTACCTATAGGTAGTACTATAGAAATAATAACCTCACTCATGCGCTAAAATGTAAAGTAGCATAGAACTTGGCTAGCGCATCTTTCAAACGTGCTTCGATTTTCAAACTTCAACGGTTTATTTCAGATTTAAACTTTTCCATCCTTTTTCATTCCTTAACCCGCCGCGTGCCAACTTGTGTTTAGTAATCTATAAAGGTTTAGTGAAGTCTACGCGACGTTTCATTTGGAACTCCGGTCTCCAATAGTCGAAAATAGCATTATGGCGAGTACAACGACCCCGTACTCCACGAGGAACATTAAATTAATTATAGAGCAGGATTTATTGACGCGTTCCCGTTGGATAATCCTGGATGTATTTGTGTATCTATTTTACTAAAGGGAATTTGATAAACTAATGAGCTAATGCAGCCGGAATCACAAAAATATTAATAAAATACCTATTCATACGCAGTGTAATTTTATCATCTAATACCGGAATTGATATAACGTGCAAAGTAATCATTAGGTATTACAATAGGTAATAGGAAGTAGGTAGGTGTAGCTAAAAAAATTGTAAAGACTCGTCAAGCCCCGCTACGGTATAAACCTTCCCCTTGAATCACTCTATCTATTAAAAAAATATAAAAAAACGGTGTGTGTAGGTACTTATGTACGCGCGTGAGAAGTTATACTTCTTTGTCATCATTAAAAAAAGTTTTTGATGGTATGCAAATAATTAACTCGGTAAAATGATAAAAGGACTGGAAATCGATAGTCAACACAGTCAATAAAGTACAGTTTAAATTTGAAAAATATTAAAAATAAAAAAATAAATATACCTAATATATGACATAATATTTTGTACTACATATTAAAAGATTCTTAATTTTAAATATTTATTATTGGTTAGGTATTTAATATTTTAAAAGTAAATAAACAAATTTAGTAATAAATTCCAAAATTCAATTTAAGTTTATTCATTTTTAAAATATTTATTATTTTGTTAATTTATTGTTCTCTTTTTATTTTTAACTAAAAGTCTTAATTAACATAATATGCAGCTTCAACCTTTTTCGTTACAGTGATACGCGCTTAAAACTCACTCTCATAATTTTTTCAGCGCCTAAAGAAGTATAACTTCAATAATATTTTAAGTTATATCAATAAATAATACATACAGATAGTTAATCTCAATTATATTGGAGCACTTGTCTATAAGCACAATTTATTTTCTCTAATATTTACGAATAGTAAATAATATTAATCAAAATATACAATTTAAATCACTACTAAATATAATTTATTAGCACATATAAAATATAAAAGGAGGCGCACTTATTTTCCCGCGCTAGCCCGCGAAAATAAGTGCGCCTCCGACCTTTTATAACAAAGAAACAATACAACTGCAATAGAATATACTTTAAAAAATGTCTAACCTAAAACTTTGACACTGGCAGATGCGCAAACCGCGCCTTGCCAAAGAGAAAAAAAAGGAATGCCAATAAATTATTGACATGTGACATGTATTTTTTTTTTTTTTTTTTGTTAATTTATTCATGTCCATGGATACAAAGTCCTTCAGACGCATACTTGTTTCTTTTTTAATTATCCTCAGTACTTACTAACTACTATGTCAAAGTAAAGCAGTGGTTACCTTACCAAGACTTTATCGAGGAGTTTTGGCGGCAACAAAAAAGCACTTGATTAGCACAGTTATTTCAATTCACTTCATTTGAGCCCTTTAATAGAACTATATTGGATAATATACCACCATAATTATGCAACATAACACTAAGTATCACCAAAATAATGAATTAAAACAAGAGCACCTCATGACACTACCAAGTTCCCGCCAAAACTCCCACATGTGACATGTCAAAATGCCAAATTGCCAGAGTGACAAAATTTACCAGATTTCTGCGATTTTATCAGAATTAGGTTCCAATTTTGGGCTTGGGAGATCACATCACAAAATTAAAAAGTTAGCAGTTTTGGCAAAATCATATAAAACCCTAATAGAATTAGACATGTACAAAAAACAGAGTTTTATAGGGCGGATGACCTTTAAAATGTGCTGTTTACATACACTTGGGACGTAAAAAGGTAGTAGTAAATTGCATCCTTCATTCCTCAACAAACGACCGTGTGAAGCCCAACACCCTCCTCCGTTCCCCAAAAGTCTAAAATTCAACATTATTTTACGCATTTTGTGGCCACCCCACACCCCACCGTTCCGTCCCGTCCCACACTACACTACTGAGAAGCGGGGAATTAACAACGCGAGGAATCGGAATATTTTTGTCAACAGCACTGAACATAGTAGAATTTTGGCATTATAACAATACGTATAGTACACACTTAAGTAGACTTTAACTGAATTTTGCCGAGCATTTAGCATAATCTTCATCTGGTCACCCTGAAAATGGCTTTCGTCGCCTGTCACCTGTGACCTGTCACAGTGTCATTGGTCATTGCTTAAGCCTTGAATGTTACTCAAAATACCTGGCTCCATTCTACCTATTTAGAATAGTGAATATTATGTTGAATCAGAGCCAAATAAGAAAAAAAAATATGTTGAATATTATGACGTTATAAATAAAATTAAGTGAAACAATACTTGAATATCGCAATAGAATAAAAGCTTAGCCTCCATAAGTCATGGTACGGAGCCAAAATCACAGCTGAAACACTATTTTTTTATAAAGTACAAACCAAAATGTCAGAGGACGTAAATTGAAAAACTTCCAGAGTGTAACTAAAAATTCCCCAAGATGTGAAAGACACAGGACATGCGAAATCACTGGGTATTTTGTACTACAAGAAAAATGACTAAAGTAAGTCAACATAAAGGACCTAATTTATTATGCCGCAATTCTATTTATTCTGTTTAGTGTATCTTTCTTGAAATAAATAAATAAATAAATAGAGCGAAACAGTGTTAACTTATTGTACAATAACACAATATTATGCTTGTTAGCTTAAAAGACAAACACAGCAAACATTGTTACAAGCATATTGTAATTGAAATACCCATTTCAATCTTAAAATTTAGGCTGTGTGGCTCAGTAATTATGATGAATATGAGAAATAATAATGTGTAAATAATATGAGAAATGGCTTTATTTTCTCAAACAATATGAAAGCAAACTGCAAACAATGATAATGAAAGACAATAGTATGAAACTGTATGTCAAATGTGAAAGGCGAATAAAGAAAATAATTTCTGCCTACTAAAAGCAGTTGTGTTCATTAAAGTGGAACAGATTCATAGAGTCCCATAAACAATAATTAAAATAATATAAACAATATAAAATACCCAGAGGATAACAAAGTTTAACTAAGAGAAGTCATTAACATGGGAAGATGAAATTAAGACAATATCGTATAAAGTACTATATACACAAATGTTCAAGCAGTTTAAATAAAACACATGAATAGGTCATTTTATGATGAGAATTACAAAGATACCAGATATCTATGTATATGCCTTACTAGTAAAATATAAATGTAATGTACTTCATGAACGCTTAAAGAAAGGTAATATTAATATTAAATGCTGTACTATATTTTTAGAATTTTCCAATGTAAATAATAATTTATTTTGCATTAATAAAAAATAAGTATGAATTACACTGTGTAAAACTTAGTACAGAGTAGAATGTTTCTATTTAAAAATATATATACTTATTTATATTGCGAATGATGTAGTAAGTAATTTAGCATGTAATTTATTTCCATAAGAACTACTTTTCTTCTAATATCTAATGTAGAAGACATTAAACCGTCAAGGCCCACGGTGGATGTGGGCATCCAGGTGTACAATGCAACTATAGCTACAGTTGTTGACGGGTTAAAGGATAAATATTGTAATTTTTTATTGCTTTTTCAGCATAGAACATCACTAGCTAACTTGCACATCACTTAAGGGTGACTACCCACCAAGTTTAAATACTCTGAACACAATGTATTTATGTGTATTCAATTTAAATATAATTTTTGACAAATTGTTGCATTACTTCAACACCCTGACATATCCTGGGATATACTACTAAAAACTCTAACCACAAACAATAGTAAATATGAAATAGGTACAAAATTCTAACTGGTATTCTAAATATTAATTGTGAGTGACTGAAATTCAGATAAGTTAACTTGTTTCAAAGTAACATGTTATGAACTTAGACTAAATAAGATTTGGATCGAATTTTATTTTGCCATACTATTGGCCATTGTATAAAGCAACAACTCTGAAGGCCTGGTTATTTCAAATAATAAATGTGTTTGTAACGAGTATTGACTATCTTTAATCTGATAGAAACATTCGCTTTCTAAAGTATGACCTGCTTAAAACAATACGTATTTCGTATACCAATGCTTCTTACAGTAGCTTATGTTGAAATAGCCTAAAGTTCACTCGAAGTGATGGTAACATTAATAGTGCTAATCACTATCAATGACTCAGCGAACACAGTTTGTAGTTCCCGAAATAACAGCCAAGCGAAATTCAATATGGTCCTAGACACGCTACGCGAGTGTAATGCAATAACACTAGTGATATTTTGATATTTAAAATAGAAAATCTAGCTGCAAAATATACAGATAAGAGAAGTGGAAATAAAGGAAATTCAATTGCAAAACTTTTATCATTTAATAGTATGATTAATACATGTTTTTTTTATTGTTAAAGCCATGCGAATTTTATATTTATTAATTGGTACTAGCATGAGGCGACATTCATGGAATCTTGGTGATTTTTTCTATTAACCTATACCAGCGAGCCAAAAATTTTAACAGCAACATGCTGCGAATTAAATTCTCTAAATAACGTATGTCTTGTTTGCTATCCGCCGATATTAATAAACGATCCCATTCGCATTTTTCGATCGATCGCAAAAGTGGACCAATCAGAATAAATTATTTTGGACATGCTGACAAATAACTTATTTTGATTGGTTTATTCTCGGGATCGTATCGCAGGTTCAGATAAGGAGCGCTTATTGAAATCGTCGGTATGCCATATTTAATGTCATCATGTAGTTGCTTTATGTACGTGGCCACAGTTTATATGAAAACAATATCTGAATTTACTTTAATAAAACCAATATCCAACTGGCAACAAAGAAATATGTACATGTTACTCTTAAATGAAATGCTAAAGCGATCCAAAATCGGAAATTTTACTGAAACACTTAGTTTGTATACAAAAACTGAAGTACTTAATAGCCAAAGCTCTATGATCACCAATGTACCGGCAAAATGCCTGATCACCGGTACTTAAAGATTCGTCTGTGTCTAAAATAAATTATAAAGGGTAAGGGTAATCGGGTAATTTTGACATTGCTTTACTAAATGAAACCACAAACTTATTCTTGAAAATAACACTTTCCAATAGGTTACTCAAACCACAGATGTAAAATTTTTTAGTTATTGTTTTTCGATAAAAAAAAACAATAACTAAAAAAGTTTCATTTTAAACTCCCTAATGCCACTTCTTCTACCCTAAGAGAATCTGTTGCAACTGATCATCAGCGGAACATCTTTTAGTCAGAAATACATTCACACATACACGCCATATTTGCATAAAAATACAAAAGATCAAACAATCAGGGAAATAAAACCAGATTTTTGGAGAAATTATTCGTTTTTCAAGGATGATTTGGCTTTATATTACCCAATAGAGGTAAAGACGAGTATGTGATTTCATTTATTAACGTATGTATACTTGTTTTATGAGATGCAAAACTTGTAAATTGTAGTAGTACGAATCACCGTGGTAGATGTCATGGGTTCCATAACACTCCTTAGCATTTTTAAAGTTACGTAAACTTAAATTTCGCTTTGATAGTAAAGAGTAACATACCAATCTGAATCTGTAAATATATTCTAAACTGTAGTGAAGCGTACCAACCTCGTTTGGAAAAATATTTGATCACGATTAGATACCCTCGGCAGAGTCCGTTAGGCAGGCAGTTGAGACTTTCCCGAGAACGTGCCCTTTCATAAGACCAGCTGCCGCAGCTGACCTTGTGAAAAGGTATGGTGTACAGGCCATGTTGTAGTATAAGGGTAAGCTGACCTCTTGGCAGCAGCTGACCTCTATTACGGCAGTTTTCAATAAACGATCCAAATCTTAATCTGCGATCCGCCGAGAATAAACCAGTCAAAATAATTTATTAGTGAATTTGTCAAAAAACATTCTGATTGGTCGTTTTCGCGATGTATCGAAACAAGCGATCAAGTAAACGATCTTAAATCCCTAACTGAAATCAGTGGATAGGGCTTTATAAACAAAGTCTAATCCCCTCTTTAGAAAACGTATCTCTAGTAGCGAGACAGAGTACAGAGAATTGTCAAGATCCGATACAATGGTTAACGCCAATAGAAAACAAAAAATATTTGGATATGACATTCGGGTTTGAAGTACATTGTAGCCAGTGTAACTATTGGACATAATGAGACTTAACATCTTATGTCTCAAGATGACGAGCGCAGTGGAATGCTACATAGCACTATGTAAATCAAGGTGCTGAATGGTGTTGGTACTGTATATGGGTGGTCATATCGCTTACCATCGGGCGAACGGCGTGCTCGTCTAGTCATTGTATGCCATAAAAAAACATTTGCGTTAAAGATTATAGAAAGGTATCTTGGCTACAGCCCCGATATTAATGTATTATTTCTTTACATTCCAGTAAATTAATACGGCCTTCCGACTGCCTCGATGGCGTATTTATATTACGGTACGACTCCAATACTGAGGTCTCGGGGTCGATCCCCGGGTCGGGCAAAATAGTAATGGGTTTTCCTATTGAGTATCATCCCGGAGTCCTGGAATTTATGCCAGATATGTCGAAAGGCTCGCCCCCTATCACATCATAGTACGGAATATGCACGGCGAAAAGTGGGTGCACGAGTAGCGCCTCTGCCTAGCCTTTCGGGGATGAAAGTCATAACTATGTATGTCAATACATGCCCTAATTTTATTTCGTAATCAAAAAACTTACATAAATACATCTCTATTACATGCTAACGGCGTGAGTCGAGTGTAGGAACTGATAGCCCCTGGTTGATAAAAAGCACTATTGAAGGGCGGGGTCAACCAAAGATTTTGTCGGTGTGTTACGCAAACATACTAAAAATATAGCCATTATCAAAACATAAAACTTTGAATGAATAAAATGCTAGTCATAAAACTAAATCAAACAATTCAAATTATGTCGTACAGAATAATTAAACTCTCAATCGAAAAAAGTCTACATGTTCAGGTTGCTAATAAAATGTGATCGCAGTACAAAATCATTCTTAAATCGTTTTGTACAACAGATGTCAAAGATATTAGTAGGGCGCTGATCCAGAAAGCCAATCATCCTGGTGGTAGGTCCGTCGTATATGAGGAGTCGCCTGGGTAGGTGCCACTCTAATGTCTATATCTACCGCCAAGCGGCAGTGTACATGTACTGTTGTGTTCCGATTTAAAGAACATTGTAGCCAGCGTAATTAGGTACTGTGCATTATAGGACTTATCGCGTAATGTCTCAGTGACGAGTGCAGTGGAATGCCACGCAGTACTTTATAATCAAAAGTTCTGTATGGTGTTGCTACTGTTTATGAGCGATCGTATCGTAGGCTATCAGGCGAGCGGATTGCTCGTCTCGTCATACAATATCAATAAAAATAAACTAATATCAGTACTTACATCAATGGCTGACTTGCAGTTGCCACACATATAAGTATGGTAGCTCAATACGCGACGTCAATATCAGCCACGCTGTCTATCTGGAAGGACTTAACATCATGTCGTGAACATAGTGATTAGGATTTAGGATAAATTAATGTGGTATTCTGTACGTTACGTGTCGTCCAGTGAGAACAGAAAAATATATACGACTTTCTGAGCATAAAAAGTATTAAAAAGCGTCTTTTAAAGGTATATAACCTTCATTTTCATAGTTAATGTCTCATTACGAGAATTACTCTTCAGGTAGGTATCAGCTACTGTCTGAAAGTATTTACACTCACCTTAATATTTTCTCTTAATAATAATAATACCAGCTCTGTATTATTATACTGCCCGCTGCTGAGCACGGGCCTCCTCTACTGAGGGGGTTTAGGCCTTAGTCCACCACGCTGGCTGGTAGACTTCACATACCTTCGAAATTCTTATAAGGAACTTCTCAGGTATGCAGGTTTCCTCACGATGTTTTCCTTCACCGTTAAAGCGAACGATTATTGATAAACAATTATACACGTAACTTCGAAAAGTCAGACGTGTGATGTGGGTTTCGAACCGCCGGACATTGTCTCGGCAGACCGTTCCATTCCCAACTAGGCTATCTTCCACTTTTTAATATTTTCTCATGGAACCCCATAATATCTGGCATGAAATGTAGATAGTTCTTTAAGAAAAACGAGCATGATGCTGGCTTAGACTATTTAATCAATGGATACGATATGGCAATAATGCGCAAACATTTTTTTCTGTCAATCCCGACTGGTTGCGAGGAAGACACGGATAGCACACATTTAACAAAAAAAAATCCACACGTGCAGGGAATATAAGGTCGCGTTTTACACAATAACACAGCAAAAATCTGTAATAATCGTAGAATGTAATGACAGCGATCGCAAGTCATAGGTTTTAATAAAAGTTTATGACCAGTTGCGCATTTATGGCCAACAAAAGGTTCGCCTAGTCATCCCATCTCCTTGTTAAATGAATGCTCTAAGACTGCTGGCTACTACTTCCACTCTACAGGCTTCAACATCGAATTATTTGTAATAATTGTTTTTTCTTCGTTAAAATAAACTTCGAAGAGCTTTCTTTACTTTAGACTAAAAAATAATTTTTTTATTGAAGTTAATTAGTAGCAGAGTTTTGTATATGTTCAGCTTCTTTTATGGGTGACTGTATACACACATTTGAATATTCATTTCTAATCCAATGACATTTGTCCAGGAATTCCACGTGGCGTATGTGTTCGTGCGGATGGGTAACTCTCCCCGCCCCGGCCTGTGGGTGCTGGAGAAGTCCACCGACTACGGGAAAACCTTCAAACCCTGGCAGTATTTCTCGGAGTCGCCGCAGTAAGATTTTTTCTAATTGGAGGATGAGATGAGAGAACCATTTGTCTTGATAAACTCTATGATTACCCGTAATAGCATTGCCACTCAGGAATTTTGAAATCTTCATCATTTCATATTTCTCTCACAATCAGTGTAGGTTGTCTGGAAGAGATCGCTTTTTAGCGATAAGACCGCCTATTGTCGCGCGATTCATAGTTACAAGCCTATTTGTTAATTATTTATTTTCCTTTTGTAAACGTGGTGTACAATAAAGTGTTCATTCATTCATTCATATCAGAATATAATACCTACTATGCCTACCGTATTAAGTCTGCCTATATACATTATTCGTATATAACGCATAAATACCTAAATAAAAAATATGGCAGTGCATTCGTCACCGTGAGACATTAGAAGTTAAATCTTAGTACTCCGTAAGATAGCTGCTACTCGTTGAATTTTAGTATCACTGCTGTTATGACTGCCTTGGTAGCGTAGTTGTACGGTACGACTGCAATGCTGAGGTCTCGGGTTCGATCCGCGGGTCGGGCAGTGATATTGGATTTTTCTATTCAGTATCGGCCCGAAGCATTGAATTTGTGCCCGATATGACGATAGGCTCGCCCCCTATCACATCATGGGACAGAATACGTACGGCGAAAAGTGCGTGGATTAGTTGCGCCACTGCCTACGCCTTCGGTTATAAAAGTGTGAGTGTGTGATGTTAAACATAAAAATAAAATAAAACACTATTATACTACGGTTTGATAAACAAAATAAAAACAATTAAAATTGATGTTTAAAACCTATACCTACCTCCTGTAACAATATTGAATTTGATCTATCTACACATTCAATATGTACATTGCTTACTTACATAATGAACTCGATCGCTTTCCGCAGAGACTGCGAGAGATACTTCGGCAAGGAGAGTCTGAAGCCGATCACCAGGGACGACTCAGTCATTTGCAGCACTGAGTACTCCAAGATCGTGCCATTGGAGGGCGGTGAGGTGAGGATTACACATAACGATCTCAATCTGTGGGCTGTGGCTATAAGACCTAACTCGTAAGATGACGTATTGTCTACCTCCGAGCAACTGTATAAGCCCAGGTTTTTAGACCATTGTTGCACAGAAGACATTGTTGTATTCACATATAACTTAATTACACAGATTCCGATCTCCCTCCTGAACTACCGGCCGTCGTCGGAAATGTATTTCAACTCGTCAGTGTTGCAAGAATGGACCAGGGCCACGAACGTGAGGCTGCGTCTTCTCAGGACTAAGAACTTGCTCGGTCATCTCATGTCAGTGGCGCGGCAGGATCCCACAGTCACCAGGCGTGTGAGTATCAGACTAAACCTTGACATTCTGCTGGTTTAAAGGTCTGTGTTATGTCCTTTTTTCGACTTCGGTTATGTGGCCTGTCTGGAAATCTCTAGGTCTCTAGGAAGGTCTATGTTCAGCAGTGGCCGCCATGTGGCTGATGATGATGAAAGTGGCCCGTCTGCATCTGGTGGTAAGTGGACTGGGAGTCAGAAAGAGGGTCAAATTACGAGAAGTAATTAACCCTCACCAGTCGAGACATTTACGCCGCGCCGGCCTGATTGAAACTGGATATTATACACACAATGTTCCCGGAAACCGACACTTACGTGAGCCATGGGGGTTTTATTAGGCTTTTGTTAGCTTCATACATATGTATGTAACTGAAATTTTGAACACGAATTCGACCCCCTTCAAAACGTCGGATTGAATCACAATTTGGCAAACTTATCAACGACCGATGACAATTCAATCTTTTAAACAAAAAAATACGCTTTTATAGAAATCCAACTAAAGAATGAATAAATAATTGTTTATTTTAATGACATCTGTTGGACTAAAGTAGAACGTAGATTTTTCTTATTTACACTATTCTTAATTAAAAATTTTGCCTCGGTAGTTACTATCAGGGTGGATAAAAATATGCCACAGATACTTTTCAAGTACTTTTTTTGTTATATTGCTACAAAATATTATGTCAGTTATTTTTAGAGGTATAAAAACGAGGAGTAGACCTATTACTTATACCAGAAAGACAAATCTGCATTTGTACTCGCAACATATTATTACATTCAATTCATTATTTTAAAATCGTAATAATTTGGTACTTGATTAAAATGGGTAAAATATCAGCGATCTCACTTCCTTAAGGAACCTGATACAATTCTGAGTTATTTGTTATATAATAAAACAACACTAATATACAATATTATTATCATTGAGAACAAAATTAGAAAATAATCATGTAAAAAAAGGTATGCCCCGGGTGAGGATCGAACTCACGACCTTAAGATTATGAGACTTACGCGCTGCCTACTGCGCTACCGAGGCTATGACTTCACAAGCAAACTTACCTATTATTAAGGGATTAGCAAACCATTTTATGAAAATATGCCGTTTAAAAGTTTACCACTAATGTTATGAAAATAATAGTTTTTTTTTTTTATAGTAAATGTTAAAACCAATGGCGATATTTAGATATAATCTGACACAAGATAGGACATAATATGCTGTAAATTTTAAAGGCTTTTATTTATTATTTTATGTAATAACACTTTGACGACGCACAGTGCGCCCGAACGCATTGTGTCGGCAATTTCATAGTTCTCTTTGGCTTCGTTCATCTTTGTTTATTAGACAGACAACTGAAGTAGAGTTGAATCAATATAAGCCAATAACAGCGCTATGTCTACGCACTGCGAATACTGTCACGCCGTAAGCACAGAAACAGGCGTATTATCCATAGCATTGCTTCTTACTCAGCTAAATAATGTTTTTAATCATCTTCATCAGCTCATTGTAGTCCACTGCTGGACATAGGCCTCTCCCAAGATACACTACAGAGCCCGGTCTGCTGCTTTATGCATCCAGTCGCTGCCGGCCCTCTTGTGCTAGTAGTCCCGCCATCTTTTTTTTTATGGCATTGAATAACGAGACGATCATGCCGTTTTCCTGATGGTAAGCGATACGACCACCCATAAACAGTAGAAACACCATCCAGCACCTTGAGTTGCAAAGTATTGTGTAGCACTCCACTGCGCTCGTCATCCTGAGACATAGATGTTAAGTCTCATTATGTCCTGTAGTTGCACTGGCTACAATGCCCTTCAAACCGACAAGACAGATATTAATAAATGACCTCCCCGCAGTACTTCTACAGTATAAAGGACATCAGCATCGGCGGTCGGTGCATGTGCAATGGTCACGCGGACACTTGCTCGCCAGCAGTCGCGTATGGCGACACCAACATCCTGGTGTGCCAGTGTCAGCACAACACCTGCGGCCCGCAGTGTGCCATGTGCTGTCCCGGCTTCGAGCAGAAGAAGTGGAGGATCTCGCAGAACTGGGATCGGTTTTCTTGCGAACGTAATTACTGTCTTTAGCTTTTATTTGAATGCTTGTCGCATTTGCAGGGAAGCGTGGGCGTAGCTATAGCTTTCAAATGGGGGGGCTAGGATATAAAAAAAAATGTGGCGTGGGTTGTTGCCTTGCATGACACCGTATTTTAGAAGCTAAGGGGGGTCCGGATCTCCAAAATGACAGTGGTCAGTGGCGTATCGTGGTTTATTGTAAGACAAGGGGAAGTCCGGACCCCCTGAACCCCCCTCCCTTATATACGCCCATGCAGGGAAGGCATAATGGCTGATTTTACCCTTTCTGATATGTACATGTTGTTTGTCACATGAATGTATAAGCCCATCAAATACAAAAATGACACTTTAATCTATGTCTTTAATCGATTTTTGTGATGATTTAACTGTCTTTAATGGATCGTTCATTAACCACATGATGTTTTTTGCAACTTTTTAACGTTCCTTGCCATCTGGGGATATTTTAGTGTATTTTCTTCAAGTACAGTTAAGTATGATCTATTTAACTACGAATCGCGCGTTCAACGAAAGAAAAAAAATACTTGTGATATATTTCATGGTTTTTACAAATCGAATAAATCGTAAAATTTTAAAGTCGATTTTGAGATTTACATACTTTTATTTTATATAAACTACACTTAAACGTATTTAAAAAAGTGACTTTAACAGAGGGGTCTTAAAACATTTTCTAATACATCCAAGCCCCATATTTTTGCCCCATTAATATCCATAAAGTTCGACCCTGGTTAGATTTTGAAGCCCAGCTTCCACACAATAAGCAGACTCGAAACTTTTCTCCCAGCGTGCAACTGTCACAACCACACGACGGAATGTTCCTACGACCCCGCGGTGGACGAGAAGCGTCTCTCGCTAGACATACACGGCCGGTACGAGGGCGGCGGCGTCTGCAAGAACTGTCAGCACAACACCGAGGGCATCAACTGCAACAAGTGCCGGCCCACCTTCTACCGTCCCTATGGCAAGAGATGGGACGAACTTGACGTCTGTCAGCGTGAGTTTGTAGTATATAACTTTTACGTCTCTACTCATCTTGTCTTGGCATTGTCACAGGCAATGGTCGGTCTGCTTAAATTGCTTCAATTTCGCTGGGCGATCATGTTAGTAAGGCGTTGCGCACACGTATTCACGGTACTTTAATGTGAAAAAAAAAGCGTTGTGGACTAAAGCCTAAACTCTCTCAGTAGTAGAGGAGGCCCGTGCCCAGCAGTGGGCAGTATATAGTACAGGGCTGATTGCATTGCATAATGAAAAAATTGGGTGTTATGTGTTCCCGGAGTTTACCGATGATAATAATACCATGTGTTTTCGTTTTTAAACTTCTGTTATGTGATTTACGAATTATAATTAGAGTGACAGGCTGTTCTGAGTTCTTAGAATGTGGCAAGAAAACACGACTCCGCTTCTTTTTATTGGGATTGGTTGAGAGCCTAACACGTGACGTATTGTTCTCTCGACCAGTCACAAACATCAAAGTTAAACGACATCGCCTTACGAGTTGCGTTTTTGAAGACATTCTAAGCCAGCAATTCATAAAGTTGAAAATATCTTGAAATATACAATCTCTTAGAAACGTTATCCCACAAATAGCTATTATTTACAGCGTGCAATTGCGACCCCCACTTCTCGACCGGTAACTGTGAGGAGGAGTCGGGCCGGTGCGAATGCCGTCACGAGTTCAACCCTCCCAACTGCGACTCCTGCGCATACGGATACTTCGACTACCCCGACTGCAAGCCCTGTACCTGCAACCTGAACGGCACTGAGGGGGCGCACTGCACTCCCACTGATGGGCTGGTATTTATCAGATTTTTGAATCGTGTTATGAGGGTAGTTAAAAAATGTATGCCGGTGGTAGATGTGCTTAGATGTAAAATAATGTGATGATGGACGGTGGAAATCCACAGAAAATAGTGTATGGTGTTTGTTCTTTATGAGAGAGTGTGAAAAATTAATATATTTTTTTTTCAATATAATCGAAACTGAACTCAGTTTTTTTGACACAATTCGGACTATATAATTATATCTATTGCATTGCAGTCGTACCGCAATACAACTATGCAACCGAGGCAGTCCTCTGAAACACTGCTAGGCTAATGCGATTTGGATGGGACTTTCATTACCGACAAGAAAATATCCATAATTTTGACTTTATCGGCATACTTCATAAGAGTGCAAGCTCAAAATATGTGTTTGTTCCAGTGCCCGTGTAAATACAACTACGCCGGTAACTCATGTGAGATTTGCGGAGATGGTTACTACTCACCGGAATGTAAAAGTAAGTATATGGCAATGAGGACAAGTCCTAAATATGCGCCGTTTGGGTAATCTAATATCGACTTCATGTTATGTTGGATTTGGATATATGTGCCCAAATACACCAATTTCGTTCCCGTCATTAGAAAGAAAACATTTATTGTCACAGTAGAGGAACAAATCACAAGATAAACTAAAAAAAAGTAAAAAAATAAATAAAACACCGACACCATGGCCACACCGCGACAACTAGGTGACCAACTCATGTTAAGCTGTGTTATTATGTGAGTTATAACACACTGGTTTCCACTGGCCACATGCGGTAACATAAACATTTTAATTATAATATCGAACGTCATTCGTCCTTAGGGCTTTATCATCGCGAATTCTGTGTTTTAATAAACCTTCTTTACAGACTGCGAGTGCAACTCGGTGGGTTCTGTGTCGCACATCTGTGACAAGGAGTCTGGCAACTGCACATGCAAGAGCAAGTACAGCGGGCGCACTTGCAACCAATGCGAGGCCGGATACTACAACTACCCTACTTGCAAGCGTGAGTGGCGACTGTACTGGTCATTTATATCATAGTCATTGAGAAACTTGATCGACTGGCACAAATTTTCAAATCATTTATTATGCAATTAGGCCCCTAGGAGCACTTTTACACGTCGTATTTAACAATGTTTTTAAAAGCTATAAGATTCTACTAGTGCTTCGGAAAAGCCCATTGACATGAGAAGAAGCACCAAGAAACTCAGCATAGGTCTTTTATTGTCGTTTTATTGTAAGTAACAATATAAATTCAAATACAAAAAATTGAATCGCCCATTTCCCTGCTGACTGACCAATTAGTCTTTTGATTCTATTCAGTAACCGGATTGGTTGGCATCAAAAAAGTGAGTGTTGAGTAAATAATCTCTTGTTTGCTGACTGTGCATTTTTCCAAAATCTGTGATTGTAGATCTAAATATCTTCGTTAATGATACCAGTTAAGATAGCAGCTATATCTCTAAAATACAAACTGTATGTATAATGTATAACTTACTTATTCTCTAGATTGCAACTGCGACACTAGTGGCACGGAGCCGGCTATTTGTGATGACGTCACGGGGCAATGTATTTGCAAAGTCGGGTTCGGAGGACCACGGTGCGACCAATGCCTCTCTGGGTAAGGAACTTGGAGACTAACCGTTTTGTTGCTGACTGACTGAACAACGTACAACTTGATTACAATGTACATTCATTACACTTACAGCATGTAGATCGTTTTTTCAACAAACACCAACATCTAAGTAAATGCTACTCGTCATATCTACACTAATATTATATAGCTGAAGAGTTTGTTTGTTTGGTTGAACGCGCTAATCGCAGGAAGTACTGCACCAATTTTGTAAATTCTCTCACCAATAGGAAGCTACATTACTCCTGAGTGCTATAGGCTTTTTATCCCGGAGAAGCTTTTTCACGCGGGTGAAGTCGCGAACATTACCTAGTAAATGTATAAGCCGACCAAATACAAAAGTCACTCTAATAAATGGTAATAAAATGAGTAATATTTACATTATACATACATAAACACTCACGCCTTTTATCCCCGAAGGGGTAGGCAGAGGCGCAACTAGTGCACCCACTTTTCGCCATTATTCCGTCCCATGATGTGATAAGGGGCGAGCCTATCGCCATATCGGGCACAAAGTCCAGACTCCGAACTGAGACTGAATAGAAAAAATCAATATCACTGCCCGACCCGGGAATCGAACCCGAGACCTCAGCATTGCAGTTGTACCATAATACAACTACGCCACCGAGGCAGTCAGTATTTATATTGTTTAATATGATAACTGTCAAATTAAAACTTGAAACTTCTGAAATGCCCGTACAACTACCCTCATTGATAGGTACTACATGGAGGTCCGCGGGAGGGAGCGGCAGTGTGTACCGTGCAACTGCGCCCCTACTGGCTCAACTTCAACCAGTTGTTCCGCGGACGGTAAATGCAACTGTCTGTCCAACTTCGGCGGGAAGCAGTGTGACCAGTGCTCCCCAGGGTACTACAAGTACCCAGAATGCTTACGTGAGTAATTTTACTATTCTATTTGCAAGAAATGAAGGTATATTGTAAGTAGGAAGTTGTGGCCATCAAAGGACATGTCCATAACGGTTTTTAACTGACGGAAATTTTAATAAATATAGCTTATACATATTTGGATATAACTCCGAAAAACTAGGCTTTTGGAATAAATTCTTTGATGTTAAAAATGTTTTTAAGATTAATGTTTTTATATTTTGTCTACATATGACGATTAAAATTTACGCTTTCAAAATATTAATATTCGTTCATTGGTTCGCACACAAAAAGTAAACTTGTCAAAATAATTGAATTTTTCATAAAACGAAACGGGCTGTTAATTATCTGCACATGGATTTTAAAAAATGTCCGATGACAAATGCTTGCTGCGATAAATTTTTAGATGCTTTTTAGATACAAGTTTGACATTTCTTTTTATTGTTATTTTTTCTAATGCATTTGGCTTTGAGTAAAGGACGACATATTTTGTTCATGTCTAGACAGACAAATAAATTTTGTAAATATCGATATATTTTTTTCCATTTGCTCACCCTTAAGTCGAAAAGATATGAAATCCACCATCTTCGTTGAATGAATTTTAAGTTTTTTTTTTCATCTGCCCATCATCAATAAAATATACAGCCGAACAATGTGTATTTCTTTAAAATGGAGGGGTATCCGTTTATTTATTTGATGGATCCAAGATTTCTGTTTTCTTTTTATATCCTTTATAGATTGACGCCTCTTGGATTCTGTCCAAAACAAAAAAAACGCGTATAGGCGTTTTGTAATTTTAAAGTTGTTCAGCTACGTATTTGGGTGACTGTACTTCCGGGCCTCATATATTTCCGTCGCCTTGTATACTTCGACGTTCATAATCATAATACGCCTCATCATCATCATCATCATCATCATCATCATACGCCTCATATTAAATACTAAACGCTAAAAAGGTAATAACATTTCGATATGTATCCCCAAAAACATTCAACATATTACAGTTATAGACTGGCCATCAAGCCCAAATATTTCGTCCATAGAAAGCAACATTTTAGAAGGAATGCCAATTTGCGCATGACGATCATGTCAAAATATGTTCTAATGCATTTTACATAGGTGTTTTGCTATTTCACAGTTGATTTACTGACGAACAGGCTCAACATTTTTGTATGAACATTTTCCCAGTGTCTGTTCTATATCTTATTTATTTAGATATTTACAGCATGGAAAACTTACAGCTTATAAATATATTAGGAATAGCAACAATATAGGTGTCAGGAAGCCAATAACAAGTTCTCACTTATAGAATTATATTACATTAAATGAAAAAGAAATAAATAAAATAAAATCACTTGAGTGTAAGCATAACTCTTTTGACAAAAAATTTACAGACATAAGCTCAATGAAATGAAAAACAAACAAAACGGAAAGTAATGGTAAAAAAAATACAAAAACACCATTTAACAAAAGAAATCAAGGGCTAAGCACCTCCTAGCCACAGACACACCTGTTGTAGAACTTATATATCCTATACTCTTACTCTTATATATATAGGTGTTCACTAATCTTACAACTCTTTGTGTATACCACCAGCCTGTAACTGCGACGTATCTGGTTCAATCGGATCGACATGCGACGACAACGCCATCTGCCACTGCAAGTCGAACTTCGACGGCGTGAAGTGCGACCGCTGCCGGGAACAGTTCTACAACTACCCTGCATGCGAGGAGTGCAACTGCGATCCCAGGGGAGTCATCGCTACCTTTGCAGGTATGGTGATGCATCGATTAACTGATTTTTTATTTTTTTTTTACGTGGAGAAAGTGAATTATTACTACCGCCCAGCGTTCAAGGGGAACGACTGAGCGGTTATGTTGGGTTGACCGTGCCTTACGACCCGACGTTGAGCCGCCCGGAGAGATGGAAAACGTCGGGCGACCGCTGGGCCGAGTCCCTAACCTATGTACACCGCACGGCATACCAACTAAAACTCCGCGGTGGCCATCTTCGATTAACTGATGACATACTAGTTTTATTTTTGTCAACCCTTTTAACAGTTTATAAGTATAAAGGTATTTGTTGGCTTGTGATGCAAAAGCAACGATAGCTTCGTCGCGAATGAAACGGTCGGTCAATACGAAGGTCTGCATGTTCAAAACCCAAGGACACCCCTCTGACTTTCGAAAGTTATGCATGTATTGTTTATCAGTTATCGTTTGCTTTAACGGTGAAGGAAAATATAGTCAAGAAACCGAGATTAAGAATTCTATATTAGAATTTGAAGGTATATGAAGTTTTGCA
The DNA here is from genome assembly GCA_949316025.1 of Lapara coniferarum. Lineage (NCBI taxonomy): Eukaryota > Metazoa > Arthropoda > Insecta > Lepidoptera > Sphingidae > Lapara > Lapara coniferarum. The sequence goes on along the minus strand of OX438933.1, from coordinate 20,254,377 downwards.
ACCCGCACTAGGCCAGCGTGGTGGACTAAGGCCTAAAACCCTCTCAGTAGTAGAGGAGGCCCGTGCCCAGCAGTGGGCAGTATATAATACAGGGCTAGTATGGTATGGTACTCATGCATTGCATTATCGACTTGACAGGTTGCGGTTCGGTTCCCGCCGGCGAACTGTGCCAGTGCAAGGAACGCGTTCAAGGACGCATCTGTAACGACTGTAAACCGTTGTTCTGGAACCTTCAGGAGTACAACCCTAATGGATGCGAAGGTATGTCCATAATATATATAAAAGCCTCACATATTGCAGGTTTGGGGGTTCCCTCTAGGACGTAGGTGTAAAATAAAACTCTTTGTCAGCACTCACTTTTTAATGATTACACTTATACTCACTGCTAAACTTATAATTCTCACTTTTACAAAATAGTTTGTTTCAAGAGCTCTTTCTTCGAACAAGGCTCGATCACTAATGCCTCGAGGACGACGACGACGATTATATTGTCAGCTCGGCCGAAAACAAGTAGCGCCACAGTCGAAGTCAATAGACTGTTTGTATTAATAATTATCTTGTCAATACACTATCTGTATAAACAGTTAGTAATAATTATTTGAGTATTGTGATATAAAATAAATTACTATAAAAAAAATCTCTATTCGAACAACATTATTGTCATTAGCTTACATTCGGCCATTCTGAATAAGCACGCGTCCCCGAGTGCATAATAAATTACAACATTTAAATATTAAATTAATCAGATGTTGATATCGCCACGCAGGGCTAGTAACGCCACGCAGGGCTAGTAACGCCACGCAGGGCTGGTAACGCCACGCAGGGCTGGTAACGCCACGCAGGGCTGGTAACGCCACGCAGGGCTGGTAACGCCACGCAGGGCTGGTAACGCCACGCAGGGCTGGTAACGCCACGCAGGGCTGGTAACGCCACGCAGGGCTGGTAACGCCACGCAGGGCTGGTAACGCCACGCAGGGCTGGTAACGCCACGCAGGGCTGGTAACGCCACGCAGGGCTGGTAACGCCACACTGGGCTGGTAACGCCACACAGGGCTGGTAACGCCACACTGGGCTGGTAACGCCACACAGGGCTGGTAACGCCACACTGGGCTGGTAACGCCACACTGGGCTAGTAACGCCACACTGGGCTGGTAACGCCACACTGGGCTAGTAACTAAACACTAAAATACAATCAATTCATATGTTAATATCAATATAAACAAATACAAAACGATTCCCTAAAAATATATCGTAATTTCTTTAAGTACTATGTACTGTCTTCCGAATCACTAGATACAAGATCATTGGTAAACACTAACCAGGGGTGCATTTTATCTACTGCAACTACAGCTTTATAAGACGGTCTACCCGGTTTCTTCGTAATAGGAGTGTCTTCGATTTCATACCTATCGTTTCCAATGATTTTAACGATTCTGTAAGGCCCAGAACATTTAGGAGTTAACTTTTTCGATTGACCAGGTATAGTGCCACTAAATTCCCTTTCAACACGTACTAAATCGCCGATACTGTACTGATGAGCAGGTTTACGCGTTTTATCGAATCTTTCTTTTTGTTTTTCCTGCTCTCTTACAATTTTTTCACTTACTATGTTTCTAAGAGATTCGCGATTTTCCGGACTATGAGCATCAGATACTATAGAGTTTAGTGAACCATCTGAAGTACCAGTAGTGGTAATACCGAATAATATTTCGGCCGGTGTCTTACCTGTCGCCTTATTCACGGTATTATTTAAACCCCATTGAACTTTCGGGATCACCGCATCCCATTCGTTATCTGGACGATCGTTATTAGTTGCCTTAAGAGCATCCAAAATAGAACGATTATATCGTTCTATCTGCCCATTGGCCCGAGGTGTGGCAACCGCGTTTAAAATGTGACAAATTCCATGTTCCTTCACAAAATTAGTAAATTCTTGACTCGTAAAACTAGTACCCCGATCGGTAATTAATCGTCGTGGAACTCCAAAAAGTGAAAAGTATTCATGAAAAACATTTATCGTAGATTTGCTTTTACAATTTTTGACAGGTTTTATAAAAATATACTTGGTAAATGAATCAATAACAGCTAATATATAAGAATTTCGTTTTTTACTTTGAGGTAGCGGCCCACAGTGATCTGCGTGTAACACCTCGAATGGCTTGCTAGGTTTTGGTATTGGGTATAACATCCCTTCCTTTGGGCCACCTGGTACATTGTTATGAGCACAGTGCAGACATGACCTACAATATTTATTGATAAAGCGGCGCATTCCCTTAAACCAATAAACATTTCGTACTCTGTCATATGTTTTGTCGTAACTAAAATGTCCAACATCGTCATGATTTCTTTTAACGATTTGCCACCTGACAGACTTCGGTACAACCCATAGTAGTCGAACACTACTCTCATTTTTTACTATTCGATATAATTTGTTATTCTTTATTGTAAAATTAGTCATAATTTCTATTATATTTTTAGATTCCGGATCTTTCAAAATGTTTACAATTCTCTGTAATTCGGTATCCACTTGCTGTACAGTTTCAAGCCATTTTTCATCACTAACGTCTATACTACCTACGTTAATGTGTAGACACAAATAGTTGTCTTCATCGCTCAAAACTGTATCTTTAACATCAACCGGGTTTCTACTTAAAGCATCTACGTGGCTCATTCTCGAGCCTGCACGGTACTCTATAGAAAAATCATATTCCTGCATTGCAATCCACCACCTAGCTACTCTAGGAACTAAATCCTTCTTTGTCATTGTACACTTAATAGCATTGCAATCGGTGACAAGTTTAAATGGAACGCCTAATAAATATACTCGAAACCTATTTAGGGCAGTTACGACCGCAAGAGTTTCCAAATCGTACGAATGGAATTTTTGTTCCTCCGGCGATGTCTGTCTACTATAATAAGCAATTGGTTTAATACCTTTACCACAATATTGCAGAAGAATTGCTCCTAACCCTAACTTGCTTGCATCCGTGTGTAGCTCCAAACGAGCACCAGGTACGTATAAAGCAAGAACGGGACGACTTACTAATTTGTCTTTGAGGTCGTTAAAAGCTTTAATTTGTTCAGGCCCAAATCGCCACGGTTCATTCTTTTTTGTAAGAATAGTAAGTGGCCGTGCTATAGCCGAGAAATTGTGAACGAATTTGCGAAAATAACTAGCAAGACCTACAAACTGCCGAATTTCGTGAACATTTTTCGGTTCTGGGAATAAACTCACCGCCTTTATTTTTTGAATCCCGGGTCTAATACCCGTGCTACAAATTTCATATCCTAAGTAATTAATTTTTTCTTGGAAGAACACACATTTACTTGGGTTTAATGTTAATCTTGCGTCCTTTAAAAGAATAAAAACTTTTTCAAGTTTTTCTAGACCTTCTTAAACAGATTTAGAAGGAACCAAGAGGTCATCCATATATGCAAGTACTAATTTCGTACCCACCCCGTTTAACATAGAATTAATCGCTCTCTGGAAAATACTAGGAGCATTGACCAGTCCAAACGGCATTCGATTATACTCGTAAAGGCCTTCAGGAGTAACGAAAGCAGTAAGGTGTTTACTTTTCTCTTCTACGGGTATTTGATAGTAGCCCGAAGCTAGATCTAAACTACTAAAATACTTGTTGCCACCTAAACAATCTAATTTATCTTCGATACGGGGCAGAGGATATTTATCTTTTAAGGTCTTTCTATTTAAAGCGCGATAATCCACACATAGTCGTTTTTGACCATTCTTTTTACTTACTAATAGAATGGGACTTGCGTAAGACGAAGAACTTTCCCTAATAATGCCATTTTTAAGAAGATCTTCGATAATAATAGACAAATGTTCCTTTTCTTTCAAAGACATACGGTATGGATTGTACACAACAGGGACATCATCTTTAAGTCTAATAGTTAATTCTGCCATATTTGTCTTGCCTAGTTCAGACAAATCCAATGCAAAACAATCCCTATAATTGACTAACAACTTTTCTAAACTTTCAAGTTCCGTTTTATTTAGCCGTGTTCCGATATTAATATCCTCCAAAACTATGGGTTTTAATCGATGTTCATCCATTGTAGTACATCCAACGTAAGGTTTGTGTATTTCATTGTATTTTGAACCCCTAGCTAAAGTAAAACCTCTTTTAAAAGTTAAATCATTATGGCTGAGATTAGAAATCATTATATATCCCTTACTATCACTAAAACCATATAAGCCAGGCAATACTAAATATTTGTTATAACAAGAGTCGCGGAATGAAGCTTGAATATACAAAGACCCTGCAAAACTTACCATTGTCTCTACCTCAACGGGAGAAGTAGCACCAGGGGAAACGCTAGTATCAGCAATTAAATTTAGTTTCATTTTATTATCTACACTATCGTCTGTTTCCAAATTAGGGGCTTCATAAAAATGTAAACTATCTGAAGTTTTGTACATTACAACATTAGGTAGTTCCGTGAACGTCTGCCCTATTAATACATCATATGGCATAAATACATCAGATACCACTACGAAATCGACCTGTGCAGTGATATCATCAATAACGATTGTTCCTTTAACGGTGCCTAAAGGTTTTACTTCAGTGTTTCCGAATCCTCTGAGGTTTGGAAGATCCCAATTCGTGATATAAGAGCCATAAATTTCCTTAGCTAAGCTTTCTTTCATCAGAGTACAGCTACTGCCTAAATCAACAAACACCCGTTTAACAGTTCCCTCTATAATCATGTTTTTATAATATTTACGGCTGTCCATCATACTGGATTGAATACGCATTACATTGTTATCGGAAGTAGAGGCCTTGATTTGTAATAAATCATTTTGATCACTATTATTGTCCGGCGGATTAGCAAAGTTACTTTTATTACGGCAATCCTTAGCCAAATGACCCACCCTACGACAAATATTGCATTTTTTCATCGGTTTGGTACATTTCGTTCGTATGTGTCCCGGTTCTCCGCAGTTATAACAAACAATGCCGGGTCTTGGAATTTCGAGATTACTAGATTGTTCTTGAATTAACCCTGTATCCCTATTAAATGTCCTGCGCCTATTTTGTACATAACAATCGCTTTGTGACAATGTCTTTATATAAGAGTAGAGTTGCTCTGGTTCCTCAAAACGACAAGCATTTGCACTCATTCTTACAAATTTATCATCAATACCATGCACCAGACACCCAACTGCCTTACGACCAATGATTTCACATCTATTGATTAATAACATTTTCTCATAATAATACACATCTAATGGTTGGCCTATCTTACATCGCAATTGCAACATTTTTTGTAACAAGTCGCCATAATTTTCCGTGGAGGGAAAAGCAGATTTTAATTTCTCCATCCATTGATCCCAAGTATTTAATAATGAGGGTAATCCTTGATACCAACGTTTTGCGAGACCAGTTAATTTTGCTAAGGCGTAATAACAAGTTTGTTTTTCATTCCAACAAAATATTTGAGCACATTCATTGACTTTATGTAACCAAGCTTCAATATTTTGTGAACCATAACTGGGGTCAAACTCTGGGATAACATTAACATGAGTAGCAAACGATTGACTATGTACTTGAAGTAAGTTATCACTTCCAGTTTGCACTGGCCTAATTAACACGTGTTCAGGGTTTTGATTTCTAACTGCTGAGGGTTCTAATTCAACTGGCGGACGGTCAGACCGAACTGAAGGTATAGAAGGGATTCGTGTTCGCGTTCTGTCTGTGTTACTGTTATCGGTATCCCTAGACCTCCGTCTACGATTATGACGCCTTTTAGACTTCCTTGAATGTTTTTTTGATCTTTTATGCCTTCTATAGGAACGCTCATCATCCCGTAATGAACGATTTGAACTAACACTAGACATCGATCGGCGTCTACGTTTAGAGACGCGACGTTCTCGCGACCTATGTCGCCCATGGAACTCCATTGTTTATAATATAATGCGCACACCGCTGCTGCTAACCTCTTTAAACCACTAATCAGGTATATCGTTGTTTTAACACTGAATATCTCACAAACACTGCAGTAAGTATTTAATCACTTGTTACTTCATATTCGAATAATTCATTGTACTCACAGACTCGTTGCAGAAGACCAGCAGTTCTTGGTACATCCCGCTTCTGATTGTAAAATAAAACTCTTTGTCAGCACTCACTTTTTAATGATTACACTTATACTCACTGCTAAACTTATAATTCTCACTTTTACAAAATAGTTTGTTTCAAGAGCTCTTTCTTCGAACAAGGCTCGATCACTAATGCCTCGAGGACGACGACGACGATTATATTGTCAGCTCGGCCGAAAACAAGTAGCGCCACAGTCGAAGTCAATAGACTGTTTGTATTAATAATTATCTTGTCAATACACTATCTGTATAAACAGTTAGTAATAATTATTTGAGTATTGTGATATAAAATAAATTACTATAAAAAAAATCTCTATTCGAACAACATTATTGTCATTAGCTTACATAGGTGTTCACTGGATTTTGCGAAATTCAACCCCTAAGTGTGTAAAAAGGGGTGGAATTTTTTTTTATAGTATAAAATAAAGTCGCACGGCCAAAGATAAACATCTCCGAACGATCGCCACAGTTATGCCGGCGTGCTTAATAAGGTATCGGACTACTTTTTTTTAATACAATTATGAAACATTTTATACAACAACTAGACTTCTGCTCGCGGCTTCGCCCGCGTGAATGAGTTTTTCCGGGATAAAAGTCCCGCTTTATATTTCCCTGGGATAAATTATACATATAAACCTTCCTCAGGAATCACTCTATCTATTAAAAAAAACCGCATCAAAATTCGTTGCGTAGTTTTAAAGATCTAAGCATATATAGGGACAGACAGCGGGAAGCGACTTTGTTTTATACTATGTAGTGATTTATACGATCCAAAATCTAATGTTTCAAAATTGGCGCAATTGTAAGTGAGTTATAAAGCTTTGAAATTTGGTGGAAGTGGTAGCTGTCAATTAATAGCAATACTAGGCTGTGACGTCACCAAGAACCGTCGGCCATAACGCTGCGTGCGTGCGAAAGAGATAGCACGATATCCCCGCCACGCCCCCACGTTTGCTCACAAGAACATTTCAAAATTGAATAACTGCTTTATTTCTCAATCGATTTTGATGCTGATTTCACAAAAGAATTTCTTATTCGTATTATTTTGTGTTACATATAAAATAATGTACAAAATCAAACACAGGAAACTGCCTAATTGCTTCTTCGCTCCACTTGAAGGACCGATCTATAATCTCCCCCACAGAATGTAACTGCAACTTGGCCGGCACGCTCGGAGGCCTGGGCGCGTGCAACACTCGCTCGGGCCAGTGTACATGCAAGATGCACGTAGGCGATAGACAGTGCGACCAGTGCCAGGACGGGTTCTACAGGCTGCAGAACAACAACGTTTTTGGATGTACCGGTGAGAACCTTTCATATATATACGATCTATTCGGTCTTTGCTTTGAAATCATGAATATGCGGTCATAAAATGTACATGAGAGAGTTTTGTGATATGTACGGCAATGATACGTGCACAATATGTGCAGAACTCATGCAAACAGAATTGAAAAGTAGATTTAACTAGTCAGTTGTACAGTAAAGTGTCATATCTGTCATATTTTAGCAAATTCATTGTAATTTATATACTAAAATAGTATGAATTGTGCGCCTTTTTTACTTTTATTTCCCAGGCTTTTTCGTGAAATAAAATAAATAGTTTTAATAGTTTGTAACAATCAACCATAATCTACTGAAAATAAAGCTTAAATTACATGAAACCTCAACAGAATGCGACTGCGACATCGGCGGCTCGATCGACAACAACTGCGACAAAAACACTGGCCAGTGCCACTGCCACTCGCGGGTGGAAGGCAGAAGGTGTGACAGGCCCATCCGTGCCCACTACTTCCCCACTCTCCACCAGTACCAGTACGAGGTGGAGGATGGAGTGACGCTGTCGGGACCGGTGCGGTACAGGAATTCTGAGGAGGTGTTCCCTGGGTACTCTTGGAAGGGATATGTTGTGTTCTCGATGCTGCAGGTTGGTATAATTATGGTAGAATTGTAGCTTAAAATATAGGTAACACTAGGTATTTAAAGAATTGTCAGAATATCGGCATGTTTTATTTGTAAGGTCCTCGTCGAAGTCGTGAGCCAAAAGAATATAAAAAAAGGTTTATAATGCAACAATGTACTTACTGCAATGCTACAATGTACTTACTACTGCGGACCGCGGTTATTCGCACCTTTGTCTCAGGAAGAGAAAAGGCAGTGCGCAAGCGCAGCTCGTACTTTATCGAGCTGGTGACTAATCACGACACGCAATGCAGACATGTGTTATGACTGCACAATTAAAAATGTTTCTTCTGCTATGGCATTTCCGAAGAAAAGAATATCAAAATATTCAAAAAATTAAAATGATAAAACAATGTCTAGGCAAAATGGCACTGGGACGGCCACTATTATATAAGAATATCTCATTTGATCCCTGACCCTTGTTCTAGAATGAAGTGATCAACGTGGTTCAGATATACAAGTCGTCGTTGTACCGCATGGTGGTCAAGTTCGCGAACCCGCTGCACGACAACGTGGTGGCCACCATCATCATAACCCCAGAGAGCGTCGTCGACATACAGCAGAAGTGAGTCATGTTTTTTTGCAGGTGGCAGAAGAGACCTGTGGGGCTAGGATGTGAAAAAAAATACGATGCGTCTCCGCTTCGTTTTATTGTGATTGGTTGAGAGACTGACGTATCGGTCTCTCGATCAATCACAAACATCAAAATACCGATACATCAGTCTCTCAACCAATCACAATAAAACGAAGCCGAGACGCATCGTGTTTTTTTTTACATTCTAAGCCCACTGTATTCTCCCCTACCGCCTCATCCATTCCCCAAATATTGTTGGCGTAATCACAGCTCCATTGGCATGGCGGGAGATCCTTAAAAGATAACACCATTTATTAGTCATCTAGGCATAAAGCACTTATGACAATCAAGGGTATAATAGTAATTTAAAGAGGTACAAATTCAATAAAATAATTTAAACTACCTACATTAAAAGATCGAACAAACAGCGAGGACTGATAGGTACAGAGGACACGGACATTTGGGACGGGATTAGGGCTAGGGAAGGAGAAGTGGAGGTAATAACAAACAGACAAAAAATATCTTTACATTACAAGGCAAGGAAACGCTGCGGTCCTCACCGGCAAGGATGAGAAAGGTCCCAGACTAGACAACCTACCATTCCCTTCTGATGGTCGTTACTATATACATTACTGGATATTTTCTTTCACTCGATAAAAAATTACGCCACTGACATTCTAACTTTACTAAAGTCATACTTATAACAATGTCAGGCTCATTCTAGATTTACTAAAGTCATACTTATGAAAATGTCAGGTTTAATGCACTCCTCCGGCCAACACACTCACCGCAACTGATGACGGTTGCTGGCGAGAAGGGAAATGCGCCTGCGCACTTTGTGATGAATCCTGGCAACTGGACTGTCACTATCAAGACCACCAAGGAAGTCATGATTGTAAGTTAAACCCATATAGAGATCATCCTTTGTCCGTAGTTTATTCCTAACAAGCTTTTGCCCGCGGCTCCGCCCGCGTTAAAAAGTTTTTCCGTGATAAAAGTCCCGCTTTATATTGCCCTGGGATAAAAAGTAGCCTATGTGTTAATCCAGGACATGATCTACCCGTGTGCCAAGTTTCATCGAAATCTGTTCAGTATTTTTTGGCGTGAAAGAGTAACAAACATCCATACATCCAGACATTTATACATTCTTACAAACTTTCGTGTTTATAATATAAGTAGGAAGGATTGGTGGAATTCAAAAATTATTATATAATTTTCGCGAGTGACAACTTGTATGACGTTTCCCGTTTTCCAGGACTACTTCGTGCTGATTCCGGAGGCGTACTACGAAGCCACAGTGCTGACCAAGTTGGTGGACAGGCCTTGCGTGGTGGGCGACCAGAAGCTTTGCCGCGAGTTCACGTACCCCAGCCTGGGTGTGTTCCCCACCGCTGACTTCAGCACCCTGGTGACAGCCATGAACCAGTTCATTGACAACCCTGTGGTAAGACATTTGTAGTAAATATGTGAAATTGTAGTTTACCAACATCACTAGCCTTAGAGATGAATTTGCGTTTACATAATGGGGATACCTATTTTGATTTATCTGCCAATAGATCTAGAAATACTGATTTTGTACAATTTTATCAAGTAATTACAATAACAGCCGATTGTGCGGCTGCGGTCATTAGTAAAGTTCGACATATCAATAAATATATCGATAAAGTAACTTAATCGATAAATCTAAAAATCGAATTTCTCCACAGCAACTCTCAGAACTGGAAGCGGACGTAAACACCATACCAATACTAAGCAACGAAGAGAACATCCTGCAGTACAACCTGAAGATCGCCCCCCCTGGCCAGTACATCTTGCTGGTGGAGTACGTGTCTCCGTTAAACGGGAGCATCGAGTCCGAAGACTCGGAGAACGCTACCATCTCATTCCTGCAGAAGAGTCCGGTGACGGTGCGGTTCCAGTCAGGCGACCAGCCGGAAACGGATGCGATTGTGAACCTTAACGAGTGCCCGTACACGGCGCCCTGCAGGCAGGTGGTCGTCGACGATCTGTCCAAGATACAATACGTCACTGTCACTGATGCTAACAACGTCGTGTTTTTGTTGGTAAGTATTGAATAAGGTGCTGTCATAGTGAAAGCTATTTTATTTTATCGCTAACTAGCTTTTGCAACTGGCTACACTCGCGTAAAGTTTTTCCCGAATTACAGTCCCGCTATATATTTTCCTAGGATAAAAAGTAGCCTTCTAACTGTACCAAATTTCACCGAAATCCGTGCGGTAGTTTTAGACTTTATCGCATACAGAGGTGGCGGGCGACTTTGTTTCATAATTTATGGAAGGAAGACTACCCACAATTAAACCATTATAAATCTATTATACGCAATAATAGTTCAGATCTTCCTCGATATCAAAAGCTTTCGTATACCCAGGGCGAGCCGGACACTCTAGCCGGAATCAAGTCTATAGTGGCCATCCCGGAAGCGGAGTGGCATCTGGACTACATGACTCCTCGCCCGTACTGCTTGCGCCGGAACGGAAAGTGTGAACCAGCCATCTTTGCCGCCACTGCCGTGTCTAAGAAGGTAACTGGACATATTTTATTAGTGTTGTCTTATGAATGTAGTTGATTGTATGCAGGATGACACAAAAACGAAATTATCAGAGCCGTAAAATTCACCATTTATTTATTTATTTGTATGGTTGTCCATACAACAATCAAATACATTGTGAGATACATGAACAGATAACAATCAAATACATTGTGAGATACATGAACATAACATAATCAGTCTTATTCTAGATTGCAATCCTAACTATGTTGACACATAATTGTTACTAAATCTTTCCATTCCTAATAAATAAAGCCATATTCCATTAAATCTAGAACAAACACATACAGATCACGCTCATAATGCCTGTCAACCCAGGTGGAGATTGAATCAGGGATGGGAGGAGACAGGGAGCTGCGCCCACCCATCCTGGACAACTCGACGGCCCTGGTGTACCTCGCACCGCACTCAGATCACATCACCGTGGAGGGCAAGGTCACGCCGGGAGACTACCTGCTCCTCGTGCATTACTACCAGCCCAACTTCCCTGGTATGTAGAAATCGAAAGTGATTAGATGATGTGTAAAATAACTTGGTGTTTTTCTCTATATGTGGAAGCTGGTCGTTAAAACTTCATAAGGCATGTATGGCACGCACTAAGGCAAATGAAAAGGATTACATTGTAGCCTCTTCAGGTTCCTATTGTAAATATCTTAAGCATACAGGATTACTCGTTTTTATGTGTGCTATCATTGTTCTAAAAATTATCCGTTAATAACGAATATTTTCATTAAAAATATCGCTTTTTACTTTTCTGATTTGTCGCTGCGACGAATTATCTTAGTGTAGTGTCATCATGGCGTCAAGAATTAAAATTTCTTTTTATCGATATTAGTTTGTTCGAAGCTTACACTTTTTTATATTTAAGTTCTCTACTGTTCAAGTTACTTATTGTAAAATATTATTTTCAAGAACTATGTGGCTTAATTTAGTAACATCATGTAGTAATATATACCATACACTATTTAGAATAAAAATATTCATGTGAGGTCATTTGTGACGTGACCTACAGATCTAGGCAGTTGCATTGACTTTCGTACCGGTTGGTGACATCTTTTTGAAAGTATTACTGTGAAAATAGCATCTGTTTCAAACACTGTCATATCATTCTTAGCTTCAGTAGTAAGCAAGAGTTGCTTTTTTAATAAAATTGAATAAAAAGACGAGCATAGCGCTCGCTTTATGGTATAGTTCCATGAAGGCACATCTCGCTACGTTATTTAAGATCAACCTATAAGTTTCATATCGTCGGGGATAGTGCAAAACCGCGCAACTAGCACTGGCAAATACCGCGTAAGATACGAAAAAGTTTAATTGAAATTGATACTTATGGCACTAACCTTATGATTGATAATACTATACTTTTTTCCTTTCTCTTACGCTGTATTTACCAATGCTAGTTACGCGGTATTGCCTTATCCCCGACGATATGTATCATCCCATTTCAGAAAGCGTGGCGGACGTGCTTGTGACCACCAACGGTCAGCAGCTGCCATCGACCCTGGCCATCAAGCACTGCCCCTCCAACTCCGGATGCCGAGCGTTGGTCACGCGCGCTGATGACTCCAACATCTTCAGCATCAACGAGAACTTCACCATCACTTTCTATGTAAGTCACAATGCCTACATCAAGTGATGTAGGTCTCAATAGGTCGTTCTGGAAATATTTGGTAGGGAGCTAGGTTCATAAAAGAACATTCTATAGTCTATGATGATGAGGGCAAATTATAAGCTCACCAGATGCCACGTGGTATACATGGGCACCATAGTTTTTTGACATTTATGATCACATCCCGTCTGTGTTAGTTGACCAAATTCTCTCGTTTCCTAGATCTATCGCCTTTGCCTGAATTTAATCTCTTCTGGAGGCTTAGGATGTGAAAAAAAAGCACGATGAGTCTCCGCTTCGTTTTATTGTGATTGGTTGAGAGACTGACGTATCGGTCTCTCGATCAATCCAATCACAATAAAAGGAAGTCGAGACGCATCGTGTTTATCTTTTACATCCTAGCCCCCCTGGTTTCTAGTTATCCTGCCTTTTATTTTCTCATATCTGGAGTATAAGAATAGAAGCGTGACTAATTCAGGTTACATTGTATTCTCAGTATTTTGCAATATTTTATATAACAGCGTGGTCAATTAGTATATCTTAAATATGTTACAGCTTGCTATGATGCAGACTCCTATTGACAGGTCCGTTTGCAAATTCTTGGGGAGGCCTTTGTTCAGCAGTTGGCGTCATGTGGCTGATGATGATTTTTTTATGGCATTGAATGACGGGATAAGCATGCCGTTCGCCTGATGGTAAGCGATACGACCACCTATAAACAGTAGCAACACCATCCAGCACCTTGGATTATACAGTACTGTGTGACATTCCACTGCGCTCGTCATCCTGCTACACAAGATAAGTCTCATTATGTCCAGTAGTTACACTGACTACAATGTCCTTCAAACTGAAACACAACAGTGCAAGTACTGCTGTTTGGCGGTAGAAATAGGCATTGCGGTGGCCGCCCAGATGGACTCTTACATATGAGACCAGATGATGATGATGAAATATGTTACATTACCCAGGGCAACTCAAGCCGTGGAGTATGGCTAGACTACGTGCTGGTGATAGCCGCTGCTGACTACGTGGACTCCGCCCTCACGGAGGCCAACACACTTGACTACACGCGCGAGTTCATCGAGAAGTGCGCCATGAACCACTACTACGTCAGCCCTCAGGAGACTGGTGGGTTTCGCTGATGTTTTTTGTTTTGATTTTTTTGTTCGATCTATGTTACACGTTTTGGATATGTCGAAAGACCATAATAGTGTACTGGGAATAAGGTTTTAGGGGTGTACCAGTGTTTTTTATTTCTCTTGGTAGACCATAAAAATAGTAAAATATTTCGATATTCCATCTAAATAATTGTATTGCAATAGGGTAGTTTACCATGATCGGTTCGATAATTATTCAAAACGTAATAGCAAATAATACGAAAAAGAAGTCCTTTTGTAAAACCAATAATAAAATAAGTTAAATAACACAGTAGGAATTCATATTGCATTGCGCAAGAGTAGCGCGTAGTGTGCAAAGTGTGTTTACATTTCTTTCGCGCGCATCGTAATGACTGATGACGTCACAAGATAGTAAAGTGGGGCTAGGACGTGAAAAAAAAACACGATCCGTCTCCGTTTCGTTTAGTTGTGATTGGTTGAGAGACTGACGTATCGGTCTCTCGATCAATCACAAACATCAAAATACCGGTACGTCAGTCACTGAACCAATCACAATAACACAAAGCGGAGACGCATCGTGTTTTTCGTTTCACGTCCTAGCACCACTGTATCACTTTTTCGTTCCTTAACATTATCTCTTCATTGGATTGGATTGTTATTTCCGGATTTTGGACGTGGTTTCTGTGTTACATTTTGTTCATAAGTTATTAATTAATTAATTACTTACCAGGTTTCTGCCGCGACGCGATGTTCTCGATCACGGCGGAGTACAACAGCGGCGCACGCGCATGCCTCTGCGACTTCATGGGCTCCACTGAGCTGGAGTGCGACGTGTTCGCGGGCCAGTGTCCGTGCAAGCCGAACGTGATCGGCCGCACGTGCAGCTCCTGCCGCACCGGCTACTACGGCTTCCCCAACTGCAGGCCGTGCCACTGCCCCTCCACCGCCATCTGTGATGATAACGGTGAGGTCTTCTCATTCTTGGTAATGATTAGATCGGTTTTGATGGAGTTTTTTTTTTGTGGCGGACATTACTCTTTGCAGCCTGACGAGGGTCGGCTTATGAAAGAACACCGGTCTTTTGAGTGAGTGCAGAAGGCGCTCGTAACCCTTGATAAGCGACCATGCTGAGGATGACCCACTAACGGGTCACGAACCTCTGCTCAGGACGGCCACAGAGAGGATGAGACATCTTCGGGTTTTGATGGAGTTTAGTCTTATATAATGTTGGTCAACGAAAGTTGGTTGTGTATTTTGCACATGGTTTGAAATAGCAGGATTATTTCAATAGCGTCGTATTCACAGGTATGTGCATCTGCCCCAAGAACGTGGAGGGTGAGAACTGCGACCGCTGCAAGCCGTTCACGTTCAACTTCGACGTGCAGCGCGGCTGCGACGACTGCAACTGCAACCCGCTTGGCGTTCTCTATAACCAGCTGCAGTGTGAGGCCGACAGCGGGAACTGCGCGTGAGTTATATAGTCTATACCGTTGAGATATAAGCTAATTATATACATTTAACGCCTTATACATTTCGTGTGATTTATACACTTTCGGTGCCTTATAATAATAATAATTATAATAATAATAATAATTTATTTGGCACCAACTAAATCTATTACAGTTACAGGTTTTGGCGTCTCCTTTTAAGTATAGGAACACTTGTATTAGGAGACACTGCTCTTCCATATCCATTGTAAATTATTATATAAGATCTAGGCAGTTCCATACAGGATTACAATCTTACACTATTTAGTACAATGAGTGCATTAGTGTGTGTGTGTGTGTGTGTGTCTGTATGCGCGTGTTTGTGAGTGTGAATGAGTGCGTGTGTGTGTGTGTGTGTGTGTGTGTGTGTGTGTGTGTGTGTGTGTGTGTGTGTGTGGATGGATGTGTGCTTAGAGAAACAATGGTGACCTAATCCATACTCATACATAAGATTCATGCAAGGTTATGAATGATTTCTTCAATTTCTTCGTAAGTTTTTGTAAGTAACCATTCCATGACTTTATTTTTACACATAAAATTTCTGAGAGGGTATATATTAAGAGTTTTATTTATTGTGTTGTACAAGTTGCCAGCCAGAGTGTTATAGTGTCGCTTTGCAAATGTAGTATTTACCGCAGCCAATTGTATTACCGTATATTTCCTTCTTTTGTTGTACATATTGGGGTCATATATTAGAGCCTTATGTTGTTTTAAAATTGTATGCAATATATATAGTTTTCTTACTGTTAGAAGTTTACTTATAGAGTAGAGTTCCTCAGTGGGAAATCTATATGGTTTAAAGTACATAACTTTTAGCATTGATCTCTGACATCTCTCTAGCTCCAAAAACTTGGTTTTAGTCGCACCGCCCCATACTGGTATGCAATATTGAATTATAGATTGTGAAATATTTTTAATATAATTATATATTTCACACGACTTATATTCTTCCAGTTTCCTTATATCTTTTTTATTGCATTAAATGACGCAACGAGCATACCGTTCGCCTTATGGTAAGCGATACGACCACCCATAAACAATAGAAACACCATCCAGCACCTTGAGATACAAATTACTGTGTGGCATTACACTACGCTCGTCATCCTGAGATGTTATGTCGCATTATATCCAGTAGTTGCACTGGCTACAATGTCTTTCAAACCAAAACACAACAGTGCATGCACGCTGCTGCTTGGCGGTAGAAATAGACATTGCGGTGGTAGCAATCCAGACGGACTCTTACATAATTAAAGAGACCTACCACTGTTACGGACCAGTGTATTCGGTGGCTAAGTGACTTATATAAGTGAGGAGAATATATCCAAATTCGTGCTGAAAAGTCGCGAGCACCACTAGTATAGAACAAAAATATAATAGATTCTGGTTACAGGTGCCGGGACAACGTGATTGGCCGCGTGTGCGACCACTGTGTGCCAGGACACTACGCGTTCCCGGACTGTCTGCCGTGCACGTGCGACCTGGACGGCACCACCGATGACGTCTGCGACCAGAACACTGCGCAATGCTACTGCAAGAAACACGTCAGGGGACAGGTTGGTAACAGCTGTTTAAACATGTCCGTTTTTTTCTCAAAATCTATTTAGGCTCAAAATTTAGGCATATATTAATCATGGATCCATTAAAAAAATATTTTTAGACCCCTCCATATACATATAAATATAAAAAAAAATAACTTCATATTGAGTGTAGTTTTAAAAAAATCGGTGGTCTTTAAAGTTATACGAATTATTGTTAAAGGCTAGTTTTTAGGAGTTCTATACAAATATATATAAACTATCTTGTTTAGAATTTTAGGCCCTTTTTGGGCATGACCTTTGCTCAGGCCATGCTTGCTAAACTATCTACTTCAAGTCAGAAGTATTGAAAGGGGGCTTAGCGGGAAAAATACTTATTTAATACGGTAAGGTCACGCCTCTATCTCGGTTACGCAGAGCTAACACAAGATACTGTAATCGATATCAATTATAATATGTTGTATCAATAATGCAATATGTTCGTGATTGAGAATTTGTGTAGGAAAAATTAGGTACGAAGCAGATTTATTTCCCTTTAACTTTTTAAATATTTAATGTAATTAATAAAAGGTTCCCTGAAAAATGTACATTTGAATAGTAAAAACTCCATTCAAATCGGATCAGTAGTTTTTGAGAAAATCGCGGCCATACAAACTATAACTTTATTTATTTTTCATTGATTTTAGTCTATCAAAATGTTTGTAGTATAAGTGACTTTGTAATAATAATGTTTTTATTAATTAAATGTATCTTGACTAATCATAAGTGCAACTATGTTCACCTACGTGATGAACAAAGTATTTTATTTTTTTATTTCATAATATACGTACTTACGCGTCGAATACAAAACCTTTTTTGAAGTCGGTTAAAAAGTAATATTGATGACAAAAATGTTTTGATAGTTTCTATACATGTTATAGAAATAACAGGAATTCACTAGTGACTATACATTTTTCAGGCTTGTGACACATGCAAAGAGGATTACTTCAACCTACAATCTGACAACCCTGAGGGCTGTACCAAGTGCTTCTGCTTCGGCAAGACCACCAGGTGCAGCAGCTCTGACCTGATCTGGGCGGCGGTGAGAATATGTTTTTTCTTTACTGTTGAAGTTTCCACGTGTTTTTAATCTAGTGTCAGTATATATGGGCTGTAGACGGTTCTTAGTACATATCCAGATCGGACATGTGTTTTTTATTTACCCGCTACTGTGTTATTTATCCCCCTCGGATGACGTCAGGGAGGTGAACAGTCTTTAAAACTAAGCTAATCCCTTTACGTGCTTATAAATGTGTTGCTGCAACCATACAGGCAAGTTCAAGTCGCTATAGTCGGGTACCAATATACCCGGTATTCTCCCACCATTCTCAAATAACTAACGCCAATTCCATGATCCACGCAGATCGACGGAGTGGCATCATGGCACCTGGTCAACGTGGAGGCCAACGGTACCCTGAATGTGTACCTTCGGGAGCAGCTGCCGATCCTGTTCAACGACACGGCTATCTCTGTCTCTCTGGAAGGGGAGGACAGTGACACCAAAGTGGTGTATTTCGGAGCTCCTGATTATTATCTTGGTAAGGCTAAGACGACCAATTTATTTATGCATTATTATTAAACTAGATTAGATAGACGCCAGCGTTAAAAAGTTTTTCCGGTATAAAAGTCCCGCTTTTTTCTTTCCCGGGATAACATGAAGCCCATGTGTTAATCCAGGACATAATTTACCCGTGTGCCAAATTTCATCTAAATCCGTTCAGTAGTTTTTGCGTGAAAGAGTAACCAACATCCAGACATCGATACATACTTACAAACTTTCGCGTTTATAATATTAATAGGATTACTGCCCAAATATTTCATTGATCTCGATAGTCTGGTGAAATTAGGCTGTGAGCCCGAAAAACTTTTTGTGTTGAGGTTATATATTTTTTAAGGTAAACGATTGACCTCCTACGGCGGTTATCTTACATACACGATCCTCTACACAACGCACACGGACGGGATCGCCATCGCTGCCGCTGACATCATTCTCGCCGGCTCCAATGGGTACGTAGTATCAATTCTTTACATTAGAAAGCAGCCCCATTACTTGATCAAGAGGAATCCCTTTAAATTATATAGAGAATTCAGAAGAAATAACTCATGTGCATTGAGATCGGTAAAGTAAGTCAAAGATTTTCCTTCTAAAGCCCTTTCTCAATAAAATAACAGCCACCGTAATCCTTACGCGTCTTATATAATTTGATCGACTTATATAATTTCGGTGTCTTACATACTTTGTATACCTTATATGTATACTTTCAGCACCTTATATTATAATTAATGCACCTTATATACTTCCAGTGCCTTAATTATTGTGTATAATAAATAACTTAACAGGTACCTAGTCCACAATAGCATAGAACAGCCGCCGTCGAACTTGATCTGGAGGCACGCGGTCAAGCTGACTGAGGAGGAGTTCACTACCCTGGACGGCAACCCAGTGACACGCGAGCAATTCATGAACACCCTGGTCAGTGTGACAGGGATATACATCAGAGCCTCTTATTGGAAGAAGGCTATTGAGACCAGGTTAGTTGGTGATGAAGTTTACATTAAATATGAAAAATAGGAAGCTTGTTGAATGATAAGAGGACAGTATTTTTTTTTCTTTTCTACAAAAGCAAAACAAGCCAAGATCGTATTGATTTTAGTGACTCACCTAGGCTTATTAGTGACGACACATACTTGATACATGCCAACTAGAACTTCAAATAAAACACAAAATTTTAAAATTTTTACTGAATGTGTTTATTGATGCTGCGGCAGTCAAAAAGCAATAAAGTTATGAAAGCTAGATACAAAGATATTTATTCTAGTTTCGAAGAGTTATCGAAATAATCACATTCCCGTTCCTCCTTCGTAATTTATTAGTCATTATGTCCTAACATTGACATTCAAAGTAAAGGTCAGGTCAAAAGTACCCTGAACCGGCGGGAGTGCATGGAAAGTTTGATGAAGGTAGAGGAAGCGAAAATAGTGTGCCCGATCGAGCAAAGTGGCAATCCATAGTATATGTCTACCCCTATGGGATAGGGGCGTGATACTATGTATGTATTCTGCCCTAAACAGCCTCTCCTTCGTGACCCTGGACGTGGCCTTGGAGGAAATGATAGACATCGAGGCACGACGAGCCACCTCAGTGGAAGTATGTCAGTGCCCCAAGGCATACCGTGGACTATCTTGCGAGCAGTGTGCGGAAGGCCACTACCGACTGCCCTCAGGGTTCTGCGTGCCATGCCAGTGCAACGGGCATTCGAAGGAGTGTGACGTCAATACTGGTATTTGTCTTGTGAGTAAATTTGAAAAATTCAATAAAAATGTTGCGTACCCAGAAGGGAAGAGGAGGGACAACTGGTCCTCCTTGTTGGATTTTATTTCTACGCACTGTACGTATGTTGAGTAATTTTTACTGCCTGTAAGAATTTTTTCCCGTCCTCTATTGTGCCAAAAGTTGAACACCCCTACGTCCCACAAAATGGATACTCGTATATGAAAAAAATCTTCCACCTAGTAAAGTCCACCAACTCTATTTAGGATAATGTAATAGCCTTTTTGGGGGTGTGAAGTATTAATAAAATAAAAAAATTTCCTTCTAGGAATGTACTGATAACACGATGGGTGACCACTGCGAGCAGTGCATCCCCGGTTACCATGGTGACGCGAATATAGGAACACCACGCGACTGCCTCATCTGCGCCTGTCCCATGCCGTATTCTTCTAACAAGTAAGACCTAACGAATGTGCTAGAAGCGTACCTAATAATAATCATTGTCAATTAGCTACGTATTTGTCAGTGTTTATGGCTCTTAAGTATTTCACGTACGACAGTAATTCGTGTGCTTCTCAAATGCATTCGTAAAATTGAGAGTAGAAGTATCAAAAAGATTCGAAGGTTTATATAATTATTAGCAAACTATTGAATGTTGTTAGAAGCTGATTACCCGCTGATTGCCATAATTATGTTCGTTATATCGGGAACTAAATTGCTGCGCAGCTCATATTTTCAATGCCATGGATTCATATATTTCTTACATAAGTCTGGAACTAAATAAATGTTGCTTACAGCTTCGCATTGAGCTGCGATCTGAGCGAGAACGGTTCTCTGATCTCTTGTAACTGCAAGCCTGGGTACGGCGGCGCACGATGCGAGTACTGTGCCGCGGGCTACTACGGGGTACCAGAGGACATTGGTGAGTAGTTTAGTTTGGTTTTGCTAGTCCCTCTGTGAAAAATGCATTTTTTCCTAGAAAACATCCACTGTTCATTATTCAGATTAAAAGAGCTGACATGGTACTCCAGGACTTGGTATATCTGTGCGTCTAATTTCATATAAACCTGTTCAGCGTCTTCGACGATTACTCCTGACAAACTTCCAAACATCTTTACATACATTGGCGTTTGTATATTCTGGTGGTGACTGGTGGTAGGACTCTCATATGTAAGAGTCCGTCTGGGTGGGTACCATCGCAATGTCTGGCTACAATGTTCTTCAAACCTAAACCTGTTGTGTTTGTTTTGAAGGACATTGTAGCCCGTGTAACTATGGACATGATGAGACTTAACATCTTATGTCTCATTATGACGAGCGCAGTGGACTATCACGCAGTACTTTGTAAGTCGTGGTGCTGAATGGTGTTGTTACTGTTTATGGGTGGTCGTATCGCTTACCATCAGGCGAACGGTATGCACGTCTCGTCATTCAATGCCATAAAAAAAAATCATATAAAACTAAAAAAAAAATTTCCATTTTGAATCTGTCAAAAAGCATATTAGTGACATTGCTATACGTCTCCTGCAGGCGACTACTGCAAGCCGTGCAACTGTTCGGGCAACATCAACGCGGAGGACCCCGGCTCGTGCGACAGCATCACTGGCGACTGTCTCAAGTGTGTGAACAACACCGCCGGCGCCGCTTGTAACCTCTGCGCCCCTGGGTTCTATGGAGACGCGGTGCTGTCCAAGAACTGCACAGGTATGAACATAGAACTAATAAAATACCGGTATGAATATAGATGGGGTCTGGGGTAGCGTTGAAAATTCTGAAAGTAACGAATTGTTTCTTTCACGAAAAAAACTTATATATCGTTTTTTTCGTTTTTTTTTCGTTCTGAGCATTAAAAATTTGAAACCACTTGACTTGATGAATTTTTTTTTTTGTTACTTATTGATGAGATTTAATGTTATTAATAAAAAAATGGCATCAGTGATTATTTTTGTATTGGGTTCAATTTAGACTGCACTGGCAGTGTTGACTTATGTGAAAACATAAATACACACATAATTTTATATATTTATAATAATAAATTTAAAAAATACCTGGTTTATTTCGATTACATTCGTTTTTTTTTTCGAAAATAACTCGTTTTTTTTCGAGAAACATTCGTTTTTTTTCTCGATCAAACTTCTGTGAAATTTTTGAATGTTACACTGAATAAAAAAACGATGGATTTTGAAAGAAACGGGAACATTCCCAGTTTTTTTCAACGCTAGTCAGGGGGAAGGTCTATATTTTTTATAACAATAAAAAGTTAGTATATATATGAACGCAGCGTGGGTCGTCCGGCGACAAGATGGGTCGATGACATTGTGAGGATCCGCGGGTCGAACCTGGAAGCGATTGACTCGAGACCGGGAAAGGTGGAATGATATGAGAGAGGCCTATACCCAGCAGTGGGAATATTCAGGTTGTGGATGATGTTTATATGATTAAGTGGTTGGTCAGATTAATACGCGGTTATATTACGGGCGCCGGCGCAGTGGAAGCAGTGCTTACTTGGATACCGTACGTCATGAGTTCTTTAGTAAGCTTAGTCATATTTAGTGAGTCGCTGCGCAAGCCAGCCTAAGTGCTGTTTTAAGCTTACCCTCAAATCAGCTATATTAGACCTTCGAAACCGTCTGCAATCTTAGCATCACAGCTACATAATTTGATTACGACATGATAAAACACCTACCCTCAAGGCGGCCATCTTGATCCTTCGAACCCGCTTCTAATATGAACATAGTTCAAATTACTATATATGAATAAGTACATAATGCCAAGATGTACCTAGTAATACTATTTACACTACCGACCTTAAAAATACTGAATAATTTGAAATTTAAGACAATGTGTAATGTTAATACTTTAATTGATAACTACATTTGTACGCCGCTACTGTGGCTAAACATGTATCTGCTGTAATTATGAAACGTCTTGCATGCTTTTGTGTGTATACTCATTTTTAAAAATAAAATATCATAACTTATTTTAAAATACAGTTTTTTATAGCTTATATCTGCGACGAGTTATTTGATCCTTCGAACCCAATTTCAAATTCCAAATATTTTTAGCGTGTATCTGCGACGAGTACGGCATGGAGCGTTGTGATCCAACCACGGGCACGTGCGTGTGTCGGCCGGGTGTGATCGGCGAGAAATGCGACCGGTGCGCCCCGGACCACTGGGGTCTGAGCAGCGGGCTCGGCTGCACGCCGTGCAACTGTGGCCTCGCCTCGGACTCCACGCAGTGCGATGATGATAATGGACAGTGCAGGTCGGTATACATGAAAAAAAATTGGTCCAATCCAGTAAAGCTGTGATTCCGCAGAACGCGGCAGACGGCACTACTATGGTCGCTACAATCGGTCTCATACAATTTAATACTGCATAGTAGTGCCGTCTGCCGTCGCGGCACATGCCGTCTGCCGTTGCCGTTTGCAATCTGCTGCGTCCTGCGGAATCACAGCTTTACAGAGAAGTAATATTTTACAGTTCCTATCATATACACTAGAAATAAAATAGAAACAATGCTTGCTCTTGTACTAAAAGTTACGATAGTCATCACATTAATTAACTTAACATTTTTATGTCTGAGGATTACGAGCGCAGTGGAATGCCACACAATACTTTGTAACTCAAGGTGCTGGATGATGTTTCTACTGTTTATGGGTGGTCGTATCGCTAACCATCAGGCGAACGGCATGCTCGTCTCGTCATTCGATGCCATAAAAAAAACATTATAAAGTCTCGTATTTTGACTTTGTTTCTAAGGTTCTGTGATTAAAATTAAAACTATATGCCTGTTACAATAAACTTCTATTTTCATTACCTTTACGTTGTGCGTTTAGATGTGCGAAAGGAGTGACAGGCAAGCAGTGCGACCAATGTGCCGCCGGGTACTGGAACTACACCAAGGAAGGATGCGACCGTGAGTAGCTTCTATATAATATCACTAGCTGACTCAGCAAACGGTGTTTTGCCATAAAAATTCTTTTTAACGATTAATTTAGTAGAAAAAGATGAATACATTATTGTAAGTAGGTGTTCCCTACTGCCAGCTGTTTACTAAATGAGAAGTCACACCGGGAGACCTAGCTGGGATAACTGATATGAGATAATTGATCAGTTACCGACCGGGGTTTAAAGTTATCAACTAATATCGGTATTAAAAATAGGGAATGATGGAAGAAGGTAGAAAATTTAGTGTAGTTAAAAAAATCCGTTCGCAAAATAAAAATATAAAATACTGGGGTGGATCATCCTTATCACTTAGGGGATGAAAAATTGATTTTGACCGATTCTCAGATCTATCCGATATGCACACAAAATTTCGTGAAAATCGGTCTAGCCATTTCGGAGGAGTTTGGCAACAAACACCGCGACACGAGAATTTTATACATTAGATATTAATAAACATCACAAGTTTATACAATGTGAAATTGAATTCATGAGCACCTTGTTTAACCCGTGTTAATCTGTCAGTAGCCTGATAAGGGTAGGCTTTTCTGGCTACGTCAGTCTTTCGCGTGAACGCTTAAGGCGCTTGCAACCCATTAAGTGACCATGCTGAGGGCAACCCACTAACGGGTTACGAGCCTCGGCTAAGGACGGTCACTGAAAGAGGATGAGATATCAACGATTAGTGAGAAGGTTGGTGTTTTGATCTATTCCTATTGCTTACGTCGGCACGCGGGTCGGCACTGTCAGGGGAGCATCCTCTTGTAGCGTGAGTATATTTTATTGTGATTGGTTGAGAGACTGACGTATCGGTCTCTCGATCAATCACAAACATCAAAATACCGAAACGTCAGTCTCTCAACCAATCACAATAAAACGAAGCGGAGACGCATCGTGTATTTTTTTTTCACATTCTAAGCTCCCTAACTAATAGATCAGATGTCGTTCTTCAACGTTATCAATTTAATAAATATTATAATCGCCCCTTGCACAAAATAGTGGTGTTATAAAAAGAAACAGACTTCGGGTTTTAAATATTGCTTAGTTGTTTAGCATTACATGACAAGTGCCGCACCCAATAACAATAGTGTTTCTATGGCTACGCAAAACGTACTCATGTTGCCACGGCCAATCGTAATGCAGTACCCCGCTTCCTCAAACCTCAGGTAGTTGACAGAATTCATTTGAAGAAATTTATTGGGCACTAGGTATCTAGAGGCTATATATTCGCTGGTACAAATAATGTGGTTCTATTCAAATTTCACGTGACTTTTAAGTTTTCTATTAAGTAGGCTAATATAAGTTTTACTTAATGCCCATGACATTATTTTCACCCTAATGAAAGGTTTAAAAAAAAATAATAAATATATTTTTTGTCTTTTGAAAAAATATTTATATTAATATTATCTATGTTTATTGTCTGTTCTAAAGAGCTTAATGGCGATTATTATCCTATTCCCTTTTTATGACGAAAATTCCTCTTCAAATACTATAACTTGTTTTTTTTTTTCTTTTTAAGCAAAGTCTTCAGATATATTCTTCAAATAAAATTACGTTTTGCTAAAACAAATCTTTCTAACAAATCAATTTAGTAACGAAATATGGTGTAATAACTCGTTCCATTACTTTTTTATATAAGTAATTCTACTATGTATTATAAATTGTAAGATAACGTACTATGGCGTCCTACTTCCACTACATCAAAATGTGCGAATCAAAATATACCCATACCGTACCACGAGATATAAGATTCCGGACACATTCTGCTAGAGGGTGCTTTATTATATTTCACCCTAAAAAATCTCATAGTATCAGGATAAAAAACAAAATAACGTTGACACATTTTCTTTATTCGAAAGGTTTCAAAATGCAATTCAAAAACCTCTGTGCTTGCAACAAATCTTTATTTACGTGTACGTTGTTTAAATGTCACAGAAACCCTCTTAAGCTCCCTTCGATGCCTCCCACCCCCCAAGAGAGGGCGCCACCGCTAAATTACATCGCGCTAGAGGTTGGTGCACTCCGGACTAGGGATTGGTATAAATAGAGCCTTTTTGAGCTGTAACAGTATCCTTGTATTAGGTTTTTATTCAGATACACGATTCCTCAGGTAATACATAATGTAATTTTTGAATATGCTCATTAAGAGCATTGTAAAAGTAGGTAATGCAATTGTGTATCAGAGTGTATAAGATAGCAGATTATAGTCGAGGACCTAAAGAAACCTAGGTTCTAGGTAGTAAACTGTAGGCGGTTTTATGCCAATATGTGCATAGGTTTGGAATGGTACAACGCTTAGAAGTTGTACGGCCTTGAATGCATCTATTTCATTTCCTACTGTTATGTGGACAAATTGCGAATTAATACCGAAATAATATTAATTCATATTAGACATGACCCCGAATAAACTATGCATGCATGCATTTAATGAGCAGATACGGTGATTTTGATAAAAAATATTAATCGGAATGGTATTTGTAATGCAGGGGATTCGATTCCGGAAAATTAGGTCAATAGTGTATGTAACCTTGAAATCAATCGTAAAACACACCCCTCATTAAAGATATGCATATATGCAATATTGAACAAGAGCAGGGTTGTTACAAGGGTAACTTGAGATTACTTTGGAACACCAGAGGTAAAGTAATTGTTGCATTCAGTTTACAAATTTCGAAATTGTTTCGCTAATTTCGGTACACGTGGCGCGGTCATAACTTCGACGTATCCTGGTGCAGGCGGGTAGAGCTATGATCCACCGTGTCCCACATCTGACCTTAGGTCTACTCTTGTGGAACATCGGGTATTTTTTTTTTATGTCAGCTTCTTTTGTTACGTCGCTGCTCTCGCTAAAACGCTAAGCAAAAGTTTACGGGACGCGCCTTCGTAACGGTGTCGTTGTCCATGGTCACCATGTCGTTATGTATGACGTCATGGTTCGACTGTAGCCATTTACAAAACCAAGATATAGGCATGGATGGTGTGGTAGTAATATCGCTCTGGACTCTTCCGAGCTTGCTGCCAGGCTAGTCCTGGCGTCAGGACAGGAGGCAGCGTCCGGCTTGAGAGCGATAGAGACCAAGCTAGCTTGTCCCCACTGAACTGTCTTGGCTGGTGCAGAAGGATCGGTCGTATATCACCAATGTGACAGTCTTGATCGATCTGGAATGAGGAGCCGAGGAGACTTCTCGATGCCAATAATTCAGCCATTATTGAGAGCTTGAGGGCCTGGCTTGAGTGGCTCATTTCTACGAATCGCTCCTCTCGCAAACGGAGAGGGCTCTACCTCAGGGCTGTCCTGCAACAACCTAGTTCCTTCCACCACCACCATAACCCGTGCCTCTAGCCCCGCAGATTGAGGGCATTTGGGGAAAACCACGGCACCACCTGCATCATGCCTGTCTTACGAGGTGACTTATCGACCATAAGGCATAGTAAGGCTGATTGTACATCTTCGATTGTATATATACACTCATTTGCAAAAAAAACGGGCGGTTTGGATTTTAATTCTTTTTTAAAAAAATACGGTACCAAAATGATTTCAATCATTTGTACATGTTACTGGCCAGTTTTAAAAATGCCGTGGTGTTTAAAACAGTACGTTCTAAATTAAAATTTTCGTTTGATGCTCGTTTTTACAGAAAACCACTTTTTATCCTACATTTTTGGTGCGAAGTTCCAAAAGATAATATCGGTTTTCATAACTTTTAGTCAATTTTTATGAATTTATTTCATATTCTTAATTGTCAAAGCTTCATTTATTGCTGTTTAGCTGTCTCAATAATGTTAGAGAAAGTGGTAAAAGCTACCAAAATTATTGCGCTGCTCGAAGAGGGCTGCAGCCAATGCTTCGTGGCTCAGAGGCTAAGTGTGAGTCGCTCGACGGTTCAAAGGACCTGGCAGCGGTATCAAGACACCGGTTCCGTCGAGAGAAGGCCTGGTTCTGGAAGAAAACCATGTACCCAACCACGGGATGATCGTTTTCTTGTGAGTCGCGCATTGAGAAATCGCAAGTCTTCGTATGTGGACCTTAAGAACAACCTCGAAGAAGTAAGTAATGTGCATATTAGTCTATGGACGGTCAGGAGGAGGTTGCTCGCGGCCAATATACGCAGTCATCGCCCGGCCCGCGGCGCTAAGTTACTCCGTGAGCACAGAGTTGCCAGGCTTAGGTTTGCTCGAAATTGTGAGTCAAGGACTCAAGAAGACTGGAATAGGGTATTGTTCTCCGATGAAGCCAGGATATCTCTGTTCAGTGAAGATCGACGTCGGCGAGTGCTACGAAGACGAGGAGAACGCTTTGCAGAGGCTTGTTTTGAAGAAATCACACCTTATGGTGGGGGCTCTATTATGTTTTGGGCAGGAATAAATTCAATGGATCGTACAGAGTTAGTCTTCATTGAAAACGGCTCACTGACTGGACATCGATACATAACGGAAGTTCTTATTCCTCATGCACAACCCGCATTGGCCGCTTTAGGCGAAGACTCAATTTTTATGGACGACAACGCTCGCGCCCACCGGTCTGGCGATGTGGAAGCGTATGTGCAAGAGGTCGGCATTCGTCGTTTGGATTGGCCAGCTCGAAGTCCCGACCTCAATCCTATAGAGCATGTCTGGGACGTTCTGAAACGACGCGTGAGATCAGTACAACCGGCTCCGCAAACCATCAGAGAGCTGAAGAATGTGATTACCGCGGAGTGGGAATGTATTCCGCAAGCAAGTATCCGGGATATCCTCGCTAGCATACCCAGACGAATTCAAGCTGTGATTTCAGCTAGAGGGGGTCACACTCGATACTGAACATTTATCTGCTTTTACTTTATTAAAGAAAAAACAAACAAAAATCTTTGTTAACTTTTACTTCACGAGCATATGCACTACTAGCGAGCATACACTACTAGTGAACTTTAGCATTAAAACCCATAAATTTTATCAAAATTTTATGATAATACTGACGAAAACGATTATTTGCTTATTAATTTACAAAATTGTGAAAGTAAAACTACCTATAATTATCAAACAAACCAATAGTAACATTTGAAATGGTTCATTGCTTAGGTGCCCGTTTTTTTTGCAAATGAGTTTATATTGTGCATCTTATATCGTGAACTGTGATCTGTTGCAACGTCCTAAGCATTTTGTACTTTCTATTTATGTGATAAACGATGGCGTAGTATATAGTATAGGGGCAGCCTCATTCTGCCTTTGACATCAATGTGTCATTACGTCTTCTCAGCCACGTTTGGACGCGAGCCGCTAACCAGCTCAGTACGAGATCGGTTATAATGGATATAATGCAAGGGCGGATTCAGATTTCAAGTCAGGGGGGTCATATAGTTGAGGTCTAGTCAGGCCAGACTCCAAATCGATTCATGGCGTGAAGATCCCTTTGATTCTAACATAACTAGTCAGTTGCCCTCAGACTGGACGCTTGCTCTGCCTTAAAATGGCCCCAGTTTAATAACATTAGTATATTGAACACTATACTGCCGTGGAGTCCCGTACCAGGATAAATATATATTTTCGTATCCAGATTGTAACTGCAACACCGGCTACTCCGTGGGCTTCATGTGCAACGCCACTGGACAGTGCGAGTGTCTGCCCGGAGTCATCGGCGAGAAGTGTGACCGCTGTCCTGAGAGGTAACCACATGTTTATAAAATACAGGGCCGCGCCCTCCATATGTGCGAAGTGTGCGGCGCACACAGGCGCCAAGGCAATAGGGGCGCCGGAAACAGGATGACATTTTATATTTGTTATACTACCACTATATTCTTTATAGATGAGTAGGTAAGACAGTAGTGACATGTACAAGTCTTACATATATCATTACAAACGTCTTACAAAAGCTCATTTTCTAAATTAAAACTTATGAAACAGGTTACAGGACGACAAAAATCATAGGCGCTCCATAGATTTCGCACACAGGCGCTGTCTTGGGTCGGCGTGGCCCCGATAAAATAATATAATCAAGCAATAGATCCCGTTGTGATCTCACTTGTGCGCAGCTTGGATTTTGAAATTAGCTGTTTCCGTAGATTTTATTGTTCTTGTCAATTACTTGTAGTGATTGAAAGGTCTTTATGAGTTCTTATTATTTATCATCAGGTGAACTATCAGCTCGTACATTATTTTACGCGCGGCTCCGCTCGCGTGCAATAGTTTTTCCGGGATAAATAAATGCCCCGCTTTATATTATCCCCGGATAAAATGCTTATGTCGTTTCTAAGATCTCAAACTATCTCCATACCAAATTTCATCGAAATCCGTTCAGTAGTTTCGGAGACGAGCAGTAACAAATATTCAGAAAAACAGACAGAAGAATTATAAACATCGCTGATTTGTTGTCCATTAGTCTATTTTAGTCACCCATTTTATTTTTTATCACATTTCTTTCAATGTACAGTCAGCAAAATAAGTAACTGAACAAATTCAATTTTTCAAATCGCGGTTAAACTATTGCGTCAATATCAACAATTATCTTTTCTTCGCTACAATAAACTTCACAGGATTGACTTTATTTTAGATAAAGAAAAAAGAATATTTCGACTGGACTTAACGTGCAGAAGCGTTTTGAAATTTTTAAATTGTTCAGCTACTTTTCAAAACGCTTCTGCACGTTAAGTCCAGTCGAAATATTCTTTTTTCTTTATCTAAAATAAAGTCAATCCTGTGAAGTTTATTGTAGCGAAGAAAAGATAATTGTTGATATTGACGCAATAGTTTAACCGCGATTTGAAAAATTGAATTTGTTCAGTTACTTATTTTGCTGACTGTACATTGAAAGAAATGTGATAAAAAATAAAATGGGTGACTAAAATAGACTAATGGACAACAAATCAGCGATGTTTATAATTCTTCTGTCTGTTTTTCTGAATATTTGTTACTGCTCGTCTCCGAAACTACTGAACGGATTTCGATGAAATTTGGTATGGAGATAGTTTGAGATCTTAGAAACGACATAAGCATTTTATCCGGGGATAATATAAAGCGGGGCATTTATTTATCCCGGAAAAACTATTGCACGCGAGCGGAGCCGCGCGTAAAATAATGTACGAGCTGATAGTTCACCTGATGATAAATAATAAGAACTCATAAAGACCTTTCAATCACTACAAGTAATTGACAAGAACAATAAAATCTACGGAAACAGCTAATTTCAAAATCCAAGCTGCGCACAAGTGAGGTAACTGTACGTACGCTCATGTAACTAATTCAAGTTTGACGAGATTGTTCTAGAAATATAGGTAAATAGCGATTCCAATCACTAACTCACATCTTGTATTCTTTAGATGGGTGCTGATCCCTCAAGAAGGCTGTCTGGAGTGCGACTCGTGCACGGACGCACTCATCTTCTCTGTCCAGGATCTAAGTGAACTGTTGGCCAACGAGACCATGGACTTCAAGGTAAGACATGAATCATCAATAAACAGTTTGTGGAATAATTCTAGAACATCCGAACTTAACATCAATAAAAGGGGATATTTGTACCGATGTATACCCCTCCCTGTTTAATTGACTATTTAAAAATTTTAAAAGTTTAATTGATGGTTCATACACACACTTACGCCTTTTATCCCCGAAGGGTTGGCAGAGTTGCAACTATTGCACCCACTTTTCACCGTGCGTATTCCGTCCCATGATGTGATAGGGGGTGAGCCTAACGCCACATCAAAAGAAAAACTCAATATCACTTTGCCCAACCCGGGGATCGAACCCTCAGCTTTGCACTCGTACCACTTAATTGAAGAATAACAATCAAACGTAACAAAAACATGTGACAGGACAAAGCAGATTCGTTCTTCACGACGCAAAGACTGAACTACATCTCGAACCAAACGGAGCAGCTGCGGCCGCGGCTGGCGGAGCTCAAGAACGTGGACAGCGAGGAGGTGTCCGTCTCCGTCAAGAGCTTGGAGACCAGCACCAAGAACCTTCTGAGATCTGTAAGATCTTTTTTTATAGTAGTGGGGATAAACTAGTAAGTGAATCACCATATGGCGAGTGACATCTTCGCCCAAAAACAGTACCAGAATCATCAATCTTGACAAGGGAATTATAGATCTTTTGCAAAAGAATTAAAATTTTCATATGTTGAATAAGTTCCATATTTACGAACCTTAGGGTCGATATCGCCGCTTGCTGATAAACTCTATTCGTCACATAAATGTATAAGCCGACAAAATACATACAAATGTCACACTCCAATGTATGCTCATAGATTAGAGTGTGAATTTTGTGTTTGGTCAGTTTATAAATTATGTGACAATTAGCGTTTATCAGCAAGCGGTGAAACAATTTTCCAGGTAAAATTCTAGCACAATAATATTCCCGATGAGAATCAAAGAATTTGTCCATCAGTCCTTCAAAAAAAGGAGGTTCATTAACAATATGTAATATACATGTGATAGCGACCTAATGTTTTAATGGTACGAATATTATCAAACCTTATACCTCAGAATGACGAGAAAAGTGGAATGCAACGCGATGCTTTATAACACAATAAAAAACTAGATATCTTGCCGCCTGTTTATAGGAGGTTATGCCACTTATCACCAGGCAAGCCGACTTACTCGTCGCTTTGTTGGTTTAAAAAAAAACAAGTAGCCTACTATCCATGTCCATAATCCTTTCCACCAGGCGGAGTTCGCAGCAACTGACAGCGACAAGCAGATCAACCGAGCAGCTCGCCTGGCAGCTGATGCTGAAGCGGCCCTCGCAGGAGTTAGGGACAGCAGCCAGAAAGCTAAAGAGATGGTGACACACGTGTCGGACCTGGCTACTGGACTGGAGCTCAGTCAGCAGCCGAAGGTGGACAGCGCGTTGGCTGAAGCTCGGCAGATCAAGAGCGATATTGCCGGTGAGGGTCTGATAAATTCTGTAATAGTGGCAATCTTCTCTTTTTCTGCACCTAACGTTAAATGCAATGCAGTTTAAAATAAGGGCAGTTGTGAACAACGACTTAAACACTTCCGTCAGAGGAAGCCCGCAGCCGTCTCTAATGCGCCGAAGATGGTCTTCATTTTAACATACATATTATGTATGTACATACATACTCACGCTTTTTACATCGTAGTTGTAGGCAGATGCGCAACTAGTCCTCTTTTTCGCCATATTTATTCCGTCCCATAATGGCTACAATCATTTTCAATAGCTAAGGAGCTGTCTCCGAAGAAACAGCTAGCGGGTTCGGCGTACCTGAACGCGACCACACAGGTCGAGCGCATGAACTTGTTCGTCCAACCAGTCTACATTCAAGCACAGGTGAGTGTTATCTACCAAGTCAAGAAGGGGAAGTACGTCTAATGCTGCACCGGTCTTCGGTCCAGCGTTAGACGTACATAAGTATCTGAACAAATTCAAAATTTCAAATCGCCTATGCGCGTTCAGTTCAATTAAAACATTATTTTTTTCTTTGTGTATGTTAAATTAATAAATTTATTTTTGTGAAGAGAAAACGAAAATTGGTAACAACACAAAAGTGTAGAGGCGATTTGAAGTTTTGGATTTGTTCAGCTACTTATGTGTCTGACTGTACATGATTGGAAGGTGCTCTATAGCACCTAACAGATAAAGTAGGTTTAAGCCTCGGAAAATGCAGTATGCCTGGCATGACTGGCCTGACAAGACACAGGGGGCTTAGAATGTGAAAAAAAAAACACGATGCGTCTCCGCTTCGTTTTATTGTGATTGGTTGAGAGACTGACGTATCGGTCTCGGGATCAATCAAAAACATCAAATACCGATACGTCAATCTCTCAACCAATCACAATAAAACGAAGCGGAGACGCATCGTGTTTTCTTTTCACATCCTAGCCCCACTGATCTTGTTACTAGCTCGCATCCATAAACATCTGTGTTTTGGCGAATTTACTGAGGCGTCTTTTAAAACATAATATCTGTCTTAGAAATTCGAGAGTTTGGTAAACGCCACCCACGATCTTAAGGACAAGCTGGACGAGATGCTGCAGTACACGGACCTGTCCCAGCGCACCGCCGACGAGGCAGAGAAACTCAACGATAAGAACAGGTTCGTGGAGCTGATTTTTAATCGTCATATTATTGTTTCTGGTGAATAATTTTGTTATTTCTCGTACAGAAAACTTTCAAAAGTCAGTTGAACTTTTTCTTTGATATGACAGCATAAAGATTACAGACAGATTAACTAGATAGGTAGTGGATGCGGATACAAGCGGGGAGTGAAGAAGCAATTAGCAGGCCGGCATAATTGTGCCGACCGTTAAGGGATAATGTTGTTACTTATTTTTTGGACTTCACTTCGCTTAACATCAAGTGCAGTGAAGTCACTTTGCCGAGCTAAGAATAAAAAAAAGATGAAAGTAGAGATATTGAATTATTTTTTTTACTACTCACTAGAAAGTCTAAATTCGGCAACAAAGTGCTGTCGGTGACCAAACTAAACACGGCAGCAATGAAGGACCTGATCGACGCCGTCAACGAGATCGGCAACGCAACCCACAACAACGCACAAGCTGGCGCCATCGTGGTCAACTCGTCCCGAGTGGCGACGGTAATAGCCGACGCCAACCGACAGATGGACGAGCGACTGACTCAACTTGCGCAAGATCTGCCCGAACTGCTCAACTTGACTGCAAATGCCAAACATCATGCTACGATGTTGAGGAGCAGGGTAAGTTGTTATCTAGACTTATATACTCCGGTGACATATGTTTAGTTCCGGGACCTCATAAACTTTCAGTTGTTTATGTACTTTTTAGGCCATATAAATCATCTCCCGTGCCTTATATACTTCCTTATATACTTTATGCATCTCATGCACCTACTTCCGGTTATTAAGGACATCGCGCAAAGCTCATCAGATTCAAAATCGGTTTACCCAAAAATATGAAACTTTTTGAGTAACATCTATGTTTATTTCATCGTCTCATGATGTGATAGGAGGCGAGCCTATCGCCGTATCGGGCACAAATTTCAGACTGAAAGCTAATACTGAATTGAGAAACCCAATAACACTGCCCGACCCTGGGACCAAACCCGAGACCTCAGCATTGCAATCGTGCCGTAATACAACAGGTAATAAACTATTTCTTATTAATCTTTACAGGCTGACAACTTGCGAGCGTTGGCTGAACGAGAGAACAACAACACGCGTACACAGCATGCGTACTCCGGCGCGTCGGCATACTCCTCCATAGTACAGGAGATAGGCGACGCCAAGAAGGCGGCTGATGAGGCCGAGGCAGCTGTCAAAAATAGCACTGATGTGGTGAGTAGCGTCGTCGGAAAGGTATAGCTGATGTAATAAATAACATGGCGGTTTCAGCTGTGTTTAGTGGAATATTGAATGTAAATACACCTGCGTGTTTATTATTTTATCCAAAAAAATTAGGAGCTGTCAGTAAAAATTGTTTTAAGAGGTAGACATCAGTCAGTCATCATCATTTCGCTGGCCTACTATTTTTCTTCTGCCTTTAGAAGCTGAGTACTGAACATGCGCCTCTCCCAAAGTTCTCCAGATCGACTTTTTAGAAGTGGTGTGCATCCAGCGAGTTCTTGCGACCTTTAGCACTATCACAAGGGTCTATGTTATATTTTGTGCACAAATTGTGTTAAATATATCACATGATTCTATCTTAGTGATAATTTGCAATCCCGAAAGATGATAAATGGTAAACCATGAAATAAAATTGTCTTAAAAAATTTACCTACATGAAAATTTAAAATCTAATTTTTTCCATTTCACATAGAACCTTGTTATGGTAAACCATACTTGTCAATTTTAGCTCACCATAGATTTTAAATTCTCTTTTCGATTTTCCTAGAACAATGTCCTGAACCAGCGAGTTCAGCCAGCACGCAACAGATCCGAGAGTCTCTTGAAGATAGCTTCCAGGGCCCTGTTGACAGTCGAGCGGGAGTTACGACCGAACCTGACTGCAGCAGAACAGGGCTTGAAACACGCCTGGAGCACGCTAGGATCTGCGGATGACGACGACAACGCTATACAACTGTGAGTGTTTAGTAATCACTCAAAGGCAATCATTTTTTATCTCTATTGCTTAGTTGTTTAGCATTACGTGACAAGTGCCGCACCTAATAACAATTGTGTTTCTATGGCTATGCATAACGTACAGTGGGGCTAGGACGTTAAAAAAAAACATGATGCGTGTCCGCTACGTTTTATTGTGATTGGTTGAGTGAGTACCGTATCGGTATTTTGATGTTTGTGATTGATCGAGAGACCGACACGTCAGTCTCTCAACCAATCACAATAAAACGAAGCGGAGACGCATCGTGTTTTTTTTTTCACAACCTAGCCCCACTGATGTTGACACGCCCAATTGTAATGCAGTACCCCGTTTCCTCAAACCTCAGATAGTTGACAGAATTCACTTGAAGAAAAATATTGGGCACTAGGTATCTAGAGGCTATATATTCTCTGTATTCATCATATCATCAACGTCATCGTTTCAGGTCCTTGCCAACTCCAGCGCCGTTCTCCCTGGCGAGTGAGATCGACAGGGCCGACAAAGTAAACGCAACCATCGGTATGACCCTGGACACAATGTCGCAGTTGGGCGTGGACCTCGCCGCCAGCAAGGAGTGGGCGCAGACGCTGCCCAAACTAGCTGACGAGGCACAGAAGATGACTTCAAACATCGAGAATTTATGTAAGTGTAAGGTCACAGTCCGGGGCGAAACTAGGAGTTTGTAATAGGGCAAACCTAATTTTGTTTTGTTCATTAGTTTTTTTATTACTGCAGTCTGTGTCTGATGTATGTGTGACAAATGTATTACAATATGCATATTTACAAATAGACCTACTAAAAATGGTGGATATAATTTCTAGTGGACAAAATTAACAAGATGGAGCCTCAGATCACGTCGACGTACCGCAACGTGAAGACGAACCAGGACGACCTGGAGCATCGCCGCAAGGAAGCTGACGAGAAACTGAAGAAACTAAAAGATCTAGTCGAACAGGTATTTTTTTCTTGTTCATAAGAAAAAAAAACGATCATTGTGTACCTCTTTTAATGCTACATACTTTGGACTTCAGGCACATTATATTATACTCGTATCGTATACCACCGGCTACATATATACTCCACGCGCCTTATGTATTATATCAGTCGCCTTATGTTCTCCAGGAACGTTATATACTTCCAGTGTCTTATGTATGGAATCGCAGGAACAACTTATACATAATAATAATACTGGCGACCCCTCTCAGCTTCGCTTCGGTAGCAGAAAATAATATGCTCAAATTTTTTTATCCGTAGTGTCTGTTTAGCACGGTTCATTTTCCGGTTCCAACCGCGATAAAGGTTTTCCAGGACGTAAGTCCCGATTTATATTTTCCCGAGAAATAAATAGCCTATCTCCTTCCCTAGGTCCCAAACTATCTCCAAACCAATTTGCTCGCGGTGCTACCAACGAAATTTTCCGACTAAAAGTCCTGCTTTATACTTTTCCGGGATATAAGTTTTCTATGCAATTCCCATAGTCGCAAACTATCTGCATTCCAATTTGATATTGATTCTACCCACAAGAAAAGATTTTTCGGGATAAAAGTCCTGGTATATCATTTCCCTGGATAAAAAGTAGCCTAAGTGTTAATACAGAACATGATCTACCCGTGTGCCAAATTTCGTCGAAATCCGTTTAGTACTTTTTACGTGAAAGAGTAACAAACATTCAAACATCCATACATTCTTACAAACTTTCGCGTTTATCACTTCAACATAGTATAATAAAACAAAGTCGCTTCCCGCTGTCTGTCCCTATGTCCTCATGTCCCTATGTATGCTTAAATCTTTAAAACTATGCAACGGATTTTGTACGGTTTTTTTAATACATAGAGTGATTCGAGAGGAGGGTAAGGCTCATATTTTTAGCGCACTTCGTAAAAACTTGCTGTCCGAAGAGTTAGACTACAAAAAATAATTATAATAATAAAAAAATCTACTTTCTATAAAAACTAAATAAATGTACGCATAACTTTTTATTGTGTCTAATTTTTTCGTAAGTATATTTCTATTATTTAATTTTATATATTAAAGTAAAAAAAGGTCTACTTTTTCATTTCATACATTTTGTTGATGTCTGCATACGCCCACTCCGCACAAATCATTACATACTTATTTTTTTTATGACTATGACTTCTTATTTTCGTATTTATCCTATTCTATTGTATCTTAACTACGAAATTGAACGAAAATAGTTACAATTCATCACTCAATATTGTTTGTATTAACAGATTAAGAGGTGTCCCAAATTTTATTCTCTTGTAACACTTCAGTTGTGTAACGCGATATTTCCGGGACTTATTTATAATCTACCATAAAGAATTAATTTATCTGAAGTAGCAATACTGGTTCATCGTACTTGATACATTTTTGAACGATTCCGCTATTTCTTTTTCGTGTAATTTGGAAGAATGTGTTGGAGCAGACTGTGTGTCGTTAAGAAAAGGTAAGATTTATTCTTTCGTATTGTCCTTAATTAAATAGCTGTCCTGATTTTTAGTTTTGAATCATATAGAACAATAATTTCTTTGTTGAAATATGTCGGTATTTGAAAGCTATATCTATTAATTGACAATTTATATATTTTTTTAGGCTAGGTCGTGTTGAAAATTCCATCCGTTGTGCGACAGAGTGACACAAATTGTGCGACGTATTACAATGGAAATTATAAAGATTAGGGTATATTGTTATGTTTTAAAACAATTCAATTTATTATCACTATACAAACTATGTTTATTTTTCCACAACATTTGTGAAAAATAATTAAAAAAAAACGTGAGTTCCATAACAAAATGCTGACAAACAAAATTCCGACTGCTGAAACTGTAAATAAACAACTTATACTTAATATCTTTTAATGGACCTATTCAAACATGACAATATTGTCTTGTTTCATCATATTTTTAACAGTGATTTTTCAGTAGCCAGGTTTTTGTTTTTGGACCTATTTAATGTTTACTTTTTATTGTATAAGACCCTCAAATGTGATGAGTATTTTTTTTTATTGAACTTTACAGATGCCTTTGTCTGCGGCCGAAAGATGTCGAAGATACAGAGAAAAATTAAAACAGATGAATACTAAAAAAATCTAAGAATTGAGAAAGAAGGATGCAGAGATAACTAAGGCAAAAAAAGAAAAATAGCCGATATGAGTGAAGAAGAAAAACAAGTAAAAAAAAACAATGGAGATGCTACGCGCACTAAAAAAGAAAACAAATTCAATGAAACTATTTTATTTACGGATTTTATGGCAGTTTTTTATTTTATTTTCTCCCGACGAAAGAAAAAAAAAATTTTTACCTCATGCAGCAAACCCTGTAGATATAAAACACCGTAAATACTAATACGTAAATTACTACGAGAAAACAAAAATTGCATATAAATTTATATTTATTTATTTAATTTATTTATAAATTTTTATATAAATTTAATTTTTGTGAATTTGATCGTGATTTTCGCTAAGGGCCAAAAACATATAATCCTTTAGAAGATTAAATTATGGATAAATATACACAAAATAATGTTTATAATTTAATAATATTATTTATGTTATCTATATATTACACACAAAACTAAATATAGACACACAAATAAACACATAGCTTTGTGTACTACGGCTTACAAATTCTGTTGTAACACATTATTTCAGTTGTGACATATTCCGTAGTGATCTCCTTTGTGCGATAGCGCTAAAAATATGAGCCTTACCCAGGAAGGTTTTTATGTACGTTTAGCCCGGAAAACTTATTTACGCGGACGAAGCCGCGGGCAAAAGCTAGTAATATTATATATTAATATCATCCCTGTATTATATACTGTCCCACTGCTGGGCAAGAGCCTCCTCTACAACTGAGAGGGTTTAGGCCTTAGTCCACCACGCGGGCCTAGTGCGGGCTGGTAGACTTCACACATATTCGAAATTCTTATAAAGTACTTCTTAGGTTGGCAGGTTTCCTCACGATGTTTCCCTTCACCATTAAAGCAAACGATAATTGGTAAACAATACACACGTAACTTCGAGAAGTCAGAGATATGTGCCTCGGGTTTTGAACCTCCAGACGTTGTCTCGGCAGACCGTTCCATTCCCAACTAGGCTATCGTCCACTTATATTTTTACTAGTAGTGCTCGCGGCTCCGCCCGCGTGAAAAAGTTTTTCCGGGATAAAAATATTTTCCCGGGATAAAAAGTATAGCACTCAGGAGTAAAGTAGCTTCCTATTAGTGAAAGAATTTTCAAAATCGGTTCAGTAGTTCCTGAGATTAGCTCGTTCAAACAAACAAACAAACAAACACTTCAGCTTTATAATATTAGTATAGATAAGTAGGATTTATTTAAGATAAATTTACTATTTTTTTTATATTTTTTTTAAACAGCACGTCCGTGCGCTCTCGTCGTCCGACGGTTCTATGGAACAAACAAACTCTTCAGCTTTATTATATTAGTATAGATATGTAAGGAAGGACAATGATGTAAAAACAATATGTATTCCCTCAGGCTCGTACCGTAGCGAATCGTATCCAAGTGGGCGTGACGTTCGACGTGCACTCGACCCTGCAGCCACGCCTGCCGGACTCCGTGGACGAGATGTCCACCTCCACGCACGTGTCTGCCTACTTCAGGACCAAGAGGGAGGACGGCTTCCTGCTCTACCTCGGCAACCCCAAGGACACCATGCTCAGGAGGACCAAGTCTGTAAGTATCTCACTCGGGCTTAAGAAGACTACTGATTACTGGTGGTGGGTTTCTCATATGTAAGAGTCAGTCTGGGTGGGTACCATCGCAATGTCAATTTCTACCGCCAAGCAGCAGTGTGCATGCACTGTTGTGTTTCGGTTTGAAAGACATTAAAGCCAGTATAACTATACTAGACATCATTATGTCCAGTAGTTATACTGGCGAGACATAAGATGTTAAGTCTCATTAGACTTAACATCTTATGTCTCGGGATGACGAGCGCAGTGGAATGCCACATAGTACTTTGTAACTCAAGATGCTGGATGGTGTTTCTACTGTTTATGGGCGGTCGTATCGCTTACAATCAGTCGAACGGCATATTCATCTTGCCATTCAATGAAATAAAAAAATAATATAGAAGACGGGACAAACTGTATTCGTTGCTTCGGTGTTCTTAATCGTACTGTATTAAAGTAACTTGTACCAAATTACAATCATAATATGAAGCTTGGTACTTACAATATAAATGCGTAAATTGACCAGTAGGTTTACAATGTGACAAAAATAACACTTTGGTTGAGAAACTAATACGTGACTGAGGTATTGTTCTCACGATCAATCACAAAGATCAAAATTAAACGATATCGTCTTACGAGTTGCGTCTTTTTACCACATTCTAAACCCACGGGCTATTTTGTATTTTTATGAGTGGGAAACCGACAAAGGCTCTTTCTCATGTAATAAAACCTGTCTTGAAACATTTTTATTCTCAGGTGTAGCCTCAAATTAAAGCTATCATTCTAGAACGATCTACAATCAGAATTGAACGCCCTTTTATATTTAGCAACCCTCTTATCTCGAAACAGGACGACTTCATGGTGATCGGGGTGCAGAAGGGCTACCCTTACCTGGTAATGGACATCGGCGACAGCGCGGAGTCCGGCCGTGAGCCTGCCAAGATCAGTAGCGACAAGTTCGTCGCGGACAACCGCTGGTACCAGGTCATCGTGGACAGGTTAGTGCCTTGCTGACGTCACGTGAGGACGAAATAAGGCTGGTTTTTGTTCCCTTTAGCTTTTCTCATCAGGTCCTTATGCAACATAGAGGATCAGAGTCGGATCAGACAAGCCCAAGTTGTATAGCATAACGTCATTTCGTTCAGTTCCTGTGGCCACCTTCTAGCTCCGCACCGGTGAAACCGACATAACCGTTCCCCTGTCCCCAAGTGGTGCAGGCGACAACGCATTTTTTCTGCGCGGAAAGAAT
This sequence comes from Lapara coniferarum, assembly GCA_949316025.1. Lineage (NCBI taxonomy): Eukaryota > Metazoa > Arthropoda > Insecta > Lepidoptera > Sphingidae > Lapara > Lapara coniferarum. The sequence goes on along the minus strand of OX438933.1, from coordinate 20,212,193 downwards.
AATAGAGATCGGGACATGTGAAACTATATAATCATTTTCATACTTATATATATACATATTTTACCAACAATTTCATCACCAGGGTCGGTCGCAACGTGAAACTGTCGATCCGCGAGAGCCTCGACGATGGATCTGACAAGATCCACTCCAAGGAGGCAGTCCTGCCTGGACAGCACACGATCTTCAACCTGGACCGGCAGAAGTCGAAGTTGTACGTAGGCGGGGTGCCGTCCAACGCAAACCTCCAGGGTATCAGCTTCCCCGCGTTCGAGGGCCAGATCGAAGAGCTGATGATCGGAGACACCCCCGTGGGATTGTGGAACTTCGTCAGTGCTGAAAAACTTAAAGGAGCCAGGCAGAGGTAAGCTATACTTTTTTAAGACTTAACCATAGATCAAAGAACGGTAACTGATATCATTTCACTTCAATTACATGATACATACTTCAGAGCGTAGTATGCAGCGGTTTACCCATCCCCTGCTCAGAACCAGTTGCCCTTAATCCGTAGTGAAGATATAGCTTACGACTACTAAGACCTCTTCTTAAACCTTACTCCATGAAACCTCAAGACCACTCACTCTAATACTCATCCAGGGACAAGCTCATCACGTCGCAGTCAGGCCCGCAGGAGTACAGGTTCAATGGGCGCGGGCATGCCACAATGGCTGGACGCGGATACCTCACCACCCAGGCGAACCAGGTGCTGCTGTTCTTCAGGACCTACGCGCCCGACGGCCTCATCTACCTGGTCGGTGACGATGGACACTTCTTTTCGCTACTCATGCAAGACGGACGCGTGTACTTACAGGTTGGTTTTTGTTTACATTTTCGAAAATACCAGTTTGGTCGTCATTGATTTGTACGTAGACATTTTAGGCTCAGAAAATTTTCTAGCCTAGATTAGGAGACTTAACCGCTGTCTAAAGGTGAAGAGTACAGTACAGTGACGCTTCTGTTAGTGTGAAGACTTGAAGCTTAGCAATAAGCCAGTAACTTCTATAATTTTCTTCTTCTCTTTTATTCTTTCAACGTTTTTGCCGTACCATATAAACTTAATTTTATATTAATTACATTGACTTCATTCTCCAGGTATCTCTCGGCAACCCTGAAGAACTGCTCATCATAGGCACCAGGAAGGCATACAATGACGGCAAGTGGCACAAGCTGGACGCGCGACGTTACCTGGCCAAATGCTCGCTCACGGTCGATGACGAGGCACTCAAAGCGGAGTCATCTTCGGAATCAGTGGAGTTCCTCTCCCTGGATGCTATGAACTTCGGCGGCAACAACAAGGGCATACTGCAGGTGCCGAACCGAGGCTTCGACGGCTGCATGCGTCAGATCAGCATCAATGGAGTCAACGTGGACCTGTCAGAGAACCAAGAATCGATTGGCATGGCTTATGGGTGTCAGGTAACTATATCACCTACTATCCTATACGTGTGCCATCTATGAATTGTCCCGAACTTCAATAATACCAGGACGGCACTCGTTCTCTCAGCGATTCTCTGTAGTCTATTTGTTGGGTCCATACATCAACTTCTGTTTCCACTACCATACAAATAAACTTAATTAAATGTCTCCCAGTTCGCGTCCTTGGTATCCTTGAACGGCACTGACAGCTTCCTGCGGTTCGTGGATATCACCACCGAACACCTGCAGCTGACGCTCAAGTTCAAGACCTCGCAGCCGGACGGGCTGCTGTTCGTGTACCTCAGCCGCACGCAGACCACCGCCGCTGACAGCATATCCCTCTCGCTCGTCAAAGGTACTGAAAATTTACATTTAAGGGTGCCTTCACATTATAAGCGTCTTTACAGCGTGGGCGAGGTAAAGCAAAGATCAAGATAAACCCGTAATAAAGGCATACGTTTTGTTTTTTTTTTCAACAGAAAATTTACAAAAGTATTTTATCAGAAACTGCTTGATAGACAAGTAGACGATCAACTATCTAGTCTCTCGTCCTGGTCAGCTTAGCTCAGCTCAGCCTCAGACACAAGTGTGAAAAACTGATAAAACCAATCCACCTTACTGACATAGCCTTTGAGTATCTAGCAATGCAAAGGCGATGGGATGACCAGGCGAACCCTTCGTTGGTCATACATGTGCAGCTGGTCATAAACTTGTATTAAAACCTATGTGACTTGCGATCGGTGTCATTACATCAAAGAGCATTATAATACTACGGAAACATTACATTCTACGATAATGACATTAAGCGGTGCTCCACAGAAATTGTTATTTTTGTTATGTTATTGTGTAAAACGCGACCTTATATTCAGACCTGCACGTGTGGATTATTTTGTTAAAAATGTGCTATCCGTGTCAACCTCGCTCCTCGTCAGGATTGGCAGAAAAAATTGTTGGAGAATTATTGCCACATGGTGTCCGTTGGTTAAATAGTCTAGGACATAGCACATGATCACCATTATCTCCTATCAGGTAAGCTGGTGCTGATGAGCCAGCGGGAGCAGCTGGACACGGGGCTAAGTACGTACAACGACTCGCAGTGGCACGTGGTCACAGTCACGCACAACGCGAACGCTCTGCGGCTGGTGGTCGACGACTTCGATTACTTCAGGTGGGTTTTATTATTATTATTTATCTATACATATGATAAAGCAGTAGAATCGGTGTCTGTACATTTCAAGAAATGTGATAGAAAGGCGGTGACTATTATCTTTACATATAATAAAGCAGTGGAACCGGTGTGTCTGTATATTTAAAGAAATGTGTTAAAAAAGGGGACAACTAAAAAAGAGCAATGGAAAACAAATCAGCGATTCTTATAATTCTTTTCTGTCTGTTTGTTTACACATCTCCGAAACTACTAAACGGATTTTGATGAAATTTGACACACGGTTATATCGTACCCTGTATTAACACATGGGCAACTTTCTATCGCGGGAAAATATAAAACGGGACTTTTATTCCGGAAAAGTTTTTGGCGCGGTCGGAGCTGCGACCAAAAGCTAGTTAACAATAAAGCCCTAAATACCCTGTCAGGGTGTCGACATTAATTCTAATAACTGAGTATAAAAAAATATAATTTTTTTACTATTAATGTTAGTAAATGTACAGGGTGATTCGAAAACTCATTAAATTAGGCAATGGTTCATTGCCATGTATAAACCTTCGCTAGCTTTACAAAATCATATTATTGCCTTAAAGAAAATACCTAGGCCATCCTCATCGTTCCTAAACATCTCCCGGTTTCATGGGGGGTAGTAAGGATATCAAAAGTTTGGTGAAATGTAAACATCAATATTAAACTCACTTAAAATTATGTATACATACATACATATACACTCACGCCTGTTATCCCCGAAGGGGTAGGTAGAGGTGCAACTAGTGCACCCACTTTTCGCCGTTATTCCGTCCCATGATGTGATAGGGGCCGAGCCTATCGCCATATCGGGCACAAATTCCAGACTCCGAGCTGATACTGAATAGAAAAACTCAATATCACTTTGCCCGACCCGGGGATCGAATCCGAGACCTCAGCTTTGCAGTCGTACTGTAATACAACTACGCCACCGAGGCAGTTAAAATTATGTATGTTTTTAGTATTATAAGTACACAACCTATCTGGATGGCTCAATTATTATTAGGGTTCGGTACCTCAAAAGGCAAAAACCTTGTATAGTTCGGTTATTATACGAAGAGCTCTGACAGCTGCGAAACAATCCATTCGTCGCAAAAACTTTTTTATTCATCAATATGTAATAAATTATATTCTATTAAGCAACCAACTTAAAAAAAAAAACAATGGTAATCGTCTTTGTTAAATACTAAACTATACATTTAAAATACAAAAGTTAATTTTGGTTTAGACTAATGCGATAATATTGTTAAATATTGAAAAACTATGAGTGATATGAGAACGGCACGCAAATGTCTTAGAGCTGGATCATTGTTATGGAAATGCTTACGATTAATCGTTTTGATTTTGAAGATAGAATATTAATGCAGTGTGTTCATTTTAAATTATGATATTTTAAATATAAAATGAATTACGGATAAATGCATCATGTTTAAATCAATATATTGAGCGGGTATCACCCACTTTTAAAACATAAAATCGATTTAATTATAGTCATGTTTTCTATCGATCCTGCATAAAATCGGTTTAATTTGCAATCGATTATAATTTCCCATGTCTATTAATTTTAGAATTGTCACCTGTCAGAGCTCTTCGTAAAATAACCGACGTATAGGATCACTTTGTTGTCGTCGTGAACACGTCGAGGTATTAAGCTGAAATTTATATCTAATACTCAAGTCTACTGTTCCTTGGAACTGTGAAAAAATCAAATTCCTAAGCCAACGCAATCAAAAGATCCGTTTATGCCGCAAATTTTCAAAACTCGCAAGGGAATCAAAACCTACAGGGTACTTCCCGTGAACTTAGAATCTTGAAATTTGGTACGTAGCAACGTATTATAGCACAGATAAAGGAAACATTTCGGAAACCGTAAATTTTTAATTACATCATATAATAAAAATAATTTTAAAGTTACTACCCCTTTCCTCATGAACGCATAGAGGTATCAAATTGAAATTCATATCAAAAACTCAGGTCTATATCTTTAAGCTGTAATAAACCTAAAAGTTTGTACGGAACCCGGTACGCGAATCCGACTCGCACTTGCCCAATTTTTTGTCCGTTTCTTCTCCTTTTTGGATGTTAGAGTAACATTTTGTCCGCAGCACGGACACGGCCCCAGCGCCATTGCACATCCTGAGCGGGGTGCTGTTCGTGGGCGGCGTGCAGCCCGGGTACGTGGTGGGTGGCACCCTCGGCTCCAAGCGGCCGCTGGAGGGCTGCGTGGCCGACGCCACCATCAATGGCCGAGTGCTCAACCTGCTGGAGCCGTATGCTAACAACAGCGTCACGTTTGGAAGATGCGGGAAGACCACGTCCACTGGTGGGGTTAATCCTGGTGAGTTTTTTTTTATATATTTCATATGAGCTAAAGGTTTTCGCTTTAATGTCTGTGCTTGCGGCGGCGTCGTGTTCCGGGTCGGTCACTTCCCTGCAACATGGTTGAGGAGGCCGTTGCTGGCACATGCGTCATACTCGTGAACGGGTGCTGCTTGTGTGGACTGGTCTGCTCTGTTTGATGATTGACTTTATTTTTTTTACTTAAAATTAAACGTGTAGGTGGTTGTTTCACTTAGGTACTCTCCATTAATTTTCGCATTTAATATCCATCTTTAAAATTGAAGTAATATTGTGATTTGTAAATTGTAAAATATATATATTTTAAAAAAATTATAAAAGACCTACGCTGAGTTTCTTGGTGATTCTTCTCAGGTCAGTGGGCATTTCCGAAGCATTGGTAGAATCTTTAAGTAAAACAACATTGTGAAAAATTACGTCTAAAAGTGCCCTTAGGGGCCTAATTATTGAATAAATGATTTGAATTTGAATTTGAAGAGTTCTGCAGTCGGGATGAGCAATTATGCTAAGCAATGTGTGTAAACGTAGCAAAATTATATTTAAAACATGATTAATAGTTTTGTAAAAAAGTAAATTCTCATAATGATTTTGAGTAAATAAGGGTATTTGCTGATTACACTATAAACATATTACGAACTAATAAAGTTCTGTATCTGATCAACCCCCGCCTGAACTTATCTAAGGTGCAGTATAATAAGTACGCTGTTAAAAGCAGTTAACAACGGAAACATGACGATTCTGGTTTATAGAGTTGGCGAAATGGGCGGCTCCGACCAGCCCTGATGTTCTACCGACGCCTCTGCCTCCGTCGACGACTGCAGCGCCAGACGTCACCACAAACCACAGTAAATACCAATTAACCTATCTGGTTTACCTACTATTGGAATCAAGTTTAACAGCTCAAGTAGGACCCCTTTAATTTTATCCGTGGTGCTTTACATCTGGCTTTTCCAGTTGTGAAACTCTAAATAACTAAGGTTAAATTACCTTTTTAGTTCATTATTTTGTCTCCCGCTTTGCTATGGAGGGAAGTGGAAAATATATTTCTAACTCCTCTCTATTCTTCTGTTTGATTAACTTCGTTGCGGGTTGAGACTAATTAGTGTTCCCTGAGACTCGCCGAGCTTCACCGCTAGGTGTCATAAAATGCGTGCCACTGCTGATCCTGGCTTACAGGAGTTGCAGTGGTGGGTGTGAGGGCGGGATAGTCTCTCAAAAAAACCTATCTGGTACCGCGAGTTTGACAGCTGTCATTTGTTTTTCTTTATACTAAAACCTTATTGCGTGGGTAGGAACGACGATTTTCGCTTTTATGACAGGAGCTGTCATGGCCCAAATGGGCCAAGCGGGCCTGAACTAATAACTGTAATCATGGCGTAGCTATAGCTTTCACATGGGGGGGAGGAATTAGTGGCGTGGGTTCTTGCTTTGCATCACACCGTATTTTAGAAGCTAAGGGGGGGTCCGGATCTCCAAAATGCCAGCGGTCAGTGGCGTAGCGTGGTTTATTGTAAGCTAAGGGAGGTCTGTTACCTTTTGAATCCCCCCTTATATACACCCACCATAATTAACTTTTCTCAGTGGCGTAGTGTAGTTGGAGCGGCGCTTGTAACGTCACCACCACTTGGAAACGAAACAGTGGAGTATTCAACAATTAATATAAATCACAGTTCATATTCCACATACCATACGCCGGCCGATACTGGACCGTAGCTTGATTTGAATTTAAGACAGGACAGCTGTGATTACAGGTAGGACGGGAGTAAATATGTTACTTGATCTGTTCTGGTCATGTTCTAGTTAATTGAATTTTGCCTTTCTTGACTTGTGAAATTTTTTTACGCTCGTATTTTTTTAATCTGCTTTACACTTCTTATATTATTAGTTAATTATTAGAGCAGGGCATTAGAATTTTAAGATAGGGCATTGCCCCACAATGCCCCCATTCGTTACGGCCCTGGGCCAATAAACTAAAGAGCTCGCAAACAATTCAGCATTCAACAATACAAGTGACCAAAGAGGTTCTGGCAGCCCATCACAATCGACAATCAGCTTGTGTATTTATAAGCATTAAGCATCTTATTTCACTCTCTCGCAAACTGTATTTATATACATTCGCATACTTTGCACTCGGTCCAATACATCACATTGAATCCGTCACTGAATTTCATTTCTAAGTAGGACGCAAAACCCTACACACTTTTCGGGTGGCTGCAAAATACGTAGATTAAAACCTTTTCCAAATTGGAAGTTTTTATGAAGGGGGCGGGGATACACGCGTTGACTTAATTGTTGAAATGAGGTCATTTCAAGAGCCCACCAAAAAACCCTTTTTTGGAGCCCAGGGATGGCAAATATTGGGTCCGCACCGGAAGACAAGAACTCACACTACACCACTGACTATAGCGTTAAAATTATACAAACCTTATATATACTGCCTTGGTGGCGTTATTAGGTATATTACGGTATGACTGCAAAGCTGAGGTCTCGGGTTCGATCCCCGGGTCGGGCAAAGTGATATAGGGTTTTTCTATTCTGTATCAACCCGAAGTCTGGAATTTGTGCCCGATATGGCGATAGGCTCGCCCGCTATCACATAATGAGATGGAATACGCCTGGCGAAAAGTGGTTTCGCTAGTTGCGCCTCTGCCTACCCCTTCGGGGATAAAAGGCGTGAGTATTGTACATCGTCCCGACGCTGGATATGGGCCTCCTTTGCTAAGAAGGTTAAAGCCTTACTCCACCACACTGACTTAGTGTGGGTTGACAGACTTAAAAATCCTTATAGAATCATGTATAACGCAAATTAAAAGAAATTATATTTCCAGTACTATTAAACGAGATAGTCCCGCCAATGGTGACGCAAAAGACGCCGCCACCGTCGCCAGAGACCACTAGACCTACCACCACGACCACCACCACCACCACCACGAAGCGGCCGCCGCCCAGGCCGGAGCCGGGCTGCACGCTGGCCTACGACCCCATGTACAGTGTGGGTGATGCGCTGGAAGGCTACAGGTTTGGTAAGTAGCACTTTTAAAATATTTTTATACGTACCTGCATGTTTTAAAGTTGACATAATTTTTTTATGGCTTCGAATGACGAGACGAGCATGCCGTTCGCCTGATGGTAAGCGATACGACCACCCATAAACAATAGAAACATCATCCAGCACCTTGAGTTACAAAGTACTGTGTGGCATTCCACTGCGCTCGTCATCCTGAGACATAAGATGTTAAGTCTCATTATGTCCAGTAGTTACACTCGCTACAATGCCCTTTAAAACGAAACACAACAGTGCATGCACACTGCTGCTTGGCAGTAGAAATAGTCATTGCGGTGGTACCCACCCAGACGGAATCTTACATATAAGAGTCCTACCACAAATGTATAAGTATATTAGTTTCCAATTACTTGCTTTTATTCCACTCTGTGGGGTCTAAAATTGCATATAGACGTTACCTTTGCTTCATAGCGCCACTTGCTAGTCACCATCTAATAAATCCACAAGAGCAAATTATCGTGATAAAAATATGTGTTAATCTAGGAAATGGCCTATTCGTATGCTGAGTTTCATCGAAATACATCCAGCCGTTTCTGAGTTTACTCGCACCAAAAATTTTCAGAAACCTTCACGTTTATAATATTAGAAAGATTTAAAAAGCCAGTGTCTACAATGGAATGCCACTGTGTACTGACAATATTCAAATGGTATCGATAGTAACGACCGATGGTGTATGAACAGGATCGCAAACTATTTAAGACCAACATTTTCGCTAATAAATTCATTCATTCATTCATTCATTAAGGAACGCGCAATGACAGCCGCATCGAGTATTCAAAGCTGCCGGGCCGTCAGCTGGAAGGCTTCGACCTGACGATATCCTTCCGAACGTTCGACCGGCACGGGGGGCTGGTGTTCTACTCCGAGGCTTCGAACCCGCAGCAGTTCCTGGCGTTCTATATGAGAGACGCTAAGGTAACCCTTCTTTTTCCCTCCCTCCCTACTATATTATCAGAACACCTTTTTAATCTCTTCATGTAATAACGTTGACTAGGCTGTCTGAGTCGTATTCTGCCGTCGTAATAAAGAATGCAGTAATCATCATTTTTCGCATTTTCTTTTATTTAGCAAAACGGCATCATTAAACACGTATTTAACCATTGGGTTAAAAGAAATTTAAAAAAAAATTTTGTGATATGAATAGATTTTATTTGTAAATGAGTAGAGATTAAAAAAAACATTTAACCGCGTTTTTCTCGAAACCGCAATTTTCCAAGTACTTAGAATTACGAGGGCAGTATTGAAGGGAGCCGCATTAACTTGACTGTTACATTTACTATGAAAATACGTCCAATAGAACACGCACACAAAAAAATGCGATTCGAATCAGCGCATTTGCATTTTGCTCTAAACGTCTCCATCCTTACTTATCTAACCAACAATCTCTTATCACACTATATTTCTGTGTCTCCCCACCCCCTTAATCCTTTTCTATGTTGAAGGACTTGAAGGCCATGAGTGACCCTCATTCGAATGAGGTCTAGCTATTTCGTGACTTGGCTCTGCATAGATATCAACAGCCGACAATGATTACTTACCCTCAAGTGGGCAGCCACTTCTACAATCATTAAAGATACAAATCCTTGGCACCAACTCCCATCTACTTCTATCTTGGTTCAGTACTCTGAAGCATTAAATTTTTAATAATACCTTTATTTCTACCTTTATGATTGCCTCGGTGGCGTAGTGGTATTACAGTACGACTGCAAAGCTGAGGTCTCGGGTTCGATCCCCGGGTCGGGCAAAGTGATATTGAGTTTTTCTATTCAGTATCAGCCCGGAGTCTGGAATTTGTGCCCGATATGGCGATAGGCTCGCCCCCTATCACATCATGGGACGGAATGTCGGCGAAAAGTGGGTGCACTAGTTGCGCCTTTGCCTACCCCTTCGGGGATAACAGGCGTGAGTGTATATGTATATGTAATTCCTTTATTCTCCAAACAGCTGCACTTTACATTCAACTGTGGCGGCGACACCGCGTTGATATCGTCCACTCAAGTGTACAACGACACTGAGTGGCACACAGCAACGCTGAGCCGCAACGGGGGCCATGGTAAACTGGTCGTCGATGGGGAGTACGTTGCAGAGACCAGCGTAACCTGCAACGCGCCTTCGTCACTCCAACCGCCTTACTACTACGGCGGACTGAGACATTTCACTGACAGGGCGTCGAAAGCTCTCAATGTAAGTGAATAGATTTTAATTTTTTATAAGGGATGATTTAGTAAAGGCCGCAGGAACACGGCTGCATGCGGGCCGCTTTTGACAAGTCCATCTGGAAATTTTTGTGGGAGGCCTATGTACAGCAGTGGACGTCATGTGGCTGATGATGATGATGATGATGAAGGGCCCGGTAGAGATTGAAGATGGTCTGCCGAGATAATATCCGGTTTAGTGATGTGATTAGCGGTTAAAAATTATTAATGGTTATTAATTAATTGCTAAAATAAAATAACGTGTTAAATTTATAGTTAAAATTATAACTGCTTAGGAGTAGAAAAAAGAACAAAAATAATTCACTTTAACTCATTTAGTGGGTGACAGTTCGCCTCTATTTTTTTTTTGACGCGTTTGAAACGTTCAGTGTCAATCTAGGTATACAGTGTCATTTCAACATTGCGTTACTAAATGAAACCACATATTCAGCGTGACCTCTGCTAACATCGTGCAAAATATTATCCATGGGTAACGCATACTTTCGCCAATAATCCAGATTATAGTTTTATAGTTTTTTGATCACGCTGTGTTTTAGCGCGCTTGACTTTATTCAGTGAATCACGTCACAGCTGACGATGTTATTACAAAACCTATAGGATTAAGAAGGGCAACTCACAAATTCACTTGCAATACATTCACTCACATAGCTGCAGCAGTACCGCTTGAGACGTGGAATTTGAAATAAAATAATTAAATTGCTACTAGAGCAGTCCCTACTCCCTAACTAATACGTTATAAATATCAACATGAAATAAAAAGTTGTCATGTTATTGTGTGAAAAGGAACTAATTATTTTTTAAGTGTTATGCTGTAAAGAAAAGTATTAATTCTTTAATAATAAACTTTGTTTTCGTTAATAAATAAGTTTACCTACCGAAATAGGTAGGTACTTAACAACTCGCAGTCACTATTAAAAAAGTTACAGGATTTTAATCTATTGATATCATATTTTTTGATTCCGTATGATATTTCAACGTTTATTTTAATTTTAACATAAATATTTCTGGACGTCATGCCTAAAATAGGTTTACGTAAATACTTTATACTACCAAACGCCTTATTATGCCTTCTGTACCTTCTAATCTCTAGCTACATTTTGTATCGCGTCAGAGTCGTTGATCTTGTTACTAACACATTGAAACTAACGTGCAGATACCAACATGTTGTGTCTCTTTCGCACGCCATTCAATACAAACACGCACTCAAACACGCTGTGTTGCCAGTATAAACATTTTTACCGACAAGTTTGCTAAAATGACACAGCTTTTCAAAGAATCGGATATTAGTTTATTTATCACATGGATTTCTAACACACTTAAATAAGCGTATTAAATAATAAAATAACTAGGGCAATTATGCTAATGAAAAGTCTACTTAAACGAATACGCAGCAATATCTTTGTATTGTAAAAATAACATTACTTTAAGCAATAAAGCATACCAGAGCTCTAACATCATTTAATTTTAATATGCATTGTGATACGGTTAAAATATCATAGAACAATGTAAAACTAAAATTGCAAGATATTGCAGAATAAGGTAATAGTACCAAAGCTTGGTATCCCTGTGGGAGCACGTGTAACACGAACATCAGCTGGCGGGGCCAACGATCGCGCGCGCCAGCGGGCGCACGGCGCACTTGTCGGCATGTTCTTTGTATAGGGCTGCCATTACCTAAATTGCCGACGCCGGACAAACACGGGAAGAATCCCGGACATTTGGGCGAAATATGGGTTTATTCCCGGACATCTCTGACAGAGTACCCTAGTATCTCCGCACCGCAATAACAATCGTAATTTTTAATAGTTCCTGCCTGAGTAATAATACCTAAAACTGGCGTTATTTACTAACCACTTATAAAGTGACTCGACCAAGTGCACAAAAATCCTTCTAAATACCTATGTTTTACCTACTTACAATAATTTTGGTTATTAGTCAATTGAATATCCTGGTTATTTTAAATTAAGTTCAGCCATTACTATACGTACGTAAATGTTACTTATTCTTGACAAAAGTGTGCGTGTATTCTATGAAGTGGTAAAAATTAACGTTTTTTACCCTACTAGTAAATTACGACAATTCCAGGTAATAGCAATAAGTACAAGTGATATTTATCAAAATGTGTAACGTTTCGAAATACATCGAGATTCGCGGTCCGGGATTCGTGGACTTTATGCCTATCCCGCGCGGCCTAAAATATGGCCCCGCACTGGCTCCTCCAGGCGCATGCGCCGTGGGGCGCGGGGGCCTGCGCGCGCGTTGCCCGCCAGTCGCCCGGCAGCAACACGACGTGGCGTATGTCGATTTACGTACTGAATGTTAGGCCGATGCTCCCTATGTACTTACCGGTACCTATTGTAATTTTATTATTATATCGTTTTGTATCGATCCGAGTGACCTTGTCTCTGACATCGCTTCGGGAGACGCGAGCCATGTGTAGGTAAAAACCTATTAGTTTAGTAGTCCTTTGTCGGCTTTTATGCGCACACGATCAAATGTTCTCTAATTGTAATTATTATTCTATTGTGTTAATTTTTAAGTTTCTGTTGTGGTAAACTATGATTTACATTTACAAAGCTCGTGAATAAAGTGTTAATGTTTCCTTGAAGGTCGTTGAAATGTCTTTTGTACTTTTAGGGATTACTGAGTAAATGTTCAAAATTCCAATCTTCAAGAACCTCGTTGACACTCGTATCATAACGGTAGCATCATAGTCGGTTTCACGAAATCGATCGACGAATTTGACGGCTTGAGCGTGCGATTCTTGCTGATGTATCGTGTGATAGTTGATGGAATCTTAGGGTTGTGAGGCTTTTTGATAAGCTACGTGCGGTGTACGGACTGTGACCATTATCGAAGATGCTTCGATGATTTCAGTCTTCTAAAGGAGACATAACTGGCTCTGACAGAATCTAGTAAGTGACTGTTGTTTTGATTGACCTATGTGACCCGACACAGAAGCATAGGTAATAATAGCGACCTCATCTTTTCGGTTTGGAATAAAGCTTCTTGGTTACGATGGCGCGATGTCATATCGTTGCGCTCCGTGTGTGCATCTCTTGTTCGCGTGTGCGTGAGCATATTATCAATGAAACACACAGACCTCAGTGACGTTGACGCTCCGACGATCTCTCGTATACTAGTAGTGGCAATAGGATGTCTAAAATTAAAAGACCTCTTTTGTTCTTTATTTTGTTTGAAAAATGTACTTCTTTATTTTACACTTATGGTTAAATTAATTAACTGCATGGTGTTTCTTTCAAATTGATTTTATCGCAGTTAAATTTATGTATTCGATTACAAAATGACCCTGTATAATTAATCAAAGATCCTCAATTTAGTAAATAAAGTACCAACAGATAGAACAACGCTTAACTTAACAAATGTTTTGTTGTACACGAAATACTAAAAAGTGTGGAATAAAAAATAAGTTACTAAAACCCGACTGCGGAAAGAATAGCCGAAAAATATTAAACAAGAAAGTATTACTATAGTACCTGAACCACCATCACTGTTATCAATTATCATGCAAGGATACACGCTGATTTTGATTCATCGACGACAAAGAACCAATAAATTCACTGTACACAATATACCGCTACATGGTTTAACTTTAAATGAATCCGCAGTTTGTTGTTGTAAATTTATACGACAAATTTTTTTTTTGTAGAGTTGAAGTATTGATCATATAATTTTTTTGACAATAGTTCCAAATCACTGCATAGTTACGTCTCAACATAATTATTCGTTAGCAACACTTTTATCACTAGAAAGAAAAATAACACCATAATTCGTGGATACAAAATACGCGGCAATCGATCAGTTAACTGTTTATTTACGGTTTTGTTATTACATACGTTAATTGCTATAAATAACTTGGTCAAGCAATATTAGCTACGTTGTGATACAGTAAACAGACATTTTAAGGACCATATTCGTATAAACTCTCGGTACATTAATTGCTATGAACACGTTTGACCAAGCAATATTAATTGCGTTTTAATACAGGATACAGACATTTAAGGATCAAAGTCCTATCAACTCAAACAACCAATCATTAATCACGACAAGTCATTATTTAACTCGTAGCTAAAGATAAAATTTTAATTTAATGAGAAACTCATAGATGGCGTTATTACCATTTTTCTATGATAGATAAATGGTTATCAATTTTAGTTGAATGACAAATCAGTAGATGGCGTTAACTGCCTCCGTAGTTCGTACTCAATTCATTAGTTAAAACGTTTAATGGATATTGCAATAGTAGTTTATAATATTTACTGTTATTTTTTTTTAATGAACGAAATTAATGGTTATAATGTTTAATGATCACCTCTAATCCGGTTCCAAAACCCAAGGCACATACCACTGACTTCTCGAAGTTACGTGTGTATTGTTTATCAATTACCGTTCGCTTTAACGGTGAAGGAAAACATCGTGAGGAAACCTACATACCCGAGAATTGTCCATAAGAATTTCGAGGGTGTGTGAAGTCTGCCAACCCGCACTAGGCCAGCGTGGTGGACTAAGGCCTGAACCCTCTCAGTAGTAAAGGAGGCCCGTGCCCAGTAGTGGGACAGTATATAATACAGGGCTGATTACATTGCATTTCAAAGCCTTACGCGCTACAAAAGTTTCTTAAATACAGTACGATGCCAACGCCATCCACTTAAAGAGTCAGATAAAAATATCCATTATATCCCATGGAAGCAAATTACCAGGATAAAAAAAAGCCTATGTGTTAATCCAGGTCATAATATACCCATGTGCCAAAATTCATCCAAATTCGTTCAAAAGTTTCTGCGATTACTTCTAACATATTTTTTTTTTATATGATATTTTCTTTGTTATGTTATTTTTATATTTATAGAAATATACATCCACTTCTTCGGTGGCGTAGTTGTATTACGGTATGAATGCAATGCTGAAGTCTTGGGTTCGATTCCCGGGTTGGGTAAAGTGATACTAGGTTTTAAATTCAGTATCAGGCTGGAGTCTGGAATTTGTGCCCGAAATAGCGATAAGCTCACCCCTAATCGACATAATTGATTTGGTCTTACATTAGATTCGCTTGAAAATTGCAATGAAGCTAAGCACAGACATAATATAAAACTTGCTTCATCAATTGTAAAAATCGTAACTTTTTGCATGAACCCTTTTGTATGGACTCTTCTTAATAATTAAAAATGGCTTAGAATCCGTCCGTTATCAAATATACTTTCAATTGAACTTAAACGATCTCAATGCCTCGCTTTGGATCTATCGCAAAAATATCAATCGAAATAAAGTTTATTAAATAAAACTAAAGTTTGAAAATAGTGAAAGCAAGTATACTAAATCGTGGATGTAGTGCACCTGAAGCACCTACAATTACATTTTTTTATCTAATTTGTTTTATTAAAAACAAACAGTTCTACAATTAGATACGACTAAATAAACACACGTACAGAGGCGGCGATAGCCTAGTTGGGAGTGGTACGAACTGCCGTTTCAATGTCCGCAGGTTCGAAACCCAAGGGCACACACCTCTGACTTTTCTAAAAAATTATGTGTGTATTCTTTGTGAATTATCGCTCGCTTTAACGGTGAAGGAAAACATCGTGAGGAAACCTGCATACCTGAGAAGTTCTCTGAATTTCGAAGGTATGTGAAGTCTGCCAACCCGCACTAGGCCAGCGTGGTGGACTAAGGCCTGAACCCTCTCAGCTGTAGAGGAGGCCCGTGCTCAGCAGTGGGCAGTATTACAGGGCTGATATGGTATGGTATGGTGGTATGGTAAACACACGCACTTCACGGAATATAAACTAGCTATAATTTTCAGGTACAATCGAAAAATTTACAACACAAATAAAAAAATTTAAAAATTGCGGTGACACATTACACTATAAATAATATCTACTCATCTCAATCTAACAGTATTATAAACATGTTTTTATTATTAGACAACGCATTTATTAAAACGCAATATTACACATATATTTTCCTCAAAATTTGAGGGATTTGCTGTCGACTGGCAGCCAGAGACGCGCACGTCACGCAAGCGTAGACGTATCGACCGGTTCGCACTAGATGAGCTTAAAAGCCTTTGAAAATAACTTATCGAAAAAACTACTGTTGTTATGATGTATGTACCTTTCATTAGGTTGTTATAACTGCACACAGCTTATAAAAGAATCAACATGGACGTATATGGGGGGGGGGGGGGGGGGAGTAAGAGTCTGCTCGCGGCTACACCCGCGTGAATAAGTTTTCCAAATCAGTCCAGTAGTTTCGGAGCCTATTCAATGCGTACAAACAAACAAAATTAGTATAGATGAAATAGATCCAACGAAACCCAACGCATAAACACCACTGAAACTGAAAATGAATAATTGCATTGCATTTTTTAATTATTGCATAATTAATTTTAGGTTTTGGTGGCAGGGGGGTGTATACCTATTCGTTGTTGACTTATTTATTGAAAGAAATTCATGGGGCCGGTTCAAGAACCAGGATTACGCTACTGACATTTTGGTTTGCTCGGATTCCCCCTAAGTGAAAGCGGGGTTCGTGGTAAACCCGCGAATAGTTTTGGTTATGCTAATTAAACCGCCTTCAAAAATCACTAAAACCGAAAAATAATTTTGCATTACTTGTATAGGTAATGCTAAATTATTTTAGCACTAGTTTTTGCCCGCGGCTCCGCCCGAATTAAAAAGTTTTTCCCGGATAAAAGTCCCGGTTTATATTTTCCCGGGATAAAAAGTAGCCTATATGTTAATCCAGGACATGATCTACCCGTGTGCCAAATTTCATCGAAATCCGTTCAGTAGTTTTTGCTTGAAAGAGGAACAAACATCCTTACATCCATACATCCAAACATCCAAACATCCATACATTCTTACAAACTTTCGCCTTTATAATATTAGTAGGATTAACCTAACCTAACCAATTTTAGGTTCGGTGACTTATTTAATTTATTTTTAAAAATTTTCTGTAATACATACATACACACTCACGCCTTTTATCCCCGAAGGGGTAGGCACAGGCGCAACTACTGCACCCACTTTTCGTCGTTCGTATTCCGTCCCATGATGTGATAGAGGCGAGCCTATCGCCATATCGGACACAAGTTCCAGAATCTGTGCTGATACTAAATAGAAAAGTCCAATAGCACTTACCCAATCCGAAGATCGAACCCGAGATCTCAGCATTGTAGTCCTACCGTAATACAACTACGCCAGCGAGGCAGTCAATGATGAATACCAAACGCAAATACTTACAATAGTTTTAGAAAGAAAATTAAGTAACGCCAAGCTGGAAGAAAAGAGACCGACAGTTTGCTTTATGGTTAAATGTGAGGTCAGGCCCTCTGCAGTTTCCCGTCCAGAAACCTAAATACGTCTGAATACAGCCTAGCTAATTTCAATGAAATTTATTGTTAACGGAAGTACAATTCTAGATAAATAACTAAGAAGATCTGCTGATCACATCCGTTTGACTCGAAATTCTAGGAACCATCATCAATTTCGATTTCTGCAATATTGTAATCCTCCTCCTAGCCAGTTTCGGCCACGGCGGCCAATCTCAACGGAGATCAGCCAGGTACGCAGGAGATATTATAGTGCACAAGTGTGTGCGCAATACACAGGTGCACTCGCTATTCCTTCACTCTCATAGTCCGGTGAGACGGCAAATATGACCGGAGAGAGGTCAGGCGCAGGACCAACGGCTTTACGTGCTCTCCGATTCACGGGGGTATCACACCGCCAACTTCCTGACTCCGAGCTGCGACTGAGTTATTTTTAAAATGGAAAACCCAATCACAATGTTTTTGGATCGACCCGGGATTCGAACCCAGGACCTCAGCGCGCAAATCGTACTCGTAACGCGTACGCAATACAACTATGCCACCGAGGCAGTCAAATATCCGCAATATTATAAAGTAATTTAACATCTTTCCGAAACTAATTAGCATTCTTCTGCAGAGCTTCTACCAGCCGTTCAAGGGCTGCCTGCGCGGGCTACTGATGAACGGGCAGCACGTGACTCGCACCGCGGACGTTGTCAACGCGCTGCGCTGCATCGACCACATTGAGGACGGCATCTACTTCGGATCCTCAAATGACACTCACAGCAACTACTTGAAGGTAACTGGCTTTTGGTGTAAAATATGCCCTTGAAGTATTAGAGCAGTGGGGCTAGGATGTGAAAAGAAAGCACTATGCGTTTCCGCTTAATTTTATTGTGATTGGTTGAGTGACTGACGTATCGGTATTTTGATGTTTGTGATTGATCAAGAGACCAACACGTCAGCCTCTCAACCAATCACAATTGAACGAAGCGGAGACGCATCGTGTTTTATTTTCGAGTTCCTACCCTCAATTCATTAATAACTAATCATCTACTTTTATATCAGGATATGATTTTTACAATAGAGCTAACATGTCAGAATGGCACTGATGTGCCACCGAGACTATTGTTTTTGTTTTAAAATATTGTTCCATCTCAATATTTAAACCTACAATTATTTCCAGCTCATAGAGAACTTCAAGGTGGGCGACGAGGTATCGATCTCGATGGAGGTGCGCCCACGCAACTCGACCGGACTACTGCTGAGCGTGCACGGCCGGAAGGACTTCCTCGTGCTGGAGATGCTGGAGAACGAGGTGGTGGCCAACGTGGAGAATGGCAACGGGCCTTTCCACGCCAGCTACAAGCTCGGCCACCGGTACTCGCTGTGCGATGGCAACTGGCACAAGATACACGGTAAATCATTGTGGAATCATATGCATCTCGCCTAACTATGTTAAAACGGCCCAAGAATGCAAGACACGGTGATTCTATGTGGATTACCTCATCCCAACCTAATTAAATTCACAGAAGTGACCAAAAACGTACTTTTTAGTTTCAAGTACTAGGTTATGGATTAATGTGTCAAAGGTTTTGTGGATTACTTGTTGTCCTGTTCTTATATTATTTTGAGACTGACCGGTGGAATCGGATCGTTCTATTCGAAGTGGTGACCTTCAAATGCCTTACCCTCAACAGTCTCCTGAAATGAATTTCTTCGATCTTTTCTCCGTCTAGTAATAACATAAAATCCTTTGTTTCCAGTGGTGAAATCGCTATATGTGGTATCGGTGGGCGTGGACGGGCACTTCTCCAAGCCGGGGATAGGTGCGTTCACATCGACTGACACGCGGTCCGCGCTGTACGTCGGCGGGCATGAACGGCCCCTGCGTAAGATGCGCGGCGTAAGGTCACGTCACGGCTTCACGGGATGTATCCGCAACATCGTCATCGGAGAGACGCCCATCCCTATATCCATGACGGCCGCGGGAAGGAACACTCATATCGGAGCGTGCCCGCTTGAGTGAACGAGTTGATGATCATTTTTCTTTCTTAATTAAACGATTGATTGAGAACTGCGGGGCTAGGATGTGAAAAAAAAACACGATGAGTCTCCGCTTCGTTTTATTGTGATTGGTTGAGAGACTGACGTATCGGTATTTTGATGTTTGTGATTGATCGAGAAACCGATACGTCAGTCTCTCAACCAATCACAATAAAACGAAGCGGAGACGCATTGTGTTTTTTTCTTTTCACATCCTAGCCCCGCTGGCCTTGTTTATGTACCAATTATGATAATCAAAACATTGTTTATGAAGTTGACTGGAGTAGGAAGACTGAGCAGAACGAGGTTTAATATCAGAATAGTAAATTAAATATACCTCAACTTGAAGCTACTCGCCATAGACAATTTCATTTGTATAACACGATTCGACGATTTCTAATGTCAACTAACATTAGAACTTATCAACTCCATCCGAATTGCAAATTTTGTAGAACCTATGGACTGTCATTAACAATGTACCGAAAATATACCAAATACACATCCTTGTACTTCCACTTTGCTTTATATATTATTATTTTGTCACGTGTATTCCTTTTGTACCAAATAAATCAATAGTTTGTAACAGTTGTTTCATTCACCACTATATATGCCTATATTTAATTCATAGTTTCGCTGGTGGTTAGCTTATTATTAGGGGAAGGTGGGGGAATCACGGACTTGTTACATTCGATACATCTACACAGGCAATCAGTAAAGGCTAAAGTCTACCTTCGCATACATTCAGTTGAGATGTTCTAGGGCTATGAGGTCTTGCCCACCATAGAATTGTGATGTGCCCATTTTTAGGTAATTAAGGCAATTTACCACTACTACTAATTTTTAAAAGTAAGTACAAGGTAGTCATATTTTTACATCATTGCACTCCTTGGAATATGACTACCTCTGCCCACGTCAGGCTGGGCAGAGTTACCCTAACCTTCTACGCATATTATAGGTACAGTCAGGCACATAAATCCAAAACTTCAAATCCCGGCCACACTTTCGTGTTCTTACCAATTTTTATTTTCTCTTCACAAAAATAAAATAAAGGCGATGAACTTTACTTCCCACAAAGAAAAAAATGTTTCAATTAAACTTAACGCGTTGAGGTGATTTGAAATTTTGAATTTGTTCAGCTACTTTTGTGGCTGACTGTACACCCAAAGAGATTAAACACTATAGTTAGTAGGTACGTCCTACATTAGCATACCACTCATACCTAATAGTGACTTCCTTAGACGCATTGAGGACGACACACGGCCCCTTTCCCGGTATGCTTCAGAAACAGCCGCACATCGAGGGACACCACAGAACAGAGAAAGAGAGAAAGGACACCCTGACCGTCAACGGCAGTATGAGGCCTTACCAGTACCGGCAGGGCGCATTTAGTCCTAGGATGAGCGCCGATGGCCAAACGGGCCACAGGGTTTAGTAAGAACAGCCATGATTAACTTTTTTAATATGGGAAGCACATAGACATTTTATTTATGGTGCCTCTTTCCACAGTGTAAAACTTAACTAGGTACATAAGTGTTTAAACTCTCTCTCTGTAGTCGGTCCCTCATGACTGAGGATCGTGGTCATCATTGGATGTATCACATTTAGAGCGGATTATTTGTCTCCACCGGTTTCTGTTCATCGCATCTTCGAGTAATTTATGGAACTCGGTGGAAGACGAGTCCTTAATCTGGTCTGTCCATCGGATTGGTGATCGGCCTCGAGAACGTTTGCCTTCAATGTTGCCGACGATGATAAGTCTCTTCAGATTCTCGTCGCCTTTCCATACAACGTGTCCGAAGGATGCGTTGATGACATATGGTCGCTAAACGTGTGTAAAAACATAATTAATATTTTACGTTTTATTTAATTAAAAAAAAATATTACGTCTTTGCGCGTGTGTGTGTTTTATTCTTATAAGGTTAGCAAAGCTCTAGTGGTCTTAGGAAAAGTTTTTTTAGTAAATGAAATTTTTGTCACTTGCAAAATCTTATTGGGCCTCATGTTCCTATCTAATAAGCCTAGCGAGCCATAGGTTGACTATAGCTGGGCGAAAACGTTATTATCGGCATACTGTTTCTATAAGGACACTCACAGTACGACTAATGCATCAGTTCAAGGTTGCTCAGCGAGCTATGGAACGTGCTATGCTCGGAGTTTCTCTGAAGGACAAACTTCGCAACAAGTTTATCCGACAGAGAACCAAAGTCACCGACATAGCACACAGGATTAGTAAGCTGAAGTGGCAGTGGGCTGGTCATATCTGTCGAAGAACCGATAACCGCTGGGGTAAACGAGTTCTTGAGTGGAGACCGCGAGTCGGTAAGCGTAGTGTGGGACGCCCTCCAGCTAGGTGGAGTGACGATTTGCGAAAGGTCGCTGGCAGGAGCTGGATGCGCCAGGCCGAAGACCGGTGAAATGGCACGTATTGGAGGAGGCCTATGTCCAGCAGTGGACTAAAGTATAGGCTGATGATGATGATGATGATGTTTCTATAAGACAAAATAATAGGGCCCCAAAAATATATTCACCGGAGGTGGCCGGAGGCTTGAGACCCTGCCAATCACCCTACCGTCCGTCACATATTGTAGGGCCTATGATGCTAAGAACCTAGTCATACTGAAATGAGCCGCCGTGTCTCATTTAGATTGCAACAAAAATACTAGTAAATAAAGTAAACTGTTATTGGTATACTAAAAGTTTTCTATGGAAATTTTGCACTTCTCAAGTCAGATTTTACATGTAAAGGTCATTGACGTTCCTATTCTTTTTTAATCGCATTATACATTATCAAAGAGCATTATAATACTACGGAAATACATTATAGTCTATTCTATTGGCGTTAATAGTTGTAGAAATTTTTTTTGGCTACGGGCGTAGACCTATTAACACGTAACATATTGTTATATAAACAAAACAATACATAATGATGGAGTAGAATCGAGCACCGCGGCCCGGGCATAGTGAAACATTTATCACATAGGTATTTGTTCAAGTCTAGTGCAGGCTAGGGTGCCTCGGGCCCTGCGCATGTCCTACCTCTCGATTTATTGATTTATGCTCCCGATAAAGCCATCAGATGCAACGTCAGCTGTTTGGCTTCATGCACTTTTATGACAAACTTTAAGTACTTATTTATATAGGTACTTTATAACAAAATATAAAAACCTTAAACCTCTGACTTATTGTTTTCTTGATTTGCAATAAGTTGTGATCATAGTAATGGATATTCAAAATAATTGGCTGCTTCTTCATTACATAGTATAAAAGAAAGTCGCTTCCCGCTGTCTGTCCCTATGTCCCTACGTATGCTTAGATCTTTAAAACTACGCAAGGGAGTTGATGCAGTTTTTTAATAGATAGAGTGATTCAAGAGGAAGGTTTATCTATATGTATAATACATGCATAGGTAATATAGTAAATAAATAATTTATATGTTCTATTGGATAGTGCCTTTCTGACAAGTGTCGAAAAATTTACTTAAAAATACTGGATGGTAATAGCATTGTGTACCAGTGTCGCTAACCGACCATATTGCAAGATCTCTCGATCTGTATCAGTTTATTGTCGCCTGGTACTTGCAATCATAACGGATAATGTTAAAACTGTATAGTTTGTATATAAAGTGACTTTTGTACAGGAAAATCTCTTTAATGCCGGTGAAGCCGCAGGCAAAAGCTAGTTAGAGACATAAAACAAAAAAGTAAAGAACTGTTAAGGAGGGTCAACCTGTTGCTCCTCTTTCTATCGCTCCACTCAAACAGGTGTGAGATAATGACGTCATTTTGCGTGTATGTTTCACGTTTTTGTTTGTTAAGGTTTTCGACGTAAATAAAACCTAGCTAAGGGACAGTCAGCCTCAAATAAATGTATGCGTAAATAACGACTAAATGTATGTGTTACAAGTAGTCTTACTTAATATTATAATTTATACGCTATTTTAGAATTTCAATCACAATCCTCCAAAACTTAATAACATTATATAATATTGTACACTAAATTGAAATGTATTAGGATCAGTCATTTTTCTGTTTCAATATCGTTTATATAATTTTGTTGGATATCTTTTTTTTTCCTTTTAGTTATCTTTAAAATTGTAAAAATAGTGTATAATAATTTAAGTGTGTGTATTTAATTCATGCACTATTTATTTAGGTTTTTTGTTGTTCATTATTTTGTTAATTTGTTCTTGTTTATATGCATGCCAGTACGCCTTATATTGTAACGGCATTTAGCTTAAGGCTTTTTTAACGCTATCACTGTTATTAATAACGTGTTAATGTACGTTACGTTGGCGTACTAAATAAATAAATAAATACGTATTTTTGTAAAAAAATTTTAGAAGTAAAAGTTTATAAACAAAACGGCTCAACGTATTTGGATGAAAGGACTTGTCCAAAAATGGGCCTCAAATTCTAAACAAAACAGTTTACATACATTTGGATAGAGCTCCGAAAAACTAGCCTTCAACAATAAATCGTTTATTTTTAAAGACCTCCGATTTTGAGATTTAGGTAATTTTATTTTCCTTAAAAACTACACTTAATATGAACATTTTAAAAAGTTATTTTTTTATGGAGAGATCTAAAAATATTTTTTTATGGATTTATTTATTTATTTATTTATTGTTCCATATTTTCCACTATCCCCAAAAGTTTGAGCCTGGTTAGATTTTGAGGCCCAGCGCACATACAAAAAGCGGACATCTCCTGGACATCTGACCAAGTCCGGGATTAACGAAGGCCTGTAGTTTTTTTTTTTATCGCGGTAATTTGCCCCCATGTCAAATAAAAGACCGCAAAAGAGCAGCAGACATCAGATCTACAACAAAGGTGGGAGACATAATAAAGAAGATAAAACGGTTAAAATGGCGATGGACAGGACATATGACAAGATATAGCAGAATTAGATGGACAAAAGTTATAACAGAATGGCAGCCACGTGATGGCAAAAGGAGAAGAGGCAGACAAGCTAAAGATGGACAGATGATATCAAGATGATTAGAGGGACAATCTGGTCTAGAAAAGCTACCAATAGAGAAGAATGGAAGCAGCTGGAAGAGGCCTATGTGTCACTGGACACGCTGACCACTGAACCGGGAAACCCGATGTACTAGATTTAAGTTAAAGCATTTTGCTACTGTGTGTAAAATCATTGTGGCCTGCGTATGAAATAAAACAACAATCCCTTACTAATATTTTATTTTGAGTTTAATTTAATCGAACTAGCATAATGAGTACATATTTAAAATAACTGGAGATCCCTAATACAATGGGTCTACCTCAGCAAGTTTGTATTGTTATAATTAATTACATTTTAAATATAAAATACTTCAAAAATATTTATGTTAAAACTTAAACCAATATAAGATGACAAATTTTTTATAAGTTTTAATGATACCCGGCAATACAATTCCGACTGAATTATGACTAATATGACTAATATATTAGTTACATGACTAAAACACAAGTAATTAGCTTAAAACAGTATACGTTTTAAATGTGAGTAATAAATCAAACAACAATAAATAGGTGTGTGTCTACCTACAATGTTGGCGAGGTGCACAACTCAACAAAAATATGACTAATATATTAGTTACATGACTAAAACACAAGTAATTAGCTTAAAACAGTATACGTTTTAAATGTGAGTAATAAATCAAACAACAATAAATAGGTGTGTGTCTACCTACAATGTTGGCGAGGTGCACAACTCAACATACTAACAAATAATAAAAGCGTGTTAAAAAATAAAACATGTCCGATTCGCTAATACGAGACATTAATGATAATTTCTGCCTAAGCCATCCACCTATCTAGATGGGGACCTGCTTTACATTGACGCGTACATACACCTCAAACGAGCTCGCCTTGCCGATCTGCACCCCGGTGAACAACAACTGCAGCCCCTTCTGCGTATTGTTGATGTTCAAGATGTAGGGCCCGCCGCCGCGGCACTCCACGATCTTCTCCAGCAGTTCCAACTTGATCTCGTCGGGTACCATCGGTGCCCTGGCGTTCAGCTCGCTCATCAGCATTTCATCTGTAACCGCCATTCCTTCATTCTCCTCTACTAGTGTCTTGTACACTTCTCCTAGCTGATCTTCCCATCCGCACTCAATCAAACGATTCATCAAAAATTCGCTGAGCCTGCAAGCAGAATACTTGTGAGACATGCGTCGTAGAGTAAGTAAAATAAACAAAGCATGCATCGTAATATAAAAATACCTTTTCTTATCGGCACTCGAAATTCCCTGCTTCATCTTCGAAATATGGTTGTCTATAGTCATAGCGAGGGTAGTTCTGAAAATATTGAAATTGGCGCTTATTACATTTATTATTAGAAATAAGTTACCGGCTAACACTTTTTAAGTTACAAAGTTTAAGTTACAACTGTTAACAATAAATTCTCACTCGCAATTTACTGGTCAGTTAGTCTTCAACTTTTAATCCTATGTAAATTTAAATTACAATGTCACTTCCGCCACTGCAAGCTGCACCGGCAAAACTGATAACCGGGCACCGGCGCTCTCGGTATTGCCGAAACAATATTTCAAATTCCCTGTTGCATTATTCATAAAGTACGGAAATAAGTCCAGGCCTCTGAAATAAAATATAAAAATCTTTTTCCTTTTATTAATAATAACAATATTACATTTATTTCCTTTTTAATGTTTTTTTTTTTATTATTTCGAAATGTAAGAATAAAAAAAACTGTTACGTACATTGTTCTTAGCTTTTGTCACGAATAAAGTCGTAAAAGAACCAAGTATTTTGTGTAGGTACACTACGCAAAAATATTATTTTTAGAGTTTATATTATCATACCCCGCTCGCTATACTATAAAGACTTTCGACAGACTACCTACCCTTCGCCAATCGGCCATATCAATCCGGCCTGTTTGAACCGGATATACAGACAGATCTCGGAATATCACATACTTACGCGGGCCACTATGGCGGTTTATCTGGTTGAATACATAATATATTCTCCCACTAGCAAACTAATAGGTACAAACAATGTTATTGGCGTAGCTAGAGTCATTTTCCAGGGTGGGCTAGTGTACTAGACTTAAAAAATAATATAACTTCTGTGTTCTTGTCGAAATAAAATTTTATTGGTTTTATAAAATATGGTAAGTAAGGTGCGCTCAAAAGGGCCAGTTCCAAATAAGGTTCATCTTTTCAAACTTCCTACACTTAATACTTATATCTAAATCCTACACTTATTACTTTTAGTTTACCAAAACGATTATTGATTTTTTATATTCAAGACATATCTAAGTGCCTAACAAGATCCACTTTGTTTTCTCCAAATAAGGGCTGAACCTTATTAGGGGTACTAAGTTTTAAAATCGGAATGATCAGTTACTTAATTGCAGTTGGCCACTGGTGCCTTGTTTTTCTACAATATTTTCTTTTCAAATAAAACCAGTTTATTAAATCATGATGTCTTACAATTGAACACACTTCCCAAAATTGATTATAATTAAAGATTTCAAAAAATCCGCCTCTTATTAGAAGCAATTACCAGTAGACGACCTCAAAATCCTTGGGGTGGGCACCCTGCAATTCTAGGAAGGGCACGACTCACCTCCCCCCTCCCTCTAAGCTTATGTACAAAGTAGTAAAACTAACACAACTGTACTTACCTAATGTATTCATCTTTAATTCCTTGCATTTTGAGGCTTTTGTTTCAGATTGACAACACTGAATGAAGTACGCAGGCGCGGACCGCGCATTATCGATTTGTTCATCCTTGATGCAATTCAAAAATGAAAAAAAAAGTAAGAAATTTAGAAAATAAGTATATTTTAAAATATTGTCATGATGCGATTGCCTATATATTTTTTTCAATTACTAAAACTTTACCACCGACTGGCAGACACAACTTACTTAGTTCCAAGATTTTTTTCGTATACCTACATATTTAAAGAGATTTAAGTTAGTTCACAACGTTTGCTCCTGAGAAATTCAATGAGAATGTGTATTATCATAAGGCCATACCTATTTGTTTTTTTTAATAACAGCCTCATAGACCATAGCGCAACGGGTGCAGATCCCGCGAAATGAAAGGCCGCAGGTTCAATTCCCATACTGCGAAAAATATTATGGGCTGAACCTACCTATTATTCTGGGTGGGTTTCTGGGTGTTATGAATTGTGGGGGTCAGATTCTCGCGTGGTTTGAGACACTCACAACACAGGCTCTTCGTATTATGAGGTCGGAACAATGTACGATAATTATGTTACTTTTCTTATTGTTTTTTCCCTAGGCTCTGCCCGCGTGAATATTTTCCCGGGATAAAAAGTAGTTTGTAGTAATAAGAAGCAATGTAGCTATTAAAAAATAAAGTCAAACAACTATAATATGCTGAACTGCTTCGGTGGCGTAGTTGTATTATGGTACGACTGCAATGCTGAGGTCTCGGGTTCTATCCCCGAGTCGGGCAGTGATATTGAGTTTTTCTATTCAGTATCAACTCGGAGTCTGGAATTTGTGCCCGATATGGCGATAGGCTCGCCCCCTATCACATCATGGGACGGAATAATGGCGAAAAGTGGGTGCACTAGTTGCGCCTCTGCCTACCGCTTCGAGGATAAAAGGCATGAGTGTATATTTGTGTATGTATACAACTAGGGTAAACTATACAACAGTGTTGGGCATTAATCAATTAATTTGTCAATTATCTCGTTAATTGACTAAAAAAGTAATTGCAATTAAATTAATTACAATTAAATTAATCGCAATTGAACTTTTAATTGCATCTTGCAATTAAATTAATTTGATTAACGTGTGTTAATTGTAACTCGCAATTAAAATAATTCCAATTAACTTTTTTAATTGTTTTATGAAACAATTAAAACTAACAATTAACTTTATGTATCAAAATCAAATTAGTAAAGATTAAGGAGAATTAAACTATAAGTATTGGACTTTAGACGAATAAAAAAGTGGTCAAAGGCTGTAAGTATAGCTTATTTTTCCTAAATCTTTCTTTCTAAATAAAAAAAACTGCTAGTAGATAAAAAAATGAATATTTCCTTTCAATAGTCACAGGCTAGGCCTAGTTTAGACGCTAGTGTCAATTTCTACCTGGACTTATTATAAGGTAAAAAGTCAAGGATTATATGAATAAGAAATTGTATTGTAATGTTAATGTTTAGTTTTCAATAAAGTTTTATTATTATTATTATAATATGTGTTTATTTTTATGCATAACAATGCAACAGCATTGATAAATATTTCTACAGCGTAGGTATTTTACATTTTTTTGCTGAGGAATGCCAACATATGCAACTTCTCAATAGATATTTTGAGATAAAAAGTATTTTTATTAAATACAACACACCTTTGCCATCATCAGCTGACAAATCTGCCAAAGAGTCACAAACTGTCAGACAGCATGTTCGAGAAGAGAGTGGTACTGAAGTGTAATTTAAATTATTACAAGAATTTTTAAATCGTTATTGTCTATCTAATCATGTTTGATTAACCCCTGGAATGCCGGGCTCAGTTTGCGTAAAAAATGCTTTCGTGCCGCCCATACATTTGAAAAAATCGGATTTTAGGTGTAAAGGAGGTTACAATTTATACACCATAAAATTCTTTTAGTACGAATTTTGAAATTATTTATTTACTTATTTATTATGGATCAATGGTCACTAAAATATTCAGAAACATTGTGAGATTGGCATAGACGGCCGCCATTTTGAATTTCTTCGTTTTAAGGCCAATTGACTTCAAAATAGATATCTGGGCAGACCTTTAGGTACAGAAGACGGATCCAATGTTAGAATGGAAAAAAGTGGCCGCCATTTTGAATTTCTTTGTTTTAAGGCCAATCGACCTCAAAATCGATATCTGGGCAAGCCTTTAGGTACAGAAGACGGGTCCAATGTTAGAATGGAAAAAAGTGGGCGCCATTTTGAATTTCTTTGTTTTAAGGCCAATCGACCTCAAAATCGATATCTGGGCAGGCCTTTAGGTACAAAAGACGGATCCAATGTTAGAATAGAAAAAAATGGCCGCCATTTTGAATTTCTTTGTTTTAAGGCCAATGGACCTCAAAATCGATA